>OY292502.1:6815867-8135825 GCA_958496325.1 Nomophila noctuella | reverse complement strand
TTATACTTTTATTACCTACAATTATTGTTTTTATTGTTATTTAAAATTTTCTAGTGTTCTATTTTATACTAAACTGGAGGAACAGAAGAGGACATCACTTCGAGGATAGCCAAAGCCCGGGCGACCTTCGCGCAACTACGACCTGTGTGGCAGTCCAGTACGCTGACTCGGAGAGTGAAATTGAAAATATTTCGCTCCAACGTGAAGACTGTCCTGCTGTATGGGTGTGAGACGTGGAGGGTTACCAAGGTCATCACGCATCGCATCCAGGTCTTCGTCAACCGATGCCTTAGACAGATTCTTCGTGTTTACTGGCCCGAAAAGATCTCAAACGAAGAACTGTGGGATCTCTGCTCCGAGTCGCCGATCGGTCTTCAAATAAAACGTCGCAAGTGGCGCTGGATTGGCCACACCCTAAGAAGAGCACCCGACCACATCCCAAGGCAAGCCCTGGAATGGACACCTCAAGGGAAAAGGAAACGCGGCCGACCTAAGCACACTTGGAGACGTTCGGTAGCCGCGGAGCTAAAGGCGATCGGGCTGACGTGGTCCGAGGCGAAGCGAATTGCCCAAGACAGAACGCGATGGCGAAGCACTGTAGAAGCCCTCTGCCCCACCTGGGGGCCATAGGACATTAAGTCAAGTATTTTATACTAAGATAATAAGCCGTCCCAATAGATTTAAGTGAGCTCAAGTTTCCACTGTCAATCAATTAAAATGGCTATGCGTATTTAAAAAAAAACTGAAGGATTTTATAAGTCTGTATGTATCGTTTTCTTGTGAATATTTCTGTTTATACTGAAGCGGCCACAAAGCTAGCTTCAATTAAGTAACTAACTTTTATCTTCAAGATGTTACCTTTGAATTTTATGCAAAGAATTCTTTGGCATGATTTTGAATAAAGTAAAATTTCCGATTATTGTTTAGTAGGCTAATAGCTAGTGAAGAAGAAGAAAATTGGATAGAAGAGGAAAATAAAATGCATCACATTATTTCCGAATAGATTTTATTCTTACAGACAATTCCATTATACTTTTATGTACTAAATACAGATAGACAACAGTATGTACCGCATATTAACACTTAATCTAAAGTACATACTTACATAGGTATTCCTGTTTTACATACGTTACAAACTGTTTCAACTTTGAATTATTCTCACGTTTGGGTAATCGGTCAAATCGTAGGTAAAATGCTGAATATTTGAAAAAAAATAGAAATACGGAATGTTTAAGGGAATATGTATAAAATGTTGATAGCTTAACAGTTCTTATCTCTGATTATTATGATGTTATACATTATGCTTTCTAGATAGCCAAATTCACAGAAAATATTATTTTGTAACTGTGTAAAATTACCGATACCCAACGTATTTTCTAATCTGATAGAATAAAACAGTACCAAATAAAACATTTAATACTCAACAGACAAGCTTGTGTGAAAAATAAATTAAAAAACACAATGTAAACATTTCCACAATGTATTTTCCAATTAGCGTTAACCGTTAGTCGTGGTTTTGTGCTATAGGTACGTTTTAACGTCACCCACATGATTCAGGCACACAACTATCAACAAATATACAGATAAATGTTATGGGCACGTTAGGTTGTAAACATTATTAGACGCCAGATTTACGAAAAAAAACTGAGTTCTTGCGACCAGGTTAAAAATTATAAAGAAATTAGGAAAACATGTCACATTCAATTTTGACATTTCTGGCTGAATGTAAATGCTGCTAATAATTATACATATAAGTGGGTCATTTAGCCTGTATAAAAAATAATGTTACAATTAAATTGAGATGACATCAAATATCTGGTGTTTTACTTTAAATGAAAATTGTTTTTCTTGTGTTAAGATAAGTTATTGGTTGCAAACATTCAGGATTCACTAAATATCATCAATATAAGTTGAAAATTGTTACATTTTAGGTTTACCCTTTGTCCTTTGTCTCATATTATAAAATGGAACAATCATAACTTCACGGTTACTTAACGATATTTAAGTAAGTACTTAAGTACACATATCATACACGATCAATCATATTATGTTTATTTTATATACAAACTATTAAGTAGTATTTACATAAAGTGTCTGTCCATTTAAGTACTCGCTATTCCTAACTATCAATTGTACTTAATTAACAATAATAAGTATTAAAAATTATCATTAAATATACAAAATAAAATGCGTTGTTATAGCTGTGTCTATCTTAAAATAGGAACCAAAATTATTTTATATTCTTATGCTGACGTAAAACCCACTGTAAATAAATATTTTCACTAAATAAATTATCAATAGTTGTTATAAAACTCTATATATTTACATCTTATTCTATGTATTCACAGAGTAGTTGATTATTCACATTTTATTTCATAACTGGGACATTCAATGAGATAAGGTAATTGTGCGAAAATACACTTGGAGCAAACATTCAAGTAGAAATAACATTTATTTATGCAGCAGTGAAAAAAGCAAAAACACAAAGATAAATTATTAGCACCAGAAGAAAAACTTAAAATAAAACGTATAATTTAAGAAGTTTTTATTTATACAACAATGTTTGCGGTAAACAACATATCGATAGATAACGATATATAAATTACTCGTTACCTTAAAATGCATAAGTGGGATTTTGAAACATGATTTAGATTTCTAGTGCTAGGAAGAATGCCACGCTGTTATCATTATTTGTTAACTTTTAGTACTCAATGGTCTTGATATTTAAATGTCTATTTTAATAAATCTTGTCAATGTATTAAGCGTTGAACTCATGTTGAAGCTTAAGGGTTTACACCCTGTATAAATATTTTTTTACTTTCTCTGGCTTTCTTCCTATCTCGCGAAACTTCAGTAAACACAATTGTAATTTCAGACACAAGTATCTGGCATTCTCCCTAATTCAAGAAACTTCAGTAAGCACATTCGTAAATTAATATCGGACACAAAATCATTTCTAGCCAAAAAAAAAACTCAGAACTTCTACAAAGTCGGTTAAGCACACATCGCGCCAAAAAACTCAGAACCTCCTTTCAGGAAGCACACATCCTGTCCCGTTGGAACATCACTACTCAAGTCCACTGTGTCACCGTCGAGCCGCATCATTCGTGGAAGTCGCGCGGCTCCGGTTTCAGCTACCATACCAGCCCCTCGGAGTGGAGGGGGGGCGGCGCGTCCCCGAACGTGAACTCGGGGGAGGACGGCCGGGGAAGCCCGAGGTGCTCCGGAGGCGGGAACTGCTCCGGGAACTCGCCGGGGAGGGACTCCATGCCCCCTGCGAAACGACCTGCTCACGTTATTATTTGGTACTATGGAATTGTAAGACTTAAAAACGAAATCAATAGAGAAAAGATATAGGGTCTTATAAATGCGAATATATAAACACTGTTTGTTTGTGTTTTTATTGGAGATGTTTGGAAAGTTATTGAAATAGGACCATCTAAGAGTAGTAACCTAAATGAAGACTAATTTAGTAGAGTAATGATTTAAGTAGTCGCATAGTCATAGATTAGTTAGAGTGACTAGTTTCACCTCTCTCAGGTTGTAAGTCGCAGAATGGTTAACTGACACTTTCCCATTCTACCTTGTGTATACCTACTACCAGTCAAATGAAAATATCTGGAGGAGTAGTGAAAAATGCCTTATTAAACTTTTGTCTGTTACTATCACCCAAACGCAATAGGTTCAATATTTGATCACTTCAAAGCCAAGACATCAGGTATAAAATGTAGTTTAATCTATAAACAAGGTTACTTTAAAATAAACTTGTCTAATCATTTCAGAAAGTGTACCAACCTGGCTGATTAAACGGCATAGCCGGCGGCGGATGGAAGAACGGCGCATCATGGTGGAACGGCGGGCCATAGCCAAACTCGAACTTGCCATCCGCAGTGGCGAAGTAGGGAAACCCCGGGGGCCCCTCCTCGAGCCCCCCGGGGGACAGGTTCATGGGGAACCCTCGCATCTTGCGGGACGAGCCGAAGAACGGACCCCGGCCCATTGAGGTTAGTTGCTTGAGACGGCGCTCTTTTGATCTCTTGTTTTGGAACCAGACCTGTGGAAGAAAGACTTGGTTAGCAATAGTCCTTCAAAAAAGGTTGCATTAAATCTTATTATATTATACAGAATGTCCATAGACTTTCGCTGGTATAGGTTAGGTGGGACACCCTGTATAGTGGTTAAATACTATTTTCCAATACTATTTTCAAAATAAAATATTCTTATGTAAGACAGATCGTAAGACTGTTTCTACTACCGACTTCAGGAAGCAGGAATCAATATATTGGTATCAGTAACGCATGTGCCTTGATTTTCCCTCAATGTATTGTCTTATGGGTATTATAATCAACGAAGGCGTTCCATTATGGTTTGTAGTTAGGTAAGAAATACATTCAAAGGTTCACAGAACATACACAAATGTTTAATTATCTAATGCTTGCTTTGAACTGAGTACGACTCGGATCTCTTGGGATACCGTGGTCATTGTAAAGAGAAAAGGGCAAACAAATAAGGATAGGGAACATACCCAAACTACGTGACCCGTTTTTTCGTGTTTTTTGACCCCCTCCCCCCCCTCGGTGACCAAGCGTAGTATATGCCCAGACCCCCTCCCCCCCCCCTAGTTTTCACGTAGTATATTTTATCAATATTTTTTGCGTAAAGTTACAAAATAATGGCTTTTGTTTGTATTTTCTTATACGGCCCCTAAAAGTGCGTACTTTGAGAATGCGTACCTATAATTGCATACGGTTGTAATTGTGTTTAGTAAAAAATATAACAAGAAAAAATAGTACATTGCACAATGTATATGTACGGGCCGTTAAAAAAGAATTACGATCGAGTACTTACAAATGTAATTTTGTTAAGTTCATTGGCTCGAGTCTGCCATCCCGTTTCTCTTCATAATGATTTTCATCACATTTGCGGGGAAAGAAATAAAATCAGAATACAGCAAAAACAAGAAACTATTTATTAAATCAAATATCTTCAATGAAGACGTTACCACTATCAATCCACTGGGAAACGTTATGGATAATGGGGGCGATGGTTAATACCAGTATTATTGACTACGTGACAAGAAACCAAACCCCCCCCCTCCCCCCGGTGACCATGAGTGGTACTTTGAAGACCCCCCTCCCCCCCCTAAATCGGTCACGTAGTTTGGGTATGTTCCCATAGTACAGAAGCAGTTACAAAAAAAGTTTTCTAACTGGCAAGAAAACTTACGATGACTTAAGTTTACAATTGAAAATTTCAAAAAATGGTTTTAATATCCGTTGTTACGAACAAGTTCCTACTCCATAACTAAAAAAATATGTCCCATTTGATTTTGTATTTCTTTTCAAATACAAACAGAATGGTTTGAGTTTATTTGCAACCGCAGAGTGCTGTGGTTACCAGCTATAAACATTATCTGCAATGCACCGACAAACTACAAAAGTATTTACATTTTTGTTATACTGCGACTTCGGAATGACAAAACTTTTTGCCTTTTTAACACTGCGGTCGCTATGGTTTCGAGTCATTACATTATATTTTAAAAGAAATGTTTTGGCGAAGACAGAAATATGAGGCCGCAGTTTGGCTCATAAAGAATTAAAATGAAAACCTAAACGGAAAAATCACAGACATTTGGTTTGATACACATGAAAATTACGAGCGGAAATCACAGATTTATTTTTCACAAAAATATCCAGTATTCAATTTGATGAGAATGTGAAAGGTATTTCATGAAAATTAAATTGAAATCATCGTTTTTTGCGATGAAATTAGTCAAACTTCATAGAAGTTAGTGGAAGCCATCTTGCTCCACTTTGTAACTCACTATCACAATATACAGTGTATGGATTCAGATTGAAACCTCACAACCAATAACAAGCGGACTTAGCAAACAACTCGTATATCCCCCACGCATCGATTCAACCGAGATATCGATACACGATTCGATTTGCATCACTATCGGCGATGGATCGTTTATAGTACGGCGATTAGTCGCGTCGCGTGCCGGCTGCGCGACTAATCGCATTATAGGGTTGGCTGTTTTAACACCAAGTATAATTCGATGAAAACTGTACAGAAGAGAGATGCTTGAAACAATGTCTTTAGAAACTTCTTAATGACAAAACTTTTTTGTAATTTTATTACAACAAGAGAGTTTTTGTAAGTTTGTAGGGATGTATGCCTTCTTATCCAACACAATGGACCATTTGATGCCAAATAGGCAGTTAGAATTGCAATGTATTAGAAGCTTTCCAAAAATTAATAAGACAGAGTGTGTTTAGAATTAATACAGGGCCATAAATAATATTAGGTACGAGAGTACTTTACTATAATAATATCGCGTTTAGTCCCGTTTTAATATTATTTGTGAGTAATGCAACGCGAAAGTTTAAAGTCTTAACAGGGCCATAAGCCTGAGGGCTATGAAAACAATTACACATATAAAAATTAAAACAGCAGTATGCTTGATAAACACTACTAGCTATAAAATAAGCAGATGTACCGTCAGCCCCAATAATTAAATAGCTAATCCTACATTACGTGTGTGGAGTTAATCCAATAATTGCTAATGCAGCCAGCCCTACTCCTAACGGCTTCATCTGGTCTCGTGTGTACGAACCATTATGCGCAGGCGCATGTATTACGAGCACGACTGTACCGGCAATGACCTGCGTACGGCCTAGGCCTTAATTTGTGACCTTCGCCTTCAAATCCCTATTTGTTACCATGGAAATGCCAGAGAGATGTTGTGTTGGTTGACGTTTTTTTATTAACTGACAAAACAATTCTGAACTGTTATTCTATGATTTTTGAAGACAACTAAGGAATTCACTATGTTTTTTAATTTATTAAAAATCCTAATCTTGAATCAATTACACTTCTACTAAACAATTCACTCTTAAAATATTTGCAGTATATTTTTTTACATCTTATATAGATCAAATTTATTTAAAAAAATGTTAAACGTCGCAATTAATTAATAACGTATTTAAATCCATTGCGTTTATGATTTAATTTATTTCTTAACTCTTAGTTCAAAAATGGAAATGTTATGCCTAGGTATATCAATTTAAGAAAAAGTTTCCTAGCCAAATCTGGATTAAACTGATTAACAATAATCACATGTCATTAATAATCCCGCAATTCAACACCTGCTGCACTCAATGTCACCATCCTACCTCAAAGAGACAGGATTAGACCAACCCAGCGAATTTAAATTACAAAACAGTACACAGGACACAGGACCTTTCAATCAAAGGCGGCCATTAATCAGACGGCGGGAATTAGATCCAAGGAACAGGTCGTGAAGTGCGCGAATGCGTGCGTGGGCGCAAGCGGTGAGTTCAAAGTGAGGGCGGTAGGGTGGCCATGCGTTGATTTATTTATTTATTCATATGATTTAACTAGCGGCCGCCCACAACTCCGTCCGCGTAGTTTTTGGTTGCCGCACACATGTGTAGGTTTATAAATATAGCCTAACCACTCAACCGTCCGTGGATACCATAGTATCCAAAAAAAATATGTAAACTTACGTCCGTGGATACTATAGTATCCAAAAGAGAAAAAAATTCTTGGTGTATAAAACTGCTTTAAAACGCCATCTGTTGGCCTGTGACGATAGCCCGAGCTTTTAGAACGATACTCTATTAACTAATACACTTAAAAAATCATAGATGGCACTATAGTATGCTTTCTGGACTGAATAATATTTTTTTTTGTTTAGTGTTACCTGTGTTTTGAGGGACTTGTGCATGCGCGTGGAATTACTGCTGATTTTGTCGTTAGAACTTGTTTTATTATATAATTCAGTAGGTTTTTTATTAATCTTCATGATTGGAGAACCACATATTTGCTGTGGTGTTTCTTTCACGGCGATGAATTTCGAGTAAACCCATTATTACGAGAGGCTGTAACTTTCGTGTACAAACAATAGCCGCCGATAAGGTTTTTTCTAACTATTTCATAAAATTTGTTTTATTGAAGATTCATTAGTTTGTTATTAACATACCTTTATAATTATTTGATAAAAATACATTAAGTCTGCTGAAGATTTCTTAAAATAACATGAAAGTTACCTACTCATGACGCGACCAGCGATGACCAATGTGAGGGAGAAGGTAATCTTTATGAATTTATTGTACCTCAACAACTGTATAACACAAAATTATTTTGGTATCATTTGAAAGGTAATTCAGCCCAGATAAATAATATATTTTTTAATTGTCACAATCAAATTTAATTATGCCAAAAAAGTTAAGTTGAAATAATTAAATATGCATTTATTCAAGGTTTTGTATGTTTTTGGCCCAAATACAGAAAAAATTATGAAATTTTATACAATAAAATATATGTTGTGTGGTAGTGTATATAATCAGCTTCAGCACAATATTTTTTTTGTAGCTGTAGGTCGTTTAAGTAATGAGTTATGAAGCATTTTTCGAGAGTTCACAAGCCGCAATTTTACGCTGTGACGGGCCGTGCGGACCCGGACGTAAGCTTACATAGTCATAAAGCGCGCCGGACGGTTGAGTGGCCTTCCTCGTTAAATTGACTATCCAACACAAAAATATTTTTCTAATCAAACCAGTAGTTCCTGAAATTGTGCGTTCAAACAAACAAACAAACTGTTTAGCTTTATTACATAAGAAAGTATGAGTATATAGATTTTAGAGTAAAAGTAATGGAACTGTTATAAAGAATCCCTATTCCTCAATCCACATGTCAACATATTTTTTTTTTCCGGAAAATTTTCATAGAAACTCTATGTGAATTAATGGATGAGGATTCCATAAAATGGTTTCATTACTTTTACTCTAAAAATGATATAATTTAAACAGCAGTTAAATTTTTCTTAACTTTTAGAATTATTAAATTTATATTTAACTGTGTATGTAATCTCTCATGAAAATTTGTGTTATTAACCATATTATTATATCCATAAAACACCGAAGTCCCGTGTCTCACATCGCGTGTGGTCACCCTCCGCACAGCGGGCTAGCTGCGCCTGCGAAACAATGACGCTCTTGTTTCCAACCTTTTTTACAAACGCGGCTTCTCGTGCAAACTCATTCGGTTTTCGTGACTAGACACAAATAAATTATGGAAATGGTCCAAAGTTCGGAAATTAAGATTCGTTGGGCTATTAATAACGCTCTATCTGCTTGTTGGGCGTAGAGCCACACTTAAAAGAGATAGCCGCGACAGAGATGGGTTCAAATCTCGGGTCTATAAGACTAGCTGGTTAATAGTAATTTAGGGGCAGATATTGTTAGTAATAGAAAGTCTTAAATGTAAGTTATTGTGACTTATTTATTTATTTAAACTTTATTGCACGAAATAAAATTTGTACAAAAGGCGGACTTAATGCCTCATGGCATTCTATACCAGTCAACCTTAGGGCAAAACAGAAAGTGAATAGTAGGTATGTAGTGCTATTAAAATAAAATAATTTACTCTTATTAACTAGTACCTAACTAGTAACATATAACACTTATTTGTATGGAACTTACATAAATAACACTAGATACATGATAAATGTTTTATTTATACTCTACTCTACCGTGCACAAATACCTAGATACGATTATCTGACACACAACCAAACAAACTAACATGTCCATCTAAACAAAATATCGTACCATTTAGGGATCAAAGTAACAACTTCGGCGTAGCTACTCCTATCAATTTCTCAAAACCAAACCGGTCACCGCTCTACTGAATCTAGTGATCTCTAATGAATCAAACGATTCGGTCGAAAGGCATTAATATTCCAAGGACGACGGCGCATCCTCCTTTCGACAAGCTGTCAGTCAAACGTTCAGTCAGTTGGCTATCGGTAACTGACTAGTTTGTTTGTAGGTAATTTGAACGAATGATTGTACGTAATTTAGTAGATGTTGAGTATTTTGAACGAATGTCATGTAGGAGTGGTAAGAGATTTGGCGGTGGAATAATCTTGTCAATGTTTAGCTCATGATTTTTTGATAAATTACAGAATCATTGTATTAACTAAGACACAGTTTGTGTCCAAACCTATTTGTGCAGTTCACCCCAGTTTTGTGAGTTTGATTGAACACCAACAATACACGTGCTAAAGTTACACTTATTTTGGTATTTCATCAGTTCAAGTATTAATTTTATTGTAACATCGATATTTATTTTATAAAGATATGTGCTTGTTACCCAAAAAGCGTGTCTATAAATTACAAACAAACTATTTAGGATGTGTTTGGGTAATCTCTTCGTGACTTGCTATCTTTCCCTCATGTAACATGACCAGGTCAAACCGTTTAGCAGATTTTGACCGACATTCCACCGAGGGCTATTAAGTAATAAAAACAATATCTCCGGCCATAACATATCGGGTCAGCTGAGCCACACATGATATCCAAGGTCGATATCTCAGCCACCGGTACATTGCGGTACCATTTGTTGTGATATAATGTCAAAAGTTTACAATTTGCAGATGAGCGTTTTTTGTGAGTCTGTTGTTTTAAGTATTTAATTGTTGCATGCTGCTTTTAGGACGAAGTTCAGTATAAACCTGTCAGTATATATATGCAACTTAATTTTCTTATGTTACTAACGTTTGTCTTACAAGCATTTTTAAACTATGTAGGTAGTAGCGTACACTTTTCGCAGTGAAGCAGATATTTATTTGCAAATAAATAACTGACTATCAGTCTTATATGGCTCATAAAAACGCGATTGAATAGATCACCAAATAAAGGCCGTTAGAAACACCATAGTATCTCCATGCTATTTATAAACATGGTTAGGGTGACGACTCACCGGGGCTGTCTCGCCGCGGGGCGCCGCAGAACAAGCGCGGTGGTGTTAAACACTATATTTCATGCGTCCACCGCTGCGCGCGCGCACACATAGAGGTAATCCACTTGGAGCACCCAATTTTTGGACACCCGCAATATGAGCACCTGGCCTGTTTTACTTAGAGCACCAATTGATTCACCTTGCAACCCAATTTGATATTTTAGCAAATAAGTAGGTTCTCAAAATGTATTAGGCCATGTGCTCTAGTTGCAGGTACTCAAAAATAAGGTGATAAAAGTGGAACAAGTCCAAAAACGCTCTTACCACGCCGACGCCTTGCAAAATCATAAAACACCATTATAACTACCCGCTAAACCGGCGTATCGACTGATCATATTTTTTAAATTATCATTTTACGATTGCAGAAAAAACATATAGAAGTCTCGTTTGCTCGGTGATAAGTTTTTACATCTAAACGTGAATGGACGCTGATAAAGTTCGGTACATTTGTTTTCGTCGATTGATGTGTTAAAAATGGTAATGCTGTTGGAATGATAGTTAGGTTTATGGTCTATAATTTATTCCGCTTGTGACTTGTTGAATTTCCATCATTTATCTATTTCATCATCATTAGTACAGCCCTTGTCGAGTCCGTCTTCGGACATAGGCCTCCTCTCTACTTCTCTACTCTTGACGGTCTGCTGCCACAAACATCTATGTAGTTCAGGGTAGGCGAACCAATGGCGCGCGTGCCATTGACGGCACACGACACAATTTACACAAATAAAGGTTCGCCTGCCCTAGTCAAGTTAAAGCCAGCTTGCTGCCGGATATCATCCGTCCATCTCTTCGGTGGACGTCCTCTGCCACGGGTGTTTGTTTTCTTATCTATTTATTCACTCCTCATTTTAATCGTAAAAAATATTTAGTTAATTCATAGTAGAGTAGGAGACCCATATACGAAAATGATTAATGAGATATGTACTCAACAGCCGTCATAAAACAATCGTCTACTCCAATTTTGGTAATGACTGAAATTATGTTACTTATGTGCTTGCGAGTGGTTTGAAATTAGTCACATCATATTATGCTTATCTTCGATCAAATCGAACCCACTACGCCTGACACGCAGGGCGGAGTTATTTCTTACGCACTATCAAACCAATAAAAAGTATTAGCCTATTAATGTCCCACTGCAGGGCAAAGGCCTCCATCATTTTAAATCATTTCTTCGTTACAAAGATGGGTTTTGGCATAATCATCGCGCTTGCCAAATGCGAATTGGTGATCGGTGTCTGTGTTCGGAAAAACCGAAACAAAGTTTCTCGACCTGGGAATCGAACACAGAACCTCGAGACCACGATTCGGTGCTTGAACCACGAGACCATCGAGGCGTACTATATTTTCAATAGAATATATTTAAATCGCTATGGATAATCACATATCAATTATTTGCGATCTGCCATTGTATTAAATGTCAAGAACTCCCCAGTTACTTCATATTACAACAAACTTCATACTCCACAAACTCTGGCTGTCAATAAAAATAATAAACAATTTTATTGATTGATCAACACATTCCCGGGTGCGGAAGGTTGGCGGCGAGATGAAAGGATGATTGATAAGACGTGGCCGTGGTCATTTCACATCGTGGCCATTGTTCGTGGATGTAAATAATGGCCGACTACCTGCCTGGCGCCCCCTAGTGATAATGAGCACGCATTACGATTTAACCTGAGCATAAAAAATGTAGAAGTTTTGACTAAAGTGTGGTAGAGTTTACGGAAAGTAATCCTAAGTCAAAGGGAATCATAGATCAAGACATGGGCGTAACCAGGGTAGGGCAGGGGGGGCATCTGGCCCCCCTAGATATGTTGACGCCCCTACTAAGTATTTTATCTAGCGACAAAAATTAAGAAAACGATTTTTTAACTTTTGTTTGCAATACTAAAATTGTACCACTCTGATAATAAAAATTCAGATAATAAAAATAACAGTTAGTTTTTTGTTTTGGGTTTGGTCTTGGAGCCCAGAGTGCGCATTAATAATATGACAGTGAGTTAAAAATAATAAAAAGAGACACCAAAAATGCACTTCCGAAGTTGTGATGCAAACAAAACGTTTCTCCTCTTTTTACAAATTTTAAGTGAAGAATACTGGTGTGTTAATGATTTTATTCCTTAAACAGAATAAATACCGAACCATTTCTCAGTAGTTTGAGAAATGCCGTTCCCACATTTTCCTTATAATCGACGGATCTCTACAGAAACAGCCGCTGATAGCCAAATAGGCATATAATCGAAGGTTTAACATTTTTAAAACAACGTTATCTATCATTTGTATGCGACTTCATTGCCGACCACGGATTATCATCCATACACATAACAGAACCTTCACAATTAACATTTACATAACGGACTTATGTACGAATAAACAGCTCTAAAATCACTATAAAACCAAATTATTAGTAATAACAAACGGTCAAGCTAGATTAAATCAATACAAAAGTGTGTATTGGGGGCTACGTCAAAAGGAATCTTAAGTTTAAGCATAAGTAGGTATAAGCCAATTGACCTAAGTTATTAGTTTTGATCTTATGGTTGATCAATTTTGTATAAATGTGTTTTGATTTGGGAATCATGGTTATGCTAAGGATAAAGTTAATAAAATAAATGCCTTGGACTAACACACCAATTGCCTAGCCCCAAACTAAGCTCAAAGTTTTTACTATGGATACTAGAAAACGGATAGACATACTAAAATACATTTATAAACATCCATGATTCAAGTAGAAATGCCGATGTTCATCACACAAACATTTGCCCCTAGCGGGATTCGAACCGACCTGTGGTTCGGGCTAGTCAGAGTCAGTTAGTCAGTTTCTACGTTCTAGTTTCATTTACGCTCTTTTATAAATACCATTTAAATTTACTTTAGCATATTTGACAATGAAAGTCTAAAATAAATGCCTACATCATTAAATATTATCAGCAAAAACGTCATTCTCTGAAATGCGAGCGTGACTTTATTTACAGAAAGCAATGTTAATTACAAATGCATAGGCACAGTTTTCGAGAATGCAATTAATGTTGCTGTCCTTATGTTGATTAATTTATATTTAAATGTAATGCACTTGAACTTCAACTGAAGGGCTTTTAAAATATCTACATAATTTTGATCTGAATAGAAATAAAGATGTGGCCGCCATTATGGCTGAACCATACCTACATAGCAGTTTTAGAGAAAGTATGGCAACTGATAAATTTCAGGTTTAGTTCCATTTCACAATGCTTGCTTTGAAGATACGGGTACATGCTATACAAATGATTTAGGTAGTTATACTTTTCATGTATAAATACGTGAATTAAAGTAGGTATTCTTTGTTCTTTTATTACGCTTATTGTGTAGAGTGAAATTTCTGGATTTTAAAGACACTTTACTCGACTAAATTTACTTTGCAACATAGGTATTTCATTCTTGACGCAGGATTATTATGTTCAATAAAAAATGTAACAGTTAAAGTTCACAATTTTCTTGTTGAACTATAATGTAACAGTTAAAAATGGCAAGTTTCCTTTAGCCCTGTTTATCGGCAATACCTGTATGTTACAAACGAGAAAATATATGGAACAGCGGCTTCAATTATGTTCTAAACCACTTATAGATATTTTAGTAAATCCTTCCGAGCTACGGGAGGTACTACACCAAAACAAAAAGATTCACTCCTTTTTAAATCCGTAACCCTTGTGTTCAACACAGAATTAGTATAATACCGAGCTCATAACAAAATCACCATTAATATACGACGAGGGTCCCGAAATTCGCGACCACGGCCCATATGGCGCATGACACAATAATGTTTATGACGATGAAACAAAAAAACGAACCTCGAACACACGAACAACTGTTGTGGATTGGTACACTCGGTCCGTAGGGGGTAGGGTTGGCAACTTTGAGACGTTCTTGGGCGATTCGCATCGCGTTTCGAATCGCTTGAGGTGCGAAACGCCTGAAGGGCCATAATTAGGCATGATGAGAAAATTTAACAGCATTTTCAAAAAGTGAACATCATTTTATTAATTTTACAAGGTGGACAAAGTGCGCGTAGCCATTATGGCTGAAAAGCCATACCTACATCTTAGGTACATAACAGTTTCAGTGAAAGAAGTTCTAAAAATTATAATTTTTACTTAATCACACAGTCTTTCCAAAAACTTCTACGCCTCTAAAGTTCTTAAGACATTAAAAATAATTGTGTGCATTTTGATGCTAAAAATATTGGGCTTGTACTAATACTTATTTTTTTGTTCAATATATTAGTGAAGTAATAATAATCATGTAATGATGATAAGATAATGCTATTTTAAGTGTAGAAACACACTAGGCTAGGCTCTTCTAGGAAATGCATTGCAGTCTTAGTAACACTGAGCTTCGGTTGCGTATTTTCGGCCTAGTCTCATCATCATCCTAGCGCTTCTCCCGGCCATTGCCGCGGTGCTCAGGGTACGCATCGACCATGATCGTGAATTGACTGGACTGGTTATTTTCGGTCTAGTATGTTTCCTCAGTAACAGTACCATTGGCAACCCTAGAAGGGGACCGCCGCCCGCCCGCTGTGCCTCTCTCAACGCGCTCCAAATTACTAGTGCACCTCTGTTTAGCCGGATTACATCCGCTTCTAGCATAGATTTACATCGAAAGACATGCCCTGTCAATAGAAAACTGTGGCGTTATTTTAATTGACGTGACGTATGCGATGTGAAGCGACTGTCGCTTCTATTACAGGGCTATGTGAAAGCGGGTCGAAGAATGGTGAGGGCCTCGCCATTTATATGTAACGATTAAAATCTTTGGCTTCTAGGTATAATGTTGTGTCTTTTTCTTGTTTTTGACCTGTGATCGTTTTTGGTCAAGGATAAAATCGGTGATGAAGATAAAAGCGCGCGAATACAACAGTCAATGTTGCTGCTCAAAGTTAGTTTTAATATGAATGTTTTCCTGCATTGCTCAACACAAAAGGCAACTTGACAAGTCTTCTCTTTGTTAATCCAATTTTAATAACATTCATCCTTGCCATTGTAGATATCTACAACGATACACAATATCGAACTCAGCCTATTTTATTATGTAATACATATTTTAAGAAGAGAAAAAGAAATTCACACGCACCATACAATACGGTCAATCAATAACAATTATCGTGCACCTATCAAACTGCCAGTCGTCAAAATAATTTCGTAACCAAAAAGAAAAGTTTAATGAGCTTTTTCTCATTACTCCTGAATGTCGGAAGTGACGCGAGTAAAAAGGGACGAAGACATATAAAAATCGAAAAAAGAACATCGTTGATGTTTCGAAAAGGAACGAACATTTTGAAGTTTATAAAAATAAGAGGGGTAGAGTTTTTTGGAACTTCCACTCACAGAAGGCCATAGTGAAGTTGCACTTTGTAAGTGTTTTGCTATGTTTCTGCTGGTAGGTAAGGTTTCCAGTGCTCAATTGGGAAGGGGATGTGGTTTTAGAGGCAGGCAATGCATCAGCGACAATTCTGGGGTTGTTTATGTCCGAGCAGCGGTGTTCACTTACCATCAGGTGACCCACAAGCTATTTTGCATCGTGCTTACATTTAAAAAAAGTTTCGAAAAAGGAACATCGTCGTTGATTTGAAAAAGGAACACGACGCAAGATGGCGGACGGATGGATGAAGGGAGGCCACAGTGCGCGCGCGCCGGCCCATCGGCAAGCAATTGCCGTGGCGAGGGCAAATTGTTTCCTTGCGAAATTGTACTACAACGGACTCTCTTGTTCCGACTGAGATTACTGTTCTTTTAATCTCTTTTTGAGGTTGGATTAAGAATTTTACTAAATGTTGACTGCTTATGGTTAGTATGGTGGCAAAAGTAATAAGAATGCAGAATTTTCAGAGTTGGTATCTAATGTGTAATCGCGTTATCTTTTTATTTAGTCAAAAAGTTCGAAACTTACAGAAACATTGTTTTTTGATATTCTCTGCTTCGGGCATGATTAATGATCTAGTATGTATCGTTTTGAAAGCATTTTTATTAAACTTATTATACCTACTGATTAGTTCATTTAACCATACCTTACATGAAATACGGATTTATTTGACTAAATGAAAATTTACATTAATATAAAAATACTTAAAAATACGTAATCAGTAGGTTTTAATCACAGTCACGTTTTCAGAAGCATGGAGACGGTAAATGCCCCCGCAAAAACTGTGTGGTGTCACTAATCAGTAAGCTGTCGTACGCTTGTCTGTTCCACCATATTACCAGAAACAAATGTTTTCCTCCCAATTTCCCGCAAAAAACGACCAAAGATAAGCCATGGCATGCACCAAAAAGCATAAAGTTGGTCAGAAGGGAATTAACCTAGTTAGGAGATTCATGGTTTGTAAAGCCACAGCCAACATAAATATGGTAAGACTCTATTACTTTATTTGCGAACGGCATCAACCTTTTTTCTTTATTAATTGAATTTAAATCAGTTCAAAATTATGCGCCCGTAAAAGTTAATTAAATACAATATCTATACCTAATTATCTTTCCGGAAAAGGAAAAAATCCTTCCTGCCATAATTTAAGAAAAAGAATTTGGCCATTTATGCATCTGTTATCAATTCCAGGGATATCCCTTAAAACATGACATTTAAAAAATAAAAACCTCATAACTGTCAATCTTTCCCGCCAACTCGTTCTCCTCGGCAGATATGTCTAAATTTAAAAAAGTTAATAAGTCTGTTCTCGATGTGCGGCCTGCTAAATTTACCGTGTAGTCAGTCTGTTTCGGTGATTCCAATTTGTGACTTGTTTTATTTTAGTTAATTAGATGTTCTCCGCACGACAACCGTATTTTAAGTCTATTTTTATTTAGTGATTATTTTAAATGAATACTTTACATACAGAATGTTCCAATGCCATTAATAGAAATTGGATTATTCTTAACGGCATGATAAAATAAACAAATGGAGTTATGAATTATTATCTTGGCTACAACGTGTTTAAAATGAGGATGGGGTCGAGTAAGCATTAGATGGTATGAATAATTGTTATTTCAAGGCTCTACTTAAAAGTTTATTTGCGTAATACGCAGTAGGTACACACAACAGCGATATGAAAACATAACAGAAATTAAAATGTGAAACAAAAGCACATAAAACATGACCCATTTATTCTACTAACAAGATTCTACTTTTAATTTCTGATAACGACGTTTTATGCCAGCACTGCCGGCCGACAACCAATGGGAGGCCGGCATTCGTAAATCGAATTTTATCAGTTCTCTGATAGTGAACGTTGAGGCTATTGGTCACGCTTTTCAATATGGCGGGTTGATCCGTGCTTGTTTCGCTACTTGCAAATGTATTAATAACGTGAAATAATTTATGAGCTACCGTTTGAGTATGTATTATGAACTTTGTGTAGCTGAAATAAATTGGAGAGTGAAGTAATAGAAAATCGAAGTATACGAGGATAGAGTAAAACTCTATTGGTACTCTTAAAAATACTAATTAACCCTTTAAGGGCAGGAAACAATGGAATATGACATATGTTATGGGACTATGGATACATCTAGTAAATAACGAATGCGCAAAGTGATAAAATGACATTTATCAACATTCAAAGTATTTATCGCTTTCATGTAATAGTCACTGGCAGCTCAGTATTATTTATTATCATGATAGATGCGTTTCGTTGACTGCAGGATGTGTTTTTCCTTCAAACATTGCCCTTTTTACATTGACACATTGCTTGTTTAGTTCAACCTTTGTAATGTGTATCTGTCGGCATTTATCAATATCATTTGCAAAGCCAGTTGTTAATGTTGAATAATTATTGATTGGCTTTGTATTGTAAAGTAATAACTCTATATTTTCAAAAATACATAATCGGTTTTACAGTTAACGTCGACTTCTGCACTTTGCAAATTGTATTTACTAAAACATTTACTACGTGACGGCGTGATCCACAAATTCTACTTGTGTAAAGTGGAAGTTTTTTAACATTAAATCAAAAATGAAAATATTTTTGCTATTTTTACTACATTGGAACCTAGTCAGATTTGAAATGATTCAGTATTCTGATTGAGTGATTTTATAAAAATATGAATAAAGTGCATAATGCAATGTATCTGACTTAGGGGCTGCCCGCGTCTTCGTCCGCGTGGATTTCAGTTTTCGTACTACAAAGTGTTAAATAGCTTAAAGCCTTCCTTGACAAATGGACTGTCCAATACAAAATACCTTTTTAAATTAAAAGCATTAATTTCTAAGATTAGCGCGTGCAAACAAACACTTCAGCTTTATAATATACGTATAGATTATTTTTTTCTACATTGTTTTTAATTGGTGCCTTGTCTATACATATAACCGGGCTCATGATAATATATGTAGGTTCGAAAACTGCCTACTTATATTTTCTACTCCTTTGCGAACCCTTCGAATAATTTCAAATACCTACAACCAGACCACCGACAGACGCTTACTTCCCAAACTAATCATCAGCTCTATAAATAGCCTCCTGACGAGTCGTGAAAGTGATTAAGCATGGTGTCAACAGTTCTCCGTCACGGTCGGCTGAAGGTCGCCGGTTCTTCCGCGTGACCCTCGGCCTCGAGACTGCTTCCTACACGAGGTACTGATGGGGGATCAGTCATAGATGATGTGGTTGATAGGGTTTAGACGGATATAGGACTAATTTAACTTTTAGGGCTCTATCTATATATTAATTAGGTAACAACCTAAACGTTTATATATGTGACATCACATCATAAGCAATTTAATTTAATTTCTTTTCTGTCATTTAAAGGGTTAAATGAGTACTAGGTACTAAACTATTGACGGGCCTGCTCTAACTAAACAAAACTTAGACGCTATTATTTTAGGTTTTAGACCTGCTTAAGGATGTCTTGTAGTCTTATTGATGGATAATAAGGCACTTATTACTACTACTAAAGACTAAGTGTCTTGTTAAGACTAAGTGTCTTATAAAAGAAATCAGAAAGTGATATAAACTGAACCTAAGTATCCAAAAAAATGTGATAATACCATTAAACATCTTTGGTCCATCACTTCCTACTCGTGATCACTCATTTTCTATCTAAGTTGTAAAAACTAAGAGCTCAACTATTTAAAAACCCTCTGCCGCCATCAGCGTACTTTATTTCAATAACGATTAGGCTTGCACAATTAAAACCACCGGTCCAGTACTTTCATGCTTGCCCGCAAACGAAAAGGTATAAAAAGTAGTTTCGACCGCAAAAACCAACATCGACGTTCAATCGAGCGCGGAAATGTCGATATTGTCACGTCACTAGCCGCGGACCGTGAACTGTTACGTGCTCAGATTCACAGACGAATAGATAGATAGATACAGTTGATGAAAGAGTAAAATCAGTTTTTACAGTATTTGTAGTACCTACTCTTCGTTTGGTTCCAACGCTTAACTACGTTGATGTCTCAAGAAATATGATCAAAATTGACGTTGATATGGAGCAACGCGGCTATTAAAAGGTTAAGAAATCATGAAAACTGACAATGTAGTGTAAGAAATCCACTATATGAAAGCCCAAAAAAATTTTGTTTGAACTAATGTTTTACTTCAAATTAACAACAAGGCAAATCAGATAAATAAACTAAGGATAAAGCAAATAAATCTAGGTAACAACACATACTGATTCCGTTGTTGACGACAAAACTTAAATACACGAATTGATTACGATCCAAAACGGTTGAAATATGGTTCAAACAAACACCTGACAAGAAACTACATAGCGCATTATTAAATCGAACAAGCAATCTAAGTCAACACTCAACCTTACATAAAATACTCCAATATTTAAAATATCGATCGGATTCCAATACTGTTTGAACACGTTTTAATCAAAACTCAACGACAAAACGATTCGGGTCACCGGCTGGGCGTAATTAATTCGCCACAATACCACTAGTCTTGGAAACTAGTCGACTAGTAGATATAAACTAGTGGACTAGTGGCACTGGTGTGATAAATCACCGGACTCGTGGGCGCCATGATGGATGGCCTGCGTATGCGCAAGTCGTGTTCCTATTCTGTTCAGGGTTGCCGCGTTTGAAAATGAGATGGCTCAAAAAAACCTAGCGTCGACAGAATTTTCTTATGACTGTTTTGATAGGGGCTTTTATGTATATTGAATATGTAGGTATGAAGATTTTTCCTGACTAATGGGAGAATCTGCAAATCGGCCATAAGAAGATTCTGTCGAAGCTGTTTTTTTTGTATGGATGTTGAGCCATCTCCTTTGTGTGTTGATTTGTAGGTAAATATGGTATGACTGATTGAGTTCGGCCCTTATGACAATAAATAAGTTTTGGTGTCCGTAGTTTGGAGTTTGGTGTAATAACACCCTCGAAGAGCACTAAAGCTGCTCATCTTAGGCCAAACCTCGCTTCGCCGTCTCGGTGTATAAAAGATCCAAACCAAACTAAAAAAGATCTATTTATTTTTCCTTAGGTAAACTCATCAGTCGAATGAATAATGTGCCTGTTTAAAGTAACAATCAATTATAACATTAAATTGCATTCTTGTTTTTTCTGTCCTTGGGAACAAAATGGTGATAAACGAACATTGACCTACAAAAGTTTATTTGCATTAAATTCAGCATAATTTTATCCTTGTTCACATTGAAAATTTATCTTGGCCTATATGATAAAAAATATAAAGTATACAATCAATTACCTTCTAACTAAGTATGTTGAATTGTCCCTTTTAAGTTTAAGAGTAATTAAATATTTAAGTGTACGTAATCAATCTGCCACCGAAGAATGTAATGATTACAAATTCTAAAAAGTGATAACCCTAAAATGTATGCCAAATTAAGATGTACATTTAATTTTTTTATTTCGACTATATGGGCACATTGGTACCTAAGTAAAGCAATGTTATTAATTAATCATACCTCGGTTATTGAATGATCAATGTTTTGATGCAAACTTATTACGGTTTCCAATCTGCGAATACGTTTAGGTATGTTTATTACTTCGCCGGTATGAAGCAAATTTATTGCGATTTCGCCTCCTGTACTTTACGCATAGTTACTTGTGTAAATAAAAAATAGTTTTAGCGGTAAAATAACTTAACATAGTTAGCAAACATATTTTGATTTGTTTTTGAGTTGACTTACCTAAATAATTGTGATACATTTAGGTACCTACATTGCAACTAGCTCACTTATTCATTAAACAAAGATTCAACGATCTTTTGTACATATATTTTTTTTTCTTCGGTCGGAGTTAGATTAATAGTCCTCATGGCGATCTACAGAAAAACGCTTAAGGATTTTCAAATAATAAAAAGAAAGCTTTTATGACAATTACTTGAAGCAGATCAGACCGGAGAGACGCGTGATTGTAATGCGTTGTCTACTTATAAAACATAATAATTTATTTCATAATATTTTTTCGCATAGAAGTAAAGGATATGTTAAAATAAACTAAAAATTAAAAAATAATTCCTAATATCTATTACCTCATACTGTAATTTTCCTAAAATATGTTAAAGTAATCTTAAACATACTAACTGAAGTCGGTGCTTCTTCTCTTCTGTTTTTGGGCAGGCACCGACTTCAGTTAGTATGTTTAAGATTACTTTAACATAGTTTAGGAAAATTACAGTATGAGGTAATAGATATTAGGAATTATTTTTTAATTTTTAGTTTATTTTTGTGTCGGTTTACGGTTTTTTTGAAGTCGGTTTAATTTTTTTTTTAAAAAGTCAGTTTATTACATTATTTTTAGTTGTGTAAAAGCGTTGTGAACTTAATTATTAATAGGAACTTAGTTGTTGTTAAGAGTGAATGAGAGTGTGGATTAATTTTTTGTTCTCGCGTGAAGGCCCAGCGAGACTTCTCGGCGAAATTTCTCGCCGTGGGTCTGGATGTAATATACACAAGTATCACGTTAGCCCTACATACATTCGATCGACCAATTGCAGTTCTGCCTTCCAACTCCTAACCGTTAAGGAGTACTGTACCTTCATCATCAGCACAGTAGCATCAGATGTTGATTCAAGCATACCTCACAAGCAATATGTAAGCCCTACATACTACTTAATAGTTTCCATCGACCAAATTGCAGTTCTGCCTTCCAACTCCTAACCGTTAAGGAGTACTGTAGCATCATCATCAGGATTGCAGCTTCAGATGTTGACACCCTGAAGCATATACCTGAGTAAGACATGATTACGAAACACAAACACCATACGAGCATACAATTTTCGGTGGTTGCCCTGGATTTCTCCTGGATTCCATCATCAGATCCTGGACTGGTGAAAATGGGACCACCTCAGAACTGAACTCTACACAACAAAACAAAAATTTTTGAAATCCGTCAATAATTGACGAAAATATCGGTGAACATGCATAAAAAAAAAACATACAGACGAATTGAGAACCTCCTCCTTTTTTGAAGTCGGTTAAAATAAATTTGCTCAAACAACTGGGACATGCACTTGCGCTGACAGGTGCCCATTAGTTTTCATTACCGCATTATATGTCCCTCGTCTTACATAATTTCTATTGAAGTAAACCCCGATGAAATTTTAATTACCAAGCTACCCTGTTTATGTCGAGCACTATAAGATAAAAAATATGTTTATTTTTAATGTCAGCTTTATTGAACACATATTAATTCGTAATCAATACCAACGTGAAGACAAATGGCGCGTAAATTTTACAAAAACAAAACAATGATATCGAATCGAAAACAATAAACCGACGAATCTCAATAGAAACTTTTCCAATCGAACAATTCAGGACAGGTAGAATTTATAAGACAGCAGCCGAATTGACTGATGACCGGCCCGGGGCGATCGGGGCATTAAGCCCTACGCAATATTAATGTACCTTATTCTCACCCGGGGCAATAAAATAAATGATGTCATTTTTTGTCCGCACGGGGAGCTCTTTGTCCCAGTGTGCGCCGCGTCGTGGCGGCGACTTTGGCCTCTTTGTGCCCGCACAGTGGGCCCGCGGGACGCCGCGTAGACAAAAGATATTTGGCGCCGCTCTTCAGTTTTTTTCCTCACAATTTTTCGCGAACGTATATGAGAATAATATGACGCGGCTTTTTGTCATAATTAATAATTTATTGCTTTCGTCGAGCTTTGTTGCGCCGCACCTGCCGTCTAACGCAAGGTGCTTCTGTCTTGTCTTGTCCATAATAAATCAAACGTACACACCACGGTTATGAAACTCACCGCCTTACCTTGTTACTTTGTGACGAGATATAAAAAAAATAATAATAAGGTGGTAATGTGAAAACGTGTAATAACAGGTTATCAAAATATTGTTTTAACACGCCATATAAAATAAAGTGAACATTTACTAACTTAAACGGCTTGAAGAAATAAATTAAAGGTAGGTATTCGATTGCACTTTGATAAACTTGCGATGAATTGCACTTTGATGAAATAACTGGTCAATTTCATTTTCTATATAAAATGAATTTACTGTAACTTAAAGTTATTGGAACTTATCAAATTATTTCCATAGTTTTCACATGGTGGTCTCTCATTCTTTTACTCGCTCGAACCTTCAATAAAGTTATAAAAAGAAAGGTGTGCTGGGAATAAAAATGAAGTGCCTACGTTTAATTCTTTCAAAAGTGAACGCAGACGGGTTATTTTCCGAAGCGGCCGAGCGCATCGCGGCCGCAGGAGCATTCACGGGTTTAATGCACAATAAGCATACTAAACGTCATCGTTTGATGCAAATCCCGCTACGCGCAGTACGGCAGACATTTTTACGAGAATTGACACGAAATGCGTTGTAAACCGTCTATTTTATTATACGCTCATGCGTGCCCGGAGCCGTTGTTTTAATAATGACGATTAAAATTACGAATTTATTGCAATAACGTCAGAGTTTTTAGATAAAGTGCAGTTTCGATGGGCGATGATCCGCGTACATTTGCGACCAATGACTCGGGCGCGGTGAGAACGCGGCTGTTTTGAGATGATGTCGATTTTTTATCGTCTTCGTCGAGATTTCGCCGAAACGGGCCGCGTCGATTATCCCGCGCGCGGCAGTAAGTTTGAGAAGTAATGCGATATGAGCCCGCAATGACGATTGGTGTCGCATTCTGTAGTCGAAGGAAAATTTAAATGTACAGTAAATAATGTTGAAATATTATGTCATTCACATAAATGTATTAATAAAGAAAACGATACATACTATTGTTATTTGAATAGAAAATTATTATTTTTTAACTATTTTTATACATTGTTCGATTGTATGTGTGCACTGAGCTCCTTCAAACTAATCTTTATATTAAATAATATGACCAATGTTGCAACAAATTACAGGCTCAAGAAATTTTATTCTCAAATAAACCCATGTAAGAAACTACGTCGTGTATTGTAAACAGTGAGATATTTAAGGGTAAAATAAACAAAATCATAATTATTAATGGAGTTCAATAAAATTTAAAGGTTTAGCTAACCTTTCACAACCTATGGGGTATTTTAACTTCACCGTTCAATGACATTTACGATAGAAGTCTACGCTTCATACATTAATAAAATATTTATTCCCATCGTTTTATAAAATGTTATTAATTCACACCTTTTATTAACAAAATATACAATTCAACTGTGCATCTATTGAATATAATCTTAGGCAATTGATTATTTCATAGAAATATTCAATAAGTTGGTAATTTAACCATGTCAGTGATGTCGATTGAAAAGATTTGAATACTTATATTTTTGTCGTTATTTGACCACGAAGTTTTATAGCAGAAGCGAAGTGATACGATTTTCTATGAATGGGATTTTACAAAGCTACTACTAGGTACTATCGCATTGATATTGTTTCAACAAGATATTTATAACAATAAGGATTGAAGAAACTGTGCTTCTTCAAATCTACCAGGCAATAAGACTCTATCTAAAATATATTACTTAGTAGGTACTTGTTTTTACTAGCGGTTTTGTCCGCTTTATCAAGATTCCTGTTTTATCCCTTAAATCAGGATAAAAATATCCTATCACCTAAATCAGCCCATACCCTGCATACCGAATTTTATCAAAATCCGTTCAGTAGTTTCAGCGTGATGGATGGACAATCAAATAAACGTTTACATTAATAATAAAATATGTATTATTATAATAATCGTATAATTCAGCTATTTCTAAAGAAGACGTAGAAAGACGTCGAACTCCTTTAAGGATTTGTTGTCAAGTTTTTTTTTTATCAAGTGTGACAAGGTATTCGTTAAATCACCCCAGCAAAAAAAAAAAAGAGTTACGAGTATGTCATTTACTTAATGCCATTATCAATATCAGTTATGTTGCTCTTGATACAGCAATTTCATAGTCAATAGCCTAGTACCGTGACGATATCCATAAATGTTCCTACATTAAACTAATTAGCTCCTGTCATTTGTTGCTGTAAAGGGTAAAATAAAGTGCACATGATTATTTTCCAACACGGTGATGTGTCATCAATATGTTGTTACGTTTTATAAATTACGTTATTATTCAAAATTTACTCAAGCCAGCGCTCGAATTAGCATTTATAATTTCTGTACACGCATTAATCACATTAATCATTATTAATTAATCAAAAGACCATCTTCAAGATATATTTTACTACTTACTTTATGATCTAAAGTTGGTTCAAATTTCACCTGTTGAATGTTTTAGGTCAGAGTGGAAATGTTTGAATTAATTTTGTGCACTTTTAACTATCTTTTTTACGAGATGATTTACTCAATAGGTAAGTGTAATAGTTGATCGCTTAAATCAAAGTTTTCTCAGTTTACCAAAATATAAAAATATTTGGGTGCCCACTATTTTCTCTCATTTTAAATACCTTTAATTAAGCCTCGGGAAATATGGTGTAATTAAATCACTCATAACTTGAGTATCATTGACATTTATGAAGTTTTTTGATTAACTTCAAAGACATTTTACGACTTAATTGCAATGGTTTTCTCTATCTTTTCTAAAAGATTTATTACTACCATTGATTAGTATTTTATTAAATTACTTCATCAGAATTTAACGGGATCAACAAAATGCATAGTACCTAATTGTTACAAATTACAACAGTTATTTATGTTGCCAAATTCGCGAAGGTTTAGTTTATTCCTAATTTCAAACTACTTACAATTTATATTAAAATACAACTGTTATTATAAACAGTAAACACTATTCCCAAATAAATAATCGAACGACCCAAAAACATTTGTTCAACTAATAGATACCCAGTTTCGTAACTTCATAGTATCAAACTAATTTATTCCATAAAATCCGATTGTATTTGAAATAAAGTCTAATCTTAACAAACGCACGTCTGAATCGTTTTAATCTTCTATTAGCATATTCTCACGGGTTCTTAAGCTTACTGATTATAAACATGTAATTCGTAAGCTTACTCGAACTTTAGTGGTGTCCCCCGCTGCCAAAATGTCCATGTCCACGGGAATTTTATCGCGGGATTTTGTATTTATATCGATGACACAGGTTCACATAATCCCGTCAATACACTTAAACGATCTTAAATGCGTCAGTCTATATTAATGATCTAGCATTGGGACATACTATGTGTATGATATCACAGGTGTTTTAAACTCGATTGACGCCTGAGTGTCCATGCTTAAATGCTGTTTAACGTCTGAAATAGAGGCCTTATGTTAAGAAAGTCACAACCTCGTAAAATACTTTTAATCTTAATAAAATTAATGTTATACATTGCCCTCATAGGAGAAAAAACCGATCGCTAATGTAGCAGTTTGAGGGAAAATAAAGACACTTGGAACTAATATTTGAGTCCTACTTTATACATACGAAGGATAAAACATATTAGCCATAGACAAAAAAATGTATGTCAAAACAATATATCGTAAAAATGAGCGGCCTGTGTCACAAACGGGCGGCCATCGAGAAAGTAATTCCCACACGGAAGCCCGCGTCGCCGTTGATTGATAGCAGAGCGATAAAAACAGTTTGTCAGCGCGGTGCGAACATGCTATTATGTCACCGACCTGATTAATGTCGCGTCGTGTGCGCGCGCCTTAATGCGCTTGTCTCTGGTCATTAGTTGTCTGTGGTCAGTGAGGGGTAGTTATCTGTGCTCGCGTGGAAAGAGTTAGCCTAACGTCATTGACAGTCATGGCTGTATAATAATGTATACCTTTGCCTGATAGTGGGATACGTACTGTATTAAAAAGTTTCAAGGACAGTCCTGGCTGTATAGTATGAAATATCTTTGCTTGGTATTCGAATACGTGCTGTATTAAATTTCCAACTACAAGTCGGGTACAAATTCAGCTCCGCCAATTAAAACAAATACTCATAAATCTTGTCATGCGTTTTGAAAGTTAGTATTGTATGTTCGTGTTCGGTTTACATGTATCACACATTGTGTCATACCGTATGATTTATATGACTTTAAGCCGTTCTTTAGCTTTTAGCTGAGAAGTCATCAATTTTGTGTATTTTTTATGTAGACTCAATGAATGTAGTTTATAATAAACTCCAACCACAACCTATTCCTGTACAACGCAACAATTTAACTCTTAGGTTCTATGAGCCTGTTGAGCTGGGGCGTACTGAAAACCCGCTACCACAAGCCATCACAGTTTTAAATTATTAGCGGTTTACCCATAAAATCGGGCCGTCAATTAAGAAGCCTAAAATCTAAGGGAGCGACTTGGGATCGCCTGAATGAGGCATAAGTCGGCCGGTCGCACGACCGTATCTCATATTTTAATGTCTGTCGGCTACTTTGAACTGGCCCAAATACTATAACTTGCGCGAGTTATGGCCAGGAGGTAAACGTAAACTTGAAAAGGCCCTCTCTTATTTAGAGGCGGGGACCACGGAGTTTGTACACCATAGATGTTCACGAATGCATGTAAATACCTGCTACATTTAAGTACCTACTCAGGAAATTAATAACTAAAGCTCTAAATGGTGAATTTCGAAAAAGATAAGGAGCAACCAAACTTTTTCTGTGTGCATAACAACAAAAAAAAGTTTACGTACTGACATATTACTAGCGACATTTTTAGAAGCACAAATTACTTATCCATTTGTATCAAAATAATGCTATTCGTTTAAATTCGGCAACTACAAATGCGAGCAAAAATTCCAAAATTCTTGTTTTAATGATTCAGAACTGAGACAACACACCAAGACCGTGACATCCATTGCATACAGTGACTTTATTTTATTTTAAACTAGCGGCCGCCCGCGACTCCGTCCGCGTGGATTTCTTTTTTTCGAAATAAAAAGTAGCCTATGTTCTGTCTCAGGGTCTAAAAATTGTCTGTACCAAATTTCATCAAAATCGGTTGCGAGGTTTAAGCGACAGAAAGACAGACAGACAGACAGACAGACAGACAGAGTTACTTTCGCATTTATAATATTAGTTGGGATTAGGTGTCCCAGTATGAAAGACGTCAAATCCAGAACTCCAAGGCGCGGAGTCGGTCCTTCTTTACGACAGATTGTTCAGCCACATCGCTTGTTTTATAATGTTTTAAAGAGACATTGACAATAATAGGACGTTTTTTGGTGATATTAAGTCTAGTTATTTTTGCTTTTTCATAACAACTCTAGAACAGAAAACAGTTTTTTTGTTGACAACACTGATATAAAATAATGACAGGTGACAAGAGATAAGTTGTCACATTTGGATGCAACTTTGCAAAAAACTGCAGGTGACTTTGCGTTCTTATTCAAAATTGAATTAAATGATCCTACCCAAAAAAAATGTCCAACCAACATTTAGATGCAAAGTTAGTAGCAGTGCAATCATAATATCGGTTTAATTATAAGTGTAAGCATTATTAATATGCGCGGACGAACATTTATAAGATCAATTAACAATGTTTCCCATATTTATAGTGCCTTGATGTTTAAATTTCAAACTGAAACTGTATCTTCATATTTATAGTGACAATTTATGTAGATACATCTAAATAAACAATGTTCAAATATAGAATGAAATAAATTCCAGTGGCATCCAATTAAATATACACACGGCGGTTTCAATTTCTAAAGTCACAGTCACAACCCTATTCTGTCATGTATATTATTCCGAGCTGTCAAAATAAAATATGAGCCAATAGGATGCGGCGACAGCACGTCACGCGACAACACTTGCACGATGAGTTCTTTTTTTCTTTTTTTTTCATTACGTCTGCATGTGGACTTATTAAAATATTTGGCAATTTCTTTTTCTATTTTTTTTTCAATCGGCTTAGTTTAAATATAGAGTATTATTGATCCTATGAATAAGCCAATTTTGATATAGGCTTTGTGGCATATTATAATTGTAATTATAAGCACATGGATAGAAGCTTCAATCTTAAAGTTACATATGATTAAATTCTAAACAGAAATAAAGGGACACATTAAATCATAACAAAAAGCCAAAGTTTAATGTTATAAGCCCTCCATTAATTGAGCCCGCGTATATTAGGTAAACTTGAAAATGAAAAAAATAGTATTAATATTTTAAACAAACATAATAATCTAGGCTGTCTTAATAAAAAAATAAACCACATTAAAATTCACAATATTAAACAAAAAGTCACATAACTTTTCCAAGAAGGGACTAGGAAATACCATTCAAAATATTTTCATACCGTATTTATTTAGTTATTAAAATATTCCCGCTACGAGTATTTCTTCCATAACTTTTTCTCGTTTCACGGTTGAACGGAGGTGTTAAGGTGGAGCCGTGCGCTTGCGCATTTTAGACAACTTCCTCGCGTCGTTGACAGTCTGGTAATAGAATTTAATTAACTGTGCGTATTAATAGTACGTGTCAATAGAGAGGGTTTTCGCTTCAGTAAATGTAAAAGAAATGTAAGGAAACTGTTCAATGGGAAAACAGACAAACGAAGCTGGATTTTATACGTCAACATTGAATTATAGCACACAATAATTGTATGAAGGTTGTTTTCTTACTTAGAATTAAAACATTTATATTTTTCTAAACTCCTTTGAACTATTAATCCTTGCACAGGCTCTGGTGGCTGCCATGTGACGTTAAGCTAGACGAAGCGGCGCGGTAAAGTTGGCAAATAACTGTTTTTCGTGAAAAAAATGCCGAACTTAACTAAAATTAACGTTATTTCGTCACACCTCCTTACGTTGTCACCCTAACTCGCATGGAATATTGGCCAATTAATACATATTATGAGAACTAGAAAATTTCGCCGCCTCTCAAAGGGGCCGACTGTCGGCATCTTCACTGGTTACCACCGGTTCTTACTGGTGTTAACTAGTAAAATCCGGATTTGTACAAAAACCGTGTACACTCGGCCACATGTGGTGGCAAACATTTGACACGCGCGGTCTGCCTCGACGGAGAACAAAAAATGTTGTTTATGGACCCACTTAGCATACTTGACATTGTTTTTCAACAGGAAAAATATTGTTGGTTAACAGTACGCTGCCTCTGTTATTAATGGCCTTTCGTGTGGCAAATTAGGGAGACATTTTCGTGAAAATAAACTATTCGGTTTACGAAGTTCAAGTTTTATACGGGTTTTGATGTAGGTACAACCCTGGTATAAAAGTATGTTTTTCTGACTCTAAACTTAATTGAGTTTACAATAATTATAATATATTAAAACTATTTGATCTGATATTTAAGGAAAACTATAGACCTAAGTATTACGTATCAATTTACACGAACCGTTCTACCACGAACGATTTTCGGTCTAATTAAAATCAGCGTAAAACAAACATTTAACTTCAGCTAATTGTTTCGGCCATTCGCCACACCCTATTTGCTGATTTAGACTTTTTTTAACTGTCAAATTTTTTAATTAATCCATTACCTCATCTGTGGTGATGAAACTCGCTTACAAATCCGCTAGGTGGCGGTAAAAAGTTGATGTTTTTTTGTTGCCGCGAGGTATAAAAACTGAAACAAAGGATGGGGGGCAAAAAGCGTGACGGACCGACAGACATCTGCCGTCGGATCTGTGGAGAATCGCGTAATTCCATGTGTTAGATTGGGTTAGATTTTCGGGAACTAGTCGTAGCCGTTGCCTGTCCTAATTACCTCCCTGGCAGGCGGCGCTTTTTGTGGCTTAAAGGTCGACATATGACATGTTTACCGTATCGTACAGGATATCGATGCGTTTTTGTTGATTTATATAGATCTTGATCGTAGTATACTCGTAGGTACTAAGTTAGTTATCAAAGCGGAATTATTGTTCAACATTCACGCAATTTCGATCATTCGGAAACGTAAGTATTAAGTATGTAGGTACTTTTGATATTGGAATGGAATTTTCCAGACTTATTGACTCTAACATTGCAAGATACCTTATCGACTACATTTTTTTTCGTTCTAGGTACCTTACGCTTGACTACGTTCAACTGAAATCATGTGTAAAAATAGAATACATTTAATTTACACTACATTTATAAAGTTAACATACCTACTTTCTTTAATCAATCTTTTTATCTCATGTTATTGACGATACGATACGATATTAATTATATTATGCTCATTGAATATTAATTTTGGTAAATAAATTATGAAAATGGAAACAACAATGTTTGAATTTGGAATTCGAATAAGTAGAGCAAAACCTTCTATACTCTGTCCACTATATGAAGCGTCTTTTGACAGGTCGCCGTTTGACAACATTGGTGATGTCCTAAAGTATCTCAAATGAGTCAACAATCCGATTGTACTATTATCATTATTCGACTTAGGTACGTAAAAAATAACCAATTTCGATAAACATGCGTTTTGATTTAACATTCTCTTAGATTTATTGTAAACAAATATAAATCCATATATTTGAGTTTATAAATTAAATACATATAAAACAAGTTAGTCATATTAGTAAAAGAAATTTAAATCCAAATGGAGTTACCTTACTATGTAAAATATACATTATACCTTATGAACATGTTATGAGGAAGTCTAGACGGAAATCATGGACGGTTACTGCCAACTCAGTGATGTGCTACGAAAAACGATTAGAACGATTGTGCCCCCGATTACAAATAATCGATAAAAATAAATGCTATGAATAAATCTAAACTTCCTCATAATAAGTTCATAAGGTATAATGTATATTTTACATAGAAAGGTAACAACATTTGGATTTAAATTTCTTTTACTAGGACTTACTTGTTAATTTATAAACTCAAATATATGGATTTATATTTGTTTACAATATATTTGTTTACAATAAATCTAAGAGAATGTTAAATCAATACGCATTTTTATCAAAATCGGTACCTATGTCGAATAATGATAATAGTACAATCGGATTGTTGACACATTTGAGATACTTTAGGACATCACCAATGTTGTCAATCGGCGACCTGTCAAAAGACGCTTAATATAGTGGACAGAGTATAATTTAGTTTTTTTTACTCCTTTTCCAAATCCGAGTGTTCCAGCCAGTGCTGTCGCTTCCCTAATTAGCATATTTGTCACGTTGGCACCGCTCACCGGTATTCAATTTGCGAACGTTCTCGGCATGACGGAGCATGCGCCATTTGTAACGGTTACCGAAGGTTATGCGTGTGATGAATAGAGGTTTTGTTCAAATCAATTTTATGGTAAAATTATTAGCGTGGACGTATAATTTTTGTAACGATTTCAGCGTTACGGCATTTAAGCTTTAATGGTGGGCTCTCAATAATCAACCACTTACGGACGGATTGATTGCTATTTTTCATATAAATAGCTGACATTTATTATGGTTGAAGGAGGTTAGGATTTTTTTATCTGGCAGGTTAATTAAGAACGGGTCATATCGACATCAATTAATGTATTTTTGTAGCAAGAGATTTTTATTAAACGTGATCTGTCTTTTTAAGTACAAGTAACGATGTAGATTGCACTAAAAATAAGGATTCTTTACTTGCAATATAGATTAGGCTGTGTCAGCCAATTGAATACCTCGAGGAAAAGCTATTCACACAGTTAATGCTGTGTTTGTTTAACTAAGTGATTGTAAGTTAATCCTATTCACACTCATCATAAAACCCAAGTAATAAAGTCATGTTATAACCCCATTCAAATGAATATGATGTTGCTGATAGCTATTATCGTGGGAGAGCAGTGTTGAGTTTATTCATTATTAGTAACTTTAACTTTTACTTGGTAATTCTTAAGTAGGTTGGCTCAACCGTAGTGATACAACCACACAGGAAGCCGGTGTGAAGTAGAACTTTGTGTTACATTTCACCGTGTAAGCGAGGATACCGGAAGTCCCAACCCTAAAATACCGGTGATGTTTTTTCATTTCCCTAGCTGTTGTCTAAAGCTGGTGGTAAATGACAGCTTCGTCTTGAGAAAAAATTTTTTACGTAAATTAAAAAAGGTTGAATTGCATTAAAACTTTTTCGTAAGTAGTTATATTTATTATAAAATGAGATGTCCCATCCCAGGCCCGCACCATGTACGTGGTACCAAAAAATCGGTAAAATATTGCTATTTCCATTAAAATACAATAAAACATTTTTGGTCTTTAGTTAAGTGGCATAAAAATAAAATCAAATTCATAATTGTTCACTTTACTTCGTAAAGATGGCAACTGTATTTTTTTTCTTTACTGGGATTTACAGCTTTGGGCCCCAGCCTTTTTAGGTCGTTTGTAACCTAAAAATATAAATACTTTGTGAAAGAAACTGCATACTGTCAAAACAAAAATAAACTGACGGATAAACGACATAAACGTCATTCAAGTTTCAAAGATGCGTCTTGGTATATTTACTTTACTCTATGGATGCGTCCTCCGCCATATTGTACTGAGTTGCAATATTGTGGTATAATTTATTGTTTCAGCCAAAAAACTAAGGTTTTCCATAAGAATTGGAGTGATTAAAGCTGTAGTACACTTATTCGCTTATATTTAGGTATAGCGTACATGGACCAGGCCGAGGCTTCATACATTTCTGGGACATCTCTTTTAAGTATGTTATTCAAAGACTTTTAAAATGCGAATGTATTGTTACATCGATCTTATTTTTAAATCGTTCCTTGTTTTTCACCATTGCATCGGCGGTATTTGGACGGCAGCAGCCTCAGTCGTTAGAATCAGTAAAAGTGTTGTTTCTAGGAATCGATCTCGCGAGTCACGCTTTCCAGTTCGGCCTAAGTCTGACAGTTTGATTGAAAGTGAATTTTCAGGCAGACAAACTGAAGGTTGACATTGTACAAAGATGTAACACGAGTATAATGAAGCGATATAGGTAAGACAGTATTAATAATAGCAATGACGGCAGAGGTTCGAATTCCATCCAGGGTAAACATACGTGAGATTTATTTTTTACTAATACCGGCAATAATAAAAAAATACTCATTTGATAATTGTCATATAATCTAGATGATTATATAAATCTAAATAACGTGTCTTATTTTGTTGATCTTATTACCAAAACACAGCTGGTGCTTATGCAACTTACTTAGATAGGTATGTAGGTAAAATACCAATATAGTCCAGTAATTTTAGCAATTTTGATGCACGATCTGCGGAATAATTCCTAGTGAGCTGAATTTTTGTATACACCTTTATTATGATATTGTAATGATGATGTGAAAAATCGACATTGATATCGTGCCGGCTAAAAAAGTTATAGGGGTCCAAACGTCACCAAAATCAGTTTTTCGCAAATATCTCGCGATCTATTGCTCAGAGGTCAATAATGGTTTCATAAAAGTTGTTCGTCGTCAAATTGTCTACAAAAAAGGTCTCTTGCAATTTTCTGTAGAATTAACCGTTTTTGAAATAGAGACTAGAATGCACTCACATATGGTATTGTTTACCGTACGCCGCATACCAAGGCATAAACCCTATTGTTTGTTTTTTTCCCTTTTTTGTTTGTGTGTTTTTTGTAAGTATGATGATATACATATAGAAATATAAAAGACTTATAATACTAGTACAGTCAGGAACATAGGAATATCAACTATAAAAAACTAAGTGGAATTTTTTTTTGTCACTTTATAACTCAAAAACGGGCTCATCGATCCAAACCAAATTTTCAGAGTTTGTACAGACTATTTAGTAGATGTTATAAGTGAAGTTTGAACAAAATCGGTCGTTTTTTTATACGTAGCGAAGCACGTACCGGGCCGCTAGTAATGATATAGATATGCTATGTCCAGTGTGACGTTTGGACCCCTATAACTTTTTTAGCCGGCACGATATCAATGTCGATTTTTCACATCTTCATCACAATATCATAATAAAGGCGTATACAAAAATTCAGCCCACTAGGATTGTTTTCGCAGATCGTGGATCAAAATTGCTAAAATTAACATAGCATATCTATATCATTACTAGCGGCCCGGTACGTGCTTCGCTACGTATAAAGTAAACGACGGATTTTGTTCAAACTTCATATAAACTATCTAATAAATAGTTTGTTTAAACCCTGAAAATTTTGTTTGGATCGATGAGCCCGTTCTTGAGTTATAAAGTGACAAAAAAAATTGCCTCTTACTTTTTTATAGTTGATATTCCTATTTTCCTGACTGTACTAGTATTACAAGTTCTTTATATTTCTATATGTAGATCATCATACTAACAAAAAACACACAAACAAAAAAGGGAAAAAAACAAACAATAGGGTTTATGCCTTGGTATGCGGCGTACGGTAAACAATACCATATGTGAGTGCATTCTAGTCTCTATTTCAAAAACGGTTAATTCTACAGAAAATTGCAAGAGACCTTTTTTGTAGACAATTTTACGACGAACAACTTTTATGAAACCATTATTGACCTCTGAGCAATAGATCGCGAGATATTTGCGAAAAACTGATTTTGGTGACGTTTGGACCCCTATAACTTTTTTAGCCGGCACGATATCAATGTCGATTTTGCACATCATCATTACAATGTCATAATAAAGGTGTATACAAAAATTCAGCTCACTAGGAATTATTCCGCAGATAAAACCTAAAATTCCTGGACTAAATATGTAAAGAAGAAGTCTAATGTTTAAACACATCATGTAACTACGTACATACAGTATGTATGTAGTATTTACTGATAAAATTAGACAAATCGTAAAGCTACATAACGTCAAAGAACAGTTATCTATTCAAATTGTTATCGAAACAAAAATAAACTTTATTAACATATTATGTTTAAGACACATATTTAAAAGTCAATTGAATGATTCATGACGCATTTGGTGAGTTATCTCTGGCTTAGGTTAAATATTCATGAGCATTTGTGTTTGTTCTGTGCGTGGTTCAAATTGTAGTTAAGTTTTTTTTTTTGTTAGCTTTGTTGAAACTATACCTATCACATTATTTTGCGTTTAGGTAATATTTCTCCGGCAAAAAAAAATCTGTTCCAAAAAAATCAGGAAAGACTCTTTCTAATTGACTTATTTACATATATTTATAATAACTTAGACCTAAAATTAGCCTAAGAACTTACTAGGTCATTTGATATACTACAGTTTTCCTTAATGTTTAATTATGAGAAATCAAGAATTTTGATTCATTGTTGCCGAATTTACGAATATTCGCTACCAGAAGGTAATACCCGCAGTTATCACGATTGTTGGTGACCGCTAAACCAAACAAAATATGTCATAATAAATAACTCCAAAATAATCTACTAACCTGTATAACCCTCATCGGCAGCCCAGTCTCTTTCGCCAACTGTTCCCGTATATGCCTCGTCGGCTTCGGCGTCTGACTGAAGGCGGACTTCAATATCTCTAGCTGTTTCGCCTTGATGGTCGTCCTGGGACCGCGGCGTTTGGACCCGCCGTTCCCGTCGTCCGGAGACTTGTTCTCGGCTTGCGAATCTCGGGTCTCGGGGTCACCGTCCAGCGAACCCTGGGACGGGAAGAGGAATAACTGAATGCGACAATGTGGTCGCGGCACGTGGTCGGCCGTTGGAGATTGTGGATATCAAGTTTACACTAAAATCAATACAAGAAAAGTTTATAATTAAACTTTTGTAAGACCTCTTTTCTTTCAAACGGTATCTGCCAAGTGCTTAGAAAAATCTGTGTTTAATTTTCTTCACATTTCTATTGGAACTGTTCGATGAAGAAAGAGAAATGTATGAAACATTCCAGTTGAGCATGTATTTATAAGAAAATATCATAAGCGTGCGCTAAATAACTTAAGGCGCCATCTTTTATCTTAAACCGAAACTAAACTGTTTTTAATTTGTTTGTAAGATGATTACTCTAAAATGCATGGATCTCGAATTTGGTTTTTTTCACAGGATTTGAATACCATGGTGATTATATTTATAAAACAATCATAGTTAGCGATAGTATAGATTCAGCGCGTGCACAGCGCTGTTCGCGTTGTTCGCCACCCGCTTCTTCCCCTTCTGCCTCGCCTGTGTCTCTTCTCCAGCGTCTACCAGTACCAACCTGGTCCTCAGAGTCGTCGTGCGGCTTCGCGTCACCATTGTGCGCAGGGCTGCTCGCGTTGTTGGCTGCTCACGCTTCTTCCTCGTATGAGCGTCTTCTCCAGCATCTACCAGTACCAACCTGGTCCTCCGAGTCGTCGTGCGGCTTCGCGTCGCCATTAGCGCGAAGTCAGCGTGCAGCGCGTGCGCAGGGCTGCTAGTGATTATTCCTCTTCTTCCTCGTCTGAGCGTCTTCTCCAGCGCCTATCGGTACCAACCTGGTCCTCGGAGTCGTCGTGCGGCTTCGCGTCGCCATTGTGCGCGATGTCGGCGCGTGCGCAGGACTGCTCGTGATTCTTCCTCTTCCTCCTCGGCTATGTCCCTTCTCCAGCGTCTATCGGTACCAACCTGGTCTTCCGAGTCATCGTGCGGCTTCGCGTCGCCATTGTGCGCGATATTTGCATGCAGTGCGGGGTGCGGCGCGTGCGCAGGACTGCTCGCGTTGTTGGCTGCGCGTGATTCTTCCTCTTCTTCCTTGCCTTCTCCAGCGTCTATCAGTACCAACCTGGTCTTCCGAGTCGTCGTGCGGCTTCGCGTCGCCATTGTGCGCGATGTCTGCGTGAAGCGCGGGGTGCGGCGCGTGCGCAGGTCTGCTCATGTTTCTTCCTCTTCTTCCTCGCCTGTGTCCTTTCTCAAGCATCTACCAGTACCAACCTGGTCCTCCGAGTCGTCATGCGGCTTCGCGTCGCCATTATGCGCGATGTCGGCGTGTAGCGCGGTATGCGGCGCGTGCGATTCTTCCTCTTCTTCCTCATCCTAAGCGCCTTCTCCAGCATCTATGAGTACCAACCTGGTCCTCCGAGTCATCGTGCGGCTTCGCGTCGCCATTGTGCGCGATGTCGGCGTGCAGCGCTTGCGCAGGACTGCTCGCGTTGTTGGCAACTCACTTCTTCCTCTTCTGCCTCGCCTGTGTCTCTTCTCCAGCGTCTATCGGTACCAACCTGGTCCTCAGAGTCGTCATGCGGCTTCGCGTCGCCATTATGCGCGAAGACGGCGTGCAGCGCTTGCGCAGGGCTGCTCACGTTGTTGGCAACCCACTTCTTCCTCGTCCGTGTCTCCAGCATCTATGAATACCAACCTGGTCCTCCGAGTCGTCGTGCGGCTTCGCATCGCCATTATGCGCGATGACGGCGTGCAGCGCTTGCGCAGAGCTGCTTACGTTGTTGGCTGCTCACGCTTCTTCCTCTTCTGTGTCTCTTCTCCAACGTCTATCGGTACCAACCTGGTCCTCCGAGTCATCGTGCGGCTTCGCGTCGCCATTGTGCGCGATGTCTGCATGCAGCGCGGGGTGCGGCGCGTGCGCAGGACTGCTCGCGTTGTTGGCTGCCCGCGATTCTTCCTCTTCTTCCTCGTCTGACCCGGAGCCGAGTAGGGAGTCCGCTGTGGAAAATTGAGCTTTGGTGAGTATGGTTTAGGGTAGAGATTTGAAGGGTGAAAGGTTTGTGGACTGTAGACAAGTATTCAATTACCTACTATGTCCGCCGGTGAATAAGTGGATTTTTGTGAGTTGGTCTTAAGTTAATATTTATTTATTAGGTATATTTATTTATATGTGTGTACATTAAGTATCAAATAAATGTGTACTGATAAATATTCATAACTTAATTACTTCAGACATTGACTTTTTCAATAAAACGCAAATCAACCTACATTATTGACGACATCTACCCTTATTTCTACATGAATCATGGCCCATCTTCTTATATATGTAGGTATTTCGTAAACTTCAATTATCAAAGGCAATTGGCTTCAATTGGTTTTTTTTACCAATGTGACCTAAGTACGTTCGTTTTGAGAAACCATATCAAGGTTATTCGGTCTTGCCCTTAAACAGTCATTTGGTTAATGATATCAATTATTTTTTAATTTCTACGGGTAAAGACAAATTCACATTTTAGCATAAATAAATAAAATAAAATAAAATTTAGCATAATGCATCCTTTAATCCTATAGGATTGGTATACCAACTTAAAGTTTTATAGTGATATTAGTGACACAGCTGTGGTACTCATTCGTGCACTATAACATAATAATACGTACTTGATTACTCTGCGACTTACTGCACCGAACTTTACTAGCCAAAATAAAACGTTACTTAAATTCAATAAAAAGTAACAAAATTTAAGACGAAACAAAATGCGATCGGGAACCCATTAACCCTTTAAAAAGGCCGAAATTGACTTATCAAAAAGCAATCGCGCGCCCCCACGGACGGTTTAACTAAATAAAAATGCAATTCCAACGTCTCCCTAAGACCACGGGGCAGAATTAGCCGCAAAAACAATTACTTGTGCTACACTAGGGGAGCACTTGTAGGGGCGGTACTACGAGTTTGCGAAAGTGTAGCGAATAGAGACGAGTTCGATAACTTTCGAGAACATTCGAGAAGTGATAGTCAAAGTCAAATCCAAAGATGACAAAAATAAAGAAAAAAGAAAAAAGGAAGATTTTTTGTTTGCTGTTCAATTGATGATTTTGTTTTGTGTTAAAAAGTTTAAATTCGGTTATTAAATAAACATCTGTTTCTTAAAATTTAATTACTACTGTTTTTCTAACACAATTCTACATTTTGCAACTACCAACGAGTACATTTGCCATTGAAACGATTCCATGATCAACATAATACATAGGTATAAATGTGAAAGATTGTATTTTTGGATGTTTGTCCGTTAATCACGCTGAAACTACTGAACGGATTTCGACAACATTTGAAATACAGGCAGGGTATGGGCGGATCTAGGTGATAGGTTACTTTTTTATCCCGATTCAAAGCTCCCAGGGGTAGAACAGGATTCTTGACAAGCCGCTGGTAAAAACAATGTAGTATGTAATATTCATATCACACTTTATAATAATTCCATACATGTAGGTACCTACTAAGATAAATTATCGCAAAAAAACCGGGAGTAGGGCCGGAAAACCGTTTACGCTCCGCAAACATGGGGTCCAGGAGTGTTTGCGAGTAGCCCTCAAGACTCTCAGGACTCACTGCTGTTTGCAAAGATACGAGCCGTAAAACATCTCCGGTCATGAGAAGACAGATGCTGTTATGAAACTTGTAAAGAGTAGCCCAGTGGCCAATGGAGGGCGAAGCGCATTTGATATGAAATAAGTCGATACTCTAAGTACCGGACCGTGATCTCGAGGTTCTGAGTTCGATTCCCGGGTCAGGTAACATTTGTGTTGAATTTTCTAAACACAGTCCGGGTTTGTAATCGCCAACCCATTTAGCAAATTTTTATAACGAAAACATGATTTCAAATGATGGAGGCCTTTGCCCTGCAGTGGCATGTCAATAGACGCTATAGGTACTTTTCTTTGTTGATATTCAAAAATATTTGTCTAAAATACACTAAAACAAAAAAGAAAGCGTTATTTTTGATATTATGATATCCCGATTGCGCTTGAATTCATCCAATTGAAGAATTTACGTAGACACGTGTTATTGTATTCATCTAGAGTGCTGGAAGTCTAGGTAAAAATTGGTATAACCTTGTTTTATTTCTACTCAAATATAAACATTTATTATTTTCCTCCCTCACAATGGCAACCGAATCGAACCATCCTTAAAAAAACAAAAATAAACCCCAGTACACACTCATCTCAATTATAGCCTGTACTCGATTTTCATCTGTGTACACTCAGTTGTAGACGACAGATGGCATCCTACGCCCTTATAGAGCCTCGGGCTATGAGATGGAAAGTTCTTAAGTGAATGAGATAAGGCCTATTTTTGATTAAGTTTATGTATATTATTGTCGACTGTACAGTGTAAGGCTGTAGTAAGATGTAAATATTTTCAATGATATAAGCAATGGGATAAGGTCTATTTTTGAATAAAAATAGCATGTTATTGTGGATGGTACAAGTGTAAGGCTTGTCTTGACGAATAATGTACTTCTAAATAAGACATAGGATGCGAATTATATTTACGTGTTTATTTATTTATTTATGATATTATTTTCCGAGTATGTACTACTTATGTACTCGTGCACAACCATTTCGATACAGGTATCAGTTGTAGAGATAACATTTTTGAGAAGAGGTTTATTAGCCCTGTTCGATGATAAATTAATGACATTGATTGAGACCAGGGATCATGGGTTCGAATATTCACTGATATCTACGTGCTGATGAATGGCTATCAACATTTTCATGGCATTTAACAAAGATGCTGTTTTAACTGTTGTCATTATTTCGGAAATCAAATATGACTGTTTTGCTCGAGACTTGGCTGTTCAGATTTATTTAATCACCACACTTGTCAAATTTAATTCCGTAACCAACCTACTCAAAACGCCTGAGATCCGAACCCAGTACCCAAAATCACGACCCGATACTTAAACCTCTGCAATAAGCTATAATAGCTACAATTACGGATCGGACGCAAACCGTACCCCTCGATATTAACCCAATAATTACCTCAAGGCTTGACTTATATTAATCGCGCGACTTTTCCGTCCTGACTCGTGAGTGTTGAGTGCAAGTCATTGAAGGAAATGTGTGGGTAACGTGTGTATAAAAGTGTCTGTAGTAGTGAGTTGCTAGAGCTACTACTTCTGGGAGTATTCATTTTTGCTCAGGTAAGTTCTTGTTTTTAAAGCCTTGTCCGTCTGGAACGACAGAAAGATGAGCCTTGTTAAGATGATGACAGCTTTTACTGAAAGAAGGATGAAAGCTTTTACTAAACAATCATAGAGAATCAGATTATGTTGGAAGACAACACTAAACCTTGGAGGCAAAATAGCCGACATAATTTCTAAACTTTGTGTCCTTTTTGAATCATAATAACTGGCGAAATTTATTGTGAAATTTTACTTGTTGAATCTAAGGCAATTGTAAAGCGAAAATATTTATGTAGCTTATGACTTTGCAAAAGACTTGAACACACCGCGTCTTAACAAGTAGGTAGGTAATACGGAAATCGTGTAGGCATTACATTGACGTGCAAACCTACTCGTAGGCTATAAACACCATTTCCATAGACAAACGGTACCTATGAAACACCGTACGCGGTTACGGCCGTTCCAATTTCGAATAAAGAAGCCGCAAAATTTTGAATTTCCCCACATCAAAGGGAACGTTCCACGTTTGAAATTCAACGACAATAAAGCCGTTTTCCAACGGAATTCGATTAGGACCGTTTGTTCGGACAAAGAAGGTCGTTTATTTGGGGGGCGTTTTAAAATTGATTTTCGAATTGGGGCGTGCGCCTCGGTGACAAGTAGGGATCGTCTGTTTGAAAATGAGAATTGAAATTCTGTTAGTGCACACCTGAGTTGTATGTGCCTACTTGGCGATACTCTAACTAAGGGGACTAAAACGTAAAGTTTTATATAATTCCCGTAGGTTCTAGTGGTAGGACCAACGGGAATGAATAAGTTTAACAAGTTTGTTTTTGCTCTACATTTTTTTCAGTACAAAGCAAGATTCCCATCTTATATTCGTGTGATGAGAATATTAGTGTCTGTTTTTTCGTGTAATAAATATTTTCTTGGAATATTTATTAACCTAGATTCGCATACATAAGTAAAGTAGCTTAATGCTACTTTTTTTTTTGATAAGAACAATGAAAGGAAGTGTAGTCTGATATTTATTATTATTTAACGATTCTCAAAATGGAGTGCTACTTATCTTTTCCCACAGAAACACTTATTTCTTCATTGTAAACGTTATGAAAATGCATAAAACATGTTTGCCCCGACAGGCGAGAGGTGCTTGAGCGCGGTCGCTTTACCTCGAGTGTTTGTTCGGGGTTCTGTTCCCGGGGAGGGCACTTCAGCTGAGTGGTGATCGGTAAAACATTGGAACAATTATAGTTTGTTTGGCGTATTAATTTTGAATCTATCAATGAGTTCTTAAATTCCGTTTCTCCTCATTTATCGATGCGTTTATCAAAATCATCATCAAAATTATGTCGGTATCAAAATTATTTTTAACAAAACTACATACCTACATACTTGCTCAAGTAAATACTTTACCAGCATTAAATTAAAACTCGGCCATTAATATGTCATGGTGAGCCAAAAGGCTCCATTAATTGAAATAATGTCTACTGCAGTAATGGTTACACCCATAAAGACAATTAAAAAACTATTATCTTCACCAAAGCAAATATCTATTGGCTTCAAAATAGGCCTTTTGCTTATCGCTATTTTGTTAACAAAAGGTAATTGTTTATGAGGTGGGGACTAGATCATTCGATTCGATTCACCTGATATTAAAGAGAACTAGGCACATACACGACTACGAGACCAAGAGATCGCGGGTTCGATCCCCGCACATGACAAACATTTGTGTGCATGAACACGTCTGTTTGTCCGATCTGCGTGTTATATGTGACAATTTAAGTAAGTGTATTTGTACTACCACGATTAATTCTGATATCTGTAACATAAGTGCTTAAGCTACCGACCTACGTAACACGGAGTCAGATCAATGAATGTGATGTTGTGAGATATTTATGAGTACCTATTTATTTACATATATACAAGGACATCTCCACCGCTAGGGTACTTTAATTATTGCCGACTTTTATCGATTAAGCCAATGTCCTTGACGAATAGCGTAAGGAATTCCAATAGCCTCGGAATAAAGTGTGGAAACACATCAAGAATCTAAATAAAAAGTATTAAAACTAATAATGCAGATAATGAAGTGATATCGCACGTATTCAACAAGAATTAAAACAAAAGCACTAATTACAAACAAATGTCAGTAGGTCGATGAACTCAATGACGATTATTTTAGTTTGTAGGTAAGTAACCACCTACCTTCCTACAATCAGCAACAGAAGCGCCTTTTAAATGGCCAGAATTATTATTGTAATACTTAATGTTTGGTCTACTAAGTACTTTACTGTCGATAATAGTGATAAAAATATGATTTAAGCACACTACAATGATGTTTTGTTAAAAAACCCATTCTTAATAATCCCATCAAATGTAATAGGTACCTACCTACTTGTAAACCGGACTCTTATATACGAGTTGGTACGAGTAGAACATTTCCAAAATCATCTTGTCTATTCAAATCACAAGAAAACATCTCAACATCACGAATTAAAGAAGTTGAACACGTCAGAATCGTGATAATCAGCAATTACGAGCTATTAACAATTCAATCAACTCGGTCCATGAATAAATTTTTCACCCAAAAATTAGTGCCCTATCTCGGAATCTATAACACGCTATTAACGCTATAAAATCAGATTATTTCGTATTACGGGCACATTAAAGTTTGTTATAGCGTGTTTACGGGCCGACCGTTAATTCGAGACCACCATCTCGAATGTAAAATAAGAATCCGCAAGATAAGAATCTAAGAACATAAAAGATATGGGGGGAACTCTTTTGTGGTGCCCGCTACCGACTTTATAGTTACGCCTATATACTGTGAAGCGTGTGTCTCTTTCGCTCGCGGGTTAGTACGTGAGACGGAGGACCGCGCACGCATGCAACGCTCGCACGTGATTGGCGGAGCGGCGGCGACTGCCACGCCCTCTTTTATCGACGTTGCGCAGACCGTGCGTGCGAAGCTTAACTATATGTGTCGCTATAGCCTGGCGGTTTTTAAAATGTCATTTCCACGCCCGAATGTGGGAAATGTCCGCGTATTTCGACAGACGTCGCGACTCTTTGGCGGTAATTAAATGTTGATGGTATCGCAGAGGTGTTAAAACTTACGCGTTGTTTATTTTTGTACTTGATTTTGCGGAACTTTGAGATGATTAAGAATTTTAGGCACTAAACCGAGCCAATGGCGTATGCAAGAGTGGCCTTGCTCTACTTTATCAACAAACAAGCGGTCGTGGATTCGAATCCCATTATTAGAAATTTTTGTCTAGGAAAAATACTAGCATTGCCACCTTGTATCGCGTAATTTCAACCTGGTGTGTAACTTTATAATACCTACCAATTCAGTAGGCAGGCAATCAAATAACCGTAAGCGGTGAAATGCGGACTCTACCATATTAAGACACGTTTACTTTATTAGGAAGCACCCATTGAGCTCCCGTGCGTTTGTTCCTTTTATAACTCAATATTTAATTAACTACGGAAGCAACCTAAGAAAATTGAGAAGACTATAATCGGTTCCAATGTCATCAGAGAAAACTACAATTTACTAAGCCTACTTACAAATAATTACCTATAAGGTAGACGGAAACCTCAATCTCATTAACCATCAAATAACCCTGTCAAACGCACACCCATCCATATAGGAACTATACCTATACCTCAATTAACCGCACATTCAAATGTAAACCTTAACGCATTGACATAAGACCTCACATGAATTGCATCCCAACTTCCGAAAATCTCGTTTCAAGAACCACTGTAATTTGACCTGTAACTTAAGCCGATGTTTTGAACATTTCACTAGAAGGTGAGGGTTCAATGGGTCAAGGCAAATTGGTCAGTTCCATTCTAATCAGATATCCAAGGTGGGTTTACCTTTTTGACAGTTTAAATCACGATTGGGGTTGGAAACGGGTGGTTTTCGGATTTGGTCGGGTTTCTAAGAGTTATTTCACAATATACTTTGTTTTAATTCTTTTTATTTCGTTTTTGCATGCAAGTTTGAAGCTTCACAGAGATGCGCATAAAATGCCCTTTGAAATTTTGGAACTATCATTAATTATCTACTTTAAAAGAACTCTACCCTTTGGGTTATAGGTTCGAAACTCTTGCAAAAAAACACTTGAATAAAATTTACTTGTTTGCTTCTAATCTAGGCATATTACCTAGATCACAAATTGGATCTCGACTAAGCATGCTTAAACAACAAACATTTTAAGCTTGCTACGATAAAACAAGTCGAGTTTTTATTTATTAAGTTCCTATTCAGATTCCTTTTTTTCGCTATAACAGGATAGCCTATGTTCTTTCTCTGGGTCTTAAGACCCATCATTGCCTGTACCAAATTTCTTCAAAATCGCCTGGAAGTTCAGCCGGGAAAGCGTAACGGACTTACAATGTTAGTAGGGATTTAAAGACATAGATTTCCATTATTAAGGTACCTAACATGACAGGCATGATCATACATTCATGTATACGGTACAAAGACCTGACTGGCCAAGAAGTCCATCAGCCCAGGTAGCGATGGGAGGGATCCAAGCACAATTAAACAACGCATGACTCGGCTTTTTGCCCGCTCTCGATTCGCGGCGCCGCGCACAATGACTAATGACTTTCTGTTCTTGATGGTCTTACTTTTTTTTTTGGCTTACGAACCTTGTAAGGTTGGGGAAAAGAGGTTCTATTCTATGTGTGGAGGAAAAAAGATTTGAAAATTGGATCATAGAATTTTTGTTCGAAATTTATTAAAATTAAGATATTTCGAAAAATAAATGATAGAATGACATTTGTTATATGATTTGTTTTTTAAATCAACTCTTTTTAATTTTTAATTATTAATAATGTGACATGCTCTACGTAAATTGTACAGAACAGGTTCAACTTCCAGTTCGTTTCAATAATGTTGATATTGATTTTAATATCACTCGTATGTATTCCTAATATGTATAATTGTAGTTTACGAAACTACTCTTCAATTCACGAAAAACTTCAGCTGTTCTGTGTCTATATTATGTATTCAACTCTCAAAAATCACTTAACATGTTTTATTCCATTCGGGTTGAATAGAATATAAACAAACAAACACATCATCACATCAACGAAAGCCTCGAAGGATAACGAACGCATCTTGATTTATGAAAATAAATGGCCGCGTCATTTTTTCCACGCTTCAGCTTGCGCCCGCGCATTGTTAAAATCTGTTAGATCAACATGGCGTCACTAATGTGAGGTGGTCCACTTAGAGCACCCAATTTATCTTTGTAAATGCTTTTACGCATCCTTCCCCATGAGCAAAGGTATGTAGGACTTCGCTGGGTGCGACTACGCAATAAACACCAAGTTTTCCCTCAAACACCGTATTTGGCCTCTTGGATAGCAAGGTAATATGCGCTCCTTTGAAACTGGTTGAGTCCGAATCGTTGGACAACTGGGGAATTTCATAACATTTCAACTGGAGTGATCATCTTTGTCTATTTTAATTGAAAACTGTATATTAGAAACCTGCCACCGATTACATCGCCGCTGCGACCAAGGCTTTTATGATATTTGCGCTTTGGGAATCGCACCTCAGGTGTCCAAGTTTCGGCTGTTCAACTGTTAGGTGGTCAAAGTGGACCACCTCTAGAATCTGTTAGATCAACACTGCGTCACTAATGTCTGCGCAGACGCTGACATATTGCCTTCTCGAGTGCTGCAACTGTTATTTATTACTTTCCTCTGTTGGGAGTTGAATTAGGAAGCTTTATACGAGCTAGAGGTGACGGTATGACCCGAAGTCGTTCGTCATTTTACTGTTATTGAATTTGTTTGGTTGGTAGCACATTTGCGTAGTGTGTAGGCGTGATAAGGACAAGGCACCGTGTTTTTCCGTGGTTTGACACTAGAATTACCGACATTGAGAGTCAAAGTTTTGAACGAGATGGCAAAGTCATCGCTACGCACGGTGCCTTTAATAGAAGTTTATATTTATTATAATTATTTAATTCGTTAAGTCTTCAGGACTTTTTTTGACTGCCTTAGTAGTAGATACCTTTGAAAGCCTAATGTTCTAAATACACATTGCTATTTTTAAAGGATTTAATGGATGACCAGAAAATCTCAGTTATACATCTACGTGTACGTACATACAGCTCTATATAAGGCAGACTGTCAAATAAAACCAAACGTCAATCCTTTCTGATGTCTTCGATCCCAAGAGATTTAAACACAACATTAGAGATGATAAAATCACCATTTAACCCACCCATCGGTCAGCTGTGAATAATCGATGTTAAATCGTTCTTGTAGGTACCGAGCAATGTCTGACCCACGGCGTTGGTTCGCATAATATCTCAATTTCTCACTTTATTTACGGTTTATTTAAGAAGATTGAATCTAACTGTTGCTGCTGATACGATAATGGAACTTTTTGGGGAAAAAGAATCAATAATTCGTAGTTTGGAAAAGGATTTTAAGGTCAGGGAAACCCATTTGTGTAAACTCTTAAATGCCATCATTTCCATATATCAGTCTAAGTGCAAGGCTTACGTTTGTAATTTCCTTACTTGTGCAAAAAGCGAACACCCGCAAGCTTTTAAGCACGATTGCAAAGTCACAAGAATATAAAATTTTATGTGCCCAGTTAGTTGAAAAGTTACTTTTTTTCTAACCGACGTAGATAATCTTGAGTAAAACTTAAAATGTCTGAATGGTGTGTACCTACCTTAGATTTAGTAGGTATGTCTAGTAATGTTTTTGCCAGAGATCTGCCCATTGATATAACTGAAGTCACTTGCCACCTTAGATTATGGTGCTTAGGTAAAATTAGGTAAGTAATCCAATCATAAGAAACAAGACCAACCCCTCGTAGAAATAAATAGTGGACGCAACACTAAACAGCCATCCAGCCATCTAAAATATTATGGCGTCCCAACAACAAACAAAAAGTATACGATCATTCCGCAATCCCACATGTACATTGATCCCTGGAAATAAATAAACACAGCCACTGCGCGCGCACACGCCGCAATCGGCGCGGGTCACGATCCTACAACCGACAAGTATTAGGTATCACGATAATCCCACAAGTCCCTGGTTTAAAAGATTTGTTGAGAATCACTCTGAATCTCTAGCCGAATCCTAGATTATGATGCGGAAAATAATTAGGAGGAAGAAATAAGAGGTCCAAACGACACAGAGAATAAGTAGGATGGAGATATAAGATCCACAAGCCTTTCAAACATTAGCTAAAAGAAAATACTTAGAATCTAACTGACAAGATATCTGCGAAAACTCTAATCGCTGATCATCACACAACCTCATATGTAAAATACCTTTATTCTGACAGGCACTTTAGTGAAAGGGATGTAATAATAAACACTACTAAACACTCAAATTTTTCAAGCCTAATCCCAGAATTGACTCAAGCAAGAATCCCACTCTCATCGAAAACCTTTAAAAGAAAATGGCGTCTCAACAACAAATACCAAGTATCACATGTAGTAAGTACACTCGCCGATGATTCCGCAGTACCACATGTACATTGATCCCTGTAAATAAATAAACACGGCCACTGCGCACGCACACGCCGCAATCTGCGCGGGTCACGATCCTACAACCGACAAGTATAAGAGAAATAACGACGATTATACCACAATCTCACATGTTCATTGTTCATGGTACCCTGGTAAAAGAGATCTGACGAGAGTCACTCCGAGTTAGTCACTAGATAAATTCTAGATTACAGTTCAGGCAAGAACCAGACCGCCGCATAAGCGGGCTCCGTCCGAGGAAAAGCTTCGTTTATCGTAAGTAGTTTCTACCCATAATGGACTATGAGGGAGAGCTACAGGGATTTCAGTGATATGCCTTAGGAAGAGTCCCACATAAACCCGGTTTAACGTCATTCCTTCCCAGAATGGAGTATGAGGGAGAGCTACAGGGATTTTAGTAAGTATGTCTTAGGTAGAGTCTCAAATAAACCCGTCTGCCCCCGCCGACGAGTATGTAAAGGATGCATTTTCCTTTCCACAAAAAAAGGTAAGAATTAGACTTTTCATCGAAAGATATAGTGATCTAAATGTAAAAGAAAATGGCGTCCAACAACAAACACCAAGTACAAGACATCACGCCGTTCATTCCGCAATGTAGCAAGTAAGTACATTCGCTGATGATTCCGCAGTACCACATGTACATTGATCCCTGTAAATAAATAAACACGGCCACTGCGCACGCACACGCCGCAATCTGCGCAGGTCACGATCCTACAACCGACAAGTATTATCACGATTATTCCACAATCCCACAAGTCCCTGGTTTAAAAGATTTGTTGAGAATCACTCCGAGTCTCAAGCCGAATCCTAGATTATGATGAAGTAATTAGGAGAAATAAATAAGAGGACCAAACGTTTCAAAAGATAATAACATCCTACTGACTAACAGCAAGATATGTATCTTAGAGATCTCGAATCGCTGATCATCACACAACCTCTTGTAAATACTTTTATTCTCACAGGCGTTTTAGTGAAAGAGATGTTATAATTAACTAGCGGCCGCCCGCGACTCCGTCCGCGTGGATTTCTTTTTTTCGAAATAAAAAGTAGCCTATGTTCTGTCTCAGGGTCTAAAGATTGTCTGTACCAAATTTCATCAAAATCGGTTGCGAGGTTTAAGCGGGAAAGCGTAACAGACAGACAGACAGACAGACAGACAGACAGACAGACAGAGTTACTTTCGCATTTATAATATTAGTTGGGATACACTTAAATGTTGTTATATGCCAAATATATGCCAGATTTGTCTCAAGCAAGAATCCCACTCTCATCGAAAACCTTTAAAAGAAAATGGCGTCTCCACAACAAATACCTAGCATCACATGTAGTAAGTACACTCGCCGATGATTCCGCAGTACCACATGTACATTGATCCCTGTAAATAAATAAACACGGCCACTGCGCACGCACACGCCGCAATCTGCGCGGGTCACGATCCTACAACCGACAAGTATTATCACGATAATTCCACAATCCCACAAGTCCCTGGTATAAGAGATTTGACGAGAATCACTCCGAGTCTCAAGCCGAATCCTAGATAAAAACAAAATAAGACACAGAGAATAAGTAGGAGATGTAAGACCCACAAGCCTTCCAAACATTAACTTAAAGAAAATAGCATCCTACTGACATACAGAAAAATATCTGAGATAATTTGAATCGCCGATCATTACACAACCTCATATGTAAAATACCTTTATTCTCACAGGCATTTTAGTGAAAGAGATGTACTCGTAATAATAAACACTATTGTGTTATAAAGTTTATTATTACATCTTTTCAAAATTTGAGTGTAAGTATATACAAATTTTGATAATGCCTAATCCTAGATTTGACTCAAGCAAGAATCCACTCCCATCGAAAACGTTAAAAAGAAAATGGCGTCTAAACAACAAGTACCAAGTATCACATGTATTAAGTACTCGTCGATGATTCCGCAGTACCACATGTACATTGATCCCTGTAAATAAATAAACACAGCCACTGCGCGCGCACACGCCGCAATCTGTTCGGGTCACGATCCTACAACCGACAAGTATTACCACGATTATTCCACAATACCACTCTTAAACTTGTGGGTTTAAGAGATTTGACGAGAATCAGTCCCAGTCCGTCTCTAGCCGAATCCAAGATTATGACACAGAGAATAAGTAGGAGAGAGATATAAGACCCACAAGCCTTTCAAACATTAGCTAAAAGAAAATAGCATCCTACTGACATACAGAAAAATATCTGAGAGAACTCGAATCGCTGATCATCACACAACCTCATTTGTTAAATACCTTTATTTATACGGGCATTTTAGTGAAAGAGATGTTATAATAAATACACTTAAATGTTGTTATATGCCAAATATATGCCAGATTTGTCTCAAGCAAGAATCCCACTCTCATCGAATACGTTTAAAAGAAAATGGCGTCTCAACAACAAATACCAAGCATCACATGTATTAAGTACACTCGCCGATGATTCCTCAGTACCACATGTACATTGATCCCTGTAAATAAATAAACACGGCCACTGCGCACGCACACGCCGCAATCTGCGCAGGTCACGATCCGTGGTCACGCGCGCCCACTGGACGAGGTTGCCGGGAGATTCTCACCGGTAAGCTAAGGATGGCCTTTGATTGCTGGGTACAAAGTTAAAGGTGTCCTTTGGAGGAACAAAAGACTTGAACTAGAAAACTGATTTGGTCGTGTTATTCCTGCGTGCAGTCCGGTTTCCGCACGCATAGTGTACTGTACTGTATCTTAAAGCTTTCCTAGACTTATGGACTATCAAACGCAAACATATTTTTCAATTCAAACCAGTAGTTCCTGAGTTATTATATTAGTACAGATTAGTACAGATGAACTTCTTAAAGCGATTCTTTCTGTTAAGAAGTACTTCTTGCAGCATATAAAATTAAAAACTTTCGCGTTGCATTATAACCTATTATTGATTAGCAGAACTAATGTGATTTTTTATTACGTAGTACTGATATTGTAGGATTTGTAGGTTTACTAGGTACTTGATGTTTCGACTGTGTTACAATAGCCGTGATAGCATCCTGATAAATTCACTAGAACAAACAAAGTCGTATCTTCTTATTTTAAAGGACCATCAAATTAGAATTCTTAGCTACCACGTCTAGTAGTGTGAATTTTCCCTGCTAGATGGAGCTGTTAAAATAACTCTACAGATATTTATTCCTCTGATTTCTGTAACCCATTGCACAACCCTATGCCTGAGCTTTCGCATTGGTATAAAGCAACATGCGCTAGCGCAGCCCGCTGTCTCTACAATGTCACTTTTATTGCACCAGAGGAAATATTTGTTTCTCTATCGACTTGCAGGAGTTGTAGGCGATTGACCTCAATATTACTTAATGGGAAATGGTTTACGTTTGGACATAGGGTTCTTTGTTGGCTTATTATCTATTTTATTATGAATATCATCATCATCATCATCATAGGCATTATACATAGATTTAGTAATTGTCTTGCTGAAGACGTGGCCATCCATTATGAATAAGATCTTTGCTAAAAAGGATGAGTCTGTTTTAAATTACTATTCAATCTCTTAATTTGTATCTAATAATGATGCACTGCAAAAGTCTTTGATATTATACTGCGTCTATAAATGATGGTAAATATTGTTTTTCTTGAGCCAGCCGAACGTAGTAGCATACCTATGAAAAATGTCTTCGAAAAGTCATAAAAATTATATGTAATAATAATCTGCTTAATGTGATAGTATTCCCGCGTTCCGTGCAAGCCCTCAAAACATTTAGAAACACACCTCAAAGACACAAGGTTTAATTTTCTTTTTATGTGGGTATCAAAGCATACAATTGTGCATTTAATATCCACCGTATATATTCAAAGATATCACTATGCAATATTGGAACAAATATCGTAAACACAGTTTAAACTTTAGCTATTAAAGGCATGAATATATTTCTTTTTTAATACGCGACTTTAAGTACGGAATTAAAATACGAAGTCAGCCTACGTCTAGTAAAGAAAACGAAATATCTCTAAAAGCTGCCTTTGCGCGAACATAAATTATATTCATTACATGATATGACGACATAAACGTTCTACTTAAGATTGTTTGTTGTACAGGATTCAACTATAAATAATTTTAAACGCACCAGTGGTTTACGCGTTTCTACACTGATGGTGGAAACTAAATGAATACCAAACGAGTATGGGAGTCTGAGAACCTGCACCTTTTAATTTTGAAGGCTATTTTGTTTCAAACAAAATGTACAGACACGAGTTTTTATTTATATATGTTCTCGTAGGTGAATGTGGTTGAGTACAAATTCTAATGTTTGTCTAAACAATAACTATTGGTAGGTGGAACATTGTTTCCATAAACTGTAGGTACTTATACCAAATACATATTGTGAATACTCTTGCGAGCAGAGGACAGTCTGATATTATTAATTTATTATTCTTCTTATATTCTTCTCTCAAAATAAATCATAAATGTTGTCCGTCCAAATAACTGACAGTTATTCTTCACCACCATTTTGATCGCGAGAAGGAAACACCATAGCCGCCCGATTGAAACCGCTGCCAGCCTCTACATCTCCTTTCACATGCAGAGTAGATACATTACATTATGCAATTCAGGCACTCCCGCGCAGCTAAACTAGGGCAGGGACGAGTCACACCTGCACAGCATTGCAGCTGACAGCATGCAATTATTTGCAGAATTCGCAAGATCCTCAGAAACGACTTAGGCCAACATTCCATCGTACAAATTGACTGGGACTAATCCGCGCAAAAACCGAACAATTTGCAAATAAACAAAATGAATGAAGCTGGAACAAGTTGTCACATAATAACGTACTTGACGCTAATGACGTGCCGTACGGAATCGCACAATGAGCCGGCGCGGGCGCAGTGCCACAGTGATATTAATGCCAGTGATACAACGATAAAGTATCGCCAAGAGAAAATGGAAGTGGAGTTCGATCAATTAGTAATATTATAGGTACGTATATCCTAGGGCCGATTACCCCCACAAGATAACTAGTCACAGTAGGCTGCAGTCAAAACTTTTTTAGATTGACGCCAAATTCAAATGGAGAATTAAATGGGGAAAATTGTGATGCTGCAAGTATTTTCTCTATGCAAACAATGTATTAGAATCATTCACAAAATCAATTGAATCCGCGAGATTGAACATACCAACCAACTAAGGTAGGTATTAAGCGAGATCGCTTCAAATGATGTAATCAATTGGTAAGAACTCGGAAAAGTGTTATCAAATTCAGGCAATTTCCCTTACTAGATCACACTCACCATCATCTTAGCGCCTGCCCCGGTTGCATCCACAATGATCCTGTATTGCCAAGCCCGGCTTGTCAGAGCGACTGTCGTCTGATCTCCGTAGCTAGGTAATACTCTCATTAATATTACTTTACTGCACTATTCTATGCGCTGTGCCTCTAGCGCGGGCTTGCGGCGCGAGCGCATGCGACACGCATACCGGCGCGAATCGCGACGCGACAGACGACGAAAAAACGCACGGGAGACGCATTTTTGCGAACTGTGCATATTAAGATGAATTGTCAGGAAAAATCTTAATATTAGTTATGATCATTAAAAAAAGGTTTAACTCTTGATTTAAGCGCTTCGGAAACCTTAAACGGTAAAAAAGAACTACCTACTGTTTATTATAAGACTAAGCAATTGTTGCTAATGTTTAACTATTGTGTCAGAGTTGAGGTTGTAATATCTGGCTTTTAATAATGTCGTTGGATAATAATGACGATGTTTTGCATACCTACGCACTGGCTGAAAAAAAACATCGTGAGGAAACTTAACTTACCTACATGACTCTACACTCATAGCTCATAAAATAGTCGAGAAATATTTCCAGAAACAATAGAAAGAAACAAATAGTTAGGTACCTATTAAGTTTTCCAACCAATTTCAACAAACATAGGCACAATAAAAGGATAAACTTCATCAAAACCCTCGTCCTGCGTCAATACATAAAGAACATAACACATAAAACATCAACAACCTACCGAACAGTAGACACAATACACAAAGCTTTTCAACTGAATGCGCTGTAATTAAAAGGGCCGAGCCAAACACGATCAATCTCGGCTCGATCTCCTCACATAAAGTCAAAATAATAGATGGCCACTCTAATGTCACTTTTTTCTCAGCGGCAGACCGGCGTACACGACGAAATTGACAGGTCATCAGCGACGGCGCAGCCGCAGTGACGAGGCTCTTTCACCCGCCGCGCCGAGGAACCCATTACGCGCGGCGGGCGCCGACCCAACACAAGCCTTAATTACAACACCCAAGAGATCATTATCCCTTGAAACTAACACGAGTATACGACCTTTGACGACCAAACACCGTCTCCTGTTCGGTTCTTTTTTCGAAAGATAATCTTCGGCGGCCAAGGCGTGAAGGCCGACTGCCACACAACATGGCGTCGACAGGTTTCTTCCCGCTTTTTTACTTCTTTGTTCCTTTCCATTATTGTCTATGGATGTTTCGTTCCCGCCGTTCGATTTTTGAATAAAGCTTTTTTGTTTTTATTTCGCATTATTAATACTGCTGCGGCGTTTTTATTATTGTTCTCTTTATTTATTTAAATGGAGATAAAATGATAGTATTTTTATGATCACGTTGTGGGAAGTGTGATGGGGTTAGGCTATTAATCAGTTCTAGGAAAATGTAAATTTGTATTCAAGTAATCTGTGAATATGAGGCATTCTCGAGTTGACGTTTCGCAGAAGCGAATGATTTAGTGCGGTGGTAAAATTTAGAAAACAATAAAATTGAGTTTCATGCCGGTAGCTTGAGACTGGTTTAACGCATATCCAATAACCCATTATTTGAATCGACTCGAAAAATTACAAGCTGACCATGAGAAAATACTTCAAATCATAACATGGAATTGGAACTTAAATGTCATTTCGAACATGCTTCGAAAAATACTAATTGAAATAGTTAAAACTGTTACAGTCATGTATCATTTCTCTTATATACATATATGAAGATGTTTTTAAATCTTCGAGCAAAACTTAAAGGAAAACAAAGGATTCAAATAAATGAAAGATAAAATTTAAATCTCGTATAATCTCATTCTGTTTTTTATCTCAAGGCAGACTAGATTATGCCATTGTTGCAAGCACAGATTCACCTCCACCTGTGCTTTATACACGCTCGAGCAGTTCTATCCGACTGATAACTATTAAATAAAACAATAGAATAAATCGATTGTTTCCATCCGCGGTCGTCAATCAAACTCGTCACTCTTGACTTGCATCGAACACGAGAAAACCAAGAATTCGCATCGAATCACCACTCCGTTACAATATCATTCATAACAACCTAATTTTAAGGTCAAATTTCCCTTGTTTGTTTTAAAACTCTTACGTTCTTTACATTCTTAGGCAGCCAATTAAGATTCGCAATTAAAAATCAAACATTTTTGAACTCAATCGCATTGGTGTTAGAGTGCACAAAGGTCGTGAGTAAGCGAGGAAGCGGAGTGAAATGAGCCGTCGCGGGTTCGATTCCCGATTCAGGCTATTAAAGTGTTAAGGTTGAGTAATGCCACGGTTGGTTTCCACGCATATGTTTTGTATGAATGGCCCGTTTTGACTGAATGGGTGTCGGATGTCATTCAGCGTTGTTATGCTTCTGAGGAATTGCTTTGAATGGCAACGACATGTTTTCAATTACCCCTTTTGTATATTATAAGAGTTATTCAAAAAACTTTATGTGAACTACAGTTTAATTAAATGCGATTAGTACACACTTAATGGCTTTAAAAGTAGTACTAAAAGGTAATTAGTGATTTACTAACGCAGAATATATTATGTTAAATTTTCCTAGAGTATGTTAATAACCGCGGGCAAAACAGTGCACAGGGGTTGAATCGCTCGCTCGCTTTTTTAAATCACGCAGTCGAAATTAAAATTCTTATTTAAAACCATAAACAACTTTTAACTTTCATCCAGCCAGTTCTAAAAACAACAAAAAAAGTTTCGTTCGCATCTCGTACGTGTCGCGGACTATTGCTTCGATATTTGAAATTCGAACGGGCATTTTATAAGGGTACAAAAGTGTAGGAGCTTATTCCTCCTCACGTCATCAGTAGCACATCAAAAGGTGGTTTTCCACTTTTAGCACCCATTTTTTGAGCAACCGCAATTAGGTGTTTGACTGCATTCAAATAAATTATGAAACTCTTACACAGAATAAAATTAAAAATAATTTCAAATCATTATGCTTATGTTACTGTTGCGCTTTGAACAAATTATTATTATTACTCGAAACTAAAAAAACGTTTTGATTTGACAATATGTACTTACTTGTGACGTCATATCACAGTATTTAAAACAGTTTTTCCTACAAGCTTACGTTTCTGACAATAATTACTAAAAGTTACGTATTCGACATGTTATTAAAATACCAGATGTGAACACCAGGTCTAGTCCACTTTGAGCACCCATTCATATTTTTGGCTTGTCGACTCGAAAATATCAGAATGCCGGAACGTGACGTGATCAAGACGGGTGCTCGAAGGGTAAATACTAACATAGATTTTAAGTAATTGTCTACTAAAAATATGGATCTTGTTGTATTTAATAAATAAATCGACTTTGAATTTTGAATTTGAATTTTTGAATTTGTAAAATATCTTCAAAAGCAAGTGTTTAGCTTTGCTTCTCATAGACTTGGAACCGGTAACCTTCTAGGCCACACTCAGTTGAGTAATTCTTTTATTTTTAGAAACGGCTATGGGAGTAATCGACGGCCTTCAAAGGTCTCCGTTTAAAAACAACTTTCTAACTAACGAATCGATAGAAATTACGGTTTCTAAATTAACATTTTGTTGTCTGAAAATTAATGTGTTTTTGATACTGTTTGTTAAATTTGAAATACCGGGGTAATGATTATGAATATTTAGTGGCTCGGTGTGTATTTACTTGTATATCTGTGTCTATCATCTGCTAAACTAAAAAGCCGTGATTGCCAAGCTTGCCAAATCTATTTTTGGTACCATAGAGTTACATACCAGTGTAACTCTAAAATGTGCTGACTTCTGGCCACTGGTGAATTGGAAATAATCCACAAAGCAAAATATTTATTTATTTATTACATACACAGATAGAATACGTATGCTTGTATAAATGTTCCATTTGTGATGATATTTTTATGCATTTGCTTTAGTTAAGCAAAGGACTTGTTTTGAAACCTCTTGCTGATTATTTGCTCTTGACAACAGAAATACAAACGAAGACGCATCACCTACATATTTCAAACCTAAAACATTCTAACCCTTTGAACGCCCGAGGTGTATTGAAATGCCCACTTATCACAAAAACAAGTAATACAGTCCGATTGATCAATAAATAACGCGCATTGGGCCTTTAACACGACTGGCGCAGGGGGCCCAATTAAACGGGGCCCACCTGATGGGACGGGCCTTTGCCGCGCCGAAGAGGCCCAGGACTCGCACGGCACCAGAATTAATAAGGGAAGGATTAATGAAGGTTTTTTACACGGCGGTTTAGGGTTAAAGGTGATTTAGGAAATTGTTCCTTCGGTAAAATTTGTTAGCGCTTAAATAACCCGAGTTTTTATTTTATGTGACTTATTTTATGATAGGGAGTGCCGAAAAGCGGGTCTTTAACAAAATTCATTGTTTACAGGTCGCGGTTAACAATACGTTTTCATCACCATTTTATTTGACTAATAACTGAATGCGTATTTGAAAGAACAAAATAATTGAAGATCAGAAATTTTATCATACAAAAAAGTTCAAGCCATTCGAAATGTTTAATGCACATAGGCGGTTTGATAAGTTCGTGCAAAGTCCGAGAGCTTAATGCTATTGCGTCGTTTCGAGTTTATGTTTGATTACTGGCATCTTTTAGAGGACCATACGCAAAGTTTCAGCTTGATCGGCCCACTTCTTTGTGTTTGGCATTGATTCGCGTAAAGGAAGTCGAGTGATTTTCAGAACATTTTGTGAAACAGAATTTCGTGTGGTGATTTCACATTTCTGTCTGAAAAGCAAAATTCCTCAGGAGACAAAAGTGATGATTGACAAACATTATGGAGACTCTGCACCTTACATTATAAAGTGTTTTAAAAAAATTGCAGTGATCTTATGGGTCCAAGTGATGCTAAGCCATCTGGACGTCCTGAAGAGGGTACTACTGCAGTAATGTTGATTGAAATCCATGACATAGTGATAGATGACAGAAAAGTGAAGATGCATGAGATTACTAGTGCTATGGACATCTCGAATCAACGAGTACATAATATTATTCACCAACATTCAGAGACGAGAAAGCTGTCTGAAAAAGTCATTTTTTATTATGGAAATGTACCAGCCCACACCCCAGAAGTTGTGGTCCCAAAATTAGTAGAAATAGGCTCCCAATTTGTTTTATATCCCTGTTATTCTACAGAATTGACTCCCTTTGACTATAATCTGTCGCTTTATTAAAAAAAAATATTTGCATGAATAAGATTTTGTTCAAACAAGGAGGTGATGGCTGAAAAATTTGGCTATTTTTTAGACCTTTACAAATCCTATTATTTGGAAAGGATTAACTAATTCGAAAAGCGTTAAATTACGTGTATAAGCCTCTAAGGAGTCTATGTCGAAGAATAAAAAAGGTTTACCTCAAAAAGTAACAAACTTTTTATTTTTGCACGAACTTATCAAACTGCCCTCGTACTTAAACGTTTTAATGTAAACTTTGAAATAATTGTTGTTCTTTTATTGGCTATCTATATAAGGTGTAACAAAATATACTGCAAATATTTTAAGGGCGAATTCTTTAGTGGAAATGTAATAAATTTGTCTAGTAAAATTTTTTTGTTAATACTCTAGTTTCCGAGAAAATCAACAAAATAAATTGAGTGAATAATTGGAAAAAGTACAAATTTTGTCATATGCTAGACAGCTGGTCGTGTCTTATCAGTGTAATACAGTTACTACACTTGTCCTGCCCCAAAAGCAAAGTGGTGGAGAGGGGGCGAAGCTTACAGGACGAAAAGAGCAAATTGGCCAATGCAGAAAATGCAAAATTTTTATATTAATTTTGACTTTTTAATATCTGATATTGATTACATTGCCACTAAAGAATTCGCCCTTAAAATATTTGCAGTATATTTTGTTACACCCTATATTGGATATTTTGGATCTTATTCAATGCCATAATTTATGATGGTTTCGGTTGTTTCAGTAAGTATAGTGACGAAGTATACATTTGTCTCAATACAGACCGCAACATTTTAAGTAGGTATCTACATTACAAATATACAGCAAAAATACATTTATTTGTTAACGCAGCATTGGATGCGATAAAGTACTGTCACTCGAAAAACAATAAAAAACCATAGATGATGTCATCCTTACGGACGAACGCGCGCGAAAAGCGTCCATTTTTTAAAACAAGCAAAAGAACATTTTCCATACTTCCTTGTCTGTCACATGGAACTCGGATTTCCACAGACTATTGCAAAAACGTGAAACAGAAGGCAAACAGATAGCGTAGAGCAAAAAGTATTCAACGAAGTTTCCATTCCGGTTAGGTTGTTTTTTACTCAATTGTCATCGACGTTGCTCTTCGAAACGACCTTTGACCCCTCAGGGGGGAGGGGGAGCTTGCCGGGGGAGATAAGGAAATAATATTTCCTTGCTTTTCCTTTACCTGATTCCGTTATGACTTTTTCTTGGAGGGATGGCGGGGCGATAACTGCATTGATGGAAATATATGGACGTAGTAGGTATACAGCGATATATTTAGGTACCGAATCGACAGAATTATTGTCGTTGTTCAATTTTGTTTGATATTACAAAGTACTTTGACCGTGTTACATAAGTATAAAAACTTAAAAAATACTGTTTAACATGCATCTAAGAATTCTGGTTACTATTTCCTCGTTTGCGTATGTAATGTCGACCATAAAATACGACCACTTTGTATATCAAACTGGCCACGTACACTGGTCATATCGTATGCGAAGCAGAAACGTTCCGCAAACACTGGCCACGCGTCAATTTCACGCCATTTACCCACGCACAATAACCGCGAGCGAAAAGAAAAAAAAACGCATTCGAAAAAAGATTTTTTCTTTTTTTTTCTGCAGCAGATATATAAGCAAAGAGTCTGTATGTCATTTGAACTCGTCGATATTCAAATATTTACCTATATAATTATAGTTAATGTTTTAGTAGAAGGTATACCTATACAGCCAAAACAATTCGTTTATGTCGTGCTACCTCCCACGAATGTGTTTCCTTGGCCATAGTACTATCACATCGGTAAGGCACCACCATAAACGTACAATTTGCATAAGATCCGAAATCTTACCCATTGAATTGTGTTTTAATGCGAAAAACGTAGGTATATTAAATGCGCACATGTTATGAGAAAATATTTACTGAAAAGTTATAAGATAAAGCTCGCAAGCCATTCATATGAAAGCGCGGGAAAAATCCCCGTCGCGAAAAGCAATCTTCAAAGCTGTTATCTTGCATCTATAAAAATAATAGTAATAATTGTACATTTTCATCGCGAAGTGGCTTTTTCCTCGGCTCTCGTACACAGGGCGCCGACAGGAAACATTATCCTTATAGTCGCAGGCACAATAGCTCGGGCGGTTTGACAACTAATAATTACCAATAAGCCCTCCGAAACCGACCAAATTACGCTAAACGCCGAACTTAACCCTCAAAACGTCACCGACAATTACAGTTAATAAATAATAATTTCAATAATAAGCGTATACAAAAAGTCGGCGGGACCTCCATTTTAATGAGAGCTCTGATCCGTGGAGCCTCCGATTGGAAGGTTGGGTAATGCCTCGAAATCAGGGGTCAATTAACAGTGGTTACGTTTTAAAACGCCGCGCACGTCCCATAATGGCGACCGGCAACAATCGCGCGGCACTAGCGATTATGACGATTACTCTCGATAACTTGTATCGACACCGGCTATTTGGTTAGTCGGTCGATTATCGATAATTTGCCCTCGGGGTACGCTCCTGACGTTGTAAATCGTTGACCGATTAGTTTTTTATTGTCTTTATTCGATGCTACGTGATCGGCGGAGTTTAACTCGTATTTACAGCTGTTCGCGGCGGCTGAAATTACTCTTCCGCTATTATTTCGTGCATTAGGTTACAAGTAAAATCACACATTTTTATAGAATTTCGAACTGGCACAAAAAAAAAATTTAATACGAAGAGCTGTACATCTTAGCATGACAAATTAAGCATGTAGGTACGTGCTCATAATAGAATCTGTGAAACGAAATTGCTCAAGCTTTTATCATTTACGAAAGTAAATTATACAAACTGATTCACCCGCAAAATAAAGTATATAGGTAGATATTGCTACTTTCATATGTCCTTATCCATATTTCATTCTATTTGAGACACGCTATCGTTTTTGACAATTATTTAATGTTGCCGATTTAACTTTCCAACTATCCAATTAATGCAAATTAAACCAGTTATTGTTCCCGGTTGGGGATTAGGTATAATTATTCTACTGCGGAAGTTCACATTATATTGCTTGGACACCCAAATATAAACGTTTAAGTTGCGTACGTTATTTTAAATACGGATAACGACTTAATACTCTAGTAATAATAGGTAAGAGGAATGAATGTGAAATTAGGTGACGGTCCAAGCTATAATGATTGTAACTATGGGTAGAACACTTATGGGACCTTCATTTTCATGTATGATATGCAATATCATGAGCAATGATGAGCAATATCTATACTAATATTTATAGCTGAAGAGTTTGTTTGTATGTTTGTTTGTTTGAACGCGCTAATCTCAGGAACTACTTGGCCCGATTTGAAAAATCTTTTATTTATTAGCTTTAGGCTATTAAAATCGAAATCCACGCGGACGGAGTCGCGGGCGACTAAGACTTAGAGGCTAGATAATAAACATTTGGGAGTTATTTTAGCAGTAATTATTTATTAATATATAGCAGTAATTATTTATTAACCCTTTCCACGCCACGAGTTTTCGTCAAAAACGTTCACCACACGCCACCGCAATATAACTGGTTGATTAACTAGTGCTGACAATGTTGAGTATCGATATTATTAATTTGTAACAAATAAATCATTTGAAAAAAATATTTATAGTTATTTTTTAAGTTTCTTGGGTTTTATTTTATTACTAGCGGCCGCCCGCGACTCCGTCCGTAGTTTTTACGTGAAAGAGTAACAAACATCTATACATACAAACTTTGGCCTTTATAATAGTAGTTATGATTTTAGTTACATGAAATAAAAATATCAATAATGACCGGTAAGTTTTTCTAATGTAAATACATCTACGTATTCCAATAATCCTCTAAAAAAAAAGAAAATTACAAACACTTTATTGTGTCAAACCATGGTTGCACCATTAGATTGGGACGCTTTATAGTACATATTATATTTTTTTATAACTTACCTGTTGATTATGTATGAACACTTCAAATTCCACATCATCAGTTCCTTCTAAAATCCTAATCAACTCCTCTGCAGTGGTCATATTTCAATAAACATTAATTTATTAACGTAATAAATCTACACAGCAACGCAATGCATAACACAGTAAATAACATAATTTTGCAGGGTACTTCCATAATTTATCGATATCTCCAACCCTCATTGTACAACACTAAATAAGTAGTTCTAGAAACATCTATCGCCTCTGACGTCACTTCCGTGTCTGATATATCAGACGTTGGCGTACGAGACTCATGCATGATCGTGTCGCTATAGTGTTGTGACATACTATGCAATTTACTGGATTTGATCATGAAACCCAGTATCAATCAAATCCACCAAATCAAATTTTGATGCAAAACATAAATCGAAAATAAAGCGTTTATCAATGTAAACGCTTTATTTTCGATTGCATTATTATCGAGTGGATTATACAGGTTTTTGTTTTGGGCATATTTTTTGTGTGTTACGAAATCTTACCAAGTTTAACCAATGTAAAACTTGGCAAGATTTCGTAACACACAAAAAATATGCCCAAAACAAAAACCTGTATAATTTTTACATTTTTGAATGTTTCTATTTTGAGGTACCAGATTTCTGGTTTTGGTAGGTAGGAACATTGAAATGGAACATCACTAATGGAACGCCAATGTCTGATATATCAGACGTTGGCGCAGAGGGTCCAAGTAAAAAAAAAATAGTATGAGTCGATTCAACACGGTTTTGTTTTTAATAATTTATCATTAAAATAACATTATAATACTTTATGAAATTGATATTTTTGATTAACTAAAGTATAAACAGTCTGAAAATTGTATGCATATGTCGTCACGTACTATAACGATAAGAAAAAATAGAGTTAAATTGGTTAGATATTTATGTCTGATATATAAGACGTTGGCGGCGAGGGCACGAAAGTTAAATGTCTGATATATCAGACGTTGGCGTGGTAAGGGTTAATATATTAGGTGCTCTAAGTTGCAATTTGTAGAGCCTGGTCGCGGATATAAAATTTAATAGTCAGAGCAAAAATGCACCGTCATTTGGCGAAACTCTATTCAGAAACAATAGATTAGATACGCCTATGCTGATCCCTTTCATGCTTTGTACATTCCTATATAATTATTTAGTACTAAAATGTACACATGTACAATGAACACAGCCCGGGTTTGTGATCGCCAACAAGCATTTTGCAAGCCAAAACACATCTTTGTAAAGAAAACATGATTTCAAATGATGGAGGTCTATGCCCTACATTAATAGGCTTATACTTTATTTAACTAAAATGTACAAAACCTATTAACCGTAGACAAATTAGAGGCGCCAGAGGAGATGTCTGACGTAATTTCGAAGCAGCATATCGATTCACTGACTCAGTTTGAACCAGGCGATCGAACCAGGAACAGCACTAAACAACGAACGAGCTCGTCAAAAACTCTCAACGATTTCTCGAAACTTCATTTTCGCCGTCTGAAACGCGTCCCTACGGTGCATCACGGCATGTTTTACAACCTATAATTCTATTCCACGAGTCCATATAAAATAGAAACTTGGGACTCGCGAGCTTTCAAAAACGCTACATTAAAACATCATAAAACTCAAACATAAACGTTTACTGCGGCCGTTTTACGAGCACGCTACCTATCGATCGTTTTTAACGATAAATAAAAATTAATGGACAGACATAGGACGCAATCACAGTGGCTTGCGCTTGCGAGGCGAGAAGCAGTTACTTCGACGCAGCACGGCACAGATAATAATAACGATTAACTGACAGGGTACGAGTAATGTGTTTCCCGTCCAGCCGAAAGTCGGCTGTGGATAATCACAATTATCTAAATATGGAAGTCAGCATTTTTGCAGTACGAGTATAAGCCTATAAAGTCCTACTGCAGCGCAAAGGTCCCCATAATTTGAAATCATATCTTCGTCACAAATATGGGTTTTGGCTTAATCACCACGCTTGCCAAATGTATATAGGTGATCTCAAACCCGGTCTGTGTTCGAATTTGCCCGACCCGGAAATCGAAACCAGGACCACGATACCCTTTTTCATCGCTAGATAATCGAGATAATTTTTGCAGCTGCGACTTAAATATGCAAAATAGTTTCGTAGCAACTTCGTAGCTAAATAATGGCTATAGCAGTAACTTTTGATGTTTAATCAACATTGCAGTGCCTATGTATCTAAATGGTCTTATAGAACCTACGATTATGAATTTATGGCTGTACACATAAAGCTGTTTGACGAATAGATAAAATAAAACAAACTTCTAAATAGCATTTTTGTCTTTTAGGTGGGGTTTACAACAAAAGTTATTTTTAATCATTTTTTTGATTGTTTGTTATAGTTGATTCAACGGACTATTAAAATTTGACTTACATCAGGAGCCATTTTGCCTATCCACATTTCCAAACGAAATCGTCAGCACGGTTTGACCTCATTTAAATGACCTCACAGAACTGTTTTCAACCCGCCTGTCTTATTAGCTCGATCATCTCGTCCGTCGGATGCAGAATCGCGTAATGGACGCCACCCCCAAAGGGGCAGAGGGGGGGAGGGGTACTAAATGGAATTCTATCGGTCTCCTCCATTCCATGCCGTTCTTACGCTACGTGACTATACATACCTACGCTGAACTGTATCTTCTCGTTTGTCAACCTTACGAGGAGGGAATAAGGTTCAAATTTGAAACAAGGAGCATTGTTTACGTCTAAATTTTCCCCCGTTCAGCCTTTTTTCGTCCGCCGTTGTCGTGAATACTTTTACTGAATTCTCTAAATCTTTTTGCTTGACGCAAATGTTTGGAATGAAAAGTTTTCGTTTTTAATAAAGAATATATTTATAGTCTTGATTTAATACTTTTATTTTCATTATTAATTCTTTTTCATTGGAATAGCAACGCGTGATATTTGTTGGGGATTCTACAAGTTTGCAAACTAAAGAATTGGTTTGGACTTTATAATATTTACCATGGACATTTGATTAAAAAAAGTCTATGCTTTTCTAGTTGGTACATTTTCTAACAATCATTAACATCTCTGACAAGGCACTACTCAAGACAATTCGACTACTAACAACGATCTAACTACAAAACGCCAAATTTATTCATACAAAAAAGGGGGTAAATTTCTAAAATAAATAGGCAACCCTCTCGTATCGTAATTAATAGGGTATTAATATCGCAAGAGCGTATCTTCGGGGGAGCTGCGCCTCGGGCGCTGACGCTGGGACTGATGCGTGTGTTGCTGGCAGTGTTGCCACGCTCTACCGCCTCGCTGGAGAACGGGGGATTTGAATGTTTTTGGGGGAATAACAAACCAATAATTGAGGCTATCAGTAGTATTTGGTGAAGGTGAAGGAACATCAGAACGTTCAATGTTGACTCAAAAACGATATTTGGAAATGCATGCCAAAAATCACATTCAAATTGAAATATGCACTTTCATCAGAATTATATTCGACGTGAGTTATTATCGACGAAATACTAGATAAATTACTTATGAAAAATACCTATGTGCCCAGTCAAGTATGTTGGATAAGGAAGACTTCACACGTTTGTCCCGCCCGACATTATCATTTGGCAGTTTATTTAATGTGTGGATCTAGAAAACGCCATTGGCCGCAATATTAGTAAAACTCATTTTCCATGTAAAAGACAAATCTGACTAGAACTGAATAGCACACACACATTACAATCCACGTTCGATTTTTAAAAACAAAACGAAAACAAACGAAGTTCGGGGGCAATGCATTATTACGCGAAAAATAACGCGACGTAATTTCTGTGTACCTAGTGTGTTCCGTTTAAAATATCGCAAGTGTAGTGATGCCGAACTTGGGTGGCGTTTGTCCGCCTAGTGTTCCTACACTTAGTTGTTTGACTCACGTTCGATTTTCAAAAACCAAACAATGCATCTTTTGCGCACGCTCAATAGAACACGGCGTAGGTTCGTTTTCGAAAACAAAACAACCGTTTGCAACCCTCTCATTGCGAAAAATAAACTGCTTACTCACCAACCCTGCTCGTGGCGTGCGTTTGATTGATAAGCGTTATCGGCACGGGTCCCACCCTCGTGGAAGCGGGGACGTTATCGCCCCGGGCAGGGAAATGTTTTCTTAAAATATTTGCACGATGCAAGGATGATTTGGAGAGTTGTGTTGTATGGGGTACGCTTCATTTGATTAGAGTATCGGTTTCTGTGTGTTTAGAAATGAATGAGATGTTTATTTGTACATTTGTAGACATGATCTTTTGTTAACAGTTGTATTTAATTTGATCAATGGCGTATTCTAGGCCAAGACACATTTTGCGTCGCTGAGCCATGGGAGTAAGAATTTTAGATTCCAGTATGTAATGTTTTCATTAAGTTTTATTCTTGGTAATATTAGGCGTACGTTTGTGGGTAGAAGGATTGGAAAACATCTGTAAAAGCACGTTTTATTTAAAAAGTTATTTTAAAGATATTCTAGAATCATGGACAATAAAAGCATTTAACTGAAAGCTTGTTTCCAATATTACTGTCACAATGCTTACGTATGCGTAATGTATTTATTTTCACTAAAAAAAATCCTCAAATAAACTCCAAAAACTCAAATAAATTTTTAACAAAAAATAGATACACCGTCGTTCTAAACGCGCAATTTATCAAAAACACGCATGTGCAAAACCAGACCATCGTATAAGTCAATACACATTCGGTTCCGGTATTTCTTGTTTTAGTAGGTTGACTTGTCCAATGTTAATATATTCAGTTGCTACTGTATCTTTTACGGCTTTGAATATCATTAAGAGATAAACAGCTTAACCAGAGCTAACTGTGTACATTTATATGAGATGTAGAGATGTTTGTAAGATGAACGATGTGCTGGCATATGTAGGGTATAGGTTCTGGTGTAATAAGCAGAAGACTCGGGTTTTCTATATTCTCTTGCTTATACATTTACTACAGCCTGTGTAAAGTTCAAGTAAGAATAAAAAGATTGGCTGTTATTGTTGAAAATGTCATAGTATAATATCAATCAGCCAATTAATGTTCCACTGCAGGACAAAGAACTCCATCATTTGAAATCATGTTTTGTTGCCAAATGCGGATTGCTGATTAAAACCCGGGCTGTGTTCGGAAAAACTGACAGAAATTTTCCCGACCCAAGAATCGAACCCAGGACCTCGAGACCACGGCCCGGTACTTATTACACATTTTTTTATAATAAGTATGACACGATATCAATCTGGCAAAACATTGACACACGATTTTCGAAAACTTCCAACTTTCATAAAACTTTTCACGCTGTACATTATGTTAACAGGTTTACTATTACTTCAAATATTATTAACACTTTTTTAATTTTGATTAAACATGTTTATAAGTATGACTCGAAACAACCAGCTTTTCCTATGATCCAATACATGAGAAAAGCCAGTTGTTCTTATATCCTGAGTTAATTCTAATCGTTAATTCGAATGATTTGATAAATATTTATATCCTGCAATCTATTTATAACGGTGCTTTACACTTCCTCATAGTAATGAGTGAACTAATCGCACAGTTTACAAGTCATAAAATACATTTGATCACATATCCTGTTTTGAATATAATTGACCTCCGCAATCAGTCAAATAACTCTGCTTAATCATAATTTAACCCTCTATATTGCCCAATATAGAACTCGATTCACTTCTAGTTTACACATTTAATGTTTTAACAAAAAGACACGCTGTGTTAAGTTCGACGTACTTTTCATAACAAAAAAAAATGGGATGTTTAATAATCACAACCATTTTATAATTTTTAGAGCAAACTTTTTCCGATCTAAAATTTGACAATCTTTTAACTACAACAGTTATAGAAAACTTTATTTGTATAGAAAGGTAAGATTTTTTCTATTTTTGATACGAAAACCCTTCAAAACCTTTAATCGAATTAACTTGTTTTACAGGAAATGTGAAAGAAAATATTGTCCCCTCGAAATTACGCGGGTCAGTCCATTGACAGATCGCTAATGTATCATAAAAAATTAGACGAATAGAAACCTCCTTCTTTTTTGAAATCAGTTAAAAATATGAAATGCTATTGTATATCCAACATCCAATGTTATGCAAAAGGAATAAAACAACAATCCACTTCCCTACACATGTGCACGCCCGCGGCGCCTCTCGTGTTTGCGCTCTGTAATTGTGTTTAGACATTGTTAGTGCGGAATAACTCCGCAAACAAACTTGCGGACACGCGACCGACCATGTTGGTAATGTGTTCGAAATTAGTAGGGGTTTGCAAGTTTTTTTAACTTTTTATTTTCTGTAGGTAAATCAACGATATAACTTCTTAGTCGCTGCCAAGAAACATTTTTTATAGTCATAATACAAATATCAGCTCAGAATTGATTAATAAATCTGTTCTATGTAGGTACAGAATGTTGTAGATTAGTAGAAGGTACGTTAAAAAAAACATAGTTTTTATAAAGAAATTAACATTTCAATAGGTACCTATATTTCTGAAAAAAAGTGTAATGTAGCGTTCAATAAAAGCAGAGAAAAACATAATTACAAACTTTACTTTTTTAATTCTTCAGGTATGTTTTATTTCTATCACGTCGTAACAAAAGGAAACACTCTGACTATTCTGTTAAGAAAAGTAATACCTAACATATAAAATTAACACACAAGACATATCCGTCCACTGTTACAAAAAACTCCCAAAAACACTTACATCTCTTCAAACGATTCTCGCAAACCGATATACCCTCCGAGCTCACTGAACTCAATGATACAGATACGGCAAACAAGGTATTGTTTCCACTAGCTGGGCTAAACCCCACGCGTGGGTTTAGAAGGGGGGAGGGTTAAGAAGCTTATGGTTAATACGAGATTGTGCAGCCATTGCGAATGCGATCATATTTTTTGGGTATATGAACTCAGATGTTTGATGAGTTTATGATTTGCAATAAAAAGGTTCCACATTTAATATCGATATTATTGAGAATTTAAAGATTTTAACACAGCCGACAACTCCGTTAGCCCCATAGTTAACATAGCTTTTACTAATTCAGTACATCGTTAGTTATATGTAATTTCGTTTATGCAGTTTCGGTGTTAGAATTACTATAGAGACACGATTTGATAAGATCGCTATTAGTTGACCAAATAAGTTAATAGACTTCAATTGGTTATTTTAAAAATACCCAACTTTCGTACTGTCTTACGGGGCGTCCAGTGTATGAATTTCCAGAAGACATTACATTATATCAAATGGAATATCAGCAGTGTAAGAATTTCCAGAAGACATTACATTATATCAAATGGAATAGTCACCTCAGTGACGATGATTTGAAAAAATGTTTTCAACCAATTAAACTTTATCAGCCTAATAAAACAGAAGAAAAACACGCCCACCCGACCGTTCTCAAGTTTCGAAACAAGGGGGTGTGATATCAATCCCCCAATCATAATATTTGTGAGCGGACCTTGCTTCCCTCAAGATCACGAATCACGTCACAATCCGTCACTTTTTTCCTCTACATCACGCCTAGGTGTTACCTCTATACAGCCAAGAAAAAAAAGAAAAAACTTGTCTATGTGGCCAAGCCACTGTGGCATAGACAACTTTTTTCTTCTACCACCTCGTGGAGACGTGGCTAATGTGTAATGCGGTTGGCTTTTTGTCAGACGCCGTCGAGGTTTTTGTTTCTTTTTTCCAACGAATTCTGTTACGGTTCGTATTGATCGAAAAATCGGATTTCAAAATGGGCGCTGTGAGTTTATTGTTGCCGCTATACGTTCTTAAACAATAAAAACGGTCAAGTGCGAGACGAAACTTACTTTTTTATTTTCAAGTTTGAAATTAAATACGCCGCTTCTCGCATTAAATGATGCTAATTAAATGACTAAGTTATTTTCAGCATACATACGAGTATGTATGAAAATCAAACTTGATTTTTATAACAAATGGTGATCTGTTCAGCTTAGTAATAATTTCAAGCTTGCCTTGAATTGGTAGCCACCTCAAACTTACTGTAAAAATAAAGAAAACTATCATAAACTTCAATTTCACTATCTAATACAAGAAAATCTACATCATTCATGTTTTTCCTTCTCAGAACTACACGGACGTATTCCAACACAGCTGCGGGTTTCTCATTATACGGCGGAACTATAAAAACTCTTTTTAAACATCGAATGCAATTCTCACATGTCACGTTCAGAAATTGAAGGAGACTTGGTCGTGTTTTAGAAAAGTAATTATTCTACATCGATTGGGTCTGCCGAGGTGAGGCCCATAAAAGAGCTCATTTATTTTTTTCATATAGCAACACTACGTGATAGCGTATGTTTGATTCTGTTTGATTGCTTACGTAAGTTTGCGGACAAGAATAGGGTAATTTCGATGTAATCTAGTCGGGCTGTTTTTCGGCATTGACCCGGTAGAACATTTCCTTTCTAATTCGTATTGAATTGAAACAATAATTTTGCTGAATCTAGTGCGGTTTGTACGAGTTATTTTGTAATGATGTCATAAAAATAAATTTACCTATTATAGTACCTACCTATTCATTTGGTATGAAATAAGTAAAATTTTATAGGTAAAAACCGTCTGTCATAATATCAATATTGTAAGAAAAAAATCAGCTACACTATGCGTTTACCAAAAAAACATCAACGTCCTACGGAGACTTTTAATTCCTATAGTATAGAACCCATGTATCGCACAATTAAAAAATATTATAGCTCCTAATGGTTCTAAAAAATGTTGTATAAATAATTAAGAAAGTCTTTGCCTTATCCTTTAAAAGAAAAAAATCAATACTCTGTGCCCTAAAAAAAACAAATGTCAAACTCACTGTGCTGCGTCGGCGCCTTTCCCGCCAAGTAATCCTCCTTGCATATAAACTTGTTGTCATCTAGGACGTACAGTTCTTCCCCCGTTGACAGTTGCTTGCGGCAGACGAGACAGGTAAAGCAGTTCAGGTGGAACACCTTCTCCCGCGCCTTGCGGACCAGGTCGGAAGGTGATATGCCGTGCCCGCAGCCGCTGCATTTTGTGCCGTATCGCCTGTGGGATAAGGGTGGATATTAATTGTTGGAGTTGATGTGTGGTAGATAGTAGTATAATGAATATCCATTTTTTAAAGATTTCTTAGTACATATATGCTTTGGGATTTTATTTTCCTTTTTTTTAAGACTGCTAAGAAAAATGCTTTTTGGATTTTTTTTAACCAATTAAAGCATCTGTTTAAAGACCAAATCCAAGCAACAAATTAGTATTCAAATTTTCTTAACTTTGTGTTTAACAAACACAATGATATAAAAAAAGTTAGATCAGCCCCAATAGTGAAGAATATGATCGCTAAAATTCCCTTTTGAAAACGTTTCATTGACTTTGAAACGGACAAAACGCACATACTGAATTGACTCATTAAAGTCTAAAGAAAGAAATTATTACTATTTTTACGATAAAGAATGAACGTAGTTCTTCGCTACATAGCGATTTATCGTTGATCACTTCACAAAACCAATCGTCTAACTTGCACAATCATTCATACAATTAAAAATCCGGTACTCAATAGAAAACTACCGTAAGTAAATAACTGCTACCGATGGCAACACTCACCTGCCAATCAAATATGGAAGCTTAAAATTTCATATTTCAACAACATTTTATAAACTCATAAATAAAATCATATTTTTTTATCGTTCTACATGCCCTCGCCAAACTTCAACCCGCGCAGAAATTGGCACTAAAATTTGAAGTGACGTTCGCTTTTTATCGTAGTGACTGCTTGTTTAAACGTATGTCGTGTTAAACAAAATAATACCACAGTTTTCTGGTGCCGGGGCATATTTGACGAATTTAATCTATGAATAAAATATATTACCGCTTCATGACGGTGTACAGTCACGTCCATTTATCACCGAGACATTCATCATAATTAACGTTCATCACTTTCAACAGTTGACATATTAAAAATCACATCAAAGCTCAAACGGTTAGGGTGTATCGCCATTTGTTGGCCAAAAATAGGGTTTTCACATTTCATAGATATTTTTATGGATCTACCTACGCAGACTAGTTAAATCCTGTTTTTTTCATACACGTAGGTACGTTTCCTATTTTTAGCCAATTTTTTGATGGGTGCAGACAAAAAAAATGACACGTTGTGAAAAAAATAAGCAAATCTATTAATAGTTTAGTTTAGTTTAGTTTATTCAAGTTAAATCGTTAGCATTTGCATTTTTGTGTATCATTTGCAATTTAGATAAAAGCAAGACTGATATCTCTTCTCTTTAATATATTTTACTAATAAATTGTTACGCATTCCGAGTCCAAAATAACTTTATGATTTATGAATCATGATTCATCAAGTGGCATCGTCTAAGGCATTAGCGCGGAACTAGCGACAACCCTACATTGCCAACATGAGAATCTTATGCAAATGATCGGTATTAATGTCCTAAAAAAGTTGATTACACGCACGGCGAGATGCGGAAAGCGTCAAGCGTGAACCGACAGTGGCACGGGTGGGCCAACCAAAAAGTTATTACTTAAGAGGTTAAATTACATTAAAAAAAAATAAGTCCACATATTTTTTCATATTCAATTCATAAGTGAAACTTGCTGAACAATTTAAGCTAACGGATATTTTTATAATATTATCTAATCAATGGCATCTGCTTTGTTTGCTAAATGTTCGACGATATACCGAATCTATTTAATTATTTGGAATAATTAACTAACTTGAATAATATCTTAATTACATTAAAAATAAGATGGGGATCAAAACCAGATTCAGAGAGAAGCCGTGCGTGAGAATATCTCCATAGAGGATTGATTTTTATTGCTCATCATTTTACAGAACCCTAAACCTACTTCTGACTTCTAGTAGCGTCTAATGAATGTAAATGTTAATCTCTCCGCAGACATCAAAGCCGAATACCTAAAATGGCGGCTTCTTGTAATGTTCGTGAACCATCGCCGCGTTTGTAGGTCAGTATCAATCAGCGGAGCCGGCGAGCCCGCAATCGAACGGTTTTGATTTCTATCGATCACCTGCTTAATTGCTACTGGTAGTTTTCTATGAATCGGAGGTTCTTTGATAAATCCACGAGTATTGCCGCTAATAATCATATTGTTAAAACATATTAAATAGGACCAGTATGTTAAAATAGTTCGTCGAAAATTACGCCACTTAAATTTTCAAAGGTAGGGGAGACCGGTGCTGGATGTTACAGGTTACAAGCCTAGACTCAGTTAAAACAATCTAACCAAAAAAAATACGACAGTTTTAAAAAATATTGAAGAGATTATTTTTCTAAACTCCTTTTTAAACATTAACAATGAAAGCGATTTCGAAAATTTCTTAGCTATATTTTCCCTTGCTGACTGTACTTCTGTAAACTTAGTCCTAAAATTGTTGTTAAAGCAATACGTATTTAAATACATAGTAAACTCCGATTTAGCATGCGATTAATTGTGTGAATCATAATTAGTTGTTTGATTTTACAACCCTTTTATTGAGCAACGATGTTTCATGCTGTAAATAGATGGTACAAAATAGAAATCATAATATTAATTTAAACCACATTGTTTTAAATCTCTTAAATCTTTATAACTTAGTTTTTAGTAAGCAGGACCTTGATAAATGTTTATATAATTTCAAATAAAAAACTTTTGCCCACATTAGAAGGTGTGAACGGGTGTGTCAGCTAGCAATCGAATATGTAACTTTATGATATATAAAATAAATGGCGACTAAACAACATTAAGTGTCAATGCCAACACCACGCATCTCATATTTTGTAATAAAAGTGTTAATTACGAATTAACTACGAATTGCCATCCTGAGGTATTTAAAGTTTATTTAACTTGTTGTTTTAGTACTAACTTGAAACGATTAAAAGATATACCTATAACATTGTTTATATTACGTAATGATGAGCATCAAACTATAAAAGAAGGGCCTTAAAAAGACGATTGTTACCTAGGATTCTGTGAGCTATTATTAATTTATGTTCCAGCATTAGAAAATCAGATATTAATACTCGACAGATTAATGATTCTGCAATCCGATGACTTAGAAAAACGTTAGTTTTATTTACCAAAAATTATCTATAGTAGTGTTAACAATATTAAAGGATTACTTAGTCTTGGAAAAAGTGCATGCAAGTGTCTGTCAAGCATCCACTAGGCCAGGCCTAAAGTTGCGGTCAAAAATTTCAGAAAAAAACAATTATGGAATATGATTTGTCAATCCAACTTTGACCCTTATGTACAACATACATGTCTCATTTTCGAATACCAACGCCCACCTTTGCGGCGAATGCCAAGCAGAGCCGTGGGCCTTCCAGTATCAGACTCGTGAAAATATAAGCTGGCTTATTGAAAACATAATGTTTTCAATTTGCCCGCTCACCGCAATACATACACGCCAACACATCAAAGAGACTAGATCGTGTAGGGTTACCATATCTCATGCTTTGTCCTGAGGTATCAGGGTAATGGCAATTAAAGACAGATGTATCTATACTAATATAAAGCTGAAGAGTTTGTTTGAACGCACTAATCTCAGGAACTACTCGTTAACGCGCTAATCTCAGGTTCGAATTGAACAAATATTTTTGTGTTGAATAGTCCATGTGTCGTGGAAGTCTTTAGACTGTTGTGTAACACTATGTGTGCGGAAACCGAAATCCACGCGGACGAAATCGCACAGGCCGCTAGAAAATTAAATTTAAATAAGCGACACAGCCTTTATTTCGATTGTTAAATTCGTTTGAGAGATAATTCTTTTCACGAACTGTAAAAAGTGTTAGGATTTCACAATGGAGATCCGGTCTTTTCTGCGGACTTTTGAGTTTTTCATCTGGTAACCCTTCAATTTCCCGCTCACCGCAATACATACACGCCAACACATCAATGAGCCTAGCTCGTTACATACTGCGGTTTGTCCTATAAACAGTCCGCGCTTTATCCTTCATGTTTTTTATTATTTTATCATCGCATTGAATTATTACAGGGTAATTTACATAAACGATGTAGGCCGCATGAATAAAACATCGACTCGGTTTGGCTACGACACTGGCAATTCGCCATCTTGTCTTTTCGATTGTTGGCGCCAATTTCGGCACTGGGGAAATTCCTTTTTTTTATTTGTGTAAATCAGGCAAAGACAATATTTTTTAAATCGGATAATGCCCAAGGAAACATTATTTTTATTATGCTAGAACGCTTATTTTTATAATGGTTAAACAAAAATAAGACAGGTTTGTACGTTAAAGATGTTTGAATAATTTAAATTTAACACGTCATTCATTTTATTCATGAACAAAGCTTAGCCCATGCCGGTAAATAAATGACAAGTTAGTTTTAGCCAAACATTTTTTTCTTGGTGATACGAAATTACTAGTTAATTTTGGCATTGGGACTTTTATTAAAAAAAAGTTACACTAAAAACAAAATCGGAGCACTTCTAAATAACAAGTAAACTCATCAAATATTCGAATTTCGAATGTAAAGCAACAATAATGGCCGCTGACGACAGCCGGAAATGACGTCACTTACACGAAATGTCACGCAGTAGTCATCGAATTACTTGGCGGGACTTTAAAGGTGAACAGTTTCCGTCCTGCTACCGTATTATATTTTTTTATTTTACCACCAAATTGTTTTCAGAAACCATTACAATAATGTCTTATTTAACTCTAATTAAAAATTAATAAGTTGATACTTGCACAATTTCAGAAATGTTCAAATAAGTAATGTTGAAGTAACTTAAGCCTTAATTTTCATTGGAGATACACACTTTGCATTATTGAATGAAGAATCGAATCGAAACAGAGAAGAATGAAACTATCAAAAACAAATAGTTAAAAGGACACGTACTACAATTAAAATCCACTTTGAATACACAGTCACGATCTTCAAAACCACAATATGTCCCAAAAAACACTAAATTGAGTCATTGAGACACCGGAAGTCGTAAGTGAACCGTTTTCCGCCATTCCCCGACCTGAGACCAAATTGTTTATTTTTTATAACATTTTGGCGCCATATAATTTAACAATAACATTATGGTATCTAATGTTAGGCGTAGACAATTTGGTTAATTGCGGGCATCTAAACTTTTTACTCCGGTAGGTCAGAAAAAAGGTTGGTTATTTTTAATGGATTGAAATTATCTCTTTGCTCCGGTTGTTTTGAGTAACTATTGTTTAATCTATGGTCGGCACCTGTGATCCCGCTATTATGGCTTCATTTTCTGTTTCAAAGGAGACTCCTGTTTTCTTAAACCTTAGTACAAAATTCCTACTATAACAAGATGATTAATGAATGAATGAATACGTATAAAACACTCAAGTTTTTTCTTACCGCTTTCGTTTAGGTTAAAATTCCATAAATGCTCAGTCTTGCAATTATTGTAAGAACTTTTCCATGACCAAGTTTCTTCAACACGACGAAAATATTCGTGAAAACTGGCATCCTTATTACTTCATACTAATTAACAGACAACACTTATTTTGTTTGCTCGCTTATAGCGAGTCAGATGTACTAGTAGAAGAGACGCGCTTTAAATTCATGATAGTCTATGCAGGCTCCAAGATTTTAGTGCAACAGACAATGTATTTTATGTCCTATGTAATAAAGTAACAATTGCCATCTAAAACCGAAATGATGTAGTGTAAACCGAGCCAGAGCTATTATAGGCAATGTTGTGTTAGCTGAAAGTTATGACAGTTTTTGAATTATGTTTTTTCTTATTCCTTAACAGATATGCTATTTAGTATACTCGTAATCAACGTTACAGAGTTAGCTGTACGTACTTTGCAATAAAGCAGGTTTCTATTTAGTCTAAGCATCATACTATTACTATCATAAAGACGCTAACATTAAGTCTGATGCAAGCATTACAGTTCAATGTTTCCAAAGTGCAAGCAGTTAAAAGGAGGTAAAGCAATTGAAACTTACAGAATTAACTAGACGCAACAGACCACAGTGAAGAGGTAATTCCCTGGCCATAGGCAAGAAGAGAGACACACACTAGGGACGCATGTGTTCCTTGATGAAAACACCAAGTTTTTAGCGGCCTACCCGAAAATCTCCTTTTGGCTGTAGAGCCTGTTATATCTGGTGAAGCTCGTGAAGCTTTGAGCAGTTTTGGCAGAACCAGTTACTGCCTTCGAAGAATCACTTCAGCCAACATTACAATCAGCAGTTTAAGGCTCACCTGTGGAAGTAGTTCCAGCAGAACGGCTTGTCGAGGATCCGCAGCCGGTGTCAGAAGTAGACAGACGGGCAAGAGAGCGTGAGAAGTGAGCAACGCTGCCAATGGTCATTGACAGCTTAATAAAGGGAACAGATATGCTCCTTGGCGAAGACACCAAGATTTTAGCGACTCACCCGAATATATTCTTTAGGCAGGAGAGCGTGTTATCCCTGGTGAAGCTCTTGGAGCAGTTTTGGTAGAACCAGTTGCTGCCTTTGAAGAATCACTTCAGCCAAAGGTGGAATCAGTAGTTAAAGGCTCACCTGAAGAAGTCGTTCCGGCAGAACAGCTTGTTGTCCCTCGAGTAGCACTTGTCGGCGAGCGGCGCGCGGCAGTCGGCGCAGCGCACGCACGCCGCGTGCCACGCGCGCTCCAGCACGTGCAGCAGGAACTTGTCGAGGATCGGCTTCTCGCAGCCGGCGCACGCCATCGCGCCGCCAGCTTCGCCTCGTCCTAGACAATGGAGAGAGGACTTTAGCACGGTTGACATTGGGTTGGTTTTCAATTGCGATTTTATCGTGATAGGACGCTGTTTAATTCGAGGGCTCGAGATTTGAGAATGCTGACGAATGTATCTAAAGCTATGGTAGGTTCACATACCTAGTCTTTACATTGACATTTTACTCGCTGAGCCATCGGTGAAAATCTTGATACTTTAATAATTGGAAATGCATGAAAAAGTTCAAAGTTCTTTATCATAATGAAAACCTTTGATTTCTTTTAATAGGCACGCTCCTGTGCTATTCGAAATAACTTTTCTCACGAATCCAATAACTTTTCCATCTAGACCTCTTCAGAATCACAACGACCTTTTGTACTGCAAAGTCTATGAAGCTTTTCATAAAGCTATTTAAGAGGCGAGTATCAATGGTTAACTATATTCCTCAATACACCTATAGAATATGTGATATTTGATGATCATAACAGTGTGTCGTGGATAAAAGCAAGGCTCAAAGAAAAGCCTAGCCTTCATGTTGGTACACCACAATACCCGAGTTCATCATAAAGTTGGTAGCAATGAACACCTAGAACATAATGGGATTGAGTTTTACGACCGATAAAGCGTTGGTCGTATGGAGTTTTTTATTAGCATAGATTATTAGGTACCGGACGGTTTTAGAAGCAAGGAATATGCTAGCATTTCTTATGCAGACGAATAGACATCCCAGCACACCCGTATCTACCTACTACAACATGACCTCTAATGATAACAAAGTTAATCAATTAAATAGATTCTTGAAAACCTATTTGATATTTTGTATTTTTCATTATAGTCTGTTCTCTTATTTATGAATAGAAAATCCATCAAAATACTATTAGCCTACACTTACACATTACAACCCTCAATGAAAGAAAAGACGTATTAAAGAATGATACGCCAATTCTTTATTGAAGGGCACTATAAAAAAAATAACAGATTTATTCAAACATCAATAATTTAAAATCGCCGAAAAATTTTGACACCTCAAGCGCGCGTATAAAAAAAGATCTCCGTATGTCAACTGAAACCTTTTTAACAATTCGGCGTATTTTTTTGTCGTCGCGCGCGTTTTGAGCTTGTGACATTTATTGGTTAAATTTATGAAGGTCGCCGCGGCGGTTTAAGTTTAATATTCCTTATTCAAATCAGAATGGCCGATTGGTCGCGCGCCATTGCAAAGTGCGTTCTGAAACCTGTGACGGCGATTTACTGCGGCAGCGGGCATGCAGTGGTGCGTGTGATTTTTTTAACACAGCCTCTGTCACGGTGTTTAGGACAGTGCATTTTTGAACGAAAATAATGAGCTAAAACTCCTCCGAATTGAGTCAGCTGAGGCAGAGCAAAGAATGCGCATAATTTAAGATATCAATCATCATAATTCGTTGAAAAACATAATTTGCACAACTAAGGTTAAAAACGAATGACTCATTTAGATATTTTTAGGTACTAAGGCGAACAATCACAGCTATATTTTTGACCAAACAGCTAAATCACTCGTCCTTGTGACAACTACGGCGCATAAAACACATTGCTTTGTCTTTTCGTTGGAAATATTGACCCATTTATGTGAATATTCAATTCAGGTGCAAATCAGACATTGTGTGTAAACGAAGAGAAACATTTTCATTCAAGTTCACTGTTACTATCACAGGGCATTAAACAATATTCATTTTATAACAAGGATCATGAAATAACTATTATAACAATCAACTATATTCTTATCATTGCATCCATGTCCTTAAAGTTATCATTCACGAAGTGTTTTATTCTTCCCTATTATTGATACCTACACAGCTAGCTATAATTAGTAGGGAGGTAATCTTCTAAGTAACTTAAAGGTAGAGAAGTTATTATTACAAAACAGTTATGTCCAGAAACTTAAAGCACTAACCATTTCAACCTAAGTTTTAAGTACCTACTTTACACCGCTAGGACAACAATGAAACGCATATCCAACAAAAAAAAAACTACTATACATTACACTTAAAAAATACAATTCCAAAGCTGTTACCAAAAAACTAATCGCTAAAGAGGTGTTTCTTTAAAAGGGATTAAAGAAAGCCACCTTGTAGTGGTTTAATACACAAAATATTTCAAATCCCGTCGGCCGGTATAAGCCGGCTTTGAATAAGTTGTTCTAAGTTAATCCCATTTCTTGTTTACATTTGTCACCATATCGTGGACGAAATGTCACCGATCACGGTAACGTTATAGAAATAAGTACATTATTCATAGCAAATTATAGGGTTTTGGAGAATTGTACCTACTTTGAATAAAAACGTTTTCTGATTGAGAAGTAATTTTTGTGTTGGATAGTCCACTTAACGAGGAAAGCTTTAAGCTGTAGTATAAAACTATGTGGGATTCCACATGGACGGAATCCCGGCGGCTGCTAGTTAAATATCAGATGTTTTCTTTCTAGTACGACGATAAAGCCTTTTTTACCACAGACAACAACATTGAAACAATACAAATGTAGAGACAGTGCGGTCTGAAACGATTAAAATACGCATTAACGGAAAGCATCTAAGTATTTGTCATCCAATTACTGCGAAACCGCTAAAATTATTTAAAATTATTTACACGCACGTCCAAGGATCCGGGCGGGCGTGCAAATAAGTTAATAACAACTGGCAGTTATAAACTCACCGCAAGGACAGGTGGGAATACACTTTGTAAGTTTGTATGCTTTTTAAGCCTAGTGGTTAGAGCGCCTTCACATAAGTGAGGTCGGCGGTTCAAATCCGGTCTGGCACGCACGCAGGATTATCAAAAACCTATGTGCGAAAACCAGTTGTACGGTGAAGGAACACATCGTGAGGAAACCTGCATACTACGAGAAAGTGTGAAATGGAGAAGGCAATGGCAAACCACTCCATTATAATTGCCAAAAGGGTTGTTGTGTTTTTAATTTCATACAATGATCACGACCCTAAGTAATGAGCAATGCGACTCAAAAAGGGAGGAGGAGTAAGATGCACTTAAAGTGTTATGGTTGAATGTATAACACAATGTAAGATGTTATAGTCCTTCCATCAGGGACATCAGCATATTTTACAGAGTTCATCAAGTCAGATTTAGCTGATGAGTATAATATTTTACTCATGCAAAACTCACAGCCGCCTGACGAATGACGATCAAGTAGGACTTGATCGTCATTCGTCAAGCGGCGTCAGGCGTCAATTCAGGTATTTCATAACGTAAGTTTTTCACTTTGTAAGTACCTACAAAATTAAATCTAAAATGAAGTGTACTCTATTTACAAAACGGTTTAAAATTAAAAAAAATATATACGAGTAGGTCTGACAATTCGATAAATGGAAATATAAGTATTTTTAATAATAATCCCGTGCGTTGTCTTGAAAAGAAAATAAAGGGTTGTTGTTCATTCGTCACAAAGTAAATTCGTCCCTTTTTTGAAAACTCCATACATTCAAAGTTAATTCGTCACATGCATTAAAAATTTGCCAAAAGTAGGTAAGGGTTGTTGTAAATTCGTCACAATTTTTCATTTTTAATATTTTTTACATAAAGTAGCGATAGCAAGCAAACTTTTCGGTTTTGAGCGCTTTTGTTTTTGAATACAGGTTGCATTTAATATTATATATTATTAAATTAAATTAAAAAAAGGAACTAACAGAAAGCCTACATTTCTCTTTCTCGCTCGCTTGCTTTATCTATCTCTTTCTAACCGTATCGGTCAAGACATCTAAAAACTTAACAATTCAAAGTTGGTAAATCAGCCACTTTAAAACTGTGATTTTTATGTAGATTTAACTTTGAATTTAAAGACATGTAGGTAATGATTACTGTGATTTAATTCTTTATATAACTAGGCAAATAAGCCAATTTAAACTGTATTTTTTAAGTAGATGTAAGGTTAAATTTAAAGAAAGTGCTATGTTGATGAAAAATAAATAATGTTTTTATTCAACTTCTTGTTTGATTTTTCTGCTGTCTGTACTGAATATATGAATGTGACGAACTTACAACAAGCAAAATTATTAAATCAAGAAAATGTGCAACTGTGACGAATTTACACATACTTTTTTTCGTGACGAATTTACTTTGTGACGAATGAACAACAACCCAAAATAAACACTTATTACATAATTACTCCTAAAGTCATAACTGGTGTACCTACCAATGGATTAATGGAATATTTTTTAAATATGTTTTTGTTCAATAATTAATATGGAAATGTAATGTTGGTTTTAAGAAGCTTATACTGTATGTTACGGACAGGTGTCCTCATTTTTTTTTTCATTAAATAAGGCATGGAAAATGTCCCTTAACACGTGTTATTCATTATGTTAATTTTGGTATTTGTTTGAAATGCATTGAAAAAGTATGAGTTAAATAAGAAAATGTACTAGAAAAAATTTCTATGGGTTGGAACCTAGTTTCATTGAATGAAAATCGATTTTTGATAATTATATTTCCAAAGAACGTTTTTTAAATTTTATTCTACTTTGCGAAACAAGTACTTAGGTAGGTATAATTGAATATTGTTCCCGCATTTCATAATTTATGACTAAGTTTGTAGGTCTTTTTCTAATACGGCGATATTAAAAGGAATTTCATTTAGAAAGATATATATTTGGGTTGCAGTCTAAGTAAAAACAATTTGTATTTTAAATTAAATCTATCAAATTAAAGCACTAACTGAAGTTGACACTACTAGGTGGAAACCTAGTATTTAATGGTTAAAACAAATTAATTATGTTAACATTTCAATGATAAACATAACGTACCTACTTACCTACCTATAAGTACTAAGGTACTACAATAGTTGTATATAGAATAAATGAAAAAATTTTATGAAACATTTGAATTACCTACTGTTATTACTAATTTAAATCTTCATTCGTATATTTTTTTACGGTAAAACTGAAAAGGTTTCCTTTAGAAAAGATTAAGCACGCGCCTAACTGAACAATTCCTTTTTCTTAATTGTTACCTACTTAGCTATTCAGGCAAAGACAAAGTGTTATACAGCCGAGTTTTTTAAAGAATAAAGGAATAAAGGCAACTCTCAACAACTTCTGTTTACCTGTTTTCTTGATTGTTGTTTTTTATGGGTTGTCACTTTTTTACGACGTGGTTTTAACCCACTCGACGAATATTTTATTTAATTATTATTTGTTCTTTGGTGGTGTAGAGAGAATCAGTCCTTAGTCTTTTGAAAATGTAGGCTGCAGGTAGGTATAATACCTAAGCATAAGGAAAAGAAAAGAAAACTAGAATGCGCGATTGGTTATTTTTGATTAATGGTCCTATTGCTAATTACTTAAATGGGTCGTGTGTAGGTATTTTATATTAATTAACATTAATGCGACCGACCGATTTGGCAAACGTTGCAAATAACAAAAAATAATATTTCCTAATAAACAACGTTTTAGACTTCATCACCATTGGTCAAAGCTTCTTTTTCAGATTTCAGATGTCTAAACTATCTAGATGACATAGTATGTATGTACGTAAATGTTATAAGTTTGCATGTTTTATTGACTAATTAACAAATATAGGTAAGTACTGTAGGTACGTAATATTCTATAATAGGTAGTCACTAAACGCACATTCCAATAAGTTTTAAATATTATGTATTAGTTTTATTGAAGTATTTTATAAAAATTGTGCATTATATATAAAACTAAGCTTTCCTAGTAAATCACAGTTAATGTGTTTTTATAGCTTGAATATTAAATCACACATTTTGGTTTGAATTCGTAAAACTTTATCTACACATTGATTTACTACAGACATAAATAAAATATCGGACTTTAACAAATTTCCTCAAAGTACCTAATTACCATTTTAGACTTATGTATTTGTATTCTTTAAGATGTTTTATTTTCAACGTTGAAAACAAAACTATCTTGTTATTACCTAGGTATTTGCTTTTTTTTAAATTAATATAATATTTTATTTCATTGATTCATTTGAATTAAAATGTGATATATTTTATAGAATTTTATTAATCACAATTTCTTCATTGCATGTTGAATAGCCTCCTTGTAGCAATTGTATTTTAAAGAAAGGGAAGAGCTAAATACCTACTTATCATTGTTGTGCTATCTAGCGCATTTCACAACCTGTAACGTAATCCTGAACAAAAAGTTAGCGAATCATAAAGAAACGCTATTGTCGATGTAGCCGAAATTCTTTAGCAAGGAGTTCAGAATTAAAATTCCATTGATTTTACCTAAAAAAAGACTTTAACATATTCGATTTTAATGTAGAGCTAATGTGCGGCCTAATACTAAAATAGGTAATGCCATTTATTCTAACGTTTAAGTTTGAAAGCTGCAACGGATGCAAAAATCACATTAAATCTAAAGATTTTCCTTAGCTTCTTAAACTCAACGTTAGATTTTTTTAAGTAGTTACCTACATCCAATATTATTGCAATAATTATTTGCAATCACAATTGACGTTCAATATTTTTATTTGTTAAATAATTAATATACCTATCTGCTCTACCTTTGGTCTAGTTGTCAAAGCAAAATTATAATAATCTCCTAGTTTTAGAGAAGAAAAGTTAATATTTTTACTTTAAAGATCAATTAATTAATGTCTAAATTAATAAACATATTATTATATGTCTGCACAAATAACCTTCAAATCGAAAGCTATTTAAGTACCTACGACGGCGCAAGCGGCGGCCTAAAGAATCCTTGTTTTGAAAACTACATTATGTGCAATAGAATAACATTGGTTATCTATGTAGAGTCGACAACTAATAAATTCATTATTTATGATAAAATTATTATTTAACTATAAAATTTAAAAGAGGTTTCCGTTTCAGTTTTACCGACTTTAGTTAAAAGAATCAATATAATGATACCATCCTACTTGACTCTACATTCATCCCTTATTGATAAAACAAAATAAGTGACGCCCAATTTTTAGTGTGGGTGTATAAAAAAATAATTATGACCGTAAATTATCAGTCTTAGTATTTTAGAGTTGTATTGAGAATCTTAAGCCTTAGGCCTATTTGACAGGTAGGTATTTAGAAAGAGAAATTGCAAACTCTACATTATGAAAATCAAACAAAGTAATTCAAAGGTCCCTTATGAACACCACTAGATATAGATATTAGTATTTATTTCTATTATTTATTATCTATATCTTTCATAGAGTCTCATCATTATTTTGCCTGTTTCATTTGTATGAAAAATTTAAGCTACCAACACAATATGTTTAATTATTGTTTAATTTTACTTAGTTATGTATGAACATAAGATAAGCTCTAACATAATAAAATAATAAATAAGATGTTTTAATAGTTACCTAGGTACATTGATGGATATTTGATTGCAGGCAAAAATAATAAGAATGGTTCTTAGAATGGTTCTTCATAGACATGTAGGTACGTACGTACCACCTACATATCTTCATCTAAGGATTACTATATTGTATGGTCAGCAAAAGAAATGGATAACATATTTTGCAAAACGATTGCGAATTGAATAAGGTTTGCTTTAGGCCTATTTGATATGAAATATATAAGATAATACATTTACATATATTATCATTATTATTGACTATCTGTATTTCATGCCCAATACATAGAGTTGGTTTGGTACATAATGCAGACTTATGTATGACCTAGAGTTGTACTTATATGACAACTTTTAAAGGAAGTAGGCGGCTCTACCATCTTGTTTACTACTATTAGCACAGTAGTAGGTAGTTTTGCGAGATTAATTCAACTTTAGACTCCACCTCAACCATGCAAACAAACCACAAAAAAACCATCCACATAAAAAAACAAAAACAATGTATAACCTCCGTAATTCCGCATCGTCAAGCACATACACGTGAAAGTCTAAACCACAGGACACTAACTTTTACCAATGTGGTGCTGATGGAAGGGGGCATGGGCCCCCCGACCCGCGGCAAGGAAACCCGCCACTTCGGCACCTCTACACGGCACTTCACTTGACACAACGCGGCTCACGCTCCTACACGCGCGGCGGACGATCGCGCACTGCCGTCCGGAGCACTCCGGAGCCCCGGGCCGCCGTGCCACCGTGGGCACGACAGAGAACTCTATATCTAGAGCACACTAGTGCGAGCGAGGCAGCGGTAGTAGCCGCCGCGGCAGGCGTGGCCCCGTACGCAGCCACTCGCGGCCGGTGGGAGGCGCTGCGACGTGTTTTTCTTCATCTTTTTTCGTGCGTGTTTCTGTGCGGTAGTGGGATTTCATTTTGTGGGACACGTGCGGTGTTCGCAGTAAATTTAAATTGGCTCGCCGGTAGAGCGGGTGGTAGCTGAACATAATTATAGAGCCTGGATTTTTCGGTTGCGTCTCTAGGCTGGGTGTCTTGTTTTATGGTCCGCAGTTGTTTTGACCGGGGGCGGGATGGCTGTGTTTATGTAGAGTCCGCCTTCGCCTCTCGGCTTTTCGTTTTCTTTACGGCCGTGATAAGGCCGATGGTTTGGACCTAGAATTTGCGTTGAGATAATTACTTTTATGACTGGATGCGAAATGGATTTGTACGGTCTGACTGGTTTTCGCGCGGTTGTTTAGAAACTTGTGATATAGACGGTATGGTTAACGAACGTTTTGCGCTTTGCCATTTCTTTTTACTATTAGCAGACATGCTTAGGTATACGTTGCCCACTCAACGCTAAACCGACCAACCAAGGCTTTAGAGACACAATTAAATTCTACGAAAATCTCTTAAATAGGTATTAAGATATTTATTTAAAACTGAATATACTTGTTGAATCTCCGTCTCGCAAAAGGCAAGGGAAAAGAAAACATCCACAATTTTATCATGGGGTATTCGTTAGCCTACCCCGCAAGGCACTGGACCCGCGGGGTCAGTCGCGCACGCCGTTTTGATTACTAACTAACGGTAGCCTTATCACTTGCCTGATATAAAAGAAATAAAACTTTTAAAAATATTTAGTAGATTTAATTTAATATAACCCTCTCGACACTCTTCTTTACCCCGAAAACAAACGACAGTCAGAGGCACACTGGTAAAAGCGTATCTTAGTCGAAAGTGTTTTTAGCTACTAGGTATAATAACCGAATGAACAGTTATTTATTTATTTATTTAAAACCACCTTAATGTTATCATTACAAGCTAAAACTTAATGCGATAACATGGCTAAATACTAAACTATACATCATATGCTTATAAAATAAATTCTACTTAACTTAATCTATATTTCCTAAGATATACTTATTTACAAACTTAATCAGTACATAATATTTCTTCTGGGTATCATAATTATTAAATAATAATGTAAATACATATATAGGTACCATAAACCGATCACCTAGTGCTAAGCGCCAAGTCTGCCAGGGCAAAGACAATGTCAGTCAATTTCGAACACAAACACGATACACCTACCCTTTAGTGTCCTACCTACGTGCTCACTGTGACTGGACAAAAGCAAAACCGTATGAGGATACGAAGCAGTTTAATTCAGCAAGAGTGAAATAAAACTAATTTTAAACTGATAGGATCGCGGCTTATTAAACTTAAAGGAAAACCAGACATTTTGGCTACTCCGAATCGTCGGGTTTCCTTGATTCCGTGATCAAAACTGCTAAAAAGTAACCGAAACATGGGGTTTTAGATGTGCCTGGCAAGCAGACCGGTGCTCTCCTATCGGCGATTGGCCGAAACGTGCCCTTGAGGTATACTGGGGGAAATTCAAATTGAAGGCTGTTATTGACATGTTTTCAGAGCTGAATCGTGGACACTTAGGCACAGCATAGCATCCAGCGGTCCACATGTTGAATGCCGCTCAGCTATGGAAAGAGTTATGCTCGGCGTTTCTATGCGAGATCGTATTCGAAATGATGTGATCCGGCAGAAAACTAAGGTAATCGACGTAGCTCACCGAATTAGCAAGCTGAAGTGGCAGTGAGCTAGCCATAAAAGCCGCAGAACAGACTACCGTTGGTGTTAATGAGTTCTGGAGTAGATATAGAGTGAGGACGCCCTCAGGACATCTGGGAGTGATGATCAGCGCAAGATGGCTGGCAGGAGCTGGAGGCGGGTCGTCGTGGATCGGGCTGAGTGGAGAGCCCTAGGAGAGTCCAGCAGAGGACTGCGTGAGGCTGGTGATGATGATGATGATGACTGACATGCTGATAAGTTAGCTTGATAATCCGTAGCACGTTATAAGAATCTGACCTACCAGACTTGGGTCTCTGCACTAACTTTGATTGCGTGCTTTGTAAAAATTTCACTCAACACCAATTTGTTGTGTTTTCAGCTGGTATGGAGAAAATTATTCTAATATAGGTTCTTATATATTCTGGTGTGGCATTCTATAAGTCTTGCTCTTTTAATTTAAAATAATCAACTGTGTGAATTTATAACTCAATAACCGAGAGGGTCCTTGAAAGTTTGAAGATTTAGTGTTCCTTTATTTAAGACGAAACCAACCAAGCTTTTTTTAATTTTTAAAAGACAAATATAAAACTCTACCAGCCGGAACCAAACTCACGGGCTACTCCTACCACCAAGCTTTAAAAGCGAAAACGAAAACACAATCACAATTTATTGGTCCGACCCGATTGCAAAATCCGCGACATAATTACTACTGAGTAGGTACTAGCCAGTCCAAATACTTTTGCTGTAAACCTTATTACCTAGGTAGGTACTTTCAGTAGGTAAAACAAGTTCACACACACACACATTGGTGTATTAGGTACTTACTACTACTACGTGTCGTATACTTACCTTTAGGAACACCTCGAAAAAATATTGACTTTATCGCACTTTTACCCATGGACATCCATCCATCCATATCCACAGTTACCTTCTATTGTACCTAATGGTACCTACTATTTTAATAATCAAAAAAAATCCGTCTTATGTTTCAAAAACGTGAATCAAATCTTAACAGGACGAAAACTAAAGCTAGTGGCGTGTCATAGATCATACCTACTTATGACAAAAACATCACAGAATAGGGATGATGACACCACCAGTCATGTGACTTTCTTTTATTAACTGTCAAAACGATTTATAACTATGAAGCTTGTATGGAAATACTCTATTATGACGTCACTATTTTTGTAGTCAGTTGAGAAACTAATAACTGTTTTTATGTGATTTAAAAATACAAATCTTATGAATGACAGAATACAAACCAACTCATTAGATAACTAAAAGCATCTTCTTTTAGCAAAATAGTATTGTAAAATTAAAAGTGATATGAGTCATCATCCCTATTATCCGCCCCCTTCCTTCCAAGTTGGCCCACAGATTTTGTGTGTATAGAGTGGAAACAGAGTGCTGTGTCCACTCTATACCTACCTACGACGTGGTAGTAATACTTATGTACCTTAATGTGTCGCACGGACACCAATCCTAACCAAAAGATTTGAACGCGAAAACGAAATACTAGCCATTCCAAATACTTTCGCAAGCTCCTGCTGTAAACTATCTATAATATAAAAATTTCTCGCAAAATGTGTTGGTAAGCGCATAACTCAACAACGCCTGAACCAATTTGGCCATTTTTTTTTAAATGTTCGTTGAAGTCCAATGATGGTTCTTACGGCGAGAAAAAATCCAATAATTGCCGGGAAAACCCTAAAAACAGCCCTGCGAGATTAAAAATTTTTTGACAGGACGAACGAAGTCTGTCGTGTCAGCTATTACTTATAAAACCTAGAACTTTCAGAACCTACACAAATCGAGTTCACTCACTACCCTATTCCCACAAGTTCACAACCCGTTAAATGACTAGGTGTGGACAGATAACAATCAATTCGTCGTTTTGTTTCGCGCGATGTCGACGCAAATTATTGTCTTTGCATAATAATTGTGTTGTAATCACTGGTCGTTAGTTTGTAGTTTTCACCGGCATTTATTTGTCCATTACTCATGTGTATTGGCGTTTGTACTATTGTGATGTTTGAGTTTCTGTGAACTTGTGAATTGGATGCGATACGATTTGTAAATGACTGATGAGGGAATAGTAGAAGTGTTATTATATCTACCACTATACTAGGAAATATGTACTAAGTAGGGTAGGGTTTTCTATACATTTATAGATAAAAGTTGCATCCTTTGGCCATTGCCTCGGAGCCCTATCTATAAATAAAATAAAATAAACAAAATAAATATTTCACAACATCACATACATTGATCTGACCCCGTGTTTAGTAGCTTAAGCACTTGTGTTACAGACATCAGAATCAACAGTGGTATTACAAATATACTTAAATAGATACATATAACACCCAGACCAGGACAAACAGACACGTTCATGCACACAAATGTTTGTCCTGTGCGGGGTTCGAACCCGCGACCTCTTCCGTAATAGGCAACATCTTGACCATTACACAAAGCGGGTCGGCTATGCATTTTCTATACAAAATTACGCAACGTAATTTCGGTATAGTGTGTCAACTTCCTTCCATCAAATACATTACAGGCGTATATACTCACGCCATTCTTACTTCAGGCGCGTTTTTTCCGTCTAATGTGTTCCTATACTAAGGGATCGAAATACCCTGTGACCGTACCGATACCGAATATAAATAAATATACCGAATAACAGTGGTAAAGAATAACTTTAGCTAATTGTCTAAGATCCTGATCTATGAGTGTCGAGTGTTTAAACCAAATCTTGGCTCAAGGCAAACATGGTGAGGAGACCTGCCTGCACACTAATGTTTGCTATAAAGAGGGCAATGGCAACCCATTTCAATGAGATCTCTTAGAAAGTCGCAGATACCTATTTTTGTTTCATTATGATTATGACCCTAGCAGCAGTAGGAAAGTAGATAATGATTTTCCATTTGTATGTACCAGAATCCTGTATATTTTTATCAATTCGTATTTCGTATCTAAGAAGGTACCGTTTGCTTTTCACAGAAGATTAAGTATTGGTTTGAAAAATATAAAAATAATGTCGAGGAAAATGATCTAGTTTTAACCATAATGAAAAATACTACTTTATCAAAAATAATTGTCGTCAAAAGAACAACCTTGATTGGCAGACAGCCATCATGCATGGCCGAATTCGTTGAGAGAAGGTACGACAAAAGGTTTGCTGAATAAACTTACTGTGGCAAGTGTGCTAAACGTAGGTAGTACCCACATTCATATTGCCAGTATGCAACCAGAACTAAAAAATATATCACTTACATTATTTGATATCGTAGCAGAATAATCAGCAGCCGGGATTGTTGAGAAAATATAAAATAAAAACACATCTCAATTAATAATACACTTTGGCCACAGATTACAAAATGGCTGTAGAATTAAGAACAAAATGAACTAGAGCGGTTATCAAATCCGAGTTGTGTGTGTGCGTGCAACACTCGCCATCTAGTTGTAATAAAAGGAACTACTAAAAGCACGTGGGCGTTTTAGCGCCACCTGTTGCACGTACTATCAAACAGTTAATCAGTCGCTTTGCAATCTAGTGCACATATACTCCTATAGATGTCGCTTTCTATGCAAAGCTTTTAGTTCTTACTTATTTCTGTAGAAAATAAATATGATAATACAAATCCATTGAATAAAATGTATACAATAACTTACTAAGAATTTTTAGTACTAGGCTTACTCGGTCGTCGTGGGTTCCAATGCCAACCGAGACGTACGTACATTTTATTTTTAAAGAACAATTTTATGAGGAAATAATAGCAGAAAGAAAAATTCACTTGAAAATAATTTCATTTTATTATCACGCAAAAACAGCACTCTCAAAATTCATTCTCTTATTGCCATTTATACTTAAATCTACAAGTCTTAGGATTTCATATTGGCAGATTTCGAGTAAAAAATACATTGCTTTGCTTTCAATTCTTAAACTAAGAGTAATGGTTCAAACTCGCTCACCGCGATAATATCATAATATACCATTCTCTTTTCTTGAAGATATTTATGGTGGCCGGAGATCAAACAAAGTTGCATTTAACCAGCAGTGGGCTGCGACAAGTTGATCGGTACCCTTATTGGTCGGGTACCTAAAAGTTGAAAGAAGTTCAGTCCATATCGAAAAAACCGAACTGTCCATAATCGTTTTAATTTTGAAAGTACAAAGGCTATGCCAATCCAAAAGTCATTGGCTCAAATTGTTTTTTCCCGGTTATCAAGCAAACAAGGAAATATGTGTTCTTGAGAGCAATACAAGCAATATAAAGATCGAGCTTGTTTCACTCGGTTCGGACTGAGATTAATGCTATACCGCCTAGCAGAGAGTGCAAGAGTTCGAGCTTATTTTACTCGGACTGAAATTACAGCTATACCGCCTAGCAAATATCGTCTGCAATGCCCTCAAGAACATATCAATATTCTTGAGAGCATTACAAGGACATTGATCTAGTGGAGACATAAGTCGCGACGAAGCGATGATTCGTGCTCGCGAAAGTGGCATCTTCGCTAGACCACAGCTGCATCCCCATGGCTAAGTCCACGCCTGAGCGCTGCCGGCCCGCCTGATGGTAAGCAATCACCACCGCCCATGGACATCCGCGAAACCAGAGGTATCGTTGATGTGTTGCCGGCCTTAACTCCATACCCTCCCCAACTGAGCTCTGGCAACCTTGCTCACCAGCAGAAACAGCACAACAGTTACGAAGTGCTACTTCACTGCGGTCTTCTGTAAGGTGAGACTGGAGCGTCGTCATCGAGGAAAAACTCCCAATGAGTTTTTAACTGGAAACAATGGAAATATGGCGTTTTTGCAGGTCCTCACAAATTTTTGCTGGTCCCATTCCTCCTCCATCTTTTTCGCCCAGCTGCAACTCGTCTCGCTAAGTCCAGGCCTGCGCGCTTCCCGCCCGCTGCGCGCGCGCGATCTCGCCGCGCAGGCGCTTCTCGCACAGCTTGAGTGCGTTCAGCTGAGACTGGAGCGTCGTCATCGTGGAGTATTGTACATATTAGACTTTACGCCTACCTAATGCCATCTAGCGAATTTTTTTTTCCATCTGGCGGATTTTTTTTTGATTTGCGAAAACCCACATTGTTGCTGATCCCAACCCAACTCCATCATCTTCGCCCAGCTGCAACTCGTCAGGGCTAAGGGTGCGCACCCACATAAGCTGAGCTGCGCGGAGCTGACCAGAGACGTGTGAAATTGACCAATCAGAGTCGGAGCGGAGATGAGATGTGTATTTTGAGGAATGTGATTGGTCAATTTTTACACGTCTCTGCTCAGCTCCGAGCAGCTCAGCTTATGTGGGAGCGCTCTCTAAGGCTCGTATTAATGAACCGCACTCAACTCTGAGCTCAATCTTGAGAATGTCATTCTCATACAAAACAGCACCTCAAATTCGCACTTAAGATCGTGATCAGAGTTGAGTGTGATTTATTAATACGAGCCTAAGTCCAGGCCTGCGCGCTTCCCGCCCGCTGTGCGCGCGCGATCTCGCCGCGCAGGCGCTTCTCGCGCGCGAACGCTTCGCGCAGCTGCTCCTCCCTGCTGCGCGCCGCTTCGGCCTGCTGCTGCTGCAGCCTTAGCAAATATCGTATGTATTTAAACTGCCTTAGCAAATATCGTATGTTATGCACTCAGGGACATCCATATTCTTGAGGTCATAAGAAGGATATTTCCATGTTTGTTTGACGGCCCCGAGACAAAAAAGGAGGTAGGGACCTCCCATACAAAAATCGGCATTATCCTTTTAAATTTTTTGTTTGTAATTATTAAAATACTTTTTATATTTTATTAGTGAGGGTGTTTGCGATTTAAAATCCGCTAGATCATCTTCGCCCAGTTGCAACTTATCTAGCTAAGTCCACGCCTGCGCGCTGCCGGCCCGCTGCGCGCGCGCGATCTCCCCGCGCAGGCGCTTCTCGCGCGCGAACGCTTCGCGCAGCTGCTCCTCCCTGCTGCGCGCCGCTTCGGCCTGCGGCTGTTGCAGCCTTAGCAAATATCGTATGTTTTTAAACTGCCTTAGCAAATATCGTATGTTATGCACTCAGGGACATCCATATTATTGAGGTCATAAGAAGGATATTTCCATGTTTGTATGACGGCCCCGAGACCTACGCCTACCTAGCCATCTAGCGATATATTTTTTTCTATCTGGCGGTTTTTTTTTTCATTTGCGAAAACCCACATTGTTGCTGATCCCAACCAAACTCCATCATCTTCGCCCAGCTGCAACTTGTCAAGGCTCAGGGTGTGTTTCCGCATAAGCTGAGCTGCGCGGAGCTGAGCAGAGACGTGTAAAATTGACCAATCAGAGTCGGAGCGGAGATGAGATGTGTATTTTGAGGAATGTGATTGGTCAATTTTTACACGGCTCCGCTCGGCTCAGCGCAGCTCAGCTTATGTGGGAGCGCTCTCTAAGGCTCGTATTAATAAACCGCACTCAACTCTGAGCTCAATCTTGAGAATGTCATTCTCATACAAAACAGCACCTCAAATTCGCCCTTAAGATCGTGATCGGAGTTGAGTGTGATTTATAAATACGAGCCTAAGTCCACGCCTGCGCGCTTCCCGCCCGCTGTGCGCGCGCGATCTCGCCGCGCAGCCGCTTCTCGCGCGCGAACGCTTCGCGCAGCTGCTCCTCCCTGCTGCGCGCCGCTTCGGCCTGCTGCTGCTGCAGCTTGAGCGCGTTCAGTTGGGACTGGAGCGTCGTCATCGTGGAGTATTGTGAGTTTTTAAACTGCCTTAGCAAATATCGTATGTTATGCACTCAGGGACATCCATATTCTTGAGGTCATAAGAAGGATATTTCCATGTTTGTTTGACGGCCCCGAGACCTACGCCTACCTTAGCCATCTAGCGATATATATTTTTTTTCCATCTGGCGATTTCTTTTTCATTTGTTAAAACACACAATGTTGCTGATCCCAACCCAACTCCATCATCTTCGCCCAGCTGCAACTAAGGGTGCGTTCCCAAATAAGCTGAGCTGCGCGGAGCTGAGCAGAGACGTGTAAAATTGACCAGAGTCGGAGCGGAGATGAGATGTGTATTTTGAGGAATGTGATTGGTCAATGTTTACGCAGCTTATGTGGAAACGCTCTAAGTCCAGGCCTGCGCGCTTCCCGCCCGCTGCGCGCGCGCTATCTCGCCGCGCAGCCGCTTCTCGCGCGCGAACGCTTCGCGCAGCTGCTCCTCCCTGCTGCGCGCCGCTTCGGCCTGCTGCTGCTGCAGCTTCAGCGCGTTTAGCTGAGACTGGAGCGTCGTCATTGTGGAGTATTGGGAGTTTTTAAACTGGGAATAATGAAAAAAAGTGTTTTATTTTTTTGTAATTATGTCCACGATATTATTAACGTTTTCTATTAACACACTGTTTTTAACTACTTCCAAAAAGCTTTTTACCACTTTAATTTAGACAGGAATAGAGAGCTGAGAAAAAAAGCGATATAAAGTATTGGTATGGCTTTTAAAAAATAAAATAAAATAAATTTAAGATCCAGACCAGGATCCATAATTTTTCCACTTGATTTTATTTTTTATGAATTTGATTTTATTATTTGTGACTTTATTTATTTCCTTTTTCGTTTTATTGAAGATTAACATAATTTGAAAAGAAACTGAAATAACTAACAACACATGTATAGCTGTGGGTATAATTTTCCAAAATGGCGGAACTCCCAAAATGGCAGTATTCACACAAAATTTATAACTAACAACTACCTAGGTAATGTTAGTAAACAGAATAATGAGTCGTTTTAATCATGTGCTCTGAATACTACTGCATAATAAAATACGAGTAATTCCCTTACCTGCGTCTCCCGCTCGCTCGCCCTAACCTCCTGATGGAAACTGTCCATGTCTTCTAGAATCTTCTCTCTCTCCAGCACGTTAGCCTTCTGCTGCAGAATGTTTCGCTCTATCTTCTCTTCCACCTGCCTCCGCAGCGCTGACAGAACCTCCCTCATCAGGAGCGAACGAGCCTCTTTCTCTTTTGCCCAGAGCTGTTGAATACAATAAGGTTAACATTTAAAAAGGACACAGATTTGATTATGACTTTGTTTATATATATCCATACTTGTAGATAATAATAAGTTATCCAAAGCACAAACAATATAAACTACAAAGAACAACTTAAGTTATTGCACCACTCATTACAGATACTGTGGACGGAACTTATGTATCGAAACAAAATTATTTGTACTATACTCACATCTATAATTAGTTATATTATTATGTTGATTGAGAATAGTGAAAAACGTACGAGGAATGTTGCCCGTCCTCCTGCTTGGACGGTTCCTTTTACTCTGATATTATCAGGAAAAACATGTAGGTACACAACAAACAAAACCTGTGCCTAAGTTTAACTAGCGGCAAGGCATTACAGTAGGAACCCAATCTTTTACTTTTATTACATGCTAGTTATTGTCCGCGTTATCAAGATACCTGTTTTATCCCATGGGATCATTTAATCGGGATAAAAAGTATCCTATCCTCTAAGTCAGCCCATACCACAGATTAGGTTCGGTTAGGTTCAGCATGACCGAAAAAGATCCAAACATAGAAACTTTTTTCCCAATACGTACGTATATTTTTTATAAATATAAATAAAGATTTTTAGATGTCTTTTTAATACATGGAAATCATACTTTGTATCCTTTGAATATTGTATAAATGGAAAACTGAACCTAACAAAAATTTATATAATAAATATTCATATTATATTTATAAAATGTTTACCTTATCTTGCTTCTCATTAATCTGCCTCGCCTCTCCGTCATACATAGCTTCGATGTTCTTCTGTCTCTGTCGCTCCTTCTCCCTGTACTCTTCTAACTCGTGTAACGCTGCATCCAAGACTTGTTTGTAGCTGGCGCACTTCTCGTGTTCTTTTTCTATATCCTTTAAAGATGCATGTTTGCGTATCAGTAAAGTATTGGGGGCGTTTGGCAGAAAAAAGAGTTTCCAAGCGTTTGTAAACAAAATGGCGATTATTAGCGCAAAATGGCGATTGTTAAGCGGTAACACAGTAAACTGTCAGTTAGCAAACACGTCCTAGCCGAAAACTGTACAGTTTGCGCTAACAATCGCCATGATGTTTACAAACGCTCGCAAACGCTTTTTTCTGCCAAACGCCCCCAATATTTAAAAACTACTAAAGAACTATAGGAATCATAAAAATAATGTTTGACGTGCAAATAATTAAGTAAATCAATTACTAAAATACTTTAACTTCACAAACTATAATTGTCACCGGTGCAACTATTGAATTATGTTTTGAGTATTTAGAGATGGACAGGTGGGATAGGTGGAGTGCAGGGAATTAAAATGTTCTTCTAATCCCACCTGGGTGGGAGAAAAATCCACTCTTGGGAAAAAGGAATAGCCGGATTGCAATAGGGAATTTAAATATGCTCACAGTACTTTACTAAAGTTGAAAATATTAATTTCTAATAATAAATCAGTTAAATAACCACTTTATGTAGTTCACACATCACCTCCACGATGAAAAATTATTGCATTGTCTTCTATATAGGTAATAAACTAGCCTTCTGTCGCGGTATCACACGCGCGTAATTTCTTTTTTTGAAATATCCCCCCTTTCCTCCACATTTCCGGAATAAAACGTACCCTATAGTAATAGTAATAAAAATATTTGTAACTAAGCTTCTAAATTAAATAACTATATACAACTCACTTTAAGAACAGCTCTCCTCATTCTACCCAGCACTTCCAAGTCTAATTCTATTTCCTTCAATACAGACAAAACTTTCCTCTTCAATTTGTATTTATGCAATCCCATGTTGACTATATTTGCGTCTCTCTCCGCCGTAAGTCTGGCGTGTTCCCTCTCTCTTTCGCTCGATATGAACTGCAGTTCGTCAAGTATCATTCTTTCTCGCTCTTCCATTTTGCGGAGTTTTTTAACGATGGTTTCTTTTTCACTTAATTCTGCTATTTGGCCTTCTAGGCTTTCTCGGAGCTCCTGAAATTATGAACAAAACTAATCACCAATGTATAAGTCTTATAAATATTTATACTTCATACCAGGGTTTCTTAATCTTTTTGCAGTCACGGACCACTTTCACAATGCCATATAACACATTGTCACAGGTGGTAACATGTCCGAGACCTACTGTAACGTCACATGTTTAGCAATGTGTATTAAAAAAGTTATTTTGCATTTCAATTAAGTACTTTTTTATGTAATCAACATTATACCAAATATTTCAACATTAGGTTCTTTTTTTTTTACTACTCGAAAGGTACTCAATCATACAACATGTCACACATTGTCGGAAAAATATTTTTAGACTGACTGACTTACTGCGGACGCCCGACACAAATGCTACGGACCCCTAAGGGGTAAGAAACCTTGCTTATACCCCTTTGTTATAAAGGTGGAGATGGTATTTTGTTTTTTTATTGATTCTCAATAACCAGCAAAAAAAAGGATCTAGATTAAAATTCACGCTGAATATAGAAATATTAAAACAAATTCTATTAACAAAGAATATTTTCAACGCACCCTCATTTGTTGCTCCTTCTCTTTGAGCCTCTCCTCTTCGATCTGTATCTGTCGTCGCAGCTGTTCGTCTCGCTCTTGCAGAGTCTTGCGCGTCTCTTCTTCCTCTTTCTTCTTCTGTAGTTCTCTCTCTACTATTTGTTCCATCCTGTAAGATAGTGATAAAATTAATACATAATGATATTGATATTTACTTGAAAATAAATTTAGGTTAACATGTAACGGTGTAAAAAATATCTCCAGTTCTGATTAATTTTCAGTCAGTTCGGTGGTAGGGAAACGCAAAAAAGCATTAGACAGGTATTGTGTTTTTCTTTACAGTTGTTTTGCTCAAAAGACCAATAGACGATCTATCCCTTTTCTTGGTAATGAACTGTGTAGTGCTTGCCTAGAAAATTACTTATCTATTTCTTCACATCATGGATGTCATAACAAGCGGCTAAGGGACATTCCGGGGATGGACAAAAGCGTTCCCCTGTACTTTATTGTTCACCAATACTACCGTTAGCTGCACAGCGTGGTGACTTATAATTGGGTATAACTGCAGCTGGAGAAGGTCTATGTCCAGCAGTGCATGATAACAGGCTGATGATAACGATGATGATTTAATTCTTACCAGCCAATTTTGTACCGGCTGCTCTTGGCGAAATCTGCAGTTGCCATTGCCGCTTGTAGTCTTTTTCTGTGAGTGTTACCATGTCGTGCCGCCGCAGCTGTATCACTGTATCACTCACCAGGCAGACTTGCAGCGGCCGCTGGCTACGTAGGCGGCGGCGGCGCGCAGCTCGGGCTGGCTGCGGCGCCAGGCGTGGTGCAGGCGCAGCTCCGCCTCGTGCCGCCGCAGCTGTATCACTGTATCACTCACCAGGCAGACTTGCAGCGGCCGCTGGCTACGTAGGCGGCGGCGGCGCGCAGCTCGGGCTGGCTGCGGCGCCAGGCGTGGTGCAGGCGCAGCTCCGCCTCGTGCCGCCGCAGCTGTATCACTGTATCACTCACCAGGCAGACTTGCAGCGGCCGCTGGCTACGTAGGCGGCGGCGGCGCGCAGCTCGGGCTGGCTGCGGCGCCAGGCGTGGTGCAGGCGCAGCTCCGCCTCGTGCCGCCGCAGCTGTATCACTGTATCACTCACCAGGCAGACTTGCAGCGGCCGCTGGCTACGTAGGCGGCGGCGGCGCGCAGCTCGGGCTGGCTGCGGCGCCAGGCGTGGTGCAGGCGCAGCTCCGCCTCGTGCCGCCGCAGCTGTATCACTGTATCACTCACCAGGCAGACTTGCAGCGGCCGCTGGCTACGTAGGCGGCGGCGGCGCGCAGCTCGGGCTGGCTGCGGCGCCAGGCGTGGTGCAGGCGCAGCTCCGCCTCGTGCCGCCGCAGCTGCTCCTCCTTGTCAGCGATGCCTTGGTTTATCTCTTGGAGCGTTGCTGTGGATACGTTGTTTAGGTACGAACTGAAAGAAAGAAGAAGCAAAAGGAGAATCAATAAATTCTTTGGATGAAAGCACCAATTGGATAGCTCCCAGCCTATCACAAACTTGATAACTTATAAAAATGTCCATGACTCCAGTAGAAATGCCGATGATAATCACAATCCTTTTGCCTCTAGTAGGATCCCAACCGACAACCGTCGATTTTGGGATGACGAGGATACTAACTACTCAACCAGCATGCCAGTTAAACATTGCAAAATAAGAAGACTGATTCATGATAAATGACAATATGTGAACTCACCCGTTTTTATAAAATTTGGGCTGTGCTGCTAAAGCTTTCAATTCTTGCTGATACTGCATGTTCTCTTGAAATAGCATTAATTCTAATTTCTTACGCCGCTCCTCAAGTTGTCTGAAAATAAAATACACATCAACAGTTTCAAAAAACATCACTCTACTACTAAGGAAAAGTGTTTTGAAGTGTCAGTAGTATATAACAAACACACAATTTAATTTACTTGTATTGAAGACTTCTTACTGCAATAAGATTCTATGATAGAATAAACATGCCGTTGTACAATCAATAAAAAAAGACACATTCTCTTTATGCACACAAATATAACTTACGCAGCTCTTATTTTCTTTTCGCTCAGCAACTCTGCATCTTTGTTGGCTTTTTCATAGTAACCCTCTGTAGTCCACTGCTCATGATGTCGAGATTTATTTGTGTTGGCTTCAAAGTAATTTGCAACCTGAAGAAATAGAGTCATTGCTTCATTGTAATAACCAGGCATGTCAATTCAGGATCATAGTCGCAGCGTACCCTGGGCTCCAAGGCAATGGCCAAGGATGCAACCGGGAGAGGCCATAGGATGATGATGAATTGTTTTTTTGTATGTACAAATAAACTCAAAAACTACTGGACCAATTTGAATAATTCTTTCACTGAAGGATGGGATACATGACAAAAGAAATTACGCGCAATTGAAACTGCAGGCGGAAGGCTAGTTGGCTAGATGATCAGAACAAAATCCATTATCAATTATAATTTCATAAATTCATACCTTTTTTAGTTCTTCTGCCCTCCGTAATTCATTGTCACGCCGTTGTGCAGCCAGCGCTGCTAGCTGCCACTGTGGACGCTGCCGAGACATGTTCTGTAAGTAAAGAAATACATCAATTTTACCTGCTATACTATGATAACACCTTAGAAATAACATACATGTATCAGTTCTACTAAGCTATAGTTTCAAGAGTATAACAACAAACTTATTACATTTAAAAAAACATATCAGGGTTTGCCCTGATAGTGGGGATATATTTAAATTCACCATCAACATGAACAAACCCTGATTTAATTTTTATTCTATAATAATCTAGTTTAAAATTATTTTGTTTCATCAATAAAAGTTATGAAGTGAAGTTAATACCTGTGTATATTTCTAAAACTAAGGCAGCGACACATTTCAACAGAATGGCATTGGTCCCAATGCAACTTCTTCAACTATAGTCAGGAAATACAATAATCTATTCTACAATCAAGTTTTCCTTGAAGAAAGTTTCCTAATAAGGAATCTACTCACATATTTAATGTCACTGGATAGTTTCAACTCTTGAGACAATAACCAAACAAAGGAAGCTCTCACCTTCTCCTTTAGGTAATCGAGGACTCACTGTGCTTACCACGAAGTACAACACAAGACAAGGCACCAAATGACTCACTTGTGAGATCAATAAATACTCAACTACCCGGTAACTACACAAGACCCAGCGGTGATCCGATTTATCCGAGTCACTACTCTCGTTGCAAAACCCGTGGGTGTCAGTGGCCGTAATTGTAACATGCGAGGTCGCATTACGTCTCGGTCAATTTATTACCTAAACAGTTTTATTGACCGCGATCACGAATTTTTAATCTAACGTCGGCCGCGCGTTGGTGTGACTTGCGGAAAACAAAACAAACGGGCTGTCATGTCAGACTGACAGTTGCTAGGCAACGCGATGATGACGCGATGTTCAGAAACTAGTTTTGTGTGCATTATCAATTATTTTACATTTTCTAATTTAATCAAAATATTATAGTAAATATTCAAACATGTGTTTATAATTTAATTTATATCTGTAAAAATGGGTTCAATACAATATATTGAAATGCTGTGAAACATTTTAGCATGCCAGCACGGATAGTTTGCACAGGATTGTAATGTAGTTGTTTTACAATAGATGGCGCTATTTAAAACATTTAAAGTTAAAGTATCAAACGTTCAAAATGTGGGCCTATTTGTTTGGGAAAATCCACATAAAATTTTGGAGCCAGCTTCTTAGGGTCCAGCCATTTTACTTTTACCAGTCAGATTATTAATTTCATTACGGAAATAATAGTAGAAGAGATTACAGTTTTTGGTATTGAGAAAATTTTATTTTAATAATATAAAGAGGATTGAATACATTTTGTTTCACGATCCAAGGTTTTATTTTAATCCAATCCCACAGTAAATCACGAAAATAGTACTTTTGACACCATGACATATTATTAACCTAGGGTTAATCAAAAGCTTTGAAGAAGCAATGAGCAAAGATGGCTCAGTCTTTAAATATTTCCTGATTTCGGTGATTCTAAATTTAAAAGAAGGTGTTTTACTCTAGCATCAGATAATCACTTACTTAAAGATCTGTCGTTGTTAATTTCTAACTTAAATAATAAACTGTAGAAAATATTTTTTTCTTTCGCATGGAAACGCATTTAAGCGCCATCTACGAGTAGGGATTGCTGGAGTGATATGGTGAAAGCGGATCTTCGTGAAGATCTTCTTTTGCAACTTGATTTACACTGAAATTCTTTGCGCGTCAAAACTGCAGGCCTGTGTGGAAACTGCAGACCGACTGACGTGCAATAATACAGGACCGAGACGAATGACGGAATAACACAACAGACTCAGATTACTATTGGTCGTTATGCCACCGGATTAAGTATGGTTAAAAGTAATACTTTTAGAGGGTTTTTGTTGCGTAGGGTACGGTGTCTCAGATATAACCGGGTAAATTGCAAAGTCTTGTAGCATGCATATTTTTCAAACAATGCATTTTAGTTTTTTGGTATTGTAAGGTAATGAAGTATAATTTTTAGAATTAAATTTAAGACCATAACAACTAGTGGACGTCAAAGCCTACCTAATTTTGTTTTATTGTAACTATCAGTAGCTAGCCCTATCAAAAAACTCCGCACACTTAAAATTCCTCTGTAGTTACCGTTACCTACATACATGTCTAGTTATGATCGGCGTTAAGCGAATACTCGTCGGTTTAAACGACGTTTCCTGCAAAAACCCCGGTGCTTAGAAAGTTTAAATAAGCGTAGAAACACACTAGGCCAAAAATACGCGACACGATTAAGACAAAATACCGTCACGTTTTATTGTATCCTCCTTGAGTCGTACTCCTCAAAACTGACGTTCGTGATCATTGTATGAAATGAAACAACCAAAAACTTTATTTATTTATTTATTTCATCTTTATTGTACTACACAAAATATTGTACAAAAGGCGGACTTAATGCATCATGGCATTCTCTACCAGTCAACCTTAGGACAAATCAGAAAGTGAAGTAGGTAGTGCTGATCAAAATTAAATAACTTTACATATACATACATATATTACTATACATTTATTAAATAACTATACTATACATTAATAAATACGTTATAAATAATAAAACTTTCTTGGAGATTTTAATGGAGTGGTTTGCCATTGCCTTCTCCATTTCACACACTTTCTCGTAGTGTGCAGGTTTCCTCACGATGTTTTCCTCCACCGTTTTATTGTATAGAAAAATGCATTGCAGACTGAGTCTCGCTGAATTTCGAGAGCATTATTTTGCTTTATGGAAGCAAACAAACAAGAGGGTCTCCTGATGGTAAGTGATCACCCCTGCCCATGGACATCAACAACCGCTCAAGAGCTGCAGATGCGGTGCCTACCTTTTAAACCCCATACCTTCCCCATCTGAGCTCTGGCGACCTTACTCACCAGCAGAAACATAGCACAACAGTTACGAAGTGCTAGTTCACTATTTTCATCTTAGTGTGTTTCTACACTAAGCTTCTAAAGCTCGAAAGCTCTTCATTGAGGGGTACGAGCTTACGCGGCGGCCTTCAACGTGATAGCGGGTCACATTCCGACGCGGAGAGCGAGACGGCGATATAGCCCGTCTCGTTTTAACGTAAATGGCGGCTGGAATAATGTTGCCAGTAATAAAGAGTTTCTACCTTTTTGGGAGATTTTTTATTGGCTGCACAGATGTCTCTGTGAAGGAAGATCAAACATGTGTTTATATAACAAATATATATATATATATAACAAATACAACAACATATAAATTGATCTGACTCCGTGTTATGTAGCTCAAGCACAAATGGTAAAGATATCACATACATAGATACATATTATAACATCTAGGCCAGGAGAAACAGACATGTTCATGCACACAAATGTTTGTCCTATGTGGGGATCGAACCCGCAATCTCATGGTCTATTAGGGACTAATGTTTGTTACACAAGTGCTACTTAACTCGGAGTCCATTCAATGAATGTGATGTTGTAAAATATGCATTTATGCAGGTATTTATTAAAACCCAGCTTGATTCACTTAATCGCAGTTTTCAAACATACCCAACGCCACACCGTTTTCCAAAAGTACCAACCCGCTTCATCCAATACAAATTCTATAATTCTACCACGCTCAAAGGCTTTGCAGGTATCTACCTGGCATCCCCAAGCCGGCAGTAAGCCGCGTTGCGCGTACGCAGACGAACGTGCCGACTACCGCGCATTCAATACCCCCCATGTGATGTTTACAAGTGCCCAGTGCCACAAGTGATACAAAAAATACTAAAACCACCAAACAAGTTACGAAAATGTGCTTTTAACGAAGTGGTAGGATAAATATTTTTTGTTAAAAAGAGTTTTAAGCGTGGTTCGAACGAGAAATGGGTTTATAATTGGTCCAAATCGAAGGAAGCGATGGTAAGTTACACCGGAGCAAGCTATTCGGTTAAATGAACCATCTTGGGGCGAATAGTGAAACTTAACCGCTAGTGAAACTTTGATAAGGCTAAGCTGAGATGACTGTTTCGTTTGGCAACATTGAGCTAAAACTAATGTCAAGTGTTTCATTTGTTTCAAAATACTAGTTGTATTATGAGTCCCAGGTTGTAATCACTACAAATCTTTCATTCCTTGCAACACAGAATTAGTTAAACAGAAATGTAATTTTCTAAACACGAATTCTCGTTTCACTTGAAAGCAAAATTGTAAGTGCAAAATATAACGTTATATTTACCCATTACAAGTAATGAAAAACGTTCCTCAATTACAATTTTCCTTAAAGCATCGGTACTGTCAAAAGCCTTAAAGCAAATAGCATATCTGTCAACACAGGCATGTAAGTACTTAAAAGTATGTGAGCTTTCCAAGTACTATTAAAACTGCAATTTCATAACTTAGCTAAGCAAGCAACCGGTTGAATAGGAAACATCTCTCTAATCTTAAGCTAATAATCGCAACCATGTTATGTAGAAAGTTGTTTTGATGCATTGCCTAGAGTACATAGTACGTAGTTTAGGTAGAAATAGTGTTGCCAGGCGATATAAATTGGGCGGGAATGTTTAAATACTGAAAAAGTACATATGTTAATAATAAGTAATATGTTTTTTCCACTTTGACAATGAACAAAAAACTATGGATCACAAAACGGAAGGTCAAGTTTAAGTCATATAATTATCATAATTTGCTCTTCTAAGGATGTTTTATATAGGTAATTGAATAACATAGGTAATAATTTATTTATCAAATGGCACAACTACAGAATACAATTTAATTCATTATACAATGGAAGTAGCACAAGTAAACTATCATACTTTAACTAGCTTATATGATTGTTTTAATACTTATTGACAAATTCCATTAAACGGAATTAGAAATTGATGCGTGTGCGCATGTTAGCTCGCGAAGAAAAGACATCAACGCGTCTGTAGAAGTCTTATAGAAATTGACGATCGATTTTGATGTTGACAGGTGAAAAATCATCTACTCGTAGTAAATAGGAGTCTCTGGTTCAATTTACGCATATCACAAACAGTTTATGAATGTTATTTTTGGTAGCTGAAGTATGTTTTTTTAATGAACCAATATATCCGGAATTTTATAGACTTTTTTCCTACCTTCGCGATAAAAAGCTTGTTTTTTCGCCATCATAATGTTCAAGATCTAAACAAAATTACATGTACTTTAAGAAAATCCCTAACAATCGATCGCAAAACTCCATGAATTGCTAGTAAAACGTAGTAGGTAAATAAAAACACTTTACTGCGACGACAATGACAAGTGGCGCGTTGATGTCTTTTGTTGGCGGGGCGACCTGCGCATGCGCACCTATTATTATTTGTGACTGTTTATACTGTATCAGGTAAAAAGTTTTTTTTTATCTTTTGTGTATTACTTAAGTGAATTTTGATACACTTTATGGAATAAGTGGCAATATAATATTTGAATGAAATGGGTTCAAAGTCCCCATCAGTCTTTTGAAGATGGTGCAAGTAAAATTAAATTATATTTCTAACGGCGAACGAACTAACATGATCCAAATGGATTAGCTTTCCTATTAAGGATTGCAGCTTAACAGTCGTTGCAATGTAATAACTTTGCCAAATCTTGAATTCAATTAAATTGACTGCAGTCAAACAAGTCGGTATCTACCCTAAAGAGGTGACATAAAAAAAATTAGTTATGATAAGCTGACATCATTGTATACAAACACTAATAGTAGTTTTGAAGTACTTGTTTTACTGTTCTTTTATAGGATGCTTCCCACTCCTCAAATGGAAATCTATACTTACTTATAAATATAATAAAGCTAAAGAGTTTGTTTGTTTGTTTATTTGAACGAGCTATGTGTTGGATACTCATTTGGCTGTAGTATCACAAAATATTTTTCTATTAGAACCAGTAATTCCATTAGCTCGTATAACACAAGGTGTGCAGAAACCGAAATCCACGAGAAAGGAGTCTGTGGCGGCCGCTAGTGTAGGATACCATTTGGCACCGATCCATTGTCATGGCAATCAGGCTGCCTTTTTTGCTTACCATCAGGCAGGGTGTATATCGTGCCAATATCAAAAAATACACTTAATACTTCCTCTCTGTTTGTTTCTTAGATATACCTTATACAACATTGGACGCAGTCAAACAACTTGCGTCGGTATATTCTAAAATATTTGTGACTTCCTGCGACTATTAGCAGTTATGCCATAATAAACTAAGACTGGTCAGCTATCCGGTTTGGCATTAACTTCAAGAACGCCTGTCTCGTTTGTTCAAAGCTTTGTCTGCTACTTCATTTGTCAAAGAATGTCCAGTGGTTGCTATACTCGTAATAAATGGTCGGGATTCTTGGTTGGTTAACCATAGTTCGGCCACCAAAGGCTTAACCACTTGCCAAAAGCCTAAATTCAGCAAAGGATTGCAACAGGCCTAAGTACCTAATGCCTTAGACCTGACATAGATTTAAAGGTTTACGCAACTGGCTGTATTTATAATTAATACCAATATAATAAGGCCATATAATAAACTCTATATGATGCTGCGTATCACAATTTCGTCAGGTGAAGGTACAGGCACTGCACCCGTGTTTGCGCATAACTGATGCACTTTATTACATAAAGCCTGCATCATACTTTGGTGACATAAACTATGACTTGGTAGTTAAAACTTGTTTAAAGGGCGTAATAAACTTTACGTCCCTAGCCATTATGCTTGCGTTTGATAAAATTACGACATTAAATAGGTGAATAGTAAAGTATTAGCCTATTTATGTTCCATTGCAGTGCAAAGGCTTCCATCTTTTTAAATCCAGTTTTCGTTACAAAGATTGGGTTTGGCCACCACGCTTGCCAAATGCTGATTGGTAATCACTAACCCGGGCTGTGTTCGAAAAAACCGGAAAATTTTCCCTACCCGGGAATCGAACCCAGTACCTCGAGACCATGACCCGGTACATAAACCACTAGACCATCGAGGCTATAACAGGTGAAGCGTCTTACTAATCATCTACCGCATTAGAAACGATACAATCTTAGAAAAGAACAATGCCCAAACCCCGTACCATATTGCGTCAAAAGTAGATTCACACCGAAAATAACGTTTTATTTATTTATACCATTTACTGGAATTTCACCGTTTCTTTTAACCGCGTTTAAAAGATAAAAATAAATTGTGATCAAATGACCTACCTACTTCCGCAAGATTCATTTCCCGTAAGTTTCTCGTTCCGAATTCCGATTATAGTTGTCACTCAATATTGTTACCTGACAATTAAAATAAAAATCTTGTTCACCTAATTAGTATTAGCCTATCTAAACATTTCACAAAGATTATAATACACGATAGAAAATAATGGGCATATAAACTATAAGAAATTGTATTTAAATCAACTTTTTTTATGAAATAAACGTTTCGTATTTTATGAACTACATTTTGTCAAGGCTTTTCGGAACACTGATTTCAGACTGTCTTTGGTGTTTGATTGTTTGTATCGACCATCGATGGATGTTTTTCTGCTGCGTTTGTGTTGTTCTTATATTTTTTTATAACGACAGTGTTGAGATAGTGACTTGTGTTGTGGCGAATTCAGATAGATCTGGTGTGAGTTGTCCGGCTAGTTAAAGTGGATGAAAGAAGCAATATGACTTCAGTGAGTAATCGGCGTCGGTGTATCAACTGTTTGTTGGCGATACCAAGGAACACATTGGTACATTCGGTCGGTAATGTGCACGAAAATATACGCGAAGTATTAAACTCATGGGTAACACCTACTACAGTAAGTTTCTTTATTAAACATTCTATTCTTATTACTTTTTATTTTATTCTAAGTACTCATGATAATAATATTGATATTAGTGGCCCAGTATCCGTTATGATAATACATTTATCATAATTAAACGAGAGTTGAATGTTGATAGGTTAAATAAATTCATACAGAACAAGTGTTTTTGCAATGGACACCACTTCATCTAGTAAGCACAATATTTCATCGGTCCAACCCGGAATTCGAACCCGGGACCTCCGGCGCGGCCGTCGCATTAAAGTGCGACCTACTAGCCATTGCGCCACGGAGGCAGTTCACATTTATGTATTAATACATAAATTATACCAATCACAACGATGTAACATTGCTAAAAAGTATGATCAGGCGTTTTCTAACTTTTTTGATTATTTCGAAAATGCGGTTAAATATTTGACAAAATCTTTTTGGTAATGGAAGGATGAATAAAAACGAAGCTCTTGAGAGTAAATTCAATGTGACGCAAGATGGTACGGATCCCCATACAAAAATGGGCATTGTCCTTTCACGTGACCATTACCCTCATAGATATACATACATACATAGCTGCGGGCTAAGAACCAGGTGTTTCATCCATATAATTTTACCCAAGATGACACAAACATATTCCTATTGTTCTATCATATTATTATCTCTGCAATGAAATGAAAAATCTTATAATTCTGGAGTCTACGAGAACAAAAAAATATGTTTCAAGGAATTTCAATATTATTTTGGACGTAACACAAAGGAATAGAGGTTATTGTGCCTCAAAAAGTAACTGAGGACAATTCAAAACATGTTTGAAAATGACCCTTAAAGTATTAGAATTAAGGTCAAATTCTTCTCCAAAAGTCAACCTAAATGCACCTAATTTAGATCCCTCTTTGGACACGTTTTGGCTCCTATTACAAAGGCATAAGAGATATTTTTGTGTATCAACATTCAACATAGGACAGTTTCGAAATAAGCGGCCCTCAAAATCCCCCTTAAGGTGTAGATCTTACGATTTCGGAGGTTCAGTAAACCGAAATTGCTTCTGATTGTTCAAAGCACGCCATCTGACGTGTGTTTAATGATGGCGATACGAACTTAGAATTTGAATTTCGAACACCTGGCTACTGTATAAGAATGGCTGGAGGGCGAATGTTTTTGTTGACCGTACCCGAAATACAGATAAAAAATGTTTCTTAACTACCGACCCACCCGACTCCAAAAATATTTATCCTGAGCTTGTGGACTCTTACACATAAACATGCCTCTAGAATTGCTATCTGATTAAAAAAACCTCATGAAAATTGGATGCGTAATTTCAAGGATTTAAGCATACATTGAGTAAAATAGCGTCTTTATTTGATACTAGCCTTCCGTCTGCGGTTTTACCCGCAGGTAATTTCATTTTACAAATATCCCCCCTTCCTCCCACATATCCGGAATCAAAAGTACCCACCTTATGTTCAACGGGGATAGTGTAGCTAGCCAACAGTGAAATATGTAATTATTCAATTCATTCCAGTAGTTTTTGAGTTTATTCGTTACATAAAAAAATACAAATCTTTCCTCTTTATAATATTAGTGTAGATAGTGTAGACTACGAGTATGTAGTGGTGTAGTGAACTGACTTAAAGAAATATTTTTTATCAGCGTTCCCGCTGTATGTAATTATGCAAGTGTTTTTTGCTTTACAACAATTTATTCCTTGAAGGTAGTGATTCGGTTTTTTCGCCCGTTTTTTACCCAGTATTTTTAGTAAGGTAATTCTAAAATATTAATGGTCCACAATCATCTTAATGTCAAGGTAATTTAAATATAGGGTATAGGTACCGTGGTAGGTTTTGTAAGTAGTAAGCGCCATTTTTTTCACCAATGGCAAACACAGATTTTTCGCACTTTTGGTAAAACAGTGAGCTCTATTCATCATCATTCGTCATCACCCTAGCTCTTCTCCCTGTTGCATCCATGGCCATTGCCTCGGAGCCCAGGGCACGCTACGACTAGGATCCTGAATTGAAACCTGGTTATTACATTGGAGCGACTGTCGTCTGACCTCCACAACGCACAGAAGACCACAGTGAAATAGCAGTTCAAACTGTTGAGCTATGTTTCTGCTGGTGAGTAAGGTCGTCAGAGCTCAGTTAGAGAGGGTATTGTATTGGGTCTTAAAGACAGGCAACGCATCTGCGTCTCTTTTGCGGAAGTTGCTGTCCATGGACAGCAGTTATCACTTCCCATCAGGTGACCCTCTTGTTCTTGATCGTTGACTTCACTTAAACATAAAAAATGAGTTCATAAAAATGCATCACAAAAAAGGGCTTCCCATAACCAAGTCCGTCCTCTTGAATATCTAGAACAAAAATAATAGTAATTATGATATCCTAGTAGTTATTTTTCCAATGAAAGTATTTACGCCGCGTCTGAAAATAGGCATAAACGAAACCCTGATGTTTAGGCAACTTACATTGTCTCACTTACGAGATGCATAAAACAAAGTAAATAAACCGACCTCGACATTGTAATCTTCGTGCTGTGAAAGAATTTCTAAAGACCAGTTCTCGTTGAAAGCTTTTTAATGTCTTTAGACATAAGAGGTCACTTACTTTGTCTATTTCTCTCGCAAAATATTGATGATTACTTGCCGGCTACGAGTTACACTTGCGATGTCGAAGAGGTGAAATATAAATTACCACATGACAACCACATAGTTATACTATCCCAGAACATACGAAGTATTCATCGTAATTTGAACCAGGTGGAGATTCTAATTACTAGCCTTAAACTTGATATTGATATCATTGTTCTTTCAGAATGCTGGCTTAAACAATCTAGCAATCCCCCAATTCTTCCAAACTACAACTGTCATTATACCTTAAATTGCCGCACCCAAAACGAAGGTGTAGTTGTGTATACTAGAAACTCAATTACTGCAGACGTCATAGAACCTGATTTTGCTGACGCAAATTGTCTGATTGTCAAACTTCCAAACAGCACTTGCATTATTACAATCTATCGTCCTCCCTCTCATCAAAATATTGATAACTTCCTAAACTCTCTGGGTAGTGTGATCGAAAGCCTAAAACAATACAAAAATATATACATAACAGGTGACATAAACATAAACATCCTAGAAAACAGTACCCACTCAAACGACTATCAAAACCTATTAGCTTACCACGGTTTTCTCCCTGGACATATGATTCCCACCCGAAACCAAAATTGTCTAGATCACATAATCATTAAATCTGAGAATCAAACGTTTACTGCAGTCATTAAAACAACTATAACAGACCACTTTTCAACCATTTTCAGTATTAACAAAATAAAAAATACGTCTCAACCTAATACTCCTTCCACAATTTTGGATTTTGATGCCGCACTTAATGAGCTACAAAGCAGTAATTTCAATGATGTATTGGAGTGCAATGATGCGAATGCGTCAACGTCGTTATTGATTTCAAAAATGACTTGTATTGTTACCAATAATACCACAGTGAAGATTATATCTAACAGGAAAAGAATAACAAAACCATGGATCACACCCGGCTTATTGAGATGTATTAGGAATAGAGACAGAATGCATACGAAAACTAAATTATATCCAAATAATAACACCCTTAAAATCACATACAAACGATACAGGAATTTTTGTAATGACCTGATTAAAAAAGTAGAAAATAAATACAATGAAGAAAAGATAAACTCAGCAAAAAACGATATAAAAAAGACATGGATTGCAATTAGAGATATAGCTAGAATAGGAAAGAATAAAGATAATAACCTCAAAGACCTCCTACAACTTAAAGAAAACCCGGCAAACTCCCTTAATACCGTCAATGAATACTTTGCCAACATAGGGAAAGATCTTGCTGAAAAAATTTCGGCTGGTCCAAATAACCTCGCACCGATTACAGCTACTCGCGATAATGTTTTGAACTCTTTCGCTCTTGTTGATACTGATCATGATGAAGTCTTCTCAACCATCAACGGGCTTAAAAATAGCTTTGCCACGGGCATCGATGGTATACCAACCAAACTACTCAAACTTGGGATTAATCTACTTGTTCCCCCAATCACGCACATCTGCAATCTTAGTTTTAAACAAGGAGTTTTCCCTGATTGTCTCAAAACCGCACTTATTAAACCAGTGTTCAAAGCGGGGGATAGAGCCAATGTCAGTAACTATAGGCCCATATCAATTTTACCTGCTGTCTCAAAAGTACTCGAACGGCTTATAAATAAAAGATTAACAGCATATTTATCTAAATTCAAAATTATATCAAATAATCAGTACGGTTTCACAAAAGGTAAATCCACTGAACAAGCTATTAATAATTTAACTACTTACATAATCCAACAATTAGAAAAGAATAAAAAATGTTTAGCGGTATTTCTGGATCTGGCTAAAGCCTTTGATACTGTCTCTGTCCCACTGCTCCTGAATAAACTGGAAAGTATCGGTATCAGAGGCATCGCCCTAAACTTATTTAAAAGCTACCTAAGTAACAGGAAACAACAGGTTAAAGTGGGAGATATGACAAGTGGTCTGTGCCCGGTTACATACGGAGTTCCACAAGGGAGCATATTAGGACCTAGCTTATTCTTAATATATATGAACGACCTGTGTAATCTCCAACTAGTCAATGCAAGAACATTTGCTTTTGCAGATGACACTGCTTTAGTCTTCCATAGCGCATCATGGCATGAACTACAGGGGATTGCTGAACTTGGACTTGGCAAAGTCATGAATAGCCTTCAGCAAAACTTGCTAACCTTGAACTTAACTAAAACTAAGTATCTAACCTTCACTAAAGCTAGCCGCTATCAACCTAAAGACTCCGTAATAAGAGCGCACACTTGCTCATCCCCTGAAAATATTTTCTCTTGCTCATGTACCCCACTTGAACGTCTTACATCAATAAAGTACCTTGGTATTTATTTGGACTCAACATTGTCTTGGAAAAATCATGCTGAAGCGCTCACCAAAAGAATTCGAAAGATGACATTTATATTCAAGCGATTACGACAAGCAGCAGATCCCAAAACAATAAAATCTGTTTACCTTGCCTTATGCCAGTCGGTAATAACCTATTGCATCACTTCTTGGGGGGGGATGTTCAAAACAAACATAATAAACATTGAGAGGGCCCAAAGAGCAGTGATAAAAGTTATGATGTCAAAACCATATCGTTATCCAACATCACTTTTATATTTAGAAGCAAATGTTCTCACGGTAAGGCAGCTATTTGTATTAAATTCAATAATTTACACGCACTCTGAAAACATCTTTAACTCGAAAACTTATGAAAATAAACGTCGAAAAGGATTAATCATAAAAGACGGTATCAGGTACTCACCGTTCGCAAAACACCACCAGATATTTCTTGGTCAATATCTCTATAATAAAATAAACCGTATCCTAAATATTTATCCCATGACTCGATATAAGTGCAGACAAACAGTTAAAAAATACCTTATTTCGAAAACTTACGAAGAGGTTGAAATCATGTTAAAAACATACCAATAGATTAATACTCGCGCATAAACATCCCTCATACACAAAAAATTACATACATACGCATCACTAAGCTCACATCTACAACATAAACTCAATTTACATCACACGCACATACACACACACACACACACACACACACACAGACACACGCACACACACGCGCGCACATAAAAGCACACCAACACAAACCAGCGCGCACGTTCGCGCAACACTCACAGACATACACACACACAAAATTGATGGTAATAATAATTAATAAACTCTGGATAATGTTATAAACCAAAACTAATAAAAAATAATTTATTTGCCATTGATAAGGTCTAAGCATAAGAAATTTAACATTGAGTGCCGTTGGGTGGGGTGCCGGAACTCTGTAACACAGGGTATCCTAGTACAGGTTCCGCTCTCTCACAATGGCTACATAATTTTGTACTTAATAGTGTTAAGCAACTACAGACTGTATGCTAATGTAGCTTTTGTGATGGAAATAAATGATATTATTATTATTATTATTATATTATTTCTGAGCGGTTTATATGAGGCATATTTCTCAGTCTGAGTAAAGTAATTATGTAGCAAATGTCTAATTAATGTAGAGTTTCTTGCCGATTCTTCTCGGTAGAAACTGCATTCCGAATCGGTCGTAGTCATTGTTATTGAACATTTTGTTTTGACATTTCATAAGTGCTTTTAATCTCATATGAAGCCCAATTGAATACAGAATATTTTGAGTTTTACTGCATTGCAAAAATTAAGTATTTTTAACTAGTGTAGTTTTTGTCTTCGCGTTTAGCAAAAAAGGGTTGGTTAATCCACAATTTAATAAGAGACGGTTTTTCGGTGGGTTGGATAACACAAATAATAACTATGTATTTTGAAAAAGTCTGACAAATAGTTACCGAGAACCTAAGTTGGATGGCGGTACCCGTTAAATTAGAGAAACCGGTAACAATGGCATAATAAAAGTAGGAAATCCACCAGAAGCTTAATTAATAATATTAAAGTTAATAAAATGGCAGTAATACTATGAACTTGTTACAGACCTGCCACCTGTGGCAATCAAATTAATTTAAAATAACTATTACTCGTAACTAGCGACCGCCCGCAACTCCGTCCACTTGGATTTCGGTTTCCGCACTCATAGTGTAATACCTACTATAGCCTAAAGCATTTCTCGACGAATAGAGTATCCATCACAACAAGTTTTTATAAGTTTGAACCATTGGTTCTTGGGATTAGCACGTTCAAACAAACATACAAATAAACAAAAAAAAAAAGAACTCTTCAACTTTATTATATTTAAAAATACGTTATCATTTTGTCTCTATGCACCTCAGTGAAACGTCATTGGTACTAATAGACCGAGCGTAGGCATGTACATTACAATAACAGGTGTTACCTACTCTGTAAAGGTCACTTGCAAATTCAACAGCTTTATTAGCAAAGTTCAGGCAGACCTAGTTAAAGAATATAATGTGAACCAAAAAAATATCCCTAGCTTGGTCCGTGTGTAAGTGTGTACACAGTAGTAGTTTCACAAATCTTACATATTTTCACAATCTATCTTCGTAGATATCAACTACGCTATGGGAAGAAAAGTCTCTGTTAATATATGTTACTCGATCTGATTAAAGAAATAATTCTCTGATCTTATCTGATTAAAAAAAACGTAAACTGCAAAATCACCCTAATTTCTTACCATCAGAGGAAAGTTTGCCTCCCTCTTGCATTAAAACATATTTTTTGTTACAGGTTCGCGTAAAAAGAAGATAAGAGTTACAAAATGTCGCAAAGGGATTTTTCCGAGGTAAGCATCTTTGCATGATTATTTTAACATCAAACGTAAAAACAAAGAATCTTTAATTCTGGTGTGTATGTAAACTATGTGCACTGAAATGAGTTCTGTGGAAAACGGCTTTTTAATATATATACGTAGTAATTTTCTTGAAATTCACTATATCTACATAGAAGCCATCTCATTGAAAGGTATTTTCAACGGTGGTTTTTGGTTGTAAAGATAAATTTAATATTAGACGGTACTAGCAGATTATAAATTCATGCGTGGGTGTTGCAAAGTAAAAGTAAATGAGAAAGGCGAAACACCACTCCTTTTATCGACATTGGCGCCATTCCGTAAATGACAAGTAATTAATAAGTGATATAAAACCTTCCCAACCGAGTTTTGGCAATGGCCAATCTAACGATCAATCAACTAAGCAAGATTTATGACAGTATAAAGTGAGTGTGTAGTGAACTTCCTGTTTAGTCACTCTCAATGGTGAAGCCCAAATAGGTAGCAATCTCATTTATTAGCTTGATGGTGACAACTAAAACTACATTTTCTATTTCTTCGCCATTTCACCATGTTGCCACATATGGGATTAATTCCTCGTTTGTTCCCACACTTGACCGTTAAGTGATTTAGCCACAAACCAGCAAAATTGTTCACAGATGTCTAACAAACAAAATTAAAGAGTACATGTTACATATTATCGTAATTAGGTATGATTATTTGTGACAATTTGTGAAAAAACAGACTTCTTACTTTAAAAGAATCTCTTACACTTACTAGGTACTAAAACCCGCCACTTCTCGAGTATTTATCCATTGGTTAATTATTGTCATTCGTTTATTACTTGACAAAAAAGGGATAAGATTATTTATGAGTATAAATAGATCTTTAAGCTTACAATACTTTTTGTCACAAACTAAAATATAATCAGGGCTCGTAATGTAAGAAGATACCATTGATAGTCGAGTAGAGCATCGCACGTCAGCACGAGCGAGCGTGACTTGCAGCTTACCTCTAAGATTGTGGCGCAAAACAATAGCGGAGACGTTTACTAGAAATGTATGACCCTGTAAAGAAAAACTGACCTATCTCCTAGTAAAACAGGGCAATTTTTCTTTACAGGGTTATTACAGCTTATAGAAAATGCCTTATTAGGCCAGTTTGTGATAAAATCGAGTGTAACAGGAATTTTGAGTTAGGTCACTTTCATTCTATGGGTGCGGTGTGATGAACATCGGCAGTTGTACTTGAGTCATGGATGTTTATAAAAAGTATGTATTTGAGTATGTTTATCCGTTCCCTAGCTGCCATAGTACAAGCTTCGAGCTTAGTGTGGGGCTAGGCAATTGGGGTGTTAAACCTAATGTCACGTGACAGAAAGTGTCTAAGTTTCCTTTGTACACAGGGTTACGCACGCGCGGTTATAGGTATAGGAACACACTAGGCGGGAAAAACGCGACCGAATTTTGGCGTGAGTACGCCTGAAATATTTTTTTTATGGAAGATGGCACTTGAAATTACCTCGCGTCATGCAATAATTGCATTGTCGCCGAATTTTGTTCGCGTTTTTTTCTGCTTAGTTTGATTCTGCACTACGACTATCGATAAAACGAAGTTGCATGTGATAATAAATTATATATTACTAGTTATTGGTAAACGCTTTGGGGTCACAATACCATATCATTCAAACATTATCCAAAGACTTTCGCTAATATAAAACACTAGGAAGGAGTTCAAAGGGTAGTAATCACAACTGCAGACATAACTTCCTGTATGTTAGGCTCGTCAGTTAAAGAAGTGACGTCAGTATTTTTTTTAAAGAATTCCCAAAAACATTTATTCGCGTTTTTATTTTTTGTCGTCAAATCAATATACCATTTTAATCCTACTCTTTACAGGTAACCTCTTTCCTAACCTACTCATTATAAAGGCATGCTAATGACTGATCAACATACTCCATACAAAATCATCTTACAATGTGCACATTCACACACCATAACTGTTCTCAATAAATAATCGAACGTTGGACCACACGCAATGACTTAGTGAGTTACACATAAGGCCAGATACAAATTAATGTAATTCAAGAGCTGTAAAGTGGAGTGGGTGTCGACTGGTCGTGTTATTAAACTTATTACAATACTGGTACGGTCACCCGTCATCGCGGTAGAAACTAATGCAGGCTAATACGTGAAGTGGGTTTGATTCTTGCAGTTACGACATGTTTTGGGTTCAAAATGTTCGTATTAACAGAAGAACATACCTCCTTAGAGTAAAATAGCACTTCGCAACTATTGTGCTATGTATAATTTGGTGTGTTAGTGTTAGGTCACCAGAGCTCAGTTGGAGAGGGTATGGCGGTCTCAAAGGCGTTTGTTTGTGACCCTTGTGCAGTTGTTGATGTCCACGGGCAATCACGATCACTTACCATCGAGTTAATACGCTAGAGCTTTCGCCTCTTAATCAAATATTTTTTTTTTATTAAAACGACCCGCAACAATAATTTATCTGGTTCCTAGGTTTCTAAGATTTTTTATTTGAAAACCACTTAACTTAATTTATTAATCTGATCCAATAAACTTTTATGGGCACACAAAAGCTTTAAGCATTAGTAAAGTTTGGATACAATTTAAGTACCTACGATTACTTTATATTAATGTTTACAGTTTACTGATATGCCATTTTGTAATGTAATTTTTATATATAATGTTATTAACTTTATCGTTTTAGATAGTTTTAGTAGTTAATTTTGTTCAAAGACCTTAACACTTAAGTACATAAGAGTACTAGTAATAGGAAGTGTCCCTTTCACCGCTGTCCGGGAGAAATGAGTCTTGCGCCACATTCTCTCAGCTACAATTATTGTAATAATCAATTCAAATTTAGTTGAGTGTGGCCATGACCTTATATTTTAGAGGCACCGCTAACTTAATATCAGATTTTTGGACTAATAATTGCAGCCGTGTGCTCGTAAATTTTACACCCGCGTTTCTTCATAAAACATAGTTAACATTCTAATGTCAGAATTTTTTCTAAGCAGTAGCTCTATTTTTTACGAATTTCTCCTGCGCTGCCATTGATATACAAAAACCCAAGATACACAATCAATGCACGCTGCACCTGAGGCTGTCAACCGAGGCTTTAGGCGTTCTTCGCGGGTAAATGTAGCCAAAATAGGTCCCGACAAGTAATATTCTTGATAAATAATAACAAGATTCTGTACGGAATCACCCCAAATAACACGCTACCCGTTCCATTCGGCTAATCAGACGCATTATTAAGTGTCCTGTCACGCGAATAGCGAGCGCATTCCACGCATTGTGTCTATTCACACGAGGAGTTGGGCACGCATTCATGTAATTGAATAAAGATGCGATAATACACAAACGTGACCGAAAGTCTCACAATACCGAAATGTTAGTTCTATCACAGATAATATAATCTATGTATGTACCATACTTTGTTATCGATTTAGATGCGCATGTTTGAAGTCTGGTAATGTTATTTTTTTTTGTTTTTCATTAAACAGCCGAATACAAATAGAGAGCTCTTTAGATGAAAGAAATACACGTGTATTCCTAATGTCCACCACTTTGTGATTTGAACCATCTGCTCCCACAGTTAAGCTGTGGAGGGTCTTCCGTCACATACAGCGACATCCTACTCTAAAAAATAACCACCACTATTTGACCCCACTGGCCGACATCGAGAAAAAATGTTGCTTTATCCGCTAGTGGAGGACAACGCTACTGAAATATTCCCATTTGACCCTACGTGTGGACAGTGGGGTCGGGGCCAAGACGTGAGTAGCTTTGTCTCACAGTGGTGATCATCAGAAGCATCACCATTTACTCGTATAATGTACATCTACTTAAAACAACCATTAACACACGCTGCCAATTTGAATTCATCTTGCCATAACCTCCAATCACCAGAGAGAGATATAAAAACTTATACATATATGTAGTGTGTGTACACCTCACCCACACATTAGGCTAGATTTAAGTTAGTATTTAAGCCATTGTATGTAAGTTTATTAGATCATTATAGCCTGGACGTCCTACGAAACAGTTGTTTCATTTAGTCTCCCGCGCGCCACCTCTACATGGCGACCCTGCCAGGATTCATGTGAAATTTACTATAAAAAAGTGGACAATTAAAACGATGAACGTGATGAACTTGGGGTGTAGTGCAAAATTGGAGTAAGGAAATGAGCTGGCTGCCGGGAGAAAAAATGCCAGATCAGATGGAGGTATGGGGCTCCGCAGGCAGCCGGGCGATGATGGTGCCCGATGTTGGAAGATGCTGCCGGGTGCTTAAGAAATGTGTTATTAAGTGTTAATATTTTTTTGTATGTAATCATGTAGTAAGTAGGAATCTTTATTATCTTAGAGTTATCACTAAAATAACTAGACGAGTTATAGGGTATTTATAGGTAAATTAAGATATAGAATGTCAAAAGTTTTATTGAAATCGCTACTTATGTTATTTAATTTCACAGATTGTTTTATTCAAATCATACAAAATTTTGTTCTTATTTTTTCACATACATAGTAAGCGCAGAATAAGATTACCTACATTAGTCACTTGCACCGAGCACCATATTCGGAACGTGATCGCATTGCCTCATCATACCACACACGAGGCATGCATCAGCAAAAATTTGTTTACTTGTAACTGACTAGGATCGTAATACTATACGATTGGTATGCGACCTAGATACAGCTTTGTTTCTAAGAGTAACTGATACCATCAATGTTAAGGTATGCCAATAATAACATGAATTTTATTGTATTGTAAACAACTTATTTTGTTCCATATTTAACTTTTGAAATAATTTTGTAATTGATGAGTAATTTGTTGTCTTTTAAGGTTTCTAAGGAATTTATACTTTTATCTAAAGAATAAACAGATTTTAGGACTTTCATAGAATAAATTATGGTAAAGTTTTTTTTTTATGGTCGAATGTATGGTATTGTTGAAATGATTTATTTTTTAGATGGGAATACTTCAGTAACGATATTTTGGAAACCACTTGGATTGATCACCCAAGAAAGGAATTGATATTATATTTGTACTGGAGGATTCATTTTGTTAGTTGCGTTTGTATTATTTGGATAGATTTGATAGCTATTGTTATGTAATTAAAAATGGTACTAGGTACAGTTAGGGTAAGATCCTCATTTGATCATGGTGTAGACGAGCTCTCTCTGTGAAAATGATTGGATAAAGTGTTGAAACACGGCCCTATACATATAAATAAGAACTGTACCTAAATAATGAAATAAATAATTATGTTATAAAAGGTAGGCCACCTATAAATGAATATTAAAGGAGATAAATAAATGAATAAATAATAATGTGATATGAAGAAGGATATGATGATAATATAAAAATGAAAAGGTGGGCCACCTAATATAAATAAAATGTTTTAACCCAAAGGGAGTGCGAGTACCATTTTTATTTGATTAGTGGAAAAGTGTTTATGTGATAGAATAGTAGAAAATGAAACAAATAATTAAATAAGAATAATATGATTGCCGTTCAATAATTAAAGTCAGAAATTGGAAGCGTGATAGAGGTGAAATAAATATGTAGACGTAATTTTTTTATTTTCATTGATCGCTCGAAATTCTTTTTTTTTCTTTTACTTATAAAAATTGGAATTGGCATACCTAATCAATATTCAAATGTCTAATGTTAAATGCTCGCTGTGTAAAAATAAACTTTTTCTTTAATTCCTTAATTGTAATGTTGACACGCTGTTTTAAATTATATTTTTTTTTACAATGGTTCTTTTTAATTTTATTGTTTTTTTGTTTTTCATATTCAATAGTGTCTGACAATTTTAATAACTCGTCTAGTCTATGTATGTAATTGTAATCTATTATGTGTTATAAAATGAGTGGTATTTTTTTTTTGTAGCTGTTTAAAATTAAATGTATTTAATCATAAATATTATTTAGAAAATATAAAATATATTAAATTTTCTAAAAAAAAAACGGGGGAGGTGTAGTGTGTGTACACCTCACCCACACATTAGGCTAGATTTAAGTTAGTATTTAAGCCATTGTATGTAAGTTTATTAGATCATTATAGCCTGGACGTCCTACGAAACAGTTGTTTCATTTAGTCTCCCGCGCGCCACCTCTACAGTCAGCGCCAGATAGATAGCGACACTCGGGGTACTCAATGATTAGTCGCAACCAAATTGTCAATAAATATTGGTTACAAACAACATTTCCTACATTCCTTCAAAAAGTTGACACATTCACAATGACTTTTTAATGATTCTGCGTACCCTGAGTGTCACTCTCCATCTGACGCTAACTGTACAACCCATTCCATCAAACATAGTAATAAAAACCTAAGCATGTTGACATTTCCTCCATTTCACCTGAATACGTCTCTTTCCCCCGTTACTTCACTTAGACATAATTTTATAAAATTATAAATTCTGTTATTGACAAGTCAATCCGTGCTGTAGGCTCGTCGTCAAAGGCATACAATTATGTGCTCAGAGGAAAGTGCTGACTAAAGTGCTGTGGTTAAGACCCGCTAGGAATGAGTAACTCAATTTGCTATGTAAATAATGTCCTCCTAGTCGCTTTGGTGGTCAATCTGTTCCATCAACTAGATATTATGCAGGACATGAGTGGACGGATTAAGACCACTTGATGCCCTAAGCAATCCACGCCTTTGAGGCAATTTGCAATTGCTTAATTTTGTTAATGGTTAATCCATCACTGGATATGTTGAAGAGCAAGTACAATAATAGGGTGGAATAAGAGACTCCTTTTTGTTAAATTTTAAGATCATCCTTCTATATTCCACGGCTGGAAGTAGTCCCTTATTAAATAATGCCTCTGTAGTTGTTTAAGAGAGGTAGAGCTTAGTGGAACATCCATTCGAACGAGCCACTCGTCTGGGAAATTACCTTCACCTAACAGAATACCACAGTGAAGAAGCACTTCCTAACTGTTGTGCTTTGTTTCTGCTGGTGAGTAAAGTCGCCAGAGCGGACTGGGAGGGTATGGGGTCTTAAAGGTAGGCAACGCATCGGCGATATCATATCTCTGGTGTCGTGTATGTCTATGGGCGGCGGTGATTGCTTACCAACTGTCAGGCGACAATAATCGAGCTAATTTGTCGCCTTTGCCATAAAAAAAGAAAAAAAAACAAGAGAACTACATTGTTGGAATTCCATTTTCTCGAAATACTGACCAAAAAACTTCACGTCTACTTCTACTTTTAATAACCCAAGTTTTGCCCAAACGTGGAGAAAGCGAAAATGTTAATTAATTAAACATTCATAATCAACACAGTTCAGGTCTGTGGTCTCGAATATTCGCAGGAAGCGGATACTGTAATGGCTCAATGGACCGCAGATTTGTTATCAAACTTTATGATATAAATAAAATTTTATCTTTTTAAGAATATTTAAGACTTAATTAGAGGTGAATTGACGTAATCAATTCTAAGTTGTCGGTGAAATTGGGGTAATAATTTTCGGCTGGTTTTTTGGTGCTTGGCAAACATGTTGACAAAACTAATAACATTGAATAATGTTTATAGGGCTGGATAATATGTGTTTACATAAGAAGACAGAGAAATGTTATTTACATCATGTTAATTTTGTTTCGCTTGAGAAGTGTAAGTAACGGTAGACGGAAATTCTCTTATTGTTATCAAATATAGGGATTGAAAGATAATTATATTTTTAATTCTAAACAAAGTTATTTATAAAAATAAATATATATATTTTTAGGAATGATGAAATCACATCTTTATTATTAGTTCATGATAATGGTGCTATTGGGAAAATTCTTCTATACAGCTTGCTCAGTTACTGACCATTAATATTTTTTGAATAACAGTTCATTTTGCTGTACTATAACTTTAATAAAATCCATATCATATAAGTACATTTCCGAAAGTAATCTGGTTTAAAACATCAGGCCACTTTGTGATCAAGCACTGCCTTTATGAAAATAATAAAACAAAACTCACCATAAACCAACCACTTAAGCGATTAGAGCACTATTACTATCTAAATGGCCTACCCTAAAATCAAACTTCAGCGAATAAGTAGCCATAATAGTTAGCTTGGATATTATAATTAAGCCGGCTAGATCATGAAAAAACATTATACATATACTTGCATGTGTTCGTGAAAAAAAAACCATTTTTTTTTGTGTAAGCTAGATTGCAAGCATTTTTAAGGTAGCCATGTTAATTATTTTTACCATATATGGTCAGCTATTATAGAATTGGACACTTCTAAAATTATTCAAAAAATCTATCTACTAATAATAAAGCTGAAGAGTTTGTTGTTGGTTTGTATGTTCGTTTGTTTGTTTGTTTGAACGCACTACTCTCAGAAACTACTGGTTGGAATTGAAAAAAAAATGAGTTGGATAGTACACGTGGCGAGGAAGGCTTTAGGCTATGGTATAACCGAAATCCACGCGGACGCAGTCGCGGGCGGCCGCTAGTATTTAATAAAGCACGGAAACTAGCTAAGTCGATTCCCTATTCTAATCTAAGTTTATTAACACTTAAACTACGACTACTAATTTTATTTGTTAATTGATGAAATGAAACAGGAGATGATGTTCGTAACATGAACAATTTAATAGTAACTATCTGTCGAGGAACGCAACCTCCGCGGCCGCGGACTGGCCGCTTTAAAAAAGAAAATGTGAAGAGCGCGGCGCGCGTATTCGAAATTTAAAATTCGCGCGTCTATTGTTTTTTCTTCGTGCATTTATTGTCTCTTCTGCTCTCGCTTTATACCAATCTGATTTTTATGTATATTATTTTTAATTACACCAGTTTTAATTTACTCAATTTGAGGATTTTAATTTGCCTACTTCGTCCAATCCCACCGCTGGCGTAATCGTCGGTACATTTTGGTCCTTCGAGCCGGATGCGAGTAAATTATAACAAAGAAGTCACTGTGGCATTCTGCAATTTATTCATCTGAGATCGACGTCGAGTAAGAAGAATATTCTTCAACAATATTAATATTGTCGACGTGTCGGAGAAGTTGCGGCCACCGGACACATTCTGCGGAGCCCCGAGTATCACAAGGAGCTGCCTGGATTGTGTTGCTGAGGACTGTCTGCGCACCATTTATTCATCAAGGAGGGACTTGGACAGTTAATTAAGTAGTGTCGGTGTTAATAATTTTGTGAATATTTAAACCCAACAACCCAAACTTAAAGGTATATTTGCATCATTTTAATAATAATTACTGACAAGGTTAGTTGATTTGTATGATATTTTCTATCTCATAAGTAACGGTACCTATGTGTAGGATTAATATTTTGTTTATACTCATTATCAGTGTCAATACTTAGTAAACAAATAATATTACCGTGTCTTAGATAGTCATTTTTCTAACCGTTAATCTAATTATTTTGTCAGTTGTAAATGTTATTGTAAATATTAATAATTTAAAGTCAAGTTAGTTGTTGGTTTTGTACAAATTGTAATTGTTTTGTTTAACATATTAATTATTATAATTTCAGGTTGGTTTACACTCGATTCCCAGTATGGCAAATCAACGTGAATTAATTAAAAAGCGGAGCAGCATTAAGGGCCGCTTGACCGTCTTCTCACATTATTTGAACGCGCTGGAGGTAACTTCTTTATTGCCAGCTGATGTGAACGAGCTGCAGCTGCGTATGGGTAAGCTAGATTCCTTATATAACCAGTTCGATGAGGTACAGTTGCAAATAGAGTGTTTAGATGACAGTTCTGAAGAACAACTTAAACAAAGAACTGACTTTGAAACTTGTTATTACAAATCGTTAGCTAAGGCACAGATTTTATTAGATTCAGTTAGTTCAAAGGCTAATATAAGTAGCGAAAAGTTTACAGAGGCTCGAAACAGCCACCGTAATCAAGTTGTTAAGTTGCCCACCATACAATTGCCATCGTTCCAAGGGTCCTACCATAATTGGTTAGAATTTAGGGATACTTTCTGTAGTTTAATTCATTCCAATGAGGATATTGATTCAATAAATAAATTCCATTATTTGAGGGCTTCATTGGAAGGCACTGCGGCAGCAGTGATACAGTCGGTAGACATTTCTGCTGCCAACTATGAGGTGGCGTGGCAGCTACTTTGTGACCGTTTTGATAATAAAAGGCTTTTGCTACAGAATCACGTTACTGCTCTTTTTAGCATTGAACAAGTCGCCAAGGAATCATCTTCCCTGCTTAAGCGATTAATTGATCAAGTAACTAGGAGTCTGCGCGCACTGCAGTCGTTAGGTGAACCAGTGCAGTACTGGGACACACTTATAATACACATCGTTAGTCACAAATTAGATACTAAATCGTATCGTGAGTGGGAGGAGTTTAAAGGCAAGCAATCCAAGGACTATTCAATTAAATTTAGTGATTTTTTATCTTTTTTGAAGGGTCGGGCTGATCTTTTAGAAAGCTTAGAGGTGTCTAGAAAACATATGACTAGTACTCCTTTACCCGACATTAAAGTTCCTTCAAAGCTTAAAACATTGGTTTCTGTTCAAGAGCCAAGTTATAATGTAAATAGTTCTAAAATGTGTCCTAAGTGCAATTTAGAGCATAATTTAGCTAATTGTACTCAATTTCTTAATTTAAGTCCAAGCGAGCGATTGGCATTATTACCAAGCTTGAGAGTTTGTTTTAATTGCTTTTCCACTAACCACTTTGCCAACCGCTGCAAGAGACCAGGATGTAAAATATGTAAGCGTAGACATAATTCAATTGTACATGTTAACGATTTTAAATCAAATGAAGGGGTACAATCGCGTAATAAGTGGCATAGGAATAGGATGAACCGAACATCATCATCGGCTCCGCCTGATAACGTTGACCATCACATTATTCAATCAAGCGAAATAAACGCTCCTTGCACTTTGTCAGCTAGTATTTCCGCTTCCAATTCGCATAGTCAAGTTCTTTTGTCAACCGCGCTAGTTAAGGTCTATGACAAAAATAATAGTGAGTACATAGCCCGCGCGATGTTAGACAGTGGCAGCACGTCGTGCCTGGTCACTGAAGCACTATGTAGGAAGTTAAAAGTGCCAACTGATAATGTAAATAGGCAAATTTTAGGTATTAATAATGTCACGTCTCCTATTCGTAAAATGTGTAATCTAATGATCAAGTCTCGTACTTGTAGTTTTTCAACGAACATACGATGTTTCGTTTTACCATCCATTACTGATAATGTGCCCAGTCATAAAGTGAACGCTGCGTATTTGAACATTCCTTCTTATATTAGTCTCGCAGATCCAGACTTCCACAAACCAGCTCCGATTGATATGATTATTGGAGCTGACTTATTCTGGGACTTACTTGGTTCAGGGCGAATACAAATTAATGACGGAAAACCAATTCTTTACGAAACAAAACTAGGTTGGGTTGTTTCAGGCCCAGTTAACAACGACGTGTTATCGTTATCGTGTAATAAAATTAAATGTAATTTTGTCAACATGTCTTTACACGAATTAAATAGTTTTGAAGATGATATTCAAAATCAACTCTCGCGATTTTGGCAGCTGGATGAAGTTAAGTCGTCTAGTCAGTACTCCTCAGAGGAGAAGTTATGCGAGGATCACTTTATAAAGAACACTGTTCGCTTAGATAACGGTAGATTCTGTGTTCGGCTACCTTTAAAACAGAGCCCTCATATTTTAGGTGATTCGTTTCAACGTGCTAAACGTTGTTTCCTATCGTTAGAACGTAAAAATCAGGCACTACCGGTATATAAGGATATGTACAAGGATTTTATGTTAGAGTATGAAAATCTTTATCATATGACTGAAGTCAGGCAAACAGATTCTTCTCTAAAAGGTTATTTTATACCGCATCATGGAGTGTTTCGCGAAAGCAGTTCCACTACCAAATTAAGGGTTGTGTTTAACGCCAGTAGCACCACTTCCTCTGGAATTTCATTGAATAATATCCAGATGGTCGGGCCTACCGTTCAGGATGATTTGTTATCAATAGTACTCCGTTTTAGACAACATAAATATGTTCTTTGCGGGGATGTAGAAAAGATGTATAGGCAAATAGTTGTACATCCAGATGATAGGCATTTGCAGCAAATTATTTGGCGTGATGATCCGTCTCAGCCTCTTAAAATTTATCAATTAAACACTGTCACTTATGGCACAGCTAGTGCGCCTTTTTTAGCCACAAGATGTTTAAAACAGATAGGCTTAGAGTGTAAAGATAAGAGGATTAGTGATATCATAATAAAGGATTTTTATGTGGATGATTTATTGACTGGCTGTGATGACATGGATGAGTTAAAATCGATTAAACAACGATTAACTTCTGAATTAAAATTAGCCTGCATGAATTTAAGAAAGTGGAAGTCGAATGCGTCTTGCATGTTGTCAGATGAATCAAGTGATTTGTCATTAGATTTGAATGTAGGTGAAAAAGAACCTTCTAAAACATTAGGTCTGAATTGGCATGTAACTAGTGACACATTATGTTTTCCAATTAGTTCGTCACGATCTATTGCTAAGACAAAGCGGGAAATGCTTTCAGCTATTGCACAAATATTTGATCCATTGGGTTTATTAGCGCCGTACATAATTTTATTGAAAATAATGTTACAACAACTGTGGTTATTAAAGCTTTCTTGGGATGACTTATTAACACCGGAAATATTTAAATCGTGGAACGAGTTAATTGGTAGCTTGCATTATTTGAACGAGCTTAGCATTCCACGACACGTTGTCTGTGAATTTTACAAAAATATTGAATTGCACATATTTTCTGACGCTTCAGAGCGTGCCTATGGGGCTTGTGTGTATGTACGTAGTACAAACAATACCGGTCAAACTTTTGTACATTTATTAGTTGCAAAAAGTAGAGTCGCCCCCCTCAAAGCAATTACTATACCACGGCTTGAGCTTTGCGGAGCATTAGTCGGTGCTCGCCTTTATGAAAAGGTGATAAAGTCTCTGAGGATTCCGATTAATAATACAGTATTTTGGACCGATTCCACTATAGTGTTAGGATGGCTTAAAGTATTACCTAACAAGTTAAATACATTTGTGCGTAATCGAGTTGGTGAGATTTTAGAAATAACTGGTAATTGCAGTTGGCGACACGTGCCTACTGATAGTAATCCCGCTGATCACATTTCTCGTGGAGTAAATTTGTCTACTCTTAAATCATTAAATCAATGGTGGTCGGGGCCTAACTTTTTAAGAGACGATCCAATTAATTGGCCATCAAACCCCAAAGATGCTTTTTATAATTTACCAGACAATGAATTAGAGATTTCTTTACACGTTGGCGGCAATGATTGTAAACATAATGATGAACTTATTGATTTCAATCGATTTTCAAAGTTTTTAAGGCTGCAACGAACTATGGCGTACGTTTTACGTTTTGTAAATAGTTGTAAAAAGAAACCTATGTCTACTGTATATTTAAGTAAAAATGAATTACAATATGCACTTAATACGTTAATTAGAATTTCACAAAATAAGTGTTTCCCTGAATATGAATTATTATTAAAGAATCTTCCTCTTCCGAAGAAGAGTTCATTGTTAAAGTTTAATGTTTTCCTAGATGATAATAAGATAATGCGTGTAGGTGGTCGCCTTGTTAATTCAATTTTTCCTTACGATAAGAAGCATCCGATTTTAATACAGTCCACTGATCATTTTAGTAAATTATTATTTAATTATCAACATGAAAAATTGATGCATGCAGGACCACAATTACTTTTAAGTACTATTAGGGAAATATACTGGCCAATCGGCGGACGCAACTTAGCAAAAGCCTGTTATTATCATTGTATGCGCTGCTGCCGCATGCGGGGAAAGACCGTCACTCCCATAATGGGAAATTTACCTAAGCCTCGTATTTCAGAAGGCTTCCCATTTCAAAATGTGGGTGTAGATTATGCAGGGCCCATAACCGCAGTTAGTCGATCAGGGCGTGGAGCGAAATTAGTTAAGGTGTACATAGCCATATTTGTTTGTTTTTCGACTAAATCACTTCATCTAGAATTAGTGGGTGACTTAACAAGCAACAGTTATTTGTTAGCATTACGTCGATTCATATCCCGACGAGGCAAGCCTTGTAACATCTATTCTGACAATGGTACCTCATTCGTCGGTGCATATAATGAATTAAAGCAATTCCTTAAGACGAACTGTAACTCGTTTGCATCACAAATGGCTAATGAGGAAGTTAATTTCCATTTTATACCGCCGCATGCTCCCCATTTCGGAGGCCTATGGGAGTCTGGTGTAAAATCAACAAAGTATCATTTATTAAGGGTGTTGGGAAATTGTCACCTAACTTACGAGGAACTTAATACTGTATTAATTCAAATAGAGGCTATTTTGAACTCGCGACCGCTCACACCACTCTCTACGGAACCTGAGGATCTGACACCGCTGACACCAGGACACTTCTTAATTGGAAGACCTTTGACTTCATTGCCCACTCAAGACTTTGAAGACAGCGCAACTAATCGGCTCACCCGTTATCATAGAATTGAACAAATACGTCAACACTTTTGGAGGAGGTGGAGCAAAGAGTATATTTCTGAACTCCAACTTAGATCTAAATGGAAATTGAATTGTTCTTCCTTGAAGTTAAACACACTGGTAGTGATAAAAGAAGATCACCTGCCTCCACTGAAATGGCGCCTCGGGCGAGTCATAGCTTTATATCCCGGTTCAGACGGTGTATCAAGAGTGGCGGATATAAAAACAGTTAATGGAGTGGTACGGCGGGCATTCAGTAAGATTTGTCCTCTTCCTGATGATTCTGTTGAAGGCCAGCCTTCAACGCCCGGGGGTATGTCGAGGAACGCAACCTCCGCGGCCGCGGACTGGCCGCTTTAAAAAAGAAAATGTGAAGAGCGCGGCGCGCGTATTCGAAATTTAAAATTCGCGCGTCTATTGTTTTTTCTTCGTGCATTTATTGTCTCTTCTGCTCTCGCTTTATACCAATCTGATTTTTATGTATATTATTTTTAATTACACCAGTTTTAATTTACTCAATTTGAGGATTTTAATTTGCCTACTTTGTCCAATCCCACCGCTGGCGTAATCGTCGGTACACTATCTTATTTATTAAGATCGTAAAAGTTGTAGTAGGAAATCAAGATGTTTTCCTGATTATTTCTTACAATTGCTAACTTCAGATTGATTAAAATACTTTTTAGAATGGCCGTCATTATCATGAATCCTTGAATGGTCTATAACAATTCTCAGTTTATTGCATTTAGATTCTTCTTTATCGTAGCGTTTTAGTCCCGGTTGTTTCCTAGGCCATTGCCTCGAAGCCCAGGGTCCGATTTCCTACTTTTTCGACTGAACTTGGCACGGCTACCGGCATTTTGGTCAAACTATTTATGTCATCCCTTTATATGTCAAACTAGCGGCCGCCCGCGACTCCGTCCGCGTGGATTTCGATTTCCAATAGCTTAAAGCCTCGTCAAATGGACTATCCCACACAAAAATAATCTTTCAAATCGGTCCAGTAGTTTTAGAGTTTATTCGTTACATACAAAAATACAAATCTTTCCTCTTTGTAATATTAGTGTAGAATAACAGGCAAATAACACTTTGTTCCTCTACTCAAAATGAGTTAATTATAAAATAAATAACCAGAGATCCGGGAGTTATTTAAGGGAATCTAAACGGGGTGCCTTGCTCGGTAAATTATGTGAACGTATGGGATGCCCAGTCGTCTATTCGCATATTTCTACCTTCACCGAGCGTTCTTTAGCTTAGGTCCTGCGATCACGAATCACATTAGATAATGTATCTAGAGATGGACATCGGTTTACGAGTGTTTTGTTCTGAATACGTAATAAATAAAGCGGTGGGGGCTTCAATCACGATGATCTGATTCCGAAGTCCGTGGATTAGCATACAAAATAGACAAAGTAGGTACTATCTTTAGAACATATCCTTGGACATTATTACACATTTTTTTTCTAATTTTAGGAGTTGCTAGACAACGCCTCCACCTTACAGAAGACCACTGTGTATTAGCACTTCGTTGCTGTTGTGATGTGTTTCTGATGGTGAGTAAGGTCGCCAGAGCTCAGTTTGGGAGGTTATGGGGTCTTAAATGCAGGAAAAAAACAGGTTGTTGATGTCCATGGGCGGAGGTGATCACTATCACCATCAGATGACCCTCTTGTTCGTTCACCTCCCCATATCATTAAAAAACACAAGCTGAAAAAAACAATTCAATTGAACAGGATCCATCCGTCTACAACCTACAATGTTGCAACATTGAGCGAAGTTCTACCCCTTATCTCGTAAAAACACCTTGACGTCTCCTTGCCGTGTAAATGTTGATTTGTGACGTTTGTTAAGTAGCGTTTAAAATGAATGATGGCACGACTAACAATACAAGCAATTGAAGCTGTTAAAATGCCTTATTACCTCCGTAATAAGGCTCGTTATTAATTTCAAATGATGTTCAACTCATGTCTTTGTACTGTCTTTGGCTAAGGTTGACATACAACCGCATTCACATTGTGTATCTATCCTTTGTCCAGCCTGGTATTGAACAAAGAGACGCCTCGTATGTAAGAACCCTAATGCAAATTGTGGTCGTAAATGAAAGTTATTGCGGTACTAACAGCGTCTTTAAGACAAGGCAATTAATTTCAAATTGCGTTGACCCGTGATTTTGATTTAATAAACGGTTGTTGCATCTCTGCCGTGTCTGTGCAACGTTGATCGTCTTCGTGTAAAGTCATACGCGATAGGACAATACGCTGAATGCTTTATTGCGTACTAGACTTCCTCCCGAGATGTCTGAGTAGACTTAATGACGTTACCCAGCGAGGAATGAATAGATCTTTTTCGCAATACGAATGTAACCAGTAAGACCCAATGACCAGTATTAGCTGCCAATAACAATAGCGAAACGTGATATTTATTGTGAACGCCTCGATATAGTGGTTTAAGCACCAGTCGTGGTCTTGGGTTCGATTCCCAGGTCGAGCAAATTGGTGTCGGTTTTTCCGAACACAGCCTGAGATTGTGATTAAGCAAAAATAAAGGAGGCCTATGCCCTGCAGTAGGACTTTAATAGGCATATATAATACTACTTCTCGTTTAGGTACAACATAATGAAATATCATTATATACCTATATGAACTTGTTCGTAAATATTAAAAGCTTTAATGTTTAACTTTTAATTACATAGTTTGATACCAAAAGCATAATATGTGCAAGCAAATAACAGCGATTACAAACTTTCACATTAAAAATATTATATTTTGTTCTGTAATTAATTGCGTAGGTTAAAAGTACTCATATATGTTGACCCTTATACTAAAAATGTTAGTTTAGCTACTTAAAATGTAAAGTAAAACCTTAACCTCTTTAGTCACGAATAAACGAACTGTTTCTAAATTCACGTCGATCGATCTTCGCTCTCGTTAAGTCGAATAGTCAGGGAGATCAAACGCTAACCCATTTTGATTAAAAAGTCCTAAGCTTTCTCCAAGTTTATTGATTGGCAATGAAAATGCCGGTGATAGCAAGCGATCGGTAGGGTTATTTATCACATGTTGACAAAATAAGTCTAAGTAATTGATTCACAACAAAATTAAATCAACCAGAGCTAATCAATTTCAATCTTTGTTTTGATATGTTAGCGCAGTCATTGAAGCGAAAAATATGGTCCAACCTCCGAATTTTTTTACTGTGAACCGATTTGCATGAAATTTTGGAACAAGTTTCATTGTACCCTTAAATTCAAAAGTGAAAATGATTTGAACGCCGCAACTACCCCTGGAGTGGTTGCCACCCCATCTCGGGGGTGAGTATTTTTTTTTTAAAGATAACCTCGGATATCGATTGGATTACTAATTTTAAGCAAAAAATCATCTATAAAGTTTTTCGATAAATCTAATACTTTTCAAGTTATTGGCAATTGAAAATTCGCAATATTGTCACGTTTTTCATCAATTTTTTGCAAATATCTCCAAAAATATAAGTTTTATCGAAACTTTTATGAGAAACAAAATTGTAGCTGGTAAAAAATTAAATAATTTTGTTTATCCTAAAGTTTTCTATGTGCAATATTAAGATATATATTAAAGATCGAAGCCGTTTTTTATTTTGTCTGCAATTTAATCGATTTGGTCAATGTCATCTAGCGGCGAGCAGATGCATTTTATGCATTCTTATAATTAAGAGTTTTGTAGTGCTTGAAATAAGTTTTCAAATGAGTACAATTGAAAGTCTTTTGCACGTAAAATAAGTAAGCTGTATTACAAATAAGAGGATCATCGAATGCTTTTTCTTGTAAATCAATGGTTTTCACAAGTGCCATTTCCAAGCTATTCATGCTATCACAATTTCTAAAACAGCATTGAAAAGGTAATTAAAAGAACTACAACATCCTTTATTGCAATATATAATTAAAAACGTTTTTCGAAAACGGTGAAGGGTTAAAGGGCTTAAGAGAGGCTGTGATTGCCGCTGCCACGCGCTCTTTAAACAATCATATCTCCGTCAGTTTTTGATTAACAGAAATAACAAAATTACTAAATTTTTTGTCAGAAAAATACCTAAATTTTTTATCCCTACACTTTTATACGCATCTATCGTAATTTTTGAGATATTATGAAAAGAAGGTGGGATTTTTTAAAATATGAGATTTTATATTTTTATTTTAATCGAGTCTATTTTGAAAAATATGTGTCTTAAAGCAGCCAAACTGATACAATTTATCAAACACTTCATAATAAAGTTAATTCTTGGCGGAATACGAATAATTTCAATTCTGGTGGAAATGGCACTTATAAAACCCATTGTTTTAAAAGAAAAAATATAGGATGCTCCTCTTATTTGTAATACAGCTTACTTATTTTACGTGCAAAAGACTTTTAATTGTACTCATTTGAAAGCTTATTTCAAGCACTACAAAACTCTCAATTATAAGAATGCATAAAATGCATCTGCTCGCCGCTAGATGACATTGACCACATCGATTAAAATGCAGACAAAATAAAAAACGGCTTTGATCTTTAATATCTAACTTAATATTGCACTTAGAATACGTTTTAATAAACAAAATTATTTAGTTTTTTACCTGCCACAATTTTGTTCCTCATAACATTATCGATAAAAGTTATATTTTTGGAGATATTTGCAAAAAACCGAAGAAAAACGTGACAAAATTGCGAATATTCAATTGCCAATAACTTGAAAAGTATTAGATTTATCGAAAAACTTTATAGATGTTTTTTTGCTTAAAATTAGTCTTCCTATCGATATCCGAGGTTATCTTAAAAAAATAATACTCACCCCCAAAATGGGGTGGCAACCACTCCAGGGGTAGTTGCGGCGTTCAAATCATTTTCACTTTTGAATTGAAGGGTGCAATGAAACTAATTCCAAAATTTCATGCAAATCGGTTCATAGTAAAAAAATTCGGACCCAAAATGCTTCATTGCCTGCACTATGTGGTAACTGAATCAACTTGGTTAAATGGTTATGGTTAATCATAATTTTGCTTTGATATTATGTTTTTCATTCCTCGCCTCAATGGTCTAGTGGTTTCAGCGCCGGGCTGTGGGTCGAGGTCCTGGGTTTGGTTCCCGGGTCGGGTCGTGTCGGCTTTTCCGAACACAGCCCGGGTTTGTGATGACCAATCCGCATTTGACATGCGTGTTGATTTAGCTAAAAACCATCTTTGCAACGAAGACATGATTTCAAATAATGCAGGCCTTTGCTCTGCAGTAAGACATTAATAGGTTGATGTTTCATTAGGTCGTTGGGGAAAGTCACGATAACTCCAGTGGTCTGGGTTCAAATCTGAGTTTCAGATTGTTAAGACTTAACTATATAATTGAATTAAAATATTCAATAGTGCTGCATCTGTCTTAATTTGATAAAGCTGAATAGTTTGTTTGAACGCGCTAATCTGAGGAACCTCTGGTTCGATTTGAAAAAATATTTCTGCGTTGGATATTCCATTCGTCAAGGAAGGTTTTAAGCTATGGTATTTAACTTTGTGTGCGGAAATCACATTCCACGCGGACAGAGTCGCGGGCGGCTGCTAGTATTCGATAAATTTGAATAGAACATAGTTACAGCCTAATATTTCCGTTCCACGCAAGCAACGCGCGAAGAATTCAATTCCCTTCTCGGAAAATCGTAAAAGTGACATTGTAATAAATAATTTATTCTGTGGCAATAACTTTTACCGAAGGGCTAGACAATAGTTCTCACATGTTATTGCCTGCATAACAATCTTACAATACAACTGTTAAATCTTTATAATATTTTACAGCCATTTTGATCTCGAGTCAACATGAATATGGACGATAAACGACTGAGTCACAGTGAGGATTAATATTTAGTATTGATCATAAAGCGAAGTCAGACAGTCATACACAATGTAAGGCTGCGTATACACGAATGCGAACTTGGTCTGTAAGTGTAGGAACACACTCGGTAATGCATTTTTTGTACAAAATTACGCGACTTTATTTCGGCATAGAATTTCATCTCTCATTTAAAATTATCATATCGATGCCTAACGGCCAAAATGGCCTAAGCGACATATTTTGCGAAATCGACTTATATACATCATTGGAATCGCCTTTTTTTTCTGCGTCGTTCTATCTAGGTTTCGTCTCTCTAGGGCGTTATTTTTGTCGCTTAAGCGGTTGGTAAATTAAGGCTCGAAGCCTTAAGTTTACGTCCTAAGCGCCCAATATTTAGTGTTTTTTTTTCATTTTGGTGGTTAGGAAATATAATATTTTGAAAAAGTTACTTAGACAATTTTGCTTGAAAACAATAAATAACAAAAATGTCACTTAATACTTTCGGGCTGTAATTTTCAAATATAAGATATGGCGCTTAGGATTATTTGCCCTATCACATATTACTATGCATTGTGGCGCTTATCCCATTTTTTTCTCAAAATAAATGATTCAATCTATGGGTATTGGTGTCCCTGGTCGCAGACTTTCGCTGGTACAGGTTATCTGCGACACCCTGTATATTTAGTATTTCGCTAACACTAAGACTTTTCCGTCAATCACTTCTTATGTTGGCTTAATGTCGGTTAAGCAATTTTAATAAAAATACAGATGCAATTAAGTCGTTAGGCTAACATGATTTTTTTTGGTAAATGCAGTTACGACATTTTTACTGTAAAAAAATAAATCCATTTGAGCATAAGCGACTAAAAACACCCTTAGATGATTGATTTGTAATACTTAAATAAATAAATTTTGAAGAGAAGTATCTTTTATATTTACACCTAAAATTTGGAATCTTAGGAAGCAAAACCCAACGACTTATGATTTTTTTTCGTAATTTTTCGTCTTTAATCCTCTCTCCTGTAAAGTTTGTGAAGTGGCGGTTAGGCGTTAGGCATCGATATTATGAACATGACGACAGAACTTTTTTTCAGCATAGTTTTTTTTTATGTCAGAGGCGGCAAACGAGCTAGCGGGTCGCCTGATGGTAAGCAATCACAGCTGCCCATGGACATGCGCGACACCAGAGGTATCGCTGATGTGTTGCCGGCCTTAACCCCATACCCGCCCCAACTGGGCTCTGGCTACCTTAATCACCAGCAGAAACATAGCACAACAGTTACGAAGTGCTACTTCACTGCGGTCTTCTGTAAGGTGGAGGTACTTCCCCAGACGAGCGGCTCATTCGAGTGGAATTTCAACAAAGCTCTCTCCTCTCCTAAAAAAAAGTACCTCTCTTAAAGTTGGTTCCTACACTTGGCGTATGGTCGGCATATTCGAACACGAACTTGAACATTGTTAAAGTAAAAAAGATAACGTGCAAAATATACTCTAAGTAAATCAAATTGCAAAATAAGTCATTTTGAAAAAAATATTTTTATCTATTTCGTAGCTTTTTTAAAGTTGTTGCTTTAGAGTGCTAGAGTGTGTAGGTATACGCCTTAAAGTGCTATTGCAGCATGATATTCATGAAAAGAGGTGTCAGAGGTTGAATTGTGGCTTGTAAAACTATTGACACCAGATAAAACAAGTGTACATAAAGCACGGGCGTAGCCAGGTTTTAGAATCGGGGGGGGGTTCAAGAAAATAAAACGAATAAAAATACATAAAATAGCCGTTTCTTCATAAGAACAATATTTAATATGTAATAAACAGATACAGAGAAAACTTCTGGAATGGAAGGAATCGTCGAAGACCTTTTTCAAGCAGGGGGACAATATAGGCTAAATAAAAAAATTCGTTCAGTTATACCTAGGTACACGTTATAGAATTAATCTTCTGTTCTTCTTTTTAAATATATCCACTACTTCATTCGCATCAATTTCTATCCCATAGTGAATGTTCATGAGAGCCAAGCCATTCAGTCTGTTTTCACCCGTTTTGTTCCGCAAGTAGTTTTTAAGCCTTCTTAGACTTGAAAAAGACCTTTCTGGGGTAGCAGTGGAAACAGGTAACGTAGCCAGTATTTGCAACAATGTGTAAATATTTGGATAGAGTTTTTGGTCGCACTTATCTAAGCATTCCAAAGCTGATTTTGGAGTAGGGGAGGTGAGAGTCATAGCTGCTTTCCACACTTCAAGTTCTGCTTTGACGACAGATGTACTCTTTTCAGGCAGCACTTCTGAATACATACAAAATGCCTCTTCAATTTCACAACCTTTCGCAAAATTTGACGGTAACACACCAGACAGTGCCGATACTACTTTACGGTGTTTCGTAAATCTCTCAATTAATTGTTGAATTGTATGGTTCAGAAAAGGGATGAATAAATTTATTTTGTAATATGTGGATATATCCGACGCAGGAATGTTAGAGCGATTTAACTGCCTCCCGACGATACGTGGCATAAGCAGAATTCCACCATTTTCGTCTATTAGCACCTTTGCTTTCTCATAGAGATGGGGGTACTCTTCGTCAACTTTATCTCTCAAAAGTTGCAAAGCATTAATAACATTATCCACGTGGCTGAATGCTGTTATGAGGTCTGTGTTAATTCCTTGCAGTTGCTTTGATAGCGACAATGTATAGCTCATGACTTTTTGAAGAATCACTAGGCACATAACGAAATTCGAAGATCGAAGTGTGTTTAGCATTTGGACTGCTTGCTGCGATGTTTCTTTATTGTGGCTAGATTGAAGTTTTTCGAGAGCATGCACAATCGCTGAATAAATTTCCGTGAATCTTACAATGCCTTCATGTTTATGAACCCACCGTGTTTCGCAAATCCAAACCACATACTTTTGAGTGTAATTAATTAATATAGTTAAATTTTATCTTAACTTTTCGGGGGGGGTTTGAACCCCCAAAACCCTCCCCCTGGCTACGCCCGTGACATAAAGATATCACACGATAGAAAAAGATACAATTAAAATATATCATCAGATGGCGCTGCCGTCACAAAAACAATCGTCTCCGTGAAAAATATTATTAAAAATAGTACTATGAACTAATTTTGTGATTCAAACGTGTTAAAAGTGATGATCTAGTTATGAAGCAGCAGTGACAGTGTTATTCGTGACATCTTGTAACGCTCAGAGATTTTATAAGCCATTAAAATAAACAGTGGTCATAAACAGTGTGTTATCAAAGTTTACATAAAACAAACAAAAATATTCCATCTTAAGGCACTAATTAAAATAAATGAACCTAAACTGAACAAGAAAAACAGTGACAAACAGTGTTTTGTGAACTATTTTATTGTGCCACCTACATAAACAGTGCGGAATTTGTTAACAAATTCTTATCCAATGACTCATTTTTAACGAACTTTTACCGTATTAATTGCATATGAATACTAATTTCGCCAGTAGTAGTTAAGACCAAATGGCGTAAAAGAAACGTGCATTGTTTTTTGTGCGGTGCACTACGCGATCATAAGCGCGACGTAGGTTCAAACCCCGCAAGGGACAAATTTTGTACATTTGTAAAAATTCTCTGCATTATCGCCATCTACCTAAAAAATGAACTTCCTAGAAAATATAACGTTCCGGCGTACACGCACAAAATCGGACTCAATAGATGATACTTCCACCGAATCGACACTAGATGTCACTGCAAGTAGCTTGCCAGACCTGTCGCATGAAGACGCTCAAGAACAACTTATTAAATATAAGGAACGAATTGATGAACTCACTCTTCAACTAAGCAGTGCTCATTCTGAAATTGAGTCACTATCCATGGAGAATATTAACCTCAAAAAGGCCAATGACGAATTGTTCAGGAAATATGAACTTAATAAAGAAATTACAGACAGTGTTGCTAGAAAATCTAAAACCAATTCACCAAAAAATAAGAGACTGAACACAAACACGTCAACTAAGTGCACACAAACAAATATTTCTATAAAAAAATCAGACAATGTAGAAAACTGTAAAATTAGCTCTGATCTACAACATAATAATTGTGACAATAAAAAAACAGGAGCGACTTCCCAAGACAAGGGGAATCATCACGTAGGGAATAAACAAAAGCAGAAAAATAAAATATGTTTGCTAAGTACAAACAATAACATTAAAATGTTAAGAATCGCTGAAAAGACTTTCGCTGACAATTCTAAGATCTGTCACTACTTGAAGCCTCACTGTGGAATCAAACAACTGTTCAAAGGATTAAATAATAAATTGGTCAACTACACAATGAAAGATTTCTGCATCATAATACTTGGTGAAGAGGACTTTAAAACAACAAACAATTACTTCAATCTGGTTATCTATATAAGGGAAATACTAAGTGGCGTAAAAAACACTAATATTATAATTTGCTTGCCAATATTCAACTGCGGAGCTTACTCACAAATGTTTAACAGCAGAATTGAGAGCTTTAATAATCTACTTTACTTAGACGTTTTGACTCACGAACATGCCTATCTGCTTGATTCTAATTTGCACCTGACCTATGACTATAAAATGTTTAACATTAAAACTGGTCTTATAAACAATTATGGTATGCAAATCGTATTTAACGACATATTTGATTTTATCCATGACTTTGAACATCTCTGGAAATCAGAAAGCATGACTAATCAAATAAATGAAACAACCAGCTGCGAACAATCGAAGAAAAAAGGCGTGGAACGGACGGCTCATTTATTTCGTGAATAATAAATTGAATGTCCTTCATCAGAATATAGCAGGTCTTATAAATAAATCAGACCAACTTGCAATTTGCCTAGATGAACTATCGGAGATGAGCACCAATGTTGATATAATTTGCATAACAGAACATTTTATGCTGGCGGAAAATGAACCATTTATTAATTTGCCGAACTTCTGCTTAGCCGCAAGCTTTTGTAGGAAACACCGCAAGAGAGGGGGAACATGCATATTGGTCAGAAATGGCCACAACTGGACAGAAATCGAAGAAGCACAAAAACTCTCTGTATCCGGTTCTTTTGAATGCTGTGCCATACAACTAACAAGCCTAAAAACTACTGTTGCCTGTGTTTATAGAGTACCTAAAACAAATAATCTTAACCTATTTTTTGAGAGATTAGAAACTCTTCTACATTATTTAAGAAATAAATTTTCTCATAATAACATTGTTTTAGCAGGTGATTTTAATATTGACATGATGAAAAAGAATAATATGACATTAGATTTTGAATGCATTTTACTAAATTTTAATTTAAAATTAGAAATAAAGGTGCCAACTAGGATAAGTAGCAAAACGTGTATTGACAACTTGGCACATGACTTTAAGATGAAATGTAAATCAAATGTAATCGAATTTGCGCTATCAGATCATACTGCTCAATTACTGGAGTGTCCAATTAAAGAAAAATGTGTTTTGAAGTACTGGCGCATTAAGCGACGTGATTTCAGTAAGGAGAACATAGTTAAATTTAAGGAGTGCTTAGAAAATCTCTCATTCTCTGATATCTACTCAATTGATGATCCAAATGCCGCATACACTTCGTTCATAGACTTATTTCGTTTATTCTATGATTTATGTTTCCCACACAAGATTATCAGGAGACATTCTAATATTAAATCCAACTGGATTTCCCGTGGAATTAGGATATGCAGTAAAAGGAAAAGGGAACTTCTGTGGCAATATAGACACCAACCATCTGACAGTAATAAATTACATTATAAAAAGTATGCCCAAAAATTTAGAAAAATAATCAGGCTTACTAAACTAGCTCAGAACAGCTATAAGATAAAAACTTCAGACAACAAAAGTAAATGCACTTGGAATATAATAAATAGCAACAGCCAGGCTCTGCCAAAAAAAACAATAACGAAAATTGACATTAATGACAAAACAATAACAGACCCACAGGACATTGCAAATGCATTTAATGATTTTTTTGTTGACAAAATTAAACCTATTCAGGCCTCAGGAACTTCACTCAGCATCCTCATAAAGAACAATGGTAATTCCATGTTTATGGCACCTAGCTCACCTTCGGACATAGTGAAAATTATTAAATCACTAAAAAACACTAATAGTGTAGGGCACGATGATGTAGCGACCAAAATAATTAAATCTGTAGCAAATAACATAGCTAAACATATAAGTCATTTGATTAATTTAAGTATAAATACAGGCATCTTCCCAGATGACCTGAAAATAGCGATTGTTACACCTATATACAAAAAAGAAAACAAGAATAATATGGAGAACTATAGGCCGATTGCCCTTATACCTATATTTTCAAAAATCTATGAAAAATACTTTCAAGAACAGATTTACAACTACCTAGAGAAACATTCTATCTTAGCAAATGAACAAAAAGGATTCAGGAAAAGTAAAACGATAAACATGGCAATTTATGACTTTTTAAACATTGTAGTATCTAGTATGAATGAAAGAACGCCTGTCTCTGCCATCTACTGTGACATGACACAGGCATTTGACTATGTTAGTCATAAAATTCTACTTGATAAATTAGAAGCCTACGGAATACGTGGCAATATATTAAAATTGTTTGAATCCTACTTAACAAAACGAAAACAATTCACTGAAATAACTTCAATTGATCCAGTAACTAAACAAGAACAAACATATCGTTCGCATGAAAGAAACATAGAATACGGTGTACCACAGGGAAGTGTTTTAGGTCCATTGCTATTCATATTATATATAAATGATTTGCCGAAAGTCACACACCAACCACTGACTTTATTTGCCGATGACAGTACCGTTACAATACAATGTAAAAACAAACAAGACTATGAAAGAAACATAAATGACGCCTTAAATGCAATAATAGCGTGGCTCAACAATAACAATTTATTGATCAATTTGAATAAGACAAAAATTATGCATTTTAGCCAACGACAATCACAACCCAACGTTCAGGTAAAATATCTTAATACAGAAATAAATTCTACTGACCAAACCAAATTCTTAGGACTGATAATAGATAATCAATTAAATTGGAAATCGCACATAGAAGAATTATGTAAAAAATTAAGTTCTTCTGCCTTTGCTCTGTATAAACTAGCCTCGATTCTTCATAAAGATGCTTTACTTACTGCGTATCATGGCACAGCTGCCTCCAATCTCAGATACGGCATAATATTCTGGGGAAACTCCACACATAATGACAAGGCATTTAAAGCACAAAAACGCTGCATTAGGGCAATGTTTGGATTAAAAATTACTGACAGCTGTAGGCCATACTTTCAGAAATATAAAATATTAACACTTCCTTCGCTTTACATATTGGAAATAGCATTGTTCGCTAAATCAAATCCCAATTTATTTAAAAAAATGACGGATTTAAACAATAGAAGTCGTCGCGAACCAAATAGACTTGCTGTACGAAGTGCTAAAACGACACTTATGTTAAAAAGTGTATTCTGCATGGTTTCTACTATATTCAACAAAATACCAAAATCTTTGAAAGAATTAAATTTTATTCAATTTAAAAAAAGGATGAGATATTTTCTAGCCGAGAAATGTTATTATAGTGTTAATGACTTTTTATTAGATAAATTTTGAGATTATATTGCACTTGACATAACTATTATTAAAAATATTAAATCATTGACATAAACTTTGACATTGTTTTTGACATTTATTTTTTTATTTTAATTTACCAATACAAATATGTTTAAATTTTAATTTTGATTTTTTGTTTTGTTGTGTATAATTGTCATTGATTCATGTATTGGCACAAAACTATTAAATAATGTATAACCCACCATGAATTTTGTACGCCCATATACTGTGGCAAGAACATGTTAGATCTATTTATCTTTATAACACCTTTTTGCAAGATCCATATTGTAAAATACTCATGTTTTTATGAAATAAATACTATTCTATTCTATTCTATTCTATTCTATTCTATTCTAAAAGTTCATATCAATGATAGATTCATTTTGCAATTTGATTTACGACATACTCAATTTTTATTGCTGGGTTATTTAGATTTACAGAGGTATTATCTAAATATATTATCTGTACTTCAACTTTGTAAAATTTCAAAGTTTAATACAAACTTTCTTCCTTTATTTCATCCCCTTGGGGGAGGAATTGATCAAAATCCTTTCTAAGCGGATGCCTACGTCATAACATCTACCCGCATGCCAAATTACAGCCCGATCTGCCCAGTGTTGTGCGTTGATAGATAACTATATCGGTCAGTCAATTAATCAGTTGGTCACCTTTGAGAATCATATATTTAGACATCAAGCGATTCTCTTGCTGTTTGCCTCTCTTAACAGCAAAAATACAACAAAAGTATTCCATAAATTTCTGAATTTATACCAATTTAGACCAATACTAGCATATAACCATAATATTGTTATGTTGGTCGATGTTTATTTATCAAATTCTAGTGCTTCCTTAATCCATAAAAGTGTTGAATAGAAACCGCCTCTCGTGTTAGTATTCTTTCGGCTTCCGTATTGTTTGCTCGGGATAATCCGTGGTCGTGTCGTGACGCCCGTCATCGCTGTTTATATTCAATACTTTGTTACAATTAGGGCTGCATAACAAAGGAAACTTTACTAGGTACGCCTGCAATAGAAAAAAATAAAGAGAATATTTATTCAGCAAACTTACAAGCATCTATGTCCGTTTTTTACTACCATTATGATATAATTTATTTATTGTTTTACTGTTATTTTTACGTATTTCTACGTCGTTTATATCCCCGATAACACTCGAAGAATTCGACTAAATTGCGTAACATGACTGAACCACTGAGCAGATTTGAAATAATGCCCTTATGCCCTTGACAATACTTTGAGAGAAGACATTTTTAATATTTCGACCTTTCCATAAGAAAAACATGTTAAAGGGGTAGCTGCACTGAAAAAATTGGTTTATTGATGTAAATAAACATATTTATAGAGTTTTACCCGCACGAAAAACATTTCTATTACAAATACAAAAGACTTCCCAAAGCTAATGCCAACCCTAGATAACATATGACAATCGCCCACCGGCGTGTTTACGTATTTATATGTGGCCACGGCCCTTAGCCAGTAGATGTTGAATTCAGAATTACTGTATGACCTAAAAAGTGCTTCCCGACTCCATGGTATCGCCAATTATTTTCGAAAATAAATAAATAAATTCCTTAGACTAACACAACAATTGCCTAGGTCCGAACTAAGCTCAAAGCTTGTATGTACAATAGATGCTAGGGAATAGATAGACATTCCTACTTTTTATTTAAAAAATGCATAAACATCATTTTTTATTTAACTGATAAAAATGTACATGTTAATCAACTCAACTGCACTGCATTTGTAACAAAAAATGACATTATTGTTATTTTTACAAATACCTATGTTTATTTAACAAAAGGCATAACTGCTGAGTTTCTTCGGGCGTCTCTCCTCAGCATGCCATTGATGTCGAGGCGCTGCTTGTAGCGTGAAAAAGATTGAAGTGCTGAAGAATTTACTATGAAGTTCAATTTGCTAAATAAATTATTTCATTTCATTCCACTTAAATAAATAAACATAACAACCAAACTAGGACAAGAAATATAATGTTCATGCATAGAAATGTTGGTCCTTTGCGGTGATCGAACTCGCGACTTGGATTTGGGCAAATAGTCAAAGTTTTGACAATTGCACCAAGCAATTGTCAATCGATAACAATAAAATATGTTTCTTGACATGTCCGTTTAAATCTAGCACTATAGATTATAGAAAGCTCAGTACGTTGTAACTGTTTACGCTATCGAGACTTTCTACAAGTATTTTCACTTGGATAATATCCGCTTCATGCTGTATTTGATAGATAAAATTTCATATAATTAGGCATTTATGAGAGAGAACAAGAGGCTTTTAAGCTTTTCTCATGAACTTATGCAACTTTTCAATTTACTTGCAGATTATAACTAATAGGCAGGCAGGGACAATCTATACATATAGGGTGTAACAAAATATACTGCAAATATTTTAAGGGCGAATTCTTTAGTGGCAATGTAATCAATATCAGATATTAAAAAGTCAAAATTAATGCCTACCAAATTTTGCATTTTCTGCATTGGCCAATTTGCTCTTTTCGTCCTGTAAGCTTCGCCCCCTCTCCACCACTTTGCTTTTAGGGCAGGACAAGTGTAGTAATTGTATAACACTGATAAGACACGAACAGCTGTCTTGCATATTATGACAAAATTTGTACTTTTCCTAATTATTCACTTAATTTATTTTGTTGATTTTCTCGGAAACTAGCGTATTCACAAAAAAAATTTACTAGAAAAATTTATTACATTTCCACTAAACAATTCGCCCTTAAAATATTTGCAGTATTTTAAGTATTTTGTTACACCTTATATATGCGCAGTATGGTTTTCCTCACCATGGTTATCAAAAATACTTCACATGTTAAACAGAATTCACATCACATCAACATAATCATCATTATCATCATCATCATCCTAGCGCCTCTTCCGGTTGCATCCTCGGCCATTGCCTTGGAGCCCAGGGTACGCTGCGACTATGATCCTGAATTGACTTGCCTGGTTATTACAATGAATTCACATCACATCGTTTTACACAAAACAAGTCTTTCATATTTTTGACGCTCGCGTTACAGTAATATTTCTAATTCTCGACTGCTTATTAAAATTGAGTATTTTCCAAACGGGAAACACAATCACAAGCGCCTTGATTGGCTATATAGTGGTTTACACTTTCTTATGACGTGCGTCAATATGCTGTCACTGCGATAAGAAGCGACGGTCACTTCATATTTTAGTTCAATTTCTTAGCCTATCGAGTTAAAGCGAGGGCATATCTAACTGTTTATATCTATGAGGGCAGTCTTAATACAGTTATAAAGAATTACAGCGACAAACGCACTCTAATGAGTGCGGGGGCCGGCAATTAATAACTGTCAACTATCCATACTAGTCCATACTAATATGTACTTGTACTATGTACTAATATTATGAATGGGAAAGTGTGTCTGTCTGTCTGTATGTTTGTCTTTCTTGCACGGCAAAACGGAGCGACGAATTGACGTGATATTTTAAGTGGAGATAGTTGAAGGGATGGAAAGTAACATAGGTTACATAGGCTACTTTTGCCTCTTGCTAACCCCCCACTTACCTAAAATGGGGTTTGGAAGTGTGTACGGAGAATCTAAACCGCTTAAGTTAGACGCTTGAAATTTGGCATGCAGGTACCTTAGCAAACTTAAAGCTTAGTTACAACAGAATATTGCAAATGGGTAAGCGGGAAAAACATTTGTATGAAAACCGATATTCACGCGGACGAAGTCGCGGGCGGCCGCTAGTTCCCTATGATATTAACTAAGTTAACCCTTACGAATGAGGAGTTATTTTCCCATCAGCCGATGCATCATCGTCTGTGCTTGCCAGGCAAGGTAATTAAGCAACAAGTGCCGTTCTATCCCTGTTACGTATTAATAGATTGTGTTAATAGATCAATCAGGGAAGTTGAGTTTTCCGGAGTAAGTTATCAGTTATCTTAGCTCATTCTAATGTTCATGACAGTGGTGAATTAGGTACAGGTTAATTGTACTCTATCTATACTTATAATAAATCTGTAGAGAGGTCAATTCTGTACATTAAATATATTTTCAAAATAACTATCAGGGGGTGATTAGTGATCGATACTGATGCCAAAAATGCAATCAGTAAAATTTTTGTCTGTCTGTCTGTCTGTCTGTCTGTCTGTCTGTATGTTCCTTATAGAAACAAAAACTACTGGACGGATTTTGACGAATCTTGGTACAATTATTCTTTATACTTCTGGGCATATTATAGGATACTTTTCATCACGCTACAATGAATTGGAGCAGAGTAGTGAAGGGAAATATTGGGGAAACGGGAGAATTTACTCCATTTTTTAAGCTTCTGGCGCGTGTGCAGCTTTAATGGTTAAAGTTCCATAAAAATCATGTATGACGGAAATATTGTTCATAAAATTGCTTAAAAAATATCCCTTGACAGTATATGTCTATCTTTCATGGTTGACTCACAATAACACGTGTAACTCCTGATCCAGATTGGTTTGAACGCGCTTATCGCAGTAACAACTGGTTCGAATTGACAAAATCGTTTGTATTGGAAAGTCCACTTACTATTTGTCGAGGAAGACTTTAAGCTAACTAACACTGTGTACGGAAACGAAACCCATGCGGACGGAGCCGCTGGCGGCCGCTAGTCGATACTAATATAATAAAACTGAAGAGATTGTTTGATTGTTTGAACGCGCTAATCCCAGCTAATACTGGTTCAAAATATTTTTGGGTTGGATAAGTCCATTTGTCAAGGAAGGCTGTAAGCTGTATGTATTGACACTATGTGTGCGGAAACAGAAAACTACAAGGGCGGTGCCTTAGACAGTTGCTAGTAAAATTATAAATTATTATATAGTAGCTTTTGCTTATATTGATATAAATTATTCAACTAGTGAATGTCGATGTACTAATGCAACCAAAAAAAAATATTTTTTCATTTCTATAAAAGACGACTAACATATTATCACACCATATTTGTAATCACATTCACAGCTCAAATCAGTGGTTTTTCAGAATTTTCAACAATAGTTGTTTGTAAAACCATTCCAAATTCACATAATCTAACCAGGAAGCCCATCTCTTCCATAATCTCTCATGTTTCCCATCCAAAGTACGAGTATATCCTAGATAATGCAGATTTTCATAAAGCGGTATTTCCCGCTTAGATAGCCGATAGCTCCGACGTATCACAACTTCGATTTGCATTTTACATAGCACCCACATGCCTATCTAATTATTAAATACGGAGATTATATTATAGGGAATGGTTATGCAGTAGGTATGTATGTAGTTGCAATGATGCGGTTTAACTAGGATATAAATAGATTCATGAAGAAAGATGTAACAAGCTTTTAGGAACTAATTAGCGGGCGAGGATTATACTACTTTGTTACTTACGCCATTGAGGCAGTTATCATTTTCACTTAAAGATATTTCTGCTTATTTTAAAGGTTCAAATTATGATCCCATTTTATTTCATGACTTTAATAAACAAACTTTAATCACTTTATTATCAGATATTTTCCGAAAAATACCTCATAAAAATCCATTAGCCTTGGGAATTGGTGATTTAATGGGTAGTCGTTTAGACATCTAACAACACCAGATATTTCAAACGTTCACGTGATAACGTGCCTAGCTACACATTTATTTTTATGTTGGCAATAAAATAGAAAGTGTTTCTAAACATGTTAAATTAACTTGAGTTATGCGATGTTTGAGTAAAGCGAACATGTAAGATTGAAATAAATGTTACTAAAGGCGAATATCGAGCCTCTTTAGTTAATTAATAACTACATACTCGTCAAATAAAACTACTTTCAAACGGATGGAATCGCGGTATAATTTTTGACGGGTTTTCCTGTAAAATATAGTTTAAAATTATATTGCGACTCTGTCAGTAGTTTAATTCTTCAGTAACAGTGTAAGCATAAATCGATAAAATATGTATGTTCTTACTCGCAGTATAAAACGAAGTCGCTTTCTTCTGTCTGTCCATATGTATGCTTTAATCTTATGAACCACGCAACCGATTTTCATGCGGTTTTTATCAGATAGAGTGACTCAAGAGCAAGTTTTGTGTGTATAATTCATGCACAATATAGTAATAAAAAAAATTTAATATTAGTTGCACCCGTGCGATTCCGGGGCGGGTTGCTAGTTATTACATACTAGCGGGCGCCCGCGACTTCGTCCGCGTGGATTTCGGTTTCTTCATCTCCTATTTTATCCCCTTAGCAGTGGATTTTACAAATATTATTACAAAGGGGATGCCTACGTTAAAATAGCTTTATTAATGCAAAGTCTCAGCCCGATCGGTTAAAATTACAAAGTTTCATACTAACGTTCATCCCCTATTTTACACCCTTGGAGGACGAAATTTATCAATATCATTGCCTAAACGATGCCTACGACATAGTAGCTTTATAAATGCAAAGTCTCAGCCCGATCGGTTAAAAAATGACAAAGTTTCATACTAACGTTCATCCCCAATTCACCCCCTTGGGGGTTGGATATGTATGCAAAGTCTCAGCCCGATCGGTTTAAAATTTACAAAGTTTAATACTAACGGTTATCCCCTATTTTACCCCCTTGAGGGTTAGAATTTATCAATATGATTACTTAGGCAATGCCTACGTCATAGTAGCTTTATGTATGCAAAGTCTCAGCCCGATCGGTTTAAAATTGACAAAGTTTCACATTAACGTTCTTCCCCTATTTTACTCCCTTGGGGGTTGAATTAATCAAAATCCTTTCTTAGCGGATGCCCACGTCATAACATCTACCTGCATACCAAATTTCAGCCCGATCCGTCCAGTGGTTTGGGCTATGCGTTGATAGATCACTATGTAATCAGTCAGTCAGTCACCTTTGAGTTTTATATAGATGAAATATAGATAAAACCAGGGGCTTGCGACTGTTTACGCGTGGATTTCGGTTTTCGCACACATAGTGATATATTGCCGCTTAAAGCTTTCGGCAAATGGACTATCCAACACAAAAACATTTTTTCAATTTGAGCTAGTTGTTTCTGAGATGAGCGCTTTCAAACAGTCTCTTCAGCTTTATTATATTAGTATGGATGAATTTTCTTCTATCGAATATGATAATTAGGGTTAATGCTTTAACGGAAGGAAAGTTGGTATCCGTGTACACTGTACAGCCGCCTACTTAGTAGGCATACTAGTTTCAAGTCTGCTATCATTCGAGAATGCGGAGGCTAATTTGTTTCCCATGTTAGAAATGGTTTACGACGACAAATTACTATCTATAAATTTGAAGCCGGGTGCTTGGACAAAGCCGGGGAAGGTGCTGGGTGTCTCACTTTAAAGTGTTAGCGCTAACTTTATAACTTGAGCTATTGCAAAAGTAGGCGCTTGGGTTATGGAAAGACTGATACTTTAAACTTCAGTTATTGTTTTATTTGAATAGGTTCAGTTAGGAGAGGTAGAGCTTTGTGGCACTTCTACTCTAATGAGCCGCTCGTCTGGGGAAGTTCCTTACCTTACAGAAGACTACAGTGAAGTAGCACTTCGTAACTTTTGTGTTTTTTTTCAGCTAGTGAGTAAGTGGTCGCCAAAGCTCGGTTAGAGAAGGTAAGGGGTCTTAAAAACCGACAACGCATCGCCGATTTCTCTGGTAACGCAGATCCATGGGCGGTGATTTCTTACCATCAGGCGACACGCTAGCTCGTTTGCCACCTCTGCCATAAAAAAAGCTTACTAATACATTAGAACGAATCCTTATCTACGCGAATGTTAATCCGTCCTCCGTAAACGATACTAGGGGAACCAGACAATTTATAAGTCATACTTATGAGTCTATCAGCAAGAAAAAAAACTTCAACCAAAATACCTCTACAATTACAGTTGGCACCAAACACGTTTCCATTTTTAAAAGACACATAATTACAAATAGAACACTACATAACTTAGTCCTTTTGCAGTGTACAAATGTATCCCTGACACTCTGCAACCATCGGGGGAGCGAGGCCTCGTCAGGTGTTGAAATACGACACATTGAGCGCGGCCACAATCGGTGCTAAACCAACGAGAGAAACTTGCTAATGATCGCTAGACATAGTAGGGGGGCTGACACCTACATTCCCAAACTGTAGGTGTCAGCCCCCCACTCTGATATAGACCCATAGCGAACCCCAAAAATGTTCAACCTGAATTGAAACTCTACAGTTACCATACGGTCGACACCAAACAAGTTACCATTGCTAAAAGACGCGGAATGCCTTTAAAAAAAGATTTCGTAACTTCGTCCCATTGCAGACTTATACAATACATACGTACATACATACAAACGTATCCCTAACACTCTGCAGCCAGCAGCGCAGCGAGTCCTCATCAGGTGTTGAAATACGACACATTGAGCACGGCCACAATCGGTGCTAAACCAACGAGAGAAACTTGCTAATGATCGTTGGACATAGTCAGCGGAACTCAAACTGTAGGTGTTAGCCCCCACAGAGTTATTATAGGAGGAGCCAAGCACAATTTTATCGTTCGGATAATGCACCCATGACTGTGGGACTATTGTCGAGCTATGCAGAAATTCAGGTTTCTCAGGGAAACCGAACCTCATGCCAGTGCCTTCAGAGCTTTGACCTTAAGGGCGTTCAGACCCATAGTGCCAGATTTAAATACTTCATAGTGCCAGATTTAAATACTTCTGTGCAGCTATTCAAAAACTTGTGCAGTTACACAGGTTTGGAAACCAATGCCTCGCGGAGTCACATGAGTTTACTGCCGTGAAAATGCTGTTTCTGATGTTACTAGATCGTAACTCAGCGATGTCATTCGCTAAAGGTTGTAGACACTGTGCAGTGTGCACTATGTACAGCGTTGGTAATACTTCAATAAATATATTATAAAACTTCTATATTATGTATGATTATATGTACATTTATTTTTCGATTTTCATAAAATATACTCGTACTACCGGTACACTAAGCCGCACGGACGGTGATGATAACACAGCCAATTAATATTTTTTGACAATAGAATTTATTATATTTAGATATGAAATATGCACTGAAGTGTAAACATTTTGAAATATAAAATTCCTTATAAACACCTGTTAACTTGGCCCATTAGGTTTTAAGCAGTTGACAGTCAATTATGATCGAACAAATATCTTTATAATGTTTTACTTCTTTATGTAATTGATTTGAATTTCCATTATTAAACACGCAACTTATATGTTTGTAAATAACAATATGTAATTTGTTTCTACATCAGTTAATTCAAACATTTGGAGCAAAAACTCTCGGATCTTAATATTATTCTATGTACAGATAAAAAAATTGCTACTATAGAGTATTTATTATACACGTAGAGAATCACGAATTTCAATAAGTATGAAACATTGTTTTAAACAGAATGAAACCACATCTGACCGCTCACTCGACTCTAAGAAATCCACAACAGTCAGCAATAAACAGAAACTGCTGCGGTCGATAGCTTTGCGGTGCGCGCCGACAAAGGCACAGGTTCGATTCCCCGCCGAAACAAAACTGAAACAAATTTGAATGTTCCACCGCAAATGAGGCCGGGCCGATAAAATGTGATGATAGTTGGTTTATTTATTGAAGTGCTTGTACTGGTGTTCTTGTAATGATGTACTTTAAAAGTAAGCCCGATCGGTTCGGAATACGTATCGACGTTTTGCAATTAGTTGAGTTTTAGTTGAGAATTACTTGAGTATAACTAATTGCAAAAGCTAAGAGTCTAGGACTAGTTAAAAAGTCTAAGACTAGGTAACATGCCTCTTACCAATTTTTTAATAGTTATTTACATTGACAAGGTTTCTCCTGCATTAAGTTTAAGCGCTATTATAATTAATTAAAGAGTATAATTTAGTTAGTTTAATTAACCATGAGGCTCAAGTGAAGAAATATTTAGTTATGATGGCAACCGTTTCAAAACGTATAAAAAGTTCCTATAAAACTTAAGTATTTATGAATATAAATTCCTGAATTCTAAAAGTGCATTATAACTTTATAACTGCTTTGTAAGATTGCATTGAATTAATGTTTCACAAAATCTATATTAACCAATCCTTTATGCATGAAACATTAATATAATAAAATACTTTTCAATACTTCAACCACTACTTAAACCTTCTTCGTCTATACCATGTTTAATGTACTTTATACAAAAAAGCTGTAGACTTTGTTTGTTTTACAGCGCTAATCTCAGAAAGAAATGGTTAAATTTTTTTTTTGGTTGGAAGTTCTTTTGTCGAGGCGAGCTTTAGGTTTTAAAACCTAATCTAACTAATGTCTGCAGAAACCGCAATCCACGCAGACGGAGTCGCGAGCGACCGCTAGTTACTAAATAAAATAACAAACAAGCAATCTTATTAAAACGCATCTGCAATCAAAGATTGCAATAATCAAACGTCTACACCATCATAACCCTTTACGAACTGCATGAGTGCAGACGTCGTCGTAATGCATTTATATGCACTTCCCAGAAATGTTATTATAACATGAGCGGTGCAACCGTGCGTAAAGACTGCAGTCTGAGACCCGCTATGCAGCAAAAGTGCAACCCACGCTGGGAAAGCGGGGAACTGCAGTTTTGTATAGCCACCTTGTATATTTTTATAAAGGTTAAAAAGGTAACGAATAAACGTATTTTTTTACCTTATACTCGTACATAGTACAGTTTTAGGGTTACCTTTCCCTATCACTAGTGATTTAATGAAGTTTGCTTTTAGGTTAGATCTTTAAAACTACGCAACGGATTTTGATGCCTTCTTGATTATTATTAGAAAGATTCAAGAGAAAGGATTCAATGTCTAAATACAAACATATACAAAAGTAATGAAGGAACTCTCTGGATTTCGGTTTAAGCCGAGTTTCGCCGCTAACAAAAATCCATCCATATAATTATTAAGAATATTATTCTTCACGATCTTCATTTATAAAACCCGCTAGTGTGGTTCGAGACTAACTGCAACATCACGAGATGTGAGCATTGTAGAATCCTCGTTATTTGGATATTTTACGGCTCAACAACACTACAACACGCGTACGAATAACAGTCCCGCCCGCTCCGTTCTCCCGCCGGACGGAATGTCATTCTGACACGTGACGTAAGCGCCTGAGACAACCAACACTATACAGCCAATACACTACATCCCTTTCTTGATTTAATTTAGTTTTATTAAAACGAATGTACTTACTTCATATAATCATGAGACAGTTTTATCTATGTGGAAAGTTTACTACTAGTTACATTATTTTAATTGCTTATTAATCAAATCAAATCTTAATTTACGCATTAAGAGGTCAACCAAAATTTTACACCATTGTGGTGCCTGAAGTGGGATTAAGTTGCAAGATTCCTTTCTTCGTCGTCGATTTAATTTCAATCTTACCACACGCTCCATTCGCCCTGAATGAGTGCCCTATATTCCTTCTACGGACTTGACCAGTTTCATCGTTTCGGACTTGGATAACTCCACTTCATTATTTCCACTGTATGCGTTTCAGGATTGTAGTCCTAGCATAATTTATTCTGTCTATCCATTTTACTTTTTCTGTTCTTAATATAAACTTTATCACCTAGTACCTACTAGATCACTTTCTTCTGCCTTTCTTTTCCTATCTCCATAATCCTTTCCTCTTTCTTTCCTTTCTTGATCCCTGTCCTTGACCGCAGAGTCTTTTGATATCCTTTCCATTGTATCACTCACTACAGGAATTTTATCTCTAAATCTTAAATTATTCTTCCGGTGACAGAATGTGGTGTGCTATTGTACATAGTTAGATAGTCTAGTCTAGTAAACTTTCCTTCCAATCTTTATTTTCAGCTATGCTTATTTTTTAACCGCTTTAATATATCGCGATTTTGTCTTTCGACCTCTCCCTTTTGTTGTGGCCAGTATTGAAAAAAGGTAATGTTTCTTTCTGTTAAAAATGTTGAATTCTTCGCTGATCATATCCGCCAATGTCTTCCATTATCCACTGTTATTAAAGTTGAATTTCCTAAACGACTAAATATTTCTTTGAGATTTGCCACAATTTCGGTAGGGGTGATTTTCCTACAAATCTTAACTTCTTTATATCTGCTGTAAGTCTACTACAGCAACCAGATGGTCACCGCTAGGGAGGGGCCCATCAAATCAATCGCAATGTCAATCCAAGAACCGTCAGGCATTTCTCGTCGTTTCATAGGATTTGAGGCATGTAGTGCAGATACAAGAGTGCATCCTTTACACGCTTTTACAATGTTTTCGGCATCCTTGTTACATTTAAGCCACCAAACTTTTGTTCGAAGTTTTGCCTTCATCGATACAATGCGGAGATTTATAATGAGTTTGCGATATTGGTCTTACCCGATTGTTAAACTACTTTGTAGCTATACGACTGTACTATAACCCATATCTCTATCCTAGCACATGTTTTGAACTTGATTCAAATATAACCTCCGACGGTTTGTGGTCTGTTATAAGTTCGAATCTTCTGCCATAGAGGAAAATGTGAAAATGCTCTACTGTCCATACACGGGTTAATGCCTCTATCTCAGTCTGGCAGTAGCGGCGTTTACCATCAGTCCGAGTCTTGTGACCATATTCAATAATCCTGGGGTTGTCTTCAGAATCAGTTTGGACTAGCACTCCACCCAGGCCCACCGGGCTAGCGTCTGCTATGACCATCGTACGATCGTTTACATCGTAGTAACCTAAGGTAGGTATATTTGTCATGATATCCTTCATTCAATGAATTGAAACATCGCTGATTTTCTGGTCGCCAATGATCTGCAATATTTTTTCGATCTCCATTTTTATTTCGAAGAAGTGCTTTCAGAGTTTCGTTATTGTCGCATAATTGGGGATCCATTTGCTGACGAAATTAATCAGGCCTAAGAAGCTTCGTAAATATCCGGCAGTTTTTGGCCCTCTAAATTCTTTTATCGTAGAAACGTACTTTTCCAACGGTCTCACGCCTTCTGCTGACAACTCATGTCCCAAAAACCTCACTTTACTCATCCCGACAGAACATTTGTCTTCTCTTACTAATACATTATTCTCTTTCAGAACTGACATCACTTTCTTTACTCGAGCATCATGCTCCTGCCTGTGTTTCCCGTAAATCAAGATGTCATAATTTACCACTCCTTCACAACCTACAAGCATGTGCTCTAATGTTTTATGAAAGATTTCATACCTAAATAGGCCTTTATTATTGGTTATGAGGGTGGTTATATGTCTTGAAGCCATTTAATGAAATGCGTCTTTTATATCCAATTTTGTGAAAACTTGCATTTTTCATCTTTCGGTATTAATTTGTCCATTGTCGGCAATGGGTGGTTTTCTCGTACAGCTTCATAAGATCGACGCATGTCTTCACAAAGACGTATTTCTATTTATCCCCACAAACTTTGAGACATGGTAATCAATTGAATGGTTCAGATAAATAGGTGTTATCTGCTTTGCACATCAATTTAATGATTGGATTATTTATCCCCACAAACTTTGAGACATGGTAATCAATTGAAGGGTTCAGATTGAGCTTAACAATCTGCTTATCACTTTAATAAGCCCTTCAACACCGGCACCACAGGGTATACCCATTTGGAAGAGCTTACGGCTGGTTCTATAATATCCCTTTGTTTAAGATATTCAATTTTCCCCTCAATTTTAGCTTCTAAAGGTAGCGGGGTCCTTCTAAAAATGTACAAACAGGAGTAGGTAAAGATTAATAACACATAATAATCAAACAACATCTAAAGATGTTGCAATATTATGTTTAATAAATAATTTAACGTATCAACAATATTTATTTGGACTTATACCTCACCATTATCATTTATAAATATATATTAGATACTTTATAACAATGAAATCAATACCTGTAAGGCTTTAGTGGAGTGGTATTGCCACAGGCCGTGAATGTTACAGTAGGATTTAGTTGTTGATTAAACATTAAACAAACTAACTTTGTTCTTCTTCATTGTTTACCAAGTTGATTCCTGTTTGAGCAACCTGCATGAATGTCGCTTGTAGATTTTGCTCTGTTTTGGAGCAGAGTATGAATCTAGTTTAGATATTGCAACTTCAAACACGTCGACGCCAATACTTGACTCAATATTAGCACCAGAAATGTTCTAAAACACTTCTTGCGAATCTAAACTAGCGAAATGTAGAAGAGAAGCCCTTTTCTTGATGTCTTTATCAATGTTAGACGCTTCCAAGAATATGAGCAATGCTCTTTTCCAGCGTTCCCATCGTATACCCACTGAAGTGGATTCCCCGTAACAATCAAACTTTTCCAATGACAGGAGTGACATCTTTGGGCAACCTGGAGTGATAAATTTAATGATTCAGATATGTTATCCGCTATTTACTCATCAATTTAATGGTCGGATTATCTGCTATTTAATTTAATGATTCAGATTGATGCCTCCAATCTGCTTATCAATTCAATGATTCAGATTGATACCTCCAATCTGCTTAACAATTCAATGATTCAGATTGATTCCTCTAATCTGCTTATCAATTTAATGATTCAGATTGATGCCTCCAATCTGCTTATCAATTCAATGATTCAGATTGATACCTCCAATCTGCTTAACAATTCAATGATTCAGATTGATTCCTCTAATCTGCTTATCAATTTAATGATTCAGATTGATGCCTCCAATCTGCTTATCAATTCAATGATTCAGATTGATCCCTCCAATCTGCTTAACAATTCAATGATTCAGATTGATTCCTCCAATCTGCTTGTCAATTTAATGATTCAGATTGATCCCTCCAATCTGCTTATCAATTCAATGATTCAGATTGATTCCTCCAATCTGCTTATCAATTTAATGATTCAGATTGATTCCTCCAATCTGCTTATCAATTTAATGATTCAGATTGATCCCTCCAATCTGCTTATCAATTTAATGATCAGATTTTCATCTGCTCTTACATTTATTTTCATTTAATCAACATGTATATAAGTGTGTACTTTTAAAATGGAGTATGTACACTGGGTCCTACAATGTAGTTGTACTTTAAATTTTGTTTTTCCAGTTTTTGGTTGGATGGCCTGGGTCTCAGTAGTCATGCTCACTATAATGTTCATATGTATTTAATATTTTAATTCTGTACCTGAAAGAGGTAACTTTATGGCCTAGTACTAGTAAAAGTACAAGTATGTAAACTTGACAAAATTAAATATTGTAACAAAACTTGGCGATTGAAAAGAGCAACTATCGAGTTTCTTGCCACTTCTTCTCTGTAGATGACTGCATTCCGAAGTCGGTGGTAGATTCAATGTGTTGTTTTTATAATATTGACGATTCATAAGTGCTTTTCTGAGGCCTATTTGAATTAAGTATATTTTGAGTTTGAGTTTGAGTTTGAGTGCGGTATGGGAATCGAACCTGCACCTTCATGCACAAGCGGCCGTTTCGTTTCCAGCGACGTCATTGGATTATAATTGTTAATAATGCAACAAAACTAAAATACAAATAAATATTTTTAATTTAAACGTAATCGTTTATTTTCTAATACGAAATAGGTATTTCATGCCCAGCATCTAGCATAATCCAATTAAATAACGTGATTACTGTCGCCAGGTATTTCAAATATACACACATAACTTTTGTAGTAAACGGCCCAAAGAAGGAAAATAGAAAAGTTAATTTCTTAAACATCTCTTCTTCTTCTTCATTCGAGTGCTAGAGCCTGTTTTACTACATGGTCTTCAGGGCGTCTCATGACATGACCGAACCATCGCAGGCGGCTTTCAGTAAGTTTTCTGCAATAGGCGCAACCTTAAAACTTACTCTAATGTGCTCGTTTCGCACTTTATCAAGTCGAGTTACACCTGCAGCCCATCTAAGCATCTTCATATTACTGACGTGCATTTTCTGTTCATGGGCTTCCTTTATAGCCCAACATAAATTATTATTTTGATAATCCAGTATAAAATAATTCTAACTTCACAATTGATACATGTAACTAAACAACGTTTGTCAAAACAGCCCTTGCACAAAGTATGTACTTTGCCTTACTACATTGGCTTCATTTTTAAATAGCAAAATACTGTTAAAATTTAATGTTAAAATTATTGTTTAACATATAACAAGTCAGTAACTATACTCATAATTTTGATGTTTTATTATTTACCATCAAACCTTTAAAGAATCGGTGTTAATAAACAACATAATTAACTGTACCGCTCAGAAGTCCGAGCCGCACTCGAAAAACCGACACAAATTCCCCTCGACCCGGGACGGGAATCGAACCCAGACCACGACCCGGTATCTATACTATTAGGTCAACACAGTGAGGCGAATGTTCCAATCGTTTCCTTTTGTACGCCTCAATGCCAAGTTATTGACCTACGTTAAAGTTTGTAGGTACAAGGGACTACCCGAACGGTGGAATGTTATTGTTAGAATTTGCGCTCGAACTGCATCAATTTCTTTGTGCGGTACATATTAATTACGCGTTTCAAATGTTTCTTTTCGTTTCTTCTTGAAATACATGACCATTTAACGTTCAACATTTAATTTATACCCAATCTTACTAGTATACTGAGAGATACATGAAAAAATCGTGGTTTTAGAGATCACTGATTTTTCCTTTATTTTTTCCCCTTTTTTTTTAGTAAGTAGTATAATGTACCTTTCTCCTCGTCGCCACATGTAGAATCCTCGTTATTTGGATATTTTACGGCTCAACAACACTACAACACGCGTACGAATAACAGTCCCGCCCGCTCCGTTCTCCCGCCGGACGGAATGTCATTCTGACACGTGACGTAAGCGCCTGAGACAACCAACACTATACAGCCAATACACTACAAGCATCACCGCTCCAGCCACATTCAACTTACCTCTAGTTATCTACAGAATTAATGTATTAATTATAATTGTATCATACCTTGCCGGACTGTCGAGATGCCGTGAATCTATTTTCGCTACAGATCTCGTTTCTTAAAATAAATTACGTATCTTTTTGTATTATTTTAATTTTAAGCTGTTTACAGTTTACATTGACTATGCGGTACTAAATGCAATATCGTTGTATGTAAGTAGTGCATAAAAAGCATTGTTACTCGTATGTATTCTAATTAGTGCTTGACTTTTCGGCTGTACAAGTACATATAACAACAGTGGTCCCAGACATTTACGTATGTTTATTAACTTAAACTAATAATTAATAACTAATCCAAAATAATGAAACTGATGAACTCATGGTGATTATAATCACGAAAATGAGGCGACAATTAAACACACAAAGAACCTATAACATATCAAATTAAAAACCAGATAAACACACATCGTAATCTACATTAAAACCCGTCGATTCTACAACCGATTATAAAAATAATAATGTAACAATTTTGTACCATTTTTATGGACAAACAAAGAATTATCGTTCAATTCACGTTCCGGCGCTGGGTGGCGGAGGTATCAAGGTTTTTTATAGCAGGACCTAATTATGAAAAACGTTGCATTATCGTGGGCTTGTATTGCGGCTTACATTGTTGCATCAACTGAATTAAAACGAAATGTCTCAACTAGTTCGTGATGGAATCGCGAACATGATTTCTAAAAGGGTTATGTGTAAACAGGCGTGAAATATAAATCACTTTTTTAAATACATACTAAGCACATCTATTTAATATAGGTAATGGAAAAATGGGGTGTATTTTTATATGCACAGTATTCTAACATTAACTACATGAAAGGGTAGCAAAAACCTAAGCTTTAAGAGAATGAAATATTTTTTTTTTTGGTAGGATTTAGATATGATGCTAACCGGGAAAAAATAATGGACTTGGAGTACTTGTAAATTTTATTGTACGGACAGTTAAGATGTTAAAACAATTTTGTTTAAATAAAAGGTCCCCATTCATTTAATCGCTGTTTACGCGAACATTTACTAGATAATTATGATTATAAAAAATATAGATACTTAAATGTTGCTATTATCTTAGCGGCAAAATACCTTAACGCGTGAACATGTCCGTGACATTAAAAAAACAACTTAAAAGTTAATCTTCTATCCTTTCTAGGCTGTTTTTTAAAAACGCACGTGCTTCATCCGGGCTCAATTTGGCGGCTAATTTGCGGATAGCATCGGCGCAGGCGCATTCTTGCGCGTCTAATAACTAATTAACCGCACCCTGTACTAGCTTATCCCACAGGGCTAGGCGATGAGATACATATTATATTTTTTATGAATATAAGATTGTATAGTAATCATATACGTGCTTGATGGGCTAGGCAATGAGATACGTATATATTTTTTATGAATATTAGATGATATCGTACGTATTATACATTTACGTGTTTGATATAAGAAACTTCATTATTTCTTTGGCGAATGGTATTTGGCATATTTATCAATATGCTGCTTGAATTGATCTTGTTCTATGGTCTAATAAAACATTTATCTGTCAAAAAGCAAATAACACCATTTAGTGTCTGCAGTGCAAGGGCACTAAACAAATCTTGTGCTGTAAGTAAAAGTAGACAAGAGATAAAAACACTTTAGTCCGAGAATCTATATCTATACTAATATATAAAGCTGAAGAGTTTGTTTGTATGTTTGTTTGTTTGTTTGAACGCGCTAATCTCAGGAACTACTGGTCCGATTTGAAAAATTCTTTTTGTGTTGGATATTCTATTTGACGAGAAATGCTTTAGGCTATTGGAAATCGAAATCCACGCGGACGTTCGCGTATATTTGTCCACATCCCTAGTTTTATATTACTCGTATATTCGCATTGCATTTTTGCCTTCGTAGCAATCCACGATCTTCTTCTGTCGATAATTAAAAATAAACACAGATGAATTTTAGACCAATTTCTGTGAGCTGATAATCTACTTGAACAGATTTCGTAGATAGTTTGTCTGTATTCAGGTGACATGCTACAGTATTTTTACCCACAGAAACTCAAAAACTTTAATAAATCATTTACTTCCGTCTTATACATGGACGTTGGACGCGTGTGAATAACCCACCCTCCTATGATTTAATATTGGGTAAGGAAGGAAAGCAATAACCTAATGGGCTAGTTACTTGAATGGTATATTAATTTAAGTTTCACCTTTTCGAATTCAAAGTCTCTTATATTCAGTAATACGACACGAAACACTAAACATATAGTGTTAAATTCAAATCATTGAGAGCAAAATATAATGTTATGAGATCAGAAAACAAACATTTACTTGTTTGTGAAAGTATCAGGAAATCTGGATCACTTTATAATGATAATTTGCACGATATTAACTTCATAAGTGGGTTTATTAGCAAGATCATAAGCGTCTTGACCTCTATAGCAGTAATATCGTACTGTAATATGTTTTAGTACCTGTACGTGGTTAAGAAAACTGATTAATGCTGTTAAGAAGAGAGCTACAAAAACATAATAAGTCTAAATAAGTTTAGTGAGACACTAAGTAAGTACCGTAAGTATATTGTAATTAATCTGAATCCTAACGAACGTGATTTTTTCGCTTCACTTTTATTATTGAATAGTAGTTGGCGGTATAATTGGTGGAAGAGTCATCATATTTTATCATTTTGTAATTTTCTGACGATTACTAAGTGCTTCTATGAAGCCTTATTTAATAAAATATATTTGAGTTTGCGTTTACGTTTTGAGTAACGCACTTCACTATACACAAAAGAAAAATGAATTGAGAACGCTTCCTTTTTAAGAAGTCGGTTAATAATGATGTAAGATAACGATCTCATTGTCAATACCAGCTGGCAGATAAAATTTGAATTAGTTTCCATGTTACAAGTTTAATCACATCACATTTATTTTTATTGGCTTACCTATAAATTTGTTCTTTTTTAACAAACAAACATTTGAAATAATAATATACCATTGTGACTTACGATTTTGATGTGTACTATGTATGGTCTCGTAAAGTATCAAAATGGCTGGTTTCAGCAGAATATTCCAATAAAAATGGCAGTTTCCATTAATTTAATGATAGTAGGTACAAGGCACAACGATATTTCTAAGTATCTCACAAAATCGTAAATCGACAAGACATTACGTATGTATTGAATAATTTTATTGAGGACCGCCTTAAAGGAATATTTAGTTCAGTCCCTAGTACCTACCAATTCAAGAAAGTGATTCCTCCTCGGTATTGAATGGATTCTATTTTAAGTAGTTTAACAGTTAATACAATCTTTAACTAATGTATAACTTTGTTTAAGTTTGGACACTTTCTTTGCTGTTCTAAATCTGCTAATTAGACAATAGAATCGGAGTGTTCCCAGTCGCCTAAGTATTTAAAATAATCCAGTATCCATTGTAGCAATGACACAATTTCAATATAATTATAAAGGTCTTCAACGTCCAGTAGAACATAAAAATATGCTGATACTCTCCCTTCGAGCGTAAAAGTGGTGATTAAAGATCATTCACTAATGATTGAGGTTAAAATTATATTAAAAATGGCTGAACGTAAGCCAACCCTGCCACCAAGGTATAATCTCCCAGTGGTTATAATAAGCCCGGCCACCATTAGGACGTGCGTTCAGAATGCAATTTAGTGCTTTTGCTTTTGTTTGAGGTTAAGCGGCGGTCACCCGAATGTGAGGTCTTCATTTGAAGGAGTTCTTAGATTAGTTTATCCTAGATGGTATGTTCAAGTCAATGTGGTAATGACATTTTAAACAATATACGAGTACATGTGTCTAAAGTATCAATTTAGGGTCGAAAACATCTGTTTTGAGTGTAGGAACACACTAGGCTGAAATAACGTGACCGAAGTTCGGCGGCAATCCATCATCATCCTAGCGCCTCTCCCGGTTGCATCCTCGGCCATTGCTTTGGAGCCCAGGGAACGCTGCGACTATGATCCTGAATTGACATGCCTGGTTATTACAATGGAGCGACTGTCGTCTGACCTCCGTAACCACAAGGGAAACCAGACCAGTTGGATCGTAGTCGGGACCAACGGCTTAACGTGCCTTCCTAAGCACGGAATCATCATTCTTATCGGACAATCAGGTGATTCAAGCCTGCAATGTCCTAACCAAACTGGGAAAACCAACACAAAGTGAAAGTGTTCCCTGCGGGATTCGAACCCACGACCTCCGAGTTTGTAGCTTTTGAGCACAGCGCTCTAACCACTACACCACGGAGGCAGTTGAATTCGGCGGCAATGCATTTACTATGCGTAATTACGCTAGGTAATTTCGGCATAGTGTGTAATTTTAAATTAATTGCAGGCGTAGTCACGCCATACTTCTTGTGTTTTCCGCCTAGTGTTCTTCTATACTCATACTTAACTTATTTTAAACCTTTACTTGGCAGTTACATGTAAGTAGGCTTTTAACACCTCCGTGCTTCGGATTCAGAAGGTACGTCCGTTGGTCCTGCAACTAATCTCTTTACGGTCGTGTCAGATTGCTGTTTCACTGAACTGTGAGAATGAGGGAATAGATAGTGCACCTGTGCTTACGCACTCTCTTGTGCACTATAATTATATCTTGTTTACCTTTCTGAGGATAAGATCGGCCGCCATGGCCGACTACGGCCGGAAGGCTATTATTATTATTATATCCTAAAAGAAAATACGATAAATAATATAAGGTACGAAAAATACCTTAATTTAAATCACTCGATGTCAAAATGTTATTTTACTCATGTTTTTTCAATTTAATGGAGGAGTTAATTTGCCAAGTGGATCAAAGTACCAAGGTATTTAATTTAACCTGAAATTGAAATGGCCTAATAAAAATTGGACCTTTTTCATATTTCATTCAATTTTATGGTCTACTAGCGGCCGCCCGCGACTCCGTCCGCGTGGACTTCGATTTCCAATATCTTATGTGTTATTCTGATGTATTAGCTATATTGTGGTAAAGTTTCATTCAAATCCATTCAGTAGTTTTTACGTGAAAGAGTAACAAACATCCATACATCCACACATCCATACATCCATACATCCATACATCCACACATACAAACTTTCGCCTTTATAATAGTAGTAAGATAATATACGATGCACAATAGATATTTACTTTTATGTACTCGTAATCCAATTACACTTTCATTAAAACGCACAATTTAATTAATACGCAAATGGAAGTTATAAAACTTAATTACACATAAAACGTATAACAATAAAATAGTAAATATATTTATTTAACGGACATTCATTGACCGAACGGGGAAAAAACAAAGTAAACATTTGCGATGTTTTATTATAATATGCATTATAATTGTACGATACGAATACGGATTCGGAAAGATACCAAGTAATTGTTTATCAGCCGTATGCCGGAATGGAAACGTGCGTATTAAAATTTGTGTTGAAAAATTGCCTGTGTCCCAATATAATAATTACACATCCAAAGCTAAATGAATCCGCTTGGGCGAGACGCAGGATACAGTTCACAACCTCTTTCGAAGAATTTTAACCACTGAGATCGGCGTACGCGCAGGTCATGTGCGCACGCCACAGCGATGCGGGATAAAATAAGGATCCTTCCAAAATTAATAATAAAGGTAAAAGAACAATGCAGAATGAAACACAAAAAATAACAGTGCAGCTTTTTAAACTCTAAAAAAACTTTTAAGAAATTGAAAAAAATCTAAATTAATAGTGAAAATGAATAACAAACATTTATTTTTAACACATTACAACAAAAAATCAAAAATAACGAGTACTGTTCTGTGGCCAATCAAGACTTAAAGCAAACATAAACCATTGAGTGAGTAAACAGCTCATTTACTCACTGGCTTTTAGATAAGTAGATTCTACTTCAAAAATGTCATCTCAACATGTGAAGTCACATACGTACTATTTAGCATTTCTCCAAGCTATTGTATTTGGCCTTAATACCGTCTTCATGTCAGAAAGGAAAACGAGTATCTGATATTTCATTTATTTAACATACACACTTTTGTCTTGGATAATAAGTGGAAACTGTCCCACTAAAATCCGCATGTAGCACCTCAGTGGCGGCCCCACAGCTTGGCGGCGCGACTGTCCAGCTATAAAACACGAGTCGTCCGCCACGCCCACTGCGGCTGTTCACAACGGCTCCACAAAATAAAAGAGCCCTCTTAATCCGCGGTAATGTTCCCAGTAATAACAGCCTGAATAAAATGAAATGGAAAGAACAAATTCGCCACGACCATAAGCTATTAAAAGCTAAATTAGTCGGGAATAGGAGCGCTGTACGTTATTTTATTGGATACTTTATGGCCCCCGTGTAATTAGCTAATGTTAATATTGACAGTAGACAAAGGAATACGACTATGTACTGGGAAGCATTCCGTGTTTATTTAACAGAAAAACTTTTATTTTATTTGTTAACCGGTTTACCGTTTCTGCTCTATGAGCAAACGTCTGATGGTAAGTTAAAAATATTTAGTTTTAACTTATTTCAAATTTTCAATGTATTGCCTAGTTCTATTAGTAACTGTCAAAGTAACTTAATCTAGATGTTACGAAGAGTAAACTATTGCTAGTCAATATAAATTAATATAATTTATTGGCAACTGTGAGACATATTCCTCTTACTGCCCAGCAGGGCGCAAACACATGTAACTGTCAAGTACCAATAGAGACATATTTGTGACGTAATCACCGCCATAATGTAATGTGTCAAAAGGGAATATAAAAATGAACTCACATTCCTGTCAGAAGACAGTAGCGTGAACGCGTGATCCGGAACGCGCCTAGATGGTATTTTGACAGCAAAAACAACATGGCGGCGGTGATTGCGCGCGAAATCGATCGTCACGAGCGCATGAGCATTCCACTCGCACTGTACGCGTGCCGGAACAAAAACTACGTTGTGAAAGTAATTTTCCTCGGGATATTAAAGATATACGGCATACTCGGATGATTAGGTGCGCGCTGCCTACACGCGCGGCAGTGAGATAAGTAAGAGATCAGAATTACTTTGAAGGATTGTCTGAATAGAATACCACGCTTGGAAACCTGGATTACTCGATTAGTGTTCTCTCTGAATTGGTTGAGTGAGATGATGGCTGACACATACGTCATACCTTACATACGTGATTGATCAGGTGTCATTAGTAGCGACTGGTCAGCTGGGACTCAGTCTATCTATACATTTTTTTTATTTTACTAGCGGCCGCCCGCGACTTCGTCCGCGTGGATGTCGGTTTTCATTATACGAATGTTTTTTCCCGCTAACTCCCGTTCCCGTGGGAATTTTGCAATATCCTTTTGCAACTAAGCATCAAGTTTACTAAAGGACCTGCATGCCAAATTTCAAGCGTCTAACTCAAGTAGTTTAGATTTTCCATACAAACTTCCACCCCCTCATTTCGGGGAAGTGGGGGGTTGGAATGGGTCAAAAAGTAGCCTATGTTCTGTCTCAGGGTCTAAAGATTGTCTGTACTAAATTTCATCAAAATCGGTTGCGAGGTTTAAGCGGGAAAGCGTAACAGACAGACAGACAGACAGACAGACAGACAGACAGACAGACAGACAGACAGACAGACAGACAGACAGAGTTACTTTCGCATTTATAATATTAGTTGGGATTTTAATATTGAATGTGAGGAACTGTATGGCTTAGTTAGAGAACGTTATGAAATCAATGTATTTAAAAAAGATTGTAATTATTGGCGATTTAAAAGAGCAACTGTCGAGTTTCTTGCCGCTTCTTCTCGGCAGATGACTGCGTTCCGAAGTCGGTGGTAGATTCATTATATTGTACATGTATCTTTGACGATTTATAAGTGCCTCACTGAGGCCTACATAAATAAAGTATATTTGAATTTTGATTTTTTTTTTTGAATTTTACGAACTAACAGCAAAATTAAATGTCATAAAAGCCTTGGTCGCAGCGGCTGTGTAATCGGTGACAGTACTTTTGGTATTATGTAAGAACTATTTTAACGCTTCACGATACTACAACATCGAACGATGTTAAGGCCGACACCCCCGTGATTTCAGCCGTGAGCGCATCGAACGAGTGTCGCTTAGTGAATTGCATAGCTGTATTCTTTGATATTACTGTCATAAATGTGTATTTACGGGAACCTATGTGGTTTACCTGTCACTAGTATTTGCATTTGCAATTATGTATTCTTCAAACTTTACCTCGTATCATGTTTTATTTACCAAAAATCACAAAAATCTCAAAACCTAAGAAAGTGCAGAATTTATCCCTACTAAGTGCATTATTGACATATAAAGATTTATTGCTTCCTTCAATTGTGTAGGTATAGTCAGCGTCGGGTTGATATTTTGAATGTGTAGATTTTTTTAACGAATATAATGTTGTCAACATTATGGGCACTTCTTTGTACCAATATCTTTGAGTAGGTATTTGGTTGCCTCTATTCATTTGAGTACCCAGAGACCCACTACCTATTTGAAGCTGACTGTACTAAAGCTCCTTCCCATAGATCTGCAGAGGTTGTGCAAAACAAAACTCCACACGATTCCCACTCCATACCGACTCTGTACACTCGATTCTGTATCGTACTGGTCCGCATTTAAATAGGTGTCCTTTTACTTTATTATTACTCGCGAATACAGCGAGTATTTAAATATTTAGTACCTAAAAGAGAAAACAATGGAGTATCTCTATGCATAGTAGCGGCACGTCTGACAATCGTGGTCATTAAAGTATCGGATACTCTTATCCGGTAATTTTACGAGTTAAATTACAAAGATCCTGCTTTAGCAGTAACAAAGGGCGCGTATTTCTTCGCGGCAATATTTATAATTAGCTAGTTGTTTGCTAATATGCTTTCGGGCGGTGCGGTATCATTGCTGAATGTATTTTCGAACTTGAGTTTATTATAATATATATACCTTTATAATTTGTAGTGTCCATTCCTTTAGCATGCAAGCAATTTATAAGTAGACTCTTGAAGATATTGGAAATAATCTTGTAGTCTGTCACGGAACGATATTGATTGGGGAATCTCCTTTTTAGGGTTCCGTAGCCAAATGGCAAAAACGGAACCCTTATAGTTTCGTCATGTCTGTCTGTCTGTCTGTCCTGGTTCGTTCTCCGCCGTTTCTGAACCGATTGCCTCGAAAATTGGTGGAGAGATGTATAGTGATAATTCAAGAATTGGTTTTTAAAATTATCGAAAAATAATCATTTTTTACCCCCCCTCCCATACAGCGAAAAGTTAATTCTAAAAAAAAAATTCGACTTAACCCATCGTGTAGGGTATCGTTAAACAGGTATTTTTAAATACAATAATACTCGCCTTGAAACCATGTGGATCAAACACCCCAGACTCGAGATATATTAATACAAAGTTAAAATTAGAGCGTCCCCCCCCCCCCCTTAACTTTTGAAATACTATTACAATAATTCTGAAAAAAAAGGCCTGTATACCTCTAAGTAAGTACTTTCAACGAAAACTATAGCGAACTCTGTATCATACATAGTTATTTTTATACAACTCGACCAACTTATGACGTGCAGTTGCCCTTACTAAATATCTTTTAGCTACGGAACCCTTTCATGGGCGTGTCCGACACGCTCTTGTTTAAAAAGTCGTTTTAAAAAAATGTTCCTAGTTTATAGCAATCAGATTGTCTCTGCTGGTCAAGTCAGAGCCGTCTTCACCTATTAGAATACTTAGGCACATGAGCCTTTTAACCTCTAGTTTGGTAAACATAAAGCCCCAGACCGTGATCTGGGATCCCAATCGATTCCTGGGCCCTGGGCATGTTCCAATTGTGCCCAAAGTAAAGAGGTCAACTGGGTCGAGTTGCCTTCTCCATTTTCTTCACAAGCTTAAAATCTACTGGTGAAGAAGTTTCTCCACGAAGTTTTTCATTAATAGTATGTTGGGTTGATGTGAATTCTGCACATTACATTGCTGATTTAGCCAAAGATGCGTGCCGATTATGAGTGGCAATACGCCTTAACGGGATCCCACAAGTAATATGATAAAGTGAAGCAACATAATCACTACATACATTTATGTAGTATAAAACAAAGTAGCTATGCGCCGTCTGTCTGTCCATACGTATGCTTTAAATCTTTAAAACTAAGCAACGGATTTTGATGCAGTTATTTTGATAGATTAATACGATTTAATAATAACTGCCTCCGTAGTGCAGTAGGCTAGCAGGTCGCACTTTATGCGTCGGCTGCGTCTGGGTCCTGTGTTCGAATCCCGGGTCTGACCGATGAAATTATGTATATGTTTTCCTGTTGTGATAACACAGATACAACCCTGTGCTTACCGAGAAGCACGTAAAAGTGTTGGTCCTGCGCCTGATCTCTCTACGGTACGGTCAGAAACACTGTTTTAGTTGCACCCGTGCGAAGTCGCGGGCGGTCGCTAGTTGCGTATAAATGTGCTCACGTAAGCTCAGGTCCAGGATATTGATTGGCAAGTTGTTAGATCGACGCGGAGTCGTGTCTGGTATCGCAAGTACGTGATGAGACACGATAGCATCATTGCTTAATGACACAGGTACATCTGCGCAGGCCAGATTACCAATAAAGCTGGTATTACGTGTGCACTGCGCATTGAATATGTTGGACAGACTGAAGCTGGTTACTAAGGGCTGCGGAGAACTAATTTTCGAAACTTCAAGCTGGTATTACGTTTGCAGTGCGCAATAAGTATGTTAGACGAACTGAATCAATTGACTAAGGGCTGCGGAGAAGGTATTTACAAAATAAAAGCGGCTTAATCACACTCCCGTGCTTCGGAAAGCACGTAAAGCTTTTATTATGATTCTGATTCGAAAGTGTGACCTTTTGCAAAAGCAATACCAATGTAAGCTTTATTTGGTGATTGATTACAACTTAAGCGGTACCTTTATCACAGAAAAGTAGTACCTTGTAAAGCTCGTGATATGTGACTTTTGATAAGGTAGACCTCCAGAGCTCCATAGCACTTAAGTAATGTCTCTGGTTTGACAAGCGTTCATATTTGGCAATTATCGTTTTTGAAGACGGTAAGTGATCACCGCTGCGCACAAGAGCTGCAGATTACAATGTGTTGCCTGCCTTTAAGACAAAATACCTTCAACAACTGACATCTGTACTTCCACCACTTTCTGTAAGGTATAGGTACTTCCCCAGGCGAGCGGCTTATTCCAGTCGAAGTTCCACTAAGGTCTTCATCTCTTCCTCGTTTACCATTACATTCCCGAACCAAAAGAGTATCATTTATTTTCAAATTTTGTAGCACCTGCACTATAATTGCCCTTGTGATAGACCTAACCTAGCCGGCCAAGTTACTCCGCACTCACTGTATAATAGGGGGCGCCGCGCGGCTTCCGCGTACACCACACAGATACTTTGTAACGCGAGCTCCACGGAACTAACTACGAGTGGATACGAGCTTGCAAGATCCCTGCTTGATTGAGAGGGAATACTTGATTGGATTCGATGTCTTCTTATTTGATCAAATCTTATGTTTTACTGGCGGCCTAGTGAGGCCGACGTGGAATGTGGGCTTTGGGCAGGTTTTAATTTTTCTTTACAATTTGCAAATATAGTAGAGACGGTGGGAGCTTAATCCTTTGACTTCCATAGGTTAATAATAGAAGATGACCACTTATTTCAGGTACCTACCTGGTGGCCGGTGATAATAAATACGTCTGCAATAACAAGACAGTTACAAAGTCGGTTCATTCCGATAGTTCCATAGTTCGATGGTCGAGCTTTTTAGTGAGTGAAAACTTTTATTCTCACAAGATATTTAACTGTAGAAGGCCATAGCCCTCTACAGCAAAATATACAAGTAAATCTTGTATTTATTCTGAAATACTGACACGAAATCCCATAAAAAAGGCCAGTTATAAATGTCTCGACAAAAATCTTCAGTTTATACTGTCCGTTTTTTATTGTCTAAAGATACCAGTAAATATGTTCTTTTTATTGTTTGTTGTTCAGTTTCTTCACCTCACAAAGTTTAGTTTAATTGTCGTATTATCAATTTATTCAAAATGCCCCGGTGTCAAAGGTCAGACGTCGGGCGAGACCGGCCCGGGACGCGGCGGGAGCGAGGGGTCACTCACGAAATGGTAATTGTCGAGGAATGCCGGGAATCCACCGCTTTCGTGTGCGATTTCACAACAACCACCCGGCGGAATCGAAAAGCAAACGCGACTCGCAACAGGCTGTGTACTCACCTACCTTCCTTAATCGGACGGGTAGCACAAATAAGTATGGGAGTCGTGATGAGCCCGCGCCTTCGGGCGCAGGACAGATGCGCGGAAGTCGAATTCATGCGATTTTTTGATGCATAATGAATTGTCGCCCCGAGCGAGAACGTGTCCGCAAAATATTCCCCGTTTAAGTAAACAATGGAACGATAAAAATAAAGAAGACAACCAAAACCTCCATTCATTATTATCAAATTAATTCACTAACGTCCAAAACAAATTTGTTTACGACCGGAACGCACGTCCGAGATCGATTCCCATAAAATTCCATGTGTTAGGAAAAAACAAACTTAATACAAAACCATCAGAAATTACTAAAATCCGGTCTCAAATTATTGTGTGATTTGTCTCGGCGCGCACACGTTAATTGTTTTATTTCGACAGGTAAAAATCTGGTAATTACCCTGCGGTGTTCACAATACGAAAATAGGCGGGAAAAAATAGACAAAAGACAGCCGACGACGCCATTTTTTTATTTAACCCTTGGATCTCTACCTGAGCAGGTTTCGGGTCCTAATGAGCGTACACGTATTTTCCGTTTTGTCTTTTTTTATGAGAACTAAAATAATACCCTAAGTAAAGTTATTCCGTGGTTCGGGATCGTATTACTGACTTGTATTTAAACTGTGGGGAGGGCGGATTGCCTTCCAGGGCCCGTAAATATCGCAGATTGGATCAAACTTAAAACACTTTATTTCTTAATTCATCTGGTCCATCGACTTTACCGTGATCAGGAATTCATTCAAAACATAAAACTGAGCGAATACGAAAACTCCCGATTTAGAAGTCTGACTTGTAAACGTTCAGTTTACACCTTTTGTTTTATTTTTATGCAGTCCATACAATTTCAGGATGATCAAAAATAGGGTGTGTAATTTTTTTACAGATTTCGTATTTCTTGAAGCCATGCGTAAATTAAAACCAGGACAAACCTACTTAAAATCGTTAAAATTCATAAAGATTGCACTCCCGCCAAGGTGAGGTATCAAGCTTTCAATTAAAAGTCGTGGGAATAATATGATAATGATCACACTGCAAATACTCTTGACATTTGACACACATACCCATTGTTTGACAATAAGATTGACAAAAAGTTTTTACTAGATGCAATATTTTTAACCAAAACAATAAAAACAACTTGATGAATTTACTAAACCAAAAGACAAAGGATAATGGTATAATTTTTTAAATGTGAAAATTCAAGAATGTTATAAATCGTGTCTCTCTTCTATTCGTTCAATATTTATTTGTTGCTAAAACAAATATTCATTTCAAAATACGTTAAATGAAATTAAACAATTGCACATCAAGCTATTCTTTGAAATATGTTGGTTGGTATAATATACATATCTATATCTATAAAACTCAAAGGTGACTGACTGATTGCTGACTGACTGACTGATTACATAGTGATCTATCAACGCACAGCCCAAACCACTGGACGGATCGGGCTGAAATTTTGTATGCAGGTAGATGTTATGACGTAGGCATCCGCTAAGAAAGGATTTTGATTAATTCAACCCCCAAGGGGGTAAAATAGGGGATGAACGGTAGTATGAAACTTTGTCAATTTTAAACCTATCGGGCTGATATTTTGCATACATGAAGCTACTATGACGTAGGCATCGCCTAATTAATGAGATTGATAAATTCTAACCCCCAAGGGGGTAAAAAAGGGGATGAACGGTAGTATGAAACTTTGTCAATTTTAAACCTATCGGGCTGATATTTTGCATACATAAAGCTACTTTGACGTAGGCATCGCCTAAGCAATCATATTGATAAATTCTAACCTCCAAGGGGGTAAAATAGGGGATGAACTTTAGTATGAAACTTTGTCAACTTTAAACCAATCGGGCTGAGACTTTGCATACATAAAGCTAATATGACGTAGGCATCCCCTTTCAAAGATTATTTCAAAAATCCACCCGTAACGGGAAAAAAGTTGATATAGAAACCAAAATCCACGCGGACGAAGTCGCGGGCGCCCGCTAGTTTATATATAATTTATTTGGGTATTAGGTACCTTTTGATTCTGAAACTTGTTACACAAGTGTCATGTAACGTATGCGATGATGTGAAAAACTATTAGAACAACTTGTAAGAAGGGTCAATGGCCCTCACAATAGGTACGTATTGATAAATACATCTGTTCTTTTATAAAGATAAAGATATTTATTCAGCAATTAGATTTACAAGGGAATTCTTTTGCACGTCAATTTTTTTTTACCATAGGTACGAGCACTTGACGTGAACGGCCTGCTGAGGAGAAGCGCCGGAAGATATTCAACAGTTAGCCTTTTTAAAAAAATATCATATCCTACTCGGCGATATGCGATGAAGTGATCGCGCATAACGGAAAATGAATGGCCATAAAACCAGCCGTAAAGTACGCAGGTTATGCATTTCAAAACATTTCATAGAACGTATTTAAATCTTGATTGGGTTGTTTCTAGGGAAGATATCAATATAAGATTGACCGTTAGGGCACAATAAAATTGTAAATGTTCTCTATTAGCGCAGTCATTGAAGCGAAAAATATGGTCCAACCTCCGAATTTTTTTACTGTGAACCGATTTGCATGAAATTTTTGGAATTAGTTTCATTGTACCCTTAAATTCAAAAGTGAAAATGATTTGAACGCCGCCACTACCCCTGGAGTGGTTGCCACCCCATCTCGGGGGTGAGTATTTTTTTTTTAAGATAACCTCGGATATCGATTGGATTACTTATTTTAAGCAAAAAATCTTCTATAAAGTTTTTCGATAAATCTAATACTTTTCAAGTTATTGGCAATTGAAAATTCGCAATTTCGTCACGTTTTTCATCGTTTTTTTGCAAATATCTCCAAAAATATAAGTTTTATCGAAAATTTTATAAGGAACAAAATTGTAGCTGGTAAAAAATTAAATAATTTTGTTTATCCTAAAGTTTTCTATGTGCGATATTAAGATATATATTAAAGATCGTAGCCGTTTTTTATTTTGTCTGCAATTTAATAGATTTGGTCAATGTCATCTAGCGGCGAGCAGATGCATTTTATGGATTCTTATAATTAAGAGTTTTGTAGTGCTTGAAATAAGCTTTCAAATAAGTACAATTAAAAGTCTTTTGCACTTAAAATAAGTAAGCTGTATTACAAATAAGAGGATCATCGAATGCTTTTTCTTGTAAATCAATGGTTTCACAAGTGCCATTTCCAAGCTATTCATGCTATCACAATTTCTAAAACAGCATTGAAAAGGTAATTAGAAGAACTACAACATCCTTTATTGCAATATATAATTAAAAACGTTTTTCGAAAACGGTGAAGGGTTAAAGGGCTTTAAGAGAGGCTGTGATTGCCGCTGCTACGCGCTCTTTAAACAATCATATCTCCGTCAGTTTTTGTTTAACAGAAAAAACAAAATTACTAAATTTTTTGTCAGAAAAATACCTAAATTTTTTATCCCTACACTTTTATACGCATCTATCGTAATTTTTGAGATATTATGAAAAGAAGGTGGGATTTTTTAAAATATGAGATTTTATATATTTATTTTAATCCTGTCTATTTTAAAAAATATGTGTCCTAAAGCAGCCAAACTGATACAATTTATCAAACACTTCATAATAAAGTTAATTCTTAGCGGAATACGAATAATTTCAATTCTGGTGGAAATGGCACTTATGAAACCCATTGTTTTAAAAGAAAAAATATTGGATGCTCCTCCTATTTGTAATACAGCTTACTTATTTTACGTGCAAACGACTTTTAATTGTACTCATTTGAAAGCTTATTTCAAGCACTACAAATCTTTTAATTATAAGAATGCATAAAATGCATCTGCTCGCCGCTAGATGACATTGACCACATCGATTAAAATGCAGACAAAATAAAAAACGGCTTTGATCTTTAATATCTAACTTAATATTGCACTTAGAATACGTTATAATAACCAAAATTGTTTAGTTTTTTATCTGCCACAATTTTGTTCCTCATAACATTATCGATAAAAGTTATATTTTTGGAGATATTTGCAAAAAACCGATGAAAAACGTGACAAAATTGCGAATATTCAATTGCCAATAACTTGAAAAGTATTAGATTCATCGAAAAACTTTATAGAAGATTTTTTGCTTAAAATTAGTCTTCCTATCGATATCCGAGGTTATCTTAAAAAAAGAATACTCACCCCCGAGATGGGGTGGCAACCACTCCAGGGGTAGTTGCGGCGTTCAAATCATTTTCACTTTTGAATTGAAGGATGCAATGAATCTAATTCCAAAATTTCATGCAAATCGGTTCACAGTAAAAAAATTCGGACCCAAAATGCTTCATTGCCTGCACTATATAAACGCATTTGTAATTTGTCACTGATCGGATGAAGGAAGTTATGTTACTACTTTTTAAAGCAGGAATATCTATATGCCTTCTGCCAATTTGCGTCATTTATAATAGAGGTTCTTCTTGGAGCACTAAGTAGATCAATATCTAGAAACATAGTCAATTGTTTAAGTACCCGATCTGGTTATTATTAGATTGAAACGCTGGAAGATTTCAAATACGTCTTGAATGTTTTGTTTTATACGACCCCAAGCACAGCACGAGTCATTATCAAATTCGCCGCCGTCGACCCAGCGTATAATCTGTGTATTCTATCATCCGTCAATTAAATATCCCATTATACAAAGATCAGAGATAGAGCCGGTGTGAAAAAAACCCACGTCAACGTAAGGTTAAGTGGAAAAAGGTCCGGTTCGCAAGCAAAAACGAGTTGCCTACCCCTGCATATTATAAACATCGATATTTTTGAGCTTGAGAAATGACGGTTTAAATGCTTTAAATCTTGATTGGGTTGTATCTAGGGAAGGTTTCAATATTTTCATTATAAAATTGAAAATGTTTCCTTCATTAATACATTTTGTCCGCGATTTATTACGCATCAGCTATCATGGTAGTTTGATTGAAAAACTTTAAGATTAATCCCTCGAATGTTTGACCGTAATGTAAAGTAAAGTAACGTAAACTACATATTTCGTTGCAAATCAACTTGCATAAACAAACGAATTTGAATTTAAATCTTGTGTGCATGAGCGTATAATTGGTGTATTCTAGTATCCGTTAATAAATATCCCATTCCCATCCCATTAAACTAAGATCAGAGATAGACCGCGGTGTGAAAAAATCCACGTCAACAAAGTTTTTAAGTTCGGGTCCGGTTCGCAAAAACGAGTTGCCTACCCCTGCATATTATAATCATCGATTGTTCCTGACTTTCGGCTTGAGAAATGACGGGCGTAATCGGCCGTTGCGCGGTTTATTAAAATTTCGTTTAAGCAGGCGCCTGATAACCGCCCGACATATTGGGTAATTATTTTTTCTTTAAACGGCCTTTCATTTATCTTGAAATGTTACTTTTTAAAGCGAAATGCGCGGGACCGCCCAGCGCAGCCATCGCTCCGAGCGTCAGGGATGTTAACCCTTGTTATGTTATTCACTAATTTCGTTATTAATTTATTTAAACTGATATAAAAGTTAAAATAAATTAATAACGAAATAAGCACAATACTAAAATTATACAAAAGGCGGACTTAATGCCTCCAAGGCATTCTCTACTAGGTGGTAATAGTCTCTTAGGTGGTTATCGTCTGATTATCACAAAGAGTTTTTAGGTCAAATACACTTATGGTACGTTTTCCCAAAAATATAACTCTTCGATAACTAATTCGCTGCAGACCATATTACCCATTCCAAGAGAGTCCTTAAACATAACGACACAAACGATTATAGGTATAGTGATTTATAAAGGCTTGATTTAAATGAAATCAAAATGTTATTGGACGCGCTTTTTGGTTATTTCTGTTCCGAATTATCTTATATAATTATGCGCATTTATTAATTCCCTATTAACATTTAGAGTTTACATATTGACAGCCCTAGATTGCATTACGCCTGCGCATCATATTGGAGAATTTTAATTTCACTGTTACGTGTAGTTAATTAAATGATGCGTGCAGTATGCCGCTGCATTAATTACTGCAACCTTCAGAATACTCGATGCACTCGATATTTGCGATGCTCTTGTTAACTGGTTTCACTGTTTTCTATTTCTGAGAAGTAATATCTATGTCCAGCTTCCATCGTGCGGTTTTTCTCGCTGTGGTAGTTTATTATCCCATGTCTTACCCGTTTAGGAGGATTTTTTGAAGCAAATAAACCCATTTATTTTTACTCGAGATGATAAAGGTTAAAAAAATTAATATTCGTTCGAGAACCTCGTAGATAACCAGAAATCATCACGTAATGATATATTCTTCCCCTTTGTGTTGACTGATGACTTTTGAATCCAATAGGTTATCCAAAAGTTATCTTAGTTTCTTGCACTTAAAACCATACGATTAAATTCACGTAAATCTTTAGTTTGAGTAGTATTTTAAATGTAATATTCGAAATGCGAGGCGTGAGACGTTCGCCACCTGCGCTTATCTAGCAGACCGCATCGGAAGCGAGAGTATTTTTTTTTCTCACGAACCGCATTCCCTTACCTCACACCGAAGACAATCCACCATTCAATACTATCTCCACAACGCTATACAATGACGGGTATACTTCATCACACGCAGACTATACCGAACCCCGCACGCAATGTATTGCGTCACGTAAAGAAATTCAACCACGAGCGATACTTTAATCGGGATCGTATTGAAGGTGGGCAAGCACGCCCTTTTACCTATGGCCCGATGTGAGGCTGCGTTGTAAACGTATACTGTTGAAACAAAGTCTTAAAAGGCTATTCGTTTATTTACGACCTCTATTTGTAGATAATGTTTGCGTTTAGAGTTTTAGTTAGCATTCGTTATTTAGATAAACACGGATAATACAATTAGAGGTAGTATCCAAATTTGGTTGATCGTAGGACTTTCTAAAAGTGAATGCCTAGGTCCTTCATTTTAAAAAAGTATCAACATTATTTTAAATTAAGATAGGCCCCTAAATAGGTAGATAGGCCCGTGAATTTTTGGATTGATTATTTCCTCTATTCAAATATCGTCGAGCGTGCCACTCAAGTCAGCAACGAAAATAAGATTAATGAATGATCATTGATCAACCACTAAGTACTATTATCTTCCAAGAAAATTCTTAGCATATGCCAATTCCAGTGAAATAATGATTGATCCCTGGAACATATATATTTTTACTATTTTATTGGTGACTAGCGACCCGCCCCGACTTCGCACGGGTGCAACTAAGTTTATTAGTGTTTCTCTACTATATTATGCATGTAGGTATTATACATAAAAACCTTCCTCTTGAATCTCTCTATCTATTTGAAAAAACCGCATCGAAATCCGTTGCGTAGTTTCAAAGATTTAAGCATACAAAGGGACATAGGGACAGAGAAAGCGACTTTGTTTTATACTAGGTATGTAGTGATAGTGATGGTAAAACCTGTAGTCTAGTAGTAGTCATCCACATCGTGATGACGGCAGCACATTTGAATATCAGCACTAAAAAATAACTCACAATACCACAGCCTGTACTATAATACCTGCTGACAAAAAGAACCATTGTTGCCGAGAAATTCCGGGGTCCTTTCTAATAAAAACTTTACTGCTCTCGGTTTTTATATCAAAAAAAAAGTCAAAGGAATCCAGTAGCAGGTTGTAATTTGTCTTTTTATTATTTAATGTCGTTAGTTGACGACGCTTATCAACGCTTTTTTAACCTTTTGTTGTTTGAATAAAAACTCTTTATAAATATTTTTGACGTTACAACTTTTTTATTGCTATACACACGCGGCATGGGGCGCATGGCAATAACTTTTTTAAATATAAAATATAATTTTCGACGTTACCCGTTTCTAGAAGCTGGTAAGCCTACGATGCTTATCAATGTTTAATCACACATAACTAATCCCAAGATTAATTATTTCTTAGAAAAATATTAACATTTATATTTAAATATTATATTATATTTTATTTATTACGACAATAATAAACGTAACTTCAAAGGTCGTTCTAAAGGCTGATCAGAGTTACATAATTTAAAATGAACTTTCCTATGGCTTCATTATTGTATCTTTTTACAGGATACCTTATCCATGTAGATGAGTCTACTCGGTGGTTTATTTCAATGGCAACTATCTATTTGGCCACTGGGAAAGTAATCTTGGCTGCTGATGATAAATAATCTACATTTTGACAATCGTAAATTTCAATAAAACCTCCCGAAAAGTGACGTTTCTTTCGTCCTGCATTCGGATAATAGTCCGAAACTTTATCTCGCAACTACAATCAAAACAGCAGAGTCGCGCAAGCAATAAAAGTTAGTTACGAATTACTCGACCGAACACGTGCAACGCACCCGATTGTAATTTAAAACGTTACCCCTTGATTTGTTTCCACATTAATTTTTACAACCGCGGTGTAATGGCACCCCTCGCGTTTCCCGCTGCCGCGCTACAATAAGAGCAGTAAGTCAAAAAATTGAGATAATGGCGTTTAAAGATTTTGATTATATTTGTGCTTCCCACTAGCTTATGAGTTTTTATATCCACTGAAATCAGTGGTGGATCTAAAGAAACTCCCAGACGTATATTCGATCCACTGGTGGAGCATATTAGAAGATCCAAGTATAATAGGATCCACCGAGACCGTTGGTGGATCATAGTGAACTCCGGCGTGCTATTCGATTCACTGGTGGATCGAAATAGTTGATCCTATGGGATTGAGGGGATTTTTTCAATATGTTACTGTTTTTATTGTTAGTGAAGTATAATTGTGATATTGGAGATACACTAACTACCGTAAATTAAGTACTTCCTGCTCTTAGGCTTAGGACAAAGAAATAATTGCATTGTATTGCTGCATCCGTAATGTTTTTTTAGGTTCCAATAAAGCTAGAAAAACGGGATAAAGACTAGTCTATAGAGCATTTTGTGGCGATCCAGGATATGAACTAAACTCATTTTTGAAAAAAATCGACTTAATCTCTTATTGTTAGCGCGGCAGCCGGCCGGCCGCTTTCTCATCACACCGTCCTTTCGCCGTATTATTTATTTAACTTTTATTTTTTAAGAACGGCCAGGACTGATCCGGTTTGGTGGCAAATGTCGCGGACTTGACCGATGTGAGTGTGACGTATTTCGTGAACTGTGATGCGTAACTTGGAAGCTGCGAGCTTCTCGGCAAACGTACTCCAATGTCGACGTGAAAAATCACAGTTTTTTTTTATGCCAGTGTGTCGCAAGAAAACATTTATTTAAAATATCCCCACCTCACTAACTGCCTCCGTGGTGTACTGGTTAGAGCGCTGTGCTCAAAAACTACGAACTCGGAGGTCGTGGGTTCGAATCCCGCGGGGAACACTTTCACTTTGTGTTGGTTTTCCCAGTTTGGTTAGGACATTATAGGCTTGAATCACCTGATTGTCCGATAAGAATGATGATTCCGTGCTTCGGAAGGCACGTTAAGCCGTTGGTCCCGACTATGATCCAAATGGTCTGGTTTCCCTTGTGGTTACGGAGGTCAGACGACAGTCGCTCCATTGTAATAACCAGGCTTGTCAATTCAGGATCATAGTCGCAGCGTACCCTGGGCTCCAAGGCAATGGCCGAGGATGCAACCGGGAGAGGCGCTAGGATGATGATGATGATCCCCACCTCACTCAATCTAAAATACTAAAATACTGTCTTGGACTCGCCTTTCGTGGTGTAGGTACAAGAATCAAACATGCTTTTTTTTAAATGAAATACCACCACTATTCATAGAGGATTCTCTATCAATAGTGAACTACACAGTTTACTTCTATAAATTGAGAATCCCAAGATAATCACAGGATTATCTGACGGAAAATTATCAGAAGCTTTTTCATATTTGGAGAAACCATTTTTGACAATTCCCATTTCTATTCCAGGTAGAGCCAACGGGCTCGGCGTCGCTGGGGGCGGCGTCGCGGGCTCTCTTCGTGGAGAAGGTGCGGGCCTCCAACGCCGCCTGCCAGGCCGGGGACTTCGCCACCGCCGTCGCCCTGTACACAGATGCGCTCACGCTTGACCCGGCTAACCATATTCTGTACAGCAACCGGTAAGTAGTACATAGTCATCATCACCATTACCTTCATCATCATTATTATTATCGCTATCATCATCATCACCATCACCATCATCAGGCCGGGTACTTCGCCACCGCCGTCGCCCTGTACACGGATGCCCTCACGCTCGACCCGGCCAACCACATACTGTACAGCAACAGGTATGTAAGAAGTGTAGTATACTATCAGCAATATCATCACCGTCATCTTTATCATTATCATCACCATCACCTTCTTCATCATTATCATCATCATCATCATCATCATCAGGCCGGGGACTTCGCCACCGCCGTCGCCCTATATACAGATGCGCTCACGCTCGACCCGGCCAACCACATACCTACTGTACAGCAATAGGTATGTAAGAAGTGTAGTATACTATCAGCAATATCATCACCGTCATCTTTATCATCATCATCACAATAATCATCATCATCATCAACCTATGTCTTCGGGGACTTCGCCACCGCCGTCGCCCTCTACACAGACGCGCTCACGCTCGACCCAGCCAACCACATACTGTACAGCAATAGGTATGTATAACGAATACCATATTATCATCTTAATCTTCATCATCATCACCATCACCTGCATCGTCATCACCATCATCTGCATCGTCATTATCACCATCACCATCAACTTCATCATCATCACCATCACCATCATCGTCATCATAATCATCTTTATCAGCCTGTGTCAGTTCAACGCGGCCCTTTAGGCTGGAGACTTCGCCACTGCCATCGCCCTCTACACAGACGCGCTCACGCTCGACCCAGCCAACCACATATTGTACAGCAATAGGTATGTAAATAGCGTAGGATATTATCATCCATCATCACCTTCATCTTTTTCGTCATCATCAGCCTGTCACAGCACAACGCGGCCTGCCAAGCCAGGGTCAGAACAGTCACAGATTTTCAGAGCCCAGATGGAGGTTCCTTACATGTTATTCTTTATCAAAACTCACATCACAAATTTTCCTGTGTACCTATATGAAGGAGGCTGACACTTATTTTCTTTAACATTTGTGATATACATAATATATTTAATTTCTTTAAAGTGCCCATAACTTCATGTAATTACGCAATTCGCACTTAAATAACATCATTTCTTTTTTGTTTCTTCAAAGATAATGTTCCTTTTCTGTACATATACGCGTAGACTGCTATATATCCTGTCAATTAAGCTCAAGAATTACCAAGTACATAGGCATCGGTGCTTAACTAAATAGTAAAACAGGCAAAAAACACATAAAATGCCTACCCATTATCACAAGGCTTGTCCAAGAGAGCTATTTTCTTTTAGAATTTTAATGTGACAGCATGTTGAATCACTTTCAGTTAATTGCATGCTAAAGAGGACTTTTTTTATAGCGAAGCAAGCGCCATCTAGTTAACTTTGCATAATAGTCTTCAATTTACCATATACGAGATTATTATTCGAATTCGAATCGTAATTAGTGTTCCGTGAAAATTCTTTGTTAAATCTAAATGTTAAAGAATGTTGTTTAATATGTACATACTACATGCATATGTAAATGACGATAAAATATTCAAAGAATATTCATAAAAACTTCCTACGTCACGGTTATTGCATTACGTACGAGTACAGATTATATAGAACGGTTGGAAAGAAAAAGGTAGACTAGACCAAAGAAAGATGCATAGATTGGGTGAAAGATGGCAAAAGCAAAAAAAGTGCGGATGACTTGATGGCCTATGATCAGCCTTTATAGAAGAATACCACATATTTTCCAGAGACTATCATTATTGAATAATGATAGTACCTATAACACCGAAATCTTCCGAAAATTTACACTATGGATTATTAGCATAGCCCTGTATTAGTAAACCCCCATTCGGCGGAAACTAAAACTGATGATCGTTTTCGTACTTTTTGAATGTTTTTCAAGCGATTTTTGGTGTTCATGCTTTTGTCGGCTATCATTTTCCTTTCCTTTCTTTTAATATGATTATAATCGAATGTTTATTCTTATGACCAGGTCTGCAGCAAGGTTGAAGCAAGGCCAGTTCGCAGCAGCTCTTCAGGATGCGACGAGGGCTCGAGAGCTGTGCCCTAACTGGCCCAAAGCCTACTACAGACAAGGTAACATATTTTGGAACTCGAATAAAGGGTTTTTTTAAACCACGAGAAGAGGTTACACAGAAGAAATGATTGTATCCGCAAGCGCTGATCCAAATTTAAATCTTAAGCTCAGGACTAAAGAACAAAGCGAGAATGTTGATTTTACAGCAATTGAAACCCTTCTAAGCACAATCAGAAAAATAAAGTTTTATTGTGCCTTGCCTTTTGTATGATGATACTAGCGGCCGCCTGCGATAGTGTTATATTATTAGCTACACGAGGACAATCCAACACAAAAAAAATTATTTAAACCAGTAGTTTCGTTGTCTGGCGCGTTCAAACAAACAAACAAACAAGCATATAATCAGTTCAGCTTTATTATATTAGCATAGGTAATAAACAAATACTTTAAAAAAAATTAACTACGATTCAATTATGTATGATTCTCTGTCGATCTATGCTACAAAAAACCTAACTTTGTGTGTGGTAACAGTAGGTAACAAATCTAATACGTGTATTTACCAAGTCAAATACAACATAATTAATCACAACAAAAATCTTCAAACAATTGTGCACTCTACGCCTTTTGTATTAAGAATATTCAATGCTTTGAGGCATAATCAAGTCGATACTACACTCATTTCTACTATTGTATTTACGAGTATGAAAGTCAAGACTTTCACTTAAGTAGTGCTTAGCAAAACAAAATGCATAATTATGATTAGTTCGATACGGTTCATAGCCGGAGGGTATAGGAAACTACTGCCTGACTCTAATAACTATATTAAGTATACAAGTAATGATAGACCATTACAGACTAAGTGAAATCATCTTTCTTTCAGTCGAGTCTAATAACGTTACGTATGATTTCTCTGATACGTACGGTTGTATTGATTTCACTATAGTCTTTAAAAGTAGTAGTATAACTGTATTGCTTTTAAAATTTTAAATTTTTGGCAAAGGCTTCTGTGTGACTTGGAGTACGTAATTAATATAATGTTTAAGAAAATTATTACAATTATTGGCGATTTAAAAGAGCATCTGTCGAGTAGCTTGTCATTTCTTATCTACAGTATCATTTAATCATGTTATGTAAAATTTTAAACTTGTGTGCGTGTTGGAATTATTTCTGTAAGCCATAAGTAAACTGTAATAAATAAATAAATAAATAAATACAGATTCTATGTATATTGTGATATTATTGACAATTTATAAGTGCCTAACTGTGGCCTACGTACATAAAGTAAAGTACTGCGTAAATAACGATTTTGATTTACATATTTCTCTTCTCATTAAAGTTGTCATGATATAACCTACACGCTGGCTCGAAAGTCCCAGGCGCCGACTAACATTCCTCTCTGTTCCACGCGATGGACCCGGAACCCGCACGGAGAATCCATGGATAGCTAAGAAGTTTTTCCCATCCATGAATGGCTTAAAACCTCAGTTGTGTATCACGGGCAACATATACTTTACAAACCCTATACCACAACCCACCTACACTTGGATGCATATTAAATCCACCTAAAACTGTCATTTGCGATTTAATACTCGTACCAAATAAATACTAAAGTCTCCGGATGACGGCAAATGACGGTCACAAATGGTACATCCATTCGAGTCTGCAAACATAAATGTGCACTTAACATACCATTACTTACTTCCTACGCAAATATGTACTTTCTTCGTTGACTCATTGCTTTATGCTATGGGGCTTAGCGGAACAAGGCTAAGTTCTTGTTCTTCTTCTTCTTTTTTAAATAGGGACTTCAAACTTTTCAACTGTTTGTTATTTTGGATGTTTGTCCGTCAATCACGCTGAAACTACAGAACGGATTTTGATTAAATTTGGGTTGCAGGCAGGTATGGGCGGACTTAAATGAGCATACTTTTAATCCCAATTAAATGCTCCCATAGGATTAAACACGATCTTGATAACGCGGGCAAAGCCGCGAGAAATAATTAGTATTATTTATTTTAAAACGACATCATTATCCATACGTATGAACACCTGCAATGGTTATGATAAATATAGGTAGGTACTCTTTTTACGACTCTAGTATTGAAAACAGTTGGGTGGTAATTTTCCCAAACTCCCGGATTCTAATTAATTGAGGATACCAAGATTTTCATTTCTATGCCATACCAGTACACATACGTACTCTTCAACGGGGAAAAGTATCTTATTATCCCTCATTAAGTATTCAGTTTTTATGCAATTCCTTGCAAACCCCAGTTGCATATGGGAATGCTGTGACCGCTTCGAGATGACGTGGACAAATGCATCCGGCGCACTTGGACAGAATCGCCCCCTCGCTTCCAGCCAGTACATGTGCTCGAAAAAAGAAAGAAAAAGAAAAATGTTTTTTTTTTTAATGTCATAAGAAACAAAGATTTATGTAATTATGGGTATTTTTTGAAGAGCATTTCATCGGCTGATTCTTTCTGTCATGATGCGAAGTGCGCGTGCGAGTACCTACATGTTGCGATATTTATGTATTTTCAAAACTGTTTAAAGTAAACTTAATAATGTGTTTTTTCCACCAATCAATAACTGACGCTGCTATTTGATTAAATATCAATGTATGTTATCATTCCTACGTACATATGTAATTTTTTCATTATTATAATTTGACATTTAAAAATAAATATTTTTGTATAATACTATTTCCTTAAATAATAAAGTAATTTCCTCAAAGTATATATTTCCTATAAGTTTAGAAACTGATACTTTCACCGCACAAATACAAGTTTGCAGGCCTCATCATTTATTCAAGCAATAATGTTAGTTTACGTGGATTTATTGGTGCTTTTGTAAAACCTTTATCAAAGTCCAGGCTTCAGATCTTAAGCTGCCTGATAAGTGACTCTAGATATTTGTTAAAGTTAATAATTTGAAGGCCAGTTTTACCAGTCCTAGATAGAATATCTGACGGTACAGATATGTTATTGAAGGTAATATGAAATCTCGGATCTGTCAAATAATCTCAGGAATGATCTAGTGTGTGAGTTGGATAAATTGACTCAAAGTTTAAAGGCAGCGCAATAAAAAGACTGTAACTACAGTCGCGTTTTTTTGGATAGGTGTGTTTCTACACATAATATATTTTATAAAAAAAAATACTATACCTACTCATTGGTCAATTTTTAATTTATCATTGAAATGCAAAGTATATAATTTGAAAAGTCTTTGCACTACTAATTAATTTCTGTTATAAATCCAAAAATAATTGAAAATCCAAATTAAACCGTTCGATTATTTATCAAGAAACGGACTGATTACAAATAAAATCAGTAACAAAATTTGCTAACAAATGAACTGCGGCTTACCAAACCAAATAATGATTACAAATAACATCAATAATATAATTTGCTTACTACATCTTACCAAACCAAATAATATAGGTGCGTGAATTGACCATCGGCCGCCACACACGGGCGGGCCTTGGGCCATAAAATTAATAAGCTTGTCAGAAATGGTGTTTTACGATATTGTCTTATTGATGACTTCGCTTTAATCATGTAACAGAATCCTGTAATAGACTACTGTTTTAAAATACACGTTCTTATGCAAATGATGTCGGTTCAGTGTTAAGAGTATTTAGCAGTACATATTTTGTTGGAATATATTGTCCGTCAAGTGTCAGTTTGCATGGCTTATACATAATATGTAGTATTTTATGAACTCGAAATGATTCGATCTCATTATCAGCCTGTTGTAGACCACTGCTGGTCGTGGGCCTTCCCAGATGAGTTTATCTCCACAGTCACATCGCTGGGTAGGCGGGTTGGTGATCGCAGTGTGACGAACGATAAGACGCAGGGAACCCAAAAGACCCATCTTCCGGAATGTCCCCAAGTTGTCTCTTCCCACCACTCAGCACTACCAAGTTAGGGTCATTTGAGATGGATCCCTGTGTTTTTGCTCATCATACTGCAATCACCAACCTGGTGAATATGGACATATCTCTTCGTCCAACAGTGAAGTGCAACCAGCTGATGATGGTCATTCTATTTAGTTGCCTAGAAGATACTCTAATTCAAATAACACTTATATTATACTCAAAGCACTCTGAGTCTGCTTGCGACCACGGTTGTAGTAACGCAGCCGAAACGTCAAGCAGTAAGTAGTATACATCTCTTCAAATTTTTAGTGTTATAATGCAACGCGAAAGTCTTCAATCTTAAAGGTTGATTAAAACACAAGAACTTTTCCAACAACTTTATACGAGAATAACTGTACTACATTCTATTATTATTTTCCTCAGGGGTGGCCCTACAATGCCTGGGCAGGCACGGCGAGGCGCTGGCCGCCTTCAGCTCGGGTCTGGGAGTGGAACCGTCTTCCCGGCAGCTCCTGGCTGCGCTGGTGGAAGCCTCGCTCAAGTCACCGCTCAGAGCCACCCTGGAACCAACCTTCAGGCAACTGGAGGCTATGAAGTTGGACCAGTCCCCGTTTGTGCTGATATCGGTGAGTTTTTTGATCATTTTCTTTTAATCAGGTGGGAAATTGGGAATAAATATGCGCTGCGTTTGCTCATTCAAAATATTGACTTCGTATGTATTCAATGTCATTACAAACTCTTGGACTTTAAAATTTTTCGATGTATTATTATTTTTTCTGTTTGACAATAATAAGTTGACGAACGAGACAGAGTACTGAAAACCAAAAGTTTTAAATGATTATTATTAGGTTTTTCGAAGTAATAAGTAATAAACAAGAATCTTTGGCGTACACGTGATTAAAGAATCACGACCATTGTTATCATAGTTTTCAAAATCGTACAAGATGCCTTTCTTCAATGAAATATACACTCAAAAATGCACGTTCCAACCCTTTTACTTCTTAACCAAAAAAAACAAAGACGCAAAATTGTTTGAATGTATTTTATTCACCTTAAGTATATCAGCAGGAAGATCACAATCAAATAATCAAAGAACATAACTCACAATTACCGGCCCTAAACAGATTTAAAGGGAATTTGCATTTATACATACCTACATCGAGGCCGAATGAGTTACTTTACTCGACAATTCGACTGTTTTTAAACAAACCGTCGTTATTTTACCGAAAAAGGCAGCATAAATAGGCAGTAAAGTCGTATAAAATATTGTGTGAATCGTGAGTAGGGTTGGCGATCCTTTATAATACTCTGTTTGAGTATTTTTTAAGCCTAGTTTCTTAAACCCTTTTCGTTATCATGAACGTTGTATGTCCTGTAACGGTTTTTCCTTTACAAGACGATTAATTTATGTATCTACGTTACAAGATATATATATGTAGGTATGTACGTACATCAGTTGTTTAGCTTCAGTGTTATAGAATTTTCTAGAGGTACCTATAAATAATGTATTGTTCTAAAATGATGAGTTACAAATTCATTCATTGAGTCACAAATTCAGTCATTGCAAAATGGCTAGTCCGATACATAATAAAATCTTACAAGGATAATACAGAATGAAGTAGATATTCCTACGTTGTAGTTTAAGAATCACACAATCCGAACAGACCAAAATATACTAAAATCTATACTTATAATAAATCTGTAGAAAGGTCAATTCTGTACATTAAATATATCTTCAAAATAACTATCAGGGGGTGATTAGTGATCGATACTGATGCCAAACATGCAATCAGTAAAATTTTTGTCTGTCTGTCTGTCTGTCTGTCTGTCTGTCTGTCTGTCTGTCTGTCTGTCTGTCTGTATGTTCCTTATAGAAACAAAAACTACTGGACGGATTTTGACGAAACTTTGTACAATTATTCTTTATACTCCTGGGCATATTATAGGATACTTTTCATCACGCTACAATAAATAGGAGCAGAGTAGTGAAGAGAAATATTGGGAAAACTTTTAAGCTTCTGTCGCGTGTGCAGCTTTAATGGTTAAAGTTACATAAAAATCATGTACGACGGAAATATTCTTCATAAAATTGCCTAAAAAATATCCCTTAACAGCATATGTCTATCTTTCATGGTTGATTCACAATAACACGTGTAACATCCTGATCCAGATTGGTTTGAACGCGCTAATCTCAGTAACAACTGGTTCGAATTGACAAAATCTTTTGTATTGGATAGTCCACTGACTATTTGTCGAGGAAGGCTTTAAGCTATCTATAGTAACACTGTGTACGGAAACGAAACCCATGCGGACGGAGTCGCTGGCGGCCGCTAGTCTATAATAAACTAGTTCAAAAGCAATTCTGAGAAACATTTTCTCTGCTGCCAACCCTTGCAGTGAATCTGTCCATGCATCGAATTTAAACTTATTTATGCCGTCCAGAGCGTCCTGTTTAAGCGACATCTGATACGGGACGCGGCATACGCTCCCAAAATAATGACAACCATTAACGTACCTCCGGAATATACCGATTGTCACTCACTTTGCTTTTGGGGGCCCATGGTCCTTTATACTAGCCATTCATAACTTAAGTTATGGCTGAAAAGTTGTGAAGTTTCCTAACCAGACAACATTTCCACCTTGGGGTAATCTTCCTGGTATGATTTAGGGACAGGGATCATAATTCCCAATTAATAATGCGAGTTCTTTGCGCACTTACAAACCTTTTGTTTCTGGGAATCTAGATGCTATTCCAGCCTAAGAAATTAAGTCAGACACAGTAATAAGACGACGAAGAAGAAAAATAATTAGATGAATCACAAAAGTTTAGTATCTGTTACTAATAGACATAATTCTGTCTGCATAAAAAGCCAAAAAATTTACATCTCCCAACAGAACAAAGGTGGCATTACATTGATTTTGGATACTCGTGTTGCTACTTAAGAATACATTAAACGACATTCATCTTTAACCACGACAACTATGTAGAACTAAAATTCATTGACTCTTGATAAAACATGAGAAGCATTCTACCCGCAGAACTAATGCAAGAAAAAAAAGGTAAAATATCTTGTAAAGAAGGAAAGCAAACAACTGTCGGGCCACGACTGGCGACCCGTAATCGTAAATCTACGGAACCTTAATTAAGTGAGGGCCGCGGATGCTTGACCAGTTTTTACATATCGCAACATTGAAGAGAACAAGACAAGAAAACTGCACTTTTTGTTGGGCCCGGAAAGGGTTTTTATGCAGTAGAATCCACGAACAGTCGCCGGTAATAACATGTATGCACCTACATTCAAAATTGGACCTAATCGCATACACAAAAAGAGTCAAGTATTTTATCACCCGTGACTGTACAGTGAATACCGTGAAATTACCCTGTCATGAACAATTTTAAACAACTCGCCGAAATCGTTGTCGCAATGAATTCCTCTGGAATTCACGAAACGTAGCGCGTAAGTGTTGGTTTATAGAAATTTTTCATATACGATGAGTTTGAGTAATGATTGTTTTCGTAGAAAAATAAACCTTATGAAATGGCGATAAGGTCCTCCTATAATGCTTGATTGCCGCTAGCTAGTTTCTCACAATATCAATCCAGTATCCGAGGTTTAACTGCCTCAATCGAGCAAATTTCAGGAAGTAGGTACTTTCGTTAATTCTATGCCTTCTCAAGCTTTGTTTCCGATATAAACTTAAATACCTATAATCAAAGATTTTCACTAACCGACCCATAGTTCTTTCAAGCATAAATCGAAAGAAGACTCGTCTCGTAAAACCCAAACAAATGACCTGATACTACTCCAACTCTCTGTTGTGTTTGAGGAAGCGAACATAACACGCTTAATCATAATACACTAACAAAACCTACAACTTCACTGTGCATTATACCTTGTCAAGATAAAAGAATGGAAAGTGCTATTTTGTACTTTAAATCATTCTTAACTTACATTTGAATATGACGGATTACAACGAGTATAATTTCTTTACGTTTCTGAATTTTCACAGCCGTCTAATCGCAGGGAGACTCATATCATGACTAAAACAATAAATACCGAGACCCAAACACCCAACCTCATATAATTCACAAAACCAGCATGAACCACTCTTCTCCAACCCCTCATCGCGAAGGGTTATTGTATATTCGTCACATAGTAAATTCGTCACATTTTTGTACACTCCATAATATATTGAATTGAAAGTCAATTCGTCACATGCATTACTTATAATATTTGTTAATTTGTCACAAGTAGGTAAGGGTTATTGTAAATCCGTCACAATTTTCCTTTTACTATTTTTTTGTATAAAGTAGCGATAGCAAACTACACATACCCGCGTAAACATAAAAGACAAACGTACCTACAACTTCACTGCACATTCATTACTAGTCAATTCAATAGACTGGTACCTCCTAACTCCCACGGTGGTTTATTTCGTTAGGGGATTACATCCAGGCTTTCACGTCGTGCTTAGCATAAGCAAATAGGCGCGCCTGTCTACGCTAGATTAGATGTCTCTGTCAATCCGGGCTGGCGGCAAAAATAACAATCCGCAAGGTTGCAATGTGCACGTACAGAAGGGAAGGATGTTTGAGCAAGGAAAACTGGCTGTGGCATAATGGCGGTCAGGCAGACATGACGAATTTATAAGGGTTACGTTTCTTGCCATTTGACTACGGGACCCTAGTAAGGTTTGTGTACGTACCAAGATTAGTAAGTACTAATGCAAAAAGTCTGTTTATATTATCAGCTTCAATAACATCTATGAATGTCAAAACTTTGCTAAAGCAGGTGTATATTTGCTTACAATTTTACTTCAAGTAGCATCAAAAATCTACTTGAACTACAATCTTCACAAATAATGGTTACGGAAAACGGTAAGAGTTCATCAAATGTTTTGACTTATATTGAACATACACCAATTCAGTTTATTTATTCGGTAAATGAAAGAAGGAAAAGTGAGAGTCCCATCTTGTGATTCTAGGAACGTCTTTGCAAAAATAAGCTCTTTTAATTTTTTGTCGTGTTTAGTTAAGTTTTATGGTCAACTAATGCTAAAATTATGACCGACAAACGACGAAGCCTCTATCCCACTGGGCCACCCAAAAAACGATAGACTGGGTGAACAAAGTTCATGTCAGATATCGGATAAAACCATACTCAATTTATACCTTTTATTCTTGGGATTACATTTTATTCTTCAGCAGGACTTTAATTTCTAAAAAGATAGCTAATGTAATAAGAATTATTTACATAACATCTATCTAACCATTGTATGATATAGTTTTATTCTGAAAATCAACTTATAAAAAATATTTCTACTATAATAATTCTTCTGCTAAATGATACCATTTAGCAGAAGATTGACACAACTTAAAGCAGTATTAAGCGTAGGTGGATCTTAATGGAAACTCTTTGGCCAACCTCTGGCCCAATTAAGGAGCCGACTTCCCTCAGCCTTCTGCACGTATTCACTCCGACGTTAAGCGGCCCATACAGAGGGTTAATTTGCATACATTCCTGCCCGCGCCCTCTCTGGCGACATTTGAACATTTTTCGGCGCATTCGCGGACAATGGGCAGAGTGATCACAGCCATAAATACGCTGAATTTACATACAATCTGCGGGACAGTTGATCGGCAGGCGCGGGAGCGAACCTTACGAACTGCCAGCGATTACGGGATAAGCGGTAGTCGGTATGGTGACCAGGATTGAATGAGGGGAAATAGACTTGGAGTTTAACAATAAGCAGACCAAATAAAATCAAACTTACCCCATGACATCATTTGCGCATCCGTCCGGCATTTATTGAGTCTTCAGGGAATTCAGAAAAACGTAGGTGATTATTTAAGCCTGAAGGTTCTTTTCATCAATATTAAAGGTTACTTTCAGTGATTAGGCCTGAAAATATATTAAAGTAGGATTCAAAATGTAGGTACATAATATGTGTCAAAGGTGCTCCCTGATTCTTATCTGATAAAATTGATAGAGAGAGCAGGTGATCTACTAAACTTTAAATTATTTAAGACACTGTATAACATAACTTATTCATATAATAACTTCAATATAATGTTAAAAAGAATACAACCAATTTCTAAAACACTGATTAAGTCACCATTATAAAAGGACTCGTCAATGACCGAGTTGATGATCGTTCAAGACAAAGGGGTCAATAAAATGCCAAAATGATCGTGATTCGGCAGCTACGATCGCAAATTACTGATGACAAAATAATCGTTTCCCAATTTTGTTTGCCCCACGGGCTAAGTAAGATTAGGGTTTCACCTTTTATACCAAAAAGGTGTTACAAAACAACTATGTTATCTTGTGATCGGTGCAGGTATAGCCCAAAAGTGTTTTCTACAAGCTTTATCAATTTAGTTTTAAATGTAGATATTCTTTTATGCATTCACTAACTTGTTTGTCGTCGTTGCTAAATTATGAGAACAATTTTGGGCTAAATTATTATACTTTAGCTTCACAAAGATCCCAAAAGATCGTTTTAAATAAATATTAATGTCCCCATTGATGAAAAAGGCTTAATCAAAGCTATAATTATTTAAATTTAAGGTTTATTTGCTATCCAATCAAGGCACTGACGTAGGCAACATAATATATTTGAGTGGAGCTTATTGAATTAAAACTTGTTGAGATTTATGAATTGAAATAATAATTCAGGTTGTCATCATTGTAAATGCAAAGTATAACCTATTAATGTTCCACTGCATCCTCTTCCCCACATTTGAAATCATTTTATCCTCACAAATCTTGGTTATGGCTGAATTTAAAACTTTCAAAATTTGCCCGAACCGGCATCATGTAGTCGATGCAAAAAATTAATCCCTGCTAACAAATTTTGCAATAGATCAACCCTTTCCAGTCCTTGGTGAGAATAAAGCCACAACCATCCAGTATAAAAGTATTTAAGTATGTCTATCCGTTCCCTAGCTTCCATAGTACAAGCTTCGAGCTTAGTTTGGGGCTAGGCAATTGGTGTGTCAGTCTAAGGCATTTATTATTTATTTATTATTATTATCCAAATTGATGAATCATTGTCAGTTGATTGTCATGAGAAGTTTATTAGAGAATGACCTGTAAAACCACGTCTCCTTCCTGGGTGTTCCCAAAGCCACCAATAATTGCTTCATACCAAGATAAGTTCAAATCGTTTGGGAAGCTTTCCGTCCTTAATGCATACTTTAATGGCTCTTTATAAATTCGACGTGCTTTTTGCCCGCCATGATACTCAAATTCACATTTTGTACATTAGTTTATTATTAAGACGGTGCGGAATGACGGTTGGCATTATCCGCAAACGAATTGTGGAATTAGGAAGTCGGTCAAAGAAAAAGTGAGTGGAGATACATTGTGAAATATTGTTTACTTACTTACCTTTCACCTTACCTTCAAGTTACACAAAAATACCCATATTTTTCTATTAAAACCTTCATTGAAGACAACAAGATAACAGGCATTTACCCTTACTTTTTTAAATGTGCTACCAAGTTTTAACAATATTAGACGATGTTAATGTATTTTAAAGTACCTACACGCTTTTATGTACCTATAATTTTGTATCAGAAACAGCAGGTTTGCCTATTGATGTAGTAGCCATACAAAAATACCAACACTTCTAATTTTACTGACAACGGCTGTTCAATCAAAGCTTACAACTAAGAAACTAATTACGCGCAAAAAATCATAAAAACATTAATGATAGGTCGCTGACGTCAGTCAAATCTGTTCTGCGAATGTCTTTGCCCGTGACTCACGCGTTATTATTATATTTATATTAGTTACAATCTTGTGTCAATGCTCTTTCTTCCTCCTAGCGTTTATTTCGGTTGTGGACCACAAGAAAGGCTGCTGCGACGATAATCCTAACTTTACCGCGCCGGTTACTAGCTAACGGCCGGTTACAGCTCCGTAATCCTTATATGGTAAACTAGACAATTTTTGATCATATTTGGGTCCAACGGATTAATGTGGCTTCCGTAGCATGAAATCTTTACTCTTATGTGACAATGAGTTGAGCTTGCATTCTTGTAACCAAAACTAGGAAAACCTACACAAAGTAAAAGTGTTCCTCTCGGTATTCAAACCCACAACCTCCGAGGTGTTAAAGCTCAGTTCGAAACTAACCACTACACCAAGGGCGTAGTTAATCTTAGTATCTTGAATATTACAAATGAAAGTCTTACGCGTTGTTACCCTACATCGTTCCGGTGACTTTGAGACTATTTCGTTTTGTTTTATCTTAAGCGACTGCTCCCAATGCCCACTGATTTAATGCTAGCTTCCTAAACAAAGGGAACTCTGATATCAAAAGGTTTATGTGTACGGCCTGACTAGAGAATAACAATAAAATTATTCGATTTACGAACTTGCAAACTGATGTTTGTAGGCTGACGATTTGTGTTGTTTATTCGACAAGACGTTGAGTTTAATGGGTGTTCCTTCAATTCCAGTTATAACTACTTCCAACTGTAGAATTCTGTTGCGGTAAAGGAAAATCATCGTTTAATATTATTCTCCTGCAATTGCCTGTGCCACTAAAGTGAACTTATAGCTATAACAATTGCGTAGTTGGTGTCTCTTCCTTAACTATGATTTGCTCATTCATTCTACGCCCGAAATAAATAAAACGGGTGGACCATTTTTTTTTGGTTTAGTTATTACTTGATTTATATTTGTACTTAACAGCAATCGTGTACACGAAATGACTCCTAATACCTCGTTCTGATCACGATTGCTCGGAAGTTACAACGTATTTCATGTTTGGCCATTGTAATTTTGGTGATTTAGAGTTCACATTAATTTCATGAACATTGAGCATGATCGTTTTCACCACTCTTAATTGGATTCTTAAAGGGTGTATTAAGTGATCAACCTGTGGCACAGTGCTGAATGTAGCCTGTAGTTTCCTATCAGAGTCTCCCTTATATAGGGAAGGGAACAGGGAAGCGGATTGGTTAGCAATCATTACCGCCAGAGCTCAGTTGGGGAGGGTATGGGGTCTGAAAGGCACGCAAAGCAACTGCGACCCTTGTGCGATTTTTGATTTCCTTTGGCAGCGGTGATCACTCACCATCCGGTGACCCTCTTGTTCGTTTGCCTCCCTCTAACTTAAAAAAAAACATCCAAACGATGCTGTCAATCCCCTGGACTATCCCTTTATCGCTTCTAATGATACCCACGGGAAGAGATGGCTAGTATTATTCTAGGCCGGTACACAGCAAATCTGATAGCTTCATCAGGAACTTATCTTAGTGACATGACTGGGTGTTAATGCAATATTTTGTTTTCAGGTTGTGGGGCAAGAGCTACTGGCGGCTGGGCAGTACCAAGCAGCGGTGACCGTGTTGGAGGCTGCACTTAGGATAGGATCGTGTTCTCTAAAACTAAGGTAAGAATATAGAAAAAATACTGAATGTATAAAATACTAGCGGCCCGGTACATGTTTCGCTATGAGTGGTAACTGAAGAATCACCTACTTAACGTAACGTAAACGTAAACTTCACATACTTCTAAATATGTAGTTGGTTTGAAGGGGTGAGCCCGTTCTTGAGTTATAAAGTGACAACGAAAGATGCCACTTATATGTGTATATTAAAGATTAAATATTGCTATAAAATAATATTTACAATATAAAAACAATTAATTTATACACCGAATCTGAAGCCAAAATCTCTCGAAATCCACAGTAAATTTTAATTACGAAAAGTCTTTGAACTTCCACACTTATAAATAGCCGCTTGCCCTGCCCGCTGGGGCAAATCCCTTGGCAACGATTTCACACCTTCAATACAGCTCAGTCCCGACCTCAGCCTTAATAAGAAGAAGACAAATGACTACCTTGCGAATCTTCATGTTCATTAATGCCGTAACATTATTATTTTTAATCGCCGACCGTATATAACCAGTTGACAGTGGATAATTTACTCAGATACATTCCCATCTCAACCCTCGAACGCTTATCCCCCTCAAAATAAAGTCCTAAATCGAACAACCGTCTCGAACAGTTGTGCGTACTTAAGAAACGGTTATCTTTGTCGGAATTTCGACGTTTTGATTTATAATGTTCGAGTGTCGAGGAAATAAAGTCTTCATAAATTCCGCCGGAATATACTCCGTCGGGTTTTAATAAGAGCACCAATGTCCTAATTGACATTTCAGAATTTTACCGATGAAATCTTATTGTAAATTATAGCCCACCTGTGCACCGTCTATGGACACAAATAAAATAATATAACATGCCAATTTACCATTCTGTTTATTCTTATAACGAAAATATTACATTGGACAATGTTATAAAGCAGTATTGATTGTGTGAGTATAACCTTTACGTATTAGATTTTTTATGGATGAGAATTAACGCAAATTCAAGTTCTGTTTTGAACTTAGGTAGATCTTTTTATCACAAAATATTTTTTCTTACCATCTTAGCACGCTATAAGATTTTAATGAAAACCATACAAGTTACTTTTAAATTAATATATTCAAGTATGATGCTAAAATCTGGTTACAATCATAAGCAGTCCAGAATATAATATATTTTATTTGAAGAATAGATAGCACATGAACACATAATGCTAGACAATAAATTTCTAAGAAAACACATATGAACAGGTATTTTTAAAAATTATTTACCCAAAAAATAGTTTTTAAAAAAGTTGGAATCTTTTCTTACTCGAAAAGACAAAACCCATTTTGTCGCGTGCAAATTGTATGGCAAACGATTCTGCTATACCAACTACGGTTATGTTTAAAACTTAAACGCAGGCGTGTCTATTTTCCACCAAAAAGAGCACATTTCGGATGACTCCCGCTTTTCGTGGCGTATCTGTTCCCCTATCTGACCGACTACAGCTCCTTGGTATGGAATTATCTTCCAACCTTAACTTTGGGAGCTACATAGAGTCTATGGCAGCATCTGCCTCTAAAAAGCTCGGGATCCTTTCCAGAGTCAGGCGCTACTTCACTGCGGAACAGCTTCTAAACCTGTACAAAGCTCAAGTTCGGTCTTGCATGGAGTATTGCTGCCATCTTTGGGATGGTTCTGCTCGATACCAGCTGGCTGCTTTGGACTCTATTGAGCGGCGTGCGATGAGGCTTATCGGTGATGATACTTTGATCGAGAGCTTGCAGAGCCTCGATCATCGTAGAAAGATTGCTTGCCTCTCCGTATTTTACAGACTCCACTTTGGTGAGTGTGCTGCTCAGCTGCACGATTTGGTTCCGCCAGCTCCGTTCCATCATCGAACTACTAGACTCGGTCAGGGACTTCATCCGTATACAGTGGAGGTTCCGCGCGTACGAACGAAGCGATTTGCTTCATCCTTCTTGATACGGACTGCGCGGGAGTGGAAATCTCTGCCGAGATCTGTATTTCCTGCACATTACAACTTGGGGCTCTTCAAGGCCAGAATAAACGGGCTTTTCCTGAGCAAGCACGCTCCATCGTAGACCACATAGTTGTTTAACATCAGGCAACTTTGTGGTCAAGTGCTAGCTTAGTCCTAAATTAAAAAAAAAATAAAAAAAACGTTTATGTACAAAAGCCAATCAAAAAAGGTAGTTCTAAAATTGCCACATTGCCATTTTCATTGAAATTATCACAAAATCGTTAATTTCAGCGTCAACGGTTTAATTTTATAGTTTAATAATTGAATGAACGGTTAAACATTTGAATTTACGAGTAGTAATTAATTTATGTTTGATGACTTACACAGTTGGAAGATCGTGTGGGTTAAATAAATAAATGGATTTAACAAGAAAATTATGACGATCGAATTCCGTTGTGTTTATACAGGACGTGTTCAAAGCTTGTCTGACCAAAGTACCGTAAACATGTCAAATATTAATTAAGAGAAATAACATTAATGAAGTCGTTTGAACAAATAGATGAGGTGTAATCGGTAAATTATTATAATAAGCAGAAACGCTAATTTATAAAAATGTAAAGCTGCGTTCTTGCTCGCTTATCTCTTACTTGTAGGCAGTGATTCCGTGCGTAGTACATGTACCGTTATTGAGTTTTTTTATTTTTTGTAATTAATTAATTTCTCAAAAATCTTACGTCAAATTCTTGTCTAAATGTAGGTTGATTATATTAGGCACATTTATACAAGAGAAAATAAATTGTCATAGGATAAAATAACTCCAAAATATGGAGTAAGGAGATTGAACGTGTGAATGTCTTTTACTCGTACTTACAAGAAAAGCCAGCTGTTTTACTCGCATCAACTATAGTATCCCAAGATTTCCAAGAGAATGCGGTGTTTTTACAAAAAAAACGGTTCATTCTTATTGGATTAATTTTATTTTGAACAATAAAAAAAAAATCCTCTTTATGATACTAATTTTTTTACTTTACGAAATCTAAATCATAGATATATTGTATATTGAATTAACATTTATAAATATTCATATTTATCCTGTGTACCTTGCTGATCGAAAGATCGGCCGGAAGGTATTTATATAGATCTGTTCCAATAAACATATTGATTCATACAAAACTGTAGTACACAACACCCTGTACAGCCACAGCCGGGCAGAGAGAGCGTGCGTGGAGCGCATTCGAGGTGCAAACAATTTGTTGCAGCGCGCGAGGCGTTTGATAACGCGTTATTTAGCGCTCGCCCAGCCGGAGTTACGGCGTGTGACCGACGCGAGAATAAGTGCGGATGTTTTCCACTAGGAAACGACCAGTGATTTCTTAAATCAAAACATTCTTCATTCATCAAAACTTGTCGATCACCTTACATACCTTACATAGTCAAAAGGCTTTAGGCATTTTTTATAATTAAAAAACCTTGTTGATCCCAAACGTACTCAAAAGTAAGGCGGCGCTTCTTCACCGAAATTCGGATATAGAGAGTATTCAAAGTTTTTTGATCTTAATTAAATATGTATTCATTGTTGTAATGTATAATGTCAATAATAACTTACGGGAATCAATAAGTACATCAACAGTACGTCTGCTATATTAAAAAAAAATAGTTTGTTAAATGTTATTCGACAATGTTGATCAATTTGTGCAGCGCGCGAGGCGTTTGATAACGCGTTATTTAGCAATCAGTTCCTACAAAAATAGCCACCAATGTATTTTTGTCCAATTTCATACTTTCATAAAACAGTCATTTTGGAAAATAAAATATATTTAATGGTCATTTATAATGCCATGGTTGGCCTAACCGATCGATAAAGTTTTTTGGTTTCTCTCTTTCATAATCAATCTCAATATTTTTCAAAAAACGTTCATCAGTGGCAAAACAATATTGAATATTTTTTTAAATGTGCATTGAAATCCCCACGATTGATCAAGCAAGCATCTCCTCGGTTCATCTCAGGCGATTTACCAACGATACCGAAATTGTCACCTCCACGGATAAGACGATAGGGTTGTTACTCAAACTAACGACGATATTTACGAGTATCACTTCAAAGAGAGGTAGGTAGAGCTTTGTGGAACTTCCACTGGAATGAGCCGCTCGCCTGTGGAAGTACCTCTGCATTACAGAAGACCACAGTGAAGTAGCACTTCGTATTTGCTGTGCTATATGTTACTGCTGGTGAATAAGGTCGCCAGTGCTCAGTCTGTTGGGAAGGGTTTGGAGTCTAAAAGGCAGGCAACGCATCTGCGACCCTTGTAAAGTTGACGATGTCCATGGGCAGCGGTGTTCACTCCCATCAGGTGACCCTATCGTGCGTTTGCCTCCGTGTCACATAAAAAAGCCCTTTAGTTTTGGATTTATACATTTATTATCTATTACAGCCATTGATATAAACAAGAAAGCTCTCGAAATAATACCACTGCGTATTTCTGCTCGAGCTCTAAGCTCTACGTCGTACGCACGAGTTAACGCGAGTCACAATGAACACATACCCTTACGTCTCGCGATAAAATAAATAACAAAAACCTAACGCAAATTCGCCCAATTAGCGGATTAATCACTCAGAAAAAACGATGTACTCCGTTCATAAAGTGTCAGCCCTCTTCGAGGCGCGTTGAAACCCACACCTCTAAAGATGTTATCTGAACGTTGATGGATCGAATCTGTATCGATACCGGCCTATTCTGTGCAGTGGAATTTTAACGATTAATACGGAATGTTGCCACGATCAGGTACAGATTAGATTATTGTCAATGGATGGTGTACTATCGGGGAATAGAAGCACAGGAAGAGGATGTGTCTATGGATTTTGTTTTACTTATGAGGGAGAACGAGTAGAGCTTAACGTATTGTAAGTGATCACCGCTGCTCATAGATATCAACAACACAAGTGTCGCAGATGCCTACAAATCTCTATATCCTTACCAAAATATACCTTTAAACCCACCTGGGTGGGAAGAGTGGAAAATAACGATATCGCATCCACTATCATGGCTATTAGGGTTCCTTTTTTGCTTACCATTACGCAGGAAGGAACGATTACACTGTGCTAATATTTAAAAAAAATAGGTTCAACAGTTTCCGTTCCCATTGTAAATAGAATAATTCATTGCTTGTCTGGCCTCTTATTTCAAGTGCACTGGTTCTGTCATCACAATAATACTCGTAAAATATTAAAGGAACGCAAGTCCCGTTATGTATTGTAATTTATATTAAATTATTGAGAACCAATTCCTCTTTGTATTTGCTATTATTTCATTATTTATTGTTTTATTATTTCATTATTTTGACGACCCGCTTGGTGTAATGGTCAAGATGTTGACTATTACGCAAGAGGTCGCGGGTTCGATCCCCGCACAGGACAAACATTTGTGTGCATGAACATGTCTGTTTGTCCTGGTCTGGGTGTTATATGTATCTATTTATGTATATTTGTAATACCACTGTTGATTCTGATGTCTGTAACACAAGTGCTTAAGCTACTTAACACGGGGTCAGATCAATGTATGTGATGTTGTGATATATTTATTATTATTTATTATTATTATTATGTATTGTACAGCGCATATATTGCCTAAAATTAGATATTTATATTTAAAACCTTTTCCTATACTACACAAAGTGAAGGGACTTACATAATTATTTATGACAAAACAAAATAACATCAAACTCGTAAAAGCAAAAAAGTCTGTGTTAAAATTCTGCATAGGTACTGCAGTCCTTCACTTTTAATGTAGATGAAATCCATTCGCCACATGTAAGTTTTTTTAAAGATAATCTCACAACGTAAACATAGTGTAGATTGACTTACAAATTTTATCTCTAATGTCGAGTTAACGTTGAAAGCAGTGAAAGTCGACTGCTGTAGGTAAGACACGCAGCGAAGATAAATAACAATACATTCTCGAATCCAAGCTCTATTTCATATCGATGAACAGATCGCACAGAAAATAACTGTCCGAACCGAGTAATACACTCATTCTAAACGACTATATTCGAGCGCAGTCGTAAATATAAAGCTTTAGAGTTAGTCCTGGCTTTAGCTTGTCGGAACTAGCGCTTTGCCCGCGACCTTACTTGCGTTTCATTTAAATCGTATAAGAAACTTATACGCGCTAATTAGCCTAATACCAATTTTCCATAGACATAGCTTAAAAACTAACAAAGTCTCATACGAACTTACCCGCCTTATTTACCACTTTACACGGTGAATTTACAAAATATTTCCTAATGCTCACTGAAATTATGTAGTATAAAAGGAAGCATGGTGCGAAATTTCAAGGTTATTTTTCTAGTACGAGTTGTTTACGCTGTACGTTGATATGTCAGTTAGATTTTCCTTTTATAAGATTATCTTTTAAACCTATAGAAGGAAAATACTACACTTTTGGTGGAGCTTAGTAGCGCTTCTACTCGAATGAGCCGCTCGTCTGGGGAAGTCCCTCCACCATACAGAAGACCACAGTGAAGTAGCACTTCGTGATAGTTGTGCTATGTTTCTGCTGGTGAGTAAGGTCGCCCAGACCTCAATTGAGAAGGGGATGGGGTTTAAAGGCAGACGACGCATCTGCGACCCTTTTGCGGTTGTTGGTTTGCCTCCGTACAACATCCAAAAACCTTTTATATCAGAATATCGACGATCTCGGATTCCCAAGGTGCAAGCGAGATGTCAAATTACATCGGCCCGAGTGATTCATTAGCGGGCTCACGAATTAAAATATTTATCTCGGATCATTTTAATCGATTTCACACCGACTATTTACTTTAAGAACCGGCCGCCACAAAGGAATGCCGGCTCGGTCGTTGGCGATAGATTTTAACTTGTTCAAAAATCAAGTTGTTATTTAATTTCAGGTGTTTACTCTGTTATCTGTTGCTTCTTTTGACGGTTTTAGTGAATAGAACTGAGCGCAGACCCGTGTGTAGAATAGTGTATTCGTTTATTGGTATATAGATTTGAACATAAATCTGCCGATGGTCAAAGAACTCCATATAAAACTGGCAATCAGGCTTAAAACTTTTGACACTTTAGATGGGATATTTAAAGTTTGCTATATTCATTTCTATGAAGTAGAACAGCGTACTTAGTGCAGTAAGACTTATGTAATTACTGGAACAGTAAAATGAAATCTTAAAACATTTTTCGAAACGGCACTTCATTATTAAATAACTGTAGGTATAATTAAAAAAGAAATACCTATGCTCGAGCTTAATCCGCAAACAAGTATTTTATTGTATGATCATCAAAACATAACTTCTTGACAATAATGTTTTTGCCAAGACGGTTAACTATAAAAAGTTCAATTGCCTACAGTCCGCATCGCCTAAAAGAAATACCGTTTTCTTTATTTTATGACCTACGCTGTATTAATTATAACTTTTATTGACATTCTTGAGTGAACCCTTTTAACGACTTTTTAATAACGAAAAAATGTCTCATAATTTAAATCTTTTTCGGCTATAACTTCTTGCGTTTGAAATTAAAAATTAATTTGCACAATATTGTCATACGTTCCGTAGAGTAGTGGCTCATTACTTTTGTTACTTTATGTAAGCCTCTATTTAAGCCCTTTTATTCCGAACTACGTGAATTTTGCAGATGATTTTATGAGCACTTTTCTTTTAAAAAATATGACGCATTTCGGCGTGCCTGTTGACATAGGTCTTCACCAGGTCTTCAGCACTTTCGTATAATGTTATCTATCGTCAAAGAGCCATTCTGCTTCTTAAACTGAAGTATAGACGGATCGGCGGATAAAGATGCCACGGTTTCACAGGAAACTGGTGTCAGTTGTGCTTCATTCCACTGTAAGCCGTTTAAGTGACGCTATCAGTGGCCTTCACCCTTAAAGGCCTTTTCACTTCTCCCTTGATCAATATCGTCCCATCAAAAGATCTAAGTGCGTGTTTGCTTGCTCCCTTCATTACAAAACAACTTCCATCTGTGACACAGGAGGTAATCCATACTAATATATTAATGTTGTTATAATAAGAGTTTGTTCATTTGTTTGAACGCTATAAATAATATATTTTTGTGTTGCATAGTCCATTTGTCAAAGAAAGCTTTAATATTGGTATATTACTGTATGTTTGTGGATGCCGAAATCTATGACATAAAACGATTTTCAACAATATGTTCCAGCAAAAACGTACATATTTAACTTGAATATCCTTCAAAGAAATACGTTTCATATCGGATGGGCACGTAACGAGTTAACAGATAAACTGATATAAAAATCACAAGCTTTACTGATTGAATTAAATTTATATCATCAGTGTCTTAAATTGAAATATCTTATTTTAAAACACATGTTTTCTGTCAGTGCTTTGCGTGAGTTAAGAATCAAGAGTCCTTAAGGCTTTATTTGTTTGCACTTTTTATAGCGCACGCGGTCTGTATTTGTAGGCAATTCTGAGAAATATTATTTTAATTGAAGCCACATTATTTATGATATAAATTAAAATTGGAATTCGTTAAATCACTTACGTGATCAAAATATTTTTTTTTTCATTAAAATTATAAAATATAACCCAAAAAAGTAAAGGTTTTTTTTCCGGATGGATTTAAGTCCATTGGGGTTTAAAGCCTGATTTGAGCCTGACACTGGATGGTCCACTCAAAACACAGATATCTCCCTCCATTTCCTTACCCTAAGCAGACATATTGACAATGCCAAGTGATAAAACCAAGTATACGATCCATATTTCATTTTAAGGTCGACGTATGTTATTCTAAAAGTGTATTTTATCCGCAGGGGTTCCGTTTTTAGCGCGCTTTCATCTGCACACTGGGCGTTGAGCCAGCTCGACGCGGCGATAAACTACATGCAGCAAGACTTGGCGGTTGCCAAGTCGCTTGGCGACACAGCTGGCGAGTGCCGCGCGCATGGCAACCTTGGCGCCGCGTACTTCAGCCAAGGATCTTATAAGGACGCATTGACTGCTCACAGATATCAGCTGGTCTTGGCAATGAAGTGTAAGGTAAGAGAGCGTCATTTGTTTTATTTAAATCAGTTTATTTTAACAGACGTCTTTTTCTGTATTTCTTGTCAAAGTCAAAGTCAAAGTCAAATATGTTTATTGCAAACAGTCAATAGACATTAGTAATGTACATTCCATTTGAAACTTTGATCAAAACACTCATTTCATTGCTTCCAACTCTCACAATACCTATTAAAACCGCTCCGATAAAACTTTAATTATCATAAAACAAACGGACGCAGGAAAAATATAATAATGTAAAATAATCTCGTGCGAATGGATATAATTTAATTAAACAGAACGATTTCCGCCTCAGATAATGACAGTGCGGAGTTATGGCGTCAGATCCGCTGGAATGCGGTGTCCGACGAGCGGAATTAAAATGTTACATATTCCGGGAGCAGTTTTTGTCGAGAATTGACGAGACACGCGGAATTACCTCACTTGGTATTTCACAAACACAAGTGTCGGACTGGACTTTGACAACTAGGAACGATAATAGGATTTGATACGTTCTGTAGATTTGAAGAGGACCTTGTGCACTTTAGTATAGAACTTTTATGCGTTGGCGCTTTCAAACTGTGTAGACATTAAAGTTTGATACATTTCATAACCAAAATAAGTCCAAAAGGGAATGCCCCAAAACAGACACAGCTCAATGAAGTCCAAAAAATGAAAGCCTTAATATCCACTCGAGAACAATACACCTAAGTCAAACGTAAGTGGTAGCTTTGGTTTTACATACCATTATCTTTGAACAGAAATGGCGAGCGAACACTTCAATCATGTTCAGATCGTCTTCAAAAGTCATAAATTATCGCGTAAACGTAATATATGATTGTTCAAAGCAACCGGCGGGCGCCTGAGCAGCGTCTAATGTCACAATGGAGGATATTTACATAGGAGAAGTTGTGAAACAGTAGGTTCAAGTACAAAATAAACAACAGACTCTGTGGGAATTGAAATGAGCAATGGAAAAAATATTACGTTTTTGTTTTACACTCGAAAAATATTTTTGGGGTTGCACAAAAAATGTATGATGTCTTTAGTGATAACTGCTAATCTAAATTGCTTTAAAAATAAGTACGAACAGAATAATAGCATCTTTATTTTCGCAAAACACCATGATGTCCTTATGAAAAACCAAAAAAAAGTGTCAAAGTGTTTTACGAGTAACTCACAAGAACATCATCCATACAGCTGTCACCAATGACTGAATAAATACCAATAAATACCCATCCTAAGGAATAAGTATCACAAACCAATTAAAATTTTATGTTAAGTGCCAAATGACTGGAAATGTAAATGTAAAGAGTTTTAAAGGAGTTCATTACAGTAATTTTTTTTTAACATGGTATTATATGGCGGTTTAGTTTGTATTTAATTATATAGTGATAAATAAATTTTATGTCAAATGATTCATCGATCTTTAGAATATATTGCTTGGCCATAGCTTGGTGACAAAACTTTTAATACCATCCTAATTTTCTCTTGCGTGATATAATTATGTATATTAGCGGCCGTCCGAGAATCCGTCAGTGTGCATTTCAGTTTCCGCTTACATAGTGTTATACTATTTTATTTATTTATAAAACTTTATTGACCACACAATAAGTAGGTGCAAAAGGCGGACTACTATACTTTACCTTAAAGCTTTCCTCGACTAATGTCTTACCCAAAACGGAAATCATTTTTCAATTCGAACCAGTAGTTTCTGAGATGAGCGCTTTCTAACAAACAAACAACCTCTTCAGTTTTGTTATATTAGTATAGATTATCGATACGAGAACTCTTCGCCGCAATATAGTCATCGCTCAAAGAACTTCATCTTGATAGTAATTTAAAGGAATAGTAAAAAGTGACGTTGCTAGTATTATTGAATAGTGTCCGTTAAGGTAAACTCGCAGTCTCCTTTATCTGTGGCTAGTGGTTGGGGCATCTGTATTACGTTTTAAAAGAAACATTACAAATAGTAGAGTCCCCTTTTTATTGGTCCCTTTGATATGTGCCGACTGTGCGCGTACTGATGCTAATTTGCAGTAAATGCACCGCAGGTTTATACCGAGCTGTGGTAAATGAGCTCTGGGTCTGGCTAAACATAATTAGTCTGGATATTGAACAGATTTTTTAAAAACTCTTTTCATTTCAGGAGAAATAATTGTTATGTCCCCGAAGATCATTACGAGACAATGCAGGCTTGTTGTCTGTTACTCTAATACTGATAGCATATAACGCCAACCATAAACGATAGGTACCTACATAAATTACGTAAAAATATCAGCTCCTATTATTTGAAACGAATTAATCGCCTTCTTTTAAATAGATCATCATGATATTTAGGTCATTAGAATTAGATTCATATTCGTGGACATAGTAAGATATAGAATCATTAAAATAACTAAACTTTACTTCGAAATATTTATAGGTTAAGTCATACATAACATAAATTAAAGTAACGACATAATTTAAAGGCTAACAAATTCTTCTTGTAAACATAAAACAGCTTTATACAAGCATACAAAATAATAGGCCGGGATATTTAGCATGAATTGGTTATTTGTAATACGTCCATATAAACGGTGATAATCATTAAGAGAAACATAAAAGTTAATGGCACCTGCTGGAAATAATAATGATATAAAATATTATACCAAGTTCATGGAATCATCTTTGATTGAAATAAATAGGAATAATAATCTCTTAAGGATAGAATTTATCCAGACAAGTATAAACCACCCACGAAGGATTAGGCTCGCAAAAGGTTTGTACAGTCACGAGCTGTGAATGTATACATGTCAGGACTTACGAGGAAGCAATAGGGTGTTTATTTGAATGGGTTTGTATACGTGTTTTCCGTGACTGTACTGCCTCGTCCAGACGACGTTGATCGCGAGATCGTGCGATTTCGCTTAAAAGGTATAGATTATGCAGTGTAGAATGACCCTTATGCAATTATTCACCATATAGTTGAATCGGCTATTCAACAAAATTTCCTCTTTCCTTCGTTTTCAATGCCGAGATGTGCGGACAAATTCTTGCTAGAATAAAACGTACATAGAAAATTGTACGAGTACCTCCTATGTTAGTTATATCCTTCAAAAACGTCATGAACTTTAACTGTGTAACAAATTTTTTTTTACTTGTTCATATTTGTGAACTATCATTTTACGCATCACTCGGTTTGAGAACTGAGCAACACAACAACTGAGCTTTGGCAACCTTACTCACCAGCAGAAACATAGCACAACAGTTACGAAGTGCTACTTCACTGCGGTCTTTCACTGCGGTGAAAGAACACACTGTTAATTAGCGTTCCGTCTTGTTTATAATATCACATACTTTTATGGAAGGTGACACACTATACCGAAATTACGTCCTGTAATTTTGTAGCAATTGCCGCCGAACTTCGGTCGCGTAATTTCAGTCTAGTGTGTTCCTACACTTAAACACAGAATGCCACAGAAAAAGATGTAGCTCAAATTGATACCTTTGCAATATTTAAACTGACAGTGATTTTATCTTCTACATCTCTACCCAAATGCCAACAAGTTCGACAGGAACAAAGTGTACCTATGTAAAACATCATCATCATCTTGTTTTGAACAACATTTGTACGGTGTAAACCGACACGATGCTAAGTACGTACATATGTACTGTTGATGGTTGACTAATGCCGGTCGCAAATTTGCCATGATAATCAGCGTCAGCGGCTGCCGGATGCAAATTCTAATTAATTAGACATTAGTAATAAATTTGCGAGCGGGGTTACTAGCGGTCGCCGCCATGTTTTACTGAGCCGTCGACAGCCGTGGCGACCATTGAAGCCTATCCTTAAAGAAATCACGATATTTATTGACTGCGAATAGTAATGCTCAAGTTTGAGTGGATGAAGAATTCACCAGGAATATACATAATAACAAATACATACTTTGGAGCTAGGCTAGGGGTATTCGGTCGGAGTATTACATGAATTGCTTTTTGACGAACATCTTATTTTTTCATCTTATTCCTGGATTTGTTGTCGAAAGTTATTTTCTGGCTGCCTATAAAGTTATCCTCCCCATGTACGGTAAACTAGCTTTGCTGAAGACTAAAGTTTTGTGCAATAAAATAATTTAATAAAAAGGGCTCGAAGTTAAAGGGCGGATAGACTACACTCTACAGGATATAGATCCTGTAGTTCTCAACCATGAATCGCATACCATCAAGTGATTTCAACAAACAAATAATCTGCATTGACTCGAATAGTTAAAACTCATTAAATAAAACTACCAAATTGTATAGAAACAACGCATAAAAGCAATAACTGCAATAATATTTTTAGTTTTAAAACTGTTACGATCCAAAAATCCAAAGTTTCATCGGATTACTGGAAAGCAAATCCCCCGTACATTTCGCGGTTATTTCAAATCGCCGACGACTTTTTGTCGGCGGTCGCTCGGAACGCGTTAAGTAAATATTTTTTACGAGTGTTTGTTCCGATTGTTTCGAGTTCCACTGCCGATTGCCCGGCGTATTTATATCTGTGTAGGTTTCGCATTTGGCATTGCAAAGGTTATAGCGTAAGGGAACCGAGTTATTAGTATTACCGGCAAGAGAAGTAGCTTGAGCTTTTGAAGTTACTAAAACTCTTATGTGTGTTTGTGGTATATTTATCTTAAATATTTTATGCTGGGATTTTAATCTTGCCTGAAAGTTAGAATACATGGTTTAGGATGAGACCTCGCCAAAGCGAAGATATGTGAAGCGGAGCGGAGAAGTGCCGTAAGTAGCCAATAGGATTTCAGTGTTGAGATAGTCACGTGTTAAAGCCAAAATGCTATTGGCTGTTCACGACACATCTCCACTCCGCTTCGCACATCTCTGCTTTTGTAGAGCCTCAGTCTCAGACCCAGCATCTTCCTGACATGTACACAGATCACCGACCAACAAATCTACCAACAATCTAACAACCTTATATTTTGCAATGTTGGTAGAAGCCTCATTACCATTAGCATACCACCAATCACGTTGTACAAACTCTTGGCTGTATTGCTACTTAGAATTAACATCAATTATAAGATTATAGACTTTCGCCTTGCATTACTTTATTGATACTAGGAAACGGGACTAAACGCAATATTTAATTACTAGGTTTACGGCATCGCCAGCGATGAATTCGCTTATATTGCAAACAATATTTTTGTTTTCCCTCGGGAACATAATTTTTTCCCGGATAAAAGTACCCTATTATTTAAACCGGACTTCTAACTTTAACGTCTGCAAAATTTTAAAGCAATCGTTTAAGTAGTTACGGCGTGAAAGCGAAACGAAAAAACTCATTTTCCGATTTATATTATCAGAAAGGATTTATAATATCCGTGTAAATGTAATGAAACCCTTAAGATTATTTTACAGATTAAGTTTTATTGCTTTAAGACACATGTTATACTTTCGTTCGATACTGGTAGAGAATAATTATCAAACTTCCATCTCACGTCACGTCATATTTTTTCGGAAACTTTTTATTAAAATCAAAGTTGCTATAAATATCAATGCGTTCTTGTCCGATGCAGTAAAAGAATAAATATCGCGTTTAGTCACGTTAACATTAGTTAGTTGTATCCGTAACTAATTGAAATAATGTGCAGAAATAATGATCCTTGATTGTATCTGCCCATTATTGCACTTCAATCCTTTGATGGAGTGATAAAAAGTTAAGCTTTAATTATTTCTAAGCAACTTATAGCTACAGCCACAAAATAAGTTGCTGCTATTGCTAGTATTTAAGTGCGTGATAATGGATTTGGCTGACATGTTTAGAGAAAGGGTTCGATAGTGTCTGACTGATGAATGAACCAGTTGATACTAGTTAGCCAACGAAGCTTTATTTGAACTTTTACTCTGTATTAAAAATGCGTAATTTATTGGATACTAGCGGCCACCCGCGTCTCCGTCCGCGTGGATTTCGATTTCCAATAATATCCTATGTGTTATTCTGATGTATAAGCTATATTGTAGTAAAGTTTCATTCAAATCCATTCAGTAGTTTTTACGTGAAAGAGTAACAAACATCCATACATCCATACATACAAACTTTCGCCTTTATAATAGTAGTAGGATAACGTCATATAATAAAGCACTGGCGGCCGACCGCTACTCCATCCGCGTGGATTTCGGATTTCGGACTCATAGTGTTATACTACCTATAGCTTAAAGCCTTCCTCTACAAATATAAAATCCAACAAAAAAACATTTCGATCTATTAGATCCTGAGAGAAGCGCGTTCAAATAAGCAAACAAACTCTTTAGCTTTATTCAGTACAAGCGACCGCCCGCGACTTCGTCCGCGTGGATTTTGATTATATATACAATAGCCTTCCTCGTCACGTGGACTATCCAACACAAAAAGATTATTTTAATTCCATACAGTAGTTCCTGAGATTAGCGCGTTCAAACAAACAAACAAACTCTTCAGCTTTATTCTATAAGTGTAATAGATTTAATCCCTGGCAATTTGCCGCACAACACATGTTTTCTTTCCTCATCCATTAAATGTGGTGAGAAAGTTGTGAAACCTCTTAAGAGCCTGCTTAACGTTATGTAACTTGTTTACACTGAAGTAACCTGACTAATGACTTAAATGTCAGTACTTAACGCGACTATTAACCACTACATGTCGTTATCAACATTTCTAGCAATTTAGAATAAAAAAAATTTGTTTACCACTCTCACAACATTCCGTATGTCCAAATTAGAATACGTTTTCTAGATCTACGCAATCTAGCTTCAATCGGTAAAAAAAAACCTACCCTAAAAAATGTTTAACATTTCTTACTAGGTACTAAGGCATAAGGCAAAACATAATATAGACCACAATATTGTAACATTCATTTTTTTATTACCATTAACGGTTTAGAATGCTTTGTACATGAACTAGGTTCTAATCGAAAATCTCCTAACCTGAGATTAATAAAAATTAAGTAAAATATGGCCAAAATGCCAAGAAAAAGTATTATTTTATCACATCCAATTCCAATAAACATTTCTTTGAGCACGAATACATTTTCATCGTAATATCTGGTTGTCATAACTACATATATTTTAGCCACCTCAACATCTTATTACACGTTCCAATAACTATGCTGGTTCTCCTTATGAGCTATAGTTAACACGCTTATATAACGACAGGTTCTTACGTATTGGTGAGAAAATAACATAGTCACATAGGCACGCACTAGCATACAATACTCAGAAACTGACAGGTTTACTATAACTTGATCTAGACTAGTATAACTGTCGGTATCTGTGAACAAAGTAGATGCTAAAATGCTGTAACTTGTTTTTAAGTATAAATTAGTTACAGCATTTTAACATCTGAGTTGTTATTCAAAGTAAAAATTTAAATATAGCCCTTTCCTTTGTTACTTAATTCTGACAAACGGATCCAATTAAGTATAGCAATGATTGTACCTCAGTTATAACCCACAAAAAATATTTTCTAACCAAAAGGCCTTTTACTATTGACCCTTTAATTATAGCTACATATTGCAATGACGAAACCATTTAATTCAAGTAATTAAAAGCCTTTAATCTCATCCAGTTTCGTCTAGTGCCATATACAATCAGAATACCACAAGCCACAATTATTCACAGTACTTAGTCGAGAAACTAGCGTCCTTATGCAATAAATTGCATTCAAAACGGCGTACTTTTTTGCCAGGGCATTACCACTCCGTAGTTATCATGACACGTAATGTAGTATGAAGCTTATCCGGCCACTTTCTGATTAGCCACGCACGAGGACTCAGCAACTACCAGTACATACTGTAATATGCGCCTCTTACTCTTAAGATACTTGGTTAAACGTACGCAAGAAAAAAAGGTTTATTTTAAATAGCTTTTGTCAAATTTCAATCTGATGAGTTGCCGCTAAACTTTGAAACAAAACCAACTTTACCGTTTGGGTAAACTGATTCATTCACACACACTCTTTGACTCATGACTCTAAGGTTATAGGCAGATATTACACCGAAGAAACGATACATATATCTTCAGTATAAAATCCTTAACAAAAAACATTATTCATTTTTGTCAAGCTCATTAAAATTAATAGTTACTCGGAGTTTTACAAGCCACAACTATTATTACTACATAGTCTACGAATTAAGGTCCGTATGCAATAAATGCATCAAAAATGGCGTATTTTTAACTCTCCGTAGTTATCATGACACATAATGGAGTATGAATAAATAAATAAATAATAAATAAAATAAATATTTCACAACATCACATACATTGATCTGACCTCGTGTTAAGTAGCTTAAGCACTTGTGTTACAGACATCAGAATCAACAGTGGTATTACAAATATACTTAAATAGATACATATAACACCCAGACCAGGACAAACAGACATGTTCATGCACACAAATGTTTGTCCTGTGCGGGGATCGAACCCGCGACCTCTTGCGTAATAGGCAACATCTTGACCATTACACCAAGCGGGTCGTCAAAAGTATGAAGCTTATCCGGCCGCTTTCTGATTAGACACGCGCGAGGACTGAGCCCGCAACTACTAGTTCTTACTGCAACGTGCGTCTGCGCATCTTACTGTTAAATTACTTGGCTAAATGTATGCAATAAAGTTAAATAGCTTTTGCCAAATTTCAAACTGATGAGTTGCCGCTAAACTTTGAAACCAAACCTACTTCCCAAACTTCTTTGACTCATGACTCTAAAGTGGTCAACAAAATTTTGTAACAAGAAATTTTATGGCTAATTTTAAATAACCTACCTACCCTTATTTTATAACCATATTTATTTTGATTCCATCAGATCTAGTTTTCGTGTTACAGCTACTACCCACAAAATAAAAATTTAACCGCTTTTGTTTTAAGTTCGCATTCAGAGAATTTGTTTCTTTGGGGAGCGTAGTATATTGTTCTGTTTTTTGGGTTGAGTGATTCTTAAATAATGTCAAGAAAGTGTTAAAATATTCCTAATAAGTTTTGTTAACATTTGCGGTGACATTATTTTCAAAACTCAGCGAAGGAATTTGGCACCATTAGTAACTAAGTTATATGTTAAGCAAGACTGGCCCAAAAGGCAATCTCTTACTCCAGGACAAAACAATATTAAAAACCCTCCGTTAGTGCAGCCTGAGAAAGTATTTCTACCACCCTTACACATAAAGCTTGGGCTTATGAAGAACTTCGTAAAAGCTATGGATAAGAGTGGTGACGGCTTTTCAATTTAAAAGAAAAAAATCATAAGCTGAGTGAAGCAAAAATTAAAGAGGCTTATATTTGTTGGCCCCCAAATTAGGCAATTGATGAAAGATGATATAGTTAAAAAAAAGCTTAGTTATTTAGAAAAATCAGCCTTGGAATCTTTCTTGAAAGTAACATCCAATTTTCTAGGAAAATCCGATCAAGTGACTATAAAATGTATTATCGCGGGACATTTATATCCACGTATAAGGCTTTGGGCTGTAATATGTCATTGAAAATACATTTTCTACATTCACATTTAGACTTCTTTCCTGAAAATTTAGGCGCCGTCAGCGATGAACACGGTGAAAGATTCCATCAAGACATTTCTACCATAGAAAAACGATATCAGGGCAAGTGGCGCCCACGTATGTTAGCGGATTACTGTTGGACATTGAAACGCGACCTTCCTGAAGCAAAATACATACGAAAATCAAAAAGTAAATTCATGTTAATGTAGCAATAAATCGAAATAGCTTCTTCTTTTTGTTTATAAAAATTCAAAATTCAAAATGGTATTACAAAAAAACTCTTCGTATTTGAAGCATTTTAATTTTATTTCAAGTATCTTTAGCATTCTCCTAAATATAAATAGGCAAAAGTTCTCATGTTACACGCAAAAATTGATTTTTTGTTGACCAGTGAGGCACCGATGAAACGACACATATATCTGCCGTATAAAAACTTTAATAGAAATCATTTACCCTGATTCATTTTTTTCTAGCTCAATTTATAGTTACCTATTCGGAGTTTTACAAGACACAATCATTCATAGTACTCAGACTACAAATTAAGGTCTATATGCAATAAACAGCATTAAAATTGCCTATTTTTAACTGCTCGTAGTTATCATGACACATTATGGAGTATGAAGCTTATCCGGCCACTTTCTGATTAGACACGCACGAGGACTGAGCCTGCAACTACTAGTTCTTACTGCAACGTGCGCCTGCGCATCTTACTATTAAATTATTTGACTTAAAATACACACAATAAAGAGCAGATTTTTTTAAATAAATTTGTAGCCGGTAAATTTTTTATCCAAAACTAACTTTCGCCAAGCCTCTTTGACTCATAACTGTAGGTAGATATTCCACCGATGAAACAATACATATATCTTCTGTATAAAAACCTTAATCAAAAGCCATAATATCCTGATTCATTTTAGTCTAGCGCAATTTATAGTTACTCGGAGTATTACAAGTCTCAATCATTCATAGTACTCAGTCTACAACTCTGCTCTTAATACTGTTTATTGCATATGACCTACAAATTAAGGTCGTATGCAATAAACAGTATTAAAATGGCGTATTTTAACTCCTTGTAGTCATCAGGAGTATGAAGCTTATCCGGTCGCTTTCTGATTAGACACGCGCGAGGACTGAGCCTGCAACTACTAGTTCTTACTGCAACGTGCGTCTGCGCATCTATTTGAGATTCCGCCGTAAAAGGCGATAAGCTTTTGACTTTTTGCCGGTTATCTCTTACGTCGTATTAGCTTTATAAAACGAGCCACGATAGCTACAAATTATGAATATGTCGACTGTTAACTAGTGTTTTATTAATTTTCGGTTAATCGCTATTTCGACTTGGTTAAATGGCAGCTAAACTTATTTTTAGTAGTAGTGATAAAACATAAAGCTTTCCGTTAATCGGTCCTTTGAGCCGGATTAATGTCATCTCATTTGCATAAGTTTGCATTAGTAATTGTGTATGGAATAGAAAAAAAATCTATCTTATTTAATCTTTATAACAGGCATAAAGTTTTTATTGAATTCCAGAAAGGCGACATATGTTTAGGTTATCAAAATCAATGGTGGCACGAGTATCTTAAGTAGATACTTAAACATAACAGCTACCACACAGATAGAACACAAATGCTCATAATTTGAATATTTTCCTAGATCGGATTAAAGTGGTGGCGCGTAGGGCAGGATTACTAGTGAACGCGCTATTCGAGACGGTCAACAATTATAATAAATTTGATACAAAATCTTTAATGTGGCCAATAACGAATGCTCGTTGCGATTACATTTCGAGTATGCCGATCGGAGAACTGATCACAAAATATGAATATTCATGAATTGCAAATTCTCAACAAATTCAAAGTCATCACGGTGTTTTAAGAGGCATTCGTGTCGTATCGTTATTTCGTCCTGTTTTAGCATAAATACCGATCTTTTATTGATAACTTCAAATTCAAATAACATTTTTTTTTGTAGGTAGGTATTCAGAACTAGGTGTGAGACTCCTTTTTGCCAGTTAAAGTTAACACTGAAAAGATTTCTTGAAATATGCCCAGGTCATGTGGGTTTATGGTTAAATAAGACTTACTCCTTCGACCTCCAACCAATATTTACGCACATTGGTGGAAGGGTCACTGACCGCTATTTTGACAGCACAAACAAATAGCTAAGTCCTCTTTTTCTTTATGGATAATAAAAAGAAGAGGATATCCATTTCATGTTTTATAATCAGCTTATAATTAGAACTTGGAAAAACCATCACTATTTTGCACCGAGACTACAACCACTATGCATATATCATAAAGCGTCGTCCGTCATTCCATATGATTACATTCCCCTTTATAATTACACATTTAGTCTTTGTTTTTCAGCCGGCGATATTATGCCCATTAACATCGGGTAAACTTGAATTATTCCATTAATACAAAGAATTTCTCAGCTACAGAACAGTAAATTGGAATGAATGATCGTTAAAAGAAACAAAATTGCCGTCTTCGCTGGACTGTACTCACGTGCGAAAGAACGTGTTTATAAGTCCTTATGGTACTGACATAAGGTTGATATTTGAATGGTTTTGCGGTCATGTCATTGCGTTTCTGTACACTAGCCTGCATAATAGCCCATACATGAGCGTCGTTATTGTATACGAATAATAATCCGAAGAAACAACGCTCACACAGCGAACATAATAAAGGTTGATAAACGTGCGTCTCATTCCAGTATCTACATGAACATAATTGTACAAGAAAACAAAATTGAAGTGTCTGTTTGTTATGCCAAAACAAGATTTATGGTTAGTGCAAGACTATAAGCGGTACTTTCAACTAACTAAATAATTAGTTAAGCTTTGTCTTTCCATTTACACTGTTTATAGGCGGTGTAAAAACTTACTTATTTTTTCTTAGTTTTTACAAGTTTTAATATCGTCAATGCCGTTGCTATAGCAATTAAAAAGCGCTTACTTGTTTCATTACAGGAGTTTGATTCCGAAGTACAACTTGGCAGCAGAAGAATGATTTCCAGTCCAAATCTTTAACCATACCACTGCACCAAACCAAAAATATAACATGACTGCCTTATCCCACCGCCTTTTTTCCGATATAGTTGGTAAGGCAACTAGTGATGTACAAGCGTTCAGAAAAGCTCGAGCTCTAAAAAAGACTTCCTAGTCCTCGGGCACCATACAAACGAGGCGAGCCCTGTAAACGAAACCGAGCTTTAGGCAAAAGGACTCTGATGCGTCGAGCCTTGTACTTGTACATCACCAAATGCAACCTGATAAATTAACCTTCCAATAATTATTATATCTTTTAAGAGATGTAGAGCTTTGTGGAAATTCCACTCGAATGAGCCGCTCGTCTGGGGAAGTGTACCTTACAGAAGACCGCAGTGAAGTAGCACTTCGTAACTGTTGTGCTATGTTTCTGCTGGTGAGTAAGGTTGCCAGAGCTCAGTTGGGGAGGGTATGGGTTAAGGCCGGCAACACAGTAACGATACCTCTGGTGTCGCAGATTTCCATGGGCGGCGGTGATTGCTTACCATCAGGCGACCCGCTAGCTCGTTTGCCATCTCTGACATAAAATAAAAAATTAACTTATCTGGTGACTCCTTAACTAGCAGGTTAAAAATCCTTTTCTTCGTATACCGCGAATCAAATACGATCAACGTTATGCCTTATCGTTGCTAACACTCACGATGATGATACAGTCATGACATGACAGCCAGGGACAGGACAAAGATGAGGGTAACCGACGGTACGTGACAACGGCAAACGTGATACGAGTATAAGTACCGAGACATATGACTCGGTTTTTATAAGATCACATTTACGGGTATAAATTGAATAACAACCGAATATGACTCGCTTTTTTGAGATACCATTATTGTTATATCAGGAAGAAAAAAGGTAAAAAGGTATGGTTTGGTTGATTCGATTTGAGTGGCTAAAAATTTGGCCAACAATTTCAGCAAGGCCAAGGGTGGCACTACATTACTGATCTTTACTGAACACAACGAAACTAAACTGATCACCTGGGTGGCTTATTTTAGATGTGAACCGTTAAATACTAAAATGTACAATTATACAATAACGCACAGTAACTTTGCCTTAACATATAACTTCATGGCATTTCGAAATAGCTTCATAATCAGATAGTTTTGTTATTACGAGTAGGTTGTGTACCTACATTACAACTACGAGTATATTCGTACGAACTTAAATAAGCTTAAGAGGTCGATGACGCAACGCTCTGATCTTTGCCAACGTCGCAAAAACCAAGATTCCGAACGCTCAGGCAATTTAGAGATTTATTTTCCTTCTACGTTTTAAAAATAATTAAAAACTCTATCAATTAACGTTACGGAAGTCACTATCTATATCTTTATCTATATACTAATATATATAAAGCTGAAGAGTTTGTTTGAACGCCTTAATCTCAGGAATTACTAGACCGATTTGAAAAAAAATTTTTGTGTTGGATAGTCCATTTGACGAGAAAGGCTTTAGGCTATTGGAAATCGAAATCCACGCAGAGTCGCGGGCGGCCGCTAGCTCCTGGATAAAACTGTAAAACAGGCTTCAAAACAACGAGAAGACATGTAACTATTTTCTGGATATATTACTTGATCATAATAATATGTTGGTCAATAACAAAATGGAAAAATATTGTTTAATGGAATAGTTGTCACGACGTAATCTTAGGAAAACGCTTTCAAGGAATATGTTACTTCCATGTGCTGTCAATTAAAAAAGGAAGAAAATACTGATAAGATTTTGGCGACTAAGGGTTATATGGTTGACGACCCGCTTGGTGTAATGGTCAAGATGTTGCCTATTACGCAAGGGGTCGCGGGTTCGATCCCCGCACAGGACAAACATTTGTGAGCATGAACATGTCTGTTTGTCCTGGTCTGTGTGTTATGTATCTATTTAAGTATATTTGTAATACCACTGTTGATTCTGATGTCTGTAACACAAGTGCTTAAGCTACTTAACACGGGGTCAGATCAATGTATGTGATGTTGTGAAATATATATTTATTTATTTATATGGGACTCTTATAAAAATATCAAACCACCCACTATGACCGACTCGGCTCCACAAGGTAGAATGCTCTTGGAACCGCATTTAAAATCGAAACGTTAGAACTTACAGCCATGGGGTTGACTAACGTAGTGGATACTTCGCTTTAGGAAAACGACATAAGGGGCTCGAGTGAGTATGTAAATCACCGCGTTATCGTATCATGTTGCACATACTTAATTAGCTAGATTGTTGCGGCTCGTCCGACTTCGTAGCAGCAGTGTGGGCAGACAATACGTCGAGTATTGTCGATATCGATATTTTTTTCTCGGTTACTTTTGGTCGCTATCTCAGATTATAAAATATATTTTGGTATATTTTTTTATCGTGTTATATTGTTCTCACTTAACTAGCAGTAAAGTTAAAAGAAACGGACTATATTTTCATAAAAGTGTAAGTTAGTTAGCGCGGGCATAATTAATTGGCGAGAAATTTTGTCTTATCTTATCTTTTCAGATAATTATCAACCACTGTCTTAATAATTTTGTTACTAAAAAACGAAAGTGGTGATTACCTTAATGAAAAATTACGCTTCTTTTTTCATTGTGTTCTAAGCGCCGACGAGGTCAATCATTTCACAAATTAAGTTCGTTATGAAGACGTGTATAATTAATTAGTATATTTATTAAGTTGTAAAAACAAGTTAATTGTACAAAAGTAACATAATAAAAATTAATTAGTTGAAGTGTGATTGTTTAGTTGCTCATTTGTTGAAATATACAAATTATGCTTATTTATTTTACCGTACATTTGAAGTTATAGGAATTTTAGATATTATTAACTTTTAATTTAATTTTAGGTGTGTTGTAGGGATGCGTATGCGCATATTTTTTTGAAAGTATACACATATTTCATCCGCTTCTTCTTCAACGGCAAAGATGTTAAATTTGAAAACTTTAAAAAAATTACATATAAGAAATATTTTATTTATTTATTATTGCTAGGAAGACTAACAGCAAATAGAACAATATTTAAGGTAGGTATATAAAAACAACTATGCTAATAACAAGTCTTAATCTTATAAAAAAAAAAATGTGTCGCAACACAACACATCGCTACATTTAGTATTAGTTGGTAGTTGTAGTAAAGTATCGATACGAGCGTCTCATTCCTCACGCGCGACAAGGCCCTATTGGCGGACTGTCGGGACATTTTTCCTTTTGTCCTCCACTTCCATGGTGAAAAGGATGCGGTGTGTTCAACCACAGAATAAGACGCACAGAAGTATAAAATTTAGTTTTACTTACTTATAATATTTACACTCGAAGGTCGAACTGAGAGAAACTAAAAACGAATTGCAACACAGGATAACTCTACATTTAGTATTAGTTGCTAATGGTAATAAATTTTATCTATACAAGCGTCCCATTGCGTCCAAGGCCCTATGAGTTGTCAGGAAATATTCCTCTTGTCCCCCAATTCCACGGCGAAAAGGATGCGGTGTGTTCTGCTGGGCCTGTCAGTGAAAGAATCGCGCGATTATAGGCACCGTGCGTAGCGATGCCATCTTGTGACTCATATTCAAAACTTTTACTCTCAATGTCGGTAATTCTACTGTCAAACCACGGAAAAACACGGTGCCCTATTCTGCTATCTAGTGGCTCATATTCGAAACTTTTACGCTAAATGTCAAATTTTACTGTCACACAACAGAAAAAAAATCGGGATTTAAGCGCCCTCTATAGTTTCTGCACGGTGCCTATTGTTAAAAAGACACACTTTCCGTTAGGCACAGTTGCAAGCGCATAGGTATAGGTAGCATTTTAGCCGTTTTTATGAAGTTGGAATACTGTATTTAACATTACCGTGGTTCTACGCCGGCTTTATTTGCTCCGGTTTATTCCCATTGCTATACTTAAGCGTATGCGTTCTGTCGGAATGTTGTGAAGTTATTTGATACTGTTTACTGCAATCGTTCGGTTGGCATTTGTTTACCATTTCTACTCTCCAGCCCGGGGCATTGTTCTGTGCTAGATAAACGACTTTAGAATATGTAGCCGTCCTGACATAACATGCATATGGACTGTAAAATGGAAAATAGGATAAACTGTAGGTTGGGATTGGGCCTAACCCAAAACGGATTCTGGATTCAGTAAAGCAACGCATTGGAATGGAATATTATAATTCTAATGACGTTTGAATAATTTAAATTGCATCGCAGCCGGTTGCGTCTGTTGCAGTGTTTGGGTATGTGTCATGCATTGGTTCGGAAAGACAATGCAGTCGGATATAAATACTAAAACAATAGTGTTTTAAATAACTAATTTGGTTAAAGGGAATTGAACTTATGTCTCTAGACAAAGTCAAAAGATAAAAGCTTGAAGCAAAGATTAAGATTCTCCAATTTTTTTTATTAACCAAAAAGCACCACTGACTAACCACCCATAATACTTTCATGAAAACTTAGGTATGTACCTACGTGATCGTGACGTCACGATTTCACGTGAAACACGTCTGATCTCCGTTATTCTGAATGCTCAATCAACCACGGAAGAGAGAAACTCATTAAGACAAGTAACAATTTAGTAGAGTAAGTAGGAGTCAGGGTCACGAAGTCAATCCGCAGGTCACGCTCAGGGAATGTGGCAAACACAACCAACCACAAATTAACGGTGACACAGCATACCGAATGTTTAGTATCACAGCTTCACATAATGTAAAAATAAACGTCCATACTATTTTCCAAAATCTTACCGGGTGGGAGCGATGAATACTTTGGTTGTTAAGCCACCAGTTATACAGTCGCAAATAGATGACTGGTCTCATATTTCAGTGGGTCTTTATTTCAAAACAGTAACGGTACAAAAAGCCATCTTAAAACCTTATGTAAGGTCGTGTTATATATATTTTCCATCCCGTGAAACTTCTAACAAATCAACCACATTTCCCTTTGTTACCCAACTAAGGAAGCAATGACAAAAATATATGACCAGTACACCACGTACAGAATATTAAGAAAAGCCTTTACTTACTAAACGAAAGCTCGAATGACATTAGAACTACCGGTTCTACCTACACTGTGGCATGTTAAATCCCATTTGCCTTTCATTCCATTACTTCGTAATGCTTTTAATATTTTAATCTGGTTTTCAATTAACAACATTTTCTAACTCGCCGCGAATACTCGGGGCGTACGTTTGACCTCATCTCGCTAATGATAAATGAGGTGTAGGATGAACACGGAAGTAATTAAGTCGATAATATGCAGTCCACCTCCTGGGGATGCGACGAAGGTTTACCAAGATCAGTATAGGAAAAGTGAAGTATATTAGCGTTTGTCTTAACAGATTATCTTGAAGATTAATCGGAGTAGCAAGTGAGACCAATTGTTTAAGCTAGTGTTTAGATCATAGTGATAAAGTTTACACTTATTAGCACCCTTATATTAGAACTGTAGTATTTTTTTTTTGTAAGTTTCACGAGGTTATTATTTCAAGAGATTAAGAGCTTAGTTGACCTTCCACTCGAATGAGCCGCTCGTCTGTGGATTTACTTCTATCTTACAGAAGACCACAGTGAAATAGAACTTCGTAACTGTTGTCCAATGTTTCTGCTGGTGAGTAACATCACCAGAGCTCAGTTGGGGAGGGTATGGGGTCTTAAAGTCCGGCAGCGCATCGGCGATACCTCTGATGTCGCGGATGTCCATGGGCGGCGGTGTCTGCTAATACGTTGTTACGGCAATGAACTTACTTGTTTTTCTCTCCGACAGGACACACAAGCGGCGGCGGCAGCTTTAACATCACTAGGCCACGTGTACACCGCCATTGGCGACTACCCCAACGCACTAGCCAGTCACAAGCAATGCGTTCAGCTGGTCAAGCAGATGGGTGACCGTCTGCAAGAAGCGAGGGAGATTGGGAACGTCGGAGCCGTGTATCTTGCGATGGGAGAGTTTGATTCAGCCGTCGACTGCCATACACAGCATCTGAGGCTAGCGAGAAGACTTGGGGATCAGGTAATATTGGTTCATCATCATCCGAGACTTTATTATTCCCGATTGCTCCATCGGCCACTGTAGAAGAAACCCAGGGTCTGCTAGGTAATATTAGTTGCAGCCTATTAATAAAATAAATAACGCCTTACTGCAGGACAAAGGCATCCATTATTGGAAATCATGTTACCATTACAAAGATGACTTTTGGCTTTATCAAAATAAGACTGGTGATCACAAACCAATCACGGGCTGAATAATTAACCGACACAAAAAAAACTGTCCGAACCAGTAGTTTCTGATATTAGCGGAGATTAGCGCGTTCAAACTAACAAACTCTTCAGCTTAATTTTATCAGTACTGATGATGAACCTACAAGTAATTCTTAAAACGAAGTAGGTAGTCTACAAATAAAAAGACGAATGCGCTTGGAAGGTTATTGACAAGGGAGTAGTTGGCAAGAATCCTTGTTAGTACAATCATTGATTCTCTCAAATCAGAACTAGTACAGCAATAACAAATAAATCTTTAAATTATCTGTTGGCAAGTCCTTCCACTGGTTCTTGTTATTGTGACATTATTTCAATACCAATAAAATATAATAATAAATTTACGACTTTAACTGCCATTCGTTTCTCAAGATGACATACGTATTGCATTTGTGTGGTTTTGATACAGGATCTTACAGATAGGCTTTGCTCCACATGTAAATTTATTCATAGTCTTTTATACGAGTCGGGTAAGATTACGGCCAGGTTGATGGTAAGCAGTAGCTTTTGTACATAAGTTATACTAGATATCATTTGCAATTAATTTTCTCTGTACCTCTTCTTAACGACTATGTTCATTAATGTTATTGTATTTTTTCTTAACCCACTCTAAACGTAAGAACACACTATGCGGAAAAAAATGACCGAATTAATGCAGCTAAATGGGAGATGCCACACTATGCCGAAATTACGTCGCGTCTAATTGTATGATTGTATCCAAAATGATTCGTTTGCGCATATTGATTAATGTAGAATGACTAAAAACAATTGTTTAGAAACTAGGTATACAAAATTAAGTGTTGGATCTAGCCTTGACATCAAAACACACCAGTGGAAAATATAATAATATGATTTTAATATTCACCAGGTCGAAGAAGCCAGAGCGTACTCCAACTTGGGTTCATCTTACCACTATCGGCGGAACTTCTCGCAAGCCATAGCATACCACGAGAACGTTCTGAGGATAGCCCAGAACCTTGGCGACAGGGCCATCGAAGCCAGAGCATACGCAGGCCTGGGCCATGCAGCAAGGTAATTAAATACGTCGAGGAGTAAAACCTCCGCAGACAGGACTCTTTTAAGGGTAATTTAATAAAAAACTGTATGTCGAGGATTAAAACCTCCGCAGACTGACCGCTTTTAAAAATAGAAAAAAAAGGTAACGCGCGAGCATCGTTCGAAATTCAAATATCGAGCGTCATTTGTTTTGATTGTGATTATTATGCTGTAGTAGTCAATGGGGGCGTTTGGGCGAAAAAAGCGTTTGCAAGCGTTTGTAAACAAAATGGCGATTGTTAGCGCAAAATGGCGATTGTTTAGCGGTAACACAGTAAACTGGCAGTTAGCAAACACGTCCTGGCCGAAAACTGTACAGTTTGCGCTAACAATCGCCATTTTGTTTACAAACGTTTGCAAACGCTTTTTTCGCCCAAACGCCCCCATTGTTTAAAAGTTGTAATAAATTAATGTTATTTTCCTAATTTTTACGGGCAATAAGTATTAAAATTGTGTACTTGTGAACTTCTTCGTTTGTTCATGGTTCATTTGTATCTGTTTAAGATGTGCCGGTGATTATGCTCAAGCAAAGAAATGGCACGAAAGACAACTGGATGTCGCACTAGCTGCTAGAGACAAGGTATGGTTTATTTATACTTAGTATTTACTATTAAACCGAGAATAGCAGGTTCAATTTGTTGTGTGATGAACATCTGCATTTGTAATTTATTTATTTATTTATTTATTTATTTATTTAGGAAAAAAACAGCATCATTGTATTACAACTATGCTAGGATAAATATGTTACACATTTGCCTTAAATTTTTTCCACCACTAGTTAAAACAGTTTATGTTGATTCTGACACTATACGTTCCGTCTACTATAAAATTAAGTTAAACGACTGTGACAGAAAGAAGAAAACAAAAGCAAAAAAAAACAAATTATGGTTGTTACAGTCTGTAAAAAAGGTGAATAAGACTATTAGAGCAGCAGTGTTAATAGGCTAGTTGCCACTATTTTTATTATTTGATAGAACGGTTCATTACGATTATATTACAACATAAAAAAAATATTACATTTTTTTGAAGCACCTATCCAACTTTATTTTGAATTTTAAATTATTAATTTCACTATACTACCGTAAACGCCGTCCGCCATGATGGTCTGTGCCTTGGCGTCACTGTTCTTGTCAACAATACGCGTGACATAACCAAAAAGTGTTTATCGGAATTAAAACCATGTCTTCGTAGAGATTACATGATACATTTATGAATTACCACTATTGTATCGTGCGTGAATGTAAGAAAACATCAATAAGAAGTTGTGGATTAAAGTACCCAGTGATGAGAATTTGCGAATCAGAATTTGAAGCAAAACATTTTGCAACCATCAAAGTATCTATTTTGGGCAGGTTTGTTTTCAATAAATGTGAAGTGTATAATTTTTAATAGTGAAATAAACAACAATCAACGCGTTTAAATAAAAGACCACGAATAACCTGTCGAAACTGTCGTTTGAATTTGTGTTGTTTACAATATTGGTGACGTAGAATCATGGCGGACGGTGTTTTCAATCAAGAGAAAAAAAAGTAAAAGTGTATCGGGTTTCAGTTGAATTTTTGCAGCAATCCCTTATTTATATTTCATGAAGTTTACATATTTTGGACCCTTGTACGGAATAATATTCGAAATAAAAGTGATTTTATAAATAGTGATATGAGGCAACTAGCCTATTATAATTTCAGTGTTGATGTTCGATAGTATACTTAGTCCACAAGATATTCCAACAATATAATGTATGATGTATAAAATAGTATAGAATATACTATGAGCACAAACACCTTTCCACAAGAACGACACAAATATAACAAAATCAGAGAATCGGAAAAGGTCTTATTAAAAAAGAATTAATCTAGTCATAGATTCTTATAAAAGTACTATTGGCCGCCTGCGGCTCCGTCCGTAAGGAATTCGGTTTCCGCACGCTTAGTAGCTTATAACCTCCCTCATCAAACGGACTAACCAACACAAAAAAAAAAGAATTTAATTCGAACCAGCCGTTTCTTACATAAGCGCTTTCAAGCAAAGCAACAAATTCTTGAGTCTATACGGTCCTTGCCATCCTTAAAAGGTTAAGTTATTACATACTATAAAACGAACTTCAGCCGCACATCGGTCACGATTTTTACGCTTAGTGTGTTTCTTCACTATATGTGTTTCTTTGCCAGGTGGGCGAAGGTCGGGCGTGTTCCAATTTAGGCATCGTGTATCAATTATTGGGCGAACACGACGCTGCCCTAAAATTGCACCAGGCGCATTTGTCAATAGCGAGACAGTTGCAGGTAAGAGTTAAGAGTTATATTCAACGGTACATGTAGTATCATGATACGGTAATCGAGACTTTCATCGTTTCTTAGTATCATGGCTATCAGTTTTTGGTGATGAAATTATGTTCATGGAAATATGAAAGGCCATTTAAAAAATAAGAGGAGGCTCTTTTTATCGGAAGCGAATAGTCACTTTGGGTCGCTGAGCTTGTCTAATTAGTTAATAAGTAAGTAAGTATTATAAGAAATTTTTTCTAGAGTTCTATAAAAAAAATGTGCTACATACAACTAAGTCTTAGGCTCGGCAATTGAAGTGCCAGCCAATTAAAATAATGCAGCCTTTCTTGTACACGTCTTCTATTTTTAAGAACATACCTACAATCATTTATATTTTACATTATTTAGTTTATTAGTGGAAGACCCAGGAGAGTCCTATGTCCAGCAGTGGACTGCGATAGGCTGATGATTACAATGATGATTATTATTATCACGCTTTAACCCATTCTTTATACTCGTATTCCAGGATAAAGCAGGAATGGGCCGAGCGTACGGCAACATCGGCAACGCTTACTCCGCAGCAGGGTTCTATGAGCAAGCCATCAAGTACCACAAGCAGGAGCTGACCATCTCCAAGGAGGTCCATGATAGGAGCTCAGAGGCTTCCACGCATGGCAACCTGGCCGTGGCGTACCAGGCGCTTGGGGCGCATGATATGGCACTGTTCCACTATAGAGCTCATTTAGGTAAAGTTTCATTTTTTTATTATTTAGGTAGGCAAACTAACTTGATGGTCTTCTTATGGTGAGTGATCACCGCTGCTCATGGACTTCAACAACTGCACAAGGGTCGCAAAAGCGTTGCCTGATTTTAAGACCCCATACACTCCCCAACTGAGCTCTGGCGACCATACTCACCAGCAGAAACATAGCACAACAGTTACGAAGTCCTTTTTCACTGTGGTCTTTTGTAAGGTGGAGGTACTTCCCCAGACTAGTGGCTCATTCGAGTAAAAGTTACACTACGCTCTACCTCTCTCTAACTTAATAATTGATATGATTTATGATGAAAGGCTGAGATGAGCCTGTTGCAATCCACTGCTGGACGTAAGCCGCTCCCAGATCTGTGATTATGCCTTTAGTTACTTCTAAAGTCGTTACTAAAGGAAACGATGCTACAGTGGGGCCCTAAGAATGTCCCTTATAATTTCTTACCACACCAATAAGAACTAATAAATATTTGAAAAATTCATAAGTATCCAGAAATGAAATAAGCACACTTATAAATAACGCAGGGCCAACGGCTTCGAAAAGACTCCGAGCGCACTAATAGGTTTGAAACATTGAATGAAACAAACAAATCAGGTGGACCAAGCAAGTAGTTGTCTCGAATGCCTCTTATCTATACGAGAAAAAATCTCGTCATCGCGGTACAGACGATATTTAACACCGCTACATCTTAACGCCATCCTTTGACACAATACATTAACTGAAGTAAATGACGTAAACAGGCTTTGTGTGCTTTCCGACACTCCGTGGTATAATTCAATACCCGGCCATGTCCAGAACATAGCCAGTCTGCAACCTTTTAAGTATGTTTAAAATGACATAATAGCAAAACTTTTTCTGCCTCTATCTCCAGGGATTGCAAGGGAGCTCAAAGACGCAGCAGGAGAAGCCTGCGCTCTCCTCAACCTGGGCAACTGCCTCTCCTCGCGCGGCGAGTTCGCGCAAGCCGTCCCATACTACGAGCAGCACCTGATGTTGTCGCAGGAGCTCGGTGACGTCACTGCCGAGGCCAAGGCGTGCCACTTCCTTGGATACGCGCATTACTGCCTTGGCAATTACCGAGAAGCTGTTAGGTAAGAGACATTGGAGACATATAAGGTTCTTATTTAAAAACTGCGAAGATATGAGATCGCGCAAGCTGTGCCGTGTTCCGGGCAGCACCTGATGCTTTCGCAAGAGCTGGGGATCGTGTCTGCCGAGGCTCAAGCATGCTACCGAAAGGCCTTTAGGTAAGAGAGACTTTCTCTTCTTCTCAGTCGTTTCACTCTTGACAGAGCGGTTGTGGTCATGATGGGTCGATATTCTTGGGGTGCTTATTGTGACCCTCCTAACGGTTTGTCGCCATGAGAGATACGTCGCGTAAAATGCTTTACGTACCGTTAGCCCATAATTCCCTGGGCATAAATCAAGGCCCGTATAGGTCTCCTGGCAACCGAAAGACGCTGCTTCTTTGCTAAAATGAACAGACCAAGGGCTTACTGACTTAGTTTCCCTAACAATTACACTACACTAGTGCGTTGTACCAAAAAATATTATTTTATAAATGACAGGACCAATTTTCTTCTTACAGATATTACGACCAAGATTTGTCGCTAGCCAAAGATCTCCAAGACAAGATGAACATGGGCCGAGCGTACTGCAACTTAGGCTTAGCTCATCTCGCTCTGGGCAATCTGGACACGGCTCTGGAGTGCCAGAAGTACTTCCTGGCCATAGCTCACATGACTCAGCATCTGCAGGGCAAGTTCAGAGCATTGGGTAATATTGGGGATGTGCTCATCAAGATGGGAGATGTTGAGGAGGCCGTCAAGATGTACCAGAGGCAGCTTGGATTCGCTAGACAGGTTAGTTGAATGAAGTATAGGACAATTTTCAATCTAAGTCCAAGGAAACATTATATAACATTATAGCTACAGTTACAAGATGAGACATGCCTGCCCAGGAGATGCCTATGCAGTATTGCTTTAAAATAACCAAGCTTATAGTGATCAAGAAAAACATAAGCAGGCAGCAGGTATTAAAATATGGGCAGTACCACTTGTGATATCATGACAGCGAATTCTTGCTATCCTCCTTTATTTAACTGAATATTTTGTTTCAGTAGGTACTTTCAAAAAGGTCTTATTTTTTCACAGGCTCGTGACCGCTCGTTAGAAGCTGCCGCGTGTGGTGCTTTGGGTCTTGCCAGACGCCTGCAGAGAAGACTCGATGCTGCTCTTGGACACCACACACAGGTCTGAACATATTCTTGATATACTCTTATCCAGTGAGAATGAGGTGTTTTCAGACTCCGCCAACCAAATTACATGTGGGCATTGAGACCGAGGAGGCAATGGCAATTCAAAAATAACCAATTATGCAGCAGTAAGACCTCATACTTACTGCCGATGTTCAGACGCTAAAACCCTCATTGTTAATGTTTAGTTTATAGTTCTCAGGAATTAACTGCCTCCGTGGTCTAGTGGTAAAAGAGTCTCATAAACCGCGGAGGTTGTGACTTGTGTCTTGTGGCTTGTGTGGTTTGCGGAGGTCAGACGTCAGTCGCTATGTAATTACCAAGCTTGTCAATTCAGGATGATAATCGAAGAAGGCTATTTAGCCGATGATGCCAACGGGAGAAGTGCTAAGATAATGATGATGTTTTCAGGAATTAACGCTAAGACAAGAGGCTGGCGACGCGGCGGGCGAGGCGCGCGCGCACTCACATCTTGGTGCAGTGCATATGGCTCTAGGACATTATTCCCACGCTGCGCGATGCTACAGGGTAAGTTTACATCTTTTATAGATCACCAAGTTTTAAATGGTCACCGTTCTTTCTACCGCCCTTTCCGGTGTGTGAACCGCGTTTGTGTGTATCTACTTTCTGTACTTGTACGAGTGTGTACTTTCTACTTGCACGTGTGTGTGTGTGTGTGTGGATGGGTGTATGTGCCATCATAAAATCCTTAAGCATATTTTGATACGATTAAAGAGTCATAGGAGATTCTTTTTAATAGTTAGTCATTTTGATTTTCGTCTGAGTAAATACGTTTTAAATTATAGCTTGTAACATTTTCATTCCAGGAACAACTTGAAAGAGCGCAGGAACTCCAAGATTGCGCTTTAGAGGCTCAAGCATACGGCAACTTGGGTATCGCAAAACTTAATATGGGACATTACGAAGATGCCATTGGATACTTAGAACAGGTATCTACTGCAATTACTACAACACTTTTCTATGATATCTTGGTTTCAAGACTTAGGCTCGTATTAATAAATCGCTCTCACCTCTGAGATCGATCTTGAGCGCGAGTTTGATATGTCATTCTCATATAAAACAGCATCTCAAGTTCGCGCGCAAGTTTAAGCTCAGAGTTGAGTGTGATTTATTATTAAGAGCCTAAGTCACTCTGGCTAAGTCTTCCTTTTTCTCAATTACGAGTACTGCAACACATACTTGCATTGCATAGAAACAATTTAATTAGGTGCCTAAAATATTAAACCTTGTCCATGTTCAAAACAATGAATTATTCTTCCAGCAACTAGCAATATTAGAACGAGTGAACACCGCCACCTGCCAACTAGACAAGGCCCGCGCCCTGGGCTCGCTCGGGGACTGCTACGATGCTCTAGGGGACCCAGACGAGGCAGTAAAATACCATGAGCAGCACCTGGCCGCGGCTCTGAAGCTGGACAACAAGAGGGAGCAGGAGAGAGCGTACCGTGGCTTAGGACTGAGTTATAAGTGAGTTAAGCATTTTTTATTATCGTAAGCCTGTTGCAGTACACAGCTGGAAGTAGACCTTCACATGAAGAGGGGTTATGACTATATGCCTATACGGTGCCCCGTGCAGAAACTATAGAGGGTACTAAAACCCGATTTTTTTCAGTGGTTTGTCATTAAAATTTGACATCCAGCGTAAAAGTTTGAATATGAGTGACTAGATGGCAGAATAAGGCACCGTGTTTTTCCGTGGTTTGACAGTAGAATTACCGACATTGAGAGCAAAAGTTTTGAATATGTGTCACGAGATGGCAGAATCATCGTTACGCACGATGCCTATAGACTTCACACTGGGCAGACTGGTTGGTGACCGAGTGAAAAATAAAGAGACTGCTAGTCCCAATATTTGATTATCTTATTAAATCACAAATAACTTCAATACTCCTATTACTGAGCATAGTTAGGACAAGGTAATAACTAGAAGCTTTAATACTTTCCAGATCAATAGGAAACCTGCAGCAAGCATTAGTGTGCTTGGAGAAACGGCTAGTGGTGTCCCACGAACTTGGCGTGCCCGAAGCCAAGGCCCAGGCGTACGGCGAGCTTGGCGCCCTGCACATCGCTCTCAACAACTTGGAACAAGCCGTGTTCTGCTTGGAGCACCAGAAGAATATTGCCAAGTTTGTAACATTTTTATTACCAAAGTTTCTGTCTGTAACTTTCGCAGAAGTCTTCCTTTTGTGGTGCTATTGTCGTAAAGTGACTCCAGCATCGTAAAAGTTTACAATAGTTTCATCACCACTTTTGCTAATACCTAGGTGATGATACCAAACCCCACCTATAAGTATACATTTTGTAACAATACTTCCATATTTCCACTTTCGTTTATTCATTAACTTAAGACGTTTAACGACTAATTTCGTTTGTAAGTCCGATTAAAATATATCCTCTCTCATGTCTACCTGCACTTGTAAGTAACACTCAAACTAAGAAACGTTAAATAAACACTGGGGACAAAACCGTTTAACCACATACTTATCTCTCTTCTCTCTAGGGAACTGAACAACCAGATAATGGAAGCAGAAGCGTGTCACTCACTGGGCGAGGCGCAACATGCGCTGGGTGAGCACGCAGCAGCCGTCCGTCACCACAGAGCAGAACTGGAGTTAGCGCATCGACTTGGCATGACGCACCTACAGGTACCCCGTCGTCATATAAGTTATTTGGTATTTGCGCAATATCTTCCAGCTACTATGTTGATGGCGAAAGCGTGCCACTTCCTGGGCAAAATGCGCAAGGCTACCACATGGCCATACAAATAAGGTAAGGACGTCGTCATGCCCAGACCAGCATTTTGCTGGAGAAGGGAAACTCGAGACTCGCGAAAACGCCGCAATCAGCGGACGCCATGGTTGTTTTGTAGTCATGACGTCATAACTTGCGTAAGCAAAAGCTGTCAGAAATACCTTTTTTTATTACTGACACTTTTGTTTACTACTGTAATGACGTCATTAGTATGGCGGTGACATTTCATAGTATTCAAAGACAGATAAAAAAACCCTTAAAACTATAAACTACATTATAAATAACATTTAATTACCTTATGAAGTGTAAGTAAAATTTTCCGATTGCTTTTCTATATAGTTTTTGATTTCTTCTCTTCTTGACTAAAATACCCTATTAAGGTTTTATTGTAATTCAACAGGCCCGTGCTTGCGGCGGACTGGGCGCCGCGCACGCGTCCATGGGCGCACACGCCGAAGCTGCGCGCTGGCATGAATCCCGACTACGACACGCCACGGCTGCTGGTGAGTTATAACTTTGTTATGATGAGAATCATGATTCATAATGCACAACTAATGCGCCAGCTAGAAAGATTCGATGCTGTGCCAAAAACTTCTTGTCTTTACCTTTAACACCCCGCCGCCAAGACTTATGTAGAAAATCCACATTTCTTACTCCTAAATTTTTTTGTTTAGACGTGTTTAAAATGGCTATAAAACAACTTTTCTTTTCACATCTACCCTATTTTTTGTATTTTTACTGAAATTATAATTGAGAGATGTGTACAGTGTATACCTTTGGACACACAGTGATCAGGCAATGTGTGTCAAACGAGGCGCCGAGGGTGTTTAACCGATTTATATACAACAACTTCCCTGGGTCTAACATCTAATGACAGAAATATTAGCTGTTGATTTCTTTACCTTAGTTCAAAATTGTGTTATGGCAATTGCAGGTGATACGCGAGGTAGAGCGCAAGCTTTAGCTGAGCTGGGCAGCGCTCACCTGGCGATGGGCGCGTGTGGCAGCGCCGTGTCCTACTTGCGACAAGCCCTCGCCGCTACGGAAGGCCTGTCCGACCAAGATCAAGAGGTAATTCTTCAATTTATTTCAATATGCTCTTAACTTTCACAAATAAGCAGCATTATTTAACAGTCAAAGCATTGTAATGAAAATTTAACATTGTGTTATTATTCATGGTCCTTCGAGCCGGCTGACACATTTCCTTGAATAACAATAGTAACAAGTCCAATTTGTAATTCCGACGACTTGTAGTAAAGTATTAGCTTATTAATGTCCCACAGCAGGGCAAAGGCCTCCATCATTTAAAATCATATTTTCGTTACAAAGATGGGTTTTGGCTTAATCGACTTGTACGACTTGTATTCGTTTATATTTTATTTTACTGACTTCTTATATTTTTCATCTTAGGCCCGGGTACGCCACCGGCTCGGCTTCGCTTTATGGGCATCAGGCGAGCTAGAGGAGGCTAAGGAGCAGCTACAGGCCGCGTTAGCCGCACTAGACACAGGCGCAGACAGGCACCGCGACAGGCACACGACGGCGCTCTACACGTCCACGCACCACGCGTTGCAGAGGGTGCTAGTCGGTGAGTAGTCGCTGGTACATAAAGACGACGATGGTTGTATGCTCAGCTCTTTTTGCCTGTCATCAAGGACAAAAAATACCAAAAAAGTCCTTGGTACAGTCAGAGTTTGATAGATAGTGACACTGAGGGTATTATTTTTTCTAATGTGTTTCATATTTTTGATCACTTAGAGTTCTTGGATACCTTTGGCGATATGTCTGTAACCATATTTATGGTGTTTTGACTGAACCGATCTTTATGGCATTTTGAATGTGTCGACTTTTTGAACCAATATAGGTAATGTTGTCAACAATATAGAAACTTCTATTTTTTCTACTTATTTGAGTACCTTGAATCTCACTTTATATCTGTCATCGACTGTACATAAAATATTCTTTCTGTGAGCAAAAACATAACGAAAAATCTGTCGAGAAGTAAAACTTCCGCGGTCCGAAACGAGAATGAATTCGGAGCGGTCATCGCCGTTCCAATTCCGAATTTCGCGCGTCTATTCTTATTTGTCGTGTATTTTTTTTTCTTTTTGTTGTTATCGCCCCAAGTTCCGTCTGGTTGCAGCCGACACACAAGCTAACATGCGTCAGTATCGATGCTCACTAAAGAAAAATACTCTGCCCACAGAACTTGGCAGACACCCCGAAGCGCTGGTAGTAGCTGAACGCGGTCGCTGCCGAGCGTTAGACGCGGCCACGGAGAAGCCGACTGGAACACTGAACCAGACCAACTTAGAGCTGCATACTTCACAAAGGTACCTATTATATACTTTGGAACATAAAAAAATCATAACATAATAATCAAACGTTAATCCCTTGAAATAACGTATGTTAATTCTTGAATATTTGTAAAAAAAATCCCCTCTTGCGTGTTTTAAATGATTCTTGAAAGACTGATTTAAAATTATGAGCACACAATAGTAAAATAAACCTTGACTTTCTATATTAAGTTACCCTAACTCAAAAACGCCTTAACTTTGAATGACAATACTCGTAGTTTTGAACAAATAGTATGTGTCTTTTTTCGTCGTGTATACTAGACAACACTGTTTTTTGGCCTTGGTGAGATTCAAACTCCATGTCTGTAAATATGCCAATGAAACATATTTTTTTTACCACTCAAAATCACCATTCCTATCATGTCACAGTCGAAACGCAACAGAAGACACCGGCAAAGACCGCCCTGAACCCTGGAGTCCGTCCACCGTGGAACAAGTGTTAGAAGTGGTGAACAAACAGAAAGCGCCAGTGTTGTACTACAGCCTCGCAGCAGGGCGGTTGTATGCGTGGCTCCTGCAGCCGCATAAAGGTACGAGTTATTCACATAGTCTCTCTAGCTCTATACTTATCTCCCTATGTACACCTTGTACTGTACACCTTGCAACAATTCTCTCCGACTTTTTCACTACCTCCCACCATACCACGATAGTCCATACCATTATAGGCACCGTGCGTAGCGATGAATCTGCCATCTAGTGACTCATATTCGAAACTTTTATGCTAAATGTCAAATTTTACTGTCAAACCACAGAAAAAAACTCAAGATTTTAGCGCCCTCTATAGTTTCTGCACGGTGCCTATAATCCATACCATAACCAAACTAGCAAACTACAGATTTGAAACTCATTCCTCGTTTGCTCCATCTTTTACTATCTCTGTTGTTCCCTCTCTCATCTGTTAGTGGCAGTCAGTACTGAGGAATAAGTCGAAACAAATTGACATGATAATTTGATTGACCAATGAAAATCAATCCTGATGCTCCTAAGTATTATCCACAAAACAAAAGTCTGACGTACAAGATAGAAATACATACATACCTTTTTCACAGGGATTCTTAGATTCCATCAAGTATCGTTGCAAGAAGAAACTGAAGAAGGAAATAACAGCTTACCAGATATGAATCCGGATGATCTCCAAAACAGTAATGGTAAATAAGTTTTTTTTTCTATATTTTAATGACCTATGATTAACTACCCCACTCTTATATCTCAGCCCCAGACTAATGTTTTGTCTCTTGTAAGAAAGTCCCTGATATCTGGGTTAATTTTCGAAGTTGGTTATAAGCAACAGATACCTATAAGCTTTTTGTTTGAAACAAGAATCCGAAAGAGTAAGTAATTTGCTACAAAAATTCGGCCTTTGCCTACATATGGGATGTTACGAGTATATCACTAAAACTTTACCGTATGTTACACTAGGATGTAGCAAGCTGGAGCGCTGTATCAGCGAATGGTCATCCTGGCTGAAGAGCACAGCAGAAAGGCGCGGAGAAGACGACCAGTGGGAACCTGATGACCGGCCTACTGGCCTTACGAGAATGGTGAGATAACAATTGTACCACAACAAATAGTAGCTGTGACAATAGATGCATTTTGGAGGTTAAAAAACTCACAATCATTTGTGACGATTAACCTACGCACAAAAAAGCCTCGTTAAAAAAATGAGAGTTCGATTTTTGAATATTACTTACTCTTTTTTTTTAAACATTATCCTGCAAATTTTTATTCGCTCTTACTTGATGTCACGAGCGTATATTTTTTAATTAATGGCAATCTGTTTTGTACAGGTAACCCGAAATCACCTTCTAAATTCATCGAACTACTCTTTGAGCTCGCTGTTCAGTGTGGGCTCAGTCGGAGGCTCGGTTGCTGGTTCTGTGGCCAGTCTGCAAGGATCCACTAGGTAAGTTTTTACTGAAATGTAACCTATTTATCAAATATTTTAGTCATCTACTCTAGTTAAAAATGATGCTATTACCACTATTACCAATAATTACTAATGATATTTGTCGTCGGTAATATAATTTTATACTAGAGCTTCATTGTTTTTATTAGGTCAAGTGTCCACGGCGCTCGCAAGAAGCCAGCGGCGTGGCAAGGTCCACCATGCCTCACCGCTCTCTACCAGATGCTGCTAGCACCGTTCGAGGATCTTCTACCAGCCTCTTGCAATAATAATCACGGTAAGATACACGCTAGCCTGTACCTAGAACCTCGATAGCCCAATTAATAGCAGAGGAGTTTTGAAGGGAGAAATCGTGTTCCAGAAGTTTTTATGACAACCTATGTTATGTTATTCTTAATCCATTGACTAATCACGGTAAGACACAAGCTAGTGAGTATCGTGGACCCTCGATAGCTCAATTAATAGCTGAGGAGTTTTGAAGGGAGAAATCGTGTTCCAGAAGTTTTTATGACAACCTATGTTATGTTATTCTTAATCCATTGACTGTCCCCAAATCACTTACCCGATTGGGCTTCCGAGGGGGGGCGGTCTCATAGTCGTGGTCAAGTTGCAACCATCTCGTGACCGCCCGCCCTTGATTTTGTGCCAACTGTGCGGTCTTTTCACAAGACGTGGACTATTCTCGTAAAACTAACCGTACTCCATTCCTCAACAGCGACACATGGTCGGCGCGGCTGCGGCGGTCGTCGCGAGCTCGTAGTCGTGGTGGAGGGCGTGCTGTACGCCTGCCCCTGGGGCGCTTTGCGACCGGCGGACGGCGAGCCGCTGTGCGAGCGGTACGCGCTGCTCGCCGCGCCAGCTCTGCGTCATCAGCGACACCAGCGCCAACGCCACCAGCGGCCTCACCACGACCATGGTAAGAAACAAGAAACATTCGTACACGTGTCATCGTTACGCCGAGAAGTGTGAGCGTGACGTCAACTGGCCCGAGCTTTACGCGTATCTATGGAGTACCTTTCGAAGCTACGAACGGCAGACGGCGAGCCGCTGTGCGAGCGATACGCGCTGCGCCCCAGCGACCACACCACGGCTATGGTAAGAATCAAGCAAGACGTGTTGTAGGCGTGTCATCATTATGCCGAGTAGGCGTGAGCATAGCGTCTGCTGGCCCGTGCTGTACGCGTGTCCGTGCGGCGCGTTACGACCGGCGGACGGCGAGCCGCTGTGCGAGCGGTACGCGCTGCTCGCCGCGCCAGCTCTGCGACACCAGCGACACCAGCGCCAGCGCCACCAGAGACCGCATCACGATCACGGTAAGAAACCAGCAGCATGTGTGTCGTGGTTACGCTTAGTAAGCGTAAGCGTGACATCAGTTGGCCCGAGCCATACGCGTGTCCATGGGGCGCGTTGCGGCCGGCGGACGGCGAGCCACTGTGCGAGCGATACGCGCTGCTCGCCGCGCCAGCTCTGCGTCATCAGCGGCACCAGCGCCAGCGCCACCAGAGCCCGCACCACGACCATGGTAAGAAACGATCAAGTCGTCAAGATGTGTTGTAGGCGTGTTATCGTTACGTCGAGTGGGCGTGAGCGTGACGTCTGCTGGCTCGAGCTTTAAGCGTGTCCCTGTGGTGCCTTGTGACCGGCGTGTTGCGCGAGCGACCACATCACGACCAAGGTAAGAATCAATCAAGACGTGTTAAAGTCGTGTCATGGTTACACTGAGTAGACGTGAGCGTTGCGTCTGCTGGGATGCACGTGCTGTACGCGTGTCCGTGGGGCGCCTTGCGACCGGCGGACGGCAAGCCGCTGTGCGAGCGGTACGCGCTTCTCGCCGCGCCAGCTCTACGTCATCAGCGACACCAGCGCCAGCACCATCAGCGACCGCACCATGATCATGGTAAGCATAGCTGGGCATTAACTCGTTAATCCGTTAATCGTTAATTAACGAAGTTAACATTTTGATTAACGGATTAACTTTTAAGTTAACTTTAAAAACTGTTAACGGACATGTTAACTTCCGTTAAATATGCAGAAGTCCGTTAATCGTTAATCCAATGCCTACTACTAACCGCACGGCTGCGCGGGACGAGGCGCGAAAAACAGGTTTAGACAGTGCTGGGCGCGGCGAGCGCGGCGCATGGCAGTTTAAATGGCGTAGGGAGTCAAGGGAGCAATACGAGTAACAACGATGATGACGTGGAAGATTTTAATTCTGTCACTCAGTCTATAGAAAAACCAAAGAGCTCCAACTCTTTAAAGAGTAAAGCGCACAGTCTCGTTAAAATGTGGCTGGACATGAAATCGAAAGACTCGTTCAACGATGCTGCATTCCTCGGGGAATTGATATTTATAAGTCTATTTTTATTTAAATACAATAAGCGCTGCAGTTAGTACGTCTGTTTTCCACGGATAAAGACATTTTAACACCAAAACGAGCCTCGCTTTCAGACGAGCTCTTCAACATGTTAATGTTTATGAATGGGAATATGCACCTTATGTCCGACGATTAAATTACACATTTAACTATTTGTATTATACAAGTATTTTGTTTTGTTTCTAACATTGAGGTATTACTACCACGTATAGAGTGGACATCGCGAACAAAAGTTTTGCGTCAAATTGGAGGGATAATTCAGTGATATTTTTGTCTTTTTATCTATTTTATAATTCGCTACCATCTTCATTTTTCGTCTTATAATGATTGTACATGTTTTTAAAACACAACACGACATTTTTTGATTTAAAAATGTCCAAAAATAGAAAATTAGTCTGCAACTTTGTGGTCCATGGACCACAATGCGGGTAAGAAAATGTTTGTTCATGATGTCATCTCTATACGTACCTATGTATACATAGTAGTAATAAATCAATGGTAAACTTCCAGAACCTAAACCAACCAACAGGTTTTATAAGATCACTAGTGCATCGATATAAAAGTGCATTTTTACACATAGTTAACGGATTAACGATTAACTTTAACTTGCGTTAATTCTTTCGAAATGTAACGCTTTAACGTTTAACGAAGCTAACTTTTTTTGTAACGGATTAACGATTAACGAAGTTAACTATTTTATTAACGGTGCCCAGCTATGATGGTAAGAATCAAGCAACATGTTTAGTAGGCGTGGCATCTTTATGTCGAGTAGGCAGGCTTTCGTACACGTGTCATCGTTGGGCGTGAGCGTGACATCTGCTGGCTCGAGCTTTAGGCGTGTCCCTGTGGTGCCTTGCGACCGGCGGACGGTGTGCTGCGCCACCAGCGACTACACCACGACCATGGTAGGAATCAAGTAAGACGAGTAGGCGGGAGCGTGACGAATGCTGGCTCGAGCCTAATGCGTGGCGCTACCAGCGACCACACCATGACCATGGTAAGTACAGGCAAGACGTGTTGTACGCGTGTCATCGTTACGCCTAGTAGGCTGTGCGTGGCGTCTGCTTGACTTGAAATGCAGAAATCTTCACATCACTGACCCACAAGGGTTGGTGATGTGTAGATTAGATAAGTTGCGGGTTATTGAGTTCATTAAGTTTATTCCAAAATGGAAACCAATTTTCCTTTACTAAAAATAAAACACACAGTGCCGGTATATTTATATGAAAATTTATGACAAACAGGAGCAGCAGCAGCAGGCCCAAGTGCAAACGCAGCCGGTGTGGCCGGCAACAACGGCACTGAAGCCGGCATGCGCTGCCTCGTTGTGGGCGGGGCGCGAGTGGGCGGCGCTAGATGGGCGAGCGCACACGCCCAACTGAAGGAGGCGGAGCTTGTGGCGGACATGCTAAGAGTTACTCCGCTCACTGATTACCAGGTACGTACTGAAGTTATTTAAATAGAAAAAAAGAACCAGCAATAACGATTAGGAGTGGTTTAATTACTCAGTCCTTCAAATTATCCCAAAAGTGTGCCTTTATTTTACCTGATGATTTCCATGTAAAGAGATTCAATTTACAAAATACTGTTGTTTTCTTAAGAACATTCATGGAACAAAACAATTCAGTGAAAATCTACGTATCTATTTGGGTGGCTTGAATTACCTTTGTTAGTAATTGTTCTCTAGTAAAACATTTGATTGGCAGGCCCGTTGGTCGAGTGGCTAGAGACCCTGGCTACCAAACCAAGGGTCGTGGGTTCGAACCCCGCTAGGGGCAAATGTTTGTGTGATGAACATCGACATTTGTACTCGAGTCATGGATGTTTATAAAAGTATTTAAGTATGTCTATCCGTTCCCTAGCTTCCATAGTACAAGCTTCGAGCTTAGTTTGGGGCTAGGCAATTGGTGTGTTAGTCCAAGGCATTTATTTATTTATTTATTTCTCACTTTTGCTAGGCTTCAAAAGAAGCTGTGCTCGCTCAGCTGCCACAAGCAGAGTGCATTCACTTCGCCACGCACATCTGCTGGAAGACTCCCGCCATCGTACTCAGCCCCGGAGAAGTGGTCAGTATCTCTCTCACTTTTATCAAATCGTTTGTGTTAAATTGTTTTCTTCCGTCTACTATTGCAATAGCCAAGGCCCCCTTTCACCTATTAGAGGCCTATGGTCCTTTACAGCTCTGGTTTGGTAACTGTGGGGCCCTGAGACCCTGGTCTGGGGGCCCTAATGGATCGCGGGGCCCTAGGCACATGCCCATTGTGCCTATTGGGAAAGAGGGGTCTGGCAATATTAATGAATAACCATGTATAATTCATTTCCCGCAGGTTGATTCACAAGCCAAACGTCTCCTCAACACCAGTGTGGGCAGTGGGGCTGCTGATGTATCTACGGAAAACGAAGAAGAAAGTATGTATAACAGACATCTAATATTTAATAGCGCACAAAGTGTAACTCAATGAATGATGACAATTAATGCTAATTGTAACTTTTCCAGATGCAGAAATACCTCCAAGTAACGAGGAGCTTCCACCAGCTTCAGAATTTATGTTGACCGCCACAGAAATTATGAATTTAAAGATCACAGCCCGTTTGGTAAGTCCTTCAGTATTTTCGGCTCTTGAACTAAATAGACCAGTCTTAGACAAAATTCTATCGTCCTTCTTTATTAACCTATACCAAATACAAAAATTTCATCATAATAAAGTGGACCAAAAAAAATAATCCTCATAATAAATAACTCATCACACACCAAAGTATGCTTTAACGCACTCACTATAAGTCCCATTTTGACTTGTGTCTAGGTGGTAATCTCCTGCGCACCATCGAGCGCTGCTCTCCAAGGCTCCTCCCCTGAAGAGAGCGAGGACGTGACCACAGCAGGCGACGGCATCTCCCGTCTTTGTCGAGCCCTACTGACAGCCGGAGCTCAAGCAATACTGCTAACGCTATGGCCCGCGCCACAAGACACTGCCACCAAGATACTCTACCGTGCGCTGTACTCTGCCCTGTTGCAGGGCAGCAGGGTTGCAAAGTAAGTTATAATACATACTCGTAGTTCTTTATCGGCCATGTGCGAGGTGATATCACAGCAGGGGACGACATCTCCAGTCTGCCGCGCGCTCCTAGCAGCCGGAGCGCAGGCGATACTGCTAACGCTATGGCCTGCGCCACAGGACACTGCTACCAAGATACTCTACCGCGCGCTTTACTCTGCGCTACTGCAGGGCTGCAGGTTTGCCAAGTAAGTTCTAAAACATACTCGTAATTGTTTTTCGGTCATGTGCGTGGTGATATCGTGCGCGTGGTCCAGCACCGCTCTCCAAAGCTCCTCCCCCGAGCTGAGCGAGGACGTGAGCAGGGGATAGCATCTCCCGTCTCTGCCGCGCGCTCCTAGCAGCCGGGGCCCAGGCGATACTGCTGACGCTGTGGCCCGCGCCACAGGACACTGCCACCAAGATACTCTACCGCGCGCTATACTCTGCGCTACTGCAGGGAAGCAGGGTTGCTAAGTAAGTTCCAATACATACACGTAGTTCTTTGTCGGTCATCGGTCTCTGTGGAGCCTTACTTGCGGCCGGAGCTCAAGCCATACTGCTGGCGCTGTGGCCTCCTGCGCCACAGGACACTGCTACCAAGATACTCTACCGTGCTCTATACTCTGCGCTACTGCAAGGCAGCAGGGTTGCCAAGTAAGTTCTAAAACATACTCGTAATCGTTTTTCGGTCATGTGCGTGGTGATATCGTGCGCGTGATCCACCACCGCTCTCCAAAGCTCCTCCCCCGAGGTGAGCGAGGACGTGAGCAGAGGACAGCATTTCCCGTCTCTGTCGAGCCCTACTAACAGCCGGAGCTCAAGTGATACTGCTGACTCTGTGGCCCGCGCCACACGACACTGCAACCAAGATAATCTACCGTGCGCTGTACTCTGCGCTCCTGCAGGGTAGCAAGGTTGCCAAGTACGTTCAACGCAACATAAGCGGTTTTCTCCCCCAAAGATAGGACGATGTGTAAAAATCTGCCATACAAGATACGAATATATTTTATTACCATCCAATGATCTTCATTTAGTTGATATGTGTTACGACTTACATAATTTCATCATAGCACTTAAGCCATCCCTACGCTGGGTAAGCGCGTCGGTGACCGCAGTATTGTGGCAAAATGACACGAGGAAACGCTACTGCCCATATCCTGTATATATTCTGTCCATATATGCCTAAGTCGCTAATAAACACTAGAAAGAAGATATGCCTTAGTCGCTTATTGTGTGACATCAACGGGCAGAAATTGGCTAATAACATTAGGGTACAAGTCTAGACCGGCAATACACAACTCACTCACGCAAGACGAGTTTTAAACTATTTTCTACCCTTCCAGAGCCCTAGGCGACGCGATGCAGACCGTCCGGCACACGAAGCACTTCGCTCACCCGGCGCACTGGTCGGGGCTGGTGCTGCTCGGCGCCAACGTGCGGCTCAGCAACAAGGTCGCGCTCATGGGACAGGCGCTGTGCGAGCTGCTCGCCGCGCCCGACAAGTGCAGGTCTGTACTTGGAGGTGTAGTGTTATCATCACTATTATCATCAGACTGCTGCAGTATACTGTTCGACGTAGGCTTTTCCTAGGTGGCTGCATAAAAGCTCCATGAAAATATTGTAGTAATGGTTTTTGGTCCTTCCAAGCCAGATGCCACAGCAGCTCATTAGATTTCAACGAAAATTTTATTTATTAAACTTCATTTTAAAAAAAAACATTGTGATAAACACAACTACTGTTCAGTAAAATAAAGACTAATGGATAGAATCAACTTTCCTTAGGAGGCAGGAGATGACACATGACAGACCGAGGGTGGCGACGTTATAATATATTTTTGCCGCCATGTTGCGATTATTGTACCATTTATCTTGTTTTGGTCGAAATAAATTATTTGAATTTGAATTTTGAATTTTTGACGTTTGTTATCAGAGGCCAAGACTCACTTTGGGTTGCTGCGCCATTGCAGTAAGTAAGTAAGTAAGTTTTCTAATGTATTGAAATGTTACAGGGACGCCTTACGCGTATGTTTGCACCTGGTGGAGAAATCGCTGCAGAGGATTGTCCGCGGACAGAAGAACGCGATGTACACGACGCAGAAAAGTATAGAGAACAAGGCTGGCAACGCCACTGGATGGAGAGAACTGCTTATGAGCGTTGGATTTAGGTAAGAAATCAACTAGCAACACTTTGAATTAAAATGTTTTGCCATATCAAATCACTAGCGGTTTACCCATTTTTGTCTATATTAGAAAGGTCTTCTATGTTCTATATTAAAGAATTGTCTACATTCTTGTCCTTCAATTACTAGTATCTTTATGTCACATAGTGAAAGAAAGACCTTTAATAAGAACATGAATGATCAGTGAATTGCCGTTTTCAGATTCGAGCCGGCGGCTAATGGAATTCCATCAAGTGTCTTCTTCCCGCAAAGTGATCCGGAAGAGAGATTGACTCAGTGCTCTGCAAGTTTGCAAGCCTTGCTTGGTACGTTCATAATTATTATTTAATTGTCATTTGTTTAATGTCTATAATTTGTCCAAGAGGAAATCTTATGATATGATACGAGTGGATTCATAGCTGAATATCCCATTCGTATTCTTCCTGATAGGACGACGTAGGCAATCAAAATCTTGAGACGAACTTCTTAGCTATCCATGGATTCTCCGTGCGGGTGCCGGGTCCATCGCGTGGAACAGAGAGGAATGTCAGTCGGCGCCTGGGACTTGCGACCCAGCGTGTAGGTTTAAGGGGCCCCTTTATAGTATACTAACGATCACCTCCACCGATGACATTCCTCTCCCTTCCCAACCATATTTGGTACGAGCCGAGTAAAGCAGCTTTAGTTGCTCTTTCCAGTAACGAGCTAATATTAGATCTTGGTAATCCTAAGTCCTTCAGTAGGTTGTAGAGAGATTTCGCTGGTATACCTCTCGCACCCACTTCCACAGCATACAACCGTGCTATATAACCATTTTTAGTCATTTCGTTGGTTAGGTCATAATACTTATTTGTTTTAAACGCGTGATCTTTGGGAATCAGAGATAAGTTGTTTGAATTCTTGTAATTTTAAATAATGTACAAAAATAAGTCAGCTTCGCAGCGGCGAGAGCAGAAGAAATAAATAACGCGCGCAATTTGAAAATAGAATGCGCGCCGCGTTCTTCATTATTTTCTTTTTAAACTTTGCGTCATGCGGCCAGTCCTCGGAGGTTTTACTCCTCGAAAGAAAGAATACTTACACAAACGAATCCTTAACAAATAAATACCAATACATAACGGTTCAATGACTTATACACTTTGCTCTCAGGCCTAACTCCAACGACGCTGCAAGCCATGTCGAAGCTGATATCGAACGGCGACGTCGCCGACGACATCATCGGCGTCATCCGCTCCGTCATATCGCAGTTCTCGGTCAAGAACTCCGACACAGACACCATTGAAGTTGCTGTTAATGTCAGGTGTGTATAGAATGTTTTGCACGTTATGACCAACATGGTTAAAGAATCCATCGATTAAAGTATTATTGTTTATAAGACATAACAACATTCAAGAACCAGAGATATCTGCAATATATCTTGATAATAAACTGGTTCTTCCTGGTTCTGTATGTATCACTATTATTTCAATTGAGATGGACCCTTCCTCAAGATCACACGTTGGTCGATTCTGAGCCTAAGGCATCCAAATATTATTTGTAATCTCTAAATTATAATTATCGGTCCAAGTTTCTGAATTTGCATTATAAAAAGTAGCAGCAAAACACAATTTTCGGAACAAAGAGGGTTTTGGCAAATGAAAAATCTGCTGGTATATTGGAGATGGCGGATGGTATATTGTACATACATAGCATTTACAGATATGTCAAAATTCACTAATGGCATAGCAGTTACACCTCACGCCTACGTATTGCCAACTAGCGGATTTTTCAATCGCAAACGCCTTTATTGCCTTGTACAGACCACTTACTTTTTTTCTTCAGAACTTTAAGCCCAAGCTACTTTCAGTTTATTAAGTCCTTCATAGAATAATAACTGTGATTAATTCCAGATTGTGGCGCGTGAACGGCTGCCACGAGCTGCTGGCATCGCTCGGCTTCGACCTGGCAGAAGTGGGCCAGGACGAGGTCACCCTACGCACGGGCAAGGCGGCCAACCGCAGGCACATACAGTTCGTTCTGCAAGCGCTGCTCGCTTTGTTTGGTATGTCATGTGTTCAGTTCATTTAAACTTGATCATCATTATGGTGAACACCATACCTGGTGAGATGTCATGTGTTCAGTTCATGTAAACTTGATCTTCATTACGACGGACACTATAACTGGTGGGTAATAAGTTGATTGGATGACTGAGAAATCAAATCAGCTTCTTTTAAAATCTTAAAGATAGCTTGTTTATATGTACGAGTATATGAGCTTTATCATGCCTGTTTGTTTCAAAGATATAATTATTCTTTTTTCTTTTAATCTTTACTTACTCGATTATATAGTAAAGGCTCCTCATCGGAAGCTGCGGTAAAAAATTCTAATTATATGTATTTTCAGCTTTACCTTCAACTTATCTACCTACTTCAAAATTAATTTTGTAAGAAATCAACTTCCCAATTATAGTCAGAGCCAAAATACCTATATTACTCTATTTGAAATTCTACAGATACCCAAGAAGCGCCTCGCAGCCTGAGCCTCGAGTCGAGCTCAAGCGTGGAGTCGCTGGCTTCGATTGATGATGGTGACTTGGAACCACACTCTGATGGAGAGCCTCCCCCAAGACAACATAGACGTAAGTCGCTTTATCACATTTACCTAGTATTCACATAAAGTCAACCGACGTCACTGCCAAATTTTCCAAAAACAACATGCTGTCTGGGTACAGATATGTACACGGAAGTGTTCAATATCAAATTCTTAGACATGGTATTCCTATTACAGAGGAAAGCGTTTCATCAGTGCCTCCGCCACCTCTACCGCTCGGGTCGTGCGGCGGCGCGTTCACGATGTACGTGCGCGGCGCCAGCTCCGGCGCGGAGGCGGGGCGCGGCGAGCCGGACGGGCGCACCGCCCCGCCGCCCGCGCCGCCGCCGCCGCGCTACCGCGGCGAGAGCGACGCCGCCTTCACGCCCTCCCCGCCCGCCGCGCCGCCGCCCGCCGCCGCGCCCCCCCGCGACGTCTCTCTAGCACTCGCCCACCAGACCAAAATACGCACGCTCTACACGCGCCGCCCCCCCTCCGACGACTCCGACTGGGAGAGCTCCGGCCACGACACCGTCCTGCGGAGGCGCCCCGAGCACGCCCACGCGAGGTACCTCGACGCCTTCTACGACCTCGCGTCGGCGCAGCCGAGACGGACTGAGGAGGAGAAGACCGACCAGGCGCATCCCCAGCCCTCGACGTCGAAACGAGTGCCGCGGCCCAAGATGGGCACCGGCAGCCGCGACTCCATGGCTCAGGTGCGCCACATGAGCGGCGAGCTAACTCCGACGATATCCGAGGTCTATCACGAGCGAAACATTGGCTTGGGCCTCGCTCCGCCGCTAGCGGAGCTCCTGCTAGCTGAGGAGTCCAAGACTGAGATGAGGGCGGCGAGCTCCAGCGAGAACCTGCTCCTTCAAAACTTGGAGAAATTGGGACTTTTAGGGGACGCGAGTGAAACGGAAGAAAGGTGGTGCGGAAACAATGCGTCCAGGCCGTGGCTGTCTGCTCCTCCCCTGGAGACGGACGTCCAGGGCTCGGACCTGACTACTGCGGAGATAATCGAGCGGCAAACGAAGTTCAAGAAGGACGCCGAGCCAAAGAGGAAAGAGGAGAATGCCTATGAACTAAAACCGAAAGAAGAAACTCCCGGACCGAGTGGAATCGAAAAGCGGTCGGTGTCTCCTTTCTCGGAGCTTTCTCGAAGAGATGAGGGAGACGGGAGAAGCATAGCTGACTCGCATTCGTCCTACAAGGCGTTGGTGTTGAGTCCCAGGACGCCTTATCTCCCCGAAGAAGGGGAGCCGGGGATAAGTGGAACTTCTGAAGGAGGCAAGACGCACCCGCGCCCGCGCAGACCGCCTGTTCCTAGGACTCGACCTGCATATACGACTTTAGACTTTCCATCAAATAAATGAATGCGTTAAAAAACAGTTGGATTAAATTCATGAAAATGCGAACTGAAATTAGTTTTTGAATTGCCAGATGACATTATAATTGTTGTTGAAAAATCTTGATTGACAAACAAAACTAAGAAAGCTTTGATATAAAGTGTGTAAAATGGAAGTGAATTGTGTATTTTAATAATAAATATTTTTCTTTTATTGATTGAATTTGTATATTTAAAGTCTTAAGTATTATTATCATTAATTTTTGTACTTCTACGTTTAAGTACCTACTGGAAATTACTTATACCTAAGTCTAAAAGTTACATTAAATAACATAAATAAAATGTATTTATACGCACTTGCATTATTAATAATATAATACGTAGTTACGTAGTTTACTCTTAATTATTATAGGGTGTTCGTGACATATAATTTTAAATCACGGTTTTGTATAACGAAACAGTGTTATAACGTCATAGCACTCTAGTCAATTGACTGTATAATGAAAAACTCATATTATGTGTAGATAATTTAAGCAATGTATACCTACTGAAATATTAAATCATAACGCAGAATTTATGGACAGTGGTGTTTAACACCGCTTCTAATGCAAATGTTTTAATCAAAGCACAGTTAGATATCTGTGTTTTAGTCTGGCTATGAAATTACTAAGTTGTACTTTAACATAGAAAAGTAATATAAATGATAATTAAGCGCACATCACTAAATCGGTAATTGACGTAAGTAGTTCGAGGTTTAATAAGTTTTTTCTTTATTGCTAATTAATCACTGTAATATAATAATACAAAGCTAATTATAGGTAGTAATTATTGCCAGGATGTTAAATATTTTGTAATTTTGTGCCTTATTTATTTGTGATTTAATTCTTGTTAACTTTGGATTTATTGCCTGTAAATTTGTATACCATTTCGCAATCTTTATGTTCTCATTGTTCTTGCCATTAATTGTAATTATTTTGTAAATATAATAAAGGACACGTGAATTGTACATTTGAGATTTTATTTATTTTTTGACTAAAATCCTTTTTGTTTTTACTTACAATTTTAAATAAAACATTTTAGGCGTCAGTATTGTTTAAATTACTGTAGGTACTGTATTTTTTCGGTTTTTTTTACATTAGCCACTTCCCTAAAAGCTACCCGAAGTAATATCATACTCATTGTTTAGCTATACGAATACAATAAAAACTAACATTATGCTGTATTGTTCACTACAAGGTAACATTGTAACCCAAAAACTGGAAAATTTTCGAAAAACACTAAAATATTGAATTACTCAGAAATGAGCAAGTTTCGGACACGGTTTTATATGACCTAAATGATTGCAAATGAGCTCTACTTCAACCCCTCTCAGGGAATGTATCGCATTTTCTTATACAAAACACAATCCAAATGGCGAAACGATGTCTGCCATTGAATTTTATTAAACACTTCCAAAACAATTCTGATCTACACCGGTTTATTAGATTTTATATCCTAATACATTAATAGAACACAATCAAAAATAGTAAGTAGTACATACTTGCATACAAGGTGGTCAGGTCAATGTCGCTCGGTCGCCGTCGCAAACTCTGCTGTTTCCGTTCTATTGTGCGCCAGGTAACCACTAAGGCTAGGGACGCACAATGCACACATGCTTTCTATACCTGGAAATTTACGGGTTCCACTTAAGCAGCAGTCTACAATAACACGATAGTTCATTTAATATTCGTCACTTTGAATTGGAAATCCACAAACGGCCAACTAAGTTTAAACGGTGACTTTAACAATTAATTAGTGTAAAAGGCCAGCAACGCTTGAATTACCGTTTTATACGGGCCATAGCTCAAGACTTGCTAGACCTGCAGTAGTTTGTGGGACTCGAAACATCACCCCTCATCCCGCTGCATTTCTTCTGTTTTTTTTTTTTTATTGATACGAAGACTAACAGCAAATAGAACAATATTTAAGGAATATAAAACAACTATGCTAATAACAAGTCTCCACCTTTAGGTACGACAATAAATTCTAGGCTCGTGGATGATACACATGTTTGGATGATAGAAAAATAATCATTTTTTTTTTGAACAAAATGTCGCTTAATAAACCAATGATGAAAGTGTCAGACATTAATATTCAATTTTTAAAATAATTCGCAGCTAATCGCGGTCTGAGTGATGTAGTGCTGGTACAAAACAGGTCAATTTCGGGTGGAAGCAAATTAAATGATGCGCTTGCGCGCTGAAGGAATGCGTTGGCGCGATAGTTCGTTTTCGAGGAAGGTACGAACAGCTTTACCCTACTGCGCAGGCCCGGGAGACTATTCCTGATGCCAATTTTATATAAAAGCTCGCCACTGTTCAATGACCCATTGGCAATATTCATCAGCGTACAGATGTCGCTGATATTGCGACGCCTATCAAGTGGAAGGAAGTGGTATCTCTTACAGCGATGGTCGTAGTCATTTGATTCCTGGTGTGATTTGTAGTCAAGGTATTGCAGAAATCGCTTTTGAATGCCCTCAATACGCGTTTGATAAACAGAGTACTGAGGGTTCCAAACCTGAGAAGCGTATTCGAGGTGACTACGTACATACGTACAATACAGTCTCTCTTTTAAGTTCAGATGATGTTCTCATAATAAACCCTAACGCTTTGTTTGCTTTTGATACAATGTGGTCGATGTGCCTATCGAAAAGCAGCTTTGAATCAAAAATAACGCCCAAGTCCTTAATAGCATCCTTTTTAACTAAGTATATGGACGTTCATGATGGAGTAACCTCCATCTAACTTTAATAGTTTTCTCGAAAAAGATACGTAGAAGCACTTGGAAACGTTTAACTCAAGTCTATTAGACTCACAATAAGCCTCGAATCTGTGAAGATCAGATTGGAGATCACAAACGTCCGTTGCACCTCGAATAGGCTTTAATATTTTCATATCATCTGCGAATAATAATAATTTTGGAATTAATGAAACATTTATTTATGTCGTTGATAAATATAGTGAATAAAAGCGGTCCCAGTAAAGAACCCTGAGGTACACCTGAAGGAATGCGAGACCACGATGAAGTAAATCCTTTTCTTCTGTTTACACCGGTGTTATATAATATTACCTATTATTATCACGCTTTGAGGAGCTTGATGGCAAAGGGGTACCTAAGTGTTCGGCCTGCGATTGCTAAAGTCAAGTCAAGCAACTTTCGCAGAGGTCGGCCATCGGATGGGTGACGCAAAATTGTCATCTCGAGCTCCCCCGTGCCTCGAAAGTCACGTTAAACAGTTGGTCCTGCGCCTCATCCCTCTACGGTCGTGGCAGATTGCTGTCCCAACGAACTATGAGAATGAGGGAATATAGAGTGCACTTGTACTTGCGCAATCACTTGTACACCATAATATATCCTGCGTACCTGACAATAAGGGCCAGAGGGGTATTAGTTAGTATTATCACGATATAACGAGAGCTTTAACATTGTCGTTTTGAATCCTATCTATGCTACGTATGACACAATTCAATACGAGTTAATAGATTGCTGGCCAATTTTAAAGTCTTTACAAAACGCGCTTTGATAAAATAGGTATCTGTTTATTTGTTATCATTGTGCTCTAAATCACAACTGTCATAGAATGTGCACCTCGCCTTGAGTCAAAACAAGTTCAAATATTATAAATGTGAATGTGACGCGGATATGACGATATACACTAACTATTCGCTTACGATTTCTATTACTCTGTTTGTGTGGGCTAAAAGGAATTAAAGCACATATTTGGTTCAATTGTTATGCCCATACATTTCAATCATCTGTAATTTTACCTATTACTATTTTAATCATCGGAGTTAATAAAAAACCTTGTGTTTTTCTGGACTAATTCTTAAATTGAATGACGGCTTTCTATATTGTCAAACGAGAACAAAAGACTATCCCATTTTCCTTAATGAGCCGTTAATTATAAAAAAGTAAAGTATCAGTCTATTAATGTCTCATTGCAGGACTAAGGCATCCATCATCTGAAATCATGTTTGTGTTACAAAGATGGGTTTTAGTTTAATCACCACGCTTGCTAAATGCGGATTGGTGATCACAAACCCGGGATGTCTTCGGGAAATCCGACACAAATTTTGCCCGACCCGAGGAATCGAGTCCAGGACCTCGAGGCCACGGCCCGGTACTCAAACTACTAAGCCATCGAGGCGACATACTAATTATGTTCCAACGTAATAAGATCTAATTCTGGTGTAACAAGCGGAAAGAAAACAAAAGCAGAAATCGATCTCAATTGAACCAAGACTGACAAATGAAGTAGAAACCACTGTTCTTAACCTTGACACCGCTTGCAAAAGTTGCTTTGAACAACACGTGTGTGTTTCATTTCGTTCAAGGGCTCTGTTTAGTTTATTGTTTATATTGCTAAGTATTTCCGGTGTTCCAATGCAATGGTTGTTTTATTGCACTCTAGAAATTACGCGTTTAATCTTTATTTATTCTAGTAGATAACTATGACTTGTTAAATACGGCATATAGGATAATTTACCTTAATCTCTTTATTCAAAGATTTATAAATCAAGATCACACATAATTAGTGATGAGAATTTAATCACTAACTTTTTGACTTTTTTGATGCTTGGTTTTTTTAAAGTAGGCAGTGCACCTTTGTACTTCAAACATGTCATGAATAATGCACCGGTGACACCACCTCGCGTAACTGTCATGTAGCGGTTCGCCCAGAGCGCCCGCCCCTGCCATGTCAACGTATCTGGTACATGGCACATTGTCACCAGCCAGCACTGCGAACTGACCCTGATGATAGAAGCACTCGATATTACACATATCAATTTTTTTTTTGTTTTTTTTTTGTTGGCCACTGCATCTTGGGTGTCATTTGTTGAAATAGATAATAACTCACAAGTATGGAATAAATTAGCACTTAGTGTATCTTGTATTCCAATGCGCATTGCAGTGTGTTCGTGGCCCGTTGGTCTAGTGATCAGAGATCCTGGCTACAAACGCAAGGTGTAATGGGTTCGAGCCCCGCTAGTAGCAAATGTTTGTGTGATGAACATCGACATTTGTATTCGAGCCATGGATGTTTACAAAAGTATTTTATTATGTCTATCCGTTCCCTAGCATCCATAGAACAAGCTTCGCGCTTCTTAGTTTGGGGCTAGGCAATTGGTGTGCTAGACCAAGACTTTTTTTGGGTTCCGGTATTCTAATGCATATTGCCATAGTAGTGTGTTCTTGACACCAGCAACACCAACTCAACAACCGTCATGTAGCGGTCCGCCCCTGCCGTGTCCACGTGTCAGGTACACGCCCCATTGTCACCAGCCAGCACTGCCGAAGTGCTGACTGACCTCAGTTATTGTAAAACACAATATTCTAAATCGAGAGCTACCTGAAATAATATTTGTATTAATCAAAAACTAACAAAAAATGTTCATCACTTAAATGTCTCTCGGTAAAACATTGTTCTCCTAACCGGATTCCTAATCATATCATTTCAGTTTCATTCATACGCAAAATACGCAAACTATTCGAAATCCAAATGAAGACGAGCTCCAAAAACATTACACAATTCTTTAAAACAATTGAAATAACTGGTTTTGAAATTCAATTCTCGAACGAACGAACTAAGAATATCAGGCTAGATTTATACTCGTAGTAACTAAGTCTAATCATACAGTATGGCAGTAGATTGTAATTTATCGGACATTCGGTCGCGAAGTCGCCGTAATTAAGCAATGTTCACGAAATTAATTATTTCGTTAATCGACCGATACCGAAAGCTAATGCTACGTGGTCATATCAGCGGGTGGTATGTGTCCGAATCTTATTACAAGGCTCAACAAGGTTGGTCTTGGTACAAAGTATCCTATGTATTGTAATACCGGACTAAATCTTCACATTCAGATAGTTTCTGACTTTAGTTTACTAAGATCAGAATGTGTAACCATGATCCAATCTGTCTGGTTCCCCGTTCCCGTCTAAGTCTGATGGCAGTCGCTTCACTGTAATAACAGACTCGCCAAATCGGAATAAACGCTAGGAAGATAATTGGAATACCGGACTAAATTCATCGGTCAGTAAAGTGGCAACGTATTGTCTATCCTTCTTAGTAATCAAATATATACAACATAATAATCAAAGTAATGAACTTTATTGACGACGACCCACAGGAAACCATCTACGATAACAATTGATAACCGTAGTCCCGCCCGCAGAGCTTGGCAGCTATATGTCTTACCTATGTGGCATATACCTACCTATCTACAGATTATATACGCGGGACTATAAAATACCATCAGACTACCACTGCGGTTAACGCTTATTGAACATCCATTGATTCTTAACTTTATGACCAGATAAACAATCGTATTCTATAATATAAACTTATCTGCGTTTAATAGTTGATAATCGTGACGATTATTGCAAGCTTAGCAGTAAATATAACACAATACATGACACAGGCCTAATGTATAAAGCTGTCAATCAAAATCAAATTAACTTTATCTCCAAGAACATTTCTTTTGAACTATATTGTATTGAGATCAGAAGTCGTGAGCCGAGTAGATCGTATAAATAGTTCTAAGTCGGATTAGCTGCAGCTTTGCGTTATTATCCTATTATTGCTTTTGTGATTTCGGCCGACGCTGTAAAGGCTGTTTCAGAATAATTTATTATTCCTTAGAATGTATAGAAGTCTTTTTATTTTGCAATCATTGCATCGTCTTTTCTTACTGATGTTTGTGAATATTTTTGTCCTTAATTACCAATGAAATTATATTATGTTCATAAGATAATATGATAACTGAAACATATAATCCTAAAGCCTTCTCCTTTGCCATCAATTAATTACTACTAACTTTCTATGCAACTTGCGATATTAAGTATTTTGTGTACTTTAAATACAAAATGTGCTACCGAATAACCACTCATAAACAAAATAGGCATTAACAAACTGTTACTAAACGGTTAATCCATTCTTATTAGGAATGTGAACTTGTTTACACAAAGGAAATAATAAAGAACTGGCCGCGCGTTGCGAAGATACGTCATAATCACGTTTTTAGTTGTTTAAAATGTTATGAAATCAAAGATTTGTTAAGATTAAACATTTCGAAGGTATTGGGTAAATTAGCTTAAGTATAGATTACATGGTGTACGACTGTGCGAGTAATTTATTTCAGAATCGTGACGAAATTAATTTGCATAAGTCATAGACGGTAATTTTACCATTCTTATTGTGTGTCTGAGTGAACCAAATAGGCACGGTAAGTTTAATTTATTCAGAAAATTAACGTGCATATACAGCATAACACATACATAGCTTACGTTATAAATCAACGGTAAAATAACATAAAATAAAATAAAATGATGAATTTTAAGTAAATATAAAAACAATGAAACAGGCAACACTTTTCAGAAAACGCTAGAGGACATGCGAATTGGTGATCACAAACCCTGACAGAACCGAACCTAGGACATCAAGTTCACGGCCCAATTTTTAAACCACTAGACCATGTCAAGACGTTAATAAAAGCATTAAATTAAATAAAAAAATGTATTAATACATATTTAAGTGTGTAACGCGCCTACGGCTGGATACTGGTGATTTGTGACCATTACCAGCCACATTGTCTTTGCAGCCATTGTATTCAAATGCCTGCATGTATTTCCTACTTTATTGGCACCGGTTATATTTTTAATGTTTTATTTTTTGTATAACTTTTTTCTGTTGTAAAATGTACTCGTACAAGGTAGTATCTTACGTATACATATATAAGGCAATATTGTACATAATATTATTATGTAACGTATAATGCGCGTTGCCTTAGCACCAAAACAAAATAATTCTTGGCTGTGTTCTTGAAGTCGCCATAATACATTATACAGTAAACTTCTACATGATGATTATTTACTTACTAGGTATGTCACCACAAATATTGTAACGATATGGTTTGTTAACAAATTTTTTTTTGACATGAACCAGATAGATATTTGGAGTCCAGGTATCGGAAAATGATTATTTTGCCACAATACCTCCCAAACATAAAAGGAATGATTCCTATATGGACCTTTAAAATACATAATGAGCAACCAAGCTTTAAGGAAATGCTTCTGCGAGCTTACAGAAAATCAACTTCAATTCTCTTATTTCAAATCCCTAAGTGTTAAACAACAACTGAAAATTGAATTCTTAACCAGTAATTAAACAACAATTAACAAAATCGTGAAAATGTAAGTGGCATGTTTAAACTTCACTCGTTATCAGATGGCTGATCTGGGTCGGGTGTCGAGGGGACCTTTACGCATGCAACAGCATTGTAATTGGTTGCAACTGTCATTAATTAAAGGCATGCTATTCGGCCTTATTGGTGAATTGCAGTACGTTCTTAAAAACTTACATGATATAATTTGAATAAATTTTCGGTGAACTTGAATTCTTCATTTTAAGCGTTAAGATTTGTTTTAAGTCACGGTTTATCTTGTCCAGGCCTTTATATACCTGATGTGGCAGAATGGGGGGCGGAAGAGCATGCTGATTAGGCAAATATGGTTTAAAATAGACCGCTAGGTACTTATAGACGTTGAAAGAATACGTTCACATTAATGAATGCAATGTTTTTTAAGTCGAGAGTTCGTTCTTCAAATGCAAGTGTACGTGTAAATACTAAATTGTGAATCTTTTGTTAAGTCAATAAAGTATCGATGCAAGTTACATTCATTCATGACAGACAATATATGTTTAAATGCCAAATAAACTCAACGAAGCTGCGCTTAGCTCAACATTATCGACGTCCATAAAACTCAAGTGTCAAGTGTCGCGCGGAAGTCCAAGCTCTGTTTTACAAGCGCATTGTTAAAATAAATGTATTTATTTAATTTATTTGTGAGCACGATAATCGTCGTGGTTGAAATTCAGCGCGTGATAGCCGAGCCCGCGCCCAACCATATTTGGACAATAATAAAATTGTACGGCTCGCAAAATTCCCGCCTTTATTTATAGCACCTCAAAGTATAATTTAAGTTATTAAAATAAACGACGCTCTCGAGAATTTATTTCAGTTACACAGATAGATACGACTACGGCAGGGCTGCGTTTTTTACGACGACAGCAAATTAAGACGTCCGTTATCCTTGTGAATAATCCGTGTTTTATTGAACAATATAAATTTGCATATATCCACTCTGTTAAGAGCCATCATTCAGCGGGCGATATGTCCCGTGTGACTTAAAATCGCCTATAATGAGTACGTACCTACTCCACCTTTATAAGTTATTTATTTGTGTAATCACAGGACATTCAATAAAACACTCCAAGTGCGGAATGACGCATACTACGTTTTTCTTTAGAGAAACACTTACTTGACCAACTATAATATGTAGGAACACATTTGCCTTTAAATTGGGTTTTCTGAAATAAATGTCGCTGTGTTAATTATTTTCAAGGATACAATACAGATGTATGTTATAGACACATATAACAATATTATAAATACATTTTACGGATTTCGTTGGCAACTGTAAATCATCTTCGGAAAAGTGCCAATTACAAGTAGCCATTATCATGCCTCCTTCATTTATCAGCAAGGCATTTCGCCCCGCTCCTACCAATCCATCACCAAGCTTATCCAACATATCGACAAATCAAAATATAATAACTGTACTCAATATATCAATTAAGAGTTCGGCCTCGGCATCTAAAACAACCATAATTACTCCTTCTCTTATTTATTGTACCAATATATCTTCCGTCCATTGAAAACATAAAACATTAACCTTCATATTACTAGAGACTTGTCTTTTAATGCATACCAAAACAATCATATCACTGCTAATACATATGTTATCAAATAGCGCAATATTCTTATTTCTTAATTACACACCCACGATCGATTTATGAATTAATCAAACGCCCGAACTAATAAATTCAGAGATTTAATATGAATAAATAAAATAAGAGCGATGGTTTGTCTGTCTGATTTTTCAAAGACTTTCATTATAGACGGACAATTGTTAAATTTTACTTTGTAATATTTCTGAAATGAATTCAAAACGCATTCAATTGTTTTTAATTCGACCAAATAATAATAATATAATTATTAAGGTGACATAACGCTAAGTTCGTTAGGGAGAAGGTTTGAAAGTAAAATGCCCGATCAACAATTATAGTCCTATGGTCCTTAATTCCGTTTTAACCCTAGCAGTCGAGTACCCTAGAAAGAAAATAAATTATGTATGTTGATATGTGTTATGTATGTTGATATATTTAAATCGTTTCTGCCGACAAATTGCTTTATCCTCCTAGTCCACTTAACGATAGATACATATGTTAGTGTTGTAATTAGGTGTCAAATTTGTTTTGTTAACTGCATCCGTTGCGCTAGTAGGTCACATTCTATTCTAACGACGTTGGTCCAGCATGGACCACGGGTGGTTGGTTCAAATTCCGGTTCAATTCAGAATTTTAATATCGTTCATTCATTGGTCATTTCTAGTTATATCACAATAAACAACAAAGATTTTCATTTATTAATTGGTAAATTTTCTGTATCTAGTAAATTTAAAAATGTCCGATGCATTGGAACGTCGAAGACGCATTTCAAAGAAGAAGCATGAACTTTCATTAAAAATAATAATGTTGAGCAAAAGCAACATTTTAGAAGACTGTATTGTTGCGGGCGGTTGATATATATTTTTACGGATGATATATCAAGTATGATATTTTGTATCAAAAAAATCTTCATAGTGCTTCTTAAACCTTTTATAAATGTATTGCCCTTTTAATAAAAACATGAAACACTTAAAGCAGACAAACTACAGTAACAAGACTATTTAAATTTAAATTGCAATAAATAATTGTATCAACACCGATAGATGCTTGAAGGTCAGTAGCATAAAATGTCCAATATAATTGATATTTATCACAGACGAATTTATGGTTGACACAAATATCAATTTATCTTAGAGCAAAACTGCGGCACAGAAGTAGTTTAGAGGTAGAAGTCCGCTTTGAGCACCCAGTTTTAGAGAACCCACCATGAGCACTTGCACATTTATTTTGTATCTGATTCACTCAAAGAGCGGTTGCCCAAATTTTATTTTTGGTTGCCAACGAGCTAGAGAGTCACTTGGTGGTAAGTAATCATCGCTGCCCATGGACACCCTGAATTCCACAAGGGTCGCTAATGCGTTGCCTGCCTTTAAAAGCCCATAACCTATCTAACTAAGCACTGGAGACCTAACTCAATTTCAGAAACAGCAAAACTATAGCAGAAAGATAGTTGTTCAAAGTGGACTACCTTTTAAATAATTGTAGCACTCGACGGAAGGATGTTGCGTAGTTATCTGTCGACATAACTTCAGATTAAGGAACTCGAAAACTCATTATCTGTTTGTAGGACATCGCCAAACGGCGGAAGGTCGCATGCGTCAATTTAAAACCGACGCATTTTAATTACACATCAGCGCTCGTTATTACGCTGCTCTTAAAAGGCTACTGCAGCATTATTAATTGCTTTATTACAAATTAAATAGTGGTCGAAATTAAACGAGTTGTTGAAACGACAAAGACTGATGTGTTAGCAGATATGCCACTGAATTGGATCTCCTACATATTATTCACAACATTTTTATTGTTATTACATTCCAAAAAAGCACACAATTGGTTCCTGGAACAAGAGGGGACTATTTGGTAGTCAACAAACAATAGATTCTATCTTTTTCCTATTTATTTTTTCTACTTTTACTACAAATTTAAAGGCAACTTTAAAATGAGATACGGACATACCTCAATAATTAAAGAATCTTTTGAAACGCGTGACATTGACAACACCGATACGAAATGTAAACGCTCAGGATTAAGTATACACATAAAGCCTTTATCCCAAAACGGTATAGTTTATTGAAACACCGTTAAACCGAAATCGTCGGAATATCAATTAACGTTCAAAAATAACTTCTTTATTCTGTTATTAACTGGCGGTTATTACATTTCGGGACTCTTCACAACATTATGTCAGCAATACGTTATTATCTTAAAAGGGAAAACGATTTAAACACCCAGTATTACAAATAATACACGTAAGACTATAGGACCGCAATCAACTTAATAAGTTACAACAATAACTTAAACATCGTACAAGGGATAATTCAACCGGTCCAAGGTGACTCGTGGAATGAAATCATCATTTGGGATGGTCAGTATTATTGGTGATTGTTGGTTGTTTATTCAGTGCTGAAGCGATACTAATGGTTTGAGATCTTGGGCATGATCATGGTTCTGTGGGTTATATTCTATTTAATACAATAACAAATAATTTCATTTTAGAATAACAATATCGACAATGCAGCTTATTTTTATAAAGACACTAGCGGCCACTCGCTACTCCGTCCGCGTGGATTTTGGTTTCCGTACACTTCGTGTTTTACTATAGTTTAATGTCTTCCTCGACGAATGGACTGTCCAACGCAAATAAACCTAAGGAACCGATCGGTGCCCAACCAATTTTGAAGTGTTTGCCATGATATAACAATGAGATAGAAATCCAATAATCGGAACGAATCTTTAAGTTTTTAGTAGGTGTGCCCAGCAGCGGATTATTCCCAACCTCCACAACCACCACATCCCCCAATGGTGGACGTTGCGACAAAAACAAAAAAAAAATCACAACGTCCACCAGTGGGGGAGGTTGGGAATAAAAATAATTTAACAAAAATAAATTAATTGAATAAAAAATTAAGTGAATATTATTATGATTTATGGAAAGTATATAATAATACTTTACCTGTAGGTACCACAGATTACATAAAAGCTAACCTCTGTTTCAATTTCGGAACTTATCTTAAAGTTTCGAGTAGGTATGGCCAAAAGCTAGCTGCAAGGCGCCAATCAATAGCCTATTCACTTATCTAAATAACCACTTGAAGACCACAAATTAACTGGTCGGTAGCAACTGACTGAAACACTCACGCCTCGGGACACATTGTGATTAATGACTGGCACTCGCTTTTTTTCATCTATTCCAAATACTCGCACTTTATTATTATCTAACGGTCATTCGGTTCCGTACGGAAGGAATAGTTTAATAGCGGGTATTTGGCTATTTAACTAATATCAATTAGAGTTTTTCTACAGACAAGTGGACAGACAGTCAGACACAATGGATAGCTATGTAATAGTGTTTAACCACTAAGTTAAAGATTAAAACTGTTGATGGTTTTTGCGAAAACCTTTTGACAACAAGTTCGTAATGCAAACCATAAAAAAAAAAATTCTTCAAAGTGAGGTAGAGCTTAGTGGAACTTCCACTCGAAAGAGCCTCCTTATAGAAGATCACAGTAAAATTTGCACTTCGTAACTGTTGTGCTATGTTTCTGCTAGTGAGTAAGGCTGCCAAAGCTCAGTTGGGTAGGGCATGGGGGTCTTAAAAGCAGGCCGCGCATCTGCGACCCTCGTGCGGTTGTTGATGTCTATGGGAAGCGGTGATCTCTAACCATCAGGTGACCCACTACTACATTTGCCTCCCTATAGCATAAAAAGGCGGCTAAGGATTTAAAGACAGGAACACATAGCACACTTTTCGATTCCTATAATAACAGTGGAAATCAACAATCAGAACGTTGTAATTATAATACGTACACACATACATCCACCGACCATTAAAGATAGAAGAAATTATAGTAGGTATATAAATTATGTCCGTTCAATCAGTTGCATAAAATAACACTTATTTTGTCTTTCAAGATAATTCTACTTATGTACGTGTATTTGTGATGTAATCTATGTATAAGCGCGTATGTAATGTCGAACAGTTATAGGTACCACCTAATGAATTGCAAACATGACATGGAAACACCTTTAATTATCACTGTTATCATATCAGCCATTAATCTTTGCCGTGTCACCCGACTATGTGGATTTCTTCCATATTCATTTTCTCGCTCAACCCGCACCTTCGTTTAATTAGAAGTTACAAAGCGTTAAACAATCTTGACCACACTAACATTTTCTAAAAATGTATGAAAAGCCCTATGCACTTTAATAGCAAGATAAGTAAAGTGAATAAATGATTTATGATTATGAAAATGATTATGCCCCGACACTAGAAATCTGTGTCAGTTTTTAGGGTTCCGTAGCCAAAATGGCAAAAAAACGGAACCCTTATAGATTCGTCATGTCTGTCTGTCTGTCTGTCTGTCTGTCTGTCTGTCTGTCCGCCTGTCCGCCAGTCTGTCACAGCCACTTTATTCCGAAACTATAAGTACTATACTGTTGAAACTTAGTGAGTGAATGTATTCTGTGAACCGCAACAAGGTTTTAACACGAAAATAGAAAAAAAATAAAAAGAGTGGGGGGTCCCCATAGTCAGAACTGAAACTCGAAATATTTTTTTTCATTGAACATATACGTGTGGGGTATGTATGGATAGGTCTTTAAAAGTTATATTAAGGTTTCTAATATCACTTTTTTCTAAAGTGAATACTTTGCGTGACAGACCCTTCCAAAGTGGAAAAAAGTGTCCCCCCCCCTCTAACTTCTAAAATAAGAGGATGATAAAACTGAAATAAATATATAATGTACTTTACCATAAAAACTACCAACGAAAATTGGTTCGAACGAAATCCATTCAGTAGTTTTTTTAATTCGTCAAAAATAGAATTTGTACGGAACCCTCAGTGCGGAGTCCGACTCGCACTTGGCCAATTTTTTGTTTGACATGACGTACATTCCAATAATTCTATCACTGCGATTAGAAGCGACAGTCGTTTCTTGAACCAATTTCAGAACAGGACGAATCATGTTAAGTTCAGTATCAGTCTATTAATGTCCCACTGCAGGGCAAAGGCCTCCATCATGTGAAATTAAGTGTCGTTACAAAGATGGGTTTTGGCCTAATCACCACGCCTGCCAAATGCGGGTTGGTGATCTCAAACCCGGGATGTGTTCAGAAAAATCGACACATATTTTGCCCTTACCCAGGAGTTGAAACTAGGACCTCGAGACCACCGCCTGGTATTTAAACCACTAGACCATTGAGGCATCCGAAGTGTGGCGAGGGCATAACGCTCTATAACTAACAGCTTAAACAGTATATTTATAACGACCCGTAATAAATCAATCCATGCCGATAAAAATGAGATCAACCAGCGACTTTTTATTGATATAACTGAGTAAGCCGGTTGAAATTATGGACTTATTGCAAATTAAACTTGCCTATTGTGTCTAATCAAATTCGACCTTCAAAATACATTTGCATTTGTCTAGAATATGTACAACATTTTTACGTGCACAATCAGCAGCATTTTAGAGAAAGAAGTACAATTATATTATAATTACATATTTTGTAACATCCTGTATATGATCTTTCAACATTTTGTCGAAATTTGGCAACAGGTCTGAATCATGCTTGATTTAGAAGCATTAGTATTTCGTGTATTTGTTATTACATTCAATTGACACAGCAATTAGAATTAAAATAAGTTATTTAAAACGCAGTTAATCTTTTCATAAGCTACACACTTAAATAGACAGGCAAGAAGGAAAGTTCTAAGACTTTCTTGCACTATTTACTGTGTTTTAACCTAAACTTTTGCTCAATATATCAATCGAGCAGATCGTGTCGGTCGAAGAAGATCGTGCGAACTGGAGGTGAAGGAGTAGGAAAGCGGACCCTGGACTCTAACGCAATGGCCGAGGATGCGACAAGCGCTAGGATGATGATGATGATCAATCGAGCAAAATGTTTGCCATCATGCAATTAAAATTCGACCAACATTTTATCTTATTGCAGTCAAAATTAATTCATCTAAAATACATTAACCATTAACTGGTCCATAATATGTACCCAGGTTTCTGAACAACTTTATTAGATCGCTATGTAAGCACACGATCAGAATAATCATTTCCGACTTATATGATCCAAGGTTCCCTTTAATGCAAGTTACTATTCTCAAATAAGGAAAAGTAAAATTATAATCACGAGTTTGTTTATGATCGTTTTATGCATCGGCAATTTCGAATAACGATATTCAATTTGTTTAATTAACTATACACCGTTGTCTTACCTTTTTATTGGAGACCTTGTTATACATATTATACAAACATGACCTGATAAGTGTTATAAATCATAGCTAGTTACTAAATGTCACAGAGTAACTTTTAAATTCGTACTTTATAAACTAGTTATTGCTTCTGTCTTTCTGGTTTTCTAATCTACATATGCAAACAAAAATGATATGAATTATGTTTAATCGATAAGACTTTTGAATGCATTCGTTATTGCGAACCGAAGTTAGTGGTGTTAAATACATTCAATAAATATTAAATGCAATTGAAGCTTTAGATTTATGGGTTCACAAAACATATGCAGTTATTCAATTAAACTTGGAATATTCATAGTATCAAAAACTTCTCATGATTTAACAGAGATGGAAGTTAAGATTTTACTTAGAAATAAGCTCTCTTTTCATTTCAAAATGACTGGAAGTTATTTTTATCAGACTCTGAATAAATCACACAGTAAACAATACAGAACAGATCCCGGGTGGAGCGAGCTCATCCAAGGAAAGAGCTTTTTTTCTGAGCATCAATGTCAATTACTAATTGTTTGATTGTTTGAACGCGCACATCTCAGGAACTGCTGGTTCTAATCGGATTTTTTTTTTCCAACGGAAACTGAATTCCACGCGGTCGTAGTCGAGGGTGGCTTCTATTAAAAAAAATTATATAAAAAAATAAATGCCGATTATCTTTACAAGCATCACTAGTGCAGATGCCTGCAGTAATGAGTGCGTTTCCTTTCGCCAGCTCTTTTTAGAAGGCAGTTTACATTCCTCGGCAATTCTCGCGGCGATCAAGTTCAACTTGCATATAATCTGTCTTGCCTTTTCCTTCCCTTACTTATACATACATACATCTGTCTTCGCGTCCGCGTTTATTTATGACGTTATTAGTATAAGCCAGTGATGTATAGAACTACGTAGTAGGTATAAATATTAATCTAGAATAGGTACTAGATTAATAAAGATATATTAAGGGTTTTCTTGAAGATGGCAATGTCTGAGTGATGCTCAAGATTTAGCATATAATTTCCACAGACAATGTCAAACATAAATTACCATTCATGCCAAGCAAGTCGTATACTCATTTTCCATATGATTTAAATTAGAAAAATACTTCTTTTTCATTTCTTACACTAACTATATATCAGATAGCCATTATCGACATGAACTTAAGCGTCCAAATAGGAAGTTAAGTTTCAGTAAAAGAGCTTTTGCTTTACAAGGATCACGGTCACTTAACAATTAAATCAATGAACTGCCCGAATGATTTATACATTCACGAACATATTATGTTAAGTATTCTTGGAAATTAAAACGAGTTCAATTTAAGACCACTTCGGTTGCTATGTGCACTACATACAAAATAAGCTTCCACGATCAGTAGTGTATTACAACATTTAAACATATATCTATTTCTTAATTTTAAGATAACAAACTTCATTTGTTCTTGAATAAATATAAAGCATTATTGTATTGCACATTTTCCAAAAAAAAAACTATATCTATATCTACACTAATATATAAAGCTGAAGAGTTTGTTTGTTTGTTTGTTTGAACGCGCTAATCTCATGAATTACTGGTCCAATTTGAAGAAAAAAAATTGTGTTGGATAGTCCATTTGACGAGGAAAGCTTTAGGATATTGGAAATCGAAATCCACGCGAACGGAGTCGCGGGCGGCCGCTTGTATCTTTATAACGCGAAGAGACACCAATTTTTAAATCCTAACCTAATTAACATGTAAGCATTAATTGCGCTAGCGTGTTAAATCTTTGACGTTTAGAGGCAATGAGTCAATCATTACCATTCTGGCGTTTTGGTCTAAGCGTAATGTCTATATTTACCACGCCTCGCCCAAAGGCGCGCCATAGTAAAAGAACAGTAATACAGTAAAAAAATAAAACGTTTCAAAATACTTTTTCTCTGGACTGTTCAGTAGCAAAGTTGACTGGACCGTAAGTCTAATGGTCAGATAACCTGGCTACAAAACCAAGCGTCGTAGGATTCGAATCCCGCTAGGCGCAAATGTTTGTGTGGTGGATATCGGCATTTGTACTCGAGTCATGGACGTTTATGAAAGTATTGAAGTATGACTGTCCTAGGATCCATAGTACAAGCTTTAAGTTTTGTTTGGGGCAAGGCAATTTGTGTTTTAGGCTTTTTTTTAAATTGATTCTACGATAAATTGTAATTGTCGATAACCAATGAAAATACAAATAATGACGCTCCTTGTAGGGTTTGAATCCTATCTACTATCCTATCCCGTCCCGGGCATCCTCCCCCTTACTTTAACCCGCAAAATTCAACCTTATTTTATCTTACTATAGTATAGCAATTCACTAAAGTTAGGTTTGCAATTGTGCTAAAAGCAATGAAGACAGTTCCTCATTATAATTGTATGCTAATTATGTTGGAACTATTTTTATATTGTAGATACATTTGACGTACATCCGCCGCTGGAGGCGCAAGAGTCCATTAAACGCATACCTCACTATGATAGCCAATGAGACGACTTCCCGTTGCGCTCTGGAACCGACATTGACATAGCAAACCTTGACCTTCAAACGAACCTATATATTAAACATTAGTATGCTTTTTAAATAGTTATAAAACATAAAATACGCAATTTCAATTCATAGAAGAAAGCCATGTTATTCAATGTGTATGAGTCTGATTTTTCAAATCATCTTATGGAGTCCAAAATCTGAGCATCAACGATGTAAATTAAACATTAATCTGGTTTATGTTTATCTGTAGTCATGTATAAGAATAATGAATCTACCTAACATGTTTTGAATGCAATTTATTTATACCCCAAAAAGTTAAATACATTTAGATAAGAAAGACCCCATCCAATAAGTCGGTAATGTGCTATTAAGGAGTTTTCAGGAGGCATCAGCAGCCTAGAATACAGCTTTACATTTTTCCAGATTTTATCTAATGATATTTATTAATTTATAACGACAAATACTTTTATTTCACTTTTTAAATCATATGTGTTCTTTAATTCATAACTATGTTTTTAATAAACGTTAAATACATCAATGGTAATAATGCCCAACTCGATGAAAAGACATTATAGAATAACAGTGAATCTTTCCTCATTGCCTGGGGCCGTCTAATATGCCTATGTAAAAACTATGTAGGTTTCAATTAACGCAACTTAAGTTACTTAACAACGAATAAATCATAACAAAGACATTCAAATTGTTTTGAGATTTAATAATAATACATTATGTTAGTAATAAATATCATATGTGGCATGTTTAATCTAATGAGTTCGCTAGAGGTTACTTGAGAATACTAATTCTTATGATTTATTAGTTAACATTCAACCAACATTCGATACAAAAACATAGCAAGTTCGAGAAACATAGCACAACAGTTACTTCACTGTGGTTTTCTGTTAGGTTAATTTAAGTGGAAGTTCCACTAAGCTCTACCTTAAACCTTTTAAGATACCCTTATTTTTTATTAAAACAACATATTCGTAAAACTGACTATACACTAAATAACTTTAACTGTGATCGGTTCATACTTGACATGTAGATAAAGCATTACAAAGCTATAGTTTCAAGCAATCCCATAACATTAAAGACATTCGCAAGTAACAAAGCTGTTCTAACCTTGAAATCGGTCGCGCCCACACAGTCCGGTCGAGTGAGACTTTATGCAAAAATAGTGCACTGCGAAACTGCACTCCAGCGAACGGTGATTTAGTTCACAAATCAACCAGAACTGGTCAACTTTGACTGGGCCGATGCAACTTCCTGCCCGGCGCGTCGGAGTGGCGACTGGGTAGGATAACTCCATTGAGGTAACACTACTACGTTTAGAATAGACATCTGGAGGAAAAAAAATCTTAGACGCATTGTTCAATTTTCAAGTAAAGCGTGAGGTATGGCGATGCCAGCGGTTAGAATACCACTTTGTTACAGCACCCGATGTCATGTCAATTAATTCTGCCTGATGGTAAGCAAAAGAGGGCTCCACAATCAGGCAGAGTAAATAATACAAATAAAATAAACCCACACACAACTTACCAAGAACGATAAGACATTCGTGTAGTTCATTCAGTACCTGCCTAATTTGGATATTAAGTAAAGTATGATATTAAATTCATTTAAGTATATTAAGAATTGATCAGTGATTCAATGAGTGAAAAACATTGCATCATTTTTTGCCTTGAAAGTAGCAAAGCCTTTGCATCGAACACTTAGCATGGAAGAATTTTGATGCCTTGATCGTGTCTTGAAAATCTCCAACGAGATTGTAAGAAATTATCATTAAAAGTGCATCAATAAATAATTGTACTAATTTAAATACTTACAAATGTTATTGTATCGACTAGTAGTTAAGAACTTGTACGCGTTTACAATGCAACAAAAGATATTTATATCAACGTACGTCCTATTTATTAGTTACTAGCGGGCGCCCGCGACTTCGTCCGCGTGGATTTTGGTTTCTTTATCACCTATTTTTCCCGTTAGGGGTGGATTATTCAAATAATCTTTAAAAGGGGATGCCTACGTCATATTATCTTTATGAATGCAAAGTCTCAGCCCGATCGGTTAAAAAATGACAAAGTTTGATACTAAAGTGAATCCCTTTTTTTACCCCCTTGGGGGTTACATTTATTAATATTATTGCTTAGGCGATGCCTACGTCATAGTAGCTTTATGTATGCAAAATATCAGCCCGATAGGTTTAAAATTGACAAAGTTTCATACTACCGTTCATCCCCTATTTTACCCCCTTGGGGGTTGAATTAATCAAAATCCTTTCTTAGCGGATGCCTACGTCATAACATCTACCTGCATACCAAATTTCAGCCCGATCCGTCCAGTGGTTTGGGCTGTGCGTTGATAGATCACTATGTCAGTCAGTCACCTTTGAGTTTTATAGATATAGAAGATTGCATAGGTTTAAACATTTAGATAGGCCGTGACAGCAGAAAACTGTGGCATTGTTTTATTTGACATGGCATACGTTCATGGCATACGGGGAAACGCATTGACGCTTACCTGGGGCATAAAAGGGCTGCCACCAGGTTATGTGGGACTCCACGACAAGAGTCGCCGCAACTACCCACTAAAACCACCCCTTTCTCCGCTGCCACTGTGCCCTGCGCGAGTGGGGATTGCTCATCGCTTTACCTCCACAGCGCGTCAGGAGCGGCTTTGCCACGCCGGGCTCATCAAGGTGGGTCATCTCGTAGACACCCAAACTGCGGATCCCTCTGCATGCTATCCCTGCGATATGATTTAAATTTTCGTACTAATTTTAGAGCTAATCGCATTTTGCAGAGGGCATAAATCTAGTTATTGAATATTATACGATTCCTCAGTTCGCAAATTCAGACACCGAGTCCTACTCAAACCAATTTATTTTTCCAACTAGCGGCCCGTCACGCGGTTTCACCCGCGCGTCCCGGGGGAACTACTTCCCGTACCGGGATAAAATATAGCCTATGTTACTCTGGGTGAATGTAGCTTTCCAATATTGAAAGAATTTTTCAAATCTGCCAAGTAGTTTCGGAGCCTATTCAATTCATACAAACAAACAAAAAATCAAACCTTTCCTCTTTATAATATTAGTATAGATAAAAGGATTGTAAACTCTTCAACACTTGTATTTAAAACTAAATAAAATTAAATGCACGCCTAGTTAAAATTATTTATAACTACTCAATAAAGATGGAAACTACAAGGAGTGTCTGGAAATCGGATAAAACTACAATATCAGCTGAACAAAAAGCGATTGTTTCCGCATAACTAGTCGCGCACAATCCATCAGAGTGGTTGTAATTCGCTTATCTACATTCACATGTATCGTATTCCATTAAAACACGCTATAAAAATATATTAAAGTGTTGATAGCTTTTAAGAGAGGTTTAAGAGTGGTAGGACTTAGAGGAACTTCCAATTGAATGAGCCGCTCGTCTGAGGAAGTACCTCCACCTTACAGAAGATCACAGTAAAGTAGCAGTTCGTAACTGTTGTGCTATGTTTCTCCTGGTGAGTTGGGGTCGGTATGGGGTTTTAAAGGGCGGCAACGCATCCCCGATACCTCCGGTGTCGCGGATATCCATGGGCGGCAGTGATTGCTTACCATCAGGCGACCAGCGAGCTCGTTTGCCGCCTTTGCCATAAAAAAAAAAAAAAAAACTTTTCTCAGTACATCACGAGTACAAGAAATGCGCAAACTGTCGATGAAAGCTATCCGGATATCGGAAAAACTTGTCCATTTCAAAGAAGTGTGTGCGGTGAACAAAAAGCGATTGTTTCCGCATAACTAGCCTAGCACACGTCTGTTGTCTGTTAAATCCAGTATATCCAGATATCAGAAACAACCTTAACCGGTTGGCTTACACCCTGGCTCTGATCTACATAGTGGTAAAATTAAAAAATACCGGGATAAGGAAGTTAGAGGTTGACTGCTGCCCCACCCTCATATTATGTCCGTACGTGGGACACTATTTTATAGAAATTCTTTTACATATTTTCGCGCTGCATAGCTTTGCCACGTTTGTCGTGAACCTGGGTCAGCGGTCAATGGTCAGTACAAGAAATGTGCGAGCTGTTTGTTAAAGCCAGTATATCCAGATATCGGAAGCACTCTTAATCGGTTGGCTAACACCCTGGCTCTGATCTATAAGTTGGTAAAAGTTAAAACTGAAATTCAATATTACCACCACATAATAAAAAAAAAATACCGGGATAAGGAAGGTATATGTAGGTTGACGCTGTCCCACCCTGAGCCCAAGGCTGGCTACGTCCATGATCATTATATGTCCGTAAGAGGGAGGCTAATTCATAGAAATTATTTTTCATATTCTCGCGTCGCGTCGCGTTGCCGCGTTTGTCATTAACCTAGACACGGCTCATCATCAGCAGTTGTAAATAATAATAAATAAATATCTCTCTAGACATTATTCACACAGCGTTATCTAGCCCCAAACTAAGCATAAGCTTGTGCTATGGGTGCAAGACAACGGATGAACGTTACTTATATATTATGTACTTTTTTTTGTAGAAAAGTTATGTGAGCTTAAAACTTACAAGAAGTGTGCGGTGAACAAAAAGCGATTGTTTCCGCATAACTAGCCGCACACATCCATCGGCGGTCGTGATTCGCTAATCTACATTCCCGTGTGTCACGGGCACGGGTGACAGTTGACCCGGCGACCTCGCGCCAGTCACGCTGCTGTCTAGATTTACTTATTTTTGGATCGCACGAAATGCATGTATGAACAACTAGCGGCCGCCCGCGACTCCGTCCGCGTGGATTTCGATTTCCAATATCCTATGTGTTATTCTGATGTATAAGCTATATTGTGGTAAAGTTTCATTCAAATCCATTCAGTAGTTTTTACGTGAAAGAGTAACAAACATCCATACATCCATACATCCATACATCCACACATCCACACATACAAACTTTCGCCTTTATAATAGTAGTAGGATAATTAATTGTGAAAAATTTGGAAGCTAAATCTTCCTCTTTTTATGGAGGCAAACTGCCTTTAAGACTCCATACCCTCCCCAACTCAGCTCTTTCGATCTTACTCACCAGCAGAATCATACCACAACAGTAACGAAGTGCTACTTTACTTTGGTCTTCTGTTAAGTGGAGGTACTTCCCCAGACATAAAATATAATCTAAGCATATACCTATAGCATCACATACATATTATGTCAGTGTTTGTAAATTGATATCCTTAGTCCATTCATTTCCATTTCAGCTAAAATGATCTCTTACAGGTCTATACTGTTTTTCTAATTTAAACTTTACTTCAAAGCAATAAGCTCCACGAGCTGTTTAGATGGTTTTTCATAGGGTTCTTAATGCTTTAGAATAGAGTAGATTTTTCCAACTACTACCGGGTTCATCTTAGGTGAAATAGACTATAATGTGCCATTATGCTATTAAAATACATAACTTTTTTTCAACAAAAAGTCCCATTTGTAGCTCAAAATTAATGCAAGCCAACAGTTTATGACAAAATCTTATCACATTGCTATATTGATAGTCTAAGTGTTCACTTTGTATCTTAGCTTAATCTCGAACGATTTCAGCATAATCCTTGCAATGCAATTTACACACTAATGAATGAAAGAGTGATCTCATTGTTATATTTAACACATTTCTTGCTTCTCAGTTTTCATAGAGATTTACGCACGCACTTCCTGCATAAATTACCTTATGTTTACCTCATAATAGGTTTATGTCTTCATTCTATATAAATTATTATCTATACATCTATACAAATATTATAAAGAGGAAAGATTTGATTTTTTGTTTGTTTGTTTGTTTGTATGAATTGAATAGGCTCCGAAACTACTTGGCAGATTTGAAAAATTCTTTCACTGTTGGAAAGCTACATTCACCCAGAGTAACATAGGCTATATTTTATCCCGGTACGGGAAGTAGTTCCCCCGGGACGCGGGTGAAATCGCGTGACGGGCGCTAGTTACAAGTAAAATGTCTATGGAATTATGGATCTCTAGAGAAAATCTTGTTAGGCAGGATGATTTGCATTATCGTATTGTATAGAAAACTTTGTTACATTCTTATCCTATTTTTTTCTGGGTTGATCGCTATTTGATATTGTAAAGTATTAAATACTACTTCTCTACATCAAGCTACAAAGCGAATTCTGTGTCACTTACTTTAAAAGTTCAGCCCTTAAAAAATGATGCCATGGAATTTGACGGGCCTGTTGGTCGAGTGGCTAGAGACCCTGGCTACAAAACCAAAGGTCGCGGGTTCGAATCCCGCTAGGGGCAAATGTTTGTGTGATGAACATCGGCATTTGTACTCGAGTCATGGATGTTTATAAAAGTATTTAAGTATGTCTATCCGTTTCCTAGCATCCATAGTACAAGCTTCGAGCTTAGTTTGGGGCTAGGCAATTGGTGTGTTAGTCTAATGAATTTATTTATTTATTTATTTATTTATTAATACGAATTTACTAAAAGTCTACCAAGTCAACGATCTGAATAACAAATAATTTATTATATTTATAACTTTCGGCCACCCGCGACTCTGTCCGCGTGGATTTAGATTTCCAATAGCCTAAAGCCTTCCTCGTCAAATGGACTATCCAACACAAAAAGATTTTTTCAAATCGGTCCAGTAGTTCCTGAGATTAGCGCGTTCAAACAAACCAACATACAAACAAACTCTTCAGCGTTTTCCCTAGGTGGAATTTGAAGCCATCAAAACAGTCAAAAATGTTTAACTTTCAATAACAAAACATACCAAATACCTAACGCACCTACAAATTATATTTTTTCCTGGATTCGAATCTATGACAGCCGTTGTGAGATTAATAGCCTGTTATTTAACCCAACGCCTCGGTATGTCGCCTTGAACGATTTTCGTATAAACTGCGATCTGGTTATACGCATTTAAACCAATATGGGCCGTCACACAATCCGACGTTAACGCATGAATTACTTTACTTCGGCCGCTCTAAGGCTGGCCAAGCACTGAAGACTTCTTTAGAAACTAGTTATTACCCGCCTAGGTATTAGCCGCGGCTTTGCCCGCGTTATGAAGATCCCTGATTTATCCCATGGGGGCATTTAATCGGGATAAAAATGATCCTATCACCTGATTCACATATACATACCCTGCCTGTATAACAGGCAGGGTATATATACGTGCAGGGTATACTGATCGGATTATAATTTCATCAAAATCCGATCAGTATTTTCAGTGAATATTAAAGATAATTAAAGACGGCAACGTATGTGTAGGTATGTTAAAATGAATCTCTTGTATCGACAGATTATGCACCGAAATAGTTTTATACACATTTTTATTAAGAACCGGGCCATTGAATCCTTGGAAAAAATTGAATTCAAACTGTTTTGTACACAAACGACTCAAATAACTAAACAACAAAGACTCACGAGATCACTTTGAAATACCATTTATTTATTTGACATTCTTTTGATCGACCTCTAGTACAAAACCCTACCAAGCCATCAAATAGGTACAAACCAAATAAATACATATTTTATCATATAGAACTAAACCTCGTTTTGTATCAGGCCTAAGGTTAACCACAAAGATACAGATCACGCCGCGTATGTCATACTTAAAGTCAAATTACGTATTGTGTACACACGAGGCGTCAAGTCGAGTGCACCTGTCCCTGACATTTATCGTTATTCGACGCCTCCTATTCATACCATGGTCTGTAACTACCACACATATTTATACTAGAACTTAAAGCAAAATGTGTCGGAAAAATAGGAACTAGAAGTGTAAATTCACCAAAAGCATCTCCTTTTTTTGTTCCCAGGACGAAAAATAAAGCTAGTGGCTTGTCATTTATTCAAAAATTTCACTAACTTATCCGCTCCCTCCCCTGCCAGCTGATTCAAAGATTTTTTTCTTGATGTCCACTATTTGCGTAGTAGTACCTAATACCTCAATGGTGTAGGGCACAGAACTTATTGCCCATCCACCCCACAATCTACTTTGTTTTTCGTCGCACCCGAGCAAGGAGATAATATCGGTAGGTACCCGTTTTTGACGATCGATTGATCTATCACTAGAGGAACTTTCCATTAAGCTTCATCGCTGGTCTTTTTATTTAAATTATGTGTTATTTTTATTTTCATTCAGGAAAAGTTTCAGTTCTATCTGAACGTCTAAAACAAGATTTAAAACATTTATTCAAGTTTTTATGACTTTATATTGAAACGGACTAAATGCCCAATGTGCCACACCATTTAATACATGTGACAATATCACCCATGTTGGACACTTTCAAATATATCCATTTATCTATATTATCTTTGATCTGTCTACTTATTCTGGTAATTAGTAACAATTCGTCTAGTTTCTTGTGCCAGTCCGGCTGACAAATATGTAAGTACTTGAACCGGTTAGACTTGGTTATTATCATTGTAGTTGTAGCAACTAAATAAAAGGTTTAAAAAAATCTAGACTTCTTATGACTTGTTAAGGCCGTATTATAATACTTACACAAACATAAAACATACTTATTTGTACCATAATTAATTTGTAGTAGTCATGTCCCCTGTAATCCTCTCGATAAAGTTTTGGAGTGACCTAAACTTACTCGTAAGTTTATTTATTTTTGCATCTAGGTTCAAAGTAGCAAAACTCTATTATTCTGTATGGAAAAAAAACTTCATAGTCGTCGTAATATTTGTATCAATTAGGTTTACATAAAATGGATAACAATCTTCTGCAATTGGCGCCTCGGGCATGTAAATGGTCCATCAATTCCAAACTTAAACAAATTTTTTCATATTTACTTATTATTAAAACTAAAATAAAAAAAAATATTTAAAACTCCGGAATGCCAATTAATTGTAACCATTGGCTTTTCCATTCCGAGATTCCATAAAAGTGATTCCAATGAATATAAAAAGTGTCTCGTTGAAACGGAAGCGTGAGCTATGCAAGTGGAAAATGTATGCAAGGTCGGACCGACCGCTTTGATCTACATTCATTTGTTAATCTTAACCGACTCACGCGCAGTGTTTTGCGTCCATCGATCGCTCTCTTCATAACTGTTACAATCCACGCTGTGGCAAACCGTCAGTGTAAGGGGAACATTCTTAATGGTAAGGAGTCGTTATTCAGATATAGTACAGTAATAAGGTTACTAACCGGAGCAGTTTTTTCGCATAAGCGCACGTGATAGTACAGTAAAACTGAATTAATGGCTGCTTGCGAACGATTATATAGTGGAGCATTTACACATACACACGGTAACGAATTTACTCCCTTTTAAACGCTTTCGTGAACTTTTATGTTATTAAACACAGGACGATAAATAATAAATGTGTATTGACAAATCACAATCAAAGACACTTTTTACGAGTATACATAGCTAGCGACCCGCTCCGGCTTCGCGCGCGTGCATTAGCGTTTCTCTACTTATATTATGGATATATAAATCTCCTTAAGAATTACTCTATTAAAAAAATGTATCAGAATCCGTTTGTAGTTTTCAAGATCTAAGCATATAGGGACAGACAGACGGCGGATAGCGACTTTGTTTTGTACTATATGTAGTGATGCTTATAAACTAGTCCTTAACACAGGCATGATTGTTTCCTGTATGGGGTATGCCGTCATTGTACATTTTGCTAAATAGATAAACTATAATTTATAACGAGGAGATCTGATATACCAAAACAAATTATAAAAGAGTGCAACAATCCATTTCATTCTTGTTCCTTTATCTGATCAATGTTCAAGTTCATTCGATCAATTTTACGATAGCTTTTATCTATCTAGTGTGTTGGTTTTTATTTATCAACTAAAAGCTATGCTTACTTCAAACAGATTGATTCATGAAGATTATTATCTCTTAATAAATATTATACTGACTTGAAAGAAATATTCTATGACACACGTCACAAAATTACAGACATTTAACAAACTCAAACAAAACACTTTATGAAACCCAAAAAAGCAAACAGGTCAATTTCAGCTTTATGACTTTCAAGTAAAGTCTAAATTCTGTTGAGAAACTTCAGGGCTCACAGTGCACTATAGAACTGGTCAAACTAGTGCGCCCGCACATTAAGTAGACAGTAATTTCTTTTGACCCCCAACCATGTATGTGACACTAATACACATCGAAGGGCATTCGCTATTTTTACGTTTTTTCATTATGCATTTACTAGAAATTGAAATTTGGTCGTATTTCGGCTATGGCTGCCGATCTTACGATCAACCAGTTACGCAGGATATAGTATAGTTAGTGCACAAGTGAGTACGGGCGCACAGGTGCACTCCCTATCAGGGATGTAAAGAGATCAGGCGCAGGACTTAACTAAACGTGCCCAATTTGTTAAAATTGTTGTTCTTAATATAATTAACCAATTTTCCTGTGCACAACACACCCAGGAATTGAATCCAAGACCTCGATATCATGGCCCTATATTTAAAGCACTACATATGTAATTACTGCGTATTTTAACTCGATGTCAAACTGCAAAATTAATAATTAAAGACGTTCTTAATTACTATAATACAAAAACTGATAGCCAAAAATATCATCAACGCAAAAAATATGTAATGAAAAGAACAGCTGCCTTCGATGCAAAGTGATAAACAAAGATCAAAAGGATGGTTGAGTTCATTCGAGACATAAATACTGCCAATAAAACTCTGGAGAGGGACAATTAATGCCGTGTAACTTATAGTTATCACCAAAGATCTGAATAGGTAAAGTTTTAAGAAGGTCCATTTTATTGCATGTGATGTGAATAATATTTACATAAGTGAAAAGTAATCCATGGTGTAGTGATTAAAGCGCTCTGCTCAAAAACCTCGGAGATCGTGGGTTCGAATTCCGCATGGAACACCACCACTTTGTGCTGGTATTCCCAGTTTGGTTATGACATTCATTGTTTAATCTGAATTTGAATATATAATTGTATCAAAAAAATGTTTTAACCACAACTACAACATATTTTAATCTGGCAACCAGTAAATATCAAATTGTAAGTAAATAGCTGAAAATATGATTCTCGTATACGGATATACGTAAATATAACTATATGCCTGCATAATTCCATTATAAATCTTCTTATTCATATTAAATAGTATGATTGCATACAATATAACATTCATAGGCGACGGAAACCACTTACCATCATCAATCGCAGCAAAATAAAACAACCAGTAATTTCTCGTAAGTTGTAAAGAAGATTAACTTTGGATGTATTCTCCAAGACCAAGCCGTGAATATGTATGGTGTGGCCGAGAACCGTGTAATTATAGGAAGCCTTCGTTTTCGGCAGGCGGGATCGCTACGAGGTGTCAAATTGCAATCGCCTGATTGTTAACAGGGCTGCCACTTTATTCAATGAGTTATAATTTTCTGCTTAAAATATTTTCATGACAAATGTAGATGGTAGGGCAGAGAATATTATGTAAACGCACATAGATTCTGCCATGCCAAAATCTTGTTCGACGAATGAAGGGGCATCTTTATACTTTTATACTTCAGTAAGAAGTTGTATGAAATGAATCACAATCACAAACATTATGGTGTTCACTTTTTTGTTCTGTATTTATTAATTTCAATCATTTTTGTAAATTTATGCAAGACTATAGTCGTAGCGTATCCAAGGCTCAGAGGTCATAGCCAAGGATGCAACCGGGATGATGAATGTATTTCCATATGATCCGTTTGTATTTTTGTAAAGTTAATTTGTCATCTATAATAGGTATTTGGTCATCACATGAAAAGATCGACTAAACCAGGTAGATACTTTACGTATATGTATGGTTTTAAGCATTTTTAATTTTTCATTTATTTCTTATATGTTTATGATTTTCGACGTTTATTCTTCATTCAATATTTATTAATGTCTATTAAGTTATGGTTAATTCGTGTTAATGTTTAGAATTTACAACTTATCGCCATCAATCGCGACTTCTTACAGAAAATACGATATAACATATTACTTCGGCAAATCTCATATTTTATTGTATGATATCTTGTATTGCATTACATCGAAAACCTTCTCGCAGGTCGTAATTTTAAAAGATAAACACTGATACGTACGTGGCCAGTACAGAAGATTTAATGTGATAAGTATGAATCCGATTTATTGAAGGATCGATAATAAAATTAAACCGACTTCAAAAAAATCGTGAACACAAAAATAAACTAAAAATTAAAAAATAATTCCTAATATCTATTACCTAATACTATAATTTTCCTAAACTATGTCAAAGTAATCTTAAACAAACTAACTGAAGTCGGTGCTTTTTCTCTTCTGCTTTTTTGGCCAGGCACCGACTTCAGTTAGTTTGTTTAAGATTACTTTGACATAGTTTAGGAAAATTATAGTATTAGGTAATAGATATTAGGAATTATTTTTTAATTTTTAGTTTATTTTTGTGTTCACGATTTTTTTGAAGTCGGTTTAATTTTTTTTTTAAAAGTCAGTTTATTTCATGATTTTTAGTTGTGTTAAAGCGTCGTGAACTTAATTATTAATAGGAACTTAGTTGTTGTTAAAAGTAAATGAGAGTGTGGATAAATTACTTGTTCTCGCGAGAAGGCCCAGCGAGACTTCTCGGCGAGATTTCTCGCCGTGGGTCTGGATGTAATATACAGAAGTATCACGTTAGCCCCACATACATTCGATCGACCAATTGCAGTTCTGCCTTCCAACTCCTAACCGTTAAGGAGTACTGTAGCTTCATCATCAGCACAGTAGCATCAGATGTTGATTCAAGCATACCTCACAAGCAACATTTAAGCCCTACATACTACTAAATAGTTTCCATCGACCAATTGCAGTTCTGCCTTCCAAGTCCTAACCGCTAAAGAGTACTGTAGCATCATCATCAGGACAGCAGCATCAAATGATGACACCCTGAAGCATATACTTGAGTAAAACATGATTACGTAACAAAAACACCATACGAGCATACAATTTTCGGTGGTTGCCCTCGATTTCTCCTGGATTCCATGATCAGATCCTGGACTGGTGAAAATGGGACCACCTCAGAACTGAACTCTATCCAACTAAAAAAAAATTTTTGAAATCCGTCCATATTTGACGAAATTATCGATGAACATACATAAAAAAAAAAAAAAAAAAAAATATTATACATACAGACGAATTGAGAACCTCCTCCTTTTTGAAGTCGGTTAAAAAATACTAACAGCTATTCGAATTTCTCACGGGTCTCGAAAGAATGTCTTTGTCTATTTTGTTTGGAGATATTTGGATCATATTTATTTAATGAAGTACATTAAAAGAAAACTATTGAACCCTATCTCTTTCCATTGGTATTACAACACTAGAAAAGACTAAGGAATATTATGGGGAATAAGCCACAACATTCCCTTATTACCTATAACCAGTTAACCTTAAGGGCCGCGTGCTAAAACGGGATAGACATCGCGTCTGTTTGTACTGGTTCGTACATAAACCTAGTGGTCTGTACGTATGGAATAGCCGTTTTGTACAAAAAAAAGATTATCAGTTTTTATTTATATCAGTCGAAGTTTGCAATCATTTCATCTTAACCAAAGCAGAGGCAATTAATTGAAGATTTCGTTATTAATAAATCAGCTGAACGGAATGATACAAATTCCCTTTAGGGTATCGAATTTTTTCCCGTCAAGGAGAAACCCAATTCTGACAAAAGGAGTCACCAAGAAACAATTTGTTTGTTTATAAATAAGAAACAACATTATACTTTATTCATGCAATCACTAGACCACCAAGGCCGCCTAATCCGAAATCCCATAAATCCTTTTATGCATTAAAAATCAAGTGATATGGAACAATGGGTGGGCACCATTTGTCGCAATTTGTCTCCATAAATGCATCAAATTTCGCAACAACGCGCTTATCGCGGACGGTCTCAGCGGTGATCTGCCGCCAACATCTGTTTGCGACATGAGACGTGCGCCGGCGCAGCCTTCGGACAATTGTTGATATGTCTACTGTTTATAAAACAAATAGATTGACATGTAATATTATCTATATAGAAGAAAAGCATCAGAGCTTTACTTCATTATTTATAATATTTTTTTGAAATGGGATAATAAATACTCTCAGCTTATATAGTGTTTAATCATGTCATCCTACTACTATTATAAAGGCGAAAGTTTGTATGTGTGGATGTATGGATGTATGGATGTTTGTTACTCTTTCACGTAAAAACTACTGAATGGATTTGAATGAAACTTTACCACAATATAGCTTATACATCAGAATAACAAATATGATATTGGAAATCGAAATCCACGCGGACGGAGTCGCGGGCGGCGGCTAGTTTATTATAAAACTTTGCCGTTACCTCAAAAAATCATCTTATATGGAAGGCCTTTTTTATAGATCAGCAATGAAATCTGATAGAATTATTAATTTTAGTTTTTATAATTCTAAACAATACATCTGTCGTCGTTTAATAATTTCGCTAGTAGTAATTAATGCAGTACCTGTTATAACGATGACGACTTGATCATGTATGTCTTTATTTTGCATTACTTACTTATTACTCGTATCTGTGATAACATCTAATATTGTCCAACCATTGAGTCGTTGATGTCTTTTATATAACGTTGTTTGATGAGGACTCGAAGGACCAGTTGTTCTAAGTAGTAAATTATAACTACGGTTTTCATCTGAATTATAATATTTTTTTTAACATCAACATAAAATACATTCCTTGTCAAATCTATCTAATCATAAAAAGAGGTTGGGAACATGTAATTTCGCTGTTGGTAATTAATTCAGTACCTGTTATAATAACGACGACTTAACTTTGACTTATTTAGCAACATTGATAAGGTTGAGTTAAGAAGTAGTTATATCTGTAACGGTGCCCAACGGTGTAATATTGTCCAACCAGTGATTCGTTGATGTCTTTTGTATTACGTTGTTTGATGACGCACTCGTTTCATTCGTTTCGATCTAATTTCTGTGCGATACCTGACAAGACCAGATTATAAATAATTATGATGAGTTTACATTGAACAATAAGAACATTGCACAATTTTTGTTATGTTATAATAACATAACGTCACAAGTCGATTATCCACCCAATTAAATAATAAAGTTAAGAAAATGTTAGCATTTCAATTAATTTGCCACCTACTACACCGCGACGTTATTTTATATTTAAAAGTATAATTATTATTATTTTCATTTTATATGAACAACAAAAATCCATCTTATTGTATTATTACCGGCCATATTTATAACTTTTTCTCGTTGTAATTATTTCCTATCTAGATTAATATGAATAACAAAGCTGAAGAGCATGTTTGTTCATTGTTCAAATTGAAAATAATTGTTGTGATTGATAGTCCATTTATCGAGGAAGGCTTTAGCTATATTTTAACACTATGCGTGCGGAAATTGAAATCCACGGGGATAACGTTGCGGGCGCCCGCTAGTTTCCTGATTAAAACTAGGAAATACGAGTATATCTGCCATCAAAAGTTTGATAATCGTCGTTATTATTTGGAATTTGATAAACAACTACGACACAACCATACATAGACCTTGTCCACTTATGTTTATTGCTCAACCAATCCTCGGGTAATCTTCCAAATTTTATTACAAGCACCTTAGGGCCATAGCACACGGCGTATTTTAAACGCGCAGACGACGCGCCGATTACACGCGTATACGCGATTCAAACGAGATTCTAACGCAACTTTGTAACTTTTGTATCATGATTGCAAACGCAACAATCAGCATCTACGGCGCCGAAAACGCGCGTCGTCTGCGCGTTTAAAATACGCCGTGTGCTATGGCCCTTACAATAAACAAAGTAATTACTCTGTTTATTAATTAACAATAGTCAATTCGTTTTCTAATCACGCACTGATGAGTAAAACAAGTCGGGTGAGGTCCCAGGTTTGATTACGAACGATTTGTAATAATAAAACTGCTAATGGTGTTTAAAAACTTGTATAATATCGACAGGCATTTTAATCCATACTAATGTAATAAAGCTAAAGAGTTTGTTTGTTTGAACTCGCTTATTTCAGGAACTACTAGTATGAATTGTAAAAAATATTTTTGTGTTTGATAGTCCATTTGTCGAGAAAGGCATTTTACATAACGAGCGGACGAAGTCGCAGACGGCCGCTTGTATTAAAATTTCACTGTTAATTCAATAATTTTGTAACACATTGTTTTTAAGCAAGTAATTGCAAAGTCTGATCAATTAGATATCTATAATATATTTCTTATCGTACAAAAAATCACAAAGAATAAAATACAAAACAAAATGACATGAAAAAACCATACTTAATGCACAAAGTGCATATGAATTGTTAATTTGCTTTTAATTACTAGGTGCATGTCTGTTTACTACTACCATAAAGGTATGGCACTAATTACGCCCTGATCATTACGTAAAACGATAGAAAACCCCTGATACAATAACTAGATCAATTTCGTTCCCGCTTAATATCTGATTTGGAACAAACCGGTCTTGAATCAACAGGTATTGTTATCTCTCTATAAAAGTAGCAAGTGAACGATAAGAGATCGTTTTGTGCGTGAAATGATAACATTACGCATAATTATCACGTAATGGGCTACTGTGCTGCAGTCTATTATACAGTAGCTGAAATATTACACGAAGATATTGCTGCAATATGAATCTTATTGTCATGTAAATAAATAAGGCCCTGGAACTTCTTATTTTTATTTTTTATTTTTATTGTGATAAATTCCATGCAAAACCGACGTCGTTAGTCTATACTGATATCTATGCTAATACGAGTATGTATTATAAAGAGGAACGATTTGTATTTTTGCGTGTAATGAATAAACTTCAAGAACTCCTAGACCTATTTAAAAAAAAACTATTGGAAAGCTACATTATCACCGAGTAACATAGGCTATATTTTGGAGGGCCCGTTGGTCTAGTGGCCAGAGACCCTGGCTACAAAACCAAGGGCGCTAAGGGGCAAATGTTTTCGTGATGAACGACATTTGTAATCGAGTCATGGATGTTAATAAAAGTGTTGAAGTATGTGAATCCGTTCCCAAGCTTCCATATTACAAGCTTCGATCTTAGTTTGGTACTAGAAAATTGGTGTGTTATTCCAAATAATTTATTTACCTTAATTTATTTAATATAGGTATGCTTTTTTATGTTTATTTATAAAATTATTTATTTATTAATTTAGTAATTTTATTCATTTAGTATATGTTTATTTATATTTATTTATTTAATAATTAATTTATTTATTTATTTCCTTTGTTTTTTTTTTCTACGCGTGCAAAGCCGAGACAATCCGCTAGTATGTGATAAAATGAAGCCAAATACAATCATCAATAAGTACATTGAGGATGCAGTCGGAACGAATCCGATAATTGCACGCTCTACATTGTTCGCGGTGCACTTTAACAAAACTCGAAAGTGCATCACATTGAGAAGTTTTCCTTCGCATGGAGCAAGTGATATTTTATTGTTTTACTCCCAAAAAACGGCCGGCGTCGAACCCGCGACCTTTCCGCCGAGGTTGGTTGAGACTTGAGCTACCAATGCGCAAGCGCATGTTGGATCATTTAGTTAAATTATCTACTTATTATATTCGTGTGCGTTCGACCTTTCATTTAAAAATAAATATTTTGAGAGACCTTTCTACTGTGTCTTATAATTGATATGTTATTTGCATTTGTGTGAGTATTTGTATCAGACTGTAATGATAACGTTGTTTATGCACAAATATTTGTACTTTACGGGGATCGAACCCGTGCACTCGTGTTCTAAAATACAACGCCTTACTATAACACTGAGTCTGTGTTTAAGCTACTCACAATAGATTTCGATAGATCCAAATCTATTGTTTGTAGAATATTTATTCGTAATATATTCAAAGTGATTCGTTTACATACACATGTTTATTTATGAATATTTTTGGATAGCGTACTATGTCTTCAAATCTTCCTTAGTGCAGGTGCTGAGCTTATGTGAACAACAACTTGTGGAAATTGACGGGCCCGCTGGTCTAGTGGAACCCTGGCTAGAAAACTAAGGGACGCGGGTTCAAATTCCGTTAGGGTTAAATGTTTGTCTGATGAACATCGGCATTTGTACTCGAGGCATAGATGTTTATAAAAGTATTTAATTTGTCTATCCGTTTCCTACCTTCCATAGGACAAGCTTCGAGCTTAGTTTGAGGCTAGGCAATTAGTGTGTTAGTCGAAAAAATGTGTAGTGATTTATAATTATCTAGTCAATCAGTGTGTTGCTCCCAAAAATATATAATGATAATTTATTATTATATACTTGTTTATTGGGACTCTGGCACAAGACCGAAAGAAGTGGAAGGAGAGTAGAGAGGCCTTTGCCCTGCAGTGGGACAGTATAGGCTAATGATAAGTAAATAAATAACACTTGTTTTTTCATGAATATTTTCGTATAGCATATGATGTCTTCAAATCTTCCTAATATGCAGTTGCTAAGCCTATGTGTACAAAGCTTGTGTAAATAACTCGTCGACTGTACAATCGGGATGACAGTTACTGCCAATGTTGCATTAATACGTTTCCACATTTTATTTCCCCTTTACCTAAATATGGACCGAATGCTTTTTCCTTCACAAAGGCGTGCATAGAAAATAACAGAAATGAAGTTTATTTGCAAGCAGTCGAAGAATGTAAGTGAATAAATTACGCGGAATACTTAGAATCGTGGTCGTTCAGTATGATGTGAATAAATTTGCGTGGTTACTTGTACAGTGAAATGTTGTGATTTGAATAGATAGAATTATAGTTTATTTCATTTATTTTTTATCGACTACTAATAATTAAGACATCGATGTCTTTAGTAACATATAACTCTCTAATATATTATTTTGGTACGTATCCTACATAGCTTTTAATTCATACTTTATATATTATTAACCCCTAGAACAGTATTCATTCAATCCAAACAAGTCGATGCATTATACAGGAGCTTTACCACACAAAACATCATGTACCTTCTCCGACTGCCTCCTAGGTGTTGTGGTTAGATCACTGTGCTTAGAACCTTGGAGGTCGTGGGTTCGAACCCCACGGGGAACACTTTCACTTTGTGTTTTTTTTCCCAGTTTGGTTAGGCATGCAGGCTTGAATCACCTAGTTGTGCTAAACAACCGGGAAAGGCGCCAGGATGGTGATGATGATGACATCAAGTACAATGTACTATTATATCCAGAAACTTCTTATATGAATGAAATTGCTCTATTGCATTAGCAAATGCCATAGTACACTATTATTACCTGTGAATATCGACCTACGACGGTTCATGCTAATTTCACACCTACAACAAATCAATAAGATCACCTTCAGATATTTTTGATCAGCTTTGACCTAGAGAAAGGAATATCTATAGATTTTAAAGTTACATAGGCAATTCGATGTTCTTTATTTGTAAAGACAAGCAGTGCAGTTTTATGTGGAATAAGAAGGAGTGAATTCGACAAAAAATGCACTTCTGAATAAAGCTGTCAAAAGCCCGAATCATTCAAGGCTAAAAGTGCATTATCTTTCACGTTTGACTTCTTATCATCAGGTTTACTAGCAACAGAAAAGTGTTACTTTCCTTATTACAAGATATATTCTTCAAAATACACCAATCAATCAGATTAACGTTGTGTTAAGTAATTCCAAAGATACCTTTTAAATACATATATTTCAAACCATACACATCTCTTTACTGAATAACAGAATGAATCAACAAAAACTAGTCGTTTATCATCCAGAACAGATGTTGAGTGAAGCTTTAAAATAAAAAGAGACATAGTTCTCACTTTCAATGCTCTGTTTATTGGATAAATACTTGGCGTATCAGATACATTTATCACTAAACACGTTTGAAACAAAACATGCAACATATAAATATCCTCAACTAGTTTGCTATCGAAAAGAAATAAATGCAAATGCTTGCAAATAATTTAAATGCAACGAATAAAGTATGCGTGAAATGTGCCATTAAATAAATAACAGATTTATAACCTACTAAACGTTTTGTAGTGGTTGATATTTTACATATCAATACTAAAGGGATCAACACTACGTGTATAAGCATAAATAATGTCACTGTATATTTTGATAATTTCAACGTCCCATAAATTGCACGTAAAATGAAAATCACTGCAACGTATTCCACAGCACTATACTTATTTTAGATGATACTGTTACGGCTAAATCCAATTGATGCCATAAAATCCGGCAAACCTATTCGAATTTGGAACTTTTTCAAACTTATCACTGTGACTTTGACACTTGAATGCTACTAAAGTGAGGAGCGGCGCGAGCGGCCGGCGCCCGCCATTGAAATGTGTATGATATTCGGCTATTATCAATGGCATGTCCCAATACTTTCACGCGGCGGCGCGGCGGGCGGCAGCCCCTCTGCGCGCGCGCAGTATATAAGCCTGCTCCCGCCCTCATTTCAACCAGACGCAAGTTGCACCTCAACATAGCGATTCCTGGAAGATACTAGTCTTCCAGCAGCGCTATTAATCGATAAACAAACTATTTACAAACTATCCTTCTCTCTTTCTTCTGTGCTTTAACTTCTTTACAAAAATGAAATCCATGGTGAGTACTATTACTATCAAATTTAATATTTTACTTCATTCACATTTCTATTTCTTGCTCTTTTTACTTTTTATTCTTAATTTTATAAATCACTTTCAACATCCGATTCATTGTTTACAATGGAACAGTCACAACTTACTATTACAATAGCCACAATTCAATCATTCAGTCTTTCTTTAATAATTCGATAAATATATCAAACAGTCAGTTAGCAATGACGTATATTGGTCTAATGATGTGTCGTATATCACTTATGCAAATGTTACTGTTCCGTTGTGATTAACGGTGCGCGGGCGCCGGGTATAGCTTAATTTATTGTTAAATTTGATATTGGGCTTGGGCGCACTTTGTGCTCGGCCAACGCCCTGGCAGGGCCACCTACCTATTGGGATTGCTAATTACTGATTGTTAATTAGTCACTTGACTAGACATATTGAGAAAATTTCTTATTTTACTTGTATTTTTTTAAGTTCTCGTGGTCTTTGCCCTCTTATTGCATCTAAAAAAGGGTATTTAAAACTATTTGAAAATATGTTAACAATAATGTTTTTGAGGACATATTTTTGATATTTCAGAGTTAAGGTCACTAATACTATTCAAAATTATAAAATGTTACATTGGTCCTTAGTCCAAACTTGTTTGTGACAACCCTAGCGAGTACACACCTCAATAATGTAGAACAGCGATGACCTAATTCCGTACAATGAAACAAGGTGTTTCTTTCGCAACAGACTCAAATATAAACATTTGAATCGAATAATCATAACATAGATCCATTCAGCCGAAACAGAATATACTAAAAAACAATTCTGTGTTTTTTTATTTATGTATGTTATCACCAAAGTTTATCGCAACAAGACTATAATGTGCATTGCAAATGTATTTCTTATCAAATTATCGACCTGTTTTACATTAAATAGTGATGCAAAAATTGCAGGCTTTGACATTTAATTCACAATTAATAACACTTCATTACAATACTTAACTTAAGTAGACCCAGTTTCTATGCAAAAATGCAGTACATTCAGTACTAACTATCACAAGGAAAATTATTCTATATCTAGAATAAATTATCTTACAATTGCATAGATAAGCAAATCGATAACATAATTGTCAGTATCAGTTCAGTTATATTTATTGCACAAACTTTATTTTCTGATTCAAGCCGTCTGGAGAGTTTGTTTTTATCTACGCAATAGTTTATAACGCAATTTCAAATCATTTTATAAATATTAATTATTGTTTTTTTAAATCATTATTTTGCATTTTCTAAACACTTTTTGAAATTTAGTAAAGTTCATACTTAACTACTCAAATCAAACAAGTATTCCAATTATAATTAGTGTAACCACCATTACGAAATTCCAAAGAGGTTAATGTCAAAAATCATCAAATCCAAAAAGACATCTTAGAAAACTCGCTAACAATTTCGCGTTTAATCGCAATTATCGATTCGTCCACTCACGCGAATCGATTTTCACTAACAAGTGCATCATTACTAGTATTTACAAAAGTAACGATCCGGAAACATTAGTCCGCGTTACCAAACGACAGGCGTTACTGAAGTAACCGGCAATTAGATGTTGCACGTATGCAACCAGGCTGGTGTCGAAAATTGCGCCCTACCGATGCTCGAGAGATAATGTTAATATGTGTAATGTCTCTATATTCTCCTGTGTATAACTTGTCTCTATGTAACATGTAGTGGTAAAAATCTTTAATTTGGAGAAATTTTTTGCGGATCAGTGTGCTCCAAGACAGAGCAAATGTTATGTATTCAATATTATATGCCGTAAAAAGGTTAAAATAAGCGTTGTTTTTACGTCAGTAACATCCAACTGAAAGGCAAAAGTATGTAGTAAAATCAATAATGTTGATTTTGATAAATCAGCCCCGTGCATACCATAAAAAAATCATTTAAAAAATGCGTCGTGTTAAAAATTATTTCTCAATTAACTAATAACGTGTTTGGCTGCAATTAAGACAATAGCAATAAAAAATATGACTCGGAATTTTAATTTATTATTGATTGCTTTGCGGCAATAGTAAACGCGGCATAAAATATGCAATTTTCGTATTTAATACGTAGCATTACTACGTAATCCTATGATACTCTTTCAGACTAACACAAATGTGTACTAAACGCTATCATTTGCTACGGAATTAGCTACGAGCTACGAACATTGATACGTGTGAATCAGTCTCATCTTTGGTGTATAATCAGTATTATACATATCGTAACGCTCCTCGTATAGAGCAGGATAAAAAGCCGTATCTCAAAATTTACTGGAAACAAACATTTATATAATAATGATTGCATAATAGTTGCAAGTTATTTTGTCAATTTATCAAAACAAATAGATGTAACTATAGATATTCCACTGCAAATTAAAGCACTTCAGAGCTCAATTAGATACGCTAAAAAAACATTAGTGCACCTCTTTTTCACTATCAAGATCATCTTTTCCACTTTGTTTAGTTTTGAGTACGTGAATCATGTTATAATATAAAATAATACTTGATAACTCGTGAGTGTTTCCTCACTTGGCATGCATGGGTAAGCTCGCCAAGCTGCGCACGCGCCGCGGTCATTGTCAGCGAATTATTTCACGGTCTATTTCTCACGCATTTTTTAGCGTAGCTCATTCCGATGAATAAAGTAGACATTAATCTTCGGAGACGTAATAAAGTTGTTAAATTATACACCTGCATATAATTTTGGGATTGTTATGACGGATTTTGTGTGCAATTTTATGCATTTTTTATCCGGATTAAATGGTCCCATGGGATAAAAGAGGAGTCTTGATAAATAAAAACAACGGGTAAAATCTAGTATAATGATATAATTTGACTCAGACGTCACTTACTTAAATGTACACAAAACATGCTTTTAGACAAAACAGATTAATAAGTCGGCATTGCCGCATTGCCATATAGGATTGTAAATCATCTTTCATATCATTAGTATGCACTTGGCATTAGAAAGATAACGCCTTGACATTGTTGCCGGTTGCTCTACAAACCTCTTTCCTGTTTCCTTTTCCGTAGTTTGTTTTTTCTAATTAAAAATTATTTATGTTTCCTCTATTTACTCCAACATTCTATAAAACTAGATTTTATAATGTTAATTTGATTTGCTTACTTATTATTCCTTTTTATTGCCTAACTTACCTTAATTATGATTACAATTCATTTATGTAACGTGTTTTATATATATGATTTGTTAAATTTTGAAATAAGTTCGTGTAGTAGGGAAACTTTCAAATACCTAGTCACATTACTTATTATCAGATCAACAAAATATACCATTCATTTCATTTGTTATTGTAGTAATCTCGTTTCTAATGTTATAAACTCACGACTTACCAATTCACCGCGCTTTGTTATAGAACATGCGTTTTACTTCAAATTGCTTCAATCGATTTGTTCAAAATGGGGCCAAAATGTACCATATCGTAACATTCGGAACACTTAGAACATTGCGTGATAATGACCTCACTGAAATGTTTGCGTGCATTTTATGTGGAAAACCATAACATAGCATATAACAGTAAAAACGAAATGTCCGGTATTGCGCCTAAGAGTGAGACGCTTGAGTCATATGTAACCTCCTTACTGAGCTAATAATATAACATTACGGCTTACAATAATTCTAGAGTGGACAGAATTGTAATGAAAATATTATACATCTAATGGCATACTATTAGGTTTATTGAAGTAAGTTCGTATATTACCATGTACTTGTTATTTAAAGTGAGATTTATTTAGTCCGGTTTTTTTAGTCCAAGCCTATTACCAGCATTTTACAAGCAGTTTATTTATACATACCTTCTAGACGCACTTTAATAACCATCTTTATGCTAATAGTTTACAATGACCAATCATAAAAACAAGTCAAACATCATCGTAAAAATTAAATATTAGTAGAATACACAACAATATAATGAGATTTGAAACTGATAAGGTAAATAGTGAAAAGGAAACGGTCACTATTGCAACGGTCGTAAACCAACTCGGTTAAGGCCCTCCGCAATCAGAGCACAAAGGACCCTGCTCCAATGTCACAGAAAGTTGACCAGCCACGGAGCCGTCCTTCGACCCTAGTCATTGTTGAATTCGGCATTTTCTTTAGACTACTGAAGAGCCTGACAATGAGGCTTAATCTGCAATATGTACTAAGATGTTTCAAGACAACTTATTGACAACGATTGATCGCGAACGCGATAGCACTATACAAATATTCATGTGATATATTATTAGAAAACCTTTCAGTTTTGCTTACAACCCTTTGCTTAGACATTCATTATTAATATTAATAATCCTAAAACAAATTCATTCAATATTATTATGTCTTTCTACAAAAGATACCGACGAAAACAATTTTACGATAAGATCGATAAATAATTGATTTATTGAATCTACTCGTTTCAGTATTGGCAAAATTGTATCATAATTTATTGTGTGCTAGATTTATCTTTGAACAAATTGTTTGTTATTATTTGTCGACTCTCACTAAATAAGACTTTTACTACCAAACAAATTATCTTTAGTGGAATCCAAATGATAGTGGAATATGATGATCATGAATAGTTTTGGAATAGTTTATTGTGGATAAAATCATGTTTATAAATAAAGTTAGTTTCAACGGAAGGACCAATCGCCACGATAAAATAATGCAGTTAAAAGATCCTGCTTGTTAATTGTAAACAGCATAAGGATATCCTCTCAAACGTTTAATTTAAATAATTATCACTGCAATACTACTGCGAAATTAGATCTAGGAGATAAATTTAGCAATTTAGCATTGCTAGCTGCTTCAAGTCGAGTTTGATCAAAAATTTCTGCAGAATTAAACTGTAATTATTTAATAATAAATCGCCCTAGTCCTTGTTAATTTGCTGCAAACGTGGGAATCTGGTTATCTGTCTATCTGTAATTGAAATAACTTTATGACTGTACTATAACTTTATTGATCCTTTGACTCCTTGTCATATTTAATTTACAAGATTTCATAAATCTGTGTATGGATGATGAATATACCTACATACAATGTAAGATCATATTCGAATTCCGATAATGGGATAAGATCCCAATTTTCTCAATTCTCTTCTTTCTTAAATAAGTGATGAAATCTCGTGCAAGTACAGATAAATAATAGACATTAAAAATGGACATGGGTTTAAGTTGCACCATGTTTCCACGGGATACAATCCTGTTATCCACGCTTAATATTTTATGCATACATTCAGTTTATCGGGCCATTTATTAAATCACAAACGAGTCTGACAAAGGCTCCTACGCCTACAAGTCGCAGTAGTGTAGATAATTAAGGGCGTGCAAATCGCACACTAGCGCCGCGAATCGATTTTATTTACTTACTTACTTACTCCTGTGGCTCAGCGACCCAAAGTGTGTCTTGGCCTCCGATAGAAGATAACGCCACCTATCTAGTGCTGGTAGGTAAAAAAGATATGACGTGCAAAAGAATTTCTATGTAAATCAAATTGCAAAATAAACCACTTTGACTTTGATCTCGATCCCCTGCGGTTTCGCGCCAGTCTCCCGATACAAATCGTTTTTATTTAATTGTAATGAATTGAGGATATTAAGATAAAATAACTGTCTGTAGGGCACTAAAGAATATAATTTATGATTTTTAGAAATAGTTTAGATTATGGCGATCTTAACGTTAGAAAAGTATTCAAAGTAGGTTTCATAAAATCATAAATGGTTTTCTTTATTGCAGTACAGAGTGTTTTTTTGTACAAATGCCTAAATTTATCACAATTAAAGAAAAACGAATTGCGGCGATAGTATGCGGACTGCACGCTCTTAACTCGTACCTCTGATTTATTATACAGTGTGCTCCATTTGTGCTGCAATGTCAACCAGGTGGTTCCACTGTTAGCACCTTCACTGCAGGTTATGGTTGCTAGTTCCTAGTTGATTGTGCTCGAACAGACATAATCCATTTAGAGTTAACTTTATGACTAAAAAGTTGCGTAGCTTTGTTTGTCATTACCAGTTCTGGCATTGAGTAAATTGCACGTTTTAGTAGAATAGTCACCTGACTCAATATAAGGTTGCCAAGACTTTTTGGTAAAGTTCGCCATGACAGTTTTCTGTCCTTAACACTGACCCTCTCTTAATGACATTTGATAGTGTTAAAGACGTTATAAAACTCATATAAGTTTGACTTGTACTTGATTCAAATTGAGTCTCCCAGGGCTTTAAAACGTTGGTCTAGTGGTCAGAGACCCTGGCTACAAAACAAAACCAAGAGACGCAGGTTCGAATTCCGTTAGGGGCCAATGTTGTTGTAATGAACATCTATCCTTAGTCCAAGGCATTTATTTGTTTATTTTATTCTACACTAGTTTCAACCCGCGGCTTTGCCCGCGTTATCAATACTCCTGTTTTATCCCATGGAAGCATTTTAGTCAGCCCATACCCTGCCTATATACCAAATTTCATCAAAATCAGCGTGATTGACGGACAATTTTTGACGACCCGCTTGGTGTAATGGTCAAGATGTTGCCTATTACGCAAGAGGTCGCGGGTTCGATCCCCGCACAGGACAAACATTTGTGTGCATGAACATGTCTGTTTGTCCTGGTCTGGGTGTTATATGTATCTATTTATGTATATTTGTAATACCACTGTTGATTCTGATGTCTGTAACACAAGTGCTTAAGCTACTTAACACGGAGTCAGATCAATGTATGTGATGTTGTGAAATATTTATTTATTTATTTATTTTAATTCAGTGAAATTGACGGACAAACATCTAAACAAACAAACTTCAATATTAATCAGTTTGCTACCAGTGACGTAACACATACTGAATGAGTTTGACGCATGCGCAGTACGCGTGGTGCGGTGTCCCCGGCCGCCCTGCGCCGCTCACCGACTTGAGGTTTTTGCCTGCATTCCTCCGCGCACCAATTTAGAAGGGCATGCCCGCCCGAGCCCACGCACCGCCCGAGGCGACTTTAATCGATATCGGTATACTAATTATAATTGTATCTGGACGCTAAACGCGACCTTATTAAATCCCGTACACCCGCTGCCGTTTATTATAACTATGTAAAAGATTGGCAATGCAAGCCATCTTAGAGCGCATCAGCGTAGATCTGACTAGGGGTCGAAGTGGTCGCCATGACCGAAATCGGTCGGAGGATATATAATTGTATTACTCCCACCATTATAATAGAGTGATCAATTCTGTATCATAGTCGTAGCGTACCCTGGGCTCCAAAGGGCGACGATGCAAACGGAAGAAGAGGCGCAAGAAAAATGATATGTAGTTATATAACTCCTACCTTTGATTTAAATCATAAGATTTACGTTACGCCCACACCATACTTCGAGCCGCTCTGAAATTGGCACTAAATTTCAAGCGTCTGGCGCTTCTTATCGCAATGACAATTTGTTGAAGGTCGATTTGATTCGCCATGACAAACAAAATAATGCTACAATTTTCTGGCTACGGGGCATAACTACTGATTTGAATCTATAACTCCTACTTGCGGTCACCGGAAGCTTAATGTCGGGGTTCGGAAAAATTTACCTCGTATCCTTGCATTTATCTAATCTTAGATATAATCGCAAGCAAAAACTGCACGTCTAACTAGTTATTATTGCATATTTGTAGATTAGTGGGTTAACTGACGGAAATTAATTTAGAATTAGACATTCTTATTGGCCATTTCATTAACTAAGAGAACTGTGGCAAATTACATAATTAAATTCCGAACATTACAACTCTTCCAAAAATGTAGAAAGCAAAACTACATTGTACTTATGTGCAGCAAATAAAATGTAACTAAAGACCTCATTTCCTCAAATTGTTGATACCCATGGAATCGCAAATTTCTTACTGGATATTAAGTACGAGTAGCCCCAAAACAAATCTGATTAAGACCACAATTTGATTCAAATCTGACATCAAAGTGATTAATTTAGCATGCATCATTGCATCAATCTCTTGATTCAATAAGCCGTTTTGCATTCTAGTGCGACATTTATAGGCTAATGCATCAAACAAAGGTTTCATTAGCATCTTTATACGACGACATAATTCATAATCTATACTAATATAATAACGCTGAAGTGTTTGTTTGTTTGTTTCAACGCGCTAATCTCAGACATTACTGGTCCGAATAGAAAAAATATGTTTCTGTTGGATAGTCCATTTGACAATGAAGGTTTTAAGCCATAGTAAAACACTATGTGTGCGGAAACCGAAATCCACGCGGACGGAGTCGCGGCGGCCGCTAGTCTATTAATATCTATGTCAGTACATAATGTGACTTTCAAGATATCACATTACTGAATTAACTGTTGGACGATGAACCTTCAAACAGAGGAAATGGATTAACATAAAGTGACAAAGTGCGTGGGATTACTTGCATGAACCATAACTTTTAATGGAACAACTCCGTGAAGGTTGTGGATTAATGCTGCACTAAAACCAATTCGGCTTCAAGTAAATGTCAGTAGATTTAGTCACTGGTACTGCGCATATCTACAATTGTCGATAACGGATCAAGATCTGTTTATTTAAATGAAGCTTATTATCTACTTTGATTTTTTGCACTGCATAAAAGTTGACGCTTTTTTTTCCTTGTGTATAAGGGGTGTCTCTAAAATATTTATACTAAGACATGCTCATACCAGTTATAGTCTAAAATCAAGTACAATTGTGGTCTTGCAAAGCATATCCATATGTAAAAAAAATAAAGATGCGAAAAAAATTAATAAGCAAATTAATTTTTGTGGTATCTAGCGCCTAATAAACTCCACCTCCGCATAACTAGATAAAATTTACAAATCATACACGAGTAATTAGCGCCGATTTAATTGCTCTCTTAAGACTCAATAAATTACGAAGGTGTTTGCACATGTCACAGCGGAATGGCGCATGCAGTAATTATAGCGATCGATCGACGAAATATGGAAACGGTACGTGTTACTTGGCACGAATGCTATGCTTGAGACAAATGCTAGGAGTTTTTAGACGTACGTATAGGTATGAAGTTTTTATCGCACCGATATGCAAAGTCGTGACACACGAGAATTCAGTAAACGCAATATTCATTATAATTACTAAGCATACTCGTAATTGGGGAATTTAGATGGAATGTAGGTAATTGAATTAAAAAATTTAATCGCGATGAAAATATGCATAAGACGAGTAATTTTACAACTTATAATTTTTGTAAATTATATTTTCCCAATCATATTTACCTACTGAGGTTGCAAACCTCAAACCTAGGTACTATAATTACAGAAATCCGCTTTGGGTTTTTGCCACCGCACTTTTTGTTGCAAAGAAAAAATAGGCCTATGGTGTTTTGTCACAATTTATAAAATTAGAACATTGTTATCTAGTGAACCGAATTGAATGAACTTTATGTACAATTTAAGCTAATTAACGTGACGTGAATAAAATAGTTCAAGTGGATTCTTCAAAAACAAGACAGCATTGATGTTTATCGTTACTGATGCATCTAACGAGATCAACAGTGGTTTTATAAGCCATTGATATAGGTTTTTGTATATCAATGGTAAGCTATCAAAACGACCCTATTGTGCAATAATATGAACTGACCCTAATTACATAACCGAGGGTTGTTTTCCTTTCCTGTAAAGTAACAAACGGCTTGCCATCACCTATACTTTTATTCTGCATGTTCAATATTGTATGACAGCTAAGCATAACAAAACGCTGTATATACATTCCACGCCAATGCATACACATTACATAGGCCAATGGTAGTTTTCCTTTCCGGTAAAGGTTTTCTATTACCTCCACTTTTCTTCTGCATGTTCAATAGCGTATGACAGCTAAGCATAACAAAAAGCTGTATACGCATTCCACGCCAATGCATACACATTACATAGGCCAATGGTAGTTTTCCTTTCCTGTAACAAACGGTTTTGCCATTACCTCCACTTTTCATCTGCATGTTCAATATTGTATGACAGCTAAGCATAACAAAAAGCTGTATACGCATTCCACGCCGAGGGTAACCAGTACCCAGTGTCCGGAAGGCCTACTTCCTGCTCGCCGACCTTCGGCTGGCCTTGGCGGCGCCGTTCACCAGCCTTTGTCTGACAGCGAAAGCCGTGCTCGATCAGAGTTAATTAAAACTCGATCATGTCTAATGTCCTGATATGGAATGAGATAGCACTCGTATGTGACCCTTGGGCGAGGCAAGGTTTGAGAGGAGAAAAAAAAGTTCACCTTTCATAGCTCATAGTGCGGTTAGACGAAGACTTGTAACGTTTGCTGTTGTCCAAACTTAATGTAACTGTAGGTATAAATAAAATAGTTATTGTAAATTATCATAACAAACAACACTAGCTTCCACCTATTCATCGCAGGAAACATCTCTTCTACTTCTTTATTAACGACGACGCGTATGGTTGACGATACGCGCTCCTAGAATTCCGATATTTTGCCTCTGAATTGTTAACAAATTTGAAATTTCTAATAACATAGGTTCTACATAAAGTACTAACTTTAGACTGTACAACAAGTCGCCTGCCTGACGCCAATCCTCTTTGTGATTATCATAAGCCACTCTGTAATCAATATTTAGTTACAGAACAGATAATATTATTATTTGCCGTGCGGTCAAGCATTCGCTGGTTGCATGCAAATAAGTTCACGATTAAGGAATTTCATCAGAGGCAAATGCCATGACTGCACCTACCTTGTTTAGATATTTCTTTCTTTCCGTGACCCTAAATAATTTCAACATACATCGCTAAACAAACGCTTTCAAGGGCGGATTTAAAACGAAACATTTTTTGTTCAATTGTAACAGTGCACGATTTTATCTAACATTTCGTAATGCTTTATTTACCACTTACGAATATTACTTAAATTTTAAGTACAAAAATACAGCCAGCAATCGTAGTTAGCACTATGTTAAACGATAACATTTGCATATTTGAATGTTAGAAATTAATTAAGTCATTACATTAGCTCATTTCAATCGTAATATTCGGAGGCGGAGCGAAAAGTCATAAATTGTGACTGTAAAAATATATTTATTCGCGTTCAACCTTTCCATTAAATTTAATTCAATCTTTCTATCTATTAGAGATCTGAATATTTAAAATATGACATTATTTTCAATGACTCAATTGTATGTATGTCGTAGATCGCTTTGTTTACGGTGTTTTTTTAGTTTTATTGCATTCCATTTTTAATAGAAGATGAATCTGATAGGCTGATGATTGCCATTAAATTCTAGGTATATTATTTTACTGTGACAAGTATTCGTTCAAAGATATATTAATAGGTATCCTAGGTGATCTAGATCAGTGACCACAAGCCCTGACCCCGATAGGCTGAACTTAGGCTCGCCGCAAATTCCTCGCATATACTCTCATCTCATTGAATTTTCATCATAAAATGACATCATCTATAAATTAAAGCAAGTCGTCAATACGAGGTACTATCAAAGATATTTCCATAAAATCTTCCGAAGCTTTAAATACTTAGCCTAGTTATATTCTAAGTAACTTAATTCAACACGAACTGAGCGTCCTTACTACAAATGCATATTAATTTGTAAATAATACAAACACATTGAGTAGCATAATATTGTTCATTATATAGTTAACTAAGTTAGAAGTAAATTGCATAATACGAAAAACTTTAATATTGTTAGTAGTAGGTAGAGACTAATAGTTGGAAAGTGCCATTAAGCAGACATTGCAAAGTAAATTCAATTTCTTAATGCAAGTGTCTCATTCAACATTAGTAATGGATTTAAAATGTAAACAATAAGCCGAATGCTACCGGCGTTGCATAAAATTAATTAAGCCGAGATATATTTACGGTAGCGTTATGCGACTTCAGTGCAAAATTTATTCCAAAACTTGTTTATTTGTTGAAAGCACTACAAATAACAATCTTAATGCCTATAAAATAAGCCCTCGTTGTGTTCAGTACCGATGTTGATTAAAAACAAATTGTACACAAATACACTGACAAAGTAGAATGCTCAATATTGAATCGTCATAAATTGCCTCAAATGACCATAAAGCTGCTCCATAAAACTGTTCGTTTGGTATTCACATTGATTTACATTAAATATTTAATGGATACTATCAAATAACTGTACTGCGAGATAAGTAAGTATATTTAATTCTATTTCATCTAAAAAACTAGACTTATTTATAGCTGGAACAAAAGTAAATTACTTTATATGTCCTTACAAGCTACCACACGTTTTAAACCAATAAAGAGGTGATGAGCTTTAAGCCATTAACTGCGGCAAAGCAAATTGACATTCGTTTGTAAATACGAAGACCGAAATGAAAACGACAATGTTCAACGATTGTAGTAAATTATCACAAATGATTACTGATATAAAGATTCTATCATAGTAAACCCAAAATGTAACAGATTTGGGTACAATAAAATAGTAAATTGAATACTTTGGGTTCTTTGCCCTAAATCATATAATGACCAACCTGTGGTATCCCAGCAAGAGCAACTATTGTAAATTCGTTCGGCATGTTTTAAAAGCAACCAGACAATTTGTTTTTCATTAAACGTATAAACAGTTCAATGAAAAAACAGCAGGCGAACCTTGGCAAAGAGATCACAAAAACCAGAGCAATACCTTAAATCGATAATACACCACTTTTGCTTGTGACGTCATCCAATTACAGGACATTAAAGAGAAGTGAACCAGTCTTTATTGCTTGTGAGCGATAATCTGACCATATCGGGCGGTGATTTTAAAATGAGGACCGTGAATAAGGCGTCAGCATCCGATGACAATGAATTTTAACTGGACCGCGTACCCGACTGCATTCTTCCATTGCTCTGTCATCACGACACGACTTGACCGGTGGTGTCATTTATCATCGACCTTTATACGTGCCCAGATTAATGGTCAGAAAATTGACATTAATTTTCGTGATACTGTTTGGCTGGTAGTAAAATGTCCTAGCCTGTTTTGGGTTGGGGTTGGATTTACAGTGTTGTATGACGAGTCAGTTGATTAAACTCCACCATTATGGACCGTGAAATATCTGTCTCATCTGTCTGTATACCAATGTTATTAATGTATTTAACTTCACTCAAAAAATCCTCAAATAGCAGAGCTTTATTTCATTTATTTCTAATTAAGTATACTTAATGTCTTTTTTTAACAATAATGCCAAACAGCATATGAAACATTAAACTCATTCTTAGCCACATTAATTTGACCTTATAAGTATATGGGTGCAGTAAATAAACCCATTAAGTATCGTTAAATCTTTAAGGCGTCGCGTAATAAATTCCTAACAGTATTAGCGCAGCTTAACACTGCCATTCTTGGTAATTTCACACATCGCAGCACGTAAAAATTCCTTAGTGGGGCAAGACTAGATTGTAATCATAAACACTGTTGTGCTGCAAGAAACAGCTAATAAAATGTAGGTATGAACTTGCTGAGAAATAGTTTACCAGGTCTTGTAGGGATGTCATTTGTGAACAGTTGAGCGAAATATCCCTTGGATAAAAACGAAAACCTCCAAGCCTATCCAAGATATCTCAGGATTTCCACAGCAATTTTACCAGAAAAATAGGTAAACGCATTCCTAAAGAAATTAGCTCCTATAGACGTAGACATTTGTGTTAACGAAAGAAGTTTGAATATTTAAAATGATAACGCAACCACCTGATACAGAATTGTTGCCACAGAAAATATCAACCCTATCTACTCGCAGTGTCAGTAATCGCCAGTAGATATCTGCACAAAGGGCCGCCCACTGCGTCACCAAGCCTCCTCACGACTATTTTGTATACTAAACGAGGTTGGCACATTGCTCAATTACTGCCAATATTTCAACGTATTGCACTATACCTGTACTTTGAAATTTTTTAAACACGAATTAGGGCTGACGAGGCGGCATTGACATAGTTCAAAAAAGGAATCCAACTAAAACCTCCTTCAAAAGCTCCCAGATTATAATCGCCCGAGGCTCGTGTGGCTATCTCTGAAATGCATCGACACGTCTAGATCGACGATTAGGTCCGAATAAGACAAATTCTGTCTCATTTCAAATGTCGGTCAATGTTTCGCGTGCAGTCGTGAGCTCTGAGACACCTGACCGGCGAGTTATCATCGACACTGGCATTTCTATATGTATTTATTTATATAAGAACGACTTGTTCAAGTCATAATGAGAGGTCTGAGAACTAGCCGCGCACTACAATTATCAGCGGCAACCAGCGGCAATAACTCTGAATATTATCGCGTTAATAAAGGATATTCTAACCGACTAGGTACAACCGGTGGCAATAATTTGCGATCAGATAGAAAAGCGGACAATACTGCAGTTAATGATCCTAGCAACTACCCAGATTAACGTGACAGATCGAACGGCTTACAACTTTAATGCTAAATATGCTGGTAAATAACGCTTGCAATGACCGGTATAGCCTATTTGTCCGCGTAAGCTGCGCGATTATTTCAATTAATCATCTTCTGCGCAGAGACTTAGCAGTCTTGTCGGTGGCTTGTGGCAAACAAGTAGTCGGATTTGACAATACGGCTTACCAATTTGATAACCATTTTTACTATAAGTGCAAGTTGAACTCTGAACGAAGTTTAATGAATGTTATTTTGTCTATTCCAGATCATTGTAGCTTGTTTGGCGTTGGCGTGCGGCGCTCACGCGTCGGGATGGGCCGGTCCCCCCGCCAACATCGCGCTGTCCCAGGACGGACGCAACATCCTCGACACGCCCGAGGTAGCGCAGGCGCGCGCCGCCCACCTCGCCGCGCTCAACCAGGCCAACCAGAACAACCCCAACCCCCACGACGACGGCTCCTACAACCCCGCCTGGGACAACGAGGAGTACTGGCAGCGCGCCGAGCAGCCTAAGTGGAACGCCGCCCCCGCCAACCAGTGGAACGCCGCCCCCGCCAACCAGTGGAACGCCGCCCCCGCTAACCAGTGGAACGCCGCCCCCGCCCCCGCCTGGAACGCCGCCGGCGCTGCGCCCGCCCCCGTCGCCGAGACCCCCGAGGTCGCTCAGGCCCGCGCCGCCCACCTTGCCGCCCTCTCCGCCGCCAAGTCCGCCGCCCCCGCCCAGCAGCAGTGGAACGCTCCCGCTCACCAGCAGTGGAACGCGCCCGCCCAGCAGCAATGGAACGCGCCCGCCCAGCAGCAGTGGAACGGTGCCCCCTCATGGCAGGGCAACCCCTCTCACCAGGCCGCGCAGATCAGACTAGCGCACGACGGCTCCGGCATCCTCGACACGCCCGAGGTGGCGGCGGCGCGCGCGGCCCACCTCGCGGCGCACGCGCAGGCCGGCCACGGCGCCGCCCCCGCGCACCCCCAGCAACACTGGTGATCACCTCCTCCCCTCTCTCTCTCTCTCTCTCTCCTCTCTCCCTTCGGAGTCTGAACGCAGCGCTGGCCCGCAACCTGCCGATGCCAGTGCACGATGTTCCGCCCTAGAGCTGCGTTGAGTCACCTTTTCTTCCTTCGATCTCTTAATTCTTTTAGAAATTTTCAAAGTGCAAGTGCGTCAGCCTGTTCTATTCTTGTGGCTTTTTGTTACTTTTATAAGAAATTTCTATGAAAACGAACATTTTGTACATAATAATAATTATATGTATGCGTAATAAACGAATTTATATGGAACGGAAAATTATTCAGTTGTTTCAATGTTTCTAAATCCCTGTAGACGGACGAGTTTGCGAGTAGTGCCAGTCTAGGTTGTCTGAGTAATGGCTAAAAGGTCGATAACAGTAAAAATTGCAAAATGTTGTCGCCAGCACGTTAGTCAGTGTACATAAATTACCTTGGACAAACACGAAAATCAAATAGAACGTTTTACTTTGAGGGAATAATTTCATAATAATGTTAGACATTAGCGCCGAACTAGTATCTGTCATTTGTTTCAGTCCGTGATTTCCGCATTAGTCCAATTAACAGTATGGTGCATGTCAAATAGATAGTTAGTTAATAATGACTCGTACAATGTTGTTAGCGGGTGGCGTGACGCGGCCGATAGCGGTCCGATCCCCGCATAGATATCGTGCGACCAATGTTCCAACTCTGTTACGTGAAAAAATAATAGCGAATCGCCTCTAATTGCCGTGTTTATGAACAACACCACAGTTTCAATTTAGAAGCTATTGGGGTAGTTCCCTATACAAAATCAGAAACAAAGAACCTTTCTTGTAGTAAAAGCTATGGCTACATTCTCATGGAGGGAGCAACAGCATACGTATTTCGAAATGTGTGAGTATTAAGTACATTACTTTATACTAAGTGTGTTTTAAAAAAAATTAAAACAAGCCGAGTGTATATATAATGAAGAATGTTTGGAAATGTTTAGCAACGCTACGAATCCTAAAGGTGCATATCAAAACAATCAAAAAAGGGCTTATACCTAGATAACTTCTAAAAATGTTTAATCTTAAGAACCAGACAAAATTATCCTAGCTTATAAATCAATCAGAACGTAGGAGGAAGTATAATAACTATTATTAGAAGCCAATGTCCTCGAAAAGTTATCCAGCAATAAATTACATTACATTCTAACAAACCCTACTAGTTTTGGATTTCTCGCCAAAGGTATTATCAGAAACGAATTAAATAATGGAATTACACGGCTTAAAATTAGAGGTTCTCTTTGAATTTACGATCTAGTTTGTAATTGCTTGTATAGGGCAAGAGGACAAGTTACAAGTTAGACTGATAATGTATAATTTTGGTATCGAAAGCTGGCGGAGGCGGTGCTGGGTCGATTCGTCACTCAAGTGGAGTAATCAAACGATTAGAGCGCAAACACAACTATGTGAAATTAGTTTACAAGTACGTGCGGCGAGGGCGCGGGACCATTAAGCTGAACACTCGGGCTCGCAGTAGGAGACCAGCTCCTGACTTGGGCACTGATTTGCTGAACGAGATGATGGTATACCCGAAACCGGACTATGGATCGCGGGCGAGGAAAATGGAATTGCAGAAAAAGGTAAATGAGCGTTACCAAGACAAACAAATTAGAGCAATAAAATTATTATAATTGCCGAAATATCACACATTAAATTAAAAGTTATCATCCTACAAGGAGTTATTTATTTAATAATGTGACCTGAATAAAAATATGAGTACCTACCTAAAATATGTACCTATAATATAATAAGAATACAAAAACCTTCACAATTTACTTTACAAACAATAAAAACATTACGTTTACGACAGACATTATAAATAATTTAGAGAAATCCATCGAAAAAGATAACGTTTGCCACAATTTTCAGCAAAACCTGTGGGTAAATGAAGACAACACAGACCTGACACCGTGGTATGTCTGGGATTCCAAAATACCAATCAGTAGGAGCAAAAGTGAGGTAAAAACATAGTATAGAAATCATTCTGCAAATACTTCACATACGTTATTATATTATTTGTGTCAAAGTGCTAAGGAACCTGCCTCTTTGTTAATCAATGAATCAAACTAAATAATGTTCATTAATGTAGGCTCCAGGGTTGCACCACACCAGAAATATTCTACCGCAAACTACGGTAAGCAGTAACAGTAATCCATCGGGTAGAACCGGCAAGAAAATCGATAGTCGATCTTTTTAAATATTTTGCATTCATTAAAAAAATTAAAATAATTTTCATTCAACATACATCTCTAACTTAGGAAAGACCAGCTGGTTTTCGATCTACAAAAGAAGTCAAAGCTTTCAGCAAAGACCTCAGAGAATACCTATTAACCTCCACTTTACACGGGCTGCGGTATATTGGTGAAAAGAAACTTACTTGGTTCGAAAGGTAAATATTTTCTTGATCAATACACGTATGTGCTACATCTCAGTAAAAAAAATTACTTAAAAGGAACATCAGATAGTATATGTTGCATTCAGCTACCAAGTAAACCTTAAGAAACGGACTTCCGGATACGAACTTTCACATAATAAAGAGCATACTGCCAAGTTTGAAAACAATTATTTATTCCATTTAAAACGCTTTAGTTATGCCCAAACACACGTCTTGACCAAAAACTTCTTGAACAACTCTGTTCCAGGTTTTTCTGGCTTACCGCATTCGTGCTATCTCTGATATGCGCTGGTTTCTTCATCATGAACATTTACGACAAGTGGCGTTTGACTCCGATGATCGTGAGCATCAACCCTGAAAACATGGCGCTAGAGAACCTTCCCTTTCCCGCCATCACTATTTGCAATGTCAACCAGGCCAAGAAGTCCGTTGCTCATCACTACATCAAGTTTGGGTTAGTATCAAAGCATATTGTATGTGAATCGGTGTTGTCAGTTATCAAGATCTAACAGCATGTCCATGCAGCAATGATAACTTCACATTTCCATCAGTAACATAAAAAATTATAACTAAAGGTAAGTAAAAGAGAACTTTGTGTACCCTAAGTGGAACACTAATAGGCTGATACTTTCCTTTACTTTTAACCTTTAATGTGGAAAGTACTCGTATGTACAGGAAAGAAATAAGTATTCTTTAATACTCAAAAGTGAATTTGTTAATTCCAGAACATCTGTGGACAGGAAACTATTGGAAAGCCTGTGTTCGACGCAGAACGATGCAGACATATTTGAAGACGACATCGCGGAAAGCGCTGACTGGGACTACACTCGCTCCTTTCTCATTAACGCCAGTATCAGTAACTTTATATTAATTTTGATATTTAATCATCACATGCAGATTAATTCCATAAACAATTAAATATCAATTAAAAGCAAGCCAAGATTCTGAGAACATAACTATCACCACGCAAGCCAAGCTACCTGGCAACTAAAAATCGAATACATATGTATTTTCTTATTCAACAAACTTAAAAATGCCCCGAAAAGAAAATACAAGTAGGCATGCATACTACTCGGCGTTAGAATTCAGAGGCCCAACTTTTTTTATTTATTCGACTCAAATACATAATTTCATTGGAATGGCTATCTCAGGCACTCGTATACTTTTACGTAGGTACTACATATTTTGGATGTCTAGATAGCATGCCATCACATACTCGTACAAAGACCTAGCTATAAGAATACAATATATCGGAATAACACCCTATATTTGGACCTCACATTCGCTTACCATCAGGAGGAATAAGATCATTCATGAGTGGTGATTGCAGGTGACACAGCCCTGCAGCGAGATGCTGGCCAGCTGCAGATGGAACATGCAGAACATGAGCTGCGTGGATCTGTTCAACGCGCAGCTCACCGACGAGGGGCTCTGCTGCACCTTCAACGTCGTCCATCGAGACATGCTGTTCAGGAACCCGTAAGATAATCATCATTATCAGCAGCCATAGTGAGATGAGAGATTCTGCCCATAATTGCGCTATGCGTGAGTAAGGACTTACCAGCAGCAACATAACCCGTCCAAACTGAGCTCTAGAAAAGGTCTCTACAGTTAAATTTAGGAGGGGTTGGGGTTTTAAAGACAGGCAATGAATAAGCGACCCTTGAGAAGTTGTTGATGTCCATGGACGGCGGTGATCATTTATCTCTTGCTCGTTTACCTCCTACTGCATATTAAAAGGTTAATATAATCTGTTAGTTTTTGGTCTTACCATTGTAATGGGTAGACTTGGTGTTTATCATCAGGTGATTGCTTGTTCACTTTAGTGATTGAAGATAGACCTAATCAAGCAATATAAAAACTCTACTTTCTTGTGAATATCGCGCCAACACTGGCAAGAGGATTTACCGAACAATGAGCGTAATAAAGGGATAGGGTGTGCACTTGTGCTTTCGCACATCCTGTATCGTTAGCGTGGTAAAATTTGACCAGTGTTACATGGCAAAAAGAACCTGTATGCAATAATTCCGAAAAAAAATACATAGCCCAATTTCTAAAATTCAAACTGCTACCTAATTGCATTTAACAGATAAATTACACCTGATAGCGCCTCATACAAACCTCAATTTAAGTGGTGCTATTGCCAGACTAATTAGTTATTGGAACATGTAATTGGAACTTTACCGGTGAGCCAAGTGAAGTGACTAAATGATTGATAGGTAAAATGTACATATTTAGCAAATGATGTCGAATTGGACTAAAAGCAGCTTTTCAACCCTTTAAAGTAAAATATATTATTACTACGATATCAACGAAAACTGTGGTTATAAATCTCTAGTTTCTTATGAAATAAAATGCAAATGATCATGCGTCTTACCTGTTGTAAGACTACCGTCGCTGTTCTGTTGATAGTAATAATAAAATCGGACCTAGAGACTTGATTCAATGCATCGTGCAACGCAGAAAAGATGAACCATAATCACTTAGTTACTAACTATTTAGTTATATTTGAAACCGATTTCATTTAAGAATTTTAAGCCAGTCGATCACGTTATACCTACATGTGTATTTTTTTTCTATAACAATAACAGTTGTTGAATCAAATTTAAAATCAACGTAAGTCAACCTTTTTTGTTTTTCAGGCGGTCACTCAATGATCTAAACCTGACATTCCCTCTGGCAGCAGTTGATTGGACTCCTGAAGGAGGCTATCCATCCGACGCTCCAGTTGATGGCTTTCCTTGGAGGCCAAAAGGTACAAACTAGGTTTTTTTTAACTAGCCATCGAATAGTGTTATATGTATTTTACGACAAAAATTATTAAGTAATTCTTACGAGTTATTCCGGTCTGATCCGCTGCTGATTTTTATAAGATTCAAATTCCGTTCTGATCCACCATGCATTTTGAATAACGATGTGTCTGAAAATCATACTTGCTAAGTATTGAGTTAATTATCAATTAATCTTTACATTTTAGGTATCGGAACTAATCACGGTCTTACACTGGTTTTAAATGCCAATGTAGCTGAATATTACTGCGCTTCTACCAAAAGTGCTGGCTTCAAGGTGAGCTTTTAAACTTAACCAAAATCAATCACTGTTTTAATAATATAATGCACTTTTTACATTCACCACAAAATATGTTATGTTTTCTAATCTCTATTACCAGATCGTGTTCCTGTTAATTCTACAGGCCAATAATAATGCCAATGCTTAAAAAACTACTTGTGATCTCGGTATCTTAAACTTTGAGATTTCAAGACCAAACTTTTCCACTAAGCTTTTACCTACATTATTATTTTTTCATGAATTTAGTTGTCAGTTTATCTCTGTTATGTGGTCTGGATGTTTTCTATGTTGACTTAGGCAACCACAGTTGGGAAAACATACTTAACATAAGAAGTTTTCTTACTTATTATTCACATTTATTATACTAACTCAATAATTGTTTTCAGATTTTACTACACAACCCGACGGAGACGCCTAAGATAGCTCACGTCGGAGAAATATACGGTCCCGGAATCGAGGCTCGGGTGACCATCCAGCCGCGCATACTAGATGCCCAGCCAGACCTGCGTACTATTGATATCTCTAAGCGACTTTGTCTGTTCTCCAGCGAGAAGGAACTCATCTTCTTCAGGTGAGACAGATTGAACCTTTAAAAAACGTAAACCTTCGTCACTCTGCTCGTTCCATCGTCCCAGGTTTTATACTGTCTGTTTATAGTACCTACCTTTTGAATGTAGGTATGTCTTAGTAGGAAGTGATAAAATCGAAACGTTTTCGATATGGACATGTAATAAAATTAGAAGTGTTAAAAGGCACATAACTAAGAGAGTAATGCACATTAGTGAGCGGAAAGAGGTAGATCAAGAGATGCAGATGAAATAACTTTCTTTGCGTCATAATTTCTCCGGCCCTAAATAAACTGCAGCAGGGCAGGAATAACAAGATAGATGTGGTTATGAATGCAGCCAAAATATGAACCAATTGATTTTCTTCCGCCCTACAGAACTTATACATTGAAGAACTGCGAAATGGAATGCGAAGCTCAAACCATGCTGGAGTTATGTCACTGCGTCTTTTACTACATGCCAAGTAGGTAGCACTGATTCACTATTTGATTAATAATTATACTTGTAGATTAATAAGTCATCGCAGATTGTCATGAACTTAAAATATTTGCAGAAAATAAATCAACCACCATTTGCGGAAAAGCGGATGCAAAGTGCTACGCAAATAATTCACATACGCAAGCAAAAAGTAAGTAAATGGTTCGTCCACTTTTTTAGTATTAAAGAAACATAACTATGTAAATACAAAGAATTTACCCATCATCATCATCATCACATAAGTATGTAAATACATAGAATTTACATACCTATTGTATTTACCTACAGTTAACGTCCGAATTTTAAATATTTTCACATGGCTTATAATTTCACGTTAATAAGAAGACTGCTTATCTGAGAGCCAGTATCGAACAGCAAAGCAGTGAAACACGAGCACTTACTTCTGTCTGATCTCATCACCTTACTCATCATCTCTAAATCCATACCTGAGTTTTTTTAATGGCAGAGGCTGCAGACTAACTTGCGGGTCGTCTGATTGTAAGCAATCACCCCCGCCCATGGCATTCGCGACACCAGTCAGAAGTATCGCCGATGCGTTGCCGGCCTTTTACACCCCATATCCTCTCCAACTAAGCTCTGGCGACCGAATTCACCAGCAGAAACATAATGAAAATGAAATGAAAAATAATTTATTTCGATCACACACAAGATAAGATGAATGAAATACATAGTTTTTTTTTTAAATCTAGTTGTTAGTAAACTTGTAGTGTGAAAGCTGGAGCCTAAGATAGGGAGACCCTGTGTTTCAGGACTCCAGGTCCCACCCGCAGGTCAACGTAAACGTTCATTCCATGATAGTTGCAAATATAAATATAAATATATAAATATAAATATTTCACAACATCACATACATTGATCTGACCCCGTGTTAAGTAGCTTAAGCACTTGTGTTACAGACATCAGAATCAACAGTGGTATTACAAATATACTTAAATAGATACATATAACACCCAGACCAGGACAAACAGACATGTTCATACACAAATGTTTGTCCTGTGCGGGAATCGAACCCGCGACCTCTTGCGTAATAGGCAACATCTGGACCATTGCGCCAAGCGGGTCGTCCAACAGCACAACAGTTAAGAAGTGCTATTTCACTGTGGTCTTCTGTAAAGGTGTAGGTACTTCCCCAGTCGTGCAGCACATTCGAGTGGAAGTTCCACTAAGCTCTACCTCTCTTGATGGTAGTGTAACCAAATTTTACTTATTTCAAAGGGAAAGAGTGCGAGGAATGCCTGCCGTCTTGCACGGAGATCTCTTACACCGAGCGTATGAGTTCGGCGCCCCTACACAAGTCGCTGGTGCAGCAACTGATACGGACGCAGCTTTCACAGAGAAATATGACGCCGGAATACTTTACGTGAGTTATGCTCTGTACATAGATACTACAGATACTTTAGATGACCTATAGCATGTTTAGAACCCATTGGCCAGAGATAACACAGCACCGGGGACCAATTAACACAAAAAATTGACAGACATTTTTCCTACATATTTCCCATCGATATCGTCGATGAAAATTTTAAAAAATAATAGCTGAAGTAAAGTGTTTTAAACCACTATGTGTCTGTTTTCGAGATGTAACTAGCTAGCTTTAACCCCTTGTATGCTTTGTCACACATATGCGCCAGGCCGGTAGTCTGCTAAGGCGCATATGTGCGACACAGGACATTTACTCGATTTTGTGCCTAAAATACAAAGACTTACAGCTTAGAATTGGTTGTACATAATTCCTGGACCTATTTCCGAGTCATAGACAACATTCATTCACTCACTATAGAAATAAAATATTGTCAAATCAATCATCGAATCTCAACGGTCGTGCGTAGTTTTGCTACTGCAACCGCGGAGTGTTCTTTTTTTTTGTAATTGTGTTGGATTTCAAGTCGAATCATCCTAATTTCTTGTGTAATGTGTAGTGCTGATATTCATCTTTACAAGGTAATAAACAAAATAAATCAATATAGTCCCAATGTTTATAAAGAGGGATGCCGGAATTAGGCCAAGAAGTGCACACGATGTTCCAATTTATAAAAATTGCTAAAATATTCGTTCTTAATTATTCGCGCTATTCGTATGTCGCTAAAAGTTGGGGTTAATATAACAAAAATTAAAAGAAATTAAACTATTTATTAACCCCACCGGAATTGCGTCCTTTTGACAGATATGTGTAAACAAATCTATCTACGCCCTATCAGCATTGAAGTAAAGCTCAAATTCGTGTGTATCGAGCCGACCCGCGGCGGGCTCGTGTGTGTTAAGAGTTGCCACTACAGAAATATAATTTCAGATAATCGATTATAAGAGAATATCGAATATTATTACGTTGGTGGATCTTAGCTAAAATAGAAATAAAAATACCACTTACAATTTATCTACAGAAATGAAGTGAATAATTGGTTGCAATTTTTAGAAACCCGTACGATCCCGTACGATCGTGACATGAGGGGTAGCAAACCTAAAATAAAAAAATAAAAATATTTCAGTGTAATTATCCTATTTATCTTTTAAATATTTTATAATCTTAGTAAAATATTTTCATGAATCAAACGTATATTTAAGACTGCATTTTTTTATTTTATAAAACTACTAGCGGCCGCCCGCGACTTCGTCCGCGTGGATATCGGTTAAAAAGTAGCCTATGTTACTCTCCATCCCTTCAACTATCTCCACTAAAAAAATCACGTCAATTCTTCGCTCCGTTTTGCCGTGAAAGAAAGACAAACATACAGACAGACACACTTTCCCATTTATAATATTAAGTATGGATATTAGAATCGAATAGATCTAAAATCGAATATCGATATTTTTTTACGCAATGGAAACACCAAATTAACTGCCAATTCAACTGTCAAAGTTCAAAATATCAAAAAGTAATTGTGTTTTTCTTGCATAAACAAAGTGATCGGTTTTATTTCGTGCGTTTAAATAAACAACTTCATCATGAATACTGACTCCGACGATCCGGGTTCAGCCGTAGCAGGTAAACAAATAGTTTTTACAACCTTCAACAGCTAATATGGTGGAAATCTTAGATTGTGTTACTGATTGAAAATAATAAATATGCATTTACCCAAAAACACTGACTTTTTTTAAACCCTTTCTTTCGCCAGTTAACTAATGACTATTTACTCTATATTTCCATAGTACTTTCATATGTGTGCACTGTGGGCCTGCACTTCTATGGCCAGCCGGCGTCCCCCTTTGTCTATATATCTCATCTGGTGAGTTTTTCTGTGATTTGGAAAATCGAAGGTCTAGAAATAGTAAATAAAACATATTTTATTAATTTAAATTGGTACAACATGTTGATTATGTATCTAGCTTTAACTCTGCATACTTATTTTTTTGAGTTCAAAGCAATTTTTGTTTTATTTTCGCCTAGTTCTGAAGCGCGCCGTGCGCTCTATTTTCCCTTCAAATCTCCCGCAGACTAGGGATCGTTAGTTTGCTTGGCCGCCGCATACGAGGGGTTAATAGATAGGTAGAATGTTGGTAAAACCTTTACATGGATACTCAAGACTTAGATCGGCAATAGAAAGAAACACTTAAAATCATGTGTGAAAATCTTTCAGTTTTCAAGTTATTTCTTTATATAATTACCATTCATTACTATTCGTACATATAATAAAACAATAACTTACACTTCTAGGGAGAATATGCTGCTGATACACTTCTATTTCGAAGATGACACATTCATAAGGTTCACTAAGGGAGAGATTTTTGGTCTCACTGAATTTCTGTGTAAGTATGTACTCTAATTTATAAACGAATACCCATTAAACTAACACCATTGAAGTTCACTCCTCATAGCCAGGCTAAATAATTGTGAATGGTGACCATTCTTCAGGTCATAATTAATTCTGTGTTATAAAATGGTTTGTTCCCACGTAGCTACGTTAGAACTAGTTGATTTTTTTATTCTCACTAGCGGGCGCCCGCGACTTCGTCCGCGTGGATTTTGGTTTCTATATCAACTTTTTTTCCCGTTAGGGGTGGATTTTTAAAATAATCTTTGAAAGGGGATGCCTACGTCATATTATCTTTATGAATACAAAGTCTCAGCCCGATCGGTTAAAAATTACAAAGTTTCATACTAAACTTCATCCCCTATTTTACCCCCTTGGGGGTTGGAATTTATTAATCTCATTAATTAGGCGACGCCTACGTCATAGTAGCTTTATGAATGCAAAGTCTCAAACCGATCGGTTAAAAAATGACAAAGTTTCATACTACCGTTCATCCCCTATTTTACCCCCTTGGGGGTTAGAATTTATCAATCTCATTTATTAAGCGATGCCTACGTCATAGTAGCTTTCATCATCATCATCATCATCATCCTAGCGTTTGTCCCGGTCGCATCCTCGGCCGTTGCCTCGGAGTCCAGGGTCCGCTTTCCTGCTGTACCTACTCCACTTCGCACGGTCTTGGGCATCCAGGGTGGAAAGACCATTGGCACGCATGTCATCTCCAACGACGCCAAGCCAGCACTTCTTGGGCCTGCCCCTTCTTCCGGGACCTGGCGGTGGTGGCATGGTGAGACATTTGTTTCCCACGTAACTGGCCGGTTTCCGTAAAACATGGCCGTACCAACGTAGGCGACACTCCTGCAGTTTATCTGCAATATCACGGACATGAAGGCTACCCCGAATGCGTGAGTTCTTAATGCGGTCTTTCCGCGTCACTCCACACATCCAGCGCAGCATCTTCATCTCCGTGACACGCAGCATCTGCTTGTGTCGCTCAAGTACAGGCCACGTTTCACTGCCGTACAAAAGGACCGGCCTAATGATGGTCTTATAGACCTGTCCCTTCAACTTAACCGGCATTTTGGGGTCACAAATGACACCAGTCACCTCACGCCACTTGGCCCAGGCTGCTGAAATGCGGGCTTTGACGTCGCAATCGATGTCGCTAGACGCATGAAGTACAGATCCCAGGTATTTAAACTGGTCCGTACGCTCGACCAAGTCACCGTCTATGCGTACGGGTGGGGGATCTGTGTTGCAGGCCATGTATTCAGTCTTCGCCACGTTTAGTTTTAGACCGCCGTTCTCAAGTGCCACCTTCCACTTACCCGCTCGTCGCACCAGTCGTCCCCTGTCCGAATCCGTCAGCGCGATATCATCAGCATACATGAGCAGCCACGGGGGTTGCTCATGTGCGTCTATGATGCTGGTTGACAGTTCGTCTAATATCACGCTAAACAGGAAGGGACTAAGGACGGATCCTTGGTGGACTCCGACGGTAACGGGGAAAGGGTTGGTGTCACCAACAGCAGTCCTAACTATTGAATCGGAATCGTGGTACATGTCTCGGATGACGTCAATATAGGTTTCAGGCACCCTCTTGGACCTCAGTGCCCACCAGATCATCATGCGAGGAACACAGTCGAAGGCCTTCTGCATGTCCAGGAACAGGAAATGCAGAGGCGTGTTCTTCGTTCTGTATTTCTCCATGATCATCCTTAGGGCAAAAACAGGGTCCATGGTACCAAGACCAGGTCGAAACCCGTACTGACAGTCCGAGACAGTACACTCCTGTCGTAGCCGAGAGTCAACTATCCGCTCAAATAGCTTCATAGTGTGGGACATTACCTTTATACCGCGATAGCTTCCGCACTCCTGCACCGATCCCTTCCCTTTGAAGACTGGAGTTATGATACTCCGTCTCCACTGGCAAGGGATCCGCCCGGTGTAGAGTATGCGGTTATAAAGGTCGGTTAAGATGCCCACACCACGAGAACCCATCGCCTTCCAGGCTTCAATGGGGACTCCATCGGCACCGACTGCTTTCCGATTCTTCATGTGGCGAAGAGCTCTGAGGACTTCATCAGGCGTTATGGGTGGCACTAGTCCTTGATTCGGAGGGAGGTCCGGTGGCTGCACCTCCTTATGCTGCTCGTTGAGCAGCTCGTGGAAATATGAGCGCCATCTCTCCTTCACCGCGAGGTCCTCGCATAATAGGTTGCCACTAGGGTCCTTTACACAGCGGCACTTGGAAATATCCAGTGCAGCTTTGACCCTAGAACGAGCTACTCTGTACACAAGCTTCTGCCCCTCAGACGAGTCCAGCTTATCGTAGAGCGGTTGTAAGTGTTCTCGTCTGGCTCTGGCTACAGCTTGTTTAGCAGCGCGTTTTGCAGCCCCATATGCGTCGCGGTCTTCAGGAGATCTGGTAGCTTTATGTATGCAAAATATCAGCCCGATAGGTTTAAAATTGACAAAGTTTCATACTACCGTTCATCCCCTATTTTACCCCCTTGGGGGTTGGAATTTATCAATATCATTAATTAGGCGATGCCTACGTCATAGTAGCTTTATGATCGCAAAGTCTCAAGCCGATCGGTAAAAAAATGACAAAGTTTCATACTAACGTTCATCCCCTATTTTACACCCTTGGGGGTTAGAATTTATCAATATGTTTGCATCGACGATACCTACGTCATAGTAGCTTTATGTATGCAAAATATCAACCCGATAGATTTAAAATTGACAAAGTTTCATACTACCGATCATCCCCTATTTTACCCCCTTGGGGGTTGAATTAATCAAAATCCTTTCTTAGCCTACGTCATAACATCTACCTGCATACAAAATTTCAGCCCGATCCGTCCAGTGGTTTGGGCTCTGCGTTGATAGATCACTATGTAATCAGTCAGTCAGTCAGCAATCAGTCAGTCACCTTTGAGTTTTATAGATATAGATTAGAGGACTAGGGTTAAAAATTATGACCATTTTTCTATGTTATATGACGGGCCCGTTGGCCTAGTGACTAGAGACCCTGACTACGAAACCAAGGGTCGCGGGTTCGAATCCCGCTAGGGGCAAATGTCTGTGTGATGAACATCGGCATTTGTACTCGAGTCATGGATGTTTATAAAAGTATTTAAGTATGTCTATCCGTTTCCTAGCATCCATAGTACAAGCTTCGAGCTTAGTTTGGGGCTAGGCAATTAGTGTGTTAGTCCAAATAATTTATTTATTTATTTTATTTATGATTTATTAAGCCCATGTAATATGACTGTTGCAGCTAACACGGGTGGACTACTGGGCTTATGCATGGGCTTCAGTATGATGAGCGCAGTGGAGTTGTTCTACTACATAACTCTTCGTGCGCTCTGCAGGGCGCGCTACGTCCGTCCGAAGCATCCCTTCACAAAATAAACGTACTTTGTTTTTCGCATTCCGACTTTTCTTTCATAAATGAACAACAACCTATAGTATATAACACGCGCAATAGCCCACGTTAGAGGCTAAGTGCGGAAAACTCCCCGGTTAGCCTAAACATAAACCTATAGACTATAGGCTATAGTCATATATGTATTTCTTAATAAACGCAGTCCATAATGGCTACAAACAAATTCCTTTAAGAATCTTTGTATTTTTAGCTAATCCAAAGGAAACATAATATTTCTTTAATTATGAGATTTTAGACTTTCGCGTTGCATTACTATAATGATATTTATTAACGGGACTAAACGCGATTATTTCTTTAATTATTTTGAAAAAAAACTGGTTATGTAGTTTTATCAAAAGTGATATGGTTTGGGTCTATTATGATAATTATAATACCTTTGGCGCTAACTAAAAACCACTTAATGTACAAAATAGCATCATTTATTAGATACAAAATTCTTAAACAATAGCATTTTAACTTATATCTACAATTTATACAAGACTCAGTCTGATTTATAACTTATATACAAACATGTTCCTTATTCCTTACACAGAATGTAAATAGATCACAATTTAACACATACATAAAAAGATTTGTTAGATAGAAGGTTCCATTTCATTAAATGCAAGGAGTCCTACTGGATTATCGTAATTAAGAAAGTGTTAATGACTGAACAAAAAGAATCAATCTTTCCAATCACTAAGGAACATGTAAAAAATATTTATCTAACAGATTTGCCACACATTTCTACTAAAAACGTAGATTTGTCCACTAGAACTTACCAGAAGCCCTAATCAAGCTGCGTGTGTGGAGTATAGTTCGCATTACGTAAAAAATAACACTGAAAACAAAGGGTGTGTTTGCACAGAGCGGAGAACAAGGGTCGACTGAAAGACCAATGAAGACAGGCCATCATGCTGCGTGTGGCTGTTCTAGCCAACTGCATACCATTAAATGCACTAATAAATCACCCAAACTGATTATGATATTATGATAATATTTCGGACTCTGTTCATGGATGTTTAAATAGGTATTTAAGTAAGGGGCCGTTCATTAATCATGTGATCCTTTTTTGGGCATTTTTGACCGCCACCACCCCCTTGGTAATAAATGGTGAGGTTTAACACTAAGTGTAATAATGCAAAATAAACGCTTTGACTTTGAATTTGTTTTGGGCAATGCAATTCGTTAGTGCAAGGAATTGATTAATATAACCCTAATAAACGCTATACTATAATTAACATAGCATTATCGCCAGCGCTCAATGTACGTACGCGAACTATACTAAGCTCGTGGACTGCACCGTCATCCATCCATCATCTTGCAAGTACTAGGGCTGCTGCCTCGGCGCTCCCTGGGGCGGCGCTGGCGGTGCGGGCGGCGCCGGCGCGTCGGGCGGCTGCAGCGTGCGCGTGCGCCGCCGAGTGTAGTGCTGCCACAGGAGGATCGCCTGGTCATCCATGAACTTGCACACCTGGAGACAAGTTCACAATATTGTTAGGTGCCAGTTGAGTCTTGTTTTTTCCCGAAAATAATAAAATCTTCCGTTGTTTTAACCATGGCGACCGATCTTACGACCAGCAAGGTGCGTCTTATGCCATATACCTTATGTGCCAGGATATATTATAGGGCACAAGGGAGTGCGCAAGCACAAGTGCACTCCCTATTCCCTCACAGTTAGGAGAGACAGCAATCTGACACAACCGTATCCGTACCGAGATCAGGGGCAAGACCAATGGCTCAACATGCCTTTCGAAGCATGGAGGACCTTGCTGATGAATTTTTTCCTTAAACCACTACTGAGTTTGAGAATCTATTACCCAGTTACACAAAGTGCTTGATATGTGGCTAAATGAAATTGAAAAACCCTAAGAAATTGAATAAGAAAGCTTTAAATTAAACATTAGTAAAGGTATAAATATTGTTCTTCTCACCTGTGCAGAAACACACTCTCTTCTAAAGGCCTCATGCTGCAACAACTCCAAAAAGTGAAGGCACATGGGGTACTTGAGGTACCTAGAGTATTCCGGCTCCCGCCAGTACTGCAAATATTTGATGTAGTTCACAAATGTCTGCTCCTTTAGGTAACCTCGTTGTGCTAAAACTAAACAAAGATTTTATATTAATTTTATGGAATAGTGAAGATTGCTTAACAGTATAATTGGACAACTTTGTTGGCATAATTATTTTGTTTATTTCTAATGAAAAGAGAAGCAAAGCTCTGATCTATCAACAAATGTAATGTTACACTTACAGTGAATGTAGTTAGGATTTGCTAAACACTGTACAAATTCCAGTTCAATCTGAAATCTTATTCTATTCTGTTCTTCGGTTTCCGGCAGTACTGTAAAAGAAAGCAAAGAAAGTCTATTTACAAAATCAAACAAGTAAATAAAGGAAAAACGTCTACAATTTAATTAATTTACAAATGACACGTAAAATTACAACAAAAAACAATAAATTACCTTTTCCTGCCATCATCTTGAATACTGTTGTTTATAGACTTACTTCGGTTTAATATGTATTTTCAATACAATTCAACCAATTTTTATTATACTTGAAAAAATAAAGATGAAATTGGTTAAAAATGTAATGCAAAAGCTTTGAGATCTAGCAAAAGTGACATTGGCAAGTTTGACAGCATCGTGAAATGACACTTGTTTTTTTTTTTAATAATCGCCTCGGACCTAAGCTCATTTACTTTTATAAATTGATGGGAGTTTCACCCCTTTGTGGAATGAATAGTCACTTTTAGAATATCATTCATTCACTTATCAGAATGATGGATCGAGTGAGAGCAAAGATTTAAATCTTTGAGTGAGAGGTAAATGGTAAACGTCAAATATTTAATTACTAAACAGACGTCAGCCAGGGGCGTTTCGCGAGAAATACAATACGGAAATACCTGACGTAAAAATTAACAAAGGACTTTTCGTAACTGTTTATTGTGTCGTTATCAATTCGTACTTTGGTGTGTTTTCTAATTCATAAGAAGTGCTTTCAACATGTCGGGGCACAAATACATCAGCAATACAACAAATCTGTTCGAGGATGACGACGTCGACGACGATCACTTTGTTAACAGCTACCGATCGAGGGTTCCACCATCACAGCCAAAACCAGCATCGACTTCCTACGGTGGAGGGCACATAGGAGAATTGGAAAGGCAAAGACAAGCCATGCTGGAGAGACAACGTGAAATTGAGCAACGCACTCTAGATTCTTCTTCGCGTAGTATAGGACTACTGCGTGACTCAGAACAAATTGGGATCGCCACTGCCGAGGAACTAGCACGGCAGCGGGAACAACTTCAAACTACCAACAAACGCCTTGATGAGATTAACACTAATTTGACGTACAGTCAGAAGCATTTAAATGGCATCAAGTCTGTCTTCTACGGCCTTAAAAATTATATATCTGGTAAATCAGACGCCACGCCGCCCCGGAGCCAAGCTTCTCCTGATATTAGAAGTTCCACACAGGGAGGTCCAAGTAATTTGAACAGTACCTTGGACAATTTGTCTAGCACTATTAAAAGTGATGATAGATTTAGTGCTCATCCCTCTACAAGACTGCGAGGCTTAGATGATACAAGTGGGCCAGGCCAGGTGACTGACAGTAAACGCATTAATGATATGTTGGATGCCAATCTGGATGAAATGTTACATTCTATATCAAGACTAAAAGGTCTCGGAGTGGCCCTTGGTGATGAAATTGAGCAACAAAATGAACTCTTGGATACAATACAAGATAAAGTGGAGGGTGCTGATATCAAAATTGGAAGTCAAAATAAACAAATGAACAAACTACTAGGCAAATAGTTGTAATTCACTAATGGTTTTACACCTACTGTGAGCCAATATGAGACTTTGGTTTTAAAATAACATGATTTTCATGTCAAAATGAACTGTTGTTCTCCTAGTAGCATTCCTAGCAATTTCTGTTTTTGTACATGTCATAATAATATAATGTTTATTTCAGAGCAACTTTATTTTCTTGGTAGATTTTATTTATATTTTTTAAGAAAAAACTATTTTGTGGTGGTTCTGATATGTAATCACTTTGTTAAAACATTTATTCTGGTAGTTATCACAGTTAGTTAATTTTAATGATCATAATAATGTCGGTTTATACTCATACATACTGATTATTGTTCTGAAAATGTCCATGAAGGCTTATCAAATTACCTATTTTTAAAGTACGGACACAATGTTAAAGTAAACTTATGTACCATTTTATTAAATAAAAGTTTGTAAGACCTACCTAAATGGTTTCATTTTTAAAATAAAATATGGCTTAGGGTCCATAATGAAACCAACAGTTCACAAGTAATATTTATTACATTATAATTAGGGTGGGAAACAATTACTTTGCATATTATATACTTGTCCAACACAGCTGCATTAATACAGGATAATATCACAAATCAATTGCTCTATCTAACTAATCAAAGAAAACATTGTCCACTACAGTTTCCAAGATCATATCTGTAGCTTCCACTTCATGTGCTTTCATGTGCTTTTGAAGAACTCTCTTGCTGGAGAAAGTCTTGTCACAGGTTGTACAGTTGAGTACTTTACTGTAGTGAGCTTCTCTGTGGGCTCTTAAACCTGATGTTGTGGGGAAACCCTTGAAACAAATGCTACATTTATGAGGCCTTTCAGTATTATGTGTGTGCGCAATATGTACCAATAAGGAATGTTTAGTTGTAAAACGTCTATCACAGTCGGTATATTCACAAGCGAATGGTTTGGGGCGCTCCTGACCTGTGTGAACCACACTATGAGCCCTCAAGTACGATGCTCTGGTATATGTTTTGGTGCAATTTGGACAAGGGTATTGCTTTTCTCCATTATGGCTTTTTATATGCATCATCAAAGTTGATTTGGCTGTGAAAGTCTTCCCACATGTTACACACACAAATAGGTTACGATTACTTGAGTGAGCGACACGAAAATGCTCCTTCAATGTCTGCCGAGATTTATATGTTTTATTACAAAACCCACACTTGAATTGGGCAACATTCTTGTGTGTACTTAAATGTTGAGCCAAACCACTTGAAGTATGAAACCTTTTACCACATTTGGGGCACAGGTACCTGCATATACCCAAGTGCTTGTTCATGTGATATTTCAGGCCATATATCCTGGTAAAAGTTTTAGAACACACAGAGCAGGCATATCTTTTCTCGCCTTCTTTTCTTAGTGGCTGCTCTGTAGCTGTAATCTCAGTAACCGGAGGTAAAGGTGTCAGTTCCTTGTTGTTAGACCAAGCAGGTTCGGAATCCAGGACAGGGGGGTTACTAAACAAAGGCACATCATACTCATGATCTTGATATACAACATTGATATCAATGGAGTCAATGTCAGACCTTTGCAAGTTGGTTGGTGATTGTATTGTCAAAATTTGTGATAAAGTAGTATTGGCCTTCAAGCAGTTGAGTTTAAAGTTGTAAGCGATCAATGCGGTGGACACACAGGATGTACATATCCCTTGAGGCCAGTTGTCTTCGTCGTTGTTCTGTAACAGAAATTAAGAATATTGTAACACAAAACTAATATGATGTTAGTAACAATAAAATAAGCTGTAAAACTATTCTTGGTTATTTACCTCTAAGCAATTAAGAAATATGAGGATATCAATGAGTTTAACTTTGTGCATCTCATGTTCTATTAGATCTTGGACATTCATAAGCATAGCTACATCAGACTCGAGAAGACATGTTCGACAAATATTTTTAGTTTGTGGCACTATTAGATTCGTGAATTCCATTCTAATTCAGGTAATTGAGATGTTTTAATTTGATAATATAGTCTTCGACTAAACATCATAGTGATCTCACACGTATGATGAACGAAATAGATTTTTTTGGCTGACGATGGGATGGCCGTCTGTCAGTCAGTCAACAAGAAGAGATCATGAATGGAATTTTTATTTTAACGTCTGTCCTCTATCTAACCAATTCCAACCGATTAGTATCGGTACTACCGGTAGCCAAACAAAATATAGTCTGTGGAAAAGCAACGCAGTATTAAAAAAAAACACTTCACCTTCTTTCACTTTTTTGAAGTGTGGAGTGTGTCGTTGGCAAACTGGATTTTATCCAGTTTTATTGGATTTACACGTTGGTTTCATGAGTTATAGTGCTATTTCCATTGGTCTGAAAAATCTCCTGGGTGTTAATTTTAATCTGAGGTAAATAATCTACCAATTATAACGTAATGAAACTCTAACCTCAAAACCTTAGTCCACTCCCTATTACGGCTACTGTGATGGATAATGTTGTCGTTTTCTACTAAAATTAAGTGTAATAAGGAAAGTTATATAATTTACTAGGTAAACAGAAGTTGAAGAGTAACCATGAGTCGTTTCTTCGCCACCGGGACGGACTCCGAGTCCGAGAGCGTCACCGATGAGGAGCCAGTAGTACGCGCACCAGCCCCAGTATACACGGTAAAAACTAATTTATTTATCACATTGAGCTTCTTGAGAATACCAATAATCCTTCAGGACTTATTCGGCTAGTGAATAATAAATTAGCCGAGGAGAAAATTGTTTTATTTTCATATCCCCTATAACTTAGAAGATATTGTTGTTGATATTCAATATGTTGTCTGATTCTTCATACAACCATAACTACATGACGGTGATTTCTTAATTTAGTTGTTTATATATTAATATAATAAAGGTTGATTGTAACAATGTAAATAATTTAAAAGTTTTTATTTGTATCCAAAAAGTACATCATATTGAACATTATATTCAAAATAGACCATAGTGTCCACAATGCTATCAATATCCATAAGTTAAACTAAAGGATGGAAAGGAATCTTTCAATTCTGTTAAATTTTGCTACTCTGCAGCTATAATGTTAATTATTATTTTTCTATGCTTGCAGTTCAGTGATGATGAAGAAGAAACAAAGCGTGTTGTGCGTTCTATGAAAGAGAAGCGTTATGAGGAACTTGAAGGAATCATACATTCCTTACGTAACCATCGTAAAATCAAGGATTTCTCATCTGCACTTGCTTCTTTTGAAGAATTGCAAAAAGCCTACACACGTGCTGCTCCAGTTGTTGCAAAAGAAGAGAATGGAGTTGCTCCTCGTTTCTTTATTAGAGCGTTGGCAGAACTCGATGACTGGGTTGTTGCAGCATGGGCTGACCGTGACAGTCGTAAATCCCTTTCTAAAGGAAACAGCAAAGCTTTGACATCATTACGTCAAAAGTTAAGGAAATACGCCAAGGACTTTGAAGCTGAAATGACCAAGTTCCGTGAAGATCCTGACTTACCTGATGACGATGATGAAAGGAAAGGTAAAACATGCTTGAATAATACAAACAAACCTCCTTCATTTTATTATTTTCCATATCTACCATAATAAATAATTGCCTAAATGTACCTAAAATAAAGCCTCTAAAAGCAACTCGTAATAAATGGGAGAATTCATGTACAGAATACTGATTCTGTGATTGAGATACAATTAAAAAAGTATTCTCACAATGTTTTTGCATAATTATAACCATGGAATTTTTTAATTATTGAACCTACTATTGAGACAACTATTAGTAATTATTGGGAATGAGGAACACTTATCCAAAGAAAAACAATCTTCCAAGTCACTTAGTATTTATTTTTAAATTCTTTTTTATCCAGATACATCATCATCTGACGAATCTGATGATGAGGAGAAACCAAAAGAGAAACCGCGAGCTCGACGATCGCCCGAGCTCCCACGTCGCGCTCCGCCACAGGACGAGGACTCCTCAGACACAATGGACTGGGGATCGAGTTCCTCTGAGTCCAGCTCGGAATCCGACTTTGAAGAACGTGGGGCCGCCACTATCCGTGAGCGGTTCCTTAAGAGAAACACTGAGAGGGAGGAAGATGAGGAGAGAGACAGGCGCCGGGCCAAGAGGCGTGAGGAGAGGCAGGGGAGGGCTGGGAAGACCAGCAAGAAGGACCAGGCTGATGATGGCGGCGAATGGGAAACTGTCAGGAAGGGAGCAGCTACCTCTGACAAGCCTAAGATGTTTGCTAAGGTAAGAATATGAACATTAGCACACACTTAAAATAAAGAGCCAAGATAATTCAGTAAAAATTATGATGATTTATTCAGTACATACATTAATTCAAATGAGTGCCATTATTAATAAAATTTTCCAATTTCAAACTTGAATTCAAGTTGAAGTACAATTTGTATTTCATTGTGGTTTTTCTTTCCTAGGACAGCGACATCGATGCTGCTCTTGTGGTTAAGAAGTTGGGCGAAATCAGTGCCGCTCGTGGACGCAAGCGAACGGATAGGCGGGCGCAGCTTGAGCTCCTGCACGAGCTCCGCACCGTCGCGGCGGCGCACAACCTCGGCGAGGCGCTGCAACTGAAGCTTCGTGCCGCCACAGTCGCCGCACTCTTCGACTACAACCCCAAAGTTTCCGACGCCATGAAGCCGGAGTACTGGTCCAAGCTGGTCGAAAATGTTGACCAGATGGTCACCATTATCCTTGCCCATGAGGATATGCTTCTCAGCGAGACCATCACAGAGGAGCAGGAGCAGCTCGTCACTGCGCCGTTCAAAGTGCGTGGATGCCTCCTGACCGCGCTTGAACGCCTCGATGACGAATTCACGAAACTGCTCAAGGAGTGTGACCCTCACTCCAACGAGTACGTCGAGCGATTGAAGGACGAAGTTCGTGTATCTGCGCTCATCGACCGCGTCTGCCAGGTCGTCGAGCGCGACGGGACCCCGCAGGAGATCTGCCGCGCTTATCTCCGCAAGATCGACCACTTATACTACAAGTTCGATCCGCGCGCAGTGCGAAAGGACCTGCCGCCCGGCGAGGAGACCACGATCAAGAAGATGGAGCGTTTCTGCAAGTACATCTACGCGAACGATGAGTCCGACCGTCTGCGTACTCGCGCCATTTTGTCACATATTTACCATCACGCTCTTCACGACAATTGGTTCCAGGCGCGTGATCTCCTCCTTATGTCCCACCTTCAAGAGAACGTTCAACATTCGGATCCGAGCACTCAGATCTTATACAACCGTACTATGGCTAACTTGGGTCTGTGCGCCTTCCGCCGCGGAAACGTGAAGGAGGCGCACGGATGCCTAGCGGAACTCATGATGACCGGTAAACCTAAGGAGTTGCTCGCCCAGGGGTTGTTGCCGCAACGGCAGCACGAGCGATCAAAGGAGCAGGAGAAGATAGAGAAGCAGCGGCAGATGCCGTTCCACATGCACATCAACTTGGAGTTGCTGGAGTGTGTGTATCTGGTGTCTGCGATGCTGATTGAGATTCCGTACATGGCGGCGCACGAGTTTGATGCGCGCAGGCGGATGATCAGTAAGACGTTCTACCAGAACCTGCGCGCCAGCGAGAGGCAGGCGCTGGTGGGCCCGCCGGAATCCATGAGGGAGCACGCCGTAGCCGCCGCTCGAGCCATGCGTCGCGGTGACTGGCGTGCCTGTCTCAATTTCATTGTCAATGAGAAGATGAATGCCAAGGTAAGTGTATATAAATATGCTTTTTATTAATTGTTTTCTTGTTATTGTTATGTTCTGTATCTGAAAGAAAGTTACATATTGCTCACATCTAAGTTATTGGGCTCAGCAGATATTTATTATTATAAGTGGATAATCTAGTTGATTGATAGCACCAGCATTGAATGTAAAATTGACACATTTTTCGATATGTTAGAGATAAATTGACAATCAATTGTTTGGTACTTAATTGAATAACTTATTTTAGATGAATAAAAAATTCGTACAATTTCAAAACAATAATCTTATCTCCCCAGGTGTGGGACCTGATGGTGGGCGCGGACAACGTGCGCGCGATGCTCGGCCGGCTCATCCGCGAGGAGTCGCTGCGCACGTACCTGTTCACGTACGCGCACGTGTACGCGTCGCTGTCGCTCAAGTCGCTGGCGGACATGTTCGAGATGCCGCGGCAGCGCGTGCACTCGCTCGTGTCCAAGATGATCATCAACGAGGAGCTGCTCGCGTCGCTGGACGACCCGAGCGAGTGCGCCATCCTGCACCGGTCCGAGCCGACGCGCATGCAAGCGCTGGCGCTGCAGTTGGCTGATAAGGTGAGTAGAGGATTCTAAAGTTCATCTAAAGCTCGAGTCGAAATGCCGCGGCAGCAGTGAGCAGTGTCTTCGAAATTGAGACATCTTCTAAGTTTATGTTTAAGTTTGTAATAGCGTTAAAATAGTTTTTGTTTTTTGGGTATAAATTTATAATTTAGGCATGTGTTTGGGGAAATTGTTATAAATGACAAAGTAAGGTTACTCTGGAATAATTATTAATTTAAGTAGTAAAGCTTTACATACATAAAAATCTTCTTTAATACATAACATTTGTAGGTGTGATTTACATGGGGTTAAATATATTTATTTATATTTAAAAAATAAATTGCTAATTATTGTAAGTATTGCTGCTTGCAATACTAGTAATAATAAGAAAAAAAATATATAGCCACTACTAAAACGCTAGGAATTAAAATGTACCTACCAAAGTAACATAAATATTATATTCAACTACAGATTACAGCCCATATCATCTTCAACATACTTACAAAATAATTTAATTATTTCCAGGTGGGCAACCTAGTGGACTCGAACGAGCGTATATTCGAGAAGCAGGGGTCGTTCTTCCAGCGCGGCGGGCAGCAGCGCGGCGAGGGCCGGCAGCGCGAGCCGCGGCGCGAGGGCGGCTGGAACCGACGCACGCGCAACCGCCGCCGCGACGACGAGCGCGCGCACGACGACTGAGGCGGGACACGGCGCGCGTTTTAAACTACACCCTACATATGGCCCGAATAAAGTCGACTTTACAATATCACGCAAGATTCAGAGGGTAGCGACCTGCGGTAGTGGTTCAGGGTGATTTTAAAAGAAACTGAGGCTTACCATCAAGTCTTATAGCTATCTTAAATCAAGTGAGTAAGTGAGATTGCGCCTTACATGACATAGGCGGCATCTCACTTACATCATGTTAAGCGGCATCTCACTTTCTCACTTGTTTTTAGATCACTTTAAGACTTGATGGTTAGGGCCTGGGTTCCCTGTACCGACAAAATATGTATCTTTATGAATCGACTTGTACAAGTTTGCCGGTATCACCAACCTATTTCTTCATAAGATCACTCTTATTTCGTTTCAAGTATTTTAATAAAGACACGCAGTATCTTTTCATTGTATGTAGTTTTAATAATTTCCAGATAATTTAAACAATGTTACCTAATGGGTACAAAAATGGTCAAATTCTCAGGTATTATTCAATTTATGGTACTGCGTGCATTACGTTACTGCTATCGTAGGTCGCTACAAAAGGACACAATATACACCAACTGCAAACTTAAGGGACAAGCTTGACTTAACACTAAAATCAATATATTACTATCAAGAGGCCGGATTAAAACGTGCGGAAATAATGAACTTTTACAATATGTGCATATTCGTTTTAATACATTGACATAAACACAAATTCAAAAACTTTTATGTTACATCTCAATAAAATATAAACCACAATGAAAGTGTAATAGATAACTTAAACTTGATGATATCGATGTAGCATATTTGTATCTGATAAGAAACTGTTTTTGTAGTGAGATACTTAAAACTGCATAAATATGATAATGTTGAAAATGGGAAAGTTTTTTATTTCGGACTTGTTTTATCGCGATATTTTTGGGCTAAATTTATGTGTGTTATTACAAGTTCCAGGCATTATTTATAGACTATGCCTGAAACTTTGTAACTGCATGCATTTTAGTAGGCCCATTATCACACAGATATTTGAATCATTTTGGAACCCATAACTTTGTAATCTTTACAAATTGCATTAGGATGCAGAATTAACTTTGTTATCAGTAAAATATCGATAAAACAGGCATAGCATTGTAAATGTATCTTGTAATAAAAATTTGTCACAAATACTTAACTTATTACTACGAAACCCTTTTTCTCCCTTGAAATAATTTTAAATCTATACTAATATATAAAGCTGAAGCGTTTGTTTGTTTGTTTGAACGCGCTAATTACAACAGGAACTACTGGTCCGATTTGAAAAAATATTTTTGTTTTGGATAGTCCATTTGACGAGGAAGGCTTTAGGCTATTCGAAATCTACGCGTACGGAGTCGCGGGCGGCCGCTAGTATTTAACAAAGTGTTAAAATATAATCTATGGGTCTCCTGAAGTCAGACTTCTCAATGAGGTTCTCCCCCTTCTGTCGGGCCAATTGTTTTATTTTACCAAACCAAGCAAACCCCACTTGCTGGGCACTTGGTGAAAAAAAATCGAAACATTTTTTTTTATCATTCGTGATGCACTTTTTCACGCACAGATGTCGCCAGTTTCGGTCGTCAAAAGCGTTTGGTTCAGCCATCAGGTTATAATTTACGTAAATCTTGTATCCGTATTGTTAATTTTATAAGTACCATATTCGATATTATTTATTTTCATAGAAAATACTTTTATTTTACTTCTAGTTATTTTATTTTTCCAGATAAAAACATATCGGTAATTTGACGTTTATTATAAAAGATAAACGTAATGTTATAACGAAACGAGTTTCGTAATGGTGGCCATCGTATTTGCACGGGCATTTCACTGACGTTTTACTGCAAAATCTTATTAATTTCGTATTGTGCTGCATAACTATGTTGTTTGTGAGGACCTTTAAATAACAGATTTGATTTCCAGCGGTCTAAAATACCTATAAATAAGTCACATTTCCTTTAAAATGGCTGCAACAAGAAGACTTCAAAAGGTGAGACATCATTTTTGCATTCGGAAAATCTTTTCCCGTTATGACTGGGCTATATTTGAGACTTCTTTTTGGAGATTTCCTACGTGTAATCTTCTGTTTAGAATCGAAGTCCTCATTATCATGCGTATTCGGATTGATCAATATACAAAATTAGATTGTAACTTGAAATATTGGAATTCCTGGGAATTCCAAATAGTTTATGAAATGAGTACTTACTTATAATAAGTGTCTTATGTGGAAAACTTAAGATGTAAATGTAATTTTCAATGTTATACGGATATTACTACTTAAATTTCTGTTGATCAAATGTAATTTCTTGATTATTTATGCAATGAATATTTAGGTTGCAAATAAACACAATCTTATGTTTCCAGGAGTTAAATGATATCCGGCAATCAGGATTGAAATCATTCAGGGACATTCAAGTGGATGAGTCAAACATTCTTACATGGCAGGGATTAATTGTACCCGTAAGTATACTTAAATAAATAAATGTTAATCACTTTGACAGGACAGTGTATCTAATAATACTTGTATAATCAGCAACCTGTATCTTATAAAATTCGTAATATTTTTTTAGGACAATCCTCCATACAACAAAGGGGCATTTCGCATTGAAATCAACTTCCCAGCGGAATACCCATTCAAGCCTCCCAAGATTAGTTTCAAAACGAAAATCTACCACCCAAATATTGATGAGAAGGGCCAAGTGTGCCTTCCAATAATCAGTGCTGAGAACTGGAAACCAGCTACTAAGACTGATCAAGGTAAGAGTATGCATGTTTGAATACCTAAAAACTTTAAAAAAATTGAAAAAGTTACTGAAAACGGGATATTTGTATTGTATTTTAACAAGCCTACTTTAATTAGATATTGTAGTTACAATGACACCTGTTTACTCTTATGAACAAAACATGTGATATTTTAAAAACCATACTACATTGCTCTTGAAAAGAATTGAAGTTAGAAGTTTGTCTAAGGCTCATCATAGTGACGTTAGATATTTTTTTAATAAAGATTAAAGAATTATTCTATTGGATTTTATTAACTTTGATTGATTACACTTGAGCCCCATATAATTGAATACCTAGCTTGATTAATGTCTTATCTGCAGATTAGCACTAAATGAAATTTATTGGGGCTTTGTTCAGTATACATATTAAATACAAGAAGAAAATTATAGTCAAGGTGTAGTACCTTTGCTACTATATTTTTAAACTTTTAGAATAAGATGTGTGTATGTGAGCGATGGAAGCTTTCTAAGGAGTGCCTTTGCAATTGTTCCAGTTATTCAAGCATTAGTGGCTCTTGTAAACGACCCGGAGCCGGAGCACCCCCTCCGTGCTGAGCTAGCTGAAGAATATCTCAAAGATAGGAAGAAATTCACAAAGAATGCAGAAGAGTTCACTAAAAAGCACAGCGAAAAGCGACCCACGGACTAAATAGCCAAAGGATCAATCCGCCCTTAGCTTGGGTTTACAGCAATATTTTCATTTACATATTTGCTAAGGCCAATGTCTTTTATTACTTATATAATCATATTTTAAAAATACAATGCATAGGGAGACATTCCCTAAAGTATTTTGTTTTTAAGAAATGTTCAGAAACATAACAACGAAGGAATGGCCAAACAAATGTTTATTTATGGTAAGTGAAAAACACTTTACTTTCAAGTGACTTTGCGTTTAAATTGCATTTATTATGTTTTTTAAGCTACTTCAGTTAAAATCTCTGATTAGGCTCACTAGCCATAAGAACTGAAAGTTAGTTATTGCTGTACATCCAGGTTAATTAACTCTTCACACTGATATTGCTATCGCTTCTGTCGGTCACCATATTGCTTGCAAAAATAAGCACTGTTAAGACTAAATAATGTTAGTAAATAGTAATTGGCAAACTGATCAAGGCTTGAATTTAATACTTAGTTTAAAATTAGAATTTCAAATTGTATCTATGAGTTGGGTATATGTTAAATATATGTAATTAGGGTTTTTATTGGTTCTTTACATTTTTTCACATTAATATTCTATAGTTTGAAGTCACTTTATAAACTGTTATTCCCATTTGGCCTGTTTAGATTTTTTGAGTTCATACTTCTTATTCAATCGCTTTTGAAGTATGTAAATGAATGTTCACATGGTTGATGTTATAATTAAGCAGGTTTTAATTGATGCTGTATTTGATTTGAGCTTGATGCTCTAAATAAGGTCATAATAATGGATGCTAAGGTCCACTTTTAATTGGCATAATAGATTATTTTCGGGTTGCTTAAATTTTGATGCGAGGTATCTTTTGAGACGTAATTATTATGTTACTACTTGGATCATGGTTCAATTGATATTTGTGGATTGACATACTTGTGGTAATACCATTGTGAAATTACTTATTATTTTGGACCTAGTGTACCGTTAATGACATATACCTGCTGAATACGAATGTGCGATTCTGATGATGCCCGAGTATTATTATTTAAACGTCCCCTTAAGTCAATGTGTTACTTGGTAACTTACTGTGTGCTGAACAGTTCAGTGAGAAAACTTTAAATATATATTTTTTTCGAATTAATTTTTGTTTTATTGAAGCTATTTGCGTATAAATTCCATAATTTTTTTAACAGGTTTCAGCTCATTGTCCTTGCGTCATTTATTGTGAGTGTGCATTTGCTGACCATATTTTCTGTTTCAGTGCAAAATATACTATATTGGTGGTTAAAAAAAGCAAATATTAGAAGAATATTTTTTATTCTATATCAGTCTATAAAATCGTACACATCAAGTGTTTTGCTTTCACTCGTATTTTCTTGTGTTTTCTTTGCATTAATTTCAATATCACTATTTTCATTTACATCTATTTTTACATTTTTAAAATTAAGACTATCAATTCGATCACTTTTTACAGTTTGTTGAACAGATACATCTATACTACCATCATACACCTTCCGTTTCTTTAACACTGGCTCTTGTACTGTGTTTGTTTCTAAATACTTTTGTAGATTCGCTGAAAGCAAAAAAAAATATTAAATGCATTGCAGATTTTGCTTAAATGTGGACAATACAAAACAAACAATTTCAATAAAAGTATCAATATTCCACACACCTCTTATAGAAGCAATACACTCATCAAGATATTGTTTCTTGTTAGAATCTCTTGCTAACGTCGGTTCTACTGGCAGCATGTACCCAGGGCCGTATTTAGTCCAATACTGGTGTTCAGGTATATTCTCGTCCAACGTTACACCAGTTACAAGGGCAGTGATCGATGTCCATAGTCGAGCTGCATTTGCGTGATTGTATCCTCCTGTACAACAGTTTATGAAAGTTAGTACTCTCATTCAGATCTCCCCATTTTTATCTCCATGAAGTAGATGATACCGTGACGGCTAATATAATATTTTTTAATATCTTCTAACTAGCTACTGAGCATTTCTGGATGCAACGATTTAATTAACGTGTGACGTGACGTCGCAACACTAGCATAAAAATCGAAGACGCCAAGGGAACTTTATTTTCAGGGAACCAAGTCTGATAAACATGACCGCATGTTATCATAATTTAATTAGTCATCAAGAAAAGCAATCGCTAGAATAACGATAAAAACTTGAATGCATCATTACATTATTATTATGTAACTAGCGGCCGCCAGCGACTCCGTCCGCGTGGGTTTCGGTTTCCGCACACAGTGTTACTATAGATAGCTTAAAGCCTTCCTTGACAAACGGTAAGTGGACTATCCAACTCAAAAGATTTTGTCAATTCGAACCTGATAGGCTAGCCACTTTGACGAATACGCCATCCGCTTTCGTAGCGACTTATATCTCCATCCCGCTCACATAAATATGTAGTTCGTGTACGGGGTGGCAATACATATTATAAGTCGCGACGAAAGCGTATGGCGAATTCGTCAAAGTGGCATCTTGGCTAGCCTACCAGTAGTCCCTGAGATTAGCACGTTCAAACCTATCTGGATCAGTTTCACGGGTTATTGTGAGTAAACCGTAAAAGATAGATATATGCTGTCAAGGGATATTTTTTAGACAATTTTATTTAGAATATTTCCGTCTTACATGATTTCTATGTAACTTTAACCATTAAGGCTGCACACGTGACAGAAGCTTTAAAATTGGAGGAATTTCTCCCGTTTTCCCAACATTTTCCTTCACTACTCTGCTCCCATTGATTGTAGCGTGATGAAAAGTATCCTATAATATGCCCAGGAGTATAAAGAATAATTATACCAAGTTTCGTCAAAATCCGTCGAGTAGTTTTTGTTTCTATAAGGAACATACAGACAGACAGACAAAAATTTTACTGATTGCATTTTTGGCATCAGTATCGATCACTAATCACCCCCTGATAGTTATTTTGAAAATATATTTCATGTACAGAATTGACCTCTCTACAGATTTATTATAAGTATAGATTATATATTAGGTCTGGATAAGCATAGACTATACATAAAAACTAAGATAGATAGGAACAGACATAGACATAAAGAATGGTGCTTGATACATAATTAGTAGATACATCAAAATATTAATCTAACTAATATTTTATTCAAGCAACTGCATTAGGTATAAGCAGTTTTAAATTAATTCCTGTATATGACTCAACTAGTTATCTATGATTCATTTGGTATTTATAATGTAAGATAAGATTACATCACATATAGATTAGGTACACATTTATTAAACTAATATCATTAGCAGGCTGACAGATAAAGCTTCATCTTCCTATAAATAATGGACACAGTTAATATTCCCATTGCGTAACAGTTGATGCACTTCAGAATTACACATGCATAGAATTTAATTTTTTTATCTGTTTGACATCTGAACCTGAAACTAATATTCAGGGGCTGGCGAGTGAATTATAGTAACTTCAAGATGGTCTTGTATCTTTGCCCTTTATCCTACACTAGAGGCATTGTTGGTGCAACATGATTCCTCCTTTTACTCTCTTCTATCAGCCGTCAACTTCACATTTACGCTTTCACGTTCCATACTTCAGTAATAAAACAATGTAATAAAGTTTTCTCACCACCGCCGAGCAGTAGCGTGGGCATTCTCTTATCTAGCACGGAAGATATGCAAGCACAGTACCCGCGCGACGTGAGATTGGCGCCGCCCTGGGGGTCAAGTGCGAGGGCGTCTGCCCCGCATTGAACAACCACTGCGTCCGGGGAAAACTTGGATAATACTGAGGTTAAAACTCTGAAACAATGAATGTATACTTTACAAATTTGTCGCGACATAGGGTTTCCCCTAGTGCAAGCACCAATGCAAAATTGTTAATAAAACTAACTATTATTATCAAAAGGTCGAAATGGCAAGGCCTATACCTTAAAGAAATATTTTATTAATTAAAATGATACTGACTGAATGCACTTTGAGACAGTTTCAGAGGTGCAGAGGCATTGTCTGGCCAGGAATGAATTATTATAGTAATTTTATTAATTGAAATGCAATGAATTTGTTTATTCAACTTTCATTTCATTTCACATAAAATTGTTCTTTAACAGAAAGAATGTGAAAAAGATTGTTTGGGTTTGACGCATTCCGTCCCATTCGCATTTGGTCACGAATTCAAAAATGGTCCCATTAGCATTCGGTTCTATTTGCATTCGGTCCCATTCGCATTCCGTCCCATTCGCATTTGGTCCCATTCGCATTCCGTCCCAATCGCAAAATGGTCATACTGAAAGTTGTTACTAAAATTTGCAACCTACAATTTGAACTATTGTTTCAAAAATGGAAGGCACGAAAATAAAAGCATTTAAATAATTATGAGTGTTGTTTCAAAATCAAAACTCTTACAAAATGAGCATAAGAATATGTATTACTTTGAAATCATCATTAATAATAAAAATCCAAAACGCCCACTTCATTTCAAAAAATATAATGATATACATAGATATTAGTTAGGGTACATTTTTTCGAAAATCAACGGTATCCTAAATTATCACCAACAATGTTAAGCTGTGCTGGTCAAAGGCACAGAACCAGAAACGCCTTAAAAGGTTGGCACCGCTGACTTAACATTTTGATAGAAAAAAGACCGAACTTGTATTTAATCATTAACAAACTGACAAAGGAAGCAACACAATGGGATATACAAATAAAAAACAGTTTGGAAATTATAGACGCAACAGAAAGTATAAGGATATATTTTTTTTTATAAAAAATATAACAAACTTTTGTGAAAACTAAATTGTAGTATAATGCTCTTGTAGTACTCTGCAACAATTTATCAAAAAAATACATTTCTACAGTTGTAAAAATCATAAATACCTATATCATCATATTTTTTACAATGAACAGGACGTTTTGGATTTTTATTATTAATGTTGATTTCAGATTAATACTTATTGTTGGTTATGTTGATTTAGTAAGAGTTATGATTTTGAAACAAGACTCATAATTATTTAAATGCTTTTATTTTCATGTCTTCCATTTTTGTAACCAATAGTTCAACTTGTAGGGTTGAAAATGTTAGAAACAACTTTTACCTCATTGTGACCATTATGCGAATGGGACGGAATGCGAATGGGACCAAATGCGAATAGGACGGAATGCGAATGGGACTGAATGCGAATAGGACCGAATGCGAATGGGACGGAATGCGTCAAACCCGATTGTTTGGAGCATGACAAACAAAATATAAATTAAGAGGGTATATGCTACCAATATGATCATCAATATGATAATTTTTTTCACTATAAACTGTAGTGTGTTAGGGTCTAGCCACAGCTACGGCGACGAGCGGCGCGACGTGTGGTGCGATGAGGCCGGCGACGTGATTTGCGGCAATAGCTGTGGCATGCTTCATACAATTTCCTTCATCTGTTTTTTTCGCTCGCCACTTTCGCCGGCGCAAGACGCATCGCAAGTCGCACCGCTGTGGGCTGTGGCCAGGTTGTTAATGAGACATCTTTGGTGGTCAGGCTATGATAAATTATATTGGCAATCAAAGAACAACTTACTTTTCAAAGATATATTCCATCGTATCATCTTTGTACCAACCATTCAATGGAAAGTTGCAAGCAAACCCTTTGCCAGCCAGATTCCCATTATCATCAACACTCCCTGTTCCTGGGTAAAATCCTGGCTCATACTTATGAAAAGACAATGTAAATACTGATTTGCTCAAATTATATGCATCTTGAACACCATTACCTATGAAAAAAAAAAACTTAAGAAAATACATGGACTTTATAAAATATAATGTATTGTGGAAGCGACATCAAAATAAATATTAAACAAAGTTAATATTAACTAATTGCATAAAGCAACAAATAATATACCATGATGGACATCCAGATCGATATAAAGAACTTTGGGAAACTTAGTTCTTAAAGTTTCAATAGCCAGGACAATATCATTTACATAACAAAATCCGTCTGCACCGAATCTGAAATTATATTACAATTTTTTATTAATAGATAGCCAACATCTCATTTATGTTAGTTTAATAAACACATAAAAAACACATAAACACACATTATATTTTCCAGGAAAATATAAAGAGTAAGTAATTTTATGTGACAAAAAAAAATATTTTTTTTGTTGTTTTTCTTTTTATTATAATTATTAAATTCTAGTTCATCTTTTACCTTTGTGCATGATGCCAGCCTCCACACCAGTTAATTGCTACATCAGCTAAACCCAAGAGCAAAGTCTTTGCCGCAGTTATAGATCCTCCCGCAACAACAGACACCAATTCAAACATATTTGACACTGGCGGACAGTCGTAACCTTTAACATAAATATAGTATACATTAATGGACCAAGCAAGTGGTTTTTCTTAACAGACTAGACTTAGAGACATTCAACTCAAAAAAAATTGAACTTTACTAAAAGTGTAAGAAGTATGAAATTGAAACGTTTTTATTTTCAATTATATAATAATTATTAGGTTTTATTGTTTACTTACCTATTCCAAACTGCTCATCCTGTGTATTGGACATATAATCATCGTCGATTTCAGTTACAGTTTTTAAATAATCAATATATAATTCGGAATGAAACTTTCTTAGATCCTCGTAAGACGCGGGAGATGATTTTACGACTTTCAAGTGATTATTTAGCTCATAAGCTGCAATCAATTCGTGCACCATAGAAGCCTATAGCAGAAATACCGAAAAACACATTAAATGAGATGAATTAGTATTTATTGAATGAGTTATTTTTTTTGTTACGGCAGTAAATACTAACTCTTCCAAGTACAGCCGGTATGCGATTACACTGATCAATGAGGTTTTCATCCCATATATAGCACACCTTTTCCTTCATATTTTCAAAAATGAAGTATTAACCAATTTTAATATCAAATATTTATGTTTTCAGAGAATGATTTCCAACTCTAACAAACAAAAATTCAAGTAAACACAAAAACTCTTCCTGTCACATTCGATTATTGTCAATGTCAAGTGGAAACTAGCGTTCAGAAACATAGAAAATAATAATAATATAATAAAAATTAAGAATGTTCATCGATTTTGCGGAAATGTGTACTAGTTTTCTTTAACGGTATTGCAATTAATCACAATAATGAATTAATGATAGAGGCAATACAATTAAGTCTTAAAGCGATCTTTAAACGAGTGAGTAAGAGAGATTCAATCCTGTGTGATTTTTGTTATCGTATTTTTAATTGTGTTTATGTACCAAATAAACATTTTTCTATTTCTATTTCTATAGATGCCGCTTCACATGATGTAAGGCGGCATCTCTCTTACTCACTAGTTTTGAGATCGCTATAAATTTATATCAAAGGAATAAAAAATAGTTATTATTTTTTTACAGTTTAAGTACAGCAGCATTAATAACATTTATTTTGTTGATAATAAATAATGGAAAGGAACTTTCTGACTTAAAGGCAGTAATAGACAAAAGAACTATAAATACCACGACATCATGCCTAAAATGCTATGTTTGCTTATGGTTTATACTTTCAAACTCATTGGTGGAATAAATTACTGGCGAACACTTCATTGGCTAAAGTTCTCTGAAGCTTAGAAGGGTATGCCAATCAGATGAAAGTTCAAACTGAAAAACAAGCGTCCATTTTCTAAAGTAGTCGCCAGGGGGGTGACAGTCCCTACACAGATAAAAATTAGTAAGAAGACAACGCCATCTAGATTATAAAAGGGTTAAACAAAGTAAGAGAGTTTGCTCAATATGGCCCTAGATGTCGCTACCGGTGTGTAATAAGCAAATTTTTGTACTTTTTGAAAATAAAAAGAACACTTTAATTTGGTTTCTTTTAAGTAGAGACGATTTATTAATCATAAAGAATTTAATTGCTTTTATCAAAATTAAATTATTATTTTTATAGGGCAATGTAGCAATGTAATCGCCACACTGAAAACAAAAAATGGAGTCAGTCAGTTCAGTCACCAAAATGATAATCTGCGTTTGCGCATGCTAAATTTTTATATTCTGTCAATTTTGTGTTTAATAATGTGTTTTATTACTATAAACGTTGACTGAAGAAAGATCGTTGAATTGAGTGTTAAACGGATTTGATTGAATACGGATTTGACTGATTGCAATGCAGACGCTAATTGATTTTGCAATGTGAAACTTGTATCAAAACATTACCCTAATTTTAATACGAGATCTGTGAGATGAGCATAAAATAAATAATGTTGTTGTTTTATTATAATTTACTTTAGTTTTACAGTTATAATATGTAAGTCTAAATAGTATCACTTACGTTTAAAAAAGGTTAATGCAAGTTCGTTTTAAAGCTAGGAATGTTTGTATTTTTAATTGTATTCTTATCTAATTAAGATTTGCTTTTTATTTTTATGTTGTTCCTAGTAATTTGTGAAGTTTTCACAACTTTTGTTCGTATTTACCATTACCTTCATCATTGTAAATTGAATCATAGTTTTATTTCTAAGTGTAAAATAAATTCGACTTCGTTATAGAATATGTTGTTTTATTATGAAGATACCTTCCTGCTATTATATGTTATTTTTTCACCTACTTGTAGGCTTATGTATTGTAAAAGCTATCCCACCTTTATGTTCTAGTAGATAACTTACCGCAAACATCGTCATTTACAATAATTTTTATTGAATATTCATTAAAACTAACGATGTCACGATAAAATAATCTACTAGCTTCGTATTGTAAGAGCTATCTACCTCTAAGGTTCTAGTCTAGAACCTTGGTATTGTAGATAGCTCTTACAATACCAAGCTTGCCTAATACATACGTGTGTGTGTAACTATAAATATACACCCACACACGCATACACGTGTATAGCTATAGCTATAGGTATATGCGTATATACAATTAGTTCCGGCGAATATAAACCAGAGGCGCTGTTTCAAATCGGTCGGCCAAAAACTACCGCGAGAGGTCACTCTATTCCCGTAGTATTATTATCCTCTATGGTAGTCGCCTTCAATCAATTTTGACGTTTAGTGTTTAGCTCTAATTATTGGCGATTTTACGATAGTATTACTAGTTGTTAAATGTAATAGTGAATGTTAATTTGAACGGTATGTAAGCAGAACTCTTAAAAATATTAAATGCCACACTCGTGACATAATAGTGGAATAAATCACATGATAAGTTCATGCCATCCCAATATGACAAGGCCTGTTACAAAACATTGGTAACACGAGCTTAGTGTGTCCAGTTTTGTTTGTGTCAGGTTCGGCTACATCGATGATATTAAGTGAATATCTTCTTCTGGTAATCAAGTTCAAGTTGAAATGGTTCGAGGTTAGTATATTTTACCTATATACTTAAAAATATCACATTAGAAAATTGACGCGCTCTTTGTTCATTTTACCCTCCAATTTGATTTGAGGTAATCGTTCAGTATGTTTTGTTGAGATATAGTTTAGCATCTCAATTTATGAACAAAGCAGACGTATTTCAATTTATATTATTACTTTATTTAAGTCATACAATGCATGTATATTGCAAAATATAATTATATCGTGTCATGCGGTAACATTAGAAGCATCATTTGTATTTGGTGAAGGTTATAATCTGTTCTACTAATATTAATTACAAATTTATCTTTTTTATGTGAAGATTTATGATCTGAGAAACATGACCTATTTTTATAGGTAATTCCAATTTTGAGATCTCATAATTTTAAACATAGGTAATTTATTTATTTTTATATGACTTTATCTTAGTTTTATTTCTAGCAGTAATATATTATATGTCATCTGAATATGTTCAGAAAGTAGTCAAAATCATATTTGTATTTATTCAATTTTAGTACAAGTATGCCATTAAAATGTAATAAAATTATTATTACTTAAAAAATCTTGAGGTGCACAGATCAAAGCTATTATTTCATCTAGATCATAAAATTATATCTTAGGATAACTATAGGATGACAGTAAATGTGTAATTCTTCCTTTATTACTTCTATGTCTATGTAATTTATAAAGGTAATGGAATGCATGTAAGGAATGGTTATGGGCTACCAAACTTTGATGTCACAAAGAGTATTATATTGATTCAATAGATTTAAGAACCTTGGGAATTATATAATTGGGGTATATTCAGCAAAATTATACCAGAAGCATAATATTGAGGATTGGTTTCAGCCAATGCTTTGATGGCAGGGCAAGAGGGAGTGAAGACTCCGCACCGCATTGAGCTGTGTGAGGAGCCGCCTGTCAGACCTACGCGCAACTATAGAAAGCGCAGGTAACTGAGGCATATCATATCTCTTTGTCTCAATAATGTGGCAAACCAAGGGGTCATCTTATTTAATTTTATTTATTTCCTTCCCTAATTTTCCCACCCCAGAGGGGCTAGCGTGTGCAACATGGGATCATCTGTCAATCTGTTTCTCTCCTTTTTTATCTAAGGAAGAAACAAGACAATTAGATTGACAAAACAATTTCGCGCTGCGCATGTTAGCCCAACAGATCACACCATGTCAAATCTATCCTCCCACTCTCATTTTGAGTTTGACCCCAATATTGAGACAAAAAGATCATTTCAGTTATGATAATGATCAAATGGTTCAGTAAAGTATAATATGAATTTCCTGTGTGTCCATAAATTATTAATAAGTGATGGAACTGGTCAGTTAAATTATACTTTGGTGGACTGTATTTTTTTTTTATCCTAACTTGATAAAATGTAGATTTTCATGAACATGATGTATGTAGTGTATCTAATCCCCCTCTCATATTCATTATCAACCTCTCACATAATATAAATAGGTTCATACACATATTTTTTACTAAATTTAGTAGCAATTCTCATTAAAAAAGTCGAGTGTCAAAACCTTAGGTTGAAATTGATAAAAATATGATTTAAATATATTTAATAAATATTTTTTGAAATGAACAGCATTAAACTTCCTTAAAAAATAACATATTGTAGAAGCTTTCTAGTCATTGTATTCTAGTAGGTATCATATTATTTATTATTCATATTTCAAATTAGGCTAGGACTAACATTTATTTATGTTTATTTCTTTGAACTACATCTTCTGGGATTTCTATTTGTTAGTTATTTTGGTAATTAATGGCAGCAAACAACACTGAGCATTAATAGCATCAGTGCAATCCAAGCTTAATCTCATTGGCATGTTTCATTAGTTAAGTGATCCTCTTACAAACTTAGTCCAAAGTAACATTAATTAACTAATTGACCTGAAGGTGTGCAGTAATTACCTGCTTAAGTAATGAGCTTCTAAAGGATCTATAATACTGTATTAACACTGGTTGAGCTTTAACACTGTCATTTGTGTTAAAGGATTATAGCAGAAACTCAGTCTAAGACAGAAAATGTATTGAAGAGTGAGCCGCCGTCGAAGAAGACAGAAGTTAAGTCGAAGCCTTTGAAGACTAGTAACGGGATAACAAACATGACGAACGGACACACAGCGCGCTCCCGCGCCGCCCGGGCGGCTGCGAGGGCGACGGAGAGCCACAAGCTGACTGAGTACTTCAAAGAAGAACTGAAGAGCCCCAAAGTGGAGCCGCCGCAATCGCCGCCCCGTTTGGAAAAGACCGTCAATATAGACACAAAAGTTGTCAATGGAACAAATCACAAGCTAACAGAATATTTTCCGGTCAGAAGGAGCGTCAGGAAGACTTCCAAATGTGTTATGGCAGAAAAGATGAGGGACTTGGAAAGGGCAGTGAGGGAAAATAGAGAAGATGGTCTTCAGGTTAGTACTCTTACACTTAGTCCTATGGCATTCTAAAGACACTTTTGAGTAGTTATTTCTATGAATTCCTGATAAGTGTAATACTTGTTGGTGCAAAATGCATGCATTCTTTACTTTGTTAGCACTTATGCAATAAATTGGCAAAGATAATTATTTAGAACAGGGCTGTCCAAACCATGGCCCGCGGGCCGCATGCGGCCCGCGGCTTGTTTGATTGCGGCCCGTAGAACCTTTTTTAACTGACTTCAAAAAAAGTCCGGTTTCCAAAATTAACAAGCAAATTATTTATTTTTCTCGCATCAAAATCGAATGTTTTGGGTATGTTCCATTACGTTGTTCACATCGTATCATCGTTACGTTAAATTGTTCAAGACGTCTCTACAACAAGATGATTTTTCTCTTTTTCCAAGTTGTGAAGAACATTATTTAGAGATGAAAAATTTTGAAGAATGTAATTTCTTGGACCACCTCAAATACATGGACGAAATAATCGTCGAATTTGAGCGGTGTTTCGCAGATTTTGAAAAAATTGAGAGTGATATAGCACTCTTCACTCAACCATTAACAATCGCAGTTGAGACTGTAAACATTGATTATCAACTGGAACTGTGTGATCTGCAATCAGAACCCTTTTACAAGGGCAGAACAGAAACAGGCATTGATTTTTATAACTCCTCGCTGAACGTTTCCCGACACTGACGAATTTCGGACAAAAAATGGGCTCGATGATGGGCAGTACCTACCTTTGTGAAAGTGCATATTCGATACAATGAAGTTTATTAAGTCTAAATACAGGTCTTCATTGACAGATACTTCACTTAAGCATGCACTGCGCCTAGCTACTACTAATATTAATGTTGATATTGACAGAATTGTAAAAGACAAATTAACAAAACAGTAGGTTATCCACCTACTAAATAAAGTAACAAATAATTATAAACTGTTTTTTATTTTTACAAATATTTTGCGGCCTACCAATGTATTTAGTATTTTTTATTGGCCCTGGGTCCCATCTAGTTTGGACACCCCTGATTTAGAACCACACAGCTTAGCTTTAATACGATTTACGATTACGCACACATGCATCTTAAAAAGGTATGTTAATTAATTATCCTGTAAACTAGGGGAAGTATTTATGAACCACATCCATGCATTTATTTTTAATGATAGCAGTAGCTCAAACAGAAAAAAGTGGTTTTTCTAGTGTCCTTTGAACTAGTGGTTAACCACTCGTCCAGTGGTCTCCGCAATTTTAATGCAAGTAATTACAATCAACACTCATGGTTAGAACAAAAACAAGTTTTCCACTGCATGAACATAATATTTTGTTCACATTAAAGGGGTGTCGAACTTACGTTTTTTAAAACAAGCCGTTTAGACGTTATCTTCCCCTACCCAGATGAGGATAAGTTCATAGATACCATTTCGTGATTCGTGTGGACGGGTTGGGGACGACAATAGTGTGAACCAGAACGCTGGCCGCCTATCCCGTTAAATGTCCTGTACGGTCTTGACAACCGCACATTCTGCACATCAGCTATTTTATTGTGTCAATTTACAATGTAATCAATTTAGTACGAAAACATTACCCGTGACTTGTACTCGCATCAAATATCAATTTAAGTTAATAAATCAAGTTATCAAATCAATCGCTATCATTTCTGTCAATATTTTAAAGTTGTACAGCATCAGCTCGTACATGTCCCTTAGTCGCATCTTAGTATCTCCACGAAAAGAACATGGCCGTCTTTCACCTATTAGGAACTCTGGGCACATGGGTCATTAACCTATTACCCTTAGCACATGGGCCTTTAAACCTCTTGTTTGGTAAACGTGGGCCCCCAAGAACCTGGTCTGAGGGCCCCAACCGATCGCGGGGCCCTGGGCACGTACCCATTGTGCCTAATGGGGATGACAGATCTGTGCGTTAGTACTTTTCTACTTAAAGCAGGAACACCACAGCATTTACTTACTTAAAGCGTTCCACTACAGGTGGCGTACTTCGACGGCAAGGGTCGCGGCGTGATCGCGACGCGGTCGTTCGGTCGCGGGCAGTTCGTCGTGGAGTACGCGGGCGAGCTGGTCGGGCCGGCGGAGGCGCGCGAGCGGGAGCGCCTGTACGCGCAGGACCCGAGTGCCGGCTGCTACATGTACTACTTCAGGCACGGCGATCAGCAGTACTGGTGAGTTGAGTAGTCTTTACTTCGCCAGCTCATTAATATTCATATCATTTATTCACCATTTTGCAACAATACAATACACATACAATTATTATACAGTACAGTGTATGAGACAAAACCTCTTCGAGGTATTGTGAACTTAATCTAACAGTATAATAATATAATCTAATCTAATTGCAGTTTATAAATAATCATTAATGTATGCTGGGGTACTGGCCCTCGTTATGAATGGATAGGGAGACTTTTTACTTGTCTTGCGGTTTTTCTAGACATTCTGCTACTAGTCTTACTAACTCGCAGATAAAAAAACTCAAAAAGGCCTTCCTTGTGGAGCCCTAGGACAGGCCTTTCGCCAGCAGTGGATTGCGATAGAGGCTGATGATGAAGCCCTTTAAAACTGCTAATTATCTCGTCAATTGAGCTGGGCAGACCTGAATCTTCTATGATAAAGTAAAATTTCAGTGGGGTACTTGCCCAGTCAAGTGAAAAATATCTGATATGCTCTACCACTACAAATAGATTTCCCTATTTACACTTGATGCCCAAAGCATATTTATTGAGTTCTAGGTATTTATTTGTTTATTTGACCAGTATATTGTTCTCATTGGTATTTTCGCGCCTATTTGTAAACTTAACTCGGTACACATAGGTATATATGCACTTTCCTAATGCGACTCAAATTAATACAAGTCCGACATACAGTCCAGTTTATTCCCACCTATTAAAGTCGCTTCTCCCTTCCAGCATCGACGCGACAGCTGAATCGGGACGTCTAGGGCGGCTCGTCAACCACTCGCGGAACGGCAACCTCGCCACGAAAGCTGTGTGGGTGGACGGGCCGCGGCTGGTGCTGGTCGCAGCGCACGACATCGCCGCGGGGGACGAGCTCACGTACGACTACGGGGACCGATCGAAGGAGTCGTTGCAGCACCATCCGTGGCTCGCGCTCTGACCTGGGTGAGTAACACTTCCAATGGGTAGCTCCCGGACCCGTCTTTTCCACTGAGCACATTGGGCACGTGCCTTGGGCCCCGACACCAGATTCTGGGTGCCCCACATTTACCAAACAGGATTTACGGCTCTGGTACCAGACTAAGCTCAATACTTGTTATGTGGAAGCTAGGAGATTAGTGAGTAGTGGGACGAACGTGTCTAGTTCTAAGCCCCACGGCTAGCTAAGCCTGTACGCTATGGTGCATACTTTTGTAAACATCAATTAGTAAAAATGCCGATGTTCATCACCGATTTTCTTTTTGTCCACAGGCATATCTCCAAAAATCTCAACTGGGCTACTAAGCACTATTTATTAATTTAGTTTTAGTTATTAAAGAGTTTGTTATCAAAGTTTTTGTTTTAGGTTGAACTACTGATTGTATTGTTAAGTAGTGTAACAAGTGGCCTAACTCTAGTTTTGATATGTGAGAATTTGAGTGGGAAATACTGCCTTATGCCACTTGTGATTTGAACGAAAGTTAAACAACAAGTTGTTTAGTGTAAGTCGAGATGATGAAAGGTGTATTAATGAACACCATTTTGTATCAATGACGTATGAACTGTTTTCAAAAATGAGGCCTTTTAATGGAAGATATTGAAGGTTATAAATCTTTGAATGGACAGTATCTGTTTTGAAATTCGTATACGGTGATGGAAAGTGATTTGACGTGGTATTTTATATGCATGTTTGTATATTGCCAAAAGGACGGAGATTGGATAGTTAAAGTTAGGGGATCCTAAGACTTAACGAAATTGGGAAGGCAAAACATGAACTATTGTTAGAATAATAAATTATATTATTTGTTATTCATATGGAACTAGTCTCGCGCATACCAGCTTGCACAAAGCCTTATACAGGCTGAGCCAGAGACGCTGATCACACGGTACAAAGGAAATTATTGTTGCGTTGCAACATGTCACAACTAAACTAAGTGTGTTTTAGACAGGCTAACGAGTTAATTGTCCACCAGGTGTGATAACCGTTGCCTATCTGTCAACCCCAGGGGTACATGGAGACATCGTTGTAAACACAATTCCCGGTCAAGACACCAACTCGAATAGTTATATTATTAACGTTAGTATATTTGTAATGTTATTTAAACTGGAGACGCGAGGTTGTAAGAATTGCTCACTGCGTGTTTATTCATGTGTCCAAAAATATCCAAAGTTCTCTAAAATCACTATAATTTATATCATTTTGTGACATTAAATAAGTGTGAGAAATAAATATCCGTGCCGTATAATTCATATTAACAACTGCCCACCGAAATTAAATCGGTCGCCACATTCTCCCCATTAATGTCTTGTTCATTTCATTATTCTGGGCTGCACTTGCTACCACCGAAAAATATTTACATTACCTCTTTTATAGAATAGAGTTTGATGAATATCAGAAATCCTCAAATATTTAGTTGTAAGTACGTATAATTTTATTACAAAATTTCAGCAGTGGACATTCGCGTAAATGAAAGATTTAAGACTTTTGCGTAGCATCATACTGAAAGATGTCTGAATAAATGGGTATTTTTTACAAATTATATTTTAATTCTTGCTTTTAAAAGTTTGCTTTAAAACAATCGTTGTTGTTGCAATGGATACATGAAGGAGTAAAAAGTAGACTAATATTATGTAAAAAATATCCTTTTAATACCTGCTTCTTTCTGCGTCATATGGATGCAAATTAAACTTCGAATATATTAAACGTCCAATTAGGTGAATTTCACCAAGTTGAGGTGGAGCCCTGTTGTAGATCTCCTTGCATTTTCCTCATTGATATTTTAAGTCCATTCAGACTAATTAAATAAATTATAAGCGTATGTGTGATAGACTGTATTCCCGGATTGAAATGAAGAAGTAATAATATAGGTAAATAATAATTAATGTTACGTACGTTATCGAGTTGTGAGAATAGATACTTGGAAGTCCCATTATCAGCAATATAAGTCTTCATAATAAAATTAGCAAACTTTATATTACTGCCTGTACTGTGTACTTACACAGACGGTTACTGAAATTATTCCTCTTCGTCACTTCTCAGTAGGTTTTTATTATTAATGATGTAGATGTTATACAAAACGCCACAACCCGACAACGTACAACAAATAAAATTTGATACATGTCAAAGTAGAATGAATTTATTGCTAAGAAATTTTTTATATGTATCTAAGATATTGATCTTAAGCAAATACTAACTGGTGGGATTAGCCGTGATCACCAAAAGAGTAATTAATTAATTAATTTCTATTAGATGTTGTTAATGTTTATTGTAAAGGTTCGCAGTCATTGAATTTGAAAAGTTTCGGGATATTTGGAACACCTCGATTTGTAGATATGATATAATAACAGAAAACCAGTACAAAACTACATATTTTTGTTTACATTAACATTTCCAAATGACTTTAAAAGTCAATCAAAGATTATTTATTTATTAATAATGTAAGTAGTATGTACATTATGGTTTTAGTCTTACACTGGTAGCCCCGTCCTAGAACAATTTTTTTTTTTGCAGGTCATTCTAATATCCTGCAGAAAATATCCTATTAGTGAATTCATTTTTCTGAAATATTAAAAAACTTAACTATTCATGGTGGGTAGTGAATAAATAGTGTTCCTTGTCCCTTAAGTGGGAATATTATCTTTACAATGTACTTTCTATTTGTTTTTTTCTTAGGCATATCAAAAACTGCATGTAATGATTTACCTCGATGATTTCTAGGTAACAAAGTAAACATTTTTTTATTTTTAATCTACCTAATCGGCTATTGACCGTAGTAAAATTTCAACAAAATTAGACCCTTCTCAAGCAATAAATAATTTGAAAGTAAACCTAAAATTTGTACTTTCAATACAAGTTCAATGCCTGCCGTCCTTATTATAGATAGTGTTATAGTACCAATCGTGCACTTGATTTTTATACATTTATTTACAGACCGATTTTCAAACGACGATGATCATGCATGCATGAATCATGATATTATATGACATGATACGTACAAAATGTATATGTATAGCAAAAATTGAATTTTGTTATTTCTTTGTAAATCACTAACGCCTGACTACATTTATATCTTGTAGTAAAGTTAAGAGACGTTTTGACTGATTAGTTCATATGCCGACGAACACGTAATTTTGCGTTAAATTTATTTAAACGTTCCTAGGGAGGATAACATTTTTATTATTTTTAATTAACATGAAATATGTCGTACTCAAAACAAAAATCGGTCTGTATGTAAAGGAACTTAATGTGGCTGGATTTAAAAATCAAATATTAAATAAATTATGTGTAGTTAAAGTATAGTGTATTATAAGCATTCTTAATAATGTTTAATGAAACCCAAGTTCTCACGCTTAGAACGATATCTGGCAATAATTGTGTTATAACAATTATTAAATCATTTGTAAACTGACAGTTATCTTAAGTTTATTAGGTTTTTACATTTGTAGGATAGTACCGGATATCTTTAATTTATTTTTTCTTGTTATTTATGTAAGTTCATCATCTTTTTCCCAGTTCTAATATGGGGAATTTGCTGTTTCTCTAAATTAAAATAAATATGAAATTAATATATTTAATAAATTAGCATGTTTTATAATAATCCAGCAACATTAGGAAACACACTTTAAAAATAGTATTGCTTCAGTAGTTCCTATTCCCTAATACATACTAACGCCTTGTGTGAATCCTAACCTATCATAGGCTACGCTGCTAAAAAGGCTTCTACTATTTTGTACTAAACTAACATTAGTGTATAGGATAACTGTAAAATATTATTGTTACACATATACTATTCCCCTAATTCCCTAATTCTTCAAACACTAGTTTTTAGATGAAATTAATATATTATTTGTATGAGATGCATTTTGTTAATCTAAAATCAATTGATGAATAATATGATTTTGAATATGCAATTATGATGTAGTTAAATATTTTTAATGTACTCGGTGATTGATTATCTATAATTTTACAGAGAAATTAAGTTATAGTCGAATAGACAGGACACGGATTTTCGAAGAAACTCGAGCTTCATTTGACTGTACCTACTTTTCTTTGTGTTTTTATTTTCGCTGGGTAAATTGTTATTGAAATTGCGATTAATGTAAAGGAAACATTTTAAGTCTATTATCAACCACTTTCTGCCTGGGCAAGTCAATTTATTGTTCAGAAATTAGTATCACAATAGAACAATTAATAATAAATAATAATAAAAATCAATTTATTTTTTAATTAACAATTGTTTGTATGAATATCAAGTGAAAATAAAATACATATATTTATATAACATCCATCCCTCTTCACAATTTGCCCTTCTAATCAAGATCCCTATAAAGGTAATCTAGATAAAAGGTACACAATTGCCCCCCTCTGAATAATACATAGTGTTATCACAGTTTCACATCATATTGTCGAATTGCACCCAAATCAAACCTGGGATATTGTAGAAGAAATAAGAATGGGCAAAATAAAATATTTACATCTTTGAAAAACATACTAAGACCATCCTAGTGAAATGAAAAATGTGACACTCTCAATCTGGTCATAAAATCATTTTGTTGTACCTTCTTAAAAAGTTATGTTTTTCTATGATCTTTCAGATAAAACATTGTCGATCAGAGTTTTTTAGGTGGTAGAAAGCTAATGATATGTAATGTTATGTCCATGTCAGTTTGTAATTTGCACATGTCTAGAAGAATAGTTGATTAATTTTCGTAGATAAGTTTTATGATATGACTCACTGCCTATGTCAGTAATTATGTTCAATGTGTTCTTCGATATATCGATATTACCTATCAGGGATGGTATTGTTTTGATATCTCTGGTTGTATATTCTCAATACTTTTCAGAACTAAGATCAACTATTTGATAATTTTATACTATGCAGAGCCTCGTACGGTCTTTTTCCCAATTGTATACTGCATAGTATTACATTAATCATAATCATATTTATATTGTATTTCCTCAGATACTTTGTAGTGAATAAGATCTACTTAACAATACTTATGGATTTGCACGTAAATAAATACAGTTTGGCGCACACTGTACAAGGCTCGGCATTCATAAATTATATTGATGTATGTAGTTATTCATTTCGTTAACACCCGCTATTTTCTAGGTCAAAGATTGTTAAATAGATGTTAAACGACATAAATTCCATTCATTTACCTAGATGATATGCGGATATAGTACAATAAAGCTTAATTGGATCGTAGATCATAAATACTATTTTTGTAAATCAGCGTTACTTTTCCCGACAGTTTTGTAACATTTGTATTAAAATATCCTTGTTGAATAGATTGTTGCTATCCACGATCAATGAGATGTAGGATTGTACGATTGTAATAACAGTATTTGAACGGCTATTTTCCTACATAGCGGTGTTATGAGACTTAATAATTTATTTTGAAACTCGGGCCGCACGCACTGCCCTAGATAATCCGTAGCGATTGAGTGAAATATAAAATTGAACTTTAATCTAATGTTTTTATTTTAACCTAGTCTTATGTAAAATCGTACTCTCTTTGAATTTGTATTGACTGCTTTTGTGGGGTGTCTAATAGTATGTTGCACGTCTTAGTGTATTTCTTTACAAGTTGTCTTTTTGAAAAGCATGACTACCTCTTGCATGACCTGAAACTCTAATTGGTTTTGGTAAGTGAATGAAAAACGTGTTAAATTATAAAAGTGGCTGTATAATTAAGATAAATATTGTAATACACACTTCAGCTAGGTTATTTGGCGTTATTTAAGAAATGGACACATTGTGGTGCATCTTCAGATAATACAATTGGGTTTGGGACTCGAGCTCCTTGAGAGAGCGTACTACCGGCGCCATTTGATTCACGTGATCCTGCGGACAAACAACAGACAGAAAGTCAAATGATGTAGATAACAACTCGTGAGTCTCTAGAACTCGAGAGTCGGGAAACGCGCATAAACATTCGGTGAGATAATGTTGTGATATGAGAGAACGCATTAAGAAACAGCCTCATATAAAATTATTATTTATACATTGCACATTTGCACCGATTTATTCGATTGCCTTGAAATTGAAAATATGAGTACCTACCTAAGCATTTGTGAAGCGGGAATAAAACTTTATAAGGATCGCAAAAAAAACCTAACTCTAGTGATCTTGAGTGGAATGGGTCTGACGCGTTCCGTCAAATGTAATTCCCCATTTAGGATACAGGTTCAGGGTTGATTTTTATAGAGTTCCCTGCTTTAGAATTTGGGACTACAAAAAGCAAGCAAATTATTGTTCAATCTTAGTTTACTTACTGATATTATGAAGAAAACTTTGTTTGGTTGTAATGAATAGGCTCAAAAACTACTGGACCGTTTTAAAACTGTTTCACAATTTCAAAGCTACATTAGCCCCAGTAAAATAGGCTATATTAAGTTTTTTTTAAAATGTGTGTAGTGCCCGTGCGTAGCCGGGGCGAGCCGCTAGTTTTAAATATATCAAAATGATTCGTACCTGGTATCCACTTCCTATCTGCTTTCTCTTCTCGCCGTACACGACCTTGCCGTCGAACTCGTTGCACGGGACCTTCAAGTCGGGCTCCACTTGCTGTATAGTGACGTTCAGGTGGTCTTCGATGTCCGCCAAGTACTGTCAAGTTTAAAATATATTTAAATATGTGTACAATTTGGCTCACGCTTAGCAGTTCACTAAGAAAGCATGTTATTTTTGTTCTCTGGTTTGTGTTATTCCAGAGTAATCATCATGCCCTGTTCCTAGTTTATCTGGGTCGGCGCAATATGTGGACTTCTTCTAAAGTAATATTAGAAGAAATAAAGGCGGAAGGCATGTTTGCATAATTCTTTTTAATACTGTCAGTGTACATATGTCATGCATGTGTCACAAGCAGCCAAGCCGCAGCAATATTGTTAGATCCCGTCCATTTACACGGCTACTGTTATTTCCAATTGTTGGAGATATTAAAGGGGTAGCAAAAAAAGTGAAGCCCCCATCAGCCAAATTAATCTTCAAAAGTCGTCAAAGGATGTTATAGGTTAGGGTGTTTACGATAAGTCTGCGAAATATTATGCAATTAAGCATTTTATGAGTGAATTGATTTCTATACCTGTGGTTCGTTGTACCACATGCAGCATCCCTTAGGGCGGTCGTCAATTAGATTTGTGTTCCAGCAGTTGCGTCCACGCGACGAACACCATTCGCCGTGGTACCAAACCTAGAGGTAAAAAACGTACAAAAATTCAAATATAGCCCTTTTCATCTATGATGAGGACGATTAAGTGTAGGAAGTACGAACACACTATGCGGAAAAAACGCGATTTTGTATAGAAAATGCATTTCCGCCGAACTTTGGTCGCATAATTTCAGCGTAGTGTGTTGCTACACTTATAGTCAAGACGTTGGAAATTGAACCGAATTAATTAAATGGCAGTAAGTTTTTAGGGTGGATTTTTGTAATAGGTTTTGAAGGGCAGGATAATTAAACCAGTTACAGTCTTCAAAGAAATTATAAAATAACAATTTTTTTTGCTGTTCTTTCACAATGTTTAATAGTGATCAATCTTGAAGTATTCTTGTAACTACTTACAACGACTAAAGTACCTGCTCTTCAAAACCCATTTCTAAAACCCACCCTGTATATTTTAGATCCTGAGAATATGACGTTAAACAAACAAACAAACTCTTCAGCTTAACTATATTATTATAGATTCCTTACCTTCTCCGGCACGCTGGACACCAGACTGATGGCGAGCCCCATGCGCTCGGCGCGGCCGACGCGCCCGATCCGGTGCACGTAGTTAGACTTCTCGTCCGGCAGGGTGATGTTGATCACTGAGGTAAGGAGGGAAATTCGCGATTAAATATTTAACAAAATATACATGTTTGATGTACCTACAAATTACCGAATGAATTCATCTTTTTCTTTTATACAGTTTGTAAAAAAATCTATATGTCAAATTTGAGGGATGGTTAAGGGTGATACTCCACCAAAGCTAAGATGTGTAATGTGTAGCGGAGATGTGTCGTAAGCAGCCAATTGAATTTTGGCCTTAAAACGGTTCAAGCACAGCTTGAAATTTTATTGGCTGCTTAGGACACAGCACACATCTTAGCTTTGGTGGAGTCTCACCCTAATGGATAAAGCCTAGCTAGAATCTTAAAAAATAAAAGGCGTTCCTATATTTTTGTTTTACTTAATTTTTTGACTCCCTGTACTTATGTATACCAGTAAGATTTCATGAGTTCAATTGGAGAGGGCAAGAAGTTACACATTTAGCGACGTGATGTTTGTGGTCTTCATAAGTAACGGTAACTTTTAATTCAGTGTATGAGCTAGTTACCGCCATCTTCGCTGAAAGATAACTTACTGAAAGGCAGTCCGGATATATCAATGCCCCTGGCCGCGACGTCTGTGCAGATGAGGAACTTGACCTTGGCCTGCTTGAACAGCTCGAGGTTGCCCTTCCTCTCCGCCGGCTTGCGGTCGCCGTGCAGGCACACGCAGGACAGCTTCGCGCCATACGACATGACGTCATCGGTGGCATAGATCCCGCCAAACTTCTTGAGCATCGGGTGACGTTTGACTCAAGGACCAATGGCACGCAACTGTCACAGAAGCTGTCAGAGGGAGGGCGCATCCCATTGGTCCGCGGAGCGAGTGTCGCCTGACGAGCGAATCACGTGATCGGACCGAGATTGCTTCGTCCACCGCACACCTTGATACTTGATGACATCTAAAAAACTACTTCTGCGCATCTTAAACACTATGAACTCACTGAAAGGCAGTCCGGATATGTCAATGCCCCTGGCCGCGACGTCGGTGCAGATGAGGAACTTGACCTTGGCCTGCTTGAACAGCTCGAGGTTGCCCTTCCTCTCCGCCGGCTTGCGGTCGCCGTGCAGGCACACGCAGGATAGCTCCGCGCCAAACGACTTGATGTCATCGTGTGGTAGAGATCCCGCCATACTTCTTGAGCATCGGGGGACGTTTGACTTAAGGACCAATGGCACGCAACTTTACACAGGAGCTGTCAGAGCTAGGGCCCATCCCGTGTCCCCCCAGTGTCGCATGACGAACGAATCGCGTGATCGGACCGACTCATCTTCGTCCCCCGCACCCCTTGATACTTGATGACATCTAAAAACAACTTCTCTGTACCTTAACTACTTGTTATAACACTATGTACTTACTGAAAGGCAGTCCGGATATATCAATGCCCCTGGCCGCCACGTCTGTGCAGATGAGGAACTTGACCTTGGCCTGCTTGAACAGCTCGAGGTTGCCCTTCCTCTCCGCCGGCTTGCGGTCGCCGTGCAGGCACACGCAGGACAGCTCCGAGCCGTACGACTTGACGTCATTGTGTGGTATGGATGTTGCCAAACTTCTTGAGCATCGGGTGACGTTTGACTCAAGGACCAATGGCACGCAACTGTCACAGGAGCTGTCAGAGCGAGGGCGCATCCCATTGGTCCGCGGAGCGACAGTCTCCTGACGAGCGAATCACGTGATCGGACCGACTTTTCTTCGTATCCCGCACCCCTTGAGCTAAAAACGACTTCTGCGCATCTTAACTATTTTAAAACACTATGTACTCACTGAAAGGCAGTCCAGATATATCAATGCCCCTGGCCGCGACGTCTGTGCAGATGAGGAACTTGACCTTGGCCTGCTTGAACAGCTCGAGGTTGCCCTTCCTCTCCGCCGGCTTGCGTTCGCCGTGCAGGCACACGCAGGACAACTCCGCGCCATACGACTTGACGTCGTCGTGTGGTAGAGATTCCGCCAAACTTCTTGAGCATCGGGTGACGTTTGACATAAGGACCAATGGCACGCAACTGTCACAGGAGCTGTCAGAGCGTGGGCCCATCCCATTGGTCCGCGGAGCGAGTGTCGCATGACGAACGAATCACGTGATCGGACCGACTTTTCTTCGCATCCCGCACCCCTTGAGTTAAAAACGATTTCTGCGCATCTTAAACACTATGTACTTACTGAAAGGCAGTCCGGATATGTCGATGCCCCTGGCCGCGACGTCTGTGCAGATGAGGAACTTGACCTTGGCCTGCTTGAACAGCTCGAGGTTGCCCTTCCTCTCCGCCGGCTTGCGGTCGCCGTGCAGGCACACGCAGGACAGCTCGGGGCCGTACGACTTCAGGTAGCGTTCGAGGTTGTCGCAGTCCAGCTTGGTGCGGCAGAATATTATTGCTCTGTGGTGTGATTGAGGGAACTTTGGTGAATTTTAGTAGAAAATATTTAAGTAAAATAATATGTACGCAATAAAATTAAAAGCACTGGTTTCCTACCTATTACGGATCTCGGTCCGTAGTGTTGTAGTAGTTAAAATATTGGGACAGTGAATCTATTCTAAATAAATACTAACAATAACGCTACTGCTATCCGTTGTATCGACTATAATTAATTGCAGTGTCTGTAAAAAATTCTTCTTTCACTTTGTATGTACTGGCTACCACGTAAATAAGTCTAAAACAGAGCCAGAGCTGTAATAGACTTAAGAGGGCGCATCAATTTCGACACCCATCGGATCGCACCCGCGCGCTTCCTCGGCCCCCTCTCGTCCTATGACTTCAACGCAATGAGACAGAGGTCGCCACTTCAATTTGTTTCGGGCGATTCCGCACAGTATTCAAAGTAAATCAGATAAAAATTGTCAAAGAGAGTATTGGAAGCAGGATGACGTAACTAAGCGGTGGAAAGCTAGTAATACATAAATGTTAGTATCATAATGATTTATTTTGTTTATGCTTTGAGTGACTTGTATTGTACTTTTTTCTGGTAGTTATTAATACGCAAAGGTACGCGCAAGTTATTTAATTAATAATCGTATAATATGTTTTTTTAACTACAAAATCTTTGTGAATTTTAATTTAATCTTTAAATTTTAATTTTGTCTTTTAATTTTTGATTTTACTTTAAATGTTTTAAATCTGCATGATTCCTCACACATGGCAGCAAATGGCATCTATGATAGCAACTGTTTTTCGATACGTAATAGAACTGTGACTGACTCGTCATTCTTGCAGTATTGTTGTGTGTATTAAGACAAATACCCTCATTAAAATTGAGAAAAATGGACATAATACTTAAGGAAATACTAACATAAATTCAGATCTACTAATAAATAATTTACTTAGTTACTACTAGTGCTTGTGTTAAACGTACATAATAATTACTAATTGTTATCCAGTGTTTCTCAGTGAAAGTGAATAACATGTATTCTGTAATTGAGAAATAAATGTCTTAAACCGTAAACCGTAATTTGGCACCTTTACATCTAATTAGACTTAAAATAAAGAATTGCTCAAAGAGAAAAGGACATTATAAGATACAAGATTTTTTTAATAACGTCGACAATAATTTGTAAATTTATCAAATTCTTGTCGCTGTGCACATGAATAAGAATGAGAACCATGTCATTCTTATTATTCTAGATTTTTAATTATTTAACTGACGTATCTGAAAACCAATGGCAATACAAAAAAATCTTTAAAAAAAGATTTATTTGTATTTTCCATTTCCAGAGAACGGCCAGGCCCGTTTACCTAAGTGCTAGTAGGTTTAAAAAAAGACGTGTTTAATCGTTGTTAATCAACTTGTAAGAATTAATGAACATTAATTAATTTACAATGTGCTATATTTACAATTATTGCATAAAAATAATTACGGCCTGGTTAATTTTAATGTGTTTTGAAATAAGGCCCCATCTGCATCGCCACAATATATAGTTCCGTTACTACACCAACACAGTGTGGTTAGGAGCTCGGTACCCGACTTGTAAGAATTAATGAACATTAATTAATTTACAATGTGCTATATTTACAATTATTGCATAAAAATAATTACGGCCTGGTTAATTTTAATGTGTTTTGAAATAAGGCCCCATCTGCATCGCCACAATATATAGTTCCGTTACTACACCAACACAGTGTGGTTAGGAGCTCGGTACCCGAGCTAGATCGACCGCTCGGCAGAACTATTTCTTACTTTTAGGGAATGGGTAGTACTCCTAAATTTCTTAATTCTACAAAATTATTATACTAGTTTAAAAAACGTAGGTAAACATATTTGTGAAATACAAAATTTTTGATTTTAAAATACAGTGTAATTTTTTTGCAGTTGCATGTACCGCAATTCGGTGAAATTAACGTCTCCCTTACCTATAATATCATTTACTATGAGTTGCATGATTCCCACACACACAGACACACTACTGATTCCCCTCAACCAAATCAAAATATACTATATTTATGTAGATCTCGGTGTGGCACTTTTAAATCGTCAATAATAATAGCACAATACTGAAAAATTCTACTACCGACTTTAGGAAGCAGTAATCTATAGACAAGAAATTTGATAGTTGCTTTTTGAAACACCATTTTTTTGAACGGGTTTAATTTAGCTTGCCTCGTTATAAACATTATTTTTCAATACATTTTCTTTCGTACTCTCACTATGTCATACAGTTCCTTTTGCACAGTTTAAATATTAAAATATTTTATGTACCTATAGATTGTCACGTTTTAAAGGAGCAAAACAAAAACTTCTAAATCGTAAATCCCTTATCTTGTAACAGTTATACACAAAATAAATCAAATTGACGACCCGCTTGGTGTAATGGTCAAGAAGTTGCCTATTACGCAAGAGGTCGCGGGTTCGATCCCCGCACAGGACATACATTTGTGTGCATGAACATGTCTGTTTGTCCTGGTCTGGGTGTTGTATGTATCTATTTAAGTATATTTGTAATACCACTGTTGATTCTGATGTCTGTAACACAAGTGCTTAAGCTACTTAACACGGGGTCAGATCAATGTATGTGATGTTGTGAAAAATTTATATTTTTATTTATATTTAAATCATTTACTCATTATATTGCCGCAACATCTAATTTATTCGTCCATTTATTGTACACAGTAAAAGACTGATTATGAAAAACTAGCGGCCGCCCGCGACTCCGTCCGCGTGGATTTCGATTTCCAATATCCTATGTGTTATTCTGATGTATAAGCTATATTGTGGTAAAGTTTCATTCAAATCCATTCAGTAGTTTTTACGTGAAAGAGTAACAAACATCCATACATCCATACATCCAGACATCCATACATCCAAACATACAAACTTTCGCCTTTATAATAGTAGTAGGATAAGTTTTAATAGTTTAGGCTGGAATTGTAAACTTTCAATTTCAAATTGCTACTAAGTCTTCCAACAAGCGACTATTTGAAAGCATCGTTCTTTCTTGCATATACTGCTCTCAGCCGATCCGTCATTCACGTCAATCCTTATAATAATTTAACGAAATATTTTTTCGAGCCGAGAGAGCACTGAATCATAGGGGGCGTTTGGGCGAAAAAAGCGTTTGCAAGCGTTTGTAAACAAAATGGCGATTGTTAGTGCAAACTGTACAGTTTTCGTCCAGGACGTGTTTGCTAACTGTCAGTTTACTGTGTTACCGCTAAACAATCGCCATTTTGCGCTAACAATCGCCATTTTGTTTACAAACGTTTGCAAACGCTTTTTTCGCCCAAACGCCCCCTTTGTCTTCTCGTCTCAACGGAGAGGTTGCGACTAACCGATGAAACAAAACATGCCTGTGAGCACGCGCCAGGTGCGACAGACGATAGCTTACTGCGCGGAATATGAACGTAGTAAGCGCCAAACTAGTTTTCTTTGAATTACTCGTAAAATATGATATTTTTTCAAAATGTTCTGTGATAAATATTTAGATAATATAATTTGATATTATATGCCAAAATATTGGTTCACCAAAATGCATCGTCTCGGAAATAAATGTAACCAAAAATCAAGTCAGACGCAACTTCAAGATTTTTTTTATCAATGAAAATTGCAATTTTTTCAATATTTTCTGTGATAACTATTTAGGAACGATGCTTGAATATCTACGGTTTTTTTTTCGGGTCATTTGAAGTTCATTTTCAAGGTTTAAAATGTGTTTGAAAATACGCGATATTTTTTACACCCCCTCTTAAACTCTGAACACAAGGTGGCTCGCCGGGAGATTTCCCCATGGACGGGGAATCGTGGAATAACCCGATTTTTCGGGCATTTCAAATCTAGTCAACTGGGAGTTTTTTTAAACAGTAAAAAAATAGTAAAATATCATAAAATATTTGACTAACTCACCGATCCATCTTGTGTTCTCTGATCGCCCGCAAGCAGTACTCCCCTTTCAGTATTTTAACGGCCTCTGATAGTGTTTCAGGCGTGGTGTTGCCGCTGCGAATATTATCTTTCGCGTGCACTCCATCAGTTTGAACATGCCTGCAACAATATAACAGAATCAGTTTGTTGTAATGGTTTTATATCCGTTCATCAGAAACAACATCCTGCAATCCAGTGTTGGCGTTGACCTCCCCCAGACACTCACCGATCACCACACTTAACTTATTACGACACCCATTCGGGAACTCTTTATTGAACATTAGAGAAGCTCGATAGTGCAGCGCTTAGCGCGCTCGGCCTGCGATTGCAAAATTACGCATCGGATGGGTTACCGAAGAAACTCATCTCAAGCACCACCATACTTCGGAAAGCACGTTTATAACCAGGTTCTGCTTCTGGTCTTGTCAGATTGCTGTCCCACCGAACTACGAGAGTGACGGAACGGAAGTGCACCAGCGCTTGCACACTCACTTGTGTACTATAAATATCCTGCGTACCTGTCGAATCGTGAAACGGATCTTACTTGCGCAATGTTTCCCACTGGCGATCCTTCTGTGGGTCGACCATGGTGACCACGTGGTGCACGGTCTCCGGCACCGCGTCTTCGCCCTTCAGGTCCACCCATGTTGGGAAGTGCATCAGTTTCTCCTGTAAGATAATTTAATGATTTAGAAATATTATTGCCTCGACAGTAATTTTTTGAAGTGATTTAAATTCATAATTATTTATAATGCATTTGATTAATCGATTATTTGCGAAAATACAAATTTTATAGCTTATTGAATCGATGCTTTGAGAAATTTTTTGTATTTAACATAATAAATATTTTATATCTCACAAGATCAGATACATTTATTGACTACGTGTTAAGTAGCTTGTGCACTTGTGGATCAGACAGTACAGAATCAGCAGTGGTAAAATGGTATTACAAATATACTAAAATAGGTACATAATACCCAGACCAGGACAGGCATTATGCACACAAATGTTTGTCCTGTGCGGGGATCGAACCCGCGACTTCTTTGTCTAAAAGGCAACTTCTTGGCCATCACACCAAGCGAGTCGTCGAAATTAACAATTAAAGTTTTCTTCCAAAGCAAAAAGAAATCAATCACATATAAGTTTTGTTACCTTCCCAACACTGCAAAGAAAATACTACTAATTATTCTATGTACTTCGACTTACAGCCATCTTCTTAACTTCAAACGCGTGCAGTGTTGCAGAACAGACCACCATCTGAAGGCGGCGGCCGTCAGAAGTGATCTTAGGTATTTGTCGGTGGAGTCGCTCAATGAGCTCGCCGTAGCCCGCCTTCAGGAGACCATCAGCCTCGTCGAGCACGAAGAATCGACAGTGGGTCAGAGCCAGGTAGCCTGTTTAACAGTGTTCAAAATATGTTTTCTAAAATTGATTGTAAATAAGGATGCTTAAAATATTTATTAAAACTTTTATATGGGAGTAATACAAAAAAGTATTGTCTTATTAATGGCGTTTATATGCCTGCCCGCGTCTTCGTCCCCGTCGATTTCCGCACATATAGTGTTACAATATAGCTTAATTAAAGCCTTCCTTAATTCCAAACTGTAGTTTCTGAGATAACTGCTTTCAAACAAACTCTTCAGCTTTATACTTATATTAGTATAGAGTATATAGATATTAATGCCCATTGATAAAAAGCAAAACATTTAACAACAGAACAACATCAGTAATTCTTCCAAAAATAATCCCACGCATGATAACAGAAGTTCTTTTTTTCTTTATTAGGAAAACAAACTTCTTAATTACAATACATTTGAACTTAACATTACAATAATACTTAAGCTTATTTAGTGATAGAAAAGATAACTTCATTTCTCATACCTCCTTGGATAAGATCCTCAAGTCTTCCCGGTGTGCCGACCACAATGTCTATACCAGCATTGAGAGCACTAATCTGGTCCTTCACATTAACTCCACCGACGACCAGCAACTCTCGCACTTTTGGGTTGTCAAGGTGCTTTTTAAACTTTGTTATCTGAGTGCAAGTCTGCTCTGCTAACTCGCGCGATGGCTATTAAAGGAAAATCCGTTAAATATTATTCATCCAAGATCTGATTCTAGGAGCTGAATTTATCTTCTTTTATCAATATAACCTGCCAGCCAGCTGGCATACAATAACAATTTTATCATTTTTATAAATTAAATCTAGTTCAAATTATGAGCTACATATTATCACTTCCAATGATCATGTCATTTCATAAGTGATGTGTACTAGTAATGTGTTAATGGCACTTATAGCCTTACATAGGGTTGCCATCTCATAAATTTGGAAAACAGGACAAGAGGCGAGATAACCCCGGATTTTAGAGTCCGAAATCCGGACATCATAGCTTCACCTTCATAAAATCGTCGGTTGATCGTGGCGTGTCTTCTTATGAAACCTTCCCCGGACTTCTGTATTTACTGTGCCCAGACACACCCCGGATGCCCTCTAAAATAGGACAAATCCGGGGAAACCCGGACGGATGGCAGCCCTAGCCTTACACCAGGTCAGTAATGTAATTTTAGTAAAATAAAATTGTATAGTGATCTATTGTTAATGTATTGATAATATTGAATATTTACCTCAATAATGATGGCCTGTGGAGCGTTATTAACCGGCTTGCTGTCTGCCACTGCTCCTGCTTGCACTACATTGTGTTTCACAAACTCTTTCGGAGCTTGACAAATAGCAACGTAATCCTTTGGTGGGGTGTGCTGAAACATCAAGTTAAAAGTTAGTTTCTAATAAATAACTAGACTTGCTTAACATAGGATAAGTTTTTAATTAGAAGTAATTTTTAAGCTAAGAAACCTATATCCTTCCGAACCATATTTTCTGTGTCCAACTTAGTTAATAATAAGCATCTCAAAATTATTAACACATTTTGTACATAATGATTTTGCATTTAACATATTCACATATTCATTTGATTTAAAATCATAAGGGACAAAAATAATGAATAAATAATATCAATATGTTTACCTCATTCAAAAAAATGACATTAATTTATGATTTTACCATTGCTCATAAATAAGATGGAAATACCTTGAAAGGTGTACTTCCAAAATTAAAACTCATTTCTGCATTCTTGAGCACTACAGCTGGGAAGTAGCAGTCGGACCTCCTCGAGGGGTCTAGTTTAAAAGCTATCCCCAAATCCTCACCATTCTTAGTGAAGCGAATTTCCCCATTGCTTAAACTTAATAGACAACCTGTGGAGAGGAAAAAAATATTTTATTAAATCTCTTAATAAAGCTGACAGATTTGTTTGTTTGAACACACTTATCTCAGGAACTACTAATTCAATTCAAAATATTGGATAGTCATTTGACGAGGAAGGCTTTGAGCTGTAATATAGCAATATGTGTGCGGAAAACGAAATCTACGCACACAGAGTCGCGGGCCGCTGTTAGTTAAATGATAAAATAGAAATAGATCATTATTAATTGACAATGTTGTGAAGAGACAAATCCTGTCAAGATTTAAATAAGTAAAAGAAGATTAACCCTTTCCACGCCACGAGTTTTCGTCAAAAACGTTCACCACACGCCACCGCAATATAACTGGTTGATTAACTAGTGCTGACAATGTTGAGTATCGATATTATTAATTTGTAACAAATAAATCATTTGAAAAAAATATTTATAGTTATTTTTTAAGTTTCTTGGGTTTTATTTTATTACTAGCGGCCGCCCGCGACTCCGTCCGTAGTTTTTACGTGAAAGAGTAACAAACATCCATACATACAAACTTTGGCCTTTATAATAGTAGTTATGATTTTAGTTACATGAAATAAAAATATCAATAATGACCGGTAAGTTTTTCTAATGTAAATACATCTACGTATTCCAATAATCCTCTAAAAAAAAAAGAAAATTACAAACACTTTATTGTGTCAAACCATGGTTGCACCATTAGATTGGGACGCTTTATAGTACATATTATATTTTTTTATAACTTACCTGTTGATTATGTAAGAACACTTCAAATTCAACATCATCAGTTCCTTCTAAAATCCTAATCAACTCCTCTGCAGTGGTCATATTTCAATAAACATTAATTTATCTATATCTATAAAACTCAAAGGTGACTGACTGATTGACTGACTGATTACATAGTGATCTATCAACGCACAGCCCAAACCACTGGACGGATCGGGCTGAAATTTTGTATGCAGGTAGATGTTATGACGTAGGCATCCGCTAAGAAAGGATTTTGATTAATTCAACCCCCAAGGGGGTAAAATAGGGGATGATCGGTAGTATGAAACTTTGTCAATTTTAAACCTATCGGGCTGATATTTTGCATACATAAAGCTACTATGACGTAGACATCGTCTATGCAAACATATTAATAAATTCTAACCCCCAAGGGGGTAAAATAGGGGATGAACGGTAGTATGAAACTTTGTCAATTTTAAACCTATCGGGCTGATATTTTGCGTTCATAAAGCTACTATGACGTAGGCGTCGCCTAATTAATGAGATTGATAAATTCCAACCCCCAAGGGGGTAAAATAGGGGATGAACGGTAGTATGAAACTTTGTCAATTTTAAACCTATCGGGCTGATATTTTGCATACATAAAGCTACTATGACGTAGGCATCGCCTAATTAATGAGATTGATAAATTCTAACCCCCAAGGGGGTAAAATAGGGGATGAACGGTAGTATGAAACTTTGTCATTTTTTAACCGATCGGTTTGGGACTTTGCATTCATAAAGCTACTATGACGTAGGCATCGCCTAATTAATGAGATTAATAAATTCCAACCCCCAAGGGGGTAAAATAGGTTATGAACTTTAGTATGAAACTTTGTCATTTTGAACCGATCGGGCTGAGACTTTGCATTCATAAAGATAATATGACGTAGGCATCCCCTTTCACAGATTATTTCAAAAATCCATCCCTAACGGGAAAAAAAGTTGATATAGAAACCAAAATCCACGCGGACGAAGTCGCGGGCGCCCGCTAGTTAATGTAATAAATCTACACAGCAACGCAAAGCATAACACAGTAAATAACATAATTTTGCAGGGTACTTCCATAATTTATCGATATCTCCAACCCCTAATTGTACAACACTAAATAAGTAGTTCTAGAAACATCTATCGCCTCTGACGTCACTTCCGTGTCTGATATATCAGACGTTGGCGTACGAGACTCATGCATGATCGTGTCGCTATAGTGTTGTGACATACTATGCAATTTACTGGATTTGATCATGAAACCCAGTATCAATCAAATCCACCAAATCAAATTTTGATGCAAAACATGAATCAAAAATAAAGCGTTTATCAATGTAAACGCTTTATTTTCGATTGCATTATTATCGAGTGGATTATACAGGTTTTTGTTTTGGGCATATTTTTTGTGTGTTACGAAATCTTACCAAGTTTAACCAATGTAAAACTTGGCAAGATTTCGTAACACACAAAAAATATGCCCAAAACAAAAACCTGTATAATTTTTATATTTTTGAATGTTTCTATTTTGAGGTACCAGATTTCTGGTTTTGGTAGGAACATTGAAATGGAACATTACTAATGGCACGCCAATGTCTGATATATCAGACGTTGGCGTGGTAAGTGTTAATATCAAAATATATCAGATAGTTCACTCACCAATAACATCATTTTTTCCATAAGGTGCTCCATAATCATCAAACTGCTTGTCATTAGACTTCTTTCCTGTGCCTCCGAAACCATACCCTAACCTGTCAGTTCCAAGATCTAGCCTTGCCTGAAAAATAAATAAGGATCTCCTCAATCTCCTAAATTTTAAACATAATTTTACCTTTAATATTTAATATTTTTATATATATTTCACAGGTAAGCATTTGTAACAACTGCAACAGTAGCTTTATTTCCCAAGGAGGTCTACATATTAGCCAATTAATTTAATTCCAATTGGAAAATTACGATTAAAATCATCTATTAATATCACTCAATAGGCATGAGTCACTGCACCAACCTAAGTATTACTCAATAGGCATCATGCCCACAATATCCTAGGAAATTAATCATACTTACAGCTTGAGTAGACCAGCCTACTCTACATAACCCCTCATCAGTGACTATGGCTTCATAGTAATAGTTTCCCTTGGTGTGCACGCCCTTGGTGGCCCGGCAGCCGTGCCAGCGCTGGTGGTCGCGCGACTGGCAGCGCAGCCCGTCCGGAGTCACCGCCAGCGCATCAGTCCGGTCGAAGAACGACATCGTCCATTCGGAAGAAGTCTGTGCTATCACTTTAGTAGTCTTCCCTTCTTGAATATCTTTCAAAGTCTCCCAAACTATCTGGAGAATAGGCAGGCAGAACGCACCAGTCTTCCCACTACCAGTCTCTGCTGCCATGAGCACATCTCCGCCACCGAGAATCAGAGGAATGGCTTCAGCCTGCACATCAGTAGGCAAGGTCCAATCCATTTCTTCAATGGCTTTCCCCAGTTCGGCGAGGACACCAAACTCCTCAAACGCAGTCATTGTGATCTTTATTAACTACCAACAGCACAATAAATAAATGGTATTGGAAATTGCACAATTTGCACAGAATTTTACATCCAGCTGGAGCTGCGCTTGTTGTGCCGGTGACATTGACATTAGTTTTTTTAATTACAACTTGAAAGCAAGCACGGCACTGATTTTTATTTATTGTTCTTGGCTGATTCCGTGGCACTTTGCGTAACATTCCTTGGTATCTATTATTTTGTAAAAGTTGAGAACAGCTGTTTTTTATGTCAAAATGTTAACCTAAAAAATATCAACAGAAAGAAATCAACAACAAAATGGATTTAGAACTACTTCAGAGCACAGAAAGTAAAAATCCGACAAAATTGTCAGCCGTTGGAAAGACATTAATTTACACAACAGGAGGCCTCGCTCTGGGAGTCAGTATAGTATGTATACCGTTCGTCTCTCCAGCGCTAAGAAAGGTTTGCCTTCCGTATGTGCCTGCTACAACAGAACAACTTTCAGGAGTCGCCAAGGCTTTAGCAAACCGAAGTGGGAAACTATTGGATGTAGGATCAGGTGATGGCAGAATTGTGTTTACTGCTGCAAAACTAGGATTTCAGGCTCATGGAGTAGAATTAAATCCATGGTTAGTTTACTATTCAAGAGTAGCAGCATTAGTCAACCCTCTATATCGCAAAACTAAATTTTACAGACGTAATCTTTGGACATTTGACTTAAAGCCATATGACAATATTGTGATATTTGGTGTGGAGCAAATGATGAGTGAGTTTGAAAAGAAATTACTGCAAGAAGCTAATAAAGGAACTGTAGTGGTTGCGTGTAGATTTCCTTTACCTAATATGGTTCCAGTTCAAACCATTGGCCATGGGGTAGACACAGTGTGGAAGTATGAAATTTCAAAAATTATAAGATAATGTATTAACAATATTATATTTATTAGAAAATAAAGTAGTATGTACATATCAAATCTATTTTAATCTCAAAACCTTCCACTTCTCTTTCTACCGGTGTATTTTGTGTCAGGCTTAGTCTCTTTGCCTTGTTTCCTCCTCCTTTCTTTCTTCTCCAAAAGCCATGCCCTAGTATTTTTCAGGGGTTTTCCTCGAGCATTCTTGGTGGCTTCTCTCCTCGCATATTTTATCTGATTATTGTCTGCTTCATCTGTACCTATAACAAAAATTATTTTTGTTTTATTTTGATTAAGGCTAAATACAGAAGATTTAAATTAACAAGATATGTTGGTACATAATTATTAAAAAAAAAGTTCAAGTATTATTAGCTTCACAAATAGCTTACCTAAAGCTTGTGGCAAGGGTGCAGAGCCACCAGTCATAAGAACCAGGAAGAACTTTTTAGCTTTGGCTGAGTTAGGATAATCTATGACCACACCTCCATAAAACCCTGCCTTCATTGCTTGAGATGTCAATAGTTCTAGTTGGCTCTCGTTTTCTGGATAAAATTGAAATACTGCTCTGGCTGATCTTGACTGAGGACAAAAAAAAAATACATAAAAGTAAAAAATGGTTATTGTTTCATGTTTTTATCCTTGTCTCAATTATCACATTATCACAAACATGTTAGAAATACTAAACTTAATGCATATTTATTTACCTACAATATTTACCTAAATAAGGTGATGATTTTTATTATTTCCTTTTTTAAACTTTAAGAAATAACTAAATTTACTGCTTTAAGTATCACTTAAAAATATTTTTTAAGTAGCAAGCAGACTTTACATATATTAGTCTTACCAGTGAAGCATATAATGTGCTAAAGAAGGTGTAAAGCCTCTTGACAGGCTTATGTGACTTCTTGTCTGCATTGAACAGCCACTGCAGGGCAGACACGGATATTGCACCATCAAAGGAACCAGCTCGGAAAGGCACGCCTTCTCCCATATCAGCAAGAACCAAGTCCCCTTCAGTCTCTCTTTCTACTGCAACATCTATTAACAATAAAAGTTTGTTTATTGAAATAGTTACGCAGCTTCTTTAAATTTTCATATTTTGAACTTGTGTTTAATCAATGAAACATTATAATACTACGCTGCTACAAATAAATAGATTTAAGTAAACATTGAAGACATTAGTAAAAAGTACTTTTTAATCATCTGTACTCACCAAGCATATCAGGAGAGATATCCATTCCTATCCACATATGGCCATTTTCCTCTAAAACTGAGCCCGACAGTCCTGAACCGCAGCCAATATCCAGAAGCAAACATGGTGAGTCTTCCGGAAGCAACAGTAACTCCAAACATCTTTCAGTCATCTGTGCTTGGATGTCGATGATTCGCGAACTGTTTGTAACACAAAAGTATATATTAATAATGCAAGATTAATGCAAGCTTCTTTATTATGAGCAGAAAGTATAGTAAATATTTATTGCATAGCATATTACATATTATTCTATTAATATTAGATTAAGGTCCACAACATGACTTACTTTTGTGTATATTTTCTGGCTTCGTCTGCATTATAAAACTGGAAAAGAAAAATATATGTATCATAGTCATTAATTAAGATATTTATTTAGAAAAAAGCAGGAGATTATCATTATACTAACAACTTCTGGGGGTGCCAAATGTTCCGGTCTTTTCGACATTGTAATAATAAATGTTTGTAACTAGATCAGATCAGTATTCATGCAAAAATTTCAAGATCAGAACAATAATAACACGAGACATAACCTAAACAACCTGACAACATTAAATTGTCAATGTCAGTCAACTGTCACTGTCAACCCTGTTCAAAATACTTATTTTAACGTTTGATAAACTCAATTTAATAAATCGCAACGGTATTCATCACATTTTTTTTTTATAAATTTGTTCATTGCTATAATTAAATAAGAAAGAACATTATTAAAAAGTATAAAGTCAAATGTAAATATTTGACAGATGAGAGCGCGGGAGCAAAATCTAAAAACATCTGATCATATTTTTATTTACGAAATGATTAATGTTTAACAGTAATTATGAAATCTTTGAGTCTCAAGAAGGTACTATTAAAGAATTAAAAATATCTGAAATCCAAAATTTGGTTTTGAATAAAATTGTGTACCTACAAGTATTTCTATTGTGTGAATATTTTGTTTCAATATTAATTTTCAGGCAAAACAAACGGGCCCAGCGAAGAACCAAAAAGCTATTACACAGTTCTTTAAAAATGCTAATACCGCGTCAAGTTCCTCAGTTCAACCTACCTCTAATGGAGCCCAAAATGCGGAAAACGCTATGAAAAGAAAAGCATCTTCCCCAGCTAAGGTAGATTGTAATGGGAAATCTTCAACCAGTTCAAATAATGGACTGTCTCTTAAAGCTAAATCGGAATACATAATTCATAGTCCTAAAAAAATCAAGACTGAAGAAAATGACCAGTTAGAGTCTCAAATAGGCAAACCAAAACGTGTAAAATCTCCCAATAAAGAAAATGGTATAAGTACGAAGCAATTCAGTCAAACAATCCAACCAGCTCCTTTGGGGTCAATAGAAAGCAAAGATAGAGGATGCAGTAGAAGTCCATTATGTTCTAAGAGCATAGAAAATAAGAATAATTTAGAGAAAAATTATTTAAGTGATATACAAAATGGAAATCATGTTTCTGATGAGGTTTTGTCTAAGATCACGTTAGAAGACATTGGGAGTGTACAGGATAGTAGTGTGAAGAGTTTGAATACAAGAAGTAAAACACCTAAGAAGAGTCCTGTTGTGGGTAAGCTGTAATAGTTATTTAATTTGTAAATACCCTTCTGTTGATTATAAAAAGTTAGTAGAATGTTGGTGGATGCTGTTGGATACAAAATACATAAAAATAAATTGTATCAGTCAGTTTATGTTCAAATTACACACAGTGCAGGCCTTGATTAATTTGGGACTAGATGTAAAAAATATTTGCAATATTATTTATATTGAGATATCCTTTCAATTGTGAAGAATACTTAGATACTATGACTATATTAAAATTGGTTTATATAATATTACTTATGTAAATGGTGTAAAGAAAAAGCACATTTTATACATAATATATACTCTGCCTAGTTATTTTCTAATTAGTCTTTGGATAAAAAGTAACAAAACATTGTATGTAATTATAACTTAATTAAATTTTGTAGAGCTTCGTCGTTCACCAAGAATAGCAAAGTCGCGTACTCCAGAGAAAAATGGTCCTTCACCAGCTAAAAATGGTTCAGTTGTCAAATCATTGGATTTTGGTCAAACTACTGCTGAGGAGGACTTTGGTGATGAGTGGGAGTTGAATGACTTTGAGGAGGAGGTAACACTATAATTTATTTAAAGTATTTGTAGTTGTAAATATTTGTATTTGTAGTTGTAAATATTTCTATTTGTATAAAATTTTAAATATGCCATTTAATTGCAAGCCACTTAAGTATCATGCTAAGCTTACCTGGAACTTTCTCACCATGTTCTAACTTGTGCCAAAATGATGGTTACAAGGGTCCAGTTGTAGTGACACTGTTGGCTCATTTTGAAGCTCTAAATGAAAGAGAATAAAAGTATTGTGACTATTTACTTATGAAATAAAACATCATTTAATTATAAATATCTCTGGACATTATTCACACAGCGCCATCTAGCCCCAAACTAAGCTGAAGCTTGTGCTATGGATGCCAGACAACGGATAAACATTACTTATATACTTTTTTTTTTTGTAAATATATACATATTATACATAGAAACACCCAGACCGATACAAACAGACATGTTCATGCACACAAATGTTTGTACCGTGCGGGGATCGAACCCGCGACCTTTGGTGTAATACCCGACTCCTTGACCATTACACCAAACGGCTCGTCAGTTTTATATATTTATTATTTATCATAAACAATTTGCAGTATTTGATTTACTGAATTTTATTTTAGGACATGGTAGAAGACCTGGATCTCAAAGTTATGCAGAGATGCGAAATTCTGAATGTGACTCGAAAACCTACTGCAATAGAATTAAAGTTGAAGAATGCAGCTAATAAGAGAGGCACATGTTTTGTAGAAGGTTTCTGGTAAGTGCACAATTTGATTGAGTAGGATGTCCTAGCACCATTACACTAAGCTAGTTGTCTCCATTCATCTGCTGACATAATAAAATTACGATAAAGTCAACATGGAAGTGATTGTACTTGAAATAACAGTAACACCTCTTGAAAGACTAGACCTACCCTCTCAAGACCGGCATGTATAAACATATCTAATGGTGATGATGATTACTTAAGTAACTTACTATTTACTTTTAGCTCAATGTTGGATTTCATTCAATACTGGCTACTGACGAAGTGCTGGTAGAAACTACATTACTTCACTAAAGTTATAAAAACACTTCAGGTTTTTTTTTATTTTATTAACCAAAATTGGCAAAGATCTCCCCTAAATTTGTCAACAAATTATTTGAATTTTATTTCAGGCTAGACACACCACTAACCCCTGGTGACATAGTGAGCATACTGGCATCCCGCGATGAATCAGGCAGGTTTAGTGTGAACAACTCATCCGGCCTGCTGGTCCTTCGACCGGATCACCTGCTTTCATCGACTAGCGTCGTGGCCGGCGTATTCTGTAAACGGAAAGCAGTGCTGCAAGAGCGATGGAGAGGAATAGACTCGGCTAATGTGGCTGTTAGTATTTTTTTTACAAAACAAATGGACAATGGAAAGTTCATTCGTGTTTGTCCCCTAAGACTCGAAGGTTTCAGTTAGCAAGACAACTTTATATTAACAACATTTTAATTTGATTTCTTTTTGGCTCAGGAGCCTATAGGTTGAATAATATCTCTGTGTAATCTATGGGAGCTTTAAGGAGCTGGGATGATATGTCTTTTAACAACAACAATAATTCCAGATGACAATGGGGACTTTGATACATGAACTTGTGCAAAAAGTGCTCACGGAAAGTATCATTGAGCTGAAACAAATAAGCGCTGAAGCTGACACGATAATTAAAGAGTCGATACAGATGCTCTACGATGCTGGCTTGGGCGAAGATGAGGCAAGGACTAATATGCAGGCGTATGTCCCATCGCTGGCTGAGTTTATGCAAACGTATGTAGCTAAGAACCAGAGTTCCTCACAAGTAAGTGCGTATGAAAATATGTTACCAATTAATTTAAAATTTCGTAATTGTGTCATATCCTAGATTGGTAGATTTTACAAGTGATACCCATATTTATGTGAAGCAGATTTTCTTCCTGAAATAAAAAAAAATACATTGTATAATTTTTATCTGGCTTGAAGGACCGATTTCACTCAATTCAACTTTCATGCTGTTTTAGAAAAATCAAAAAGGGAAATGGAATGGGCATGTTAATAAAATATTAGACATTGAAGAAAACTTATGTTGCCCCCAACTCGGCCTGAAGGGAAAAATAGACGCGACTTTGGAAGTGACTATACACGACAGAAAAGGTATTGTTTTAGACTTTTGATTTGACTTTTCATAAAATTTGATTACAGAGGGACAAAAAGCTATTTTAGTGTAAGAAAAGGTTAGAATAGCTACTTAAATATTCTTCTCTCACTATCATACCTGGCTAGTGTCAGTCCGTAGCTGGTAATGTAGGTATTTTTCGTTTGACCACGGTGCCGGTGGTCCAAATCCATCAGGTGACATGCTTAAAAGATCTAAATTGTCTGAGAAGTATTTCTAATATTTTCGTATATTTTTTTTAACCTACCAGTATTGGTGTCTATTTGTGTAATTCATTGAGCGCGCGGGAACCCACGAATACACTCTCACTCTATAGGCAGCAAGCGCGAGGTGGTCCCACTCGAGCTGAAGAGCGGCAAGGCGTCCGCGTCGGCCGAGCACCGCGGCCAGGTCGCGCTGTACGGCATGATGCTGGCGCTGCAGCGGGGAGAGGACCCCGAGCGAGCCCAGCAGCGCGGACTGCTGCTCTACTTGAAGTTAGTAGCACTCTCTCCCTATAGCCAGCAGGGAGGTGGTCCCACTAGAGCTGAAGAGCGGCAAGGCGTCCGCGTCGGCCGAGCACCGCGGCCAGGTCGCGCTGTACGGCATGATGCTGGCGCTGCAGCGGGGAGAGGACCCCGAGCGAGCCCAGCAGCGCGGACTGCTGCTCTACTTGAAGTGAGTTGCACTCTCTCCCTATAGCCAGCAGGGAGGTGGTCCCACTAGAGCTGAAGAGCGGCAAGGCGTCCGCGTCGGCCGAGCACCGCGGCCAGGTCGCGCTGTACGGCATGATGCTGGCGCTGCAGCGGGGAGAGGACCCCGAGCGAGCCCAGCAGCGCGGACTGCTGCTCTACTTGAAGTGAGTTGCACTCTCTCCCTATAGCCAGCAGGGAGGTGGTCCCACTAGAGCTGAAGAGCGGCAAGGCGTCCGCGTCGGCCGAGCACCGCGGCCAGGTCGCGCTGTACGGCATGATGCTGGCGCTGCAGCGGGGAGAGGACCCCGAGCGAGCCCAGCAGCGCGGACTGCTGCTCTACTTGAAGTGAGTTGCACTCTCTCCCTATAGCCAGCAGGGAGGTGGTCCCACTAGAGCTGAAGAGCGGCAAGGCGTCCGCGTCGGCCGAGCACCGCGGCCAGGTCGCGCTGTACGGCATGATGCTGGCGCTGCAGCGGGGAGAGGACCCCGAGCGAGCCCAGCAGCAAGGACTGCTGCTCTACTTGAAGTGAGTTGCACTCTCTCCCTATAGCCAGCAGGGAGGTGGTCTGCCTATAGGCACCGTGCGTAGCGATGACTCTGCCGTCTCGTGACTCATATTCAAAACTTTTACTCTCAATGTCGGTAATTTTACTGTCAAGCCACGGATAAACACGGTGCCTTATTCTGCTATCTAGTGACTCATATTCGAAACTTTTATGCTAAATGTCAAATTTTACTGTCAAACCACAGAAAAAAAATCGGGTTTTTAGCGCCCTCTATAGTTTCTGCACAGTTCTCATTCGAGTGGAAGTTCCACTCGAATGAGCCGCTCGTCTGGTTAAGTACATTCACCTTACAGAAGATACAGTGAAGTAGCACTTCGTAACTTTTGTGCTATGTTTCTGCTGGTGAATAAGGTCGCCAGAGCTCAGTTGGGGAAGGTATGTGGTTTTAAACGCAGGCAACCCATCTGCAACTCTTGTGCGGTTGTTGATGTCCATGGGCAGCGGTCCAGTCTATGTAACCCTTAACCTAATTTTTGCTAGTGAAATATATAACAGTCTTCTTCTTTTTTTATTAAGGTCGTACAAAGGACTGATTACTCAATTATATTTATTGATTTTTTATAGTCAATCATAGACGAAACAGTTAATAAAAGGAAATCGGCACAAAAAAATACAATGTCCTCTTTTAAAACAGGGATCGTGTTGAGCTTTGCGAGGTGTCATGTGGACACCCGGAAAGGCGCGACTTGCTTCTGCTCCGCAATCAACTTGTTCAGGACCTAGCAGCTGGGCCCGGTGATGTTGATCCAGGTAAATTTAATATAAGTTGGGTATTCTTGACTTCAGACCTGGAGTCCTGCATAACCCGTCGACCACCCCCGTGGCCAACGGGTATGCGTCAAAGCATTTTCCCGACGATAAAAAAAAATAATGTTAATATTTTGCCCCCTGGTATTGCACTTAACAAGCTTTCACTACGAGCATTGTCGAACTTCGTTATCGTCTCAACATATGTATATTGCCATCCAATGGTCGGGCGATTATTGGCCAAGACTGAGACGATATCGAGGTTCGAAAATACTCAAAGTGGCAGATTTTGTGGAGGTCCAGGGGACTGACTCGCCTCCACTAGGTGCGCACTGGGACTTTCCTTATTCTGGTGTAAAATACCGGTGATGATGTTCGATAAAGCGAACTTCTAATTACATAGTTATTCCGGTTTTCAGAACAAATAACGGATATAGAGGATGCTTCACTATTGCTACAACAGCGGCTTCCCGAACCTATACATCGAGAGAATGTCTGCGTGAAATGCCCTTACCTTACGATATGTTCCTTGCATTTATGGTAATTATATTTATTATTATTATTATTGTCCAAAACTTCAAAATTAAATAAATATTTACATTCAAAGTTTAACTTATTTAATATTCATGAGGGTGTTTGTGATTGTAAAATCCGCTAGATGGCAATACGTAGGCGTGAGGTCTTACTGCTATGTCATTGGTGAATTTAGACATATCTGTCAATGTCATGTCAAAATTCACCAATCACATACCAGTTAGACCCTACGCCCACCTACTGCCATCTAGTTTTGCATTTGCGAAAACCCTCATTATGCTGAAATAAATATATATTTTTGGTACAAATATTGTTAAAACTTTATCACATTGCTTGTGAATATGTTTTTTTTGTAAAGTTATATAATAATAAAATTTTAGCCAGAAAATAAACACTATTGAAATATCACAGGCACACAAACGGCCCGTCGGTATCGGAGAGTCACCCGCTATCAAAGCTGCAAGGGCAAGCTTTAGGCCACTTATCTCCCGAACACATTAAGTATTTCTTGCACTGGGCGGCGCTGTTGAAAGCTGAAGAGAGGGTGCAGTTGGTCAACTCACCATTGCACTCTTTGTGGACAGACAATGCAGAAAAACGGTAAGTATTGGTATGAGAGAGAAATGAAAGTCATATCTCTAATATGTCCATTAAATAAGTGCAAAATTAGGTTACATAGTACATAATGGTTAGAGAGTATGTTTAGTTAACATAATTTATTTACATCTCAATCCAATATACAAGACAAAAATTGTGAAATTAATACGGTCAAAATGTATATAAATTATGTTTAGGTGTGAAAAGTAAAATTAATTTTCGCTACTATAGACCATAAACAAATTGAAATCTTATTACAGGGAAAAGCGAGGCACTTGCGCTGCTAACCTACATTTGAAATCAGTCGAAGCATCTGGCAGTAGGTACATCCATGTGTTCCAGAGGCAAATGCCAGAAGGTAAATTTAAAAAGTTCTTGAGTTAAATGCCAACCTTAACAATAAAGTAAAATATATCTAACAACTTTTTTGTAATTTTTTAGTAAATAAACGTGTATTTACTCAATTTTAATAACACTACCTACCTACTATTCACTCTCTGTATGACCCTTAGGTTGACTGGTAGAGAATGCACTGGTAGAGAGGCATTAAGTACGCCTTTTGTACAATTTTTAAATCGTGTTTTGTACAATTCATAAAGTTTAAATAAATAAATAAATTAAGTCGTCAACTCTTATTTTGACAATTTGTTCTTAAAATACAGGTGTTATCTAATTAATAATTATTTAAATTATGTTTTTAGGTTCTAATAATACAAATATGCAGTTCAAAGGCCCTCAAGAGGGAGACTTTTCTATAGTGAGCATTGAAAATAGGCCTTGGATAGCTGCGGGCGTTGTGTCGTCTACGAAGGAGAGAGAAATACATATTTTATTAGAAAGGTATGTTAGGAATTGACAACATTTAAATTTTTTCATGTGCTGTTTTTATTCTCTATTCTAAAAGATTTTCAAAAACTAAACTTATGTATTTTTTCTTTTTCGTTTATTTTCTTTCCTTTTTGTAAAATAAATTATTTAATAACGACTTATTCTAAAAGAGAGTAAGTGAATGTCATGGGATGAACGAACATTGTATCTTTGCTATTTTAAAAAATAAACTTGAATGACGGAAGTTCACACAAATGTTGCCAGGAGACTCTAGGGTAAATTCATGAAAAATGTTGTCCAAGTACCTAAAGTGTTCGTACTTTAAACTTACGTAAATAATGTTTTAGTAAGATTTCATAAAGCTATAAAATTAAATCTGGTACATCAACGGAGCTATAATTTTGTCGCAATATTCAAAAACATGAGTTTTTCCCCGATTGGCCAGGAGTTTTGCCAATCCGGCAACACTGTATGATAAATGAGTACACACACATGCACAGTTTTCTGTCAGTTTGACAAGAAACAGTGTCAAACTTACGTTTCTTTTTTTCAATTCACGATGGCCAAAGCGAGACCAAGATTGACTGTGTGTGGATCCGACGAGCATTGAATTTGGAAACTTTTCAAAATATCTTTTTAGTTACTGAATGAAAAAAAATTAAATCATTTTTTTGTGTCAATTTAGCGAAAATCTCGAAATGGTTTATGAATTATATAATATAGTATTGTAAAAAATTAAATGTTGTCAATTTTGAAGGCATGATATATTATCATCTCACAAATCAAAATGTAAGTAGAAGACGCTAACTGACAATTAAATATGGATTCGTATTATTTTCAGAGACCTAAGTCTACGTCTTCCTAAGAGTACAAAGTATCATATAGACAATTATGAATCATACGCGACTACCGTTCAGAATCTGACTAACTTAGGGGTTCTTATAGAAGATAGCGATCGATCACAAAGACTGAGGAGGTAAGATTCATTCTAATTTATCAGGCATGTGATCAGAGCCATCTTTCCCACTGGGCACAAGTGCCCATTGTGGGCCCAGTCTGGGGCCCCTGCAATCGATCGGGCCCTCTGACCCAGCACGATATATTTTTTTCAATCCGAACTAGTTGTTCCTGAGATTAGCGCGTTCAACTCTTCAGCTTTATTATATAAGGTGTAACAAAATATACTGCAAATATTTTAAGGGCGAATCGTTTAGTGGAAATGTAATAAATTTGTGTTAATACGCTAGTCTCCGAGAAAATCAAAAAATTAAATTGAGTGAATAATTGGGAAAAGTACAAATTTTGTCATATGCCAGACAGCTGGTCGTGTCTTATCAGTGTAATACAATTACTACACTTGTCCTGCCCCAAAAGCAAAGTGTTGGAGAGGGGGCGAAGCTTATAGGACGAAAAGAGCAAATTGGCCAATGCATAAAATGCAAAATTTGGTAGGCATTAATTTTGACTTTTTAATATCTGATATTGATTACATTGCCACTAAAGAATTCGCCCTTAAAATATTTGCAGTATATTTTGTTACACCCTATATTAGTTAGTATAGTATGGATATATGAATTTATTTCCAGTTTAATAATAGACCGCGACCCCCCATCATTCGAAGCGAAGCTGGGTCGCGAGGTGGGTCGGCTCGGCAGCAAGCTGATGCGCGGCCTCAACATCCAGCAGCAGCGCGCCGTGCTGCGCGCACTCGCCGCGAGACACTACGCGCTGCTGCGGGGCCTGCCCGGCACCGGTGAGTGGCAGCTAGGGACTGACGCAACTAGCTAGGGACTGACGCGGCCTCAACATCCAGCAGCAGCGCGCCGTGCTGCGCGCACTCGCCGCGAGACACTACGCGCTGCTGCGGGGCCTGCCCGGCACCGGTGAGTGGCAGCTAGGGACTGACGCAACTAGCTAGGGACTGACGCGGCCTCAACATCCAGCAGCAGCGCGCCGTGCTGCGCGCACTCGCCGCGAGACACTACGCGCTGCTGCGGGGCCTGCCCGGCACCGGTGAGTGGCAGCTAGGGACTGACGCAACTAGCTAGGGACTGACGCGGCCTCAACATCCAGCAGCAGCGCGCCGTGCTGCGCGCACTCGCCGCGAGACACTACGCGCTGCTGCGGGGCCTGCCCGGCACCGGTGAGTGGCAGCTAGGGACTGACGCAACTAGCTAGGGACTGACGCGGCCTCAACATCCAGCAGCAGCGCGCCGTGCTGCGCGCACTCGCCGCGAGACACTACGCGCTGCTGCGGGGCCTGCCCGGCACCGGTGAGTGGCAGCTAGGGACTGACGCAACTAGCTAGGGACTGACGCGGCCTCAACATCCAGCAGCAGCGCGCCGTGCTGCGCGCACTCGCCGCGAGACACTACGCGCTGCTGCGGGGCCTGCCCGGCACCGGTGAGTGGCAGCTAGGGACTGACGCAACTAGCTAGGGACTGACGCGGCCTCAACATCCAGCAGCAGCGCGCCGTGCTGCGCGCACTCGCCGCGAGACACTACGCGCTGCTGCGGGGCCTGCCCGGCACCGGTGAGTGGCAGCTAGGGACTGACGCAACTAGCTAGGGACTGACGCGGCCTCAACATCCAGCAGCAGCGCGCCGTGCTGCGCGCACTCGCCGCGAGACACTACGCGCTGCTGCGGGGCCTGCCCGGCACCGGTGAGTGGCAGCTAGGGACTGACGCAACTAGCTAGGGACTGACGCGGCCTCAACATCCAGCAGCAGCGCGCCGTGCTGCGCGCACTCGCCGCGAGACACTACGCGCTGCTGCGGGGCCTGCCCGGCACCGGTGAGTGGCAGCTAGGGACTGACGCACCTAGCTAGGGACTGACGCAACTAGCTGGGGACTGACGAAACTAGCTAGGGACTGATGCAACTAGCTAGGGACTGACGCAACTAGCTAGGGACTGACGCAACTAGCTAGGGACTGACGCAACTAGCTAGGGACTGACGCAACTAGCTGGGGACTGACGCAACTAGCTAGGGACTGACGCAACTAGCTAGGGACTGACGCAACTAGCTAGGGACTGACGCAACTAGCTGGGGACTGTCGCAACTAGCTAGGGACTGACGCAACTAGCTAGGGACTGACGCAACTAGCTGGGGACTGACGCAACTAGCTGGGGACTGTCGCAACTAGCTAGGGACTGACGCAGTTGCGTCAGTCCCTAGCTAGTTAGCTAGGGACTGACGCAACTAGCTAGGGACTGACAGTACCAGCTAGGGATTGACGCTACCGGATAGCTAAGGACTGATCCTACTAGCTAATGACACTACCACCTAGGGACTGACACTGCCGGCTATGAACTGATACTTACCGTGAAGCCTCGTCGGTCAACATTAACCAGTCGTCAGGCACATAAATAGTGGAGTGATGTAGGCAACACGGGCGCGACCTGGTATTATCCAGTCGCGTGGTATCACTTATATTGTGTCTGATTTACCCGTCTCTTCCATTTCAATTAGATTTACGAAAACATTGAACATGTTATCTTCTACAGGCAAAACGCAGACAATAAGTGTCCTTATCCAGATGTTAGTCGCGTTGAAGATGCGCGTGCTGGTCACTGCACACACGCACTCTGCCGTTGACAACGTGCTCGCCAGGTATTTACACAGCTTCAATCGATTTTTAAACGAAGTCCTGGAAGTTAGAGTTCAATATCAATCAGGAGATTTTTAAATTTATTAGCCGCCAATCCGGGCAGAAGAGCATGCCCTGATTGCAAGATTGCTTGAGATCATATGATTTGTTTCAATTTTTATAATTACAAAAATTATAGATAAAGCTAAAATAATACTATGCATGTAAAAATTATTAAAATAAACAAAAAGTTGGTGGAGGATTTTGACACTTTGCAGTGAGATATGCCGCTCACTGTATCTGACCTTCAGAACAATCACAAAAAAGTCAATGCGACAACTCGCTTTTAAATGTGACATTTTTGACTTATCCTTTTTACAACTATCTACTTGTCATGCTACAATACACTCTCAGTTGATAATTCACAAGGTTTTATGACTTTCCAGATTACCGGACACTATTAAAATCATGAGATTGGGTCCGAAGTCCCGCATAGCTGCGAGTCTCGCCTCTCGCGGTGAGCAAGTGTTGGCTGCGACATGTAAAACTACTCAAGAGCTGGAGAAACTCTATGACTCTATGGTAAGAAAGAACATTAAAATGATGCTCCGTCAATTTTTTTTCATTGTGATTCCTATTATCGCTACTACTACTCCGACTCTTCAAACCAAACTAAACTATGAGATGCAAAACTAGTACTAAATGTTTTGTTTTTTCATTTCTTAAAGTTGTAATGAAATATTTTAATCTTAATATATAAAAATAAGTGGAATTCTTCGTTGTCACTTTATTACTTAAGCTCACCTATCCAAGGCAAATTTTCTGGGTCTATTCGGACTATTTAGTAGATTTATGTGAAGTTTGCTCAAAATAGGTCGAGTGGTTCTTCATTTACCACACGTAGTGAAGCACGTACCGGGCCGCTAGTCTACACTAATATTATAAAGAGGGAAGGTTTGTATTTTTGTATGTAACGTGTAAACTTAAAATAAACTAGACCGATTTAAATAATTCTTTAACTGTTGGCTAGCTACACTATACCCGGTGAACATAGGGTAATTTTGATCCTGGAAATGTGGGGGATATTTTAAAAAAGAAATTACGCGCGGGTGAAACCGCGACGGAAGGCTAGTCACTTAAAAGTTTAATCGAGGCTTGTTATTCGCAGGAGGTAGTGGGCGTGACCTGTCTTGGAGCCGCGCATGCAATGTTAGCCCGGACCACTTTTGACATGTGCATCGTTGACGAAGCAACACAGGTGATAAACATTTGTTGTCTTGTCATTTGAAACCATTCTTATCTGAAACTAGTGGATTTCGGTTTCCAATAGCCTAAAGCCTACCTCGTCAAATGGACTATCCAATTAAAAAAAGATTCTTATAAATCAAACCTGTACTTCCTGAGATTAGCGCATTCAAACAAACAAACTTTTCAGCTTTATTTTATTAGTATAGATTAATTCATTCTATAAAAGGTAGTCCAGATTGTTCGATTGGCATCCCAAGAGCTTTGTAACGAAAATATGATTTCAGTTATGTAGACTTTTGCCTTTTGCCCTACTCCCTATTAATATGACATTAATGTAGGCAATAGCTCTGTTATAGCAACTGTTAGCGTGGTGTACATTATATATAAGTGTTAGTGACATAGTGCGTCTGTGCCAGGTCCCACAATGCACAGTGCTACGACCTTTGTTCGCGGCGAAAAGGTTCCTTCTAGTCGGAGATCCAGACCAGCTGCCACCAGTTGTGCGGAGCAAAGCCGCCAGGTAAATATAGCATTCATTTAAAGGAAATATTTCTTAAGGAAATTATTTATTACATAAGAAACATATCAGTTTATGAAGTATTATGTGATTTCTTTATACATATATGTATCTCCGACATGGTCTAAGAAGGCAAAGCCAAATATGCCAGAAACCGACCAAGTTTAGTCCTTATAGTAAATCCAGAGTTTCTAGTGACAGATACAAGCATGTTTTATAATTTATCACGTCTGACGTGTCAAATGAATCAGAGGGAAATTCCCTCAGGGAATATAATTGACAATATTTTAAAACATTTTTTTCTTTTCCATGCTAGTGATGCAATGTGAGTACTGAAATATATGTTACGTGTTGTCTGGAACTGTTTAGCTTCTTGTAATTGTTAAAGCAACATCATTTTGTTTGAAGTAATGTTCCTTATGACATAACATGGTTTGTCATTACATGGTTTGCTAATTGTTTCTATATCTCCTGTTTTGCTGTCTTTCAAATACTGTGTATTCATTAATTACACCTGCTACTGTTATGTTGACCTGCACCTATTAGTCATTGGGTCATATTACACTCTTTAGTTGTCGCACTACCCCTTACTAATGTCTAGCAGTATAGTGCTGTTGGTAATATCTTCTAAAGCTTCTCTTCAACAAAAAGTTGAAAAAATATTCTGCATATGCCATGGCCTTGATTTTTTAATCAACCAAAAGGATATTCGTCTGGTTTTTTTTGCTGCTAATCTTTAAACAAATTGACAACATAGAGCAGAGTGCAATGATTAAATGGGGTAATTGATGTCATGGAATAATTAAGACTTTCTGATTATTTGGAAAATAATAATTGGTTCACTTACGTTATATAAAACACATGTTTTATGATCGACAAAGTGCCCAAATTATTGTGTCGCGTGCCATTGTTTCGCCTACCCTGACCTGGAGTAAATTTGGTTGTTCGACTCGGTAAAAGCCCTACACAACCGAATTCATCTGGCCAAAGTGTTGTGTAATGTATTTCATCATAAAACATTACATTCGCTACATTCTCATACGTTCTACTACGTTTATTACCCACACTTATAGACGGCTAGGCATGGAAGAGAGCCTGTTCCAACGGCTCGCGAGTGCGGAAGCGAAGTCAACTCTGCAGCTTTAGTACCTAATCATGCAATAAATCACCCTCCTAGTGAATATTGGCTCATTTAAAGCCATACAGCGAAACATCTGTTCAATGTGTTGAGTGTTTATGTTGTGTAATGTATTTCATCAGAAACGTAACATTCGCTATATTCTCATATAGACTTAGGCTCGTATTTACAAATCGCACTCAACTCTGAGCGCGATCTTGAGCGCGAACTTGAGGTGCTTTTTTGTATGAGAATGACATATCTAGTTCGCACTCAAGATCGAGCTCCGAGTTGAGTGCGATTTATTAATACGAGCACAAGTTTCTAACCCACACTTGTAGACGGCTAGGTATGGAAGAGAGCCTGTTCCACCGGCTTGCTAGCGACGAAGCCACATCAACTCTGCAGCTGCAGTACCGCATGAACGCGCCGCTCGCCGCGCTCGCCAACCGCGTCGCCTACCGCGGCCTGCTCGTCTGCGCCGACCAGACCGTCGCCGATGCACGCCTCGACATCGATGTACAGGTGAATACACTGGTGGTCTAGCCAAGATGCCACTTTCGCGAGCGCGACCTATTTCGTGTGCGGGACCGGACGGCTGTCCGCATTCCGGCTAACCGCATAATGCGTACATACCCTAAGTAGCATGCGTTTAACAAGGTTTTAGACGAAAAGACACGACGATAAGGAGAGAATCAACACTTTGTCATTATCATCAGCCTGCCTTGGTCATGACTGTTTGTTTGTTTGTTTGAGGTGACTAATTTTACTTTTAAAATTCTACAACATGCCAAATCAAATGATGTATAAAAGAAAATTAAAATATTAAATCAGATATTGATGTAAGATTGGGGAATAGATTAAAGAAAAGCAAAGAGCACAATATAACATTTATTATTAATTAAAATGTCACACCATCAACAGTCCTATACCTAGCCTGACGCCATTGTCCCCTTCCGTCATTCCGTTCGCTCCATCTCGCACGCTATCCGTCACATTCATCTACCATCCCACATTCATTACAGAAAATATCCTCCCTGCTGGACCGAGCGCCGTGGCTTTGTCATCATTATCATCATCATCAGCCTGCCATTTCATTATGACACTACATATGACAAATCAAATGATGAATAAAAAAAATTAAAATATTAAACCTGATATTCATTACAGAAAATATCCTCCCTGGTGGACCAAGCGCCATGGCTGTCGTCACCATGCAGTCCTGCTACTGAGCACGCGGTGGTGTTCTTGGACGTGCAGGGGGAAGCCGATGAGAGCAAGAGCTGCGCGAATAGGCACGAGGCCGCTGTGGTGTTAGCTTTAGTTGATGCCTACGTTCAAGTAAGTCGTTTGGTTTAGCTTTACTATACCTTTTTTTTTCATACATTGTAAAGACACTGATTAATCAGAATATCCGCTAGATAAAGTAACAAAATTGCTAAAGACTAAGGTGGTCTAGCCAAGATGCCAATTACGCGTGTGCGAGCTATCACTTTCGTCGCGAATTATATCTCCATCCCGCACGCGAAGTATTTGTGTGAGCCGGCATCAAATGGCATCTTAGCTAGATCTCCAGGGCTTCTCCAGCAGGTAAGCCATTGGTCCTGCCCCTGGTACCGCGGACGGTCACCCCACGCATTTAGCACTAGTGCACTGTAATGATATAACCAGATTCCTGCGTTCCTGTCTGGTGAGATAAACCGATTAGCCCAAAATAAACAGCTTGGGCGATTTATAAAAAAGTATTATGTCTTACAGGGCGGCGTAGACCCCTCCGACATCGGAGTGATCGCTCCCTATCGGGAGCAAGTGTCGTTGTTAAGTCGCACACTACGAGGCCGCGTGCAGGCCAGCACCGTGGACCAGTTCCAGGGTCGGGACAAGCGGATTATCCTGCTGACATGCGCCAGGCGACACCAGGAGGGGTGGCAGGTCAAGGTGAGTTACTGCAACCAGTCAATTATCCTTATATTTACATACGCGCATCCTACAGCCCTGAGAGGCGTCACTACATCTCAGGATTGTATAGATGTGCGTGATCGCGAGTGACACGCGTCGTAATTTATAAGAAACTTGTCAGAAATTAAAATATAAATTTATAAAAGGCGTGGCAATTCGGTTGAAAACATGCAATGTCATCTACTTCATCATCATCCTAGCGCCTCTCCCGGTTGCATCCTCGGCCATTGCCTTGGAGCCCAGGGTACGCTGCGACTATGATCCTGAATTGACAAGCCTGGTTATTACAATGGAGCGACTGTCGTCTGACCTCCGTAACCACAAGGGAAACCAGACAATTTTGGATCATAGTCGGGACCAACGGCTTAACGTGCCTTCCGAAGCACGGAATCATCATTCTTATCGGACAATCAGGTGATTCAAGCCTGCAATGTCCTAACCAAACTGGGAAAACCAACACAAAGTGAAAGTGTTCCCCGCGGGATTCGAACCCACGACCTCCGAGTTCGTAGTTTTTGAGCACAGCGCTCTAACCACTACACCACGGAGGCAGTTTGCAATGTCATCTACTAATCTACTTAATATTTTATTACAAAAAATAATTTATATTGAGCTCCGTCCTAGACGAAAATGCATTATAAGATATTATAAGAATAAGGGCACTCTTACCTTACTTAAGACTTTCATCATTATATTTTTTCTTTAGGAAGGAGAAGTGCTAAACGACCAGCGCCGCCTGGCGGTGAGCGTGACTCGCGCAAAACACAAGTTGGTCGTACTCGGCGACTCGCGCGCACTGCGTCACTACGACACTCTGAGCCAACTGCTCGATGCCTGCGAGCCAGTACTACTGGCCCCGGATCAAATAAAAGAGCAGCTGGACAAATACTGTGACGTCTTGGCTATATAAATCCTATCCTAGAAAATTTATGAGTAGTTAAGATTGTGAAGAAGCGCCGCCTGGCGGTGAGCGTGACGCGCGCCAAGCACAAGTTGGTTGTAACAGAGCAGTTAGACAATTACCGTGATACCTTGGCTATTTAGTATAGTTTAGAAAATGTTCAGGCCAAAATTTGTCTAACAGGTAGCCCTTATTTATAAATGTCAAAGACATTAGCTTAAAAAGAAAACCACGAAATACTAAAATGTCGCCTAATCAAGGATCTGTGGAAGCGTTAAGATCACTTACAAACTATTAACTTTTTAATAATGATCATGTAGGATGTAAAGCAGTAAGTTATATTATTTTAATTTTATTTTGCTTTCATTGTGTATCGATATTTCCTATTTCGAGTATTATTTTCTTTGTAACAGCGTGACTGTGTTTTAAGGTAAATTATTCAATCACCCATTTTGTTTTCTAAATGTACAAAATATGTTAAAAGTCCTCAGTTTAATTATTTTAAAATAATTTTATTGCCACACATTTACTGTTGTAGCAGTTGTTTATCTGCCTATTAAAATTCTCATATAATACAAAATTTTAATGAACACGTTTTAGTCACCTAAGTTCATTCATATACCTACATTAAAATAATTTGTAACACAGAATAATGTTTTATTTAAGCCAATCATGTTGCTGTTGTTAAGTTTATGGGTGAAGATAGTGTTTTTAATTGAACTGTATAGTATGGTGATGAATAAATAATGTGAATAAAGATTTGCTATATTATTCACCTTTGTTGGATTTAGACATTTATTTCAATAGGCATTAGGGGTTATTATTACTCATAATAAGATTTGAATGTGATACATATTTTGAATGCTCAGTAGATTCCGCGGCAGTTCCTAAGCACGTGTGGCTGCATTGTAAAACCCTTTTTAGGGTTCAGTAGCCAAATGGCAAAAAACGGAACCCTTAAAGATTCGTCATGTCTGTCTGTCTGTCCGCCGTATGTCACAGCCATTTTTTTCCGAAACTATACGTAGTTACTATATTGTTGAAACTTGGTAAGCGGATGTATTCTGTGTACAGCAAAAAGGTTTTCACACGAAAATAGAAAAAAAATTGGGTCCCCATAGTAAAATATTTTTTTTCATTGAACATAATATACGTGTGGGGTATCTAAGAATAGGTCTTTAAAAATGATATTGAGGTTTCTAAGATAATTTTTCTCTAAAGTGAATACTTTGCGTGAGGGACCCTTCCAAAGTGGAAAAATGTGTCCCGCTAACTTCTAAAATACGAGGATGATAAAATTTAATTAAATATATAATGTACATAACCATAAAAACTACCAATGAAAGTTTGTTCGAACGAAATCTAGTAAGTAGTTTTTTTAATACGTCAAAAATAGAGTTTGTACGGAACCCCCAGTGCGCGAGTTCGACTCGCACTTGGTCAATTTTTTTCTTCAAGTTGCCCGCCTGCCAAGTACCGATTGTGAAACGTCAAGATATTTTGACGTATGAAAAAAAAACTAAGAATATTTTTGATGCCGGCATCGTGTATTCTTATTTCTTATCGTAATTATTTTTATACGAAAAGCCTTATCAAAGTGATGTAATAACGACCTAAAGGTTAGCAGCTCCTTTGTAATAGGCGCGTAACACAGTGTTTGCGGCATTCGCGTCGTGACGACGTGCGAACAAGTGCCAGAACTATTTTAGTTCAACAAAGTTTTGATCTTGTGCCCTAATTAAAACTTATTGACAGGTAAGTTGTTATCTAATCTAACAACTTAACTTTTTTATACTAGCTAGTATTTTAATGAGAAATAATCTAAACTTATATTAAAAATCTAATGGTTTGTTTGGAGATGTAAAAACATAGTAATCTTAGACAAGTAAAAGTTTTGAATAATTTAATACAATTAATTTGTTATTACGATTGTTACGATATGTTTGTAATATTTAAATCAGGTATTGTTTCTTATTGATAGGCATTTACTCGGTGTTTAAATAATATATTCTATATCACTATTCTGTTTTTAATATTTCAGATAATAAACAAAAAAGGGAATCATGGTAAAAGCAGTAGCTGTTATCACTGTGAGTGATACATGCTTCAAAGACCACACGAAGGACACTTCAGGGCCTGCATTAGCCAATCTCGCTAGAGAGCAGTATCCCGAGGCCAACATACACACCCTTATAATCCCTGATGAAAAGGAGCTCATTGAACGGGAACTTAAGTACTTTTGTGAATCTGAGGTGGAACTGATACTTACTACAGGAGGCACTGGTCTTGCACACCGAGATGTAACTCCCGAGGCAACAAAAGCGGTAATTCAAAAAGAAGTCCCGGCTATGATTACTGCTATTACACTTGAGAGCCTAAAACAGACTCCAATGGCAATGTTGTCTAGATCTGTTGCGGGTATCCGTGATAAAACGCTTATAATCAACTTCCCAGGCAGTAAAAAAGCAGTTCTGGAATGCTTTGAAGTTGTCCGTCCCGTCTTAGCTCATGCAATCTCATTACTCAACAATGACGTAAATGAAGTGAGAACTATTCACGATTCAATGCAGTTTGGTAGTGCATGCCCCCATCATAGTAATGTAGACGTAACGAAGGTGGCCCTGAGGCCTAGGGAATCTCCATATCCAATGTTTGAGATGTCAGAAGCTTGGAAAATAGTTGACGATGTTATGAAGAAATGGCCAGAGCATTATGAGATTGTTGCTCTAGAAGATGGTCTCGGGAGGGTTGTTGTCCAGCCATTAACAGCTATGGAACCCATGCCACCGTTTGATGCTTCTGTTAAAGATGGTAAGTACATACCAAAGTGGTTAAGCAAGTTTGAAGGTGATTAAGAATGCTTAAGTAAAAAAATATTTTGCATATTTATTGTCTAGCTACTTACAGGAATGTAATAGCAATTTGTCTTGCTTAATCGTTCAGTTTACACAAGTGATATGCAATGTTTTATGTAAATGAAGAAAAGTACCTTTTTTGATTACTTGCAATTAACTTGTAAGTTGAACATACTTATAATGGTGGTAGTGACTGTCTGGATGGTGTATATTTGCCAATTACCAAGCCCTATGGTGAAGGGGAATATTCATTGAACATTTATTAGAGTCAGTAGGCCATTATCATGTCAGTAGGATTTTCTTGCTGTAACTCTCAACTTACACTAACTACTCTTCATTGATAATGAAACACGTTAGCGTGTTTTTAGCCAAGGCCTTGTTATGTTGTTCAGAATGATGACTTTGCATTTATTACTAAGTAGGGTTGTTATGATGACTGACCTTCAATTATTTCCGTGCTAGTACTGTTATTGACGTAAGTACAAGATTTGTAGAAGGTGTGTGGTAAACTTTCATTTTAGGTGTATTTTTATGACCCTCCTACTTATGCATGCAACTTGTCAGGCTAGACTTAAAGGCAAAGGTGATGTCCAAAAACTGACCCAGAATCGACAGCAATGAAATGTATACCAGTTGATTGACATTGAAATATACTATAATGTTACCTAGGGGGCCATCCTGAAATCGTTATAGTATATTATATATGTATACTATACTATAACGATTTCGGGGTTGCCCCCTTGGTAACATTATACTATATTTCAATGTCAATCAACTGGTATACATTTCATTCCTGTCGATTCTGGGTTTTTTGTCCATACATTTGTGGACATGTCCTTTATTTCTACAAAAAAATGGACAAACTAAATACTCTCACATACCTACCTGCCATATATCAATGTCGTAAGTAAAGTAAACGTATGTATCTATGCAAATACGTCGGTAGGTGTAGCTTATACGCGTCCTCGTATCTCTTGTGTGCTTTGCTCGCTATTTATAGTGAAAGTAATGAATTGAAGGTAAATAATTGAAAATGGTCTTTCAAGTTATATTTTCTGAACCATCAGGACAGATAGATGGAACAGACTACAAGCAAGAACGAGTAAAGTATGTATATTAAAGGCCTGATTATTTTGCTCATTTTTCCTCTCACTAACAATATAGGATTTACGAAATTGTAGCTGACTTCGCAGCAACACTTTTGATTAAAGCAATACACTTTTTTGCAAAGCGCTAATAACTTTTTTTTTTGTTAGTCTGACAATCAGGATGATCTTACTTTACTTTAACTGATAGTAAGCGGATGTATGTAAGGACCAAATATAAGGTGGACTGGCTCAATACGAATAGTAAAAAGTACCCATTGAGCCAGGTAACCTCACCCTGAAGGCCTGCAAAGATGCCGCTTCACGCCGCGCCTAAAAATCCCTGGTACATAGTAAGAAGGAAACACGTGACCCGGAAGGTTTGCCGAAATCCTCTTTTCTATCCGCGACCTCCTCGTCAAATGGACTATCCAACACAAAAATATTTTTTCAAATCGGTCCTTTAGTTCCTTTAGTTAGCGCGTTCAAACAAACAAACAATAATACAAACAAACAAACTCTTCAGCTTTATTTTTGACGGGCCCGTTGGTCTAGTGGTCAGAGACCCTGGCTACTAAACCGAGGGTCGCGGGTTCGAATCCCGCTAGGGGCAAATGTTTGCGTGATGAACATCGGCATTTGTACTCGAGTCATGGATGTTTATAAAAGTATTTAAGTATGTATATCCGTTCCCTAGCTTCCATAGTACAAGTTTCGAGCTTGGTTTGGGGCTAGGTAATTGGTGTGTTAGTCCAAGGCATTTATTTATATATTGGTATAGATGGTGACGTATTGCCGCAGGTTACGCGTGCATAAGCAGCGACGGGGCGGGCGTGCGGCGCGTCCGGTCGGCGCTGACGGCGGGCGAGGCGCCCACCACGCCGCTGCTGCCGGGCGAGTGCGCGAGAATCAACACCGGCGCCGCGCTGCCCGCCGGCGCGGACTGCGTCGTGCAAGTAAACATAGTTGCACTTGCAACAGTAACATAGACTTAACATAAACTAAAAAAAGAGTAACTTCCCGAGTTTCTAGCTCGTATAATCTCGGTAAGTGGGCAAGCGCGAGAAGTAGAACGGCGAATAAAACTTGGCTGGGCCGCATTCAGCAAAATGTCCCATATTCTAAAGAGTGAGATGCCCATCTCCCTTAAACGCCGACCATTTGAGCAATGCATTCTACCTGTCCTCACGTATGGAGCAGAGACCTGGACTCTTACCAAACAGCATATGCACAACCTACAGGTAGCACAACGAAAAATGGAGCGGGCCATGATCGGGGTTTCCTTACGCGATAAAGTTCGAAACAAGGAAATACGTAATCGAACCAAACTTCCCGACGTGGCTCGTGTTGTTGCATGCAGAAAGTGGCGATGGGCAGGACACGTGGCCCGCAGAACCGACGGACGCTGGAGCCATAAGATCACTGAGTGGGAATGGCTTCCAAGAACGGGACGTCGAAACGTTACCGACGACATAGCCAAAACAGCAGGCAGAAACTGGCAGAGGAAAGCCCAAAATCGTATGGAATGGCGCAAAATGGAGGAGGCCTATACCCAGCAGTGGGTTGAAAAGGGCTGAAGAAGAAGAGAAGAGAAGAAGATAATCTCGGTTGAAACAGCATTCCGAATCAGTGGTTGCGTTATAGTAACATGTATCAGCCTATTAATGTCCCACTGCAGGGCAAAGGCCTCCATCATTTGAAATCATGTTTTCGTTACAAAGATGGGTTTTGGCTTAATCACCACGCTTGCCAAATGCGGGTTGGTGATCACAAACCCGGGCTGTGTTCAGAAAAATCAACACAAATTTTTGCCCGACCCGGGAATCGAACCCAGGACCTCGAGAACACGGCCCGGTACTTAAACCACTAGACCATCGAGGCGTTTCATAGTAACATGTCTTCAGATATATTGAATTATATTATTGAAATGTTCTTAGCTTTGACGATTCATAAATGCTTGTTCGTATGCCTATATGAATAAAGATATTTCTGATTGATTGATATTGATCTTTAGAAAGCGGGAACCAACGGATTATCATTAGACTGTTGCATGCATCCGCTGTTGGATGTAGGCCTTTCCCGGTTGGGGGATTATGCCCATAGTCATCACGCTCGCCTCAACGGCTTGTTAACGACAGTATGGTGAAAAGTGTTCCCTGCCGAATTGGAACCAACCACCTTCTGGTTTTAGAACTCAACGCCTTAACCCATTACACCAAGGAGGCAGTTAACTGAACTTTAAACTCCCATGCATATTCATAAGATTGACGAAAAAATATTGACTTCTCTTTCCAGGTAGAAGATACAAAACTCGTGTCGGCCACAGAAGATGGTTACACCGAGCTGGAGGTGGAAATTAAGGTCGCGCCCAAACCTCAGCAGGACGTACGACCTATAGGTTCCGACGTGCCTATGGGCACCGTTTTAGTTAATAAAGGTATGTTTAATACGATCAACACTAAGATAATATAAGTGAAAGTAAATATAAGATATAAGTGAAATGAAATCCCATGAAGAAGATATCGTAGGTTAGTGTCAAACCTCGTAACACCTTCAGATCAAATTTTACAGGAGACACAAAAACTTCACCATGAAAAATGTAGTGACACAAAAGTAAAACAAAAATTTATGAAAAAGAAAATGGTGTTACGAAGTCTGACACTGCAGCCGACGATATGTTATCGTCGGACCTTAAAATCGTGTAAATACGGCTTAATTTCTTTTACCAGGTGACGTCTTAGATGCAGCTCAAATAGGTATGCTGGCGGGAGCGGGCTATCAAAATGTGACTGTGCGTGCGCATCCTAAGGTAAGTAGTTCCACATAAATGTTGTAACTATACCTACTAAAATACATTATGGAAATAAATAAAAATAATAATATCTTTGAACTAACACACAAACTTGACAAGCCCGTTGGTGTCATGGTCAGTGACCCTGGCTGCAAAACCAAGGGTCACGTGTTCGAATCCTGCTAGGGGCAAATGTTTGTGTGATGAACATTGACATTTGTAATCGAGTCATGGATGTTTATAAAAGTATTAGTAAGTAGCCAGGGTCTCGGACCACTAGACCAATGGGCCTATCATAATTTTGGATCACTGAAATCATTCCAATGTTTGCGCCTTTGCACAGACCTAACAATCACGACCAATGCATTGTGGAGCACAGAAAGCGTGAGATGTCTTTCCTATTTGTTCAACCTATCGAAGTATTGAATACGTCATCTTATTAGCATAAGATAAAATAGGCATATCATTTTGCGGTCACACAGAGTAATTTCTTTTGTAGCCCATCTTCTATTATAACATTTGTCTTGAAACTCAATATCAATGTTCGTCTCAAAGTATAAGTGTAGGGACACCCAAGGCTGAAATTGCGCGACCGAAGTTCGGCGGCAATGCATTTTCTGTACAAAATTATGCAACGTAATTTCGGCATAGTGTGTTATATCATGAACACGGCGGAAAGTAAATTCAGCCGTGTAAATTCGGTCACATTTTTCCGCATAGTGTGTTCCTACATTACACTACTCCACACATAAGTTTTCTTATGGGAGTAATTTGTTGCATCTCCATCAAAAAATAAAATAAGTTCAAAAGGCTTACAAAATAGTACAATCAAATTGTTAAGAAAATGCGGCTGAACAGTTGGGAAAGTGATAGAAGGCTTAACAGCTACAGCTTGAACCCTATTCCCTTCTAATTCGGCGTGTGTTGTTTGATTGCGTGCACTAGGTAGCGATAATGTCGACCGGGAATGAGCTGCAAGAGCCGTCCGAGGCCAAGCTACGGCCGGCGCACATCCGGGACTCGAACAGAGTTATGCTCAGGACGCTACTCAGGTAATCATATTATTCATATCAACATTATAAATATGAAGGTATATTTGTTTGGATGTTTGTCCGTCAATCACGGTGAAACAACTGAACGGATTTTGATGAAATTTGGTATACAGGCAGGGTATGGGCAGCCTTTGGTATTAGGATAGTTCTTGTCCCGATTATAATAACATAGCTTGACAAATGTATAAATATTTGATTTTTATTGGTTTGTTACGAATTGGCTTCGAAATAGTGATAAATTATGTTCTTGCGGTCAAAGTCTGTGTTCCTGGACGAAGCCACGGTTGGTAGGTTAGTGAACAAATAGAATTAGATAAAGTATAATGGTTAACAAAAAAATTTAATCTTACAGTAAACATTAGAATAAATATTCGTAGGTACATCATGAACAAGGTGTTTTTAGCACCATGTACGATCAATCACTTAGGACAAGGTCACACAACGACGTGAATAATGGCTGTCTTGTCGTGTTGTTCTTATCTTAAGGTTAAACTACAATACATTTTCCAAACTGTATTAACCGAATGAAACTGCAAAAAATGTGGTTAAGCCATCTTTCTCCAAGTGTAACGTCTGTCACGAAGTAGGCAGGTGTAATAATATAAACATACCTACCTACCATTTATGATGTTTGCTTGGACCCAATGAATAAAGAGAGAATTACTAAATGACACATTCATTAAATAGATTGAGTCACGTGAAAACCGTAAAAAAATTATTTAGAATCAGTTCAGTTCGCATCACGTAAAAGGAGCGCTTGAAGGAAGTGGATGCCGGAAGGGCTGAATTTGCTTGTCCAAAGGTTGACTGAGGTACGGAGACAGCGCCTTGACGGCGCTGTGTTTGCCCATGCGCCATCTCCAAGTAGACCGATAAATGCTGTCAGCTTTACCGCTAGCGCTCTTTTTACAGTTTATCGAATAGATCAACGAGTTGAGTAGTGAAATTAAAATAATATTTTTACAAATCATGGGTAGAATTGAGTTTTAAATAAATGCCGACAGAACTACGTAAGAACAATTTTATAATTGAAATCACAATGATCGGACTTAGCTAAGAGCTAGGCAACCTAAACGATCAATTACGACTACTACAAACGATCACGGTAGACGTCCGTCACGTCCGAGCGCTCAAGGAGTGAGTGGGCACTGCGCCATCCCTCCCACCAAGACTACTCGCCCCACCTCCTGACGTCACGACGAGTAGAGGGGACCGGTTGTGGGAAAATCCCTAAGAATATAGAAATATAAGTATGTATGTTTGTGTTATGCAGAGAGTACGGGTACGCCAGCCTCGACTGCTACATCGTGCGCGACACGCCGGAGCAGCTGGTGAGCGCGATCGCGGACGCGCTGCGCCAGGCCGACGTGCTCGTCTGCACCGGCGGCGTGTCCATGGGCGAGCGGGACCTGCTCAAGCCCGTGCTGGTCAAGGTACGGGGAGAGCAAGAGTTCGGTATTTGACTGACAGGTCAAATCATCTACTTTTATTAAATGTCAAAAACGAAACCTTGTAGGAAAAACTGTATGAAATATTGAATTGTGACGTCACATTTTTGTGTTGTCAAATCAATATTTTTTTCTTTCAATTTACTGTAATAATTTGTTGAAAGCTCTATAGTAGCTGTGGCATAGTGATTTGCGCTTAATTTTTGATTTTATCTTAAATGTTAGAATACCATAATTTATTTCGTATGCAGTCAAATACCCAGTTGAGGAGCTCGATGGCGTAGTGGTTAGCGCACTGGGCCTGCGGTTGCTAGTTAAGCAACGTTCGCAGATGCCAGTCATCGGATGGGTGACCGAAAAATTTCATCTCGAGCTCCTTCGTGCTTCGGAAGGCACGTTAAGCCGTTGGTCCTGCGCCTGACCTCCCTACGGTCGTGTCAGATTGCTGTCCCACCGAATTATCAGAGTGAGGGAATAGGGAGTGCACCTGTGCTTGCGCACTCACTTGTGCACTATAATATATCCTGCGTGCCTGGCCTGGCTGATCGTACGATCGGCCGCCATGGCCGAATACGGCCGGAGGGGTATAATTATTACGGGGAGAGTGATGTGAGGTGCGGCGAGTACGGGCACGCCGGCCTCGTTAGCTACATCGTGCGCGACATTCACAAATCGCGCAGCCACTAAGTACGAAAACTATTCTGCAGCAATGCGTTATGCTTTGTTGCGGTATATGTGCAACCGAGTGATTCGACATTGGCTCCACACGTTTTGGCTTTCAATCCGGCTGAGAAGGACCACTGACTTATTTACTATAAAATGATATAGGATTGTTAAATTACACAATAATTAATGTGTATAATTGTTATTAACTTTCAGGACTTCGGAGCAACTATTCACTTCGGCCGCGTCAGAATGAAGCCCGGCAAACCGACCACATTTGCTACGTGTGAATTCGAAGGAAAAACAAAGTATATATTTGCACTGCCAGGTACGTTTCAAATATAACTTAAACTTAATTTGACTAATTTTATATTTTTTTATTTTTATTTAAACTTTATTGCACAAAGTAAAATTGGTACAAAAGGCGGACTTAATGCCTCATGGCATTCTCTACCAGTCAACCTTAGGGCAAAACAGAGAGTGAGTAGGTAGGTAGTGCTCTTAAAAAATAATGAAAAATAAAAATATCACTTATTTACTACTTAAAAAACAACATACTACATAAAAAAAAATACACAAATAACTTTATATAAAAAGATAAATACTTTATAATAAAATACACCTATACATATACTATATTATAAAGAAAAGAAGTATAAAATTAAATGATGAATGATGCTAGATTAAGAATGGGAAACGGTGGACGATGATGCGCAAGAATTAGTTAGGAAGTGATGGACAAGAAACTTAAATGCTCTTCTACTCGGCGCCTGCCTAATATTTTCAGGAAGAGTGTTCCATAATCTGATAGCGCTTACTGTAAAGGAGTTCCCTACAAAACCGGATCGGTGGGAAGGAGTGGCAAGCGTCAACCGGTGGGCAGATCGCAACTGCCGCTCATGTGTCGAACTTAGGAGTTGAAAATTAGACTTAAGGTAAGGAGGGGCATTAGGATCATTGAGAAGAGAATACAGTGTGGAAAGGATTCTGGCATTACGACGCAGTGGAATAGGCAACCATTTAAGTTGAGAGCGAAAGGAGGAAACGTGATCGAATTTACGTAGATTAAAAATGAATCGTATGCCAGAATTAAGTAAACGATCCAATTTGGCGAGGAGGTCAGAATTGATATCGGTAGTACACACATCCGCATAATCAATTATAGGTAAGATGAGAGTTTGCACAAGGGTAATTTTAGTAGGAATAGGAAGGAAATTCTTAAATTTATAGAGAGCACGCAGACACGAAGTAACTTTACGACAGACCTCGTTCACGTGACTAGACCAACTAAGTGTCTTATCGACGTGCAGACCCAGGTCCTTAACACTGCTACAAAAGGGAATAGGTACACCATCAAATAGAACCGGGGAAATGGAGCCCTCATCAAGCAAACGCATAAAATGGTGACTGCCCACAATTATGGCCTGACATTTGCTCGGGTTAACTGCCACACCAAACCGAGCAGACCACGCCGCAACAGAAGATAAATCACTGTTAAGACTCGCTATGGTCGAGTCAACGTCACTAATGTGGCATTGCCGATACAATTGGAGGTCGTCAGCATACAGATGGTAAGAGGAATCAAGGAGGGCAGCAATAGAGTTAATGAAGATTGAAAAGAGGAGAGGAGATAAAATACCACCCTGAGGAACGCCCGTGGGGATATCACACCAGCTCGAAAGGGTTTGATTGACTTTCACCGCCTGCTGACGGTTCCGAAGATAAGAAGAAAACCACTGCACTGTTAAAGAGGACAGACATAAATGAGACAGCAAAGATAGCAGGATGTCATGATCAACCGTGTTGAAGGCGTTGGAGAAATCAATTAGGACAAGCACAGTGATCAAGCCCTTCTCCATGCCATCTCTGATATCTTCAGTAACCTTTAGGAGTGCTGTGCTCGTGCTGTGGCCAGGGCGAAACCCAGACTGGTATTGACAGAGAAGGTGATTTTGATAAATAAACTTTGACAGTTGGGAATGAACAACTGCCTCTAGAATTTTGGAGAGAAAAGGTAAAATGGAAATAGGTCTAAAGTTATTAAGAATAGTGGGATTTGAAATTTTAGGGAGTGGAATAACATAGGCTTTACGCCAGATACTTGGGAAAACCCCAGATTCTAAGGAAAAATTAATGATGTGAGTAATGATAGGCTGGATAAAATCAAGTAGCAAGATCACCATAGTGCGACTGACCTCATCACACCCAACGGCATTTGATTTCAGCGACTTAATGACCTTACCAACTTGATCACAGGATACAGGTGAAAAAGAAAAAAAATCTAAGGGTAGAGGCGGCAAGGAAGTAATTTCAGAGATAGTTAAAGATTTTCTAGTTCGATCTAAGAGAGAGGATCTAGAGAAATGGACGTTTAAATCATCAGGTGAAAAAGACGTACCAGCAAGAGAATTAGTCTGCTGGCGTTTACAAAACCCGAGACTTTTAAGAAACTTCCACACTTCTGCCGACGAAGCATTCTCAAGAGTGTCGTAAAAGTAACGACGTTTGGCCACCCTCACCATCTGGTTGCAACGATTACGGGCTACTCTGTAGAGGTTCCAACTCTCATCAGTCCTCAACCGCTTGTGTTTACTAAAGGCACGATCCCGCCTTCTCATTGCCATGCGCACACCTCTAGTCATCCAAGGAGCAGGAGGGCGCTTGAGTTTTACGAGGCGGAGTGGGACATGTGCATCCATTAATGAGAGTATGGAAGCATTTAGAGCGATAACTTTCTCATCCACAGAGGAGGCCGATGCTACTGCTTGCCAATCATAGCTAGCTGCATCTCGTCTGAGGGCATCTTTGTCCAGCCTAGCGAAACTGCGAATCATTACCCTAACAGGGCAACGCTTTGCAGTGTGCACCTTAAGCGATGCATAAATAAGGTCGTGGCGAGAAAAGAAAGGTGCAGCGTGCTGGCCATGTTTAAGGACGTTGTCGGGTGACGACGTCATAATCTGACGTCTAATTCTGATATCGGTAAGAATTGTATGTGTATTGTCCCAATTTTTCCCGTTGTTGGTTTCGTACGAAACGACTATGGTATAGCCGGGGGAATGGACAACACTGGTCCTGTTTACATTAACTTACAAACATTCGACCAGTAAACAGTATTTTCTCTCGTCATCAGGGAACCCGGTATCCGCATACGTATGCTGCCTGCTGTTCGTGATACGCGCACTGCGCATAGGCACGGGGCGCGCGGGCGGCTGGGCGCGGCTGCGCGTGCGCCTCGCACACGCCGTGCCGCTCGACCCGAGACCAGAGTATGCACGGGCCGCGCTCAAGCTGCCAGAGAGCGACCAGCTGCCTGTAGCCACGCTGCTGGGAAATCAGGTTAGTGATCATCATCATCATCATCATCTTCATCAACATCACCATCAGCAGCATAATCAGCATATCACAGGTAACTGCCGAACATAAGCCTCTCCTAGGGCTGTAAGCCTGTTGCCTCGAACACATCGCGCCGCGCCCGCTCGCCTGCGACCGGAGTAAATGCGCGCCGTGCTGTGACTACCCGAGTGTCAGTCTCCTCCCGCTTGTATGAATCTAAATACGGCCCGAAACGTTCCTCTCAACGCACCTTCTAGGAACCTGGTGAGTATAAACGCGTAAGTGTGCTGCCTACTGTTCGTATTACGAGTAGGCACGGGTCGCGCGGGCGGCTGGGCGCGGCTGCGCGTGCGCCTCGCACACGCCGTGCCGCTCGACCCGCGCCCCGAGTACGCAAGGGCGGCGCTCAAGCTGCCCGAGAGTGATCAGCTGCCGGTGGCGACGTTGTTGGATAATCAGGTCAGTAATTTTTGAAAGCTAGCGGTTACTTTGCAAAACATTCTTTTTCAATACTTTTTGTTTTTTTTTTTATCAGTTATTTGAGTCGAATATTATATTACATTCATGGGTGGCAGTGACCGTTTACAGTCGGACAGGCAATAGGTGTGAGCTCCAACTTCGAAATATTAAATGGAAACCAACTTCACTCTCTCTACGTAATGGAGCTGTTGAGGTGAATATATATATCTATCAAAATGATAAAAACAAAATTTTCTGTACAACAGTGCAGCAGCCGACTTCTCAGCGTGTGCGGGTCCAGCGTGCTCCTAGAACTGCCGGCCGCCAGCGAGACGGTGAAGCAGTTGCCCGCCGGCACCGCCGTCACCGCTCTCGTCACCGGCCGCTTCGACCTGCACAAACCCTAACCATAACCGGACTAAATGTCGTAACTTTATTAAAATAGGCCTAAGTAAAGCACTTATCAGTAATAATAAAAAAAAACTACAGATTGTATCTACCAGTACCACCGACTTTCGAATGCAGTCATCTACCGAAAAGAAGCGGGAAGAAACTCGATAGTTGCTCTTTTCAATTACCAAGTTTTTTACAATATTTGTCTATACAATAAGTCCCTTTAGTCTCGTTCGCAATAATTCCTCTACCTTTCTTGCAATGGGCCCGGATTTGCTCGGTGAAGCCATTGAATGCTGAGTTCTACACCTACGTTGGTGATGTCAAACGTGCGGCATACTTACTCATGCGCTAATAGAGCGTTGTTTAACTTTAGCTTTCCGCTCTGCACAAATAACCCCTTTGCAGTCTTCCAGCGCTCTTTTTACGTACGAAAATTATAGTAGACAAAATATAGACCCTTGATAGCACAAGTTAGAAGACTGGTCTATTCCTGATAGGTTGTGAAGAAACTAGAAAAATAAGTAGGTACAGGAAATAGAAAGTACTATTGCCGCTGATAAATATTCGATAGTTTTGAAATCTAACTCGTTTTGAACTGAATGCATTCTGATTATATTACTAGGTGTTTACTACATTTTTAGGCCTTAATCATTAAAAATGTTGATCTGTATAATATAAATTGAGTTAAAATATTTTCGCTGTTCCTGTTTTACTGTATAGATAATATTTTCTAATAGTCTATTGTATTGTTACAAGATGTAAGACTGTTGTTTTTATAGTTGTTGAATGTCATTGCAATCTCAATAAATATTTTCTTTACACAACTTTTTATTTTTTGGTAGTTCATTAAATTGTAGAGACACTTTTTTTTATTATATTACTTGCTGTAGACACTTTTGTTCAAATTTTTAAAGCATTTCTTTGTCTTAATTGATATTTCTGATCTGAGGTATAATCATTAGTAGTCAAAAATTCATATTGAAGGTAAAAAAAAAATCTGAATGTATAAACATAATTAATTTATTTTGAAAACACAACTACATACATCGAGCACGCTTCACGCACACTTCAGATCAGGAAGTCCCACTCGCCTCGCCCCATTGCGTTTTACTTCTGTGCTATATTTACACATACAGCATATTCTACAATGTGCGTGGCTTAATGCAATATTACAATACCCGTTGATAACAAATTGTAAATGTTCTTTGTTTATACAGATGCTTTGTGGAAGGATTGACACTTATAGTATAGTACTGAATACATTATGATTATTTGTTATACAGTTTCAGGGGCGAGGTTTTACAATCACACTGGATGTACATCTCAAAGACCAAAAGGAGGTAATTGAATTAAAGAAATAAATAGTTTCATGAATTTAAATACAGGCTGGATATAAAAATGTAATAGGAAACATCTTTCAGAAATACATCCAGCGTCTTTTATATTACAGTCACAAAGTTGGTCTTTTGCGACTACAATATTATTCAGTTGTGGAAAACTTTTAAGGCAGTCTGTTAGACTACTCGCTGCACTTCGAAGAACCGCTTGAGGTAGTACACTTGCCCAAGGGTCATGACGAGGAGTACAGACGCTTCGAAGATGGACCACATCACGACGCGCGAGTTTGTGCTTTCGTTGATTGCTCTGTGGTTGCGGTCACGGACCTGGAAATAGGTTTTTATGTTGATTTAAATATTATAGATTTTGTTTTTAAATCATGCCTGAATTTGCAATATTTTATATAATGCAACATAACAACATAATGGTATGTTAAGAATTGTGGTTTTTGGACAAATATTATAGTCCTAATTAGGTTGCTCTTAGTATAAATTAGGAAAAGACAGATTCATGGCACACTTTTGAAAATATTTCAATATTCTAGCAGCAAATGCACTTGATTATTGAAATATTTACAAAACTGTGCCAAAACTCAAGTAAATATTGCCAATATTTTGCCAAAAATTGTATAGAATTATGAATTACAAATGCATATTCTGCACTTTCTACTAGTTACATGTTTATGCAAAAGAGTGTTAGAACATAACAGCACACTGCAGCATTGTTGATTAATCTTAAAAGATCTTTCATTTGCATTGCACTAATATCTTATATTGTCTACTTATTTACTTGATTGATTATGATTGAAATTACCTGCATATACTCTTGCTCGTGTTTGACAGTCTTCAAAGTGGAGGCAAGTTCTTTAATCATATCCTCGAGTTTATTGTGATCAACCTCTTCTTCCTTGCCATCAGGCTTGCTTGGTGCTTCACCCACTTCCAAATTAAACATAACCACCTGAAACAGTAAAATAATGTTTAAGACATTACAGAAAATCATTAATTATGGCATACTTTATTGATAATCTCTTAGGCATTTTTTCAATCATGGCAGCCAATCTACTTTCCAACAGGTACACAGGATATATTATAGTGCACAAATTAGTGCATAAGCACAGGTAGACTCCCTATTCCTTTACTCACATAGTTGAATGGCAATCTGACATGACCTTAGAGAGATCAGGCGCAAGACAAACTGCTTAAAGTGATTTCCACATTCGCAATGATATTTGTGACTTAACTAAATTATAACAATCTTGAATGAGGGCAGTACAGTACATTCTTGAAACAACTCTTGATGTCATCCATTTATGTGATCTATGAAGTATTTGAGATTCTATAGAGATGTAACTCTTATCTCATTAGTTAATTTAAAACATAAACAAATAATACAAACCTTAGGAGTCATGGTGGACATCTTATTACTGAAGCAGTAAGTATATCTCCCTGTCTTGGGTGCTGAGAATGTGTACACTCCGGAAGATTCTCGCTCCCCACGTGTGATTACTGATCCATCAGGCCCAGTTATAGTTACGTCTATGTCTAAGAAACCACCTTCAGCGATTTCGAATTTTAAACCTGTGAAAGCAATATATCTGATTAGAATAAGCTTCTGAATGTTGCTTTACTGCAAGATTTATAGTTTTAGACACCAAGGGTACTCAATACACAAATCTTTTGAGGTTTCAGGCGAAAGTTATGATTGACATTCATATTGGTGATTGATGAATAGTTAAGTAGAGGTTACTTTAACAATAGGCTAGTTGCCACTATTTTTATTATTTGATAGAACGGTTCATTACGATTATATTACAACATAAAAAAAATATGAAAAATTTTTGAAGCACCTATCCAACTTTATTTTGAATTTTAAATTATTAATTTCACTATACTACCGTAAACGCCGTCCGCCATGATGGTCTGTGCCGTGGCGTCACTGTTCTTGTCAACAATACGCGTGACATAACCAAATAGTGTTTATCGGAATTAAAACCATGTCTTCGTAGGATTTACATGATACATTTATGAATTACCACTATTGTATCGTGTGTGAATGTAAGAAAACATCAATAAAAAGTTGTGGATTAAAGTACCCAGTGATGAGAATTTGCGAATCAGAATTCGAAGCAAAACATTTTGCAACCATCAAAGTATCTATTTTGGGCAGGTTTGTTTTCAATAAATGTGAAGTGTATAATAGTTTAATAGTGAAATAAACAATAATCAAGGCGTTTAAATGAAAGACCACGAATAACCTGTCGAAACTGTCGTTTGAATTCGTGTTGTTTACAATATTGGTGACGTAGAATCATGGCGGACGGTGTTTTCAATCAAGAGAAAAAAAAGTGAAAATGTATCGGGTTTAAGTTGAATTTTTGCAGCAATCCCTTATTTATATTTAATGAAGTTTACATATTTTGGACCCTTGTACGGAATAATATTCGAATTGAAAGTGATTTTATAAATGGTGATATGAGGCAACTAGCCTATTAGGATTATATTAATCTATAAAAGACATGACATATATAGCACGAGGAGTGTCTTAGAAAGTCCACTTGCCCATTTTCGTATCAGCTTCTACATTTTCAAAAAAACACTCTTCGGCGTGTGCATCAACAGTGATAGTGTAGCATTTGGCTGAGCTAAGAAATGACACTATTAACGTAGTAGCAAGCCACAAAGATCTCCACGATGTCTTCATTTTATATATTAGAAAAAAAGCACTAAGTAATTTTCTTGAAATAACAGACAAATAATGATTTATTTGCTTGCCCCGTACTATCACCGCTGGGCCACGTATTGACAATTGAGTTGACACTTGACTGTCATCATTCGGTCGAAAAATTTTGACATTTTTCTTCATCGGTGGAATTAAGACCAATGAATCTATACTTATTATGCCTCGTTACTAGATACGAAGTTTTTCTACTCGACACAAGATGGCGTTATTTAGTAGTTGTAGTTATAATCATTTATCTGCCTCCGTCCGTGGTGACGTGGTTAGAGCGCTCTGTGATGAAAACCTCGGAGGTCGTGGGTTTAGATCCCGCGAGGGATACTTTCACTTTGTGTTGGTTTTCCCAGTTTGGTTTAGATATTGCAGGCTTGAGTACCTGCTTATCCGATAAGAATAATGGTTCCGTGCTTCGGAAGACTCGTTAAGCCGTTGGTCCCTACTATGGTCTAAATCACAGTCTAAATAGTCTCGTATATTCTTTATAAGGCTTATGGCGCCATTGTAATAACCATGCTGGTCAATTCAGGATCATAGTCGCAGCGTAACCTGCGCTCCGAGGCAAAGGCCGAGAATGCAACCGGGATAAGCACTAGGATAATGGTGATGTTGTAAGTAGGTATAATCATATCTATAGCCATGTTTTCACACTAATATTCTCTGCCGGTTATGAAATAACTATTTACGATTAAATAAAACTAATCTGCTCTACCTACTAGTGCGTTTGATATTTTTATTCCAAATAATAAATAATAATAATAATACCCTCCGGCCGTATTCGGTCATTTCAAATAATAAAAAGGTTAAAGGAGTGTAGTTCATTGAACGAAGCCCAAGCCAGTTATTACAGGTACCTAACTAATGCTTATTATATCTGGGATCGAATTGCAGTCTAGTCTATTAGAGTGCATGTTTCGAGAACCAGTTTTGTAATGTTTTGCAATGCGGAGATTAAGACTTAAAGCAAGGAAATGTGTAACTACGAAAGCCTTTTACTGAACCTTCAAATAGTGCGATTAATAAAATATAATAGATATGTTTAATAAAGAATTTGAGTAATAAGTAACATACCACTACTTAAATGATAACAGCAGTTGCATGATGTATTCATTTCCCGAATGCCGCCAATCGCTGCTACAGCATAACAAGGTTGTGCCTGTGTTAGATTGAATCTTTTGCGCTGGGGTCAGGAATCCTGACCCCAGAGGATGCTGCAGGAAATGGTGGTTTGATACCTTATTTTTTCATCCAGTTCAGGGTATGTTAATGCATAAAATATATTTGTAGCTTAGCACTAAGCACAGTTTGAATCAGATAAAGCGTCCAACCCGAATCCGGGTCATCAAAATGAACCAGTTTGTCCACTTGGCCTATCTTTTTACATTTCTTGAACATTGTTTAAAAACCATTGTCTAAATTTTGGTGAGATGAACAAACTGGATTATTTTTACACTATTATGTTATATTTACGCGTGTAAACAAGCTATAAAGTGGAGGACAGCGTGTCTGCAGTCGCGGAAATATTTGCGATTGACGTTGGTTCAGCATACATAATAAGTAACTAATGTAAAGTTCAAAATAATATAACTGGTTAGTAATACGTATGTATTTTTTAAATGTGATATGATGGAATTTTTTTGCTATTGTGGTTTTTTTTTAATTTTATATCTATACCTAAGTATGGCCTATGTCCAGGATGGTTTATAGTGCAGAGTGCAACCATTATTGACCAACCATGGCAACTGAAAAAACACTCGCAGTAGATTTATTTAGATGTATTTTATATGAGATCTTGAAGTAATTAAGCAAAAAAAATCTTAAGGTGTTAATCCCACTTTTTGCTTAGAAACTTAGACGACCCGCTTCGTGTAATTGTCAAGATGTTGCCTATTACGCAAGAGGTCGCGGGTTCGATCCCCGCACAGGACAAACATTTGTGTGCATGAACATGTCTGTTTGTCCTGGTCTGGGTGTTATATGTATCTATTTAAGTATATTAGTAAAACCACTGTTGATTCTGCTATCTTTACACGGGGTCAGATCAATATATGTGATGTTGTGAAATATATATATATTTTTTATTTATATTTAGGCAAAAAGTGCAATCAGTCCAAATTGCAATCAAATCCAAATTACAATTCTCTTAAATTTTAATATTCTCTGATGTGTTCGTAATAGCCCTTCCTGAGCAAGAAAATGGTCATAGACTTTGCGGAGTCCGTGGCTTAGAAGCGAAAATCTTTTTCGATTTAAGTATGAGGCATTGTGAGGTTGTGGCGTATGCTTATTATATAGAGTTTGCCAGAGTACCTAGTTAATGCATGTATTGCACTCCAAAAAGACATGATTTCCAAAGCTTATAACTTTTGTAAGTCGAAAATACTTGTCTATTTCGCATTAATTGTTTATACTCTTTTTTCTACTATCATGTGTTTTTCCATTTGTTTTTATAGCATAAGTAATAATAACAACATACTGATTAAATTGCCTACCTCAAGGCCGCCCTACATGTTGTAGTTAGTAAGTAATTGACTTCTTTAAATTAAAGAAAACATCCAAGTCTATTTTTGGATAGTTAGTATAATTATATCTCGGTCAACTAATCCATAATTCAACTTACCTTGAAACTTAAAAAATAACTTAATGTTACTTATTATAGATTTTAGATTTCGCATTGAAATGTAAACTAGATGCTACATAAATTAAATAATGTAATTTTTAGATGGGCAGTTAGTTATGCCTTCCAATAGGTATGTAGTAGGTATCTGTTTTCTGTAGCCATTAGACAGTTTTGCTTGCAGACACAAAAATAGACATACCGACGCCAAATTTTAGTTTACAGTACATATATTTACATTTTAAGTTTTAAGAGGAAACACTTTTAAAATCGTCTGTGTATGCTTAGGTTATACCTAGGTATCTTTGTGTTTCTACGTCTTGTTAATAAAGTATTAAGATATTTGCCTAATATTAAAATATTACGTAAGATCCTTGTCTGGTGGATGAATTATTGTAGTTCAATTTTGAGTTTTTGTGACATCTTCATGTTGGAAGGGGTGCTTTGGTGTCGTATGCTTTTTAAATATCCCATATTTAGATAGTCGCGTCGTAAAATTACGTTGGTAGGCAGTAGGTAGATCGAAAAGAGAGAAAAATACGCACACAAAATAAGCAACCAGGCACAGTTTCTTACAACATCATCAGGTACCTATTTACCTACTGTCAATTATCGTTTCAATTCGCTTCACAGGTTCTACATTGTGTACATTTTCATTAGAGCTTAACGCCGAATGCGTGACATCACCTATAGGTCAATACTCTTTACAAAACCATATCAATTTTTAAATAGGACTAGTACATACATAATATTAAATGTATGCCATACAAGATTTCAGACGTTTGCAGTATATTATAACACTAATATGTAATGTGTATGCCATATATTGACGACTGTTTTGGAGTAATACCTACCTAGTTAAAAATTTGACTGTTAGATCAGGAGGTCGCGGGTTCGATTGTAGTTTCTTATTGTGTACATGGTGAAACTCATCCATAGTTTGAGTTGAGTCGCATGTAAAACTTATTAACTTAAAACAAATTTATTTGTGGGTTATTATTATAGAAATCAGTATCAAATACATAATATGTATGCAAATATGACTTGAATGCACCATGTAAACGTTCAATACTCTCGTTTGGCAATAGACAGAAATAAATCTGTACTAAATAATGTCTTACTTTGGTTACTCAACATTTTCAATTGCCTGTAGTACCTAATGGTTTCCTCAATTAATACAACATAGTACATTAGTTACATAATGTCTAATGATATAATCTATATAGCTCAGATATGTGATACAAAAGTACGAACACTAGTACCTACCTCAATTTAGATCTAATCGTGATACAATAAGCTACAATATGTAAGCATCATGGCGCCCCAAGATTTACCATGTCTGTCTTTTATGTACGTACTTATTGTCCCTACCTTTCTATGATGCATGAAGGTAGGCTCTCGCAAAAAATGCCTTGTAAGATTTTACCACAGAATATACAAATGAAAAGTCTCGTAAAAAATAAACTTTTGTTCTCATCTAGTAGGTAAACATGACTTGCGGTTTAGATCTCAGATAGTTCAAGCGGTACTTATATTCTTAGCCTAGTCACACACAACCTAGAAGTATGTAACCTAAGTGGCCTTCAGAACCAAAATCCATGAAAATTTGCAAAAAGATTAACTAAAAATGGTTATTTACTATGCAAATTGCAAATTGATGTGACTCTTCTACACGTGGTGAACAATAATGCGTCCACCAATAAATGCAAACTAGTTTCGGGCAATGTCCGTTGGCAAGAAGTCTGGTCTTCGCACGTGAGCTTTTGTTACCCACGCCACCTGATCTTTATTCAACAAAGCAATTTGCATACCTACTAGAAAAATCAATTCAATCAATTCTCATTTTGCTTGCAAATTTATATCTAAGTATATATAAAATGTATATCAATGATATTAAACATTAAATTAACTTTATTTAAACCAAAGCAGATTTGTTATGTATCAAACACGAGAACGAGTTCTTCACGTAGATGGGATTCGAACCCACAGCTTGACCGCGTTTCTAATCACCGGAAACCTCTAGACAGTGTCATCAACTCACATCGTTTCGTATTTAGCAAGATATCCGTTTATTGCGATAGGATTTATAAGGATATTCACGTACCTACTAACAACTTATTATTATTTACTTGAAACTTCATGTTGTAATCAAAGATAATTTGAAACTTCGAATTTTCAAACTAAAAAGGCATAGCAAATTCATAATGTATTATTTTCGTTAGAACCTGTTTATTAATTTAATTACTAAAGTGCAAGGTATACCGTTAAGCGGAAGCATTTGATTTGTGTATCGGAAATAATGCAAGGTCAATATTTAGCAATGTAATTTTAAAATCTCAATGTCAAACGAGTCTATAAGGAACACGATTGCTTATTTATATTTTTTCGATGGTAAAATAATAGACTATGTGGTTATTTCAAGTTTAGAGTTTTAGGTCTTTGTCAGAGGAAGTGATTGGCACAAAAGAAAAGATTTTAATATCATTTGAATGGAATGGTTGATAAGTTTATGAAATCTGGAGCATTATTTAGAAGGGATATTGCTAACCAAGTACGTCTTTAAAATGGCACACAGGTGGGAATAAATAAAATAAATGAAGTAAATTTTAAAAATGTATCTAATAAGTACTCAGAATATACAAAAAATACAGTTCATTACCGACTCCTAAAAGTTATCGTTTTATAGCATTTAACGATATCACAATTTAAACACTTCACAGTTTAAATTACTTCTTACATTGTACTATATCCTTACCTAACTAACATAGACAATAGAAGAATCTTATTATTAACTTATAATAGCTCAAAAAGAAAGTCCACCTCTTTAATACAATTCAATATTTTGAGCATTTGTTGCACATTCTTTGGTTTGCGCGAAATCTCGATCTTTATCGTATACTTTGACTATATGAAAAGTATATAATCAAAGATCGTATCAATCAATCAAATCACATCGTCAAACCGAACCAACAACAATTGAGTTGTTAAACTCTTTCTAGTGATGTGCAGGTTACATGTTAATCGATATCGAGTTTTCTGAAAGCGCCGACTGTGCCGTATATGTCGTTGTCCATGGCCGGAGCGGGAGGGGCGTTGCTGAGGTCATTGAGGTTCTGGAGGTAGTCCCTGAGGTCGTCGGTGCGGTTCCTCCATCTCCTGGCGAGGGAATCTAGGGACTCTCCTTCGCCGCCCCATTCTTCTGGCAGGACACGAGCAGGTATGTGCTCTTGAAGCTCTTCCACTTTCGAATGAATGTAGTACTGTAAAAAAAGATTAAATCATGTAAGCACAGAATTTAAATTAACATTTTGTAGCGCGAGGCTAATAAACGTAAATATTGCATGAATTAAAACAAAAATATGTTCCAAGGTCGTGTGAGTGCGAATTCTTGAATTAAGTAGTACCTAATAATTTGTCAGGACCTCGTCGTTTTGTTGAGTGGTAATTATACAAATGCATAGAAATGTTGTGATCCACGTATGACTAGCGTTTACCTTCAATACAATAATTTATTCCATTCTAAGTCAATGGCCCACAGTCTTGCATAATATTTTTATTTTTACGTATTTCTTTATTTTATTCCCGCTTTGTTTTATTTGCTCTCGTGCTCGCGGTATTCTCATCTACTTAGTACCTCGAAGACGCGGTAGGTTACCGCGTCTTCGAGCAGGTGGGTCACCCATTAATGATCGATCAGCGACTCCCACGGACGTCCAAGTAGCAGGGACAGAACAACATAATGTTGTTTATTTTTGTAGGTAGGTACGTACATTGTGTAATTTCTGTGCCAAATAAAAACTTTTTCTTTCTCTCTTTCTTTAAGGGTTGCAGAGTCATTGCTCGCCTTTCCATATGATGGAATATGCTTACTTTTTGAAAGCTTAAAGGTGATACTTACTCGCTGACGAACTTTCTATGTGACGCATGCGCTGCGGTTGCGCCGCCTGCGCTAGGTAGATGCTGCGCCGGACTGCGCTGACGCCAGACATCACCTGCCCTACGACTGACGGCTGTAACAACTTACCCGCTGGCGAACTTTCTCTGTGACGCACGAGCGCACGAGCTGCAGCGAGGAGGCGAGGAAGGGCCGCGCGCCGACCACGTGGATGCGCTTCATGCGCTGCGGGTACGCCGCCTGCGCCAGGTAGATGCTGCGCCGGACTGCGCTGACGCCAGACATCACCTGCGCTGCCACTGACGGTTGTAACAACTTACCCGCTGGCGAACTTTCTCTGTGACGCAGGAGCGCACGAGCTGCAGCGAGGAGGCGAGGAAGGGCCGCGCGCCGACCACGTGGATGCGCTTCATGCGCTGCGGGTACGCCGCCTGCGCCAGGTAGATGCTGCGCCGGACTGCGCTGACGCCTGACATCACCTTCGCCACGACCGATGCTCGCAAGTTTGACACCTGCATCAGACAACAAACAATAGATTTGGTTACGAATCGAAGAAGACAGGGCATGCAAAAGTCTTAATAGTAATTTATTCTTAGTTACACAAAAACGGCTACAAACGGATGATTTTAGTACCTTATGGTCATGGCATTCTCTATCATATATTATCATGAGTAAAACTATTCTAAAAATACAATCATTTCTAAGGAAGTAGGTATACTCCTTAGCCATGTCAATGGCTCGCGTTTCGCTATCTGATCACTTAGTACCTACTTATTTATAAATAACAACTTCAAAAGTCAAAAGCTCAAGTTTATTCAAACAATGTTAACGCATGGACAATATGTACCTATGCAATTAACATGTGAATGGTGGATACGTCAGAAGGTGCCATGTGCGCGATTGATTCACGAGATCAATAGACATACCTGAGTGCCATACGTACGAAGCAATGACGTTTATTTGCATCGCAGACTTAAGAAATACCTACCTATTCTAGATTTGAAGAATACAAAGAACTCCCCACCTCTTGTTTTACAATCATTGATATACAAAAACCTACAATACTGTTTTTATGGTCAGTATTTGCAAAGATAGTACTAAATATTAATCCTATTGTCAGTTCTACCTTCTTGTAGTCCCAGATGAAGGCATCGCCCACAATCCGCGCAGCTGTTTGAGTAGCCCGGTATTACGCGCCCCACCGTCACTCGGTACCCCTCATCCGTCAGCGTTTATACTATGACCTATGACTGTTACTACTCATCTCCCAGGTGAAGACGTCGCCCGCAATGTGGGTCTCGTCATGTATCCAATCCAAGTAGCCCAGTACCACGCGCACCATCGTCACTCGATACCCTTCTTCTGTCAGCTTTAGCAGGGGTGTCACTTGTCAAGTGGTTAGATACTCACCTCCCAGATGAAGACGTCGCCCGCAATGAGCGTCTCGTCGTGCATCCGCACGTCGCTGACGAGCAGCACGGAGCGCGCGCAGTCGCCGATGTCCGCGCAGCTGTCCGAGTAGCCCGGCATCACGCGCCCCACCGTCACTCGGCACCCCTCATCCGTCGGTATGATACTACGTCTGTTACCACTCACCTCCCAGATGAAGACGTCGCCCGCAATGAGCGTCTCGTCGTGCATCCGCACGTCGCTGACGAGCAGCACGGAGCGCGCGCAGTCGCCGATGTCCGCGCAGCTGTCCGAGTAGCCCGGCATCACGCGCCCCACCGTCACTCGGCACCCCTCATCCGTCGGTATGATACTACGTCTGTTACCACTCACCTCCCAGATGAAGACGTCGCCCGCAATGAGCGTCTCGTCGTGCATCCGCACGTCGCTGACGAGCAGCACGGAGCGCGCGCAGTCGCCGATGTCCGCGCAGCTGTCCGAGTAGCCCGGCATCACGCGCCCCACCGTCACTCGGCACCCCTCATCCGTCGGTATGATACTACGTCTGTTACCACTCACCTCCCAGATGAAGACGTCGCCCGCAATGAGCGTCTCGTCGTGCATCCGCACGTCGCTGACGAGCAGCACGGAGCGCGCGCAGTCGCCGATGTCCGCGCAGCTGTCCGAGTAGCCCGGCATCACGCGCCCCACCGTCACTCGGCACCCCTCATCCGTCGGTATGATACTACGTCTGTTACCACTCACCTCCCAGATGAAGACGTCGCCCGCAATGAGCGTCTCGTCGTGCATCCGCACGTCGCTGACGAGCAGCACGGAGCGCGCGCAGTCGCCGATGTCCGCGCAGCTGTCCGAGTAGCCCGGCATCACGCGCCCCACCGTCACTCGGCACCCCTCATCCGTCGGTATGATACTACGTCTGTTACCACTCACCTCCCAGATGAAGACGTCGCCCGCAATGAGCGTCTCGTCGTGCATCCGCACGTCGCTGACGAGCAGCACGGAGCGCGCGCAGTCGCCGATGTCCGCGCAGCTGTCCGAGTAGCCCGGCATCACGCGCCCCACCGTCACTCGGCACCCCTCATCCGTCGGTATGATACTACGTCTGTTACCACTCACCTCCCAGATGAAGACGTCGCCCGCAATGAGCGTCTCGTCGTGCATCGGCACGTCGCTGACGAGAAGCACGGAGCGCGCGCAGTCGCCGATGTCCGCGCAGCTGTCCGAGTAGCCCGGCATCACGCGCCCCACCGTCACTCGGTACCCCTCATCCGTCAGTACGATACTGCGACTGTCACTACTCACCTCCCAGATGAAGACGTCGCCCGCAATGAGCGTCTCGTCGTGCATCCGCACGTCGCTGACGAGCAGCACGGAGCGCGCGCAGTCGCCGATGTCCGCGCAGCTGTCCGAGTAGCCCGGCATCACGCGCCCCACCGTCACTCGGTACCCCTCATCCGTCAGTACGATACTGCGACTGTCACTACTCACCTCCCAGATGAAGACGTCGCCCGCAATGAGCGTCTCGTCGTGCATCCGCACGTCGCTGACGAGCAGCACGGAGCGCGCGCAGTCGCCGATGTCCGCGCAGCTGTCCGAGTAGCCCGGCATCACGCGCCCCACCGTCACTCGGTACCCCTCATCCGTCAGCTTTGGCAGGGGAATCACTTGCCTAGAACAAAACAAGTCATTCATAATCGGAAATTTTCAATAAATTATTGCTAAAGTGCGCGTCGCGTGTCTAGATATTGGAATGTTTGAATTGGATTTTGCATTTTGCGTCAGTCTTGTGTTAATGGAGTGATATGCTACCGGACGAAATTTTTAATGTAAATCCATAGCTATATTTATTCGCGATGGTTCTTCGCGATGGTACTTATTATGTACAATTGGGTTTTTCGAAGATTACATAACAGTAGCTATTAGTTAGATATTAGGACTTAGATTGACTCCACTTACAAAAACTTCCATACGTCGCTTAGAGGTGGTGATGATACTGATATGTGCTCGTAGAGATCCCTGAACCGGGAGCGGGAGAGGAAGAAATTCTCAACTTTGTTTCTTGCCCTTTGCCGGTCCAAGCGGCATCCCCGAACGAACAGCTCCAGGAATTTGGGATCTGGTGAAGAAAATAATAATGAAACTTTAGAATCGCAGTATAACACGCTCTCGGAAACGGTGGAATGACGATTTGCCCAAGATGGTTGGTTGGAGCTGGATATGTGGGGCCGCAGTTCAGGCGAAGTGTCGAGTCTTTAGTGAGACCCGAACTGTGATATAGGCTGATGATTTTTGATATGAGCAATAGTTCTTTATTTATCATGTTTGCAAGACCGAATCGAAAATCTGGCAAAACTATATACAAATATTTTAAACACAGGTGTAGGTATTGTAAAAATTATAATACTTATTTAATGTAGACCGAGTATCCGTTTCAAATTAAAATATGTAACATACTTATTTATTGTAATTACGCAAATTATTACTTAACGAGGCGTAATTGTAGCAATTATGATGTGACTGCTATCCAACCGTGTGGTTGAGAAGTAGGCTCGCTCGATGAACGACAAACCCCTATCATCCCAATAAGTTTTTGTTAAGTTGATTGTCTAATAATTTTGCACCTATTTACCTCCGAATCAGGGTTTTTTTTTAATTTGATCTGACAAAACTACTTTCAGTACATATATACGTACTGCACTATTTTAGTGCTTGTTATGTAGGTAAGTGGTATACGGACCGACCCGTTGCCATTCCATTGTTTTTTTAGTAATGACTACTTCTGTAGCCTACTGTCCTTTATCTTGAATCACTCTATCATCAAAATACATACGTACCTACACAATCAAAAGGCGGGAACCTTCTTTGTTTTAAATATGACGTGAAGAATAATTTGTTTACATTCGTCATCTTGTAGGTAGGTATTGCTTATTACTGGGCAATTTTCACTCGTAAACGTGCCATACACAAAGAATAATTTAATTTAAAAAGCTTCGCTGAGCATTCCGAGATCTCCATTGAGAAACCGATCAATGAGTTCCATTTCCTGGTATCGAAACATAGGCGTTTTACTTTATAATGTTGATAATATACACACATTATTTTCATTTGCGTGGGCTATCGGTTAACATTCGCGTATATTAAATTAAACATTTATTCATACATTTGCTATGAGGCCAAAATAAAAATACCGGTAGGAACCTACAAAGCATAGAAATTGAGAGCCTTCTTTGAATGCTCTATCAACAACTTTTTTATTGTAAATGTATGGAAATTAATGTCCTATTCACATAACGTGTACCTAATAACTACTTTTTATTGTTTTTTTATGAACTTATTCGAATACGTTTCCATTCATGTTAAAAATGGCAAGTCAATATAAAAATAACCATGTTAGTTGTTGTTATTGAATGGAAATCAAATCATAAACCGTCTTAATGTTTATGACTTCCTAACTCTGAGTAAACTCACATTATTCGTTACGTGATTCGATCTCAGTGATAAGTGACAATTACAAAATAGTTCATTTGTCACGGTATCTCGGTCAAGGTTTGCGCGCGGCAACAAGTAAGTGATCCCTCCGCAGTGCGCGCGCTACATGCAATTCCAATTACCTGCGAGGAGCGTGCGTAAACATAAATTAATAAGTTAAGAAACTAATCTAACCATGGCCGCTTTAGGGCATCGATCGATGGGGTGTTATTCACCTAACCAATCTGTCCAGTTTGGTCCCTTGATACCTACCAACCAATTATTTTCTGTTACACTTTTTTTTCGTCGGGAAATGCATTTACGCATTCCTCCAGCCGTGGGGCAGCTTAGGGGTTATATGGGACTCCTGGAAAAGCCAGTCTACCCACTGAACCGATGAGTACAATGAGTGACTCGTGAAGTTTCATCATAAAGAAATTTACTATCACATGGAAACACGGGTTAGTAAATTCATGTTTTTTTTCAACAACACAGAAGTTTGCCAAACTTGATATCATATTTATACATGGTATGTATGCAGATGCTATGCGTTGAGGTGGTGAATTTTTAATTGTGTTAGGTACTTTATAAAATCGACTGCTCTATCTGAAGGCTCCCAGGAAGGAATTAAAAATAAAATTCTTTGTACGTATCATGTGGGATAATGGTTTACAATACCTAATTAACGTCTCATGGGGCGCCCAGTGGTTGGCTGACCCTGGCTCTAACAGCTGGGTAGTGGCAATGTTATTTGTCTTTCCGAGTGGACAATGCCGGAGGCCCCACGAGAAATTGATAATGACATTAAATACGGCTCTTTGTGAGAAATCCTCCATGTTGTGACCGTTGACTGTGAGGTTCATAACCATTGTAAAGGCATAAGAACTAAATAGCATTGTATTTTGTATACATTAAGCAAATTTTAATGATTTTTTGTTGTATCGAAGCGTTATAAATAAATTATAAATTATTAGACCGTATGTAGATGGAGTCAATAAAAATTAATTGCACTTATCCTTATCATAATTAAGTTATTAAAAGATCGAAAGCCTTCAGGAATAATCCTATAATTAAAGTTTCCGGTAATGTAATAAATCAAATCTATGCTAAATGTTTCGTGATGATACTAGAAGTTTGAAATGTAAGTGCTATATGAGCAATATTATCATAGAGGATTAGGTACTTAGTTGTCTAGATACGCTAGCTCAGTCGGCGAGCTAGAACAGGTTTGTTTATTCGCTTTGCAACTACCGGTTAGCTAACATTTCAATGTATTTGAAAATACTATGTACCTACAAATATACCGATAAATACTTAATGCATGTTAGTATTTTCTAATGTACCTACAGTATTTCAACTTAAAATAAACTACACCTGGCATATGCATAATATCTAGGTACATATTCAAAACTGAATCCGACAATGCATTTTCACTTGTAAACATTTTTCTTAAATGTAGATTAATCTGGCTAGATCGAGATAAGCACCAATCTGAAGGTTTATAAATATTCTAATCACCTATGTAGAGCGTTTTTATTTTGCTTTGTTCACAAAATAGCAATAATTAGGCTTTTATCTTATTTTAATTTTGTTTTCGTTGTCACTTTATAACACAAGAACGTGCTCACCTTTTTTTCAGGGTTTGTTCGGACAAGTTACTAGATGGTTTATATTAAGTACCTAGGTATATGAAGTTTGCACAAAATCGGTAGAGTGGCTCTTCATTTACCTACCAATAGTATCGGGCCGCAAAATAAAGATAGATGAACCCATTAACGACTAAGCAAAGTACTAAGCAGAAATTCCAGACCTGAATAGTTACCGGTCCTTACTTTCATAGACGTGATACAATTTTCATTCCACCCGCACCTGGCTTGCGCAGGTCTTACAACACGCGACAATCTTGCATTCAGCTCTCTCGAAACCGACCGCAGATTTAAATTCAACTCAAATAACGCTTTCGTCATCACTTAACCTGGCCCTTAAATTATATTACCGCAGTTCTTGTAAATAAATACTTAGTAACTACATCGTATGTATTTGTTAAAATGTTAGATCGATCGTTTGGCACATCTTAAAAGGTAATGTTTACTTTTGCATTTTGAGCTTCTGTTACTTGGTATGGTATTCTGTATAAATAGTTTGTTAATAATAAGAAATATGTAAATGGTGGATATTAAATCAAGAATACAGGATATAAGGCCTTAGCCATTGGAGTTTTTATTGCATATGACTCGAATGCCCACCTGTGTATCTACGTATAGCAGTCGGCATTTTACGATCTAATCAATCACATTGTTATGATCTCGATCCACAAAATTATATTTTTTTTTCTGACAGAACATAATCATATCGAACAATTTATCAAGAAGTTCTTTATATTTTCATGTAAGTAAAGCTTCAAAATCTTAGGAGGAATTACTATTACAAAGCCTCCAACCAAAGGGTCGAGTTGTTTTAGCCGACCTTGATCCCGAGGTCCTGGGTTCAGTTCCCGGCTCGGGCAACCTTTGTCGCGTGATTACAAATTTGCATTTTTGTAATTAATCCAAAACCCATATTTGTAACGACAACACGATTTACATTCATATATTAATGATGGAGGCCGTTGCCCTGCAGTAGTAGGACATAAATAGGCTAAGCTGTCTTAAAATATCCGCATAATATGAATAAAAACGTACCCGAAGAGGTTTTACACGTGATCATGATGAGAGACGGTAGTAGACCTTCATAGAGATATTTGAAATTGCTAATTTAAATACTCGTCTGGTAATTTGGTATCATCCTAAAGTATAGAAGTAACCTTAAACATAGAAGTATATTTAAAGAGGAAGGAAACCTTACCCTTAACCATTTTATTTCCTACTAATAATTGATTATATTCATGTATAATTTATAAGTGGTTATGATTATCTTATCTTTTCCATAGGAAGTAAACACAATATTTGCTTGTGAAGAGGTGCAGATTTTTTATAATTACCAACTCATATTAAATATGCTGATGCCGTAGCATTATGTGCTGACGGTACCTATTTCTTTTAATGCCGCCTTTAAAACACTCCCTTCATTTTAATACAGGATAAACTTAAAAAAATTGAATTTGAATTGAAATTATTGTATGGAAATAATCTAGTAACTAATGGTTTTCCGATCAAACCTCGTGTGGCAGATTTTTATGGTTACCAACTCATATTAAATATATGCCGATGCCGTAGCATTATGTGCTGACGGTACCTATTTCTTTTAATGCCGCCTTTAAAACACTCCCTTCATTTTAATACAGGATAAACTTAAAAAAATTGAATTTGAATTGAAATTATTGTATGGAAATAATCTAGTAACTAATGGTTTTCCGATCAAACCTCGTGTGTCGGAAAGAATGTTGGCTCGTCCATTCATTCATGCGTGCCTTCAAAAGTATGCACAAAAATATGTGTATGTATATTCTAGTCTTCACTGATTTAATTGTATCAAGAAAATAAATGAATTAGGTAGTACCTAAATAAATATACTTATCAATAAGTATCATATTTGTGATTATTTCTTGTAGACTTTCAGTTCAGCGCTACACTACTTAAAAATAATGCATAAATAAAAATTCGACGAAAACACTGACGTGTACATGTACAATTTCATATTATTAAGTCAAATCCGCGACCTAATCAGTTTCTAGACAGTGACCTTATTTTATTGCCTACCTACGCTATCTGGCTCGGGGAGGTATCGCGACGCGGCCAGCATGTTCTGCAGGTCCCGCACCCCTCTCTCCACGTCCCCTGGACTCTCTCCCAGGTCTTGCTTGATCACTTCCGCCTGCTTGGCAGACGGGCCCTGGAGGAACGCCATCACTGCACTGAACGAACCGTCCGACTGACTTGAGTAATGTGCACAACGGCTGAGTCAGGATAAAACTGCGGCCGCGCGCCGTTCGCAACCTTTATAAACATTAGAAAAGGTGAGTGATTGAGACGCGTTTTACTTGGTGCAAACTTTGTGTATCTTTGTGTACCTCTTCCATATGACGCAATCACGTTTTTGACTGAGAAGACGAGAAATTTTTGAATGAACTGAAGGACTTACGAGTTAACACTGTTAGGTAGAGTCACGTAGAGTTAGCTTGCCTGTAGTATTGGTTTTTATACAAAACCTATTATTAAAATTCAACCAAGAACTCATAAGTACAGTTGCAGTTCCTGGTCAGCTAGGAATAAGTGTAGGTACAAGTATGACTTTGGTCAGGAATTCAGGATATAAAAAGTATTAACTTGGTTGAAAGTAAAAGAATTCTCGAGAAGCCCATTATGCTCAGGCGTAGTATTTATTTATTTTTATATACAAGCGGTGCAAATTTAATAGTGTAATTACTAGCTGTTGTTCCAGACGATGTTGTCGTTTACACTGCGTGCCTTCGAGCACAAGGCCAAAAACTCGTATTACATTGGCGTTCCTTTCTGCACAATATTGGCCCAAGCTAGGACAATAAACTGGTTGTGTCGTGAAAATTATGTGGGGGCAGTCGTCACTATCACTAAGGTGCTGAGCAGAAAACGGGGCGGGCGGGCCTGGTCTTTTGCCCGCGCGCAATATGGACCCTGGCACGACGGGCAAAAAGATTTTTTGTTTGCTCGTCACCGAATGGACAAACAGTGCAGGACGAAATATGAAAGGACTACTTATATGATTCACACTAACTAAAATACATAATAATATTTAATTAAATTTGACGACCCGCTTGGATTACACTAAGCGTCAAGATTGTGCCTATTACGCAAGAGGTCGCGGGTTCGATCCCCGCACAGGTCAAACATTTGTGTGCATGAACATGTCTGTTTGTCCTGGTCTGGGTGTTGTATGTATCTATTTAAGTATATTTGAAATACCACTATTGATTCTGATAATCTGTAACACAAGTGCTTAAGCTACTTAACACGGGATCAGATCAATGTATGTGATGTTACGAAGTATTTTTATTTAATATGAAGCAGTATTAGACGAAGACAAACACAAAAATTTACAGTAGTTAAAAATATTACGCTCTCCTTTGATAAAAGCTGTATTTTTTCTATAACATATAAAAAAAATTCCTAGAGCTATAAACCTATAGCACTAAAAGTACAGAAGAATATATACTTTTATTTATTTTACTGCCAAGTGAGATGTTTTATTCGATGGTACAAATTAAAGTTGTAAGTGCCATCTAGTGTTCAGGAGCTGAACTAATTTCGTGCGGTGAATATTATAAACTGAATTCGTTGACCGCATCTTAGAAAAAAAACAAATGTCAAAGTCAACGCGAATCGCGGTTCGGTTTTCAAATTTTAACGGTATCAGTGCCACCGGACTGTTTAGTTGAATCGCGAGTAAAGATTATTGTATTTTTAAAAGAAAGCATGGATATTTATTTAGTTATTAATTAAAATTACCTTGGGTACGATGGAGCCTTCGAAAGAAGCGATCGCTGTGCGTATTACACGGCTGAATCGTCAGATTTTAGGCAAAGTGACTAGTGGGTCGAATAAACTGAACAAAAAGACGATAGACCGTGAGGCTTTGCTGGATGCCCTGACTGTGCTTTATGATGAGTGCAATGATGACCCCGTCAAGAAGACTGACGAGCTCGTTAGGGCTTTTGTGGACAAGTGTAAGTGTTTACCGCCTTTGTTTACTTTCATGTGTCATGCCTAGCTTTAGACCTAAATAAGGGGCGTCAATGTTTTAACTGCTACATAATAGACCAAAAAAGTGATAAATAATTATAATGATACGGTTTTTATCAAATTTGCAATCCTGAGGCCATGTGGAGGCTAAACAATAGTGTTCTTGCTCTTTGTTTATACTGTTATTCTTTTTATTTATATCCTACTATATTAAAACGCTGATGCCCCTTACATACAGTAAATATGTCCCTGGCAAGAAGACTGATAAGCTTGTATCAGTAATAAAGGAATAAAAAAAGTTTTTTTACATTCAGCTAAGTATGTTTAGGAATGATAAGCCAAGTTTATCTAAGGTATATTATAAAATGATAAAACAGGAATAGAATATAGTGTTAATTTAGTGAATATTATTTTAGACCGCAGTACACTTGCAGAGTTACGAAGAACTCGGGTATGCCTTTCTGACTTTGAAATACTGCAAACAATTGGCAGGGGACATTTTGGTGAAGTTCATGTAAGTACATCGTTTAATTATTAGATATAAGATCGATGTGATTAATAGGGTACAATTCCTGCATATTTTCATGCATTAATCTGATTATCCTTATCAGTGAACTTTTTCCATTGAAGGTACCTCTTTGACTTACCTCTAGCACTGCTTTGCTTGGAACTAAATTCATATTAATATTAACCAATGAAATCCTTATTTAATGTTTCATTTACTCCTCATGATATTATAATCTTTGTAGTTATGTAAATATTATTTTCCAATCAGATGGTTCGTGAGAAGGATACTGGTGACGTATATGCATTGAAGACACTACGTAAAGAACAAGCGCGCAAGAGAGCGGCAGGAGCTGCGGAAGATGAGAGAGACGTGCTTGCTAACAACACCGGGCCGTGGATGCCTAAACTGCAGTATGCTTTTCAGGTAAGCCTTTAAACTTTGTTTACCTCATCATCATCTTAAAGCCTCTCCCGGTTGCATCCTCTGAAGAGCTTTGATTACCTACCAGGGAGTATTAAAACCTTTCATTATTTGGTTATGCAAACCACAAACAAATGATTTAGGAATTTACCTGCACTTGCTAGTATTTGTAAGGACAAGCCTACTTCCTATTGCTTAAATAACTGATATTTATAAAAAAGGGAAGCTGCTAATCTATTAGGACCTATAAGTTTTTAAAATCTGCTTTTGGTTCACCATGAAGTTTGGCATCAGGGGTCTAATATTTTAATAATAAATAAATTATTTTTAACATTAGTACAGGCAAGACAATCATATGTTAAGTATGGTTAGACTTGTAATAATATTCTGGCATTCTAAAGGACCTTTCAATATTCGTTTTTCCTTTGTGATAGGTCTTGTCATAAATCAAGTTTAAATCTCTACATTTTCTCTGAAATAATTGCTGTCCAAATTATTTCTTTGTTTAACATATTTATTTATCATTTACATCTGTGTCATTCTAAAAGAATTTCAAAATATGCGCGCGTCGGTCGCTTACGTCTGTATAATACGCACTCTTAATGAGCAGGTGGAAACTATTTCAAGACCTTCCCTTATTACTTGCATGCACCTTGATACTATGACATTTAAGTTAACTATGCCAGTTTATTTATTATCAAGTGCAATACAATCTAGTGCTTTAGGTCATTGACTGTTGCTATTTAATGACTACACATTGCTATGCTGTACTGTTGTTATTAAGTTTTTTAAAGTGTTTAATGAATGAATATATTTATTTCAACCAACAAGGATCATAAACAATATTATAAAAATGTAATAATTTGGCAATTTCACTTTATTTATTATAATCGTAAAAACAAAATTAGCAAGATTATCTTTATACTCAGCATATTATTTCAGCACATTATACAGACCTATTAAGGTATACCTATTACTAATCTAGCGGCCGCCCGCGACTTCGTCGCAGCACACTCTTACCAATCCTACTTACCACTATATGATGATTAGTATTAGTATAGATAATAATCTTTAGTTATATCTAAAATACCAGCATAAATATAATATCACTAAACCATTTTTTGTAACATTCCGACGCACAGGACACCAACAACCTTTACTTGGTGATGGAGCTATGTTCGGGCGGCGACCTAGCGGGCCTGCTGGCGCGCCGCAACCACCCGCTAGCTGAGAGCGACGCCGCCTTCTACGTCGCTGAGGTTGCGCACGCGCTGAAAGCGCTGCACGGCATGGGATACGTGCACAGAGATATCAAGCCGCATAACATCTTTCTGGACAGGTGGGAATTGTTTGATAAATAAAAGAATACATACATTGTTATTCCTTATGTAATATGGAGGTAAATGAACAAGAGGGTCACCTGATGGTAGCTGATGGTAAGTGACCACATGGACACCAACAACTATACTTGGTGATGGAGCTATGTTCGGGCGGCGACCTAGCGGGCCTGCTGGCGCGCCGCAACCACCCGCTAGCTGAGAGCGACGCCGCCTTCTACGTCGCTGAAGTTGCGCACGCGCTGAAAGCGCTGCACGGCATGGGATACGTGCACAGGGATATCAAGCCACATAACATCTTTCTGGACAGGTGAGAATTGTTTGATAAATAAAATAATAGATACATTGTTATTCGCTTTATGTAATGGGGAGGTAAATGAACAATAGGGTCAACTGATGGTAAGTGATCACTGCATGGACATCAACAACCGCACAAGTGTCGCAAATGCGTTGTCTGATTTCAAGACCCCATACCCTCCCCAGCTGAGGTCTGGCGACCTTACTCACCAGCAGAAACATGGCACAACAGTAACTGTGCAGTGCTATTTCACTGAGGTCTTCTGTACCTTCGCTGAGGTTTTCTGTAAGGATGAGGTACTTCCTCATTTGAGTGGAAGCTTCACTAAGCCCTACTTCTCTTAAATCTCTCTCCTCTCCTCGAAATTGTCCCTGCCGTTTCGGATCGGATAGGTACGCAGGATATACCTACAAGCATAGTAGACTACATATTACTACAGTGCTACAGATTAATTATCCGACTGGAACGTAAACTTTTAATTAATTATTCAATGTCCAATACTGATTAGCTTTGTTAAATATTAATGAACTCCTAAATAACCTACTGCCGCGTACTGTAATCAATTACACGAAATTAACCAGAACGCGCAATAAGTAAGCGTAAGTGTGGTCTCATAATTTCGAAATCAATTTTAAGTAAACAAAACACATAAACAAGATTTGTTAGGCAGCTTGAGTGACCACGAAACTCATTGGCATTCACAACAGCAGGCTCATAAACAGTCACCTTGTTTCTGTGACTTGAAATCCGCTGAGACTTAAAATCGTAGCCTTCTTTCTGTTATTTATGTAGGCAAATAAATCTCTAGAGAATTTAAATGATTCGTCATGAAACAGTTCCCCGTGCTACTAGTTTGTTGCTGGTGAGACATTAATCTAGATAGAATTAAACATTTCTAAAGTATTTGCTGTATCCGTATCCGTTGCTGCCCGACCCCTGGGACTACCCTCAGGACCTCTCCCTACTGCGGCACGGTACTCAAACCACCTAGAGTCTAGTGGTCTAGTGACTAGACCATTGAGGCGATCTCAAGCTGGTGTACAGCGTTTTTATATAAAGTTAAGTATCGGCCTATTGATGTCCCACTGCAGGGCAAAGGCCTCCATCGCTTGAAATCCTGTTTACGCTACAAAGATTGGTTTTGGCTTAATCACCACGTTTGCCATATCCGATTGCCGATTGGTGATCACAAATCTGAGTTGTGTTCGGAAAAACATACACAAATTTGCCTGACCCGGGAATTGAAACTAGGACCTCGTGACCACGTTCCGGTGGTACTACTACGACATCGAGGCGTTTTCATATGTTAAAAGAGAATTGTTTGTGTTATTCAGATGCGGTCACGTGAAAGTGGGCGACTTCGGGTCGTGCGCCCGCCTCTCAGAGGGCGGCGCGACGGCGGTGGGCACGCCCGACTACGTGGCGCCCGAGCTGCTGGCCGCCGCCGACTGCGCCGCGCGCCACTCAGTCTGTCTCCCATACTGCCGCAGCGCGGTGACCACCGCCATTGTGGGTTCGCACGATCGCTTCGCTTCTTGTCTAGACGAAGTTACATAGCGATAGCGATAGACAAATTCGACGAGTTCAAATAGTATGAATTTGATCACATGACTTTTCTACGGTAGCTGTCAAATGCTTAATATTAGTGATGTACAAAGCTCGAGCCGTCCAGTAAAATTTTCAAGCCTCGAGGCGGAATGGCAAGACTCAGTGAGCTCGGGAGGCTCAAATTCTGGTGTGTAGCCGAGCCGCGAACTCTTTGAGCATATAATTATGTGATGTACAAGCCTTCAAAAAGGTTCGGGCCTTGAAAAGAGCTCGAGTCTTCAAAGCGTTCGAGTCCTCAAAAGAATTCGATAGAGCTCGTCTCAAAAACTTATTTGTTACTAGTTGCTGCCAGTGTCTTAGCCTATGTAAATTGTTTTACTATTAAAAATACTTTCTTTGTTCAAATTCTCTCAGAAAGAAATTGTCCATGTCAGCATGAATGGCATCAAAAAACTATACATGAGGCAAAAACACAAGAATTGTAACTAATTGAAACTTGTCGAATTTCGCCATTGCTATCGAAATGTTACTTTGTCTAAGTGTGCTGCACGCTGAAAGCTGCAGTAATACCCTAAAAAAGATATACAGTTGTCTCTGCCCATGTTTTACTCGTTTTACCACCAATACAGGGACAGATGCAAAATTGCAAAAAAACATAAGTCATCTTTCGCTAAATCCTTCAAATGAAATAGACTGAAAGTAATATTCTTTGAAAATAAGAAAACATTCCCTACGAATTCTTATATACAAAAACAACGTACATTGTAAATATCAAACAAACAATAATGTTTCACTGTTAAAATCAGTACTTAGTCTATAAAGCAGGATTATACATAACATACAAGATTTATTAATTTGTTGTTTGAGAGATCCACAGAGTCTAGGTTACAAATTTAATTGCGTACATTTTCATGATAATAACAACTATATTAAATTGGGTGTTACTGTAGTATTACATCGTAAAAGGTTTGAATGATTCAGAAGTGTGAATCTTTTGTTTTAGATCGCATTTAACCCGCGCATCGAATTAACGCATGGTTTTGGTAGAAAATAACAGATTAACTTTGTAAAATTTTTTTTCGTAGTATGTTATGTGAAGTAAATATAGAAGAATGGTAGAGTTAGAAAATAATCATGATCAAAGTTTGGATGCTCGAGTGGTTTTGGTTGTAGAAAATGTGATGGTAACTAACATTATTGCAGGTGAAATAGACGATTCAAGTAGGCAAAGAAGTGGTTGGCAGCCTGTAGAGATGTATGCACGAAAAACAATAAGTTTTATGTAATGGTTAATTGTAGTTAAATGACGTATTTTAATTATTTTGTACTAGCGGCCGCCCGCGACTTCGTCCGCGTGGATGTCGGTTTTCATTATACGAATGTTTTTTCCCGCTAACTCCCGTTCCCGTGGAAATTTTGCAATATCCTTTTGCAACTAAGCATCAAGTTAACTAAGGGACCTGCATGCCAAAGGTGACAGTTTTTTTTGGGCCCACCAACAATCGGTAACGTTTAAGAGAAAGAGAAGTATGTAAAAAATGTATATGTTTTTTTATGAATTTTGCAATTGAATTGAATTTCAAACGAAACCGGAGTCAGAAAACCAAAATAAAAAACCCTTATTTTGATTATATCCGTGAACTATCTGTCCAAAGATTAGTAAACAATGGCTGACATACAGATAACTAAAGTAAAAAGGTTTTAATCAAAATAATTAAAATACAACACTTGAAATCGAACATAAAGGAGACGCAAATTACTTTTGGAACGGTTTTCATGCCTATTTTTATCTAAGGCGGTGATTGGAAGTGACTTTCAATCATTTAATTAATGAAATAAAATAATTCGAATAAACAATACAAAAAAATCCGTATAACGGAACGCAAGTGCTAGTCTATTGCCGGATTTTGATTTTATTTAAAAACTGAATACAAATGTCAGAAACCTCCCGTCTGTTAACTGTCATTAGTTACTATATAATTATTATAAAAAAGCTGTAGTTCGTTTGTTTGTTTGAACACGCTACTATAAGGAACAGCTGGTTCGAATTGAAAAAATATTTTTGGCGTGGATTATCCATTAGTCGAGGCGGGCTTAAACTAAAAAATGTAAAGCTATAGTTTAAGACTATGCGTGCGTAAACCTTATTCCACGCGGACAGAGTCACAGGCGGCCACTAGTCATAATAAATTGCTTTTACTTCAGATACATAGGAAAAACATAATGGAAAATCGCCCTTATGTGTAAGTATTCACGGTTCAGGCGTTGAAAGTCTGGAAAGCAAAATGACAGATTACTTTATGAGGTTTATATATATTTTCACATCTTATTTCTAACGATTCCGGTTAAAATATGAAAAAGTAATGTTACCACTATAATCTAGAGATTATAAGGAATAAATTGATATCCATTTCGTAAATAAACGCTAAAATTTTATGTGGGCCTAACTCTCCATACAAAAACGATTGACTCCTTTCAAGCGTCTAACTCAAGTAGTTTAGATTTTCCATACAAACTTCCACCCCCTCATTTCGGGGAAGTGGGGGGTTGGAATGGGTCAAAAAGTAGCCTATGTTCTGTCTCAGGGTCTAAAGATTGTCTGTACCAAAGTTCATCAAAATCGGTTGCGAGGTTTAAGCGGGAAAGCGTAACAGACAGACAGACAGACAGACAGAGTTACTTTCGCATTTATAATATTAGTTGGGATATGGAAAATGGCCGAGTAACTACAAGTATAAATTACTACAAAATTATTCTAATATTTGCAAAGAAAAATACAACAATGAGGCCAGTAACTTTTCGAAATGTTTTGATTCGCTAAATTCGAAAAACATACAATTATGAAACTTAGTAAACAATACATTTTTAAAATCAATCAAAAGTGAAATAAATCACTGTTCTTATCAGTTTCCATTAATCAATATAGAATGAATATTTTTTTTCATTTAAAGTATGTGAAACTATTTGAATTACTATAATAATTTGTTCTGCTCGCCAGTCGGCGTGTGACTACTGGTCGCTGGGCGTGGTCGCGTTCGAGCTGGTCACGCTCAGGCGGCCCTTCTCCACCGGCGACGAGGACTCCATAGCAGAGATTCTTGCCAACATACAGAAGTAAGTGCAATGTGTGAAAAAAATTAAACCACTTTAAAGTTTTCGGATTTACGCACTTATTTATTCATAAAAATGTTATGTTTGTTTCATTAACGACGCAAAAAGTGAAAGATGACAAAACAATAAACATAAAATATAGGCACCGTGCAGAAACTATAGATGGCGTTGAAATCCCGCTTTTTTTCTGTGGTTTGACAGTATTATTACCGACATTGAGAGTAAAAGTTTTGAATATGAGTCACGAGATGGCAGAGTCATCGCTACGCCTATTGCCTATTGCCATCTGGGATTTTTCAATCTCAAACACGCTCATCGTGATGCTCGTTACTCAATCTGCATTATATTGTTTTGTCGGTAGATACGAACGCGACCCGTCGTCGGAGCCGCCTTTCGAGCCGCCACCGAGCGGCCCGTCGGCGGAGTGGCGCGGGCTGGTGGCGGGGCTGCTGCGCGTGGCGCCGGCGCGCCGGTACAACTACCTCGACACGCTGCAGCATGCCGCCCTGCAGCGCGCCTGCAAGCACCTGCACAGCATACGCGACCAGGTACTGCATGCGGGACTACATAGTAGGGATGATGAACGCGGCCCGTCGGCGGAGTGGCGCGCGCTCGTGGCGGGGCTGCTGCGCGTGGCGCCGGCGCGCCGGTACAACTACCTCGACACGCTGCAGCATGCCGCCCTGCAGCGCGCCTGCAAGCACCTGCACAGCATACGCGACCAGGTACTGCATGCGGGACTACATAGTAGGGATGATGAACGCGGCCCGTCGGCGGAGTGGCGCGCGCTCGTGGCGGGGCTGCTGCGCGTGGCGCCGGCGCGCCGGTACAACTACCTCGACACGCTGCAGCATGCCGCCCTGCAGCGCGCCTGCAAGCACCTGCACAGCATACGCGACCAGGTACTGCATGCGGGACTACATAGTAGGGATGATGAACGCGGCCCGTCGGCGGAGTGGCGCGCGCTCGTGGCGGGGCTGCTGCGCGTGGCGCCGGCGCGCCGGTACAACTACCTCGACACGCTGCAGCATGCCGCCCTGCAGCGCGCCTGCAAGCACCTGCACAGCATACGCGACCAGGTACTGCATGCGGGACTACATAGTAGGGATGATGAACGCGGCCCGTCGGCGGAGTGGCGCGCGCTCGTGGCGGGGCTGCTGCGCGTGGCGCCGGCGCGCCGGTACAACTACCTCGACACGCTGCAGCATGCCGCCCTGCAGCGCGCCTGCAAGCACCTGCACAGCATACGCGACCAGGTACTGCATGCGGGACTACATAGTAGGGATGATGAACGCGGCCCGTCGGCGGAGTGGCGCGCGCTCGTGGCGGGGCTGCTGCGCGTGGCGCCGGCGCGCCGGTACAACTACCTCGACACGCTGCAGCATGCCGCCCTGCAGCGCGCCTGCAAGCACCTGCACAGCATACGCGACCAGGTACTGCATGCGGGACTACATAGTAGGGATGATGAACGCGGCCCGTCGGCGGAGTGGCGCGCGCTCGTGGCGGGGCTGCTGCGCGTGGCGCCGGCGCGCCGGTACAACTACCTCGACACGCTGCAGCATGCCGCCCTGCAGCGCGCCTGCAAGCACCTGCACAGCATACGCGACCAGGTACTGCATGCGGGACTACATAGTAGGGATGATGAACGCGGCCCGTCGGCGGAGTGGCGCGCGCTCGTGGCGGGGCTGCTGCGCGTGGCGCCGGCGCGCCGGTACAACTACCTCGACACGCTGCAGCATGCCGCCCTGCAGCGCGCCTGCAAGCACCTGCACAGCATACGCGACCAGGTACTGCATGCGGGACTACATAGTAGGGATGATGAACGCGGCCCGTCGGCGGAGTGGCGCGCGCTCGTGGCGGGGCTGCTGCGCGTGGCGCCGGCGCGCCGGTACAACTACCTCGACACGCTGCAGCATGCCGCCCTGCAGCGCGCCTGCAAGCACCTGCACAGCATACGCGACCAGGTACTGCATGCGGGACTACATAGTAGGGATGATGAACGCGGCCCGTCGGCGGAGTGGCGCGCGCTCGTGGCGGGGCTGCTGCGCGTGGCGCCGGCGCGCCGGTACAACTACCTCGACACGCTGCAGCATGCCGCCCTGCAGCGCGCCTGCAAGCACCTGCACAGCATACGCGACCAGGTACTGCATGCGGGACTACATAGTAGGGATGATGAACGCGGCCCGTCGGCGGAGTGGCGCGCGCTCGTGGCGGGGCTGCTGCGCGTGGCGCCGGCGCGCCGGTACAACTACCTCGACACGCTGCAGCATGCCGCCCTGCAGCGCGCCTGCAAGCACCTGCACAGCATACGCGACCAGGTACTGCATGCGGGACTACATAGTAGGGATGATGAACGCGGCCCGTCGGCGGAGTGGCGCGCGCTCGTGGCGGGGCTGCTGCGCGTGGCGCCGGCGCGCCGGTACAACTACCTCGACACGCTGCAGCATGCCGCCCTGCAGCGCGCCTGCAAGCACCTGCACAGCATACGCGACCAGGTACTGCATGCGGGACTACATAGTAGGGATGATGAACGCGGCCCGTCGGCGGAGTGGCGCGCGCTCGTGGCGGGGCTGCTGCGCGTGGCGCCGGCGCGCCGGTACAACTACCTCGACACGCTGCAGCATGCCGCCCTGCAGCGCGCCTGCAAGCACCTGCACAGCATACGCGACCAGGTACTGCATGCGGGACTACATAGTAGGGATGATGAACGCGGCCCGTCGGCGGAGTGGCGCGCGCTCGTGGCGGGGCTGCTGCGCGTGGCGCCGGCGCGCCGGTACAACTACCTCGACACGCTGCAGCATGCCGCCCTGCAGCGCGCCTGCAAGCACCTGCACAGCATACGCGACCAGGTACTGCATGCGGGACTACATAGTAGGGATGATGAACGCGGCCCGTCGGCGGAGTGGCGCGCGCTCGTGGCGGGGCTGCTGCGCGTGGCGCCGGCGCGCCGGTACAACTACCTCGACACGCTGCAGCATGCCGCCCTGCAGCGCGCCTGCAAGCACCTGCACAGCATACGCGACCAGGTACTGCATGCGGGACTACATAGTAGGGATGATGAACGCGGCCCGTCGGCGGAGTGGCGCGCGCTCGTGGCGGGGCTGCTGCGCGTGGCGCCGGCGCGCCGGTACAACTACCTCGACACGCTGCAGCATGCCGCCCTGCAGCGCGCCTGCAAGCACCTGCACAGCATACGCGACCAGGTACTGCATGCGGGACTACATAGTAGGGATGATGAACGCGGCCCGTCGGCGGAGTGGCGCGCGCTCGTGGCGGGGCTGCTGCGCGTGGCGCCGGCGCGCCGGTACAACTACCTCGACACGCTGCAGCATGCCGCCCTGCAGCGCGCCTGCAAGCACCTGCACAGCATACGCGACCAGGTACTGCATGCGGGACTACATAGTAGGGATGATGAACGCGGCCCGTCGGCGGAGTGGCGCGCGCTCGTGGCGGGGCTGCTGCGCGTGGCGCCGGCGCGCCGGTACAACTACCTCGACACGCTGCAGCATGCCGCCCTGCAGCGCGCCTGCAAGCACCTGCACAGCATACGCGACCAGGTACTGCATGCGGGACTACATAGTAGGGATGATGAACGCGGCCCGTCGGCGGAGTGGCGCGCGCTCGTGGCGGGGCTGCTGCGCGTGGCGCCGGCGCGCCGGTACAACTACCTCGACACGCTGCAGCATGCCGCCCTGCAGCGCGCCTGCAAGCACCTGCACAGCATACGCGACCAGGTACTGCATGCGGGACTACATAGTAGGGATGATGAACGCGGCCCGTCGGCGGAGTGGCGCGCGCTCGTGGCGGGGCTGCTGCGCGTGGCGCCGGCGCGCCGGTACAACTACCTCGACACGCTGCAGCATGCCGCCCTGCAGCGCGCCTGCAAGCACCTGCACAGCATACGCGACCAGGTACTGCATGCGGGACTACATAGTAGGGATGATGAACGCGGCCCGTCGGCGGAGTGGCGCGCGCTCGTGGCGGGGCTGCTGCGCGTGGCGCCGGCGCGCCGGTACAACTACCTCGACACGCTGCAGCATGCCGCCCTGCAGCGCGCCTGCAAGCACCTGCACAGCATACGCGACCAGGTATTGCATGCGGAAATACATCATTAGCCGTACCCCATCATCATCGAAGTGTGGTCCGCGGTGCCCTAGAGTACAACGATAGTTCTGTAGAAGTTGCGAAAGAATTTAGAAAAAAATTAAAACACCTCTCTGGTCGAACATTTTAACTCGATACGCGGTACATGTCTTTAATGAAGAACACACTTTTGAAAACTATTGTTTTATTGTAGGGTTTCATTAAGTGTTTTGCTTCCCAAAAGGGTTCCGTCAGCAAAAAAAAGTTTGAAAATCACTGCATATTTCAATCCAACTGCGACGTAGTAGGATTTGTTGAATTATTTACGAAAGCTGTGTCCAGCTCCGCGATTGCTGTAGGACTGTTGATGACTGATCAAAAATCGCGAGAACAGAACGTATGGAACAATTTTGAAAGGTAGGTAGTTAGCAGACTGTGCGCGCGCTGAGTAATTTCCGAACATCCAAAGGGAACGTCACCGTTACACAACTATGCAGGATATTACGGTTCACAAATCCGCAATGATGGGGTTTCCAAAGGGGATTTGTGGAAAAAGCTTTTTATATAAGTGTAATGTTAAGCGAATGTATGTGTATTGTGTGTTAAGGCGCCGCCGTGGGTCCCGACGGTGCGGGGCGTGGAGGACGCGTCGCACTTCAGCCCGCCGCCGCGCGACGCGCCGCAGGTCTGCAGCACTCCGTTTCGCACGCGACCGCCTTTTGCCGGCCAGCTGCCGTTTATAGGTGAGTTAACTTATTCTTACTAATATTATAAAACGGAATAGTCCGCATTAAATAATAGGGTACTTTTTATCCTCAAAAAAATTATTCCCGAGGTAAAATGAAAATATAGTTTGCAATATAACCGAATCCCACGCTGGCGAAGCCGCGGTTGGCCGCTTATGATTGATTTAAGAGATTTAATCTTGTTATTTACTACATATAACTGGTATGCGTATGCGCATAATTAATATACCTTAATTAAAAATGCTTAAAAAATAAAATATACAAAAAAAACATTTATTATTTAGATTTTGTGCTAAACGTACAAGTTTTTTATACTATTAACAATAATAATACGAAATCAAAATTCAGTTCTCCATAAATAAAAACAATTATTGCTGATAAAATTCGTTAACTAATATGTGTGTTTTGTTATGATTCAGGATATTCCTATGTGGCACAAGAAGAAAGCGAAGATTCAACCGGAGGCTTTAACGCCTCTCATGATTGCACAGCAATAGATTTAGCGACATTCAAGTAAGTTCATATTAAATTTTATTTCAAATTATTTAATTATCAAAGCTTTTCCTATTTACAACACCTTAAATAGTTATTTCTAATTGTCAAGGAAAAGCAACGGCCTCCCAATGAGGGTTTTCGCTAATGAAAAATCCGCCAGTATGTGATTGTTGAATTTTGACATGACATTGATATTGACAGATATGTCAAAATTTACCGATGACATAGCAGTTAGACCTCACGCCTACGTATTGCCATCTAGTGGATTTTTCAACCGCAAACACCATCATTTTCTACGAAAAAAAAAAATTTTTATCAACAGATCGGCAGAAAAGCTAGCAGCAATGCGAGGACGCGAGATATCGTCGTTGCAAACCAAGCTAGCGGCGGCGGAGGCGGCGGCGGGCGCGGCGGCCGAGCGGACGCGCCGCGACGCCGACGCCGAGGCCGAGCGGACCCGCGCGCGACTGCAGGCCGAGATCACTGCGCTCAGTCTGCAGAACAGGTATTAACATTAACATTAGTTGCCTTTAGTTGCATTCCGAAGTCGGTGGTCGAGTCCATTTGTGCTATTGTAGTGAATGAAACAACAGCTCTCGAGTAAATGCTTATTTATTAATAGTTACATGCGTGTTTTATATACTTAACCCCACTACACCACCGGGGTAGAAGAAAAAAAAAATGGTTACAATTTTTTTTTTTTTTTTTTTTAATTGACATACAACTTTGTCCTATTTTTATGCACAATATCAGTACAGTTGTTCTTAGAAATTTTTACATTAACTCCTAAATCTTGCAATACAGTAAATGGACCTTCATACTTATTATCTAACTTTCCAGCTGTTTCATTTTTTACTAATAACATTTGTCCCTTCTTATATTCTACGTGATTAACATTTTTATCATATATATTTTTACGCTGTTGTTTACTATTTATTAAATTTCTACGAGCATCCTGCTGCGCTACCTGCAAACGGTACTTCATACTTAAAGGATAACTTTCTGGGTTATACAGAGGTTCGATACATTCACTAACCCTACAAGGAATCTTGCTCGGTTTACCAAATACTAGTTCAAATGGAGTATATTTGGTTTCAGTATGGTGTAGAGGTGGCGCGCGGGAGACTTAATGAAACAACTGTTTCCTAGGACGTCCAGAGTTTAATTGATCAATTAAGCTTACATGCAATGACTTAAATACTAACTTACATCTACCCTAATGTGTGGGTGAGGTGTACACACACTACACCTCCCCCGTTTTTTTATTTGAAAATTTAATTTTATTGAATTTTTCTAAATATTTTTGTAAGAAAAAAAAAATAGATCTAAAACAATTTCCTTAAAACTATATTACAAAAAATTATCTAAATTAGACTAGACGAGTTATTACACTTTTAAATTTAAACACGGGATTTGAGACAAAAAAGCAATACAAAACTCTTTAAAAAAAGGTAGATTGTAAAAAAAACGATTTGTATTTAACTGCTGTACATAAAGAAAATAAAATGACATAAAAATATTGTTTCAAAAATAAAATGCAATGTACAGGAAGAAAAAAAAATTAAGTAGGTATGCCAATTTTAATACTTATTTCATATTATAAAAGAAATTTCACTATTTTAAAATCTCATCAAATCTTTATAAATGTCGCTTTTTACTATATATCTCTATGACAATCAAAACCCTTTTTCTTAAATATTTAATTATAACCTCCCATGTTATTCTGATTTAAAATTATCTGTGTCACATAACAACTTCTACTTTTATAATAACAAACACTTTTTCTACACATAAAATAAAAATGGTACTCTAACCCCTTTGGGTTCATATTTATTTATATTTGGTGGCCTGCCTTTATTATTATTTTATTCTTTTCTTTCTTTATATCTCATATTTAATCATACTACCTCATTTATTAATCTCCTTTAATACATTTAATAATAGGCGGCCTACCTTACATAACATATTTTATTCATTTCATTATAAAGGTACAGTTTTTCTTTTACTATTTTACTATCACTGTACCTAGTACCATTTTTAGTTTGCGTATTCTAAAATTCTATCAAACGTAATAGCCAACTTATACAAACTACTGAACAGAATGAATCCTCCAGTACCAATATAATATTAATTCCTTTCTTGGGTGATCAATCCAAGTGGCTTCCAAAATATCGTTACTGAAGTATTCCCATCTAATAAAAGAAAACATTTCAACAAAACCATACATTCGCCCATTAAAAGAAAACTTTACCATGATCTCTTCTGTGAAAGACGTAAAATCTGTTCATTCTTTATATATGAAGTATTTTCTTAAAATACACTAAAACTTCAAAAGACAACAACGTACATATTTAAGAATTACAAATAATTTCAATATATAGAACAAATAATAAGTTGTTTACATTACAATTCATGTTAACATTGGCATACCTTCGCACTGATGGTATCAATTACAATTTGTAACTAGTCGCATACTTGCTGACTTATAAGGCACAAGATAGTATTTCGATCCTAGTCAGTAACAAACAAGTAACAAATTTTTGCTGATGCATGCCTCGTGTGTGGTATGATGAGGCAATGCGATCAGTTTCCTAATATGGTGCTTGGTGCTAGTTACTAATGAAATCTAATTCTGCGCATACTAATTATTGTATGTGGAACATTGAGAATAAGTCTATGCATTATTCAAATAAAAGAAATCTGTCAACAAGAAAAAAAATATCTGGTATTACTTATTTTTTTTAAGAACAACGGATTTTATTAAGAAATCTTTAACTATGTAAGAAAATAAGATTCAATTAATTTGATTAATAAGAATTAATTCAGAATCAAAACTTCTAAAATCAAATAATAAGTTGGATATTAATAAAACTTTAGACAGTGTAAATCTAAAATGTATCTTTAAAATAGCCTGTAACTCGTCTAGTTAACTACCTACTATAAAATAATATATTTTTTTTACGGCTTTTAACAACTTACATATTAAAAATTATGATATATAAAAGGCTATTTAGTTATATTGAGAAAAAAAAAACATAATAATAAAATACTTAAATCTTTTTGCGGGCTGCATCATTGCTACCCGGCAGCAACACTACATCGGGCACCATCTGCGAGTCCTGGCAGGATCAAAATAACCAGAAAATAATTTCATAATTAACACATATTTAAAACTAGACTAAACGAATTATTCAAGTTGCCAACACAGTATTTGAAAACACAAATCAATTAATTTTATTGTTCACTAAAATGAAACAGAAAGACCATTGTAAAAATACAATTTAAAACATCTTGTAAACATTGTAAACCGTTTTTTTTTTATAAAAAAATAATTCACTATAAAAATCAACAAATGGACAATGATATCTAAGAAGGTATGCCAATAAAATGCTTATACATATCCAATTACGAATAACTGAATATAAAAAAAAAGATTTCTCTTCGTCACTTTAAAATATAATTACACTTCATATATATTTTTTTTCTTCAATAATTTAAAATTCTCTACAAATTAATGAGGAATTTCACTTTTCCATACTTTCTATGATAAAAACATTAATGATTTCAAGCAGCAATATAAAAATGGTACTAAAACTTAATCCCTTTGTGGGTTCATATTATTCTTATTAAGCAGCCTACCTTTTTTCTTCATTTTCATCATTATATTTCTTTTATAATAACTCTCTATTTATTTATTTATCCCTTTATTACAGGTGGCTTGCCTTTTCATTATAATATCATCATTTATTTTATTAATTAGTAAAGTTTTGTAAAGTTGGCGCGCGGGAGATCAATAAAACAACTGTTCGTTAGGACGTCCAGAGTTTAATTGATCAATTAAGCTTACATGCAATGACTTAAATACTAACTTACATCTACCCTAATGTGTGGGTGAGGTGTACACACACTACAATGGACTGTGTTGTTAAAACTGTAGCACCAAAAAGGTAGCCATTCACTCCACATCTCTTTTTGACCATTACACTGAATTCGCAAATATGTTCCTAAATTTTTATGCGCGTTTTCTAATGCTCCTATAGACTGATGATGATAGGCTGTCGATTTAATTTTTTCTATTTCTAGAATTTTACATACCTGCTCCATTACTGATGAAATGAACTCGGCTCCACGGTCTGTTGCTATAGTATTCGGTATACCAAACCTTAATATAAACTTACTTACTAATTCTCTCGCTACACTTTCGGTTTCCTTATTCTTTAATGGATATGCCTCTACAAACTTCGTAAGCTCACATTGAATGGTCAAAATATAACGATTATCTTCTATATCCCTGTCCAATGGGCCGACTATATCTATGTATATCTTATCAAAAGCATTTAGAGCTGTTGTTGTTATCTCCATAGGTTCTTTTATGTACTTACCTAGTTTCATTTTCTGACATTTTACACATTTACTCACATAATCTTTTATGTCCCTATCCATTCCTGACCAAAAGAAATGTCTTTTTATGTTATTTGTCATTCTACGCACACCTGCATGACCGCTGGTAGGTAGTAAATGATAGTCATTTAATATGTATGTTTTATCGTTCTCCTTTTCCACCTTTTTAACACCTCTTATTATACATATTCGTGGACCGGTCCAATCTGATAACGATTCTATCTCACATAATAAATCTTTTATAAATCTTTCATTTCTATCATTTTTAACTATGCATAGATTATTAATAACATTTATTCTTTTACAAAAAATCATCAACTCTGTCACAAATTCGGCTCGCGAGAAATGCGACTTCCAGTTGGGATTTATATAAATCACGTGTTTTTTTTCATCGTATATAAAGCATTTATATTCTAGGTATACCATTTCCGTTCTTTTAACTCGAGTTAATTCGTCATTTCCGATAAAAGTTAATTCTACATAATCACTTGGTATTTTTAGCAATTCTATCACTTTCGGTTGATCAGACCTGTTATCAGATTTACTAAAAATACATGATTTTGATTGTTCGCTTAGACACCTTTTTTGTGCCCTAGTCATAACCGTAACTATGTCCTCGTTCATTGTCTTCAAAGTATCTGAAGTTATTATTATACGCGATAACGCATCTGCAACACAATTATCTTTACCTTTTACATACAAAATTTTAAAATCATATTCCTCTAACGCTAATCTAAATTTTAAAAGTCTGCTTGATGGATCTTTTAGTGAGAATAAATATACCAAAGGTTTATGGTCAGTCATGATTGAAAATTTCCTACCATAAACATATGGCCTAAAATATTTTACAGCCCAAATAATAGCCAATAATTCTTTCTGAATCGTAGGATAATTTAGTTCTGCTTTGTTTAATGGTCGACTAGCGTACGCTACCGGTTTCATATTTTTATTACATAATACTGTACTACATTATAATAGCCGGAATACCGGAGCAACAAAACGATGACTCCAAAGTAAGAAGAGAATTTGATAAAAATGAGGTTACCAAAATTATTACTTCTATTTATCCGCAATGTCCTACACCAGAAAAAATCATTAGACTCGGAAAATATGCACAAAAGAAATCTTGTCCCTTGAAAATCATATTTTCATCTCGAGATACGGCCAAAAGAATTCTAAAAACGAAGTCGACACTCAAGAATGATACAGTAAAAATACACTCTGATCAAACCCCCTATCAACAACAACAAATGAACACGCTCAAAGAAGAGCTAAAACGACGTGTGGAATCTGGGGAAAATGATCTAATAATTAAATACATAAAAGGCATTCCTAAAATCATCTCAAAAAACGATACTCCAAAGAAAATACAGACACTAAAGTAAAATTTATACATAATGACGTTTGCCATAACTACAGTGAAGTCAAGATTAACAAAAAGTCTATAAAGTTCTTATATGCAAATGTACGTAGTATAGTTAAACCTGGAAAATTAGATGAATTAAGATGCGTGATAGAATCCTTCGATGCGACAATACATGTAGTTATTTTAACGGAAACCTGGATAAAGGATGAAAGTGAGGCCCAAAGGCAGAAATTACCAAACTATACGCATTATTATAGCTATAGACCCAACTCGAGAGGTGGAGGAGTATCAATTTACATTCACAATAACCTTAGTCATAACGCTTTACTCGATCGACATGACGGCGGGAACCACTTCCTCTGGGTTCATCTCGAAACCTTATCGCTAGACATTGGAGCAATATACAAACAGCCCACGGCTAACACAAACAACTTCCTAGAAATCTATAATGAACAACTCTCGAAAAGAAACCGAATTGTAGTGTTCGGTGATTTTAATTTGGATCTGCTTAGTCATGATAATACTGTGAAACAGTACAAACAGATTCTACAAGAAAATGGCCTCAGAATACTGAATAGGATCGGCAAAGACTATTGTACTCGGAAGACGGCAACGACAGCTACTATTATAGATCATGTATGTAGTAACGTTCTAGAAAACTCATTTAATATGACTATTATAGAATCCAATATGTCAGATCATAAACAGATTTTTATTGAAATAAACAGATCACATCGAGTTAAACTGAAACGGGTTCAATACATAGCAACTAACTACTCAAACCTATATGAAGACTCAGTACAGCGGTTTAAAAACATTCTTAATTACGATTACCAAAGACTTGAAAGTGATTTACTGGAAGTGATAGCAAAAAACAAAATCCAAAAATTTAAGATGCTCAACCCTCCAAACAAAGAATGGATAAACAAAAACCTCATCATGGAAATAAATGAAAGAAATAGGCTATGGCATGAATGGAAACAAAACCCCCAAGATGAAGAGTTAGAGAAAGCTTTCAAGCAAAAACGAAATTTTACTTTTTGTCAAATACAATCGGCAAAGAACCAATATTATCTGAAGAAGTTCAATGACTGTAAGAGTGATCCTTTGAAAATGTGGAGACTAATTAACTACTTATCCAATCATAAAACTGATAAAAATGTGGCACCTTTGAAACTAAATACTCCATCAGGTCTAACTACCGAAACCGTCAGAATCTGTGAATGTTTTAACTCATATTTTGCTACCATTGGTACTGATTTGGCAAATAAAATTCCTAAAAAAATCAATAACAATCAAACTTATATCCTAGGCTCGAGTCAATCAAAAGTAAAAACAGAATTAACAGAATTTAATGCAACCACCCCAGATGAAATAATCAAAATAATAAATAACTTAGACGTCAATAGTAGTAATGGCATAGATGGTATTACTACGAAAGCTGTCAAATGCGTTAAAAGTGTCATAGCGGTCAATCTGTCCAACTGTATCAATAGGTGTTTAGAAGAAGCATACTTTCCTGATTCACTGAAAGTGGCTAAAGTCTGTCCCATCTTTAAATCGGGAGACAGAACAGATCCCGGAAATTACCGTCCGATATCTGTTCTGCCGGTATTGTCAAAGGTGTTCGAGAAGGTTCTGCATCGCCGGTTAGAAGTTTATCTTTCAACGACAAATTTCCTCTTCAAAAAGCAGTATGGTTTCCGAGCTAAGTCAAATACACTTTCGGCAACTATTGATTTAGTAACAAACATCAAAAATAACATTGACAAAAAGAAAATTACCCTAGGGGTCTTTATAGATCTAAAAAAGGCCTTTGATACGGTTGGACATGAGCTACTGTTGGTGAAACTGCGCGGTATCGGTATTGTTGGTAAAGCATACGAAATGCTAAAGTCTTACCTCGAAAATAGAACTCAAATCGTCAAAATACAGGATCAAATGAGTGAGCCCAAATCTGTATCATGCGGCGTGCCCCAAGGATCTATCCTTGGGCCTTTATTGTTTCTTATTTACATTAACAACATACATGAAATCGGTCTGAAGGGGGTCATAACATTGTACGCTGATGACACTAGTTTACTTTATAGTGGCCATGCAATTGATGCGGTGATAAGTGAAGCTCAGCAGGATCTACAAATCCTTCACCGCTGGTTTCAGTCAAATTTACTAACGATTAATACAAGCAAGACCAATTACATAATATTTTGTGCCAAAAATAAAAAAATTGACAACCATAAATCACTCACAATTAATGGCGAAAGTATAAATAGGGTGAAAGAGGAGAAATATCTTGGGCTTATGCTTGACACTCATCTAACTTGGAAACCACAAATCGAGAGAGTGCGATCGAAGCTAATATCACTGAGAGGCGCAATGCGTGGTATAGTGCGTAGCCTCCCGGATCGGGTGCGATACACTATTTATAATTCATTGGTGAAGTCACATATAGACTACCTTATCGAGGTGTGGGGATCAGCAGCGAGAACCAATCTAGCTAAGCTACAAACACTGCAAAATAGAATTATAAAAACGCTATTCCAATACGATTACTTTACACCTACAAAAAACATTTATCTGAAAACCAAATTAATGAATGTCGCACAAACTTATAAATTTAACACCTGCCTCCTAATAAGAAAAATTTTAAACAAAACTATTCACACAGACACAACTTTTATTATCAAATCACAACATCAAAAAAATAGAACTCGCCAGTCTAACAATATTTGCTTACGAATACCGAGAACAAACTACGGAAAAAATAATATTATGTTTCAGGGTGCTCAGTTTTACAATAAATTGCCTAAATTCATCAAAGACGTTAAATCATATAGCTTATTTAAAAAGTTACTCAAAGACCACATTTTAAAGGATCAATCACTATTAAGCAGATATTCTTGAATGAGTTAATGTGTCCGCGGCCTTACTCGGGCTGCCCGTTTGGATATCGCGACGACGCATTGGTTCATGCTTGTTTTTATAAAAATACCCTACTTTGTTTCGCGCGTGCGTAAGCTCACGCAAAATTATTGTTTTTAAAGATAAAATTGTTATTGTCTCTTCAAGTGATTATTGTAATCTTTTGAGATAAATAAATGTCTTAAACCATAAACCATACTGCTCCTATCGCTATCCCCGATGCATCTGTTTGTATGATAAATTCATTCTCTTGCGAAAAATCTGGAAATTGAAGTATTGGAGGCGTTGACAATGCTGTTTTCAAATTTCTAAATGATTCTTTGCATTCTTCAGTCCAAAGAAATGGTACATATTTTCTTGTTAATTTGTTTAATGGTGCTGTAATTTCTGCGAAATTGGGAATGAATTTTCTATAATAATTACAAAAAGCTACAAATCTTTTTACGTCGTCCGCATTTTGCGGTTCCGGAAACTTCTCTAATGCTTCAATTTTTGATTTATCTGGTAATACGCCTTCTGCTGTTACACGATGACTTAAATATAATATTTCTTTTTGAAGAAAATTACATTTTTCGGGGTTTAATTTAAGGTTTACTTTTCTAAGTCTTTCTAAAACATTAAGTAGGTGTTCGTTATGAACATTTAAACTTCTCCCAAATACAATTAAATCGTCTAGATAAACAAAACACTGTTCAAAATTGAGTCCCGACATCGCTACAGACATTACACGACTGAAAGCGCTTGGACTTGTCTTGAGTCCCATCGGTAATTTTTTCATTTGATATTGACCTGTGTTGGTTGTAAACGCTGTGCACCCTCTACTCTTTTCCTCCAAGGACACTTGAAAATAACCTTGATATAAATCTAAATGAGAGAAATAGATGGAACCAGAGAGTGAGTCCAAGATTTCTGTTATATTCGGCAAAGGGAACTTATCATCAACAATGCTATTATTTAATTTCCTATAATCAACTACAAATCGCCACTTGTTCTCGGGATTTGAACTATTTTTTGGTACCAATAAGACTGGACTTGACCACTCACTCTTTGCTTCTTCAATGATATCATTATCCAATAAATTTTTAATTTGTTTATTTACTTCACCCTTTAACGACTGCGGTAACCTATATTGTTTTACGTATACTGGACTAGTGTTAGGTTTTATTGTTATCGTTTGTTCATAAATACTTGTAGTTGACAGTTTGTCACCGGGTAAAAAGAAAACGTCCGCGTATTTAGAACATATTTGTTGAATTGAACTTTTTTCCTCACTATTAAGACTATTCAATTGTAAGATATCTAATAATTTACGAGCTCTCTCTGAATCCCTTACACAATCCGAGATTTCACAAATGTCGTATAAATTTAAAGAATATAACTGTGGTTGAAAACTGGGTACAATTACGTCATATTCATTTGTGTTCATAATTTTTACTGGAATTTTATTATTATTTATTTGTACTATAGCTCCGGCCAAAAATACATTATCCGTCAATTGTCTTGAAGCAATAACGAAATCCTCTTTTGAATCTGAATTAGTGAATAAATACTGAATAGTTTCACTCCGAGCTGGTAAAAATAACGTATCACTAGTGTAATTGATCTCATTACAAAGTGGTAAGGAATATTCCATTCCATCTTTGTATAGTGTTATTATATTCGTATCAAGGTTAATGTTCGCTCCGTACTTGCAAAGAAAGTCTAAACCTAGAATTCCATTCGCCTTTAATGGAACGTGTTGGAAAACATGGCATCTGATATCGAACTCAGTTTTATCGAACTGCGAATCACGATGTATCAAATTCATATAAACATAGCCTGATGACTGTACCTGGCCACCTATACCGTTGATTATCGTATCGTCTCTATGTATGGTAATGTTTCGAGGCAATGCATCTTTCTTAATCACCGACAACGATGCTCCAGTATCTACTAAGAAAAAATATTTGCGGTATCCAATATAGAACGATAAAAATTTTGTTTGACCATTCAATGACAATACATAATCTTTATGCTCGAAAAAACTGATTTTCTACTATATTTGTACCGTCAGTTTCATTATCTTTATTTTGATTAGAATTACTCGTAGATGGCTGGGAGTAAAATACTCTTTGTTGATAGTTACCCCTACCACGAGTATTCTGATAACTCGATCGGTTATCACCTCGCCTAAATGTATTCCCGCTGTTTGAGTAAGATGATTTATGAGCTCTTTTACCACGATTAAAATAGTTATCTCCTGACCTGTTAAGCTGCTGCCGCCTGTTGTACTGCTGGCCTCTGCCACCGCGACCGCTAGGTTGCCCTCGAAAATTATTAAAAGACTTACCTCTTCCTCTTCGCGAAAATTGCATGACATTTTCACCTCTGTTTGAAGTCGATGGCCCATACAACTCCTCGTCTTTTGCCGCTTGTATTGCATCCTTAAGATGCTCGTAATTCCGCGCTGCTATGATAGTGCTTAACCTCGCATCACGAAGACCATCTGAAAAACGTTTTATTGCCAACTTTTCATTTAATGGTTTTAAGACAGCATATTTCGTACCATCACCATCAGCCTGTGAGATTGTTAAATCGGAAAATAATTTCTCAATTTCCACTCCATATTGGGCTACTGTACGCCAACCTTGTGTAATGTTTTGTAATCGCGCTTGAATGGCCGTGAATGATTTTTTAGTAAGCAAAGTTTGTCTGATGTCTTGAATTAGACTTTTTACTGAATTATATTCTGAACATAGACACAATTTCGCGTTTTCAGAAAGCCTGCTTTTCAATACAAATTTAATCAATAATGTATTTCCGGACTCTGACAACATCTCTGAATACATTTCTACCGCGTCTATTAAAGATTTTACAGTTTTTTCATCCCCGTCCAATACTGGAATCAAATTACAAGCAGTTTTCAGATCGAACTCCATTTTCAAATCTGTGTATTCGCTAGCTTCACTGTAACTATTATCACTATCACTAATCTCCTCGGTTGATTTATTACACAATGTTAATATGTTATTATAAAGGTCTTTAATATTTTCCCAAGTAGAAATATAGACTCTCAAAAGTTCTGGTTTAATGTCCTTGTTTTTGATTAAAGAAAAAATCGAGTGCCCTTTCTGAAAAATTATTTCAGTTTCAGCTAATTTATTTTGTATAACCTTTCCTTGAAATCTAGATTTACCTTTTTTCACTAAATATTTCTTAATTGCCGTTATTTCCGATAAACACTGCAATAACTCATTTTCCATGCCTTAACTAAATTAAATAAACAATAAAACTCACCATATTCACGCGTTACTTGTTACCCTGGTAGGGGCCGCAGGATGATCGTATTACTTTACAATGGAATGCGTTCAGTTTCCATATATGTTTCCGCGTTGCTAAGTGAGCCGCTGTGGTATATTATACGAAAAATATCTAACTAGGATTAAAGAAATTAATTATTTATGGATTAAATATTTTGATTAAACAACAAGTCATATACTTAGAGTCTCTAGAAAAACTTATATGCCGTATATTATTTCCGTGTCACATTGCAGCAATTAACATAACTTTTTAAAACTTCGCACTTTTTCAGACACTCACACCGTAGCCACTCAGACGGAGTCCACTTTTTGCTTCTGGTTCCGATCACGTTGATCTCCTCCGACTTCTGCCACGGCCCGCCAACGCAGCGATCTACGTAGATCGTTCAATGTTATTTCTCGTCGCATCCATTTCTGATGTGTTTTTTTGTAATGCTTATAGCCACACAGGAGACTTGCCAAGGCCATAAATATGATTATAATAATCAATAAAATGTGGGTGGTATTGATGCGATTTACATCCTCCGACGCAGCTGCCGAATTGCCTGCCCCGTTCTGGGCAATTATAATTTCCTCCTGTTTAGATTGCGATTTGCCCATCTTGGATGAAATCTTCCAGACACGTATTGGTACTTAAAGATGACGAACTATAATGCCCCATCTTAAGATTCTGCACAATGTAATAGGAGGCGCGCTTGTTACGAGTACGACGCCAAATATGGCGCAACTGGCAGGGTCGCCATGTAGTGAATGAAACAACAGCTCTCGAGTAAATGCTTATTTATTAATAGTTACATGCGTGTTTTATATACTTAACCCCACTACACTATTTTTATTGATGATTTATAAGTGACTTGCAGAGGCGTACATGAATAAAGTATATTTTGATTTTGATTGATTTTGATTATAGAGTACTGGATAACAGGGCCTTCTTTCACCTATTTGGGGCCCTGGGCAAATATGTGCCCAGGTAAATGTGGAACCTGGTCTAGGGGCCACTATCGATCGAGGAGCCCTGGGCACGTGATAGGCGAAAGTCAGTCAGATAAACTTTAACATAGTCAGGTGGGAGCTGTCAGAGAGCATACTACTTGATAGCCTTTAAGATACTTATGTCGAAAGTGAAATAGGCAGTCGTTGTCGATGACAAAAAACTTTATTCCAAAATCATTACCAAAATCTATTTCTCACACAGACGACTCGAGCGCCAAGTGGAAGTCGAGAAAGAGGAGCGAATGGCCCTCCAGCGGACTAATCAGGAACTGTCAACTGGTATATCGACCCGGGCGGCTACCGAGCTCCGAGCAGCAGAGGCGCAGGCAGCGGCCTTGCAGGCGGAGCGTGATGGTCTGCAGGCGGACTTGCGTCGTTTGGAGCAGCGCGTGAGCGACCTGCAGGCCGAGTGCGCGCGAGCCGTCGCCGCGGCGGACTCGGCGAGGGCACAGCATCAGCACTATAAGGTACATTATCGTCTGGCAAATTAATCTGCACGACTGAGCTCCGTGCAGCGGCCTTGCAGGCGGAGCGTGACGGGCTGCAGGCGGACTTGCGTCGTTTGGAGCAGCGCGTGAGCGACCTGCAGGCCGAGTGCGCGCGCGCCGTCGCCTCTGCGGACTCGGCGAGGGCGCAGCACCAGCACTATAAGGTTCTTTAACGTCTGTCAAATAAATCTGCACGGCTGAGCTCCGTGCAGCGGCCTTGCAGGCGGAGCGTGACGGCCTGCAGGCGGACTTGCGTCGTTTGGAGCAGCGCGTGAGCGACCTGCAGGCCGAGTGCGCGCGCGCCGTCGCCTCTGCGGACTCGGCGAGGGCGCAGCACCAGCACTATAAGGTTCTTTAACGTCTGTCAAATAAATCTGCACGGCTGAGCTCCGTGCAGCGGCCTTGCAGGCGGAGCGTGACGGCCTGCAGGCGGACCTGCGTCGGTTGGAGCAACGCGTGAGCCACCTGCAGGCCGAGTGCGCGCGCGCCGTCGCAGCTGCGGACTCGGCGAGGGCGCAGCACCAGCACTATAAGGTACATTACCATCTGGCAAATGAATCCGCACGGCTGAGCTCCCATGTGGCAGCCTTGCAGGCGGAGCGCGAAGGTCTTCAGGCGGACCTGCGGCGCCTAGAGCAGCGCGTGAGCGACCTGCAGGCCGAGTGCGCGCGCGCCGTCGCAGCTGCGGACTCGGCGAGGGCGCAGCACCAGCACTCTAGCCACTCAACCGTCCGTGGATACCATAGTATCCAAAAAAAATATGTAAACTTACGTCCGTGGATACTATAGTATCCAACAGAGAAAAAAAATTCTTGGTGTATAAAACTGCTTTAAAACGCCATCTGTTGGCCTGTGACGATAGCCCGAGCTTTTAGAACGATACTCTATTAACTAATACACTTAAAAAATCATAGATGGCACTATAGTATGCTTTCTGGACTGAATAATATTTTTTTTTGTTTAGTGTTACCTGTGTTTTGAGGGACTTGTGCATGCGCGTGGAATTACTGCTGATTATGTCGTTAGAACTTGTTTTATTATATAATTCAGTTGGTTTTTATTAATCTTTATGATTGTAGAACCACATATTTGCTGTGGTGTTTCTTTCACGGCGATGAATATCGAGTAAACCCATTATTACGAGAGGCTGTAACTTTCGTGTACAAACAATAGCCGCCGATAAGGTTTTTTCTAACTATTCCATAAAATTTGTTTTATTGAAGATTCATTAGTTTGTTATTAACATACCTTTATAATTATTTGATAAAAATACATTAAGTCTGCTGAAGATTTCTTAAAATAACATGAAAGTTACCTACTCATGACGCGACCAGCGATGACCAATGTGAGGGAGAAGGTAATCTTTATAAATTTATTGTACCTCAACAACTGTATAACACAAAATTATTTTGGTATCATTTGAAAGGTAATTTAGCCCAGATTAATAATATATTTTTTAATTGTCACAATCAAATTTAATTATGCCAAAAAAGTTAAGTTGAAATAATTAAATAAGCATTTATTCAAGGTTTTGTATGTTTTTGGCCCAAATACAGAAAAAATTATGAAATTTTATACAATAAAATATATGTTGTGTGGTAGTGTATATAATCAGCTTCAGCACAATATTTTTTTTGTAGCTGTAGGTCGTTTAGGTAATGAGTTATGAAGCATTTTTCGAGAGTTCACAAGCCGCAATTTTACGCTGTGACGGGCCGCGCGGACCCGGACGTATGCTTACATAGTCATAAAGCGCGCCGGACGGTTGAGTGGATAAGGTACATTACCATCTGGCAAATGAATCCGCACGGCTGAGCTCCCATGTGGCAGCCTTGCAGGCGGAGCGCGAAGGTCTTCAGGCGGACCTGCGGCGCCTAGAGCAGCGCGTGAGCGACCTGCAGGCCGAGTGCGCGCGCGCCGTCGCAGCTGCGGACTCGGCGAGGGCACAGCACCAGCACTATAAGGTACTTTTGTACCGTAGAGCTCGATAGCGCAGTGGTTAGCGCGCACGGGTTTCGATTTTGAAGTTTCGAAAAGAACGGTCATCGGATGGGTGACTCACCGGGCTATGAGAGTGCATCAATAAGGAGTGCGCCTGTGCTTGCGCTCTTGTGCACTATATCCTGCGTACTTGGCTGATCTTAGGTCGGCTGCCATGGTCGAAAAACTGCCGGAAGTGTATTATGACATGGTTCTTTATCATCCGACAAATGAAACCGCACGACTTAGTTCGTGCAGCAGCCGAGCGCGATGACCTGCAGGTAGATCTATGCGTCTGGACCAGAGTTGTTCTAGTAACTAGAACAACTCTGGTCGACTAGAATCTAGTCGACTCATACAGCCTAATTAGACTACTGTTCGACAGTTTTTAGTTATACGAATTTATCATCTATATTATCTACATATGTAGTTCATGTACAAAAGTGTTATTGACAAATTTAGCATAAACTGTCACTGTTTTAAGCACCATGTGATTTAGTCCTATGTCATATATTTTTACTATCAAGCCCGTGTAAAGAAGTTTCGACCCTCTGGAGTGTTAAATGATTTCTCGGTGGTGCGTAGGATATCATTGAACACGTGCACGAACTGCGGCACCGTCGGCTCACGGAGATAAACGTGCGCGCTGTCGTGAGTGTTATGGTTAATTATGTTAAGTTATATTGATAGTTAGACTTTTAGATGTAGTTTTGTAGAAGTAGTAATACTGTAGCTTATACTGAAATTTATTTAGAACATGTTCTGTATATACCGTACATCTTTTTATGAATTTACTATCAGGTAGCTTAGTAATTTAGTAAGGTTAGAATGTTGATATGAATATTACTTCTCCAACTGTAGGTACTTTGAATGGTCTGATTAGTTTTATTTATAGTCAAGTTCACACATGGCAGTATATATTAGAACCTAAAATGACAACAGAATTCATCCGTCATTCTTTTAAAGATTGCTTCGAATAATTGTTGAATAAAAAAGTTGTTTATTATTTTAATTTATCGCACAGGACTCGCTATCAAAAGAACGCGCTCTCCGTCGTCAAACGCTCAGTGGCAGCGAGAACGAATCACGCGAGCTAGCCACGAGGTTAGCCGCGGCCGAGGCGGCGCTGGCGCGGGAGACGCGCGCCCGCACCGCCGCCGAGCGACGACACGCCGACCTCGAGGACGAGACCGGAGCCTTGCGGGCAGATCATGCCGCGGTGACGGCTGAACTTGAGGCCGTCAGGAGCGAGCTGGCTGCTGCTAAGGTACGTTGTATTGTATTGACACTGTCCTCGGCTCAGTAGCTAGTAGAGTGCTCTTTACACCGAGTCACGTGAGTTAGCCGCGGCCGAGGCGGCGCTGGCGCGGAAGACGCGCGCCCGCACCGCCGCCGAGCGACGACACGCCGACCTCGAGGACGAGACGGGAGCGTTGCGGGCAGATCATGCAGCGGTTACTGCTGAACTTGAGGCGGTTAGGAGTGAACTGGCTGCTGCCAAGGTACGTTGTATTGACTGTCCTCCGCCTGCGTCTAGTAGAGTTCTCTTAAGACCGAGTCACGTGAGTTAGCCGCGGCGGAAGCGGCGCTTGCGTGGGAGACGCGCGCCCGCACTGCCGCCGAACGACGACACGCCGACCTCGAGGACGAGACGGGAGCGTTACGGGCGGATCACGCCACGGTGACGGCTGAACTTGAGGCGGTCAGGAGCGAGCTGGCTGCAGCTAAGGTACGTTGTATTGACACTCCTTCGACTGCGTCAGTGGCTAGGAGAGAGCTCTTTAGACAAAATTACATGAGTAAGCCGCGGCCGAGGCGGCGCTGGCGCGGGAGACGCGCGCTCGCACCGCCGCCGAGCGACGACACGCCGGCCTCGAGGACGAGACCGGAGCCTTGCGGGCGGATCATGCGGCGGTTACTGCTGAACTTGAGGCGGTCAGGAGCGAGCTGACTGCTGCTAAGGTACGTTGTATACTGGCTCAGCAGCTAGATGAGTGCTCTTAAGACCGAGTCACGTGGCCTAGCCGCGGCCGAGGCGGCGCTGGCGCGGGAGACGCGCGCCCGCACCGCCGCCGAGCGACGACACGCCGACCTCGAGGACGAGACCGGAGCGTTGCGGGCCGATCACGCTGCGGTGACGGCTGAACTTGAGGCTGTCAGGAGCGAGCTGGCTGCTGCTAAGGTACGTTGTATACTGGCTCAGCAGCTAGTAGAGTGCTCCTTAGACCTAGTCACGTAAGTTAGCTGGCGCGGGAGACGCGCGCCCGCACCACAGCCGAGCGACGACACGCCGACCTCGAGGACGAGACCGGAGCGTTGCGGGCAGATCATGCCGCGGTTACTGCTGAACTTGACGCGGTTAGGAGCGAGCTGGCTGCTGCTAAGGTACGCTGTATTAACACCATACTCCTACTGCGTCTAGTAGAGTGCTCCTTAGACCGAGTCGCATGAGTTGAGTTACGGCTGAACTTGAAGCGACCTGGTTGCTGCTAAGGAGCGCCACAGTTTCAGGATTTCACAGTCAATATTGAGGATCGAGAGACGAGATGAATGCCTACTTGAGTGCCTTCTGGACTTTGAACCAATTAAAAAACTTGTCTCAAAAAAACTTGTTTATACTTTTATCTCGAGTTTAATTGAAAGTGGAAGTGAAATTAATACTATTTTCCTAACTTTTTCTCCTAGGAATCGGTGAATGAGAAACAACGAGCAGTGGATCTGGCGACGCAGCAGATGAAAGAATCGCAGCAGCAGCTCGCTCAGGAACGCGTTAAGAACTCATCTCTCGCTGCTCAAGTACAGGTAAATATTGTAGTTCAACTTTGACTCTGTGCAATCATATGGTTTAAAACGATCAGATTAAGGATTTATCAACTTTCGTAAATAAATACATACATCCTCCTGCCCTTATCCCACACTAGGTGGGGTCGGCGCAACAAAAATCTGTAAGTTGGTAGCCGGAACTTGGAGGGGTTACAAATTCTATTGGCAGAAATTAAAAAAAAACAACTGGCTGAACTATACACATTCTAACAATCGAGATTTAAATACTATCCTAAGGGAGCGTTTCCACATAAGCTGAGCAATGAGCCCGTGCCCAGACCAGGTTTCTAATAGATGAAAGACGGCCCCGGCTGATTGTGATTTAGTTACCGGGAAGTCCGCCTGCTTTGCTCATACTTACTTACACCGGTAACGCCCCCTCCTCCTCTATACTCGTGTATTATATCTATGGTTACGTAACAAGCCGATGTCCCGCAGGAGCTCCAAGCGTGGCAGGAGGAAGCAGCGCGTCGCGAGGCGGCGCTGGAGCAGCAGGGCGCGCGCACGGAGGCGCGCCTCACCGAGCGCCTCGACGCCGCCGACGCGCGCGCCGCCGCCGCGCTCGCCGACGAGGCCCGCCACAGGGAGAAGGTATGACTGACCTTACATATGTAGGTGCGGGGGGCGTGGCCTTCACTGGGTCAATAATCTACATCTACACTAATATATAAAGCTGAAGAGTTTGTTTGTTTGAACGCGCTAATCTCAGGAACTACTGGACCGATTTGAAAAATTATTTTTGTGTTGGATAGTCCATTTGACGAGGAAGGCTTTAGGCTATTGGAAATCGAAATCCAAGCGGACGGAGTCGCGGGCGGCCGCTAGTTAAAGATAAAAAGAATTATGAAAGCCTGCCAGCCTGTCTGCATTTATGCAATTGCATAAATTTGACAACCCGCTTGGTGTAATGGTCAAGCTTTTGCCTATACAAGAGGTCGCGGGTTCGATTCCCGCACAGGACAAACATTTGTGTGCATGAACATGTCTGTTTGTCCTGGACTATATTTGTAATACCACTGTTGATTCTGATGTCTGTACCATAAGTGCTTAAGCTACTTCAAACGGAGTCAGATCAATGTATGTGATTTTGTGAAATATTTATTTATTTTATTTTAATCGTGAGGAAACCTCCACCCTACGAGTAAGTGTGTGGAGAAGGCAATGGCAAACCACGCCAAAAGAGTTATTGTGTGTTTCATTTCATTCTACCCTCAGTAATGAGGAATACGACGGAAGGAGCAGGGGGCGTGGCCTCCACTGGGTAAAACAGAAAGGAGGAAATAAATGTGATAGCGTGTCCGCAATACCATTGCAAAAATAAAATTATAGGGAGAAAAGTTCTAGTAGGGGGAAAAGAAGTTGGTTAGTAGAAGTCGACTCGTGTGCAGCAGTAAAACAAAGTACAAATTTTGCATGATTTCCAGGAGTTAAACTTTCGCACCTATTGCTATGATAATGCAGATTGCACATTGCAACAACCTTGTTTAATATGGAAATAATTTCACGTCTGCTCCAGAACAGTTACAAGTGATATTTTTCCAACCCAGGTCAGCACGCTCGAGCAGCTAGTGCGCCAACTGGAGCGCGAGGTGGGCGCCCTAGAAAGCCGCGCTTGCGTCGGTTGTGCGACACGGGCGCAGGCCGAGGCGGAGGCGCCGCGCGACACCGCCAGCGACACCGAGAGCCTGGCCGACGCGGCGCACGCGCAGCTTAGCTTGCTGAAGGACCAGCTGGAAAGAGCCGAAAACCAGCTGCAGGTGAGTCATCAGTGATCGTTTTTCTTAGATAAGCACACAAAGGCAGCTAGTACGGCAGCTGGAGCGCGAGGTGGGCGCGTTAGAGAGCCGCGCGTGTGTCGGCTGCGCGACACGGGCGCAGGCCGAGGCGGAGGCGCCGCGCGACACCGCCAGCGACACCGAGAGCCTGGCCGACGCGGCGCACGCGCAGCTGAGCTTGTTGAAGGACCAGCTGGAAAGAGCCGAGAACCAGCTGCAGGTGGGTCATAAGTGATCGTTTTAGTTATATAAGCTCGGAAGAACGGCTACTGCGTCAGCTAGAGTTGGTGGCCGCGCGCGCAGGCCTGATCTTTATATCTGTAGCCCTACTTAGTAAAGTTTGTCGATGTGGGCGCTTAACAGCAGATTAACGTCCATGACGTATCGTTTTAACACAATTAATGGCAGGTTGACGTCTATGGCGTATTGTTTTAACACAATTTTTACTTTTCTTTTCAGGCTCGTGCAGAAGAAATCGCCGCTCTACGCCAAGAAGCTAGATCCGCGAATCTTGCAAGATGGAGAAAGGTATTTTTTTATTCTCCCTCTCTGCGTCTTCAGCAAATTTGTTTTTTTTTTTTCTATCAGTTCCACTTACGCTGTTTTGACTTATTTATAACAATGAATATTTTACATCCCTCCAGGAGCGCGAATACAACGACTTATCAGTGGAAGCCAAGTCCTCCGCCCGCGACATCAAGCGCCTAGAAGACCGTCTCTCCCACGCGGTGGAAGCCCGCAAGACCGCCGAGGCGAAGGCGGCGGCGCTTGACGCTGAGTTGGCCACGCTCCGGCCGCAGCACGAGCACGCCAGTAAAGACGCGGAGAGGCTGAGGGAGCAGCTGGAGAGGCTGAGGAAGGCGCACGAGACGGCGCAGGCTGAGGTCGACAGGTCAGTGTTTGATCTTCGTATTTGCGTATATCCCGGCAAGATCTATATCTGTTCTTGTCAGAACATTGAAATAGATTTCTCTGTGTATCGTTTATGACTAACCATCGAGTGGACACAGGACACTTCTGGGTTGCTAGTTTCCTTTGTAGACAATTTGCTATCTGTTGGCAGGAGTCAATCCTGCTGTTGTGTGTTATAGTTTTCCAACTACTGTGTATAGGCTTGCCGACAATACGCTCAGCTCAGAACAATATGGTGCTGGGCATAAATAGCCCTCCCATCTTCGGGAGGCTCATGTCCATCTGTTACAGGCTAAAGATGATGAAAGCAACAATTTCGAATGGCGAAATTGTTATATAAATTGTTTTGCTATTACTCCCTTACCGTCAAAACATTGCTTTTCTAACATGATAATGGTTTGCTTCTAGATCGCGCAACGATATCCGCAAGTTGAAGAGCGAGCTGCAGTACAGCGAGAAGCGCCGCATGCACGCGGAGGAACAGGAGGAGTTGTCCAGTCGGGAGCGCATGGAGTTGCGCGAGGAGTTACAGCAGCTGCGCGCGCAGAACAACGACCTTGTACAGGTACAGTACACTCAACAGCACTTTGCAGATGCGAGCGCAGAATAATGCCCTTGTTCAGACAGTAAACAGCACTTCAGACCAACAAACAAGACATGAGCGAACTGCAGTACAGTAAACGGCACATGCAGGCTGAAGAACAGGTGTTGTCCAGTCGGGAGCGCATGGAGCTGCGCGAGGAGTTACAGCAGCTGCGCGCGCAGAACAACGACCTTGTACAGGTACAGTACAGTCAACAGTATTGCAGACATGAGCCTACTGAAGTACAGTAAACGGCGCATGTATGCTGCAGACCAGGAGGAGTTGTAACAGCTGCGGGCGCAGAACAACGACCTTGTACAGGTACAGTAAAAAAAATACGACAACAGACGATACAATGTGTCGAGTACACCTTGCTATTGCACTACAAGTTCACCTTCAATCACGGCGGTGCTTTACGTCAAGATTTTTACTGCACCGCATGATGGTAAGCAGCAACAGTTGTCCACCGACGCGTAACCCAGAGGCGCCACACACGCGTCACCGGCCCGATAGAGCATCATTTCCTCCCTAATTGAGACTTCACCCACTGACTGACACAACAAAAAAAATACACAAATACTTTACCTATACATGCTTTTGTTTTCTGTTAGCGAACTGGGAGACATGTTTGAATTCCTCTGCGGTTGTGTTTAATAAACAGCACATGTTGACAGTAAACAAGCTTTGTGCTTTGTATGGCTCGCGCGGTCCAGATGAGCCAGTGACATTCTGTGCGCGTGTCAGGCAGGTGTTCCTAATTTTGAGGTCGTGGTGGTATTATTGAAAGTTTTAAAGTATAATCATACTCTCAAAATGTGACTTTTTCGGTTCTCATCGTTACTTTGATCGTTAAAATGCAATTTGCCTCTAAAATTACTGTTCCTTTCAAAATGTCAAATTGACTTTGCCATATCGGGAATTTGATTTTAATAGTACTCATCAAAAGAACTCTTGCAGTTTTTCAGAGGGTTTTCCAATTTCGTCAAATTAAAGTAGTTCGTTAGTGGGACATTAATAGGCTGATACTGATACTGATACTGAAAGTATTGTTAAAATATGCGTGTCATATGATCAAAAACCCATACATGTATATGAGTAGCTTAAACAGTGGGGTCCGTCTATAAGTAGTGTATAATGTGCGCGATGGATCCTTCGCTGTCTGTGCGGAAGCGCGGTGTGGAGAAGCCTCCGATCCGGCCGAAGCCTGCGTTCCTTCGCAACGGGCTGGCGTGGGGCGCGTGGGCGCGGCGGCCGCGCGAGGGCGCGTGGGCGAGGCGCGTGAGGTTCGCCTTCGCCGCCGACCTGCTGCAGGGCCGCTGCAAGGCCGCCGATGGAGCTATCGCAGCTATTAACAGGCATATTGTTACGGTGTGTCTTATTATTGCAAGGAGTAGGCATATTTTACCTTTTTATATAAGTCTGTAATAGTTTGCATTGTAGAATGTGCCGGTTTTAACTCTTCCAGCGCCCTGGGCGAGATTTCTATGCGGCAAGATCTACATCAGTTCTTGTTACAAGATTGAAATAGATGACGTGTATAATTTATGACTAACCATCGGGTGGACGCTTCTGGGTTGCTAGTTTCTTTTGTAGACAATTTGCAACTTGTTGGTGGGAGTCAATCCTGCTGTTGTGTGAGTGTATATGCTTGCCGACGACACGCTCAGTTAAGAACGATCAGGTGACTATGGGCATAAATAACCCTCCCATCTAGGAGACCACCTAGGGGAAAGCCATTGCCCATGTCCATCAGTAGACAGTTTTATATGCAAAAGTATATGATGTGCGCGATGGATCCGTCGCTGTCTGTGCGCAAGCGCGGTGTGGAGAAGCCGCCGATCCGGCCTAAGCCAGCGTTCCTTCGCAACGGTCTGGCGTGGGGCGCGTGGGCGCGGCGGCCGCGCGAGGGCGCGTGGGCGAGGCGCGTGAGGTTCGCCTTCGCCGCCGACCTGCTGCAGGGCCGCTGCAAGGCCGCCGATGGAGCTATCGCCGCTATTAATAGGCATATTGTTACGGTGTGTCTTGTTATTGCAAGGCGTTTGTCCTATTACATAACACCTTTCTAAGTTAAGTCTGTAATAGTTTACCTTGTAAACAGTGCCGGTTTTAACTCTTCCAGCGCCCTGGGCGAGATTTCTATGCGGCAAGATCTACGTCAGTTCTTGTTACAAGATTGAAATATATGTCCTTGTGTATAATGATTAACCATCGGGTGAACTCTTCTGGGTTGCTAGTTTCTTTTGTAGACAATTTGCAACTTGTTGGTGGGAGTTGATCCTGCTGTTGTGTAAGTGTATAAGCTTGCCGACAACCCGCTCAGTTCAGAACAATCAGGTGACTATGGGCATAAATATCTCTCCTATCTAGGGGGCCATCTAGAGGAATGCCCATGTCCATCAGTAGACTGTTATAGGTAAAAGATAAGAGATTCCCTATTTCGCCAAAATTAAGTATTGTTATAATATGCCGGTCAAGACCCATATATGTAAATGAGTAAGTTAGACATCTGGGTCCGTCTATAAGTAGCGGTGTGTACGGTGCGAAAGGCGATGTGGAGAAGCCTCCGATCCGGCCGAAGCCAGCGTTCCTTCGCAACGGGCTGGCGTGGGGCGCGTGGGCGCGGCGGCCGCGCGAGGGCGCGTGGGCGCGGCGCGTGAGGTTCGCCTTCGCCGCCGACCTGCTGCAGGGCCGCTGCAAGGCCGCCGATGGAGCTATCGCCGCTATTAACAGGCATATCGTCACGGTGTGTCTTGTTTACACAAGGAGTAGGTTTAAGTTGTAGACAGTGCCGGTTTTAACTCTTTCAGCGCCCTGGGCGACATTTCTTCTGCGCCTTCTACAACTGTAAGGATAGGTCGGGGGCGCCTGTGGCGCGCGTATTATCCTTAAACCGCTACCGATTGTAGGACGTTCACATTATTGTCACATAGTTTTCCTATTAACTTATTAAAAAGTTATCTGGCAATGGATAAATAGAACCTCAGGGCCAGCAGAGTAGTGAAAGGGTCTCCTAAGATTACAATGCACGTTTTCAGTGGTTTGTTCGATTAAGCCATAAAAATAAAATTTTGAATTCGGCTGTACATATATGCTTATTTCTGCGTTTAATGTTTTTTTTGTTTTGACAACAAACTGTGGTAAATTAATACTCAGACCAAACAAGGGCTGAGTCAAAATTTGACCCTGTTTGATTTAGCTTTAACAATCATCATGCACTCGTAATGTAAAACAACAATGTTCTAGTGTAAATGGTGATGTACATATTTACTTACTATTCAATTATGGAAAAACCGCAAACCAATTAAAACTGAACGGAAACTGACAAGAGTCTATTGCTGTTGTTTCGTGTGTGTTTACGGATACAGGACACGCAAAAATCCTTGACGTTTCTTTAGCTGTTAGCATAGGTTAACAAGAGGTCGGCGTGAGGTAGTCTTGCGTGGTATACAAGAAATACAATGATAAGATTACAACATAATAATAAACAATACATTAGTTACAAAGTGTCATATTGTATTCATTTTAGAACAACAAAGCTCTGCAAGAGGCGTGCGGCTTGCTCGAGGAACAGTTGACTGACTTGGAGAAGCTCGCGGACATTCATGAGATAAAGAATAAAGACCTCGAGGTAAGTGTACGACACCTGAAATGTACTCACTTTATTGTTATTTAGTTATGGAAGTTATAAAAAAAAATATGCGTAACTTGTTTTTTCAAAATTAAAATAATACAGGGTGAAAAATGAAATCACCTTTGACTCGGGATATTTTTTCATATTTTTTTTTGTACCTATTTGTTTTTTCATTGCTTTATAATCATTCTAACTACTATTATAAAATTTAAAGTTTGTTTCTTTGGATGTTTGTCCGTCAATCACGTTGAAACTACCGAACAGTTTCTGATGGTATGAGCTGACTTAGGTGATAGGATACTTTTTATACCGATTAAATGCTTCCACAGGAATGTAGATAACGCAGGCAAAGCCTTGTAATAAACGATATGTGTTTTTTGCGGTCCGTCAGAATGAGACTTCTCGTCTCCGCGGCGAGTTGTCGGCGTGTCGGCAGCGGCTGGCGGAGGCGGAGCGCCAGGCCTCGGAGCGAGGCGCGGCGGCCGGCGCGGCGCAGCGCGACCACGACGACGCGCGCGACGCCGCCAGGCACGCGCACTGCCAGTTGCAGCTGCTCAGGGTGAGTAATACAAGACATATTTTTTGTGTATTTTTATGTTTAAGCATTTCACATGCTTAGTATTATTTAAATGTTATTTTTTGCGATTCCTGACATATATAGAATTCAAAAGTCAAATGGTCCAATAGAAAAAAATAGAAAAAGGCTTGATCGGCATGAACATTTTCTTTTATCTATTTAAGCATTTTTTTGCTGACTGTGAATGCAAAATCAGTGAATACAGGTCAAAATATTTAAAAAAGTTAACTATAACGGTTAATATTGCCCTTCAAAACACATTTCAAAATTCCACCCTGTATAAAGAGCCATTTGCCTATCTCAGGAACGTCTGGAGAACCGCGAAGCCCGCGTTGCGGAGCTGGAGAGCCGCGTGAGCACGCTGGAGGGCGCGGCGTCGGGCTCGGAGGCAGCGCTGCACGCGGCGCTGCGGCGCGTGCGCGACCTGCAGGAGGAGACCTCGGCGCTGCGCACGCGCGCGCACGACCACCACGCCGCCGCGCTGCAGCTGCAGGCCGCGCTCGCTGACGCGCAGGTACGTACGTACGAGCACGCTGGAGGGCGCGGCGTCGGGCGCGTGCGCGACCTGCAGGAGGAGACCTCGGCGCTGCGCACGCGCGCGCACGACCACCACGCCGCCGCGCTGCAGCTGCAGGCCGCGCTCGCTGACGCGCAGGTACGTACGTACGAGCACGCTGGAGGGCGCGGCGTCGGGCGCGTGCGCGACCTGCAGGAGGAGACCTCGGCGCTGCGCACGCGCGCGCACGACCACCACGCCGCCGCGCTGCAGCTGCAGGCCGCGCTCGCTGACGCGCAGGTACGTACGTACGAGCACGCTGGAGGGCGCGGCGTCGGGCGCGTGCGCGACCTGCAGGAGGAGACCTCGGCGCTGCGCACGCGCGCGCACGACCACCACGCCGCCGCGCTGCAGCTGCAGGCCGCGCTCGCTGACGCGCAGGTACGTACGTACGAGCACGCTGGAGGGCGCGGCGTCGGGCGCGTGCGCGACCTGCAGGAGGAGACCTCGGCGCTGCGCACGCGCGCGCACGACCACCACGCCGCCGCGCTGCAGCTGCAGGCCGCGCTCGCTGACGCGCAGGTACGTACGTGCGAGCACGCTGGAGGGCGCGGCGTCGGGCGCGTGCGCGACCTGCAGGAGGAGACCTCGGCGCTGCGCACGCGCGCGCACGACCACCACGCCGCCGCGCTGCAGCTGCAGGCCGCGCTCGCTGACGCGCAGGTACGTACGTGCGAGCACGCTGGAGGGCGCGGCGTCGGGCGCGTGCGCGACCTGCAGGAGGAGACCTCGGCGCTGCGCACGCGCGCGCACGACCACCACGCCGCCGCGCTGCAGCTGCAGGCCGCGCTCGCTGACGCGCAGGTACGTACGTGCGAGCACGCTGGAGGGCGCGGCGTCGGGCGCGTGCGCGACCTGCAGGAGGAGACCTCGGCGCTGCGCACGCGCGCGCACGACCACCACGCCGCCGCGCTGCAGCTGCAGGCCGCGCTCGCTGACGCGCAGGTACGTACGTGCGAGCACGCTGGAGGGCGCGGCGTCGGGCGCGTGCGCGACCTGCAGGAGGAGACCTCGGCGCTGCGCACGCGCGCGCACGACCACCACGCCGCCGCGCTGCAGCTGCAGGCCGCGCTCGCTGACGCGCAGGTACGTACGTGCGAGCACGCTGGAGGGCGCGGCGTCGGGCGCGTGCGCGACCTGCAGGAGGAGACCTCGGCGCTGCGCACGCGCGCGCACGACCACCACGCCGCCGCGCTGCAGCTGCAGGCCGCGCTCGCTGACGCGCAGGTACGTACGTGCGAGCACGCTGGAGGGCGCGGCGTCGGGCGCGTGCGCGACCTGCAGGAGGAGACCTCGGCGCTGCGCACGCGCGCGCACGACCACCACGCCGCCGCGCTGCAGCTGCAGGCCGCGCTCGCTGACGCGCAGGTACGTACGTGCGAGCACGCTGGAGGGCGCGGCGTCGGGCGCGTGCGCGACCTGCAGGAGGAGACCTCGGCGCTGCGCACGCGCGCGCACGACCACCACGCCGCCGCGCTGCAGCTGCAGGCCGCGCTCGCTGACGCGCAGGTACGTACGTGCGAGCACGCTGGAGGGCGCGGCGTCGGGCGCGTGCGCGACCTGCAGGAGGAGACCTCGGCGCTGCGCACGCGCGCGCACGACCACCACGCCGCCGCGCTGCAGCTGCAGGCCGCGCTCGCTGACGCGCAGGTACGTACGTGCGAGCACGCTGGAGGGCGCGGCGTCGGGCGCGTGCGCGACCTGCAGGAGGAGACCTCGGCGCTGCGCACGCGCGCGCACGACCACCACGCCGCCGCGCTGCAGCTGCAGGCCGCGCTCGCTGACGCGCAGGTACGTACGTGCGAGCACGCTGGAGGGCGCGGCGTCGGGCGCGTGCGCGACCTGCAGGAGGAGACCTCGGCGCTGCGCACGCGCGCGCACGACCACCACGCCGCCGCGCTGCAGCTGCAGGCCGCGCTCGCTGACGCGCAGGTACGTACGTGCGAGCACGCTGGAGGGCGCGGCGTCGGGCGCGTGCGCGACCTGCAGGAGGAGACCTCGGCGCTGCGCACGCGCGCGCACGACCACCACGCCGCCGCGCTGCAGCTGCAGGCCGCGCTCGCTGACGCGCAGGTACGTACGTGCGAGCACGCTGGAGGGCGCGGCGTCGGGCGCGTGCGCGACCTGCAGGAGGAGACCTCGGCGCTGCGCACGCGCGCGCACGACCACCACGCCGCCGCGCTGCAGCTGCAGGCCGCGCTCGCTGACGCGCAGGTACGTACGTACGAGCACGCTGGAGGGCGCGGCGTCGGGCGCGTGCGCGACCTGCAGGAGGAGACCTCGGCGCTGCGCACGCGCGCGCACGACCACCACGCCGCCGCGCTGCAGCTGCAGGCCGCGCTCGCTGACGCGCAGGTACGTACGTGCGAGCACGCTGGAGGGCGCGGCGTCGGGCGCGTGCGCGACCTGCAGGAGGAGACCTCGGCGCTGCGCACGCGCGCGCACGACCACCACGCCGCCGCGCTGCAGCTGCAGGCCGCGCTCGCTGACGCGCAGGTACGTACGTGCGAGCACGCTGGAGGGCGCGGCGTCGGGCGCGTGCGCGACCTGCAGGAGGAGACCTCGGCGCTGCGCACGCGCGCGCACGACCACCACGCCGCCGCGCTGCAGCTGCAGGCCGCGCTCGCTGACGCGCAGGTACGCACGGCGTGCTCAGAGACGGATTAAGACTATGTACTTGATGCCCTAAGCAAACCACGCCTGGGGGCCCCCCTGTCCGTATGTCATGTAGTCTTTTTTTTTTTCCTTTTTTCGGGTGCCCCCTCTCCCCGCGTGATGCCTTGTGATATTATACATCGACGCCCCCAAGCAATAACTCTGCAATCGAAAAATGAAAATTTGACTTTTTTTTCTCGAATATTTTTTTTTACTTTTTGTCTGAAGCCTAGCGTTTAACTAGGCGCCGACGTTTTGTTAAGGGGCTAGCCGCTTAATAAGCTGTCTGATTTAACCAGTTGGCTTTAATGATATGGCTGCGACATATCTACTGTGCGTAAGACCTCCTTCAATGAAGCAGTATTAAGTAAGTTGTTAATGCGCAGGAGGAGCTGGCGGGCGCGCGCGAGGCGGCGGAGGCGGCGGCGGCGTGGTGGCGCACGCGCGAGACCAAGGCCGACGCCACGCTGCGCCAGCAGGCCAAGCTCATCGACTTCCTGCAGGTACACTAGCACAAGGATAATCAATAAATAAATTCTTTACACTAGCACACGATCAGTAAATAAATTCCATAGACTAGCACACCAATTTTCTAGCTCGAAGCTTGTACTGTGTATTCTAGGGAACTGATAGACATACATAATTTCTTTTTGTTTATACATACATCATCATCATCATCATCCTTGTGCCTCCCCCAGTTGCATCGTAGGCCATTTTCTCGGAGCCCAGGGGACCCTGCTGATCCTGAATTGACCAGCCTGATGATTACGATTTTAATACAAATATACTTAAATAGATACAAATAACACCCGAACCGGAACAAACACATATGTAATGCACACAAATGTTTGTCCTGTGCGGTGATCGAACCCAAGCAAGAGCTAATAGTCAACTTCTTGACCACTGCACCGAGCGGGTCGTCACAATTATAAACATTGCTGCTGGGCTTTCACATAAACAGCAGTCAGCACCGAGGGATCACATACCATTATCTGGGTCATAAGAGTAACTTCTTAACTTAAAACTACTTATTTTATTGTAGGCAAAAGTAGAAGAGGCCGGACGAAAGAAGTGTTCGCTTAGCAACAAGTTGTTCGGACGATCTGGCAGAAGATCTGCGACGTCGCCGCCTCTAAGGCGCGCTAACAGGTTTGTTTTATAATATACATTTTTTTCACTATCGAGATTGGTTATTTATATTTTCTTTTCATAAATCTTTTATATTTACTTTCAGAGAACTACGCGAAGAAGTTGAAAGACTTCGAGCCCAATTGGCTTCCAGGAATGGAGAAACTGAGTATGTTCATGTTTTTTTTAATTATTACAAAATAACTAGTAGTGGAGTCAATGAATACATAAAACAGGCAATATTCGAAAGTCCTCAAGAACAGCTCCGATTTTGATGATTTTTTTTTTGTTAATTTTGTTTTTTTATATTATTCAAAATCAGAAACCTCTTAGAGCGGGGACGGAACTATTTATATTGTTTAAACAATATCAACGATATTTATGCACAAACAAAATTTCTACTATACAATATCCATTAAAAACTTGTAAATATAATTTATGAATGTTATAAACAATCTATATCTATACTAATATATAAAGCTGAAGAGTTTGTTTGTTTGTTTGTTTGTTTGTTTGTTTGAACGCGCTAATCACAGGAACTACTGGACCGATTTGAAAAATTCTTTTTGTGTTGGATAGTCCATTTGACGAGGAAGGTTTTAGGCTATTGGAAATCGAAATCCACACGGACGAAGTCGCGGGCGGCCGCTAGTTATCTATAAGTTTGTTCTGTGTAGTAATGACATGAAATCAATTTGTGAACCAAAATATATATTTTTTTATTGACCATAGAAAATTAATTATGTTAAATTAAAAAAAAAGTACATTTAGTTTTCATTATCATTTTGCGTTTCGGAGACTTCTTCATCTTCTCCGATCGGTGGGTGGTTACTGCAGTCATTTCCACTGCAAACTATGCAGGCTGACAAGAGCACTTTTTCTGCAGCCACACGCTGTGTGGCTGCAGAAATCAGTAAAATTATTGTCTGTCTTTCTGTGTGTTCCTTATAGAAACAAAAACTACTTGACGGATTTTGACAAAACTTGGTACAATTATTCTTCATACTCCTGGGCATATTATAGGATATTTTTCATCACGCTACAATCAACAGGAGCAGCGTAGTGAAGGCAAATGTGGGGAAAACGGGAGAATTTACTCCATTTCTCAAGCTTCAGTCGCGTGTGCAGCCTTCATGGTTAAAGACGCATAGAAATATTCTACATAAAATTGCTTAAAAAATATCCCCCAACAGCATATGTCTATCTTTTATGGTTGACTCACATTAACACGTGTAACTCATGATCCAAATTGGTTTGAATGCGCTAAGCTCAGGAACTACAGGTTTGAATTGACATAATATTTTGTGTTGGATAGTCCACTTCTTACCATTTGTCGAGGCAGGCTATAATTAAGCTATCTATAGCAACTCTGTGTGTGAAAACCGTAATCCACGCGGACGGAGTCGCTGGCGGCCGCTAGTTATTAATATTTTTGAATGGATTCATCAGTCAATGAAAGTATTTTTTTAATAACTTTCTATTGAGATTCGGTAATGCACCCGGCACTGACCTTCTTTAGTTAATAGTTACTGATGTTAAGTTACTATTAACTAATTTAATTTCAGAGAGTATGAATTACTAATTATATTTATGTAATTAACTTATTTATAAATAAATACCTTCTGTATTATGCTGATAAACAATATTCACTCCGATAAATATTTATATTCAGAAAATTTGTCAAGAAAATCGCCTTGACATTTTTTTTTTTAAAGGATATTTTTAATTTTAATATTAAATTATTGTTTAAAACTTTTTCGTCACAACTATTTGTTAAAATGAATTATTATATGGAGACCAAACTTATTTTCTTATATAAATATCGTTGATATTGTTTAAACAATATAAATAGTTCCGTCCCCGCTCTAAGAGGTTTCTGATTTTGAATAATATAAAAAAACAAAATTAACAAAAAAAAAATCATCGAAATCGGAGCTGTTCTTGAGGACTTTCGAGTCAAATGCTTCATTGACTCCACTATAGGTACTAGAATTTTTTTTCATACATTATTTCTTTGAGAAACTTTTTTTTAATATAATGTTTTGTTTCATATTTCAGCTACCCTCCAACGCCAAGAAGAGAAAAATCAAAACCCCCGGTTGTTAATGGGTATGTAAATATACATTTAATTTAAATATACACTTGTCACGTCTTCAAGAATTTCGCTAACATAACGTTTCTTTTACAGGAGGAAGAGTATAGACACACCTGATGGACCTCAAGATAATAACACAGTTCAGATTGTGTGGTACGTATTTTTAATTCTACTCATAATTTTTATGTACACTTATCTACACTATCTACACTTACATTACAAAGAGGAAAGATTTGTCTTTTTGTATGTAACGAAGTAACGAATAAATTCAAAAACAACTGGACTGGCTTCAAAAAATCTTTCACCATTGGAAAGCTACATTCACTGAGTGGCATGTGCTATATTTTATCCCGGTACGGGAAGTAGTTCCTCGGGAGTACGCAGGCGAAACCGAGTGAAACATCGTAAAAAACTTACTTTTTTGCGCTTATATTGCAAACGCTGACCAAACCCTACGAGATTGATCAAAATAATGTACTACAGTATTGTACAACTTACTTTATAATATAATCGTATAAAATCATAGTCATGTCATAAAAAAAAACTACAAATGTAATAAATTAGGCAACCACATTTGCAAAGTGCAGAGTACTGTAATATCACGTTGCTTCCAGGTCAGACGGCGTGCGCGAGCGCATGCGTCTGCGCTGGGCGGAGGGCGCGCTGGCGCTGTGCCGCGGCGACGCCTCGCTGCGCGCCACGCTGCTCGCGCCCGACGCACGCGACCTGCCGCAGAACGAGGCCAACAGGGCTTTCGCGGTTTGTAACACTAATACTTATTAATAGAGCCTGTATTATCCCGCTACAGGACAAAAACTTTGTTTTTATTTATTTATATGTTAAGACTAGCGGCCGCCCGCGTCTCTGTCCGCGTTTATTTCGATTTCAATAGCCTAAAGCCTTCCTCGTCAAATAGACTATCCAACAAAAAAATATTTTTTCAAATCGGTGCAGTATTTCCTGAGATTAGCGCGTTCAAACAAACAAACATACAAACTCTTCAATTTTATATATTAGTATAGATTTTTGTAGGTATTGGTATGGACGTTTAAAATAAATGATGTGATAAATGATGATGCGGCTTAACGTATATCAGAAGTAGTCTACTATTAGACGAAGCCGCTTACCGGTATCTCTTTCCCTATCATTTACATAAACTTTGAGAATTGCATAGGCTTTTATTTATGCTTACTGCCTCCATAGCGCGCGCGCCGAAGGTCCTGGGTTCGGATCCCGGGTCGGACAGAAAAAATTGTCTTTGTTTTCCTCTTGAGATAACACAGACACTGTACGGAGTTTGGAAGCTGTGTAATTGCACCCCCGTGCCTCGGAAAGCACGTTAAGCAGTTCTCTCTACGGTCGTGTCAGAATGCTTTCCATTGTAAGGGAATAGGGAGTGCACCTGTGCTTGCGCACTCACTTGTGCACTATATTATATCGTGCTTACCTGGCTGATCGTAAGATCGGCCGCTGTAGCCAAGTACGGCTATTATTATGTTCATGGATGCGTACTGTATCGCGAAAGGAATAATACATGTCAAAATAATGTTCTTCCATATAGATAAAAGTGGAGAGTCCATCCCGGTGCGACCGCGCGGCGGTGGTGTGCGGCAGCATCGAGGAGCGGCGCACGTGGGTGTCGCGCCTGGCGCAGCCGCCGCCCGCCGCCGGGTACGCGCCGCAGCCGCTGTGCCTGCTCGACTCCGAGCCGACCACCGCGCTGCACGTGGCTCCGAACGTCGTCGCTATTGGTGAGTTCATCTTCTCTCTCTGTCTCTCTATCTCTATTTCTCTCTCTCCCGCCCTTCTCTATCTTTCCCCCCCCCCTCTCTCCTCATATCATATCAAAGCTGCAGCCGCAGAAGCAGACCGTTAAGTGGAGCGGAAAAATAGAAACCGATTCACTAAAATGAAGCGGATATTTTGTGTTTCGACGAGCCGTTGGGTGTAATGGTCGAGGAGACGGCTATTTCACCAAAGGTCGCGGGTTCGATCCCCGCACGGTACAAACATTTATATGTATGAACATGTCTGTTTGTATCGGTCTGGGTGTTTCTATGTATAATATGTATTTACGAAAAAAAATATATAAGTAATGTTTATCCGTTGTCTGGCACCCACGTCTGGTCGACTTCGAGCCGGCGACTGCTCTGCACGTGGCTCCGAACGTCGTCGCTATTGGTGAGCTCAGCGACTCCGGCTCTGTCTCGTGTGACTAACATGCTTGATAATGTTGTGACATCAAAAAAAAAATAGTGCGAAAACTATTCAACATAAGATTATTATAAAGTTGTGGTAAAAGAAAAAAAGCAGTCTATTTAAATAAGAAGCTCAAGACGGCTTTCTTCATTCGAAATCGTGTTATCGTTACTAAGATAAATTCAATAGAATTCAAATGGAAGCGAATGCTAATCACTAAAGGGAAGCGGAGATTATGTGTGCAATTTTATTGATTAATATTTCTAATTGTATTTGTGGTGACACCGCCAGGTTGCTCGGACGGATTGCACTCGCTGCGCGGCCCGATCCGGCTCGCGCTGGAGTCGGAGGAGTACCCGCTGAACCTGGCCGGGCAGCCCGTGCTGAGCATCGCGGCCGTGGCGGGGCGCGCCCTGCTCGTCTGCGGCGGCGCCCTGCTGCACACCGGCCTGCTCGCGCTCGGCTCCGCCCTGAGGAGGTCCAGCAACCTGCGCCCCGTGGTCAGCGTCGACCGCGTCAGCCTCCCCGACACCACGCCGCCGCATCTCGTCAAGGTTAGTGATCTGTCCACGTGTGCTACTTCTAGAGTCCAGTCACGAAATTACGCACGCTATCAACTGGACGCGCGCGGTGTGTACTGTAATGCTGCATTTCGGGCTGGCTACCAATGTACAGGCCCGTTCGAAGCTTAGGGGGAAAACACTACTCGTTCTAAACGTTTTTTCACTCCCAATTGGGTATTTGACTGCATACGAAATAAATTATGACATTCTAAGATTAAAGACGAAATCAAAAATTAGGCACAATTTTTTATCTCACAGTTACTATTGAGCTTTTAACAAATTATTACAGCTAATTGAAGTTAAAAGAGTATTGATTTGACACTACTGCATCGTGACGTCACGATTCAATATTTCATACATTTTTTTCCTACAAGGATACGTTTTTGACATTTAAAAAAAGTAGGTGATTTGGTTTGTCAGTCAAATACCGTATTAGCGTAAGCTTTCACATGAATAATTCAACATTGTCAAAAACAAATGCCCCTTAGGCCATATCGGGCAGCGGGTCGGAGTCGGTGTCGTGGTGCGCGGCCGTGGCGTGCGGGCGGCGCGTGCACGTGCTGGGCTGGGACGCGCCCGCCGCCGCCTTCCGCGCCCTGCGCTCGCTCACCGTGGACGCCGCGCCCGCCGCGCTGCTGCTGACGCGCACTGCCCTGCTCGTCGCCGCCGCGCGCCCGCTGCGTCTGCCGCTGCCCGCCGGCGCGCTCGAGCCCTTCGCCGCCGACGAGCCCGTCGTGCAAGGTACGGCTACCGATCATCATTCAAAATAAATTATGAAACTCTTACATTAAATAAGTAATTAATAAATTATCACTTATCATTATGCCACAGTAACTTTTGCGCTTTTAACATATTATTACAGTTAATCGGAACTAAGAAAGTATTCATTTGACAATACTAAGTTGTGACGTCAAAGCTTAGTATTTCATAAAATTTTCCCTACAATCTAACGTTTTTGACGTTTAATAAAAGTGAGTGATTTGACCTGTCAGTCAACAACCGTATTGTACCAGTCGAGTCGATAAATCGAATGTCAACCTTGTATCCTCTTCTTTCAGCCGCCGCCCGGAAGCATTCCCCACCAAAGGCTATTCTTCTCATCAAGGAGAACCCCACCGAGATCCTCGTGTGCTACGCGGAGTGCGGCGTGTTCGTGGACGAGGCGGGGCGGCGCACGCGCAGCGAGGACGCGCGCTGGAGCGCCGCCGTGCGCGCCTGGCGCCACGTGCACCCCTTCCTGTACGCGGCCGGCGAGCGCCGCGTCAGCGTCCTGCACGTGGGCGAGGACGCGTACCGCGCGCCGCCCTGCACGTGCGCGCCCGACGCCGCGTCGCTCGCGTCCGCCTCGTCCTCCGACTGCGCGCGGCCCGCCGTGTTCGACGTGCAGCTGGCCGAGCCCGCGCTGCTGGGCGCCGCGCCCGCCGGCGTGCTCGTGCGCTTCCGCGACGAGGACGGCTTCCGCGTCGCGCTCGTCGACGGGCTCGCCGCCTTCCGCAGCGTCGGCGCCTCGGTCGAGTCGCTCGAGACGCTCGCCGACTCGCGGGGCTCCTCGACGGATCTCGCGCGATCCGTGACGGACCTCGCCCCGCCGGACCCCGCCCCGCCGGCGCCGCAGGACGTGTCGCAGGAGAGCGTCGAGGCGTCGACGGGCTTCCTCGCCGACATCCGGAAGCGCGCGCGGCAGCTGCGGGCGAAGAACAGGAAGGAGCGCACGCCGGACGACGTCATCAAGGAGATCCTCACGACGGAGGTGGGCCTGAAGCGGCCGTCGGCGGGCGGGCGGCGGTCGCCGGCCACCATCTCGGAGTTCGACTCGGACTCGAGCGAGAGCGCCGGCGACGAGCGGACCGAGTCCACGCGGGGCACGTCCGACGTGTGCGCGGAGATGTTCGCCCGGCAGGTGCGCTTCCAGTGATACACGTGTCTAGACATAGGGTAATAAATGCTGCTAATCACGTGATATTGCAAGACTTGCTGTAAAATTATGAATACTAAGTAGTTTTGAAATTATTTACAATACAAATAACAAATATGCCGCTAGAATACTTTGCCAACTTTTATGATCCTCCAGCTAACTCCCATTTGTATATTATTGTAATAAGAAGACGTTAATTCTAAGGTCGCATTAGCATGGACTAATTTGTCTCTTAAGTATGACTACGCTTCTGATCACATTCCACATATTTTTACTAAAATATTCATAGATCTATCTCTTTATTCATAATTTTGATACAGACGATAACAAACAATTATCTTTACTTTTATCCGTGATAAAAAAGCACTCTGCTCAAATAAACAGACATGGATTATTTTTGCTTTGCTCAAAATAATCTTTAAGTCCATGGGATTCTGTATACTAATTTAGGTAATTACTTATTTTTAAGTATTTATTGATTGGGTAATTGTAGTTAACATTTAGTAGTTTTCGTGATAAACTTGTTGCAGTATTTTTCATTCGGATTTTTCACATATAGTGACGACGCTAGTAGACCAATTAATACCTGGACCTAGTATTCTTCATACGGTGAATATTTTAGATTACTTCGAGGAAATACTGTTTTTTAATGTAACTTAGATTTTTAGAAGGATTTTTGGACATTGCCATTTTGAAAAATTTAGTCTGAATGATGTATTGGTTACGATTGTTATACTGTGATTTGATACTTAACTTTAATTGGTGTTAATATAAATAGTTTTAATTACTTTGTATAGATTTAAGTCTTTCAGGGTTATACATATGTATGGCACTCTGTTTGCTAAGTCGTTTGGATGTATGGGTATAATAATATAAGTGATGTTTGTTATGTATGTATGACATGTTATAAATACATATTTTTATACATACATTTTCTTTTTATTTCTCTCTCGACAAGTTTTCGACGCTTGCATACATATGGAACTTCATCAATTGGCAGAACCACCATTAAAAAAAATCAAATTTAGTGGCAGAAACATCATGGAAACTAATTACGTATTCACAATAAATTTTATGAATTATACAAACTATTCATGAAATCGTAGAGACGGAATCCTGATTCCAACACTGATAGACGTAACATACGCACAGAAAAACAATGTGAATATTCATAGCCATAGGGGTACCTTAGACGCTAGGTTTTGCTGTCAGTTTTACCACAGTCATTGCTGTGACTGATGAATAACCTGCCGTGTAATGCGGTGACTGACGGTTGCATGAAATTGATTGACAAATATCTGGATATTTTGATTTGTTTGTCATGCAACCATCAATCATGACTTTGTGTGAACGTGTAATGGCTAAAAGTTTATCAAAACCCGCATCTTTCATTCGAAAATAATTTGCATATTCTATATCCTCTTTCGAATCCCGTATATCAGCCAACAAGTAATGGGTATAGATATCCCTTTTTAATAGCCAATCTTTTACCCAAACTTTTCTTTTTACACGTTTTTTAACCAAAATCGCAATCAAAATTCCAATACAGGCCTTTCTTTTATGAATATCCATAATTATCTTGCGTGAATACGTCTATTCTTAGCGAAATTTAGCGTGTGACTGACGATCAGTCGGAATGACTGTCTAATGTCGATTTAATTCTGACAGTCAGCAACAATCAAACGTAATTCATGATTGATGGAATTGACTGACCAGGGCATGAGCGTCTACGGTACCCCATAGATATCAAGCTCAAACGGGAGATGGGCCAAGCCGAGCGCTCTTTGAGACCTGATTTATGTAAGACACACTAATTGTAGAACAAAGATATAGGAAGTACCATAGATCATCCCTATGTCAGGTTTGAGTGAAGCCACCAAATCTTCAAAAAATTACCTAACTTTACACCTATAGTGTTGTGCCTATCGATGAAGAATCCGAGTCAACAAAACATTTTTCTACTAAGAGATTTTTTATTTATTTATTTATATAAAAACAAATACTCATCATCTTATTTCTTATTAATTAATATTATAAATGTGAAAGTTTCGGCAAAAAGGTCAAGGACGAGGTTGACTTTTTATCTCCATTAAAAATCAATTCAGTTTCGGTGACATTTATACATACATTAAAATTCGCTAGAAATGCCCTGACGGACGCCAGAAAAATGTAGCATTATTATTATTTGGTTTGACGTAGCTTACGTTTCAACATGCGTGTAGATGACATTATTGATGAGCAGGTGTGTCGAACATGGAGTAGAAAGCAAACTAAATAAATAAATAAAAATTAAGCTAGGCACTACGTATATAAGTGCTAAAAAAATCCAAGGTAGGGACGACCATAGAGATTGTCAGCAGTGGCCTACGATAGGCTGATGATGATGATGATGATGATGATGATGAGTGTAAAACAGAAAAACCCAAAATAACAACAGTTTCGCAAAGAGGAACGAAACTTTGAAAAAATTGATACCAATTTCGTTTGGGAATATTTTATCAAATAAAATTTTATAAAACTGCAAATATCTCGAAAACTATGCGTCGTACGTAAAATCTGATGACATTTTTGATCCCCTTTTAGGAAAACCCATTAGATATTTTAGACCTATCCGATGACCTCACCCAAAAAGGTCAAGGACGAGGTTGACTTTTTATCTCCATTAAAAATCAATTCAGTTTCGGTGACATTTATACATACATTAAAATTCGCTAGAAAAGCCCTGACGGACGCCAGAAAAATGTAGCATTATTATTATTTGGTTTGACGTAGCGTACGTTTCAACATGCGTGTAGATGACATTATTGATGAGCAGGTGTGTCGAACATGGAGTAGAAAGCAAACTAAATAAATAAATAAAAATTAAGCTAGGCACTATGTATATAAGTGCTAAGAAAATCCAAGGTTGGGACGACCATAGAGATTGTCAGCAGTGGCCTACGATAGGCTGATGATGATGATGATGATGATGATGATGATGATGAGTGTAAAACAGAAAAACCCAAAATAACAACAGTTTCGCAAAGAGGAACGAAACTTTGAAAAAATTTATACCAATTTCGTTTGGGAATATTTTATCAAATAAAATTTTATAAAACTGCAAAAATCTCGAAAACTATGCGTCGTACGTAAAATCTGATGACATTTTTGATCCCCTTTTAGGAAAACCCATTAGATATTTTAGACCTATCCGATGACCTCACCCAAAAAGGTCAAGGACGAGGTTGACTTTTTATCTCCATTAAAAATCAATTCAGTTTCGGTGACATTTATACATACATTTAAATTCGCTAGAAATGCCCTGACGGACGCCAGAAAAACGTAGCATTATTATTATTTGGTTTGACGTAGCGTACGTTTCAACATGCGTGTAGATGACATTATTGATGAGCAGGTGTGTCGAACATGGAGTAGAAAGCAAACTAAATAAATAAATAAAAATTAAGCTAGGCACTACGTATATAAGTGCTAAGAAAATCCAAGGTTGGGACGACCATAGAGATTGTCAGCAGTGGCCTACGATAGGCTGATGATGATGATGATGACGATGATGATGCTGATGAGTGTAAAACAGAAAAACCCAAAATAACAACAGTTTCGCAAAGAGGAACGAAACTTTGAAAAAATTGATACCAATTTCGTTTGGGAATATTTTATCAAATAAAATTTTATAAAACTGCAAATATCTCGAAAACTATGCGTCGTACGTAAAATCTGATGACATTTTTGATCCCCTTATAGGAAAACCCATTAGATATTTTAGACCTATCCGATGACCTCACCCAAAAAGGTCAAGGACGAGGTTGACTTTTTACCTCCATTAAAAATCAATTCAGTTTCGGTGACATTTATACATACATTTAAATTCGCTAGAAATGCCCTGACGGACGCCAGAAAAACGTAGCATTATTATTATTTGGTTTGACGTAGCGTACGTTTCAACATGCGTGTAGATGACATTATTGATGAGCAGGTGTGTCGAACATGGAGTAGAAAGCAAACTAAATAAATAAATAAAAATTAAGCTAGGCACTACGTATATAAGTGCTAAGAAAATCCAAGGTTGGGACGACCATAGAGATTGTCAGCAGTGGCCTACGATAGGCTGATGATGATGATGATGACGATGATGATGATGATGAGTGTAAAACAGAAAAACCCAAAATAACAACAGTTTCGCAAAGAGGAACGAAACTTTGAAAAAATTGATACCAATTTCGTTTGGGAATATTTTATCAAATAAAATTTTATAAAACTGCAAATATCTCGAAAACTATGCGTCGTACGTAAAATCTGATGACATTTTTGATCCCCTTTTAGGAAAACCCATTAGATATTTTAGACCTATCCGATGACCTCACCCAAAAAGGTCAAGGACGAGGTTGACTTTTTATCTCCATTAAAAATCAATTCAGTTTCGGTGACATTTATACATACATTTAAATTCGCTAGAAATGCCCTGACGGACGCCAGAAAAATGTAGCATTATTATTATTTGGTTTGACGTAGCGTACGTTTCAACATGCGTGTAGATGACATTATTGATGAGCAGGTGTGTCGAACATGGAGTAGAAAGCAAACTAAATAAATAAATAAAAATTAAGCTAGGCACTACGTAAAGTGCTAAAAAAATCCAAGGTTGGGACGACCATAGAGATTGTCAGCAGTGGCCTACGATAGGCTGATCATGATGATGATGATGATGATGATGAGTGTAAAACAGATAAACCCAAAATAACAACAGTTTCACAAAGAGGAACGAAACTTTGAAAAAATTTATACCAATTTCGTTTGGGAATATTTTATCAAATAAAATTTTATAAAACTGCAAATATCTCGAAAACTATGCGTCGTACGTAAAATCTGATGACATTTTTGATCCCCTTTTAGGAAAACCCATTAGATATTTTAGACCTATCCGATGACCTCACCCAAAAAGGTCAAGGACGAGGTTGACTTTTTATCTCCATTTAAAATCAATTCAGTTTCGGTGACATTTATACATACATTTAAATTCGCTAGAAATGCCCTGACGGACGCCAGAAAAATGTAGCATTATTATTATTTGGTTTGACGTAGCGTACGTTTCAACATGCGTGTAGATGACATTATTGATGAGCAAGTGTGTCGAACATGGAGTAGAAAGCAAACTAAATAAATAAATAAAAATTAAGCTAGGCACTACGTATATAAGTGCTAAGAAAATCCAAGGTTGGGACGACCATAGAGATTGTCAGCAGTGGCCTACGATAGGCTGATGATGATGATGATGATGATGATGAGTGTAAAACAGAAAAACCCAAAATAACAACAGTTTCGCAAAGAGGAACGAAACTTTGAAAAAATTGATACCAATTTCGTTTGGGAATATTTTATCAAATAAAATTTTATAAAACTGCAAATATCTCGAAAACTATGCGTCGTACGTAAAATCTGATGACATTTTTGATCCCCTTTTAGGAAAACCCATTAGATATTTTAGACCTATCCGATGACCTCACCCAAAAAGGTCAAGGACGAGGTTGACTTTTTATCTCCATTAAAAATCAATTCAGTGTCGGTGATATTTATACATACATTAAAATTCGCTAGAAATGCCCTGACGGACGCCAGAAAAACGTAGCATTATTATTATTTGGTTTGACGTAGCGTACGTTTCAACATGCGTGTAGATGACATTATTGATGAGCAGGTGTGTCGAACATGGAGTAGAAAGCAAACTAAATAAATAAATAAAAATTAAGCTAGGCACTACGTATATAAGTGCTAAGAAAATCCAAGGTAGGGACGACCATAGAGATTGTCAGCAGTGGCCTACGATAGGCTGATGATGATGATGATGACGATGATGATGATGATGAGTGTAAAACAGAAAAACCCAAAATAACAACAGTTTCGCAAAGAGGAACGAAACTTTGAAAAAATTGATACCAATTTCGTTTGGGAATATTTTATCAAATAAAATTTTATAAAACTGCAAAAATCTCGAAAACTATGCGTCGTACGTAAAATCTGATGACATTTTTGATCCCCTTTTAGGAAAACCCATTAGATATTTTAGACCTATCCGATGACCTCACCCAAAAAGGTCAAGGACGAGGTTGACTTTTTATCTCCATTTAAAATCAATTCAGTTTCGGTGACATTTATACATACATTTAAATTCGCTAGAAATGCCCTGACGGACGCCAGAAAAACGTAGCATTATTATTATTTGGTTTGACGTAGCGTACGTTTCAACATGCGTGTAGATGACATTATTGATGAGCAGGTGTGTCGAACATGGAGTAGAAAGCAAACTAAATAAATAAATAAAAATTAAGCTAGGCACTACGTAAAGTGCTAAAAAAATCCAAGGTTGGGACGACCATAGAGATTGTCAGCAGTGGCCTACGATAGGCTGATCATGATGATGATGATGATGATGATGAGTGTAAAACAGAAAAACCCAAAATAACAACAGTTTCGCAAAGAGGAACGAAACTTTGAAAAAATTGATACCAATTTCGTTTGGGAATATTTTATCAAATAAAATTTTATAAAACTGCAAATATCTCGAAAACTATGCGTCGTACGTAAAATCTGATGACATTTTTGATCCCCTTTTAGGAAAACCCATTAGATATTTTAGACCTATCCGATGACCTCACCCAAAAAGGTCAAGGACGAGGTTGACTTTTTATCTCCATTAAAAATCAATTCAGTTTCGGTGACATTTATACATACATTTAAATTCGCTAGAAATGCCCTGACGGACGCCAGAAAAATGTAGCATTATTATTATTTGGTTTGACGTAGCGTACGTTTCAACATGCGTGTAGATGACATTATTGATGAGCAGGTGTGTCGAACATGGAGTAGAAAGCAAACTAAATAAATAAATAAAAATTAAGCTAGGCACTACGTATATAAGTGCTAAGAAAATCCAAGGTTGGGACGACCATAGAGATTGTCAGCAGTGGCCTACGATAGGCTGATGATGATGATGATGATGAGTGTAAAACAGAAAAACCCAAAATAACAACAGTTTCGCAAAGAGGAACGAAACTTTGAAAAAATTGATACCAATTTCGTTTGGGAATATTTTATCAAATAAAATTTTATATGCAAACTGCAAATATCTCGAAAACTATGCGTCGTACGTAAAATCTGATGACATTTTTGATCCCCTTTTAGGAAAACCCATTCGATATTTTAGACCTATCCGATGACCTCACCCAAAAAGGTCAAGGACGTGGTTGACTTTTTATCTGCATTAAAAAGCAATTCAGTTTGAGTGACAACTATACATACATTAAAATTCGCTAGAAATGCCCTGACGGACGCCAGAAAACTGTAGCATTATTATTATTTTGTTTGACGTAGAGAACGTTTCAACATGCGTGCAGATGGCAATTATTGATGATCAGGTGTGTCGAACATGGAGTAGAAAGTAAACTAAATAAATAAATAAAAATTAAGCGAGGCATATATAAGTGCCATCAGATTCTACGTACGACGCATAGTTTTCGAGATATTTGCAGTTTTATAAAATTACCAAATTTTTAAAAGTTTCGTTCCTCTTTGCGAAACTTTTTTTATTTTAGCTTTTCTGTTTTACACTTATCATTATCATCATCATCGCCCTATCGTAGGCCACTGCTGGATATAGGCCTCCCCTTACTAGAGGCCGCGCGCGACTCCGTCGGCGTGGATTTCGGTTATTCTATAGCATATAGTCCGGTCAAAATAGACATTCCAGTTTGCATTAATTCCCACACAGCTGGATTTTTGTGCAGGCCTTGAATACGTCATTACAAATGATATGTCAAAATTCCCCATCGATCCCGCTTGTGCGTTGTTTTTTATTCGTGGTCAAAGGGCCCAAATTTGCGTTTTTTTCTTAAATCTCTGAAACTAAAAGAGCTATCGAAAAATGGTTCAGGAAAAGTTTATAGATCGTAAAATTGTCTACCTAAAAGATCTCTACATTTTTCTTCTACAAAGCAGCGCTGTCGAGATATTGTGACTTTAAGCCGCAGGAAAGTCGTATTTTCGAGTAGCCCACATTATGCAATTACAATAAATTGGGTTGAGTAGTTTATCTGGTGCAGGTGGCAATTAAGTATGGATTGGCTCGAAACTATTATTTACCAATTTCCAGCCCCAATTTTCAGGATTTAGTTCATTGAAGTCAAAAAAGACAAAATGACGTATCAAGCTTGCATTCATTCCCAACAAGCGGGACTTTTGTGCAGGCCTTAAATACGTCATTACAAATGATATGTCAAAAGTCCCCATCGATCCCGCTTGTGCGTTGTTTTTTATCTGTACTGAAAATCTTCGGATCCTATTCCTAACCTTTCTGGTAGTCAAACCTCAATGGTCCCCATAGAGACTTTTACTCCTTAGATGAAATAGGATCGATTGGCGAGAAAAAAAAATTTGGTATTTTCAGTACAAAATGTATGGGAAAAGTTTTTTGCGATTCCTAACATTTCTAGTACTCAAACCTCAAATGGTCCCCTAAAGTCTTTTAATCCTAACTTATAATAGGATCGATTGGCATGAAAAAAAAAATTACCTATTTCAGCAATTTGTACTGAAAATTCCAAATTTTTTTTTCGCGCCAATCGATCCTATTTCATCTAAGGAGTAAAAGTCTCTATGGGTCCATTGAGGTTTGACCACCAGAAAGGTTAGGAATAGGATCCGAAGATTTTCAGTACAGATAAAAAACAACGCACAAGCGGGATCGATGGGGACTTTTGACATATCATTTGTAATGACGTATTCAAGTCCTGCACAAAAGTCCCGCTTGTTGGGAATGAATGCAAGCTTGATACGTCATTTTGTCTTTTTTGACTTCAATGAACTAAATCCTAAAAATTGGGGCTGGAAATTGGTAAATAATAGTTTCGAGCCAATCCATACTTAATTGCCACCTGCACCAGATAAACTACTCAACCCAATTTATTGTAATTGCATAATGTGGGCTACTCGAAAATACGACTTTCCTGCGGCTTAAAGTCACAATATCTCGACAGCGCTGCTTTGTAGAAGAAAAATGTAGAGATCTTTTAGGTAGACAATTTTACGATCTATAAACTTTTCCTGAACCATTTTTCGATAGCTCTTTTAGTTTCAGAGATTTAAGAAAAAAACGCAAATTTGGGCCCTTTGACCACGAATAAAAAACAACGCACAAGCGGGATCGATGGGGAATTTTGACATATCATTGGTAATGACGTATTCAAGGCCTGCACAAAAATCCAGCTGTGTGGGAATTAATGCAACCTTGAGTCTTAATTTTGTCTATTTTGACTGGATTAATAAAGCCTTCCTCATCATATGGACTATCCAACACAAAAATATTTTTTCAAATCGGACCAATTGTTCTTGAGATTAAGTGGTGGCTACACTCAAACTTGACATAGGGATGATCTATGGTACTTCCAATATCTTTGTGTTGAACGCACTAGGCCAAAAATACGGCTTACGAGACCGAAGTTACGCGCGACTACGCATGACTACGGACACTTATATTTCTATAAATTAAAAGCAACTTTAAAATTGTTGGAATCTTTTATTTACAATCTTATACATTTTACATTACATAATAATGAAGTGCGATAAAAAAGTCGCCGACTTATAATGGGTGTCAAAAAAGGTCTAACGAAAACTGAAACCCTATATTCTCCCAATTATTGTGAACATTTTTCTCCACTACACCATGCCTGGGAAATGTACGGTTTCCGAGATATTGACAGCTAAACATTAATTAAAAAAGTCTAGGTTTTTAATAAAATGACTTCTTTTTCACATCACTAAACTTTTCTTCAAAGAAACATGACATCGTTTTTTATTAGTTTTTCCATAAAATAATTTTAAAGTCTACAAACTCCAATGTATCGCAAACACGGCCAACGCACACAAGCGCGCCCGTTCGTGTGGCGCTCACTCATACACGTACGCGCGACCAGCTGATATGCTATTGACCTTAGACCGGAGGGCCACAATCGATCGCCTTAACTCGATCGTGTGCTTCCTAGACAATCGCTAATACCATTGTTAGCTCATCGCTAATCCCCTTGCTAATACCATTGTAAGTTATTTTGTAAAGTAAACATGTTAATTGTAACCTAATGATTAGACTTAATTACACACGATGTTACATTGTTATTATTAAGTAAGATAGCCCGTTTATAAAACATAAACGTTTCGAGTTTAATTTTAGTTCGAGTTCACGGACCTTTAGAAATTAATAAAAACAAGGATATGCTACTAATTTCAATGTAAGTTTTAGTCTCGTACAAAATTTAAATTAAAAATAAAGACCCAGTATTCCCGTTTGCACGGAATGGCGGCGCGAGCGCCCGCCGGCCGGTAGGTAAAGAGTTGTAGGTAAAGCGGGGTTTACACGGGTCGATTTTCGCCGTGCGGCTAGTCGCTTCACAAATCGTCTCACCAAGCCGCATCGCTAGCCCATTTACACTGGTGAATAAAATCGCACGCTACTCTGTCATTCCCTTCGAAAATGTTGAGAAGAATGCGGCAGGCGATCGCCTACAACTGATCGATTACCTACATGGTCGATTTTAGTCACCAGCCGCGTACGGCCGGTCGCCGCGCGGCTAAAGTCGGATGCTACCCAACTTTGGGGCTTGCGACTTTAGTCACTCACTTGGGACTTAGCCGAATTGACATTTAGACAAAAATCGTGCGGTTTTAGGCACCCATGTAAACCCCGCTTTATAAAGAGCGGCGCGTGCCGAAAGGCCGGCCGGTAGGCATAAAGAACGGAACGGCGCGCGCCGAAAGGGCAGCCGCTCGCGCCGCCGCGCCGCTTGTCGTTCATTCAAATAGGGATCCGCAGTATTATTAAAACCGAAATCAAGGAACTCTTGCAGATTTCAATTATTATTTATTTTGATAGTTTATTCCGAAGCTTTGTGTTACGCAATCTTAGAAGTTGATGATGAGTTTTAGGAATCAAAGTAGGTTTGCTTTAAAAAAATTACAACTTTTTTTATTAATTAAGAAGAAAAAATAAAATAAAAATAAATGCCTTGGACTAACAACAACATTAATTTTGAATAAACAGAACAATTTAAAACATCTTCAATTTAATGGTAAAATTAGGAAAAATGATTCAATTTAATTACCAAATTTGCTTGTTAATTGAATATTTTTACTCTTTTCATTTCTTTTTCTCAAAGTAGGTACAATGTAATCACTCAGATTATCATCTTATTCCTAACAAATGCTTTACATAACTACCTTAAAAGTGCTGATTTTGTCAATGATAGATTTAAATTTTTTTGTCAAAATTGAATACGGAACCGCGTAATGTCGCATGTCGCATGCGCCGCCTGACAGGCTCGCGCACTGCGCATGCGCTTTGTCGGCGAATGAATGAAATGAATAGTGAAAAAATAACGTCTTTTTCGTTTAGTTCGGTTTCTTAGGTCATCGAATGAGCTTGTGTTGTGATTTACGCTTATCCGTGATCGTGATTCGAACTGTTCGATTGTGATAGTGTGTACAGTGTACCTAATTGTGAAGAAAGTTAAGATAGCAGTGATGAGTGCATATCGCTACAGTGCCCGCGAATACGTGAACATGGTCTACTGTTACGGTATGGCCCGTGGAAATGCTTCAGAAGCATTGCGTATTTACGGGGCTGAGTACCCCACCGCCCATCAGCCGGTTGACCCTCGTATTTTCACTCGGGCTGTTCAGCGTCTGCTGGACAATCAGCCGATTGTGCCAGTCCAAGAAGTAGGGCGCGGAGCGATACCACCTGCTGCAGAAGAGGCCGTTTTGGAGGTGGTGCGGCAAAACCCACGATTGGGCGTCCGAACCGCAGCCAGAGTGTTGCGGAGTAGGCGGGGTCATCGGGCCCGGTTCGCGTTGTCGCACACGACTGTGCACAGAGTGTTGAAGAGGGACATGCAGAGACCCTACAAGATCCATAAAGTCCATGCTCTTGTGCCAGGAGACACGCAACGGAGAATGGCCTATTGCAGGTGGCTGTTGGGGCAGGGCCGGCAATTTGTGAGGAACGTTATTTTTACCGATGAAAGTACGTTCACCAACAACGGAATGTGGAACCGTCGCAACTCCCACTATTGGTCGAGGACGAATCCGTTTCAAACTCAGGAAACGGGCTTCCAGACCCGCTGGAAGCATAACGTTTGGGCGGGCATAGTTGGAAACCAGATTCTTGGTCCAGTATTCTTGCCACCAAGAATGGACGGCCCTGCTTACTTGGAATTGATCAATGGTTTTTTGACTGAGACCCTAGACGACATGCCATTGGCTCAACTGCGGGAGACGTGGTACCAGCACGACGGCGCACCGCCTCACATCGTCAGACCTGTTCGGGAGCGGCTGATGGAACTGTTCGGCGACCACTGGATCGGGAGGAACGGACCGCATGCGTGGCCTGCAAGATCCCCTGACTTGACTCCACTCGATTTCTTCTTGTGGGGTTTTGTCAAGGACAGGGTTTTTGATAGTCCTTGCCAGAACAGTGCCGAAATGCGGCAAAAAATTATTGACGTGTTTGACGAACTTAAACGGCGTTCAGTGCGTGAGGGAATCCTGGACCGGGTGCACCAGAGTACAGTGTACCGAGCCCGTCTATGCCTGCAGCTGGAAGGTCGCCAGATCGAGCCACACCTCATCAGCTTGGAGAGGCCTGCTTTTGAGTCTAGTGACGAGGAGTAGGTAAGTACTTAGCTGTTAATTTATTTGTTTTAAGTAAATCTTTTTGACTCGTTTCGATATCTGTTTTTGTAGGTAAATCGTAATGGCGGCCCGACTCCTCGAACTCGAATACACACACACACACACACACACACACATGCATGCGCGTTGTGGCGCGCGTACATTGCTGGCAATTAAATTGAGATTTTTTTTCATGCCTAAAAATTAAAACGATTTCCCAGGTTTGGTTTTCCTTGTAAACAACTTAGATTTAAGTCTACTGTGCATAGTCCAAGGGATAGTGATACCTTTTTTTACACCTTGTATAATATTTAAATTACATTTTTCAGTACCCTCTTCAAACGTAAGCAGAGGGAGAGTTGGTATCGTTCCAAAAACGAAAATTAGATTACATACAAACCATTCAGCAAACCAAACTTCTTAGTCGTGTACTTGAAAAGTGTACTACATAAATCAGACATTCAGCAGAGATCCTTATTCACAAACAATGTACAACACAAAATAATAATTATACAGCACGTTACTCTCGACTATCCTACGCCTAACAAACCATATTTTAGACTCAGTCGAAACAAGTACATTATAATACAAGGTTTTCTTTTTTTAGATAATTTATAATTTTACAGACACTAGCACTGGGTTTTCAATTAAATACAAGAAGTAAACGCTTCAGATTCTCACATCACAAAAATATTACATTTTATATAAAAATGATTCTACGTTGCCAGACAGGCGCGATGTAGTGAGCCGCGTATTCTCGGATCGAGGGAGGAGCTCACGTAACAAATAGTTAACTGTATTAATAAGTCTTACAGTAGCGTGGACATCATCTTACTGCTTCGAACATGGAAGATAAAACATTGTATGAGGTAGAAGCCTGACTAATCTAACTGTTGCATTATGTTATAATAAAAAATCGGTTATAAAACATGATGTATAGTGGATGCTTATGATATTAGACGATGTCCCGACATTAATATTTACATACGTTTTTTTGGGTTGTACGAAATGTACCAGAGAAGGATACGTACGAACACATTTCAATATCATTTATTAGTTAAGATATTCTGCTTTCTCGTGTATTGTTAAAACTATTGAATATTTATTGTTTACTATTGTAGTGACACTGTTTAAAACGATGAATATTATGGAAATATGTAACCTTAAATATGAACACTCGTGTGCATATACTTTTAATCCTACTTTATTGACTAAACAAAGTTATTGGTACAAACTTGTCAAGAACTTAACAAGCAAAATCCCAATTTCATATTATACACGAATAGTAGTTGTTAAGACCAACTAAAATATGAAATAGATTGGTTTCGTTTCCAAGATCGATTAAGTAAAACGTTTATATGATGCTTTCAAGTTATTTTCATCAAATATTACTTTCTTTTTGATCTGCTAAATGAAACATATTAATATCACAGACATTTCTTTTCCGAATTACATCAACTTGCTAGTTATTTCAAATGTATACTGTTTTTTCTACTAAATCTAAATTATGTAACGTTGAAAACGAACACCATTTTCAATTTTAGTTGGACATGCAATTAAAAAAAATTGAGAATCAATCTCATTTGGCAGTGATAGTTAATTGTTTCCCTAAAGTAATCTTAAATATCCATTTAACCCTAATACGGGAGAAACTCGAACTTTTTAGTAAAAAAATCGTTTTAGTAATAATAATATAAGGAAATATTGTTGTGAGATAATTATAATAATGTCATGCAAACCGAGATGATTTTCCATTATCTGATTTCCTTCACCACTAACATGTTTAGACAAGTTTAGCCTGTATATTATATATATTATTACTATTGATGAACATTACTTTAAGATAAACTTTTTATAATGTATGTTCACAATCAAATGTACCAAATTTCCATAAACAAATTCGTGCAGCATTTCGATTAATTTAGGATGTGAAAATAAGATGGTTGAATAATTATCTACAACGACACCCGCTGATATGCTCAGAATCACTTGACAAAAAGTGAAAACCGTTGCCTATAGATATCAAAAAAGTAGTGGATTCACTTAGCTTCTGCTAATTGAGGCTTTTATCCCTTGACATAAACTTTTTGTACACACGCTTACTTAAACATTGCAGATGTCCCAAAATACAGAAAACAATTCAGGGGGAGGGAAGTATGTAGTATATTGACGGCAGCAGAATATCTAATGTATAGTTCGCATCACATAAAAAAGCGTTAGAACAGAAGAGTAGTTGAACGGAGCTATAAAAAATACCAATAAATCGTCTACAAGCGCAGTAAATAATTATTTTATACAAGTATTGATTTAAAAAAGGCGAATTTATTCCGCGCATTCTTGTCATCAGGCCATTCACGTCGAAGTGGTAGTTGGTAAAAAAGATATGACGTGCAAAAGAATGTGTAATGTAAATTAAAATACAAAAACAATGCTTTGACTGTGACTTAACCGCCAGCGCTGTTTTTACGTGACGTGAACTGTACCAATGTACCAAGATTGTTTGCGTACGGTGTATGTGTGTACGTGTGTCTCGCGTCGCTCAGTTGAGGAAGGTCGCTCAGTTGAGAAAGGTCGCTCAGTTGAGAAAGGTCGCTCAGTTGAGGCAGGTCGCTCAGTTGAGGAAGGTCGCTCAGTTGAGGCAGGTCGCTCAATTGAGGAAGGTCGCTCAGTTGAGGAAGGCCGCTCAGTTGAGGAAGGTCGCTCAGTTGAGGAAGGCCGCTCAGTTGAGGAAGCCGCGGCACTGCGGGGCGCCGCAGAGGCAGGGGATCTTCTCGTCCTCGAGCGGGAACTTGTAGTCGTACGTGATCTCCTCGTCCACGCCGATCGGCTGCTTCGAGTATATCACGATCTTCTTCTGCGATTCTATTGTTATTATCTTCGCGTAGCAGTTGGGCTGGGGGAGAATAAAATGTTTCGAATCAGAAGTGAGAATAAAACGACGGCCTTACGAAAAACTTTTACTACTTTATATCAGGAAAAAAAACTTTCATTCACAACACCAAAATCTATAAAACTGAATAAACCAAACAGTTACGAAAAATAGTTTTTAGCCTCATTTCAAGAGAAACTGCATGAGAGAATAAACGTTTCTTAGGTACAGTAAAAACTAAATCAGACTTCCTCAAACATTAGTTTATTAAGTTTTTAAAACAATTCATAATGAACAATTACCGATTTTAGACAGATTTGCATAGTCTGATGTCCAGCGTAATAAACACAGACATAAAATTAAAAAAAATATATACACAAAGTTGACAATTAGGTATTTGACTGCATTTTAAATAAATTACTAAACTCGTACATTAAAGACGAAATTAAAAAATAATCACAAAACATTATGCTACAGTCACTTTTATGCTTTTATCAAATTACATATATAACAGTTAATCGAAACAAAAGAAGTATCGATTTGACAATACTATTGTTTGAAGTCATAGCTTATAATTTTATGAATATTCCTAAACAAGCTTACGTTTTTGACATATAATAAAAGTAATTGATTTGTCCTGTCAGTCAAACATCGGATTGCACGTATGCAGTACTCACATTGCAGCTGTGGTTGATGAACCTGGCGAGGTTGCCGCACTTGGTGGCGTCGATGATGGTGTCGAGGTCGATGCGGAACAGGTAGGAGCTGCCGATGCCGGTCGCCTCGTACTGCGCCTCTCGCACGTCCGCAACGATCGGCCGGATCATCTGACCCACGTACTCGATCACCATCTCGTCTGCTGCGATCGGCTCCTGAGATACGCGGTAAGGGAAACAATTTAGAATTTTTAATCAAATTATAATTATTTATATTATAACTAGCTTTTTGTCGTTGGGCATAATGTCAATTTAGCTAATACTAGCGGCCGCCCGCGACTCCGTCCGCGTGGATTTCTTTTTTTCGAAATAAAAAGTAGCCTATGTTCTGTCTCAGGGTCTAAAGATTGTCTGTACCAAATTTCATCAAAATCGGTTTGCGAGGTTTAAGCGGGAAAGCGTAACAGACAGACAGACAGACAGACAGACAGAGTTACTTTCGCATTTATAATATTAGTTGGGATTAGTAAAGGCAGCGTTCGTAAGAAACGCTTTAATTCTACCGCTTTGTCTCCCACACTTTGCAAACGAACTACCTACTACTTCGTTAAAGTCTTTTTATTTTTTGGTTTTTTATATAACTTTTGACACTTAGCAAGAATGTGGCTTTCTATTGGTGAAAGAATTTCAGAAATCAGTTCCGTAGATCCCGAGATTACCCCTTACAATTTAACAAATATACAAACACACAAACTTTACTTCTTACAAATATGAGTATAAAATATAAATATGTACAGATAAAATTAAATTACCACTTGGAAGATTATTTCTTTATAATAAAAAAATACTTCTTATAATTGTTCCAAGTGAGCAATTACTAATGAGGCCAGTTACTGGTAAATTATGGTTATGTTCGGGACTAGAAATTTCTTAATACTTAATATTGTATAACTGAAAGCCACACAAGCAGACTTTCATTAAAGATTATTACTAGGAAGTCTAACGATAAGTATTTTATCTTCAATCATAAAGAAAAAGAATCCAAAAATATTTTCCAAACAGGAAATCGAACAGGTGTTTTAATCTGTCAGTTGGTATATACAGAAACAGGTCGAACACAATAATAAAAACGACAAAAAGATGTTGCGCCCAACGTGGGGCTCGAACCCACGACCCTGAGATTAAGAGTCTCATGCTCTACCGACTGAGCTAGCCGGGCTTATACAAGATGAACGAAATTGTGGTGTATTACAACATAAGACGTTATATTCAATACATTATAACAAAATCAATATAAAATAGTTCTAACCTGAGCGAAGAGACCCCAGTCGTGAATGCCAGATTTGGCAAACTTGAGCTGCTTTTTCCTGAACTTCAGTTGGTTGAACTTTAGTAGATCGGAATCTGTGTCTGTACCTATAATAAAACAAATAAACAATATTGTTTTATGAGTTATTTACTAATTTTTTTATATATATATTTCATGATATGATGCAATACTACAATGAAATAATTTTGCGCGGAACAGCACGTCACGCTATACAAATGTATTAAATGTTCATTTAACACTTGCGGTTCTTTAACAATGTAAAGATATTGACAGTTAGCCGTTTGTGGTAAAAAAAACTTTCAAAATGATAAAATCTGAGGTACTGGTTTTACGACCCGGTTTGACGACCCGCTTGGTGTAATGGTCAAGATTTTGCCTATTACGCAAGAGGTCGCGGGTTCGATTCCCGCACAGGACAAACATTTGTGTGCATGAACATGTCTGTTTGTCCTGGTCTGGGTGTTATATGTATCTATTTAAGTATATTTGTAATACCATTGTTGATTCTGATATCTGTCACACAAGTGCTTAAGCTACTTAACACAGAGTCAGATCAATGTATGTGATGTTGTGAAATATTTTATTTAATTTAATTGGTGAATGCCCAGATAAATTAATTGCGACAATCATATCAACGAACTCTAAACAGCATGGTTAAATTCAAAATGACAAGTTGTGTTCGTATCCGCGGATATCTAAGGAAAAAATCCGCGTCCGTGTCAGACAGTTAAATCAACGAACTCTAAAAAGCATGCATTAAAATTCCAAACAACCAATTGTGTTCGTATCCGCGGCTATCTAAGGAAAGGAAATCCGTGTCCGTATCTCCGCGGACAAACTCGATCACGTGACGGGTACGTGCGTGGTATGTGTGTGTCAGTGTGTGGTGTGGAGTGTGGTATCCTCACCGAAGGCAGTAAGCAGCCGGCGCTGGTTGGACCTGGCCTCGCGCGAGAGGCCCTGCATCTTGGTCTTCTTGTCGTCGCGCGGCGGCAGCGCGGCGGCGCCGGGCAGCGCGGCGCGGCCGTGGTGGTACTTGTACTTGGCCTTGAGCCGCGCGTCCATCTTGTAGTAGCCCTCCGTGCGCGCCGCACCGCTCGAGTGACCCTGCGCCGCAATGGACGTATTACAGTCAACATACCAATAAGGTAAACGTACCAATGAAGTAAACGTACCAATGAGGGAAATGGGAATGTTGACACTACCAGTCATTTGACTTCCTTTTATTATCCGTCAAAAAGATATCAAACTATGAAGTTTGTATGGGAATGGCACAGTCTTCATTATTTTGGAAGTCAACTGATTAACTAACTAACTGTATTTTTTAAATCCTTATCTTACATTAATAGTGATATATGTCACTATCCCCATTATATTTTCGCCAGAATGGCGTAGTAACTTGAACCCTATATTTACGTTTCGCCATTTAGTGAAAATAGCCATTGCGTAACACCATCATTATGCGAACACTTCCCGAGCCTGTAATAATAAAGACATTCTAACAATTTTAATTCCAACAATTAGAATTTAATAAAAACAACAGCGACTGAATAATACTGAACGTATTCACTGACCTGTAAGTCTTCGTAAATATTGTTGTGTCGCTTGGATTTCTTGCGCGGCGGCATGTAGCACAGATCTGTAGGCGGGTGGTCCACCCAATGTGTGTCGTTTAGCCAGTACCTGTATTAACATTAGTACCATAATTTGTAAAAAGTTATTATTGAATTTACTACGCATTAACTATACGTTTTAATCGGATTGTCAGTTTTGAACCTTACAAATATTTTAAACCTTTACATCATTTGGGATGGAAAAGAGAAAGAAAATAACGCTACCACAAGCTGACCAAATTCTTCCTCTTTCTCTGGCGTAAAGTGGAAAATAGATGCCCGTATTTTTTTCAAATCTTGAATGACACATAGTTATTATATTATTGTAGATAAGAGATTTTTCAAAGGACCGGGTGGTCTTTTGGTTTATGCAAGGGGCCAAAGCCAAGCGCATTACATATTATAATTACATCTTCCTATATCCTATAAAGAGGAATGATTTGTATTTTTGTGTGTAACGAATAAACTCAAAAACTGCTGGACCGATTTGAATAATTCTTTCAATGTTGGCTAGCTACACTATCCCGGTGATCATTTGATCCCAGAAATGTGGGGGGAATTTGTAATAATAATATTTGAAAAAAGAAAAGCGCGGTTGAATCCGCGGCGGACGGTAGTAGTAGTACGTAATACAAGCAGCCGCCCGCGACTCCGTCCGCGTGGATTTCGATTTCCAATAGCCTAAAGCCTTCCTCGTCAAATGGACGATCCAACGCAAAAATATTTTTTCAAATCGGACAAGTAGTTCCTAAGATTAGCGCGTTAAAACAAACAAACAAACAAATTCTTCAGCTTTATATATTAGTATAGATATTAAACAACGCTCACCCCTGCGCGTCCTCGGCCAGCAGCGCCTCGTACGTCCGGCGCAGGTACTCGACGTCCTCGCGGTCCACGCCGCGCGTCAGGAACTCGTACATCACCTGCATCTCCGCCATGATGTCGCGCGGCTTGAACGACGCGCTCGCGTGCGAAGACGGGTACTCCTCCGAGTACAGTCTGGGTGGGGGCAGACAGGTTACAGTTTAATAAATCTGGCTATCGGTTACTCTGACTATCTCCCTAGTCTCCCTATGATAGACTCCTGCTCTCACACTACGAGTTAACTAGCTCAAGATTTAAGAAAAAAACTATGTATTTCACTTACTTTACCTTGGGTGTGATCGAAATAAATGATTTTTTTTATATTACTTTTTTGCATCGAAATAGCAGATCAATCAGAATGAAATCTTTTATACAAACAAAAAAGAAAAAAAAACTTGTGGTAAAGTCTCACTTGGTTAATTAAAATATTAATAATCCATATCTATCAAACCTGTCACCCTAAATAATTATATCTGTGTACTGTGGCTTATTCAATGTATCATAAAAGCCGCTTCTTTACATGAGCATAGACCCTAGGTAGCTATAGAGCATAGACAAATCTATAACATGCTTCGTAAACTATTTAGGACCCCTTATCAATATTTTTTTAAATTTCTTTTGTTATATTCATATAAAACATGTTGGGTTAAGCAGTAACAGATGTAAACAATCAAAAGGTACACGCACTTGTTCTGTATCTCGGCGAGTTTCTTCGTCTCGTGTTTTCTCTTGTACGGCCTCTTCGCCTCCTTCTTGGGCTTCGTGTCCTCCACCGGGGCCTGCTCGCTCTCCGGCTCCGCCATCCATGTGTAACCTGTGCAATGTAAATAATAATAATAATAATACCCTCCTAACCGAATTCGGCCACGGCGGCCAATCTTACGATTAGCCACTTGCGCGGGATATATTATAGTGCACAAGCGCATACACAAGCACAGGTGCACTCCCTATTCCCTCACTCTCATATTTCGGTGGGACAGCAGTCTAACACGACCGTAGAGAGATCAGGCGCAGGACCAACGGCTTAACGTGCTTTCCGAGGCACGGGGGAGTAATTACACCGCCAACTTCCAAACTCCGGACTGTATCTGTGTTATCACATCATGATAACATAAAGAGTGTCTCCAAGGACGGTTCAAACTCCACAAGTTGTTCCTACGGACGTGCTATTACTACTAGTAACTACTAACTACTGACCATTTTTCGACCATGGCGGCTGAAGTTACGAACAGCTAGGTACCCAGGATATATTATAGTGCACAAGTGAGTGCGCAAGCACAGGTGCACTTTATATCGTACTAGTGTAACTCTCACTTTCATAATATATGTATATATATAGTTCATAGTTCATAATATATGTATGTATATATATAGTTCATAGTTCATAATATATGTATATAGATAGCAATCTGACACGTCCGAAGAGAGATCAGTCGCAGGATCAGCAGCTTAACGTGCCGACGCTCGAGATGAAGATTTTCGCTCACCCATCACCCATCCGATGTGCGAAAGTTTCTTGTCTTAACAATCGCAGGCCGAGCGCGCTAGCCAGTGCGCCATCGAGTTGCTCAACTACAACTAGTGTTGTACGTGTCGGGCGGGCGGCAGTACGAGTGGTCCAGCGCCACCTGCGCAACTACTGCTAGTGTAGTACGTGTCGTACCGTGGTCGTGGTGCAGATGGTTGGAGGCGCGGCGCTGGTCGGGCGCACAGGGCGGCGGGCGGCAGTACGAGTGGTCCAGCGCCACCTGCGCAACTACTGCTAGTGTAGTACGTGTCGTACCGTGGTCGTGGTGCAGATGGTTGGAGGCGCGGCGCTGGTCGGGCGCACAGGGCGGCGGGCGGCAGTACGAGTGGTCCAGCGCCACCTGCGCAACTACTGCTAGTGTAGTACGTGTCGTACCGTGGTCGTGGTGCAGATGGTTGGAGGCGCGGCGCTGGTCGGGCGCACAGGGCGGCGGGCGGCAGTACGAGTGGTCCAGCGCCACCTGCGCAACTACTGCTAGTGTAGTACGTGTCGTACCGTGGTCGTGGTGCAGATGGTTGGAGGCGCGGCGCTGGTCGGGCGCACAGGGCGGCGGGCGGCAGTACGAGTGGTCCAGCGCCACCTGCGCAACTACTGCTAGTGTAGTACGTGTCGTACCGTGGTCGTGGTGCAGATGGTTGGAGGCGCGGCGCTGGTCGGGCGCACAGGGCGGCGGGCGGCAGTACGAGTGGTCCAGCGCCACCTGCGCAACTACTGCTAGTGTAGTACGTGTCGTACCGTGGTCGTGGTGCAGATGGTTGGAGGCGCGGCGCTGGTCGGGCGCACAGGGCGGCGGGCGGCAGTACGAGTGGTCCAGCGCCACCTGCGCAACTACTGCTAGTGTAGTACGTGTCGTACCGTGGTCGTGGTGCAGATGGTTGGAGGCGCGGCGCTGGTCGGGCGCACAGGGCGGCGGGCGGCAGTACGAGTGGTCCAGCGCCACCTGCGCAACTACTGCTAGTGTAGTACGTGTCGTACCGTGGTCGTGGTGCAGATGGTTGGAGGCGCGGCGCTGGTCGGGCGCACAGGGCGGCGGGCGGCAGTACGAGTGGTCCAGCGCCACCTGCGCAACTACTGCTAGTGTAGTACGTGTCGTACCGTGGTCGTGGTGCAGATGGTTGGAGGCGCGGCGCTGGTCGGGCGCACAGGGCGGCGGGCGGCAGTACGAGTGGTCCAGCGCCACCTGCGCAACTACTGCTAGTGTAGTACGTGTCGTACCGTGGTCGTGGTGCAGATGGTTGGAGGCGCGGCGCTGGTCGGGCGCACAGGGCGGCGGGCGGCAGTACGAGTGGTCCAGCGCCACCTGCGCAACTACTGCTAGTGTAGTACGTGTCGTACCGTGGTCGTGGTGCAGATGGTTGGAGGCGCGGCGCTGGTCGGGCGCACAGGGCGGCGGGCGGCAGTACGAGTGGTCCAGCGCCACCTGCGCAACTACTGCTAGTGTAGTACGTGTCGTACCGTGGTCGTGGTGCAGATGGTTGGAGGCGCGGCGCTGGTCGGGCGCACAGGGCGGCGGGCGGCAGTACGAGTGGTCCAGCGCCACCTGCGCAACTACTGCTAGTGTAGTACGTGTCGTACCGTGGTCGTGGTGCAGATGGTTGGAGGCGCGGCGCTGGTCGGGCGCACAGGGCGGCGGGCGGCAGTACGAGTGGTCCAGCGCCACCTGCGCAACTACTGCTAGTGTAGTACGTGTCGTACCGTGGTCGTGGTGCAGATGGTTGGAGGCGCGGCGCTGGTCGGGCGCACAGGGCGGCGGGCGGCAGTACGAGTGGTCCAGCGCCACCTGCGCAACTACTGCTAGTGTAGTACGTGTCGTACCGTGGTCGTGGTGCAGATGGTTGGAGGCGCGGCGCTGGTCGGGCGCACAGGGCGGCGGGCGGCAGTACGAGTGGTCCAGCGCCACCTGCGCAACTACTGCTAGTGTAGTACGTGTCGTACCGTGGTCGTGGTGCAGATGGTTGGAGGCGCGGCGCTGGTCGGGCGCACAGGGCGGCGGGCGGCAGTACGAGTGGTCCAGCGCCACCTGCGCAACTACTGCTAGTGTAGTACGTGTCGTACCGTGGTCGTGGTGCAGATGGTTGGAGGCGCGGCGCTGGTCGGGCGCACAGGGCGGCGGGCGGCAGTACGAGTGGTCCAGCGCCACCTGCGCAACTACTGCTAGTGTAGTACGTGTCGTACCGTGGTCGTGGTGCAGATGGTTGGAGGCGCGGCGCTGGTCGGGCGCACAGGGCGGCGGGCGGCAGTACGAGTGGTCCAGCGCCACCTGCGCAACTACTGCTAGTGTAGTACGTGTCGTACCGTGGTCGTGGTGCAGATGGTTGGAGGCGCGGCGCTGGTCGGGCGCACAGGGCGGCGGGCGGCAGTACGAGTGGTCCAGCGCCACCTGCGCAACTACTGCTAGTGTAGTACGTGTCGTACCGTGGTCGTGGTGCAGATGGTTGGAGGCGCGGCGCTGGTCGGGCGCACAGGGCGGCGGGCGGCAGTACGAGTGGTCCAGCGCCACCTGCGACGCCTGCGACGCTTGCGACGCCTGGGACGCCGGCGACGCCGACGCGCTGCTCGTCTGCGAACACGGGACCTGTGTGGTACCGAACAGGTTGGAAGATTCAGTAAAGGAAAAATAAAATCGTTCATCGAGTTTCGGATTTCCGTGGGCGGAGGAAAGGAGAGACGAGGTGGGCCGTCCTCATTTTAGAATATCACATTGTTCAACCCATAATATTGAGGTGTATATTCCATATTTGATTTATAAAGGAATATATAACGATAATGTTCAATAATATTTTTTGTTTCACATTCACCCCTCCTCTCAAGTCAGATTTTTTGTAACTTTTTCCACACAGCGACGTTATTGCGTCAATCTTAGTGATAAATTGAATTCTCAAACCAAAATTCAAATTTCAATATTTAATGTGTGGAAAATACCTCTCCAGTTTTGATGAGCCAAAGACATCATAACCTCGTAGGTACAAATAAATGAAACAAACCTCTTTAACGCCATTGACGCTGACCGTAGTCTCCGTGTTACTGTGGTCGCTGACGGACACTACCCTCGGCCTTTTCTCCGCCTTCTTCTTCGGCCGCTTCTCCTTCTTCCTCCGCGCGGGCGCCGGCTCCTCCTCAGATGTGATCTCGCCCTCCTCCGGCTCGGGTTTAGTCTCTCTCTTCTCGGGGGATTTGAGATGGTTCTTAACAGGACTTCGGACTTCTTCTGCCTTTGATTCAGGTTTACTGAAGGAGAAGTGAAATATTTTGAGGTAAATAAAAATAAATAAATAAATGCCTTGGACTGACACACCAATTGCCTAGCCCCAAACTAAGCTCGAAGCTTGTACTATGGAAGCTAGGGAACGGATAGACATACTTAAATACTTTTATAAACATCCATGACTCGAGTACAAATGCCGAGGTAAATTAACAATTAAATAAATATTATAAACACTTAACTGATCAAAGTGTTCTATTGAAAGATATATAAAAAATATATTTTAAAATACTCACAAGATGAAATAAATACCTAGTCCCATTTTAAAGATCTAGGAAGTAGGAAAATGTTTATAAACAGCTACTTTAAAAAGAATTGCTTTATTGTAGTAATTGGTCCTTCGAACCGGATTACGGTCGAACGAGATGAATCGTTCTCAAATTGTTAATATTACATACCTTTCCTCAGGCGGTTTTTCGGCAAGCGACGGCAGTGTGTCTGTCTCCTGTTTCCGTTGTTCCTCGAGGAATTCTCTTTCTATCTGTTCCATGTATTCCGTGTTCCGCCGTCTTCTCTCCTGTGATGAGATAAATGATTGTTGTATAAATTACGAATAAATTAGAGATAGACATATTCAAAAAAAAAATATTTCTTGTAATGTAATTATTAAATATTTAGAAACACTTATAATTATATTATTTAAATATATTATATTTTCATTAATAAAATTTTAAAAAATAGTTAAGTGCTGGTTATCATGTATTGTATGTTGTACAAGTCCAGTCTTGATAGCCAATTAACAATAGAAATGGAAATTTCTAGAAGCTAATTACATTTCGTTTATAAAAAAGTTTACGTTACTTGATACCCGCGCTCCTCGTCGGAGTCGGAGCCAAATTAATTTTATTTAAAAACATCAAAATGTGCGATACCTGGTACTCGCGCTCCTCGTCGGAGTCGGAGTAGACGCGGTCGAGCAGCAGGTCGGCCGGGCGCAGCGGCTCGGGCGAGGCGCCGGCGCCCAGGCGGTCGTCCGCCTCGCCCGCGGGGATGGGCGTGGCCGAGCGCGATATGTGCGTTACCTGGTACTCGCGCTCCTCGTCGGAGTCGGAGTAGACGCGGTCGAGCAGCAGGTCGGCCGGGCGCAGCGGCTCGGGCGAGGCGCCGGCGCCCAGGCGGTCGTCCGCCTCGCCCGCGGGGATGGGCGTGGCCGAGCGCGATATGTGCGTTACCTGGTACTCGCGCTCCTCGTCGGAGTCGGAGTAGACGCGGTCGAGCAGCAGGTCGGCCGGGCGCAGCGGCTCGGGCGAGGCGCCGGCGCCCAGGCGGTCGTCCGCCTCGCCCGCGGGGATGGGCGTGGCCGAGCGCGATATGTGCGTTACCTGGTACTCGCGCTCCTCGTCGGAGTCGGAGTAGACGCGGTCGAGCAGCAGGTCGGCCGGGCGCAGCGGCTCGGGCGAGGCGCCGGCGCCCAGGCGGTCGTCCGCCTCGCCCGCGGGGATGGGCGTGGCCGAGCGCGATATGTGCGTTACCTGGTACTCGCGCTCCTCGTCGGAGTCGGAGTAGACGCGGTCGAGCAGCAGGTCGGCCGGGCGCAGCGGCTCGGGCGAGGCGCCGGCGCCCAGGCGGTCGTCCGCCTCGCCCGCGGGGATGGGCGTGGCCGAGCGCGATATGTGCGTTACCTGGTACTCGCGCTCCTCGTCGGAGTCGGAGTAGACGCGGTCGAGCAGCAGGTCGGCCGGGCGCAGCGGCTCGGGCGAGGCGCCGGCGCCCAGGCGGTCGTCCGCCTCGCCCGCGGGGATGGGCGTGGCCGAGCGCGATATGTGCGTTACCTGGTACTCGCGCTCCTCGTCGGAGTCGGAGTAGACGCGGTCGAGCAGCAGGTCGGCCGGGCGCAGCGGCTCGGGCGAGGCGCCGGCGCCCAGGCGGTCGTCCGCCTCGCCCGCGGGGATGGGCGTGGCCGAGCGCGATATGTGCGTTACCTGGTACTCGCGCTCCTCGTCGGAGTCGGAGTAGACGCGGTCGAGCAGCAGGTCGGCCGGGCGCAGCGGCTCGGGCGAGGCGCCGGCGCCCAGGCGGTCGTCCGCCTCGCCCGCGGGGATGGGCGTGGCCGAGCGTCGCGCCGCCGCCTCCGCCTCGTCGCACGAGCTGTCCGACGACGAGTACACGCGCCGCAGACGCTCCTTGTTCGACACCACCTTGAACTACGCAACGGACCAACTCTCTTAATTCGGTATTGGGTACCGCCCGGCAGTCAACGTGACGCCTAGTCTCCGCCCTCGTTTCGCGAATTTAACGTAATGAGGGTGTTTGCTATTGAAAAATCCGCCAGATGGCAATACGTAGGCGTGAATTCTAACTGCTATGTCATTGGTGAAATTTGAAATATCTGTCAATGTCATGTCAAGAATCACCAATCACATACCAGTTAGACGCTACGCCTACCTACTGCCAACTAGCGGATTTTTCATTTGCGAAATCACTCATTGGGTTATGACTGCATACGATACTACGACTGCATTTGATATTTTAAGATAAAAGATGAAATCAATAATTAAGCACAAAATTTATGACAGCTTAGTTCAATCAGCGTCACAAATCAGTATTTCATACAGGTTTTCTTACAAGGTGAAGGTTTTTGACATTTAATAAAAGTAGGTGATGTGACTTGTAAATCAAATATCGTATCATCATCACCGACCCGTCCCTACACACAACCACGCCGGCCAGGTATGAATTGGTAAAAGCTGCACAACTGAGCATATGAGTCTATTTAGCACAATGTCGCCATGAGTGCAAAGTCAGATAGCTCTTACGAATATAAATTGAACTCTCAGGCGCGGGCGCCCAATATCACACATGGCGTACTGTGAAAGTGCTCAAGATGAGCCGCGCGGCGCGCTCGCGACGCTCAAACGAACTAGTTGTGCACACGTTGAACTAGTAGTCCAGTAATTTTAGCAATTTTGATCCACGATCTGCGGAATAATTCCTAGTGAGCTGAATTTTTGTATACACTTTTATTATGATATTGTAATGATGATGTGAAAAATCGACATTGATGTCGTGCCGGCTAAAAAAGGTATAGGTCCAAACGTCACGAAAATCAGTTTTTCGCAAATATCTCGCGATCTATTGAGACATCAAGTAAGTCCATTTGGTTTGTGAATTTGACAGTCGCGCAAACGCCCGGCGGCCGACGTGACGCCTAGTCTTCGCGCCCTCGTGTCGCGAATTCAACGTCAATACGAACGAAGACAATGTACAATAATACGGTTGGTGACTGACAGGTCAAATCACTCACTTTTATTAAACGTCAAAAACGAAAGCTTGTAGGGAAAATTTTATGAAATACTAAGCTGACTGACGTCACAACTTAGTATGTCAAATGCATGATTTTGAAGTTCCGATAAACTGTAATAATTTGTTAAAAGCGCAACGGTTACTGTGGCATAATGATAAGTGATAATTTATTAATTACTTTTTTAATTTAAGAGTTTCATAATTTATTTTGAAGTCAGTCATGTATACAATTGTACATACCTCGGACTCGTCAATTTCTGAATCGTCATCCGTGTCTGAGTATATCCGAGGCGCTGCCATTTTCCGCTCCGATGCCACCGAGTCAGTTGACGACGACCGCGAAGATGAGGAAGACGATGATCTGGAGCATAAGTAAACGTTATTACATGTTCTTAAGATTCAAATTCGTTTTATGCTGTTTAATTTCTACAATATTGAGATGATGACTTAAACTCAAAATTGCAACTTAAGAACAAATTCATAATTTCAGTTATGATCTTATGTGATGAAAATGGCATAAATTGGAAAAAGAAAAGGGTTCATGAGATTTTTTCTTATCATTTTGAATCTTGTTTGCAAGTCATGGTATGCTTATCAAATGTGTATAACTATAATATTTGTATTATATGGCTCAAATCATACCTGGAGGAACTACTAGACTGCCTCCTCCGACTCCTGGACAGGTACGAGCCAGCGTTCCTGTTGTGCGGACTCGTCGACGGCACCTCCTTCTCCTCGTCAGAATTCTGCACCATCTCCTCCTGAAAGTCCGACTTACACATTACCATCTTATGTAAAAAAAAAACATATTCGTATCGGGCTCGAAGGACCATTATTCTTCAATTGGTAATTTCTTTTTCTTCGAGCTAGATCGGCAGTAACTTAAGACCATGAGACAATGTACTGTCTTTTGGCGCATTAAATATCACATAATAAGTTACAAAAAAATACGAAATTGATGTACAAAATAGCAGTTGACAACTCAAGTTCAAAGAAAGTCAACATATTTATTTATTTATTTATATAAACTTTATTGACCACACAAAAAGGTACAAGAGGCGGACTTAACGCTAAAAGCATGCTCTACCAGTCAACCTTTAGAAAAACGAAATGTTTGAATGCGGTAGTGAGCAAACTAAAACATCATTTTTATGATAATTAAATTAACAAAGCAAAAGATATTTAGAACATAATGTAGTCTTTGAAATTCATATATACACTGCAATCAAACTAACACTCTTACCTGATCACTTAGCCTCTTAGATGAGTCCTCATCCATGATGACGGGCGAAGGGATCTTCCTCTTGCGTCGGAAGCTGGGCATCTTCGGTATAGCGGCGCGCAAGCCTAACCCAATGCCCATGCTGTACCCGCCCAGGTCCAGACCGAGTTCCCGAGACTCCATTATTGACTTTATAGAGTCCACTGCCTCTTCCTTTTTGTTTGAGATATCCTGAAAGAAATTGATTTGTGATTTTGTCGTTATTGGGGATTATGGTAGAAAGTTAAGAAACAATTGTTCAAATGTTTCAAGAATTTTTGGTCGTTCACTAGATAACAACAGTGCATTATTTTTTTTATTTTATAGGGAGGCATTCGAACAAACGTGTCACCAGATGGTAAGTGATCACCGCTGCCTATGGATATCAACAACCGCACAAGGGACGCAGATGCGTTGCCTGCCTTTAAGACACCACACTCTTCCCAACTGAGCTCTGGCAACCTTACTCACCAGCGCAGAGCACAATCTTAATTTTTTTCAGCTTTGTAGTCTTTTGTATTTTGTATCTTACAATCAAACAATTTTAGTGTCTTTCACACATGGCTGCTCCCTTAGCTAGCAAGTTTGTGGTAACCCATTCAAAATCTGTATGAAATGAAGTTATTTATTTATTCAGCAATTTCATTCACTTATGCATTCTTTTGCACATCGAAACGTTTTTCGCCCTACCAGCATTTTGCTGAATGGCCATGAATGGAAATGGCGTGAATGGCCTGCTAAGATGATGCGAAAAAAGAAGTATTTATTACTTTGTCTTTGGTTAAATAGTTTTTCTTACTATTATTGCCTTTAAATAAGCAACATAAAACTTTGACGTACCTGCAGCGGCTGTCCCGCCTCCTCTTTAGGCTTGGTGAGCCTCGCCTTGCGGCTCTGCTCGTCCCACCACAGCTCGAAGCTCTTGAACGCCGTGCTCTCGATCATCTTCTTGTTGAAGTCCCGCTTCAGGATGTGCTTCAGCTCCGACGTCACTCGCTCGATTATGCTGTTTATTGTCGGGTAGTACGGATTGTCTAGCTCCTGAGGAAAAATTGAGTTATTGGAGATCAGTAATGAGAAAAGTAATAATCTACGAGACATATCAGAAATACCACGAAATAGGGGAAAAAACATTTACTATAATAGTGGTGCCTGCGTCAGTATTATTATTGTAATTGCAATGTACGACGCGGCCCGTTGTAGAGGATTGGTGGAATTGTTCCCAAGATAAAAACCTAATGGAAATCGTAAGGTAATGTTTGATCGCCAATAAAATTTTCCATCGCCATTTATAAAATTCATCACTGATGATAAAAAAAATCAGAGATTTTTAAAGTTTCTGCAATGTTCCGTATATATCATCGTAGTCTACATTCCTGTCCACAGACTAAAGAAAGGAAGAAGTAAATCTAGTATAGTATCAGATAAGGGCAACAAACCTATATAAGTACAACGCAGTGTACTTATTAATAGTAAAACGAATCTTAGTACGATGTATTTACGTACAAGTATTCATAGTAAAGCTAAAAAGTGCGTCACAATACCTGATGCGTCTGATGCGGCTCGATGGCTGCGTATGGCGCGGGATAGTGGTGCGGCAGGATGGGTGGCGCCGTGAACGCGCCGCCGTAGCCCAGCCCCACGTCCGCCGCCGCGCCGTACGGAGTGCCCACGCCCACGGCCACGCCCACAGGTGGGGGCGGGTACGCTGCCGAACCAAGGCATTAGACATTAACATCTAAAAGAAAAGCCATCGTAGCTGACTTCAGCTAAAGCTTGCGATCAACTTACGAGTAAGGGAATATTGTAATGCTAAAGTGAATGCGCAAGTACATTATGCACGCCCACACCCTTTAAGTACAAAAGGACATCAGTCTGAAACGATCGTACAGAGATTAGGTGCAAGACCATAACGGCTTTACGTGGTTTCCAAGGGACGAGGTTTAATATTCGTTTTATGTTATGTGGAGTCAAGCGAAAAAGAGGGTCACTTGATAGAAAGTTTTCACCGCTGCCCATGGACATCGACAAGCGCACAATGGTGGCAGACGCGTTTCCTGACTTTAAGACCTCATACACTCCCCAATTGAGCTCTGGCGACCTTAATCACAAGCAGAAAGATAGCACAACAGTTAAAGGAGGCCAGAAGAGCGGCTCATTCCAATAAAAAGTTCGACACAATGTGACTGCGACACAACGATATGGATATGATACACTAAGTAACATAGGGAATCACTCACCAGTAGTATGAGGCCACACGTGCTGGTAGTACTGCGGGTGCGTCGCGGGGGGCGGTCCGTAGTACGCGTCCGCCGGCACCTGCTCCTCGATCTTGGCTTCCGTTGACGACAAGGACGATAGCGACATCTGACAATCGATACTTCATGAGTAAACATAGTTAAAATTGAATTTCCTCTCGCATGTAATAAATAATAAATAAATAAATAAATGCATTGGACTAACACACCAATTGCCTAGCCCCAAACTAAGCTCGAAGCTTGTACTATGGATGCTAGGAAACGGATAGACATACTTAAATACTTTTATAATCATCCATGACTCGAGTACAAATGCCGATGTTCATCACACAAACATTTGCCCCTAGCGGGATTCGAACCCGCGACCTTTGGTTTTGTAGCCAGGGTCTCTAGCCACTCGACCAACAGGCCCGTCAAAATACATATAGAGTCATGGGTAAAACGAATTGTACCGTTCTCACTGCAATTTTCCTGAATTACGATGAAATTTATGGTCTTGTGAAATATGTGCTCGTTTGTATTACGGCATACATGCAACGCATAGGTTTCACATGACCATTCAATATAACTAACTAAACGTATCGGAAGTAATTTCATCTCCCACGCCATAGAAAATGTAGGCTCAATAGCGAAATAAAACTTAAAGTTTACCTCTTAAACCAGGACCGCATTAAGGTCAACTGTAAGGTCTCGACATAGGGTCGAAAACCAATGAAAATATTTATGACGCTTTGCTTATCAACAGTTGAGATTTTTTATATTCTCTAAGACTTTTTTATCTCAAGTCCCCAGGTTATATCAAACATTGGGATTGTTTTTTATTCCTTAGATAATTACACGGATATAGATAGGAGTGACAGACGAAACTGATTAATCTACAAGAAGGCATGAAACGCCGTCATTATCTTTGTTTCGTCAATTCCCAAGAGACGAAGGTAACATACCTGATCATCATCGAGGTTGTCCTGGTCCTTATCCGGCGGCGCGAGGGGTGACCGTCGCGGCTCGTCTCCCGTGAGCAGCTCGTCCTCCGACGACGAGATGTCCGACCCGATCCGTTCCATAACCGGGAACCGCTTGCGCTCCTCTCGTGCCTCCTGCTTTGCTATCTAGAGAAGACACATTGGTGTACAGTTACCTGATCATCGTCGAGGTTGTCCTGGTCCTTATCCGGCGGCGCGAGGGGCGACCGTCGCGGCTCGTCTCCCGTGAGCAGCTCGTCCTCCGACGACGAGATGTCCGACCCGATCCTCTCCATCACAGGGAACCGCTTGCGCTCCTCCCGAGCCTCCTGCTTTGCTGTGTTCAGTTACCTGATCATCGTCAAGGTTGTCCTGGTCCTTATCCGGCGGCGCGAGGGGTGACCGTCGCGGCTCGTCTCCCGTGAGCAGCTCGTCCTCCGACGACGAGATGTCCGACCCGATCCTCTCCATCACAGGGAACCGCTTGCGCTCCTCCCGAGCCTCCTGCTTTGCTGTGTTCAGTTACCTGATCATCGTCAAGGTTGTCCTGGTCCTTATCCGGCGGCGCGAGGGGTGACCGTCGCGGCTCGTCTCCCGTGAGCAGCTCGTCCTCCGACGACGAGATGTCCGACCCGATCCTCTCCATCACCGGGAACCGCTTGCGCTCCTTCCGAGCCTCTTGCTTTGCTTTCTAGAGAAGGAACATTGGTGTTCAGTTACCTGATCATCGTCGAGGTTGTCCTGGTCCTTATCCGGCGGCGCGAGGGGCGACCGCCGCGGCTCGTCGCCCGTGAGCAGCTCGTCCTCCGACGACGAGATGTCCGACCCGATCCTCTCCATCACCGGGAAACGCTTGCGCTCCTTCCGAGCCTCTTGCTTTGCTTTCTAGAGAAGACACATTGGTGTTCAGTTACCTGATCATCATCGAGGTTGTCCTGGTCCTTATCCGGCGGCGCGAGTGGAGACCGCCGCGGCTCGTCTCCCGTGAGCAGCTCGTCCTCCGACGACGAGATGTCCGACCCGATCCTCTCCATCACCGGGAACCGCTTGCGCTCCTGCTTTGCTTTCTACAGACGAAACATTGGTGTTCAGTTACCTGATCGTCATCGAGGTTGTCCTGGTCTTTATCCGGCGGCGCGAGGGGTGACCGTCGCGGCTCGTCTCCCGTGAGCAGCTCGTCCTCCGACGACGAGATGTCCGACCCGATCCGTTCCATTACAGGGAACCGCTTGCGCTCCTCCCGGGCCTCCTGCTTTGCTTTCTAGAGAAGAAACATTGGTGTTCAGTTACCTGATCATCGTCGAGGTTGTCCTGGTCTTTATCAGGCGGCGCGAGGGGAGACCGCCGCGGCTCGTCTCCCGTGAGCAGCTCGTCCTCCGACGAGGAGATGTCCGACCCGATCCTCTCCATCACCGGGAACCGCTTGCGCTCCTCCCGAGCCTCCTGCTTTGCTTTCTAGAGTAGAAACATTGGTGTTCAGTTTACAACGCTCAGATAATTACAATTCTATACTAATATATAAAGCTGAAGAGTTTGTTTGTTTGTATGTTTGTTTGTTTGTTTGTTTAAACGCGCTAATCTCAGGAACTTCAGGTCCTATTTGAAAAAAATTTTTGTGTTGGATAGTCCATTTGACGAGGAATGCTTTGGGATATTGAAAATCGAAAATCCACGCGGACGGAGTCGCGGGCGGCCGCTGGTATGACATACTTGTGGCCACCGGCAACTCCATCGGCGTGAATTTCAGACCAGTTTTTTCGCAATGAAGGTAGCCTATGGTCTTTCTCAGGGTCTAAAGATTGTCTGTGCCAAATTTCATCAAAATAGGTTGGGAGGTTTAAGCAGGAAAGCGTTACGGACATAAGAGCAGCTGCAAATAACTTTCTAATCTTCAGTTCCCAGTTTATACCCGTATCAAACATTAGGATTGTTTTTTTATTCCTTAGAAAATAACACAGATATCGATAGGAGTGACGAAACTACTAATCTACAAGAATGCATAATTATTGTTGGTTCGTTGATTGAGCTCTTTTAGATTATGTAGGTCGTCTTTCGTCGTTCGTTCGTAATAATTCTGTAGTAGCAAAAAAAATCTTAGAAAGCATTGACAGATCTACAAATAAGCATTAGTAACACTTGAGGCATTCAATCCCAACTAATATTATAAATGCGAAAGTAACTCTGTCTGTCTGTCTGTCTGTCTGTCTGTCTGTCTGTTACGCTTTCCCGCTTAAACCTCGCAACCGATTTTGATGAAATTTGGTACAGACAATCTTTAGACCCTGAGACAGAACATAGGCTACTTTTTATTTCGAAAAAAAGAAATCCATGCGGACGGAGTCGCGGGCGGCCGCTAGTTAGTAATAAAAGTTATACACACCCATTCAACTGTGACTTTGAGACACTCGAGGTAAAACTCTCTCGACATGTAAGGAGAAGGCGTCTTGGAGAGCGGCTCGGGGTTCACTTCTTTCTTTTGGTCTACTGATATAATGCTGCCCATGTCTTCACTGCCTGAACCTGTCAAAAAAACGTTTGATATAAATAACGATAATTCATACGTTGTCTTAACTTAAACCATTTTTGTCAACCAATCACATGAGCATATTGATGAGTTTGACTGGTTTTAGTAGATTGGAGGTTGTTTTTATTGCAAATAAAATCGTAAATGTAATTCCGACTAGAATTGACGACTGGCTTAACAGGCGACACTGTAAAACCAACCTAAGAAGCAACGTGAATAAAGCGTCTTCTTGCAACGTGTAAAGCACTTACCTTCATCGTCTGAAGGAGGTTGGTGTGTGTCTATGTCGGGTATGTTGGGAGGAATGCGGTCGTCGTCTTCCTCCTCCGAGGAAATGCCGAGCGCGAGGAAAGGCGGCGCTAGCCCGCCCCCACCACTTGCGCCTTTCAGAAGCATGGCTATCCTGCAGAAATACAAGAGTAACAGTCCAAGCTTTAGTTACATCCATATTTTATTATTTCCTGTAAGCCTTATTTCGTTTGAATTGGCATTATTATATTGAGGGTGTTACTAAATAATAATAATGGAAAAATACAGACATAAAACAGATCAAATAACCAGAAAGCTACAGCTTAGTTAATGATTTAACTTTATCGGTTTTATGTTGGTTTTAATTTATGTCGTTTATGCTGGATAGTCCTTGTATCGAGGAAGGCTTTAGGATAATATAGTACTATGCGGGCGGCAACCTAATTCCACGGGGACGGAGTCGCGGGCCGCTAGTTTGATTCAATAAAAATATTTAGGTATACTGTTTATTTTAATTAAAATATACATCTCGGCTTTTATGCACTCACCTAGTGTCGAGATCAACGTTCTTGGGCTCGTCTGCGGGCGGGGGCGGCTTGGGCTCGGGCTCCTTGCCCACGTCCACGTCCTCTGGCGGACGCGGCTCCACCGCCTCCGAACTCTTGCTTTCCACAGGTAATTCCTACAAATGTGACATGAACTCGTTAGATTTAATCTTAGGAATCGTTTTGGCAATTTTCTAATGAGGAAGATCTAAGTTTTCCTCATTAATAAACTTCTACTACTTTTACATGACAGATATCGAAGAGACAATGTTATTGCCTTATGCTTAAATTTTTATTCAATTAATAGTTTTCCAAGATACAGGCATTGCCAAGTTTGGGAACAACTGTGCAGTTACATGTTTTCAAATATATTCTAGTGCACAAATTATTTCCTTATCTATTTCTGTTAGTCACATACTGTAATTTTTGGTCCAATAAATAAATATTATTAATAAAACATAGTAATTAATCTTATTTTATTAACTTTATCTGCTTTTGTAAATTGCAAATGTATAAATTCTGGAATATAGCACGCAAACTATACTTAACATTGATAAATTTCATCCTCAATCTGTTTAAATGCGGTTTTAATTCAATTTCGTATGTGTAGTGTACATTTTTAAAAGATGCCGATTTACTATGAATATTAATGTCAAATGTAATGAATGACAACTTAGATAATAATATTTTTTTACACAATTTACCTATATTAGTGAGGGAGATAATGTTAGAACTATGTTCAAATATTGTATTATTTAATGATTAAGGGAATTACTGTCAATGGCAACATGCAATATGAAAACGAACAGGCAAACACAAAGGTTAACTGCAACACCAGCATGCACACTATGGCTCACCTTGTACGATTAACATCCTTAATACAATTTTATTACAATCTAAATACTAAATTATAACATAAATTAATATTAAAACTATCGCCCACAACAAAAGCGCAAATAACAATATTTATTACAGCCGATAGGCTAGCATTACCGACTCTACCTACTTTAGTGCACTGACAGCTCAACAGCTTGTGTTAAATGAAATTTCAATAAAAAACAGACTGAATTTTATGAACGAATCTAATATAATTTTGTAGTTTTAAAATTATTCATGCAAAATTATTATTTCTACTACAACGTTACCATTATAATTGCGATTAATTTCTATATTGCTCTTGCTTTAAAACCCTACTAATTAATATCCACCAAAATTACACGCTACTATTCCAATAGTGTTCTAGTACTAACTCGCGTTTCTCTTACGCTTATATTAGGAACCAGTTCTAATTTAATTAACGAAACCTCTTACCCTGTTCGATTTATAAATACTGTTCATGCAAAAATTAATTCTACTACAACGTGCCTACTTAACATTTCTACGTTACTCTTGCCATAAATCTCTACCGAAGTTCAGCGCTAGTTACTCTTAAGCTTTTACTTGACAGGAATCAGTTAGGACTAATTTAATTAACGAAACCTCGTACCCTATTCGATTTTTTAATAATGTTCATGCAAAAATTTAAGTTCTACTACAATCTACAACGTGCCTACTGCACATTTATTTCTACGTTACTCTTGCCATAAAACTCTACCATAGTTCTACGCTACTATATAGCTCTAGCGTGCTCTAGTCAGCCGACCTTGTCTTTCTCCCTCTTTTCCTTGTGTTCGGGCGAGACGTCGCGCTGCGCGGGCGTGTCGGACGCCGTCCACGCCGGAGTCGCGCCCGACCGTCGCTCCAGCTTCAGTCATACGTTCATTTTATACATTATGTAGGTAATTATGTTATACATTAGTTATTTAGGTTTTTTTAATACAGTATAAAAATGGTTACATTCATATTTCCTGTGGCAGGATCTGGTCTTCTTAGGTATTTATTATAGTACTTATTAGTATACATACATATGTACTCGTCAGTAATAACGAGTTAGTCACGTCATTAAAGTTCTTACGTCAGTAAGAAGAAGTATAACAAAAAAACCAAAGATCTTCTTTAAATAATCGTTTATCAGAAACAAAAATACTGTAAATTATATTTATCACAATCAATATTTTATTGTGGAATATTTTTTATCTATCTGTTCGTCGTCTAACTAAAAGTACACAAAAAAATTTCCTCGCGGCAAAAAATACACCGAGAATAGAAATACAGTAATAAAAAAGTGAAATCAGTGAGGCGATAACATTTTTTTACGAGTTTTTACAATTGAATACGGTTTTCACCTAAAACCCTGAATAAAAAATGTTTGCTGTAACTTTAGCGATAGCTTACTAGACAACGAAGTTTCTTCTGAATTAATGCAGTAGGGCGTAGTTTTTCGTCAATTCCCAAACAAAATCTACATTAGGAAAAGAATATTTCTTAAGATCCTTTCTTTCTCGCATAATATATTATTGTCAACATTTCCACAAGGGAACGATACAAATAACTAAATACCAAAAGTACTAATTAGGCCGATACGATATAAATGATCGAATTACATACATATGAGTTTGATGAATAAAATCTGGGGATATGAAACACTGTAACAACGAATCATGTATCGTTAATGAAATGACTTGTTAGTTAAAACAAAAATCAAATCACGTGTCACAGTAAAAAACCAATCAATGAAACACATTTTTTTGTTATTTATGTACATGTAAATGAAGTTGTAATTATATGAGCATACCAGCGTCTGATACATAGATAGTAACACTCGGGCTGCTCAAATAAATAGACGCATTTAAATAACCAATCAAAGTTTCCATACTGTTGTCAACATTCTAATCGTTTAAAAAGTCGACGAATATAATGTTGTCAACAATATGGAAACTTTGCTTGACTACATAGTTGCGTCTTTTTATTTGTGTACCCTGATTGTCACTATCTATCTGACGCTGCCTGTATCAATGTAGTGAAGAGTATATGTGTATAGTCATGAGCACCAACATGTATATGTCGCGGCCATCTGGTTAAATCAGCCATTTAGTTACGCGGCTAGCCGTTTAACTAAACGCCGGCTCCTAGTTAAAAGGCTAGCCCGCTTGTAAAATGAATTGGAGAAATAAACAGATTTTTAAGGGTTTAAAAAAATAACCACGTACTTCTGTCAGAGTAGGATTTCTGCATACTTAGGATAATTTTTTGTCTGAAGCTTAGCCCTTTACTAGGCGCCGGCGTTTAATTAAGCTGCTAGCCGCTTAATTAGCTGACTGGTTTAACCAGTTGGCTGCGACATATACACATCGACTCTTATGTCAAAGCAGTAAAGTTCATATTTGAATGTGTTTGTATACATGTCGGTGCTCATGCCTGTACGTGTGTGGTGGTGTACTCACGTGCGCATGGTGCGACGCGTGCGGCGGATGCGCGTGGCGCCAGTCGCCCCACCACACGGCGCTGCCGCCCGCCACGCCCGCGCCGCCCGCGCCGCCCACCGCGCCCGCGTACCCGTACCCGTAGCTAAGGGGAACCGACACTCATCACATGTACAGAGGTGCGATACACTAAGGCTCGTATTAATAAATCGCTATTAACTCTGAGATCAAACTTGAGAGCGAATTTGAAATGCTATTCTTATACATATAAAACAGCGATTTATTAATACGAGCCTAAGCGCTAACGTCATAAAAGCCTTGGTCGCCGCGGCTATGTAATCGGTGACAGTACTTTTGTAAGCTGTAAGAACTATTTCAACGCTGCACGGTACTAAAACATCAAACAATGTTAAGGCTGACACCACCGTGATTTCAGCCGTGAGCGCATCGTACGAGTATCACTCAGTGAATTGCATATCTGATAACAGCATGGCAGACGAAACACTTCGAACTGTGTACCGACCATCATATGTCAGTTCATGTTATAGGGAGGCAAGTGGGGCACCTGATGGTAAGTGATCAAATGGACATCAACAACCGTACAAGGGTTGGAGATGCGTGGCTTGCCTTTAAAAAACCCATCCCCCCCAACTGAGCTCTGGCGACCTTACTTACAAGCAGAAACATAGCACAACCGTTGCGCTACATCACTGTGGTCTTCTGTAAGGTTGAGGTACTTCCCCAGACTCATTCGACTGGAAGTTCCACTGAGCTCTACCTGTCTTATAACTATTACTCAAACTCTTTTATTTAAAGTGCGGCAAACCTACGACACAGACGGCAGTACTATCATAAGTAGTAAGCCCCCTACACAATTTTCAATGCAGACGGCCAGCATCTCTCTTTTAAAAAATTAGGGTACAAACATAACAACATTTTATTCACCTGGACTGATAGTAGGAGTCGTAGGGGATGGGCCCGGAGGGCGTGTACGGCACATCCGTCGCGTGGCTCGACGTCGCGTACGTCGACTCGCTGGTCTCACTGACGCCGCGTCCGTAGCGTTCCCTGTATCTAAATATAACGATAATGGGTTTAATACACAGTTAACTTTACAAGTATGTTTACTATGATCTACTAGTCAAATTGCTTAAACTATGCGAAGCTACCAAAAAATCATTTCAAGGTAAAATATTAGCTTGCAGGGCCGAAGCTTCAAAAGTTTATTTCAAAGCAGGATTATTAGCTTGCTGGGCCATCTTTGACCTATTAGGGACCCTGGGAACATGGGCCTTTAAACCTCTTGTTAGGTAAACGTGGAGCCCCCACCTGGTCTGGAGGCCCCAATCGATTGCTGGGCCCTGGGCACATGCCCAATGTGCCCAGTGGGAAAGACGGTCTGTTAGCTTGATCAATCCGGTCGAAAATTACAGCCGTATTTGATTTTCAAATATGGTTACCATTAAAGGGAGTAATATCAGTTATATTTTATGTACTACTTGACAGAGGATACTTTTATTCTAGAGAGGACAAATTGTCCTAAAAGTTTTATCACACATCATCTTCAAAAAGCAAGCAAAGCTTTTACCTACTTCAATCATACTTAGATATACCATTCCAATTTATATTATATTAATAACAATATGTATATAGGTAGAAGTTCAATAAAAAAATTCATTATAATAATTAGCTGATTATGTACAATGTGCATGTATCGGAAAAGAGGCGATTTCGATACTGAACAAAAGGCAAATACATATTATACAAGGCAGTTTATTTACAAAATTTTAAATAAACATAATAATTGAATATTTTTTATAGATATTTCATGCATGTCTCTATTTCCTACATTATAAATCTTACTAAAATATACCTTCGTCTACATTTCCGCCTGCATCGTCTGCTTGAAAATGGACATAGGAAACAATTTTAAGTTACATAAATTAACGTTTTGTTTGTTTAATTGTATTCAATCCAATAGCAAGATATATTATTTAGAATAGGACAACATGAGTTTTTGCTACTTTCAGAAATAAATAGTTCATTGATTAATTATTGTAAACAAGTGCTTGTTGCCCACAGGCGTACCTGACAGGAGACTTTTTTTATAAATCTATATTTCATACATTTAGGATAATTGCACCACCATAGTAAAAATTAGTAGTAGTTCTATCCCGCCCTCGATGCGGATCCCTGTCTTTATCCCGATCTCGGTCTCGATCCCGATCCCGGTCTCGTTCGCGGTCGGAACGGCGGTGGTGCGGCAATACTCGTGTTCCACGTCCGAAAAGCGCGTGTTGCTATCACTGTGTTCCAAGTTCTTGCAGCGAGTTACACATACCTTTCTCTATCCCGCTCTCGATGCGGGACCCTGTCTTTATCCCGATCCCAGTTTCAATCCCGGTCTCGACATAGTTCGCGGTTGGTGCTGCGATGGTGGCTGTACCCGTGCTCCTCATCCGAACAACGCGTGTTGCTGTCAGTGTGTTGCATGTCCATATAGCAGGTTACACATACCTTTCTCTATCCCGCTCTCGATGCGGGTCCCTCTCCTTATCCCGATCCCGGTCTCGATCCCGGTCCCGCTCCCGGTCGCGGTCTCGCTCGCGGTCCCGGTCGCGGTCGGAGCGGCGGTGGTGGCGGCGGTACTCGCGCTCCTCGTCCAACCAGCGTGTGTTACTGTCGTGTTACATGTCCTTGTAGCGATTTACACATACCTTTCTCTATCCCGCTCTCGATGTGGGTCCCTGTCCTTATCCCGGTCGCGGTCTCGATCCCGGTCTCGTTCCCGGTCGCGGTCTCGCTCGCGGTCCCGGTCGCGGTCGGAGCGGCGGTGGTGGCGGCGGTACTCGCGCTCCTCGTCCGACCAGCGTGTGTTACTGTCGCTATGCTCCACATCCTTGTAGCGGGGGTAGGGCTCCTGAATGATATGAGGGTGTTGTCATTGTTGGCGATTTTAGATAGCAACACAGGTTGCTTTGTAACGTGGTTGATATTGACTGTGTAAAAAGTGTAAGTTGAAAAATAAAAGTGATCATCTGCAAACTGTATCATCTAATTAATCCCACTTCATCCACCATATTTCAAGAGTCATCACTGTCAACCGTTTAGGGTTCTGTAGCCAAATGATAAAAAACGGACCTCTCGTCTGTCCGCCAATATGTCAAAACCACTTTTTATTGGCAAGGAACATATAAACACGACCGAGTTGCAGGCTAACTAGACCTGAGAGACAACACTAACCTACAGCCTACTAAACAAATGCAGTTTCCTTCTGCTGCTTTCCCAGATGGGGGACTTGTCAATACATGTTATCAATTAAAGATAAGATAAGATAAGATAAAGATAAAGATAAATTTATTTGCAATAAACTAATTACTTTTGAAGAATGCAGACATGGTATAGTAACGGTATAACCCTTTTTACTTCAAATTGGCATGTTACTCTTCAGTTCACCACATACAAATCAAAAATATATAATGTGTGCAAAATTTTATATCAAAATAAAAATAAATGCAAACCTTCTCAACAATTTTAGTTTCTTCTAACCGCTTGCTGAGAGTTGGATCCACCTTTTGCGCCCTCACGTCTTCCACCAAAACAGGTGGCTTAGCAGGGGGCACTGACACCTGAGCCTTCTTATCCATAGTCTTTTCCTCAAACATCTCCTGGCATCTCTTACCAAAGGGATCATGGAAGACATCTAGCACCTGAAATATCACAGTAACAGTCAACATGGCCAGTTGAAAGTAACTGCTTCCATGGTGTAGTGGTTACATTGCTGGGCTCACAAACTGTCGGCCGTGCGTTAGAATCCCATGGGGAACACCACCATTTAGAGTAGGCTTTATCAGTATGCTAAGGTCATTGCAAGCTTGAATCACCTTATTCAAGAATGTTAATTCTGTGCTTTGGCTCGCATATTAGGGTGTTGGTCTTTACTTGACCCAAAATTGTCTGGCTTTTCTTGTGTGGGTTGCGGAGGTCAAAACTCCAATTATATTATCAGGGTTTTCAATTCAGGCTCATAGTTGAAGCGTACCCTGGGCCCCAAGGCTATGGCCGAGGATGCAATGGGGAAAAGCGCTCAGATGATGATGATGATGATGGCCAGATAAAAACACCCAATGTTTATTAAAGCTTTAATTACATACAGTATACACGGGACTCGAATCTCCACCGCCTTCTATTCACTCAGAGTGCATTCAAATGCTAGCAAAGGGTGGTGTTTTGAAGATGGTCATTAAGCATCACATTAGGGTACTGATCTTGTCATACATACTGCGGGTTATTAGTCATAGACAGTGCAGATAATACATACCTGACCCATAACTGACTTTCCATTATATTTTTCTATACACAACTTTGAATATTTTACATCTTGAAACACTATTCTTGCAAATCCCAAATGCCTGTTAGTTATTGGGTGGTAGAAAATAGTCAATTCCTCATAAGGGCCCACTTTATTCATCATGTCTGCCAAAAACGCTTTATCAATATTGTCATTCAAATTTCCTATAGTTATTTCCAGCAGGGGTGGTATTCCCACATAGTTCTTGTCTATTTTAAACCTGAAACAATATTAAAATTAAATAACTTCTTCAAATTATTCATTTCATACTTTAAAATTGCCGCCACTTTGTTATATGTCAAAAATAATTTTAGGTTGGTATCACTGCTTGTGGGACTACAATAAAAACAAAGGAGATCTCAACCAAATTTGCTAATCTTTTCCACATATTTCATCATAATGAGGTATTTTATTGGGAAAGTAAATCACATAATCATTGTTTACACAAAAACATCAATATAACCATAGTTCCAATAATCAATTGAATTTAATCTAGAGCCAATATTGATCACAACCTCTGGTACAGAATAACCATCTCTTTACTTGAATATTCATTTTGATCTAAGGATATAATGATAAGTTTATCAAAAACTTATTCTAACATAGCCGAGTTAGACAAATTATGTTACATTATGATTGTGATCAAATAATATTACTGTTTGTAACCTTATAAATACATTCTACTTTGCTTTATTTCAATAGCACCTTACCTAGGAACTGGCAAATCAGCTGGTTCTAATCTATTCCATATTCTTGATAGCTGAGACCTCGGATCTCTACATTGCACAGGAGGATAAGTTGAATCTCCAGGAACCAAACCATCATATCGGTACAATTTTGTTGCTCCCTTCAAGAGGAATGGGTCCATGAGCAGTTTGTAGTTTTTAGGTCCTTTATGGAGCAGTGCATTGTGTCCTGGAGTTTTATGCTCCATTCCTCCATTCATCCTAAAAGAAAAAATGAATTAATTGTATCCAAAAGACATAACCTCAACATTTTACATTTATCGTTTTAATCAATAGGCGCATTAACCCAAAGCTTATATTTTTGTTTGAATACCTGGAAAGGAATAATGCAATTAATAATAATGTAACACTTTTGATGAAACAAACCTGAAAATTATAGAAAATCTATGTTAAGTAGAAATAATATCCTTCGTATTTTTCCTTGTAATTTATCAGGATACCCAAATACTATAATAGTTTAACACAAAATTGACTATGATTATTATCATGATTACAACAAAATCGTGAGTTTCACTAATTTATCGCCACAATAAACGAAATATAAAATATATTTCTATGACAAGCTCTCTCCATGGTGACGGACACTTTGGAACTGTTCATATAAAAACACATACTCACATTTCTGATATTTTATGGTATTTTTCTAGTAAAATACAGTAATTTCACACCATTCTATAAACCAAAGAAATATTTTGTGATTTAATTGATTATTATTTTGGGACATAAATATAATAAGTCTGTAAATTGACTTTATGCACAATGTTTATCATGAAGTATACTATTTTTGCTCAGCTTTATGTGGGCTGAGAATTATAAAACTTTATGTGCATGTAGAATTATCTTTGTGTTGGTCAAACTGTGAAGCTGTCAAAATTGTTGCCATTTATTTAATTTACTACATAAATAACGCAAACAAATATCACGTTATTAAGTATCATACTAAATTATGCTTTTCAGTATAAAATGAGAAATGTGGTGCCCTAATTTCGAGATAAAACCAAGATCATTCGATACTAAGAAGTAAGCCCGACAGAATCTATAGGCCCCTCTGTCCAGTGCTAATGGAAGCTTTTTTAGTTTCAAAATGTAGACAATGGACCTCCTTACCATCAAGTCTATAGTTGTAAAAAACCCGTTAGCTACCGTTAAATAACCAAATTTTTGGTTAGCTACCGATAAAATGCAGTTGTTAACGGTTTGTTATCTGACAGTGACAGCTAAAAAGGGTATAGTTTTTTTCCTTTGTGAAGAGAAAATTGATATTCAAAAGATAAATAAAATTCATTTCAGATGTTATCCTACAACCTAATCCTACTAAGGTTATAAATGCGAAAGTTTGTAAGAATAGATGGATGGATAGATGTCTGTTACTCTTTCACGCAAATACTACGAAACGTAAATGTTAAATTATATGTCGCTTTAATTTATAATTGCGTCTAATATACAATCTATTACTATTATTATTATACAAACACTTATTTACATCTAGCGGAATCTAGTGGAATTTAACCGTAAAATGCATAAAATGCGGGTTATTAACCGTTTCTAACGAAAAATGCATATTTACCCGCACGGTTAAAATCGTTAATAACCGGCGTCGCATCTATAATCAAGTCTTAAAGCGATAACTTAAACGAGTGAGTAAGAGAGATGCCGCTTTACATGATGTAAGGCGGCATCTCACTTACTCACTCGTTTAAAGATCGCTTTAAGACTTGATGGTAAGGCCCATTGTCTAAAAAGTGAACTTTTACTTGTCTCTTATTTATGATCCTATTATTTATCACTGCTTCTTTTACACGGAACATGAAGTAGTTGTCATTTGACATTGACTTCCCTTCTGCTTATTTTTTTGATGTAGCAACATTTTCGTGTCCTACGGTGTAGTTGCATCATCGAATTTAGGTAATTTTCTCTAAAATAAAATACATTTCGGGCTTAGATTTTATAGTGTAGGTTGTCTAAATGTTGTGAAAATATTGTGTAAATATAAGGTGTGCTTTCAGACGAAATGGCCGAGAAGATTATCCCGGTGGTCAAGGCTGAAGAGGAGGAGGAGGAGCTGGTGGATCCCCAGGTTCAACTGAGGGTAACTACTCATTATTCTTTACAGAAACTAATACTCAACAAATAATAAACACTATATGATGATAAATAAGTGGTATATTTTGTGTGTTCTTTCATTGGAGGTCTTTCAGCCTAACCTAAAATTTAGGTACCAAAATTTAGTTAAATTTTTTGATTTTGTATTTGTCGTGAGACCATTGCCTTGATAAACTAACTCTTTGACCCTTACATATTACAGTGTTATTAAATTAAATTCAAGCCTCATGACCTTATATGTTATTGTGAAATAACATTTTATTTTTCTTTATTTTAGATTAATTTAACAATTGAAAACACCCTAAAGGTTTCCTTTTTATTTCTTTTTCTTAATACTTTATTTAGTTATTTTGATCAGTTATACAATAGTAATGTTTCTTTCACTATTTATTCCATCAAACATCAAAGTTTTAGTTAATTACCATTTGTAGTTTCATGTTATTTTTATGTAGAAGCTTAGAATGAATTTATAGTTCTTTGTTAACATGTAGAAATATAAATCATATTTAGTATCATTTACATAAAGAAACATGTTAACGAAATGTGCTTGGTGTTTCACAGGAAAGCTGTGCCCAAAAACCTGACGCTCAAAGCCTGTGGGGCAGATACCAGGAATGCAATGACCGTGTCAACTCTCGCTCCAACACTACTGAGACTTGCGAAGAAGAACTCGTAGACTACCTCCATGTCCTCGACAAGTGTGTCACCAAAGACCTCTTCAACAGGCTAAAGTAAACAAGTCCATAGTCCTATTCTACCTCATGAAGGATTTCACTACAATGAACAACTTATCATCTTGATGTAGTAGTTGGATCATGGGTGGATTACTTAGTGCTTTTAGTAAATTATTTAACCATTAATCACGTGTGAGTTATGACCGGTGTTAAAGTTATTGTTTATTTGTAAATAAATATCTACAGTTCATATTGTGTTTACTTTGCAAGAGTATGAGTTAAACCAGCGGCCTGAATTTAAAAGATTTTGTATGGCGGTTTAGTGCTGGGACACCTCCTTTTTTTTTTTTTTTGTGGAGGGGAATGCATTTGCGCACCATGACGCCGCGGGCTAGCTAAGCCCGCGACCGTGTGTGGGGCTCAGGCACTCAGAATAAGCGCCCACTACCCACTAAACCCCTCCAGTTCCCCCTTTTGCGGGTCGCTGCCAGCCGCCAAGTGGGGACGGGTCGAACATAAGCTGGGACACCTCCTGGCCTTGCCTGCCTGGTTTGTGCGAGTGGGCAAAAACATTAACAATTTTTAAACTTAACTCTTTTTTAAAAGCTACAAAATTTTGCATTTCATTAAAATAAATGCAAAATAAATAATGTTAAGTATTATCTTTCAATTAGTATGTATCTATCAGATTGGTAATATTTTGTGGATACAAGTAGCATTATTATTTTTATAACTTTTCTTCTCTGTAACTCAAATTTAACATTATTTTCTTCATTTTTATTTGGGTAAAGTGTTTTGACTATCTCAATGGAACCTAAAAATTACTTATCTTTGTTCATATAAATGAAAAACATTTTCATGTATAATACCTTTTATTTTAGCAAATATAAACATTTGGAAAGAAAACAATAATAGATAGACAGTAAAAGATCCAAAATATAAGCTCAATGAATTCAGAATGAATAATGGCACAATTATAATAACATTACATAAAATATTTCATGTGATATAAATTTTAAGTGTTCTCGTTAAGCTACAAAATAATTATTTTTAATAAGAAACAATGAGAACAAGCTGGCCACTACTTTACTCAAAATATGGGCACAGTTTCTTCACATATGGATAAGTCTCACCCAAGAGGCTTTTGAAAGATTTTATTGCAGATAAAATGATGTAAAATCTGCTTAGTAAGCTAATAGGGCGCTCACTTATCTTGACTGTAAAAAAAATATTTTTAACAATAATACTCATAAAACTTAATTTTTAAGCGAATTCATTCAAAATAATAGGTGAAAAAAAATCTAATTTTCATCGTTTTGGAATGTGTTAGGAATATAAAAGATACTTAAGTAAATGCTGAAAAGATCACCCAAACAATATATGTAGGATACGAATAAATCTATAAACTTTTAATAATGATGACTATTGATTGATTCACTTATATGTCCATACATATTCAACTTCAGCTTCAATACAAATCACCTATGAGTGAGTGTAATGGATTATAATCTACCTAAGGGCAGGGCAACAATAAAACATAATTTCTTACCCAGGTATTCATTTGTCTTCGTATCTGCATGGATTTCCCTTGCAGATACATTCATTTCAAATATATTTAAATGATGCCATGAATTCCTAGTTCATAATAAAATGTATCATCAAATTTACATTAATAAACAACTTAAATAAATGTGTACTAGTTGATAAAAACACATAATGTCTTTGGTACAATTTAGACAAATAAAACCTTTAATATTGTTAGTCATTCATAATCATAAATTAACTTCAAGCAGGAGTTTTACCTGCTTGATAGAAATATATTGACTGAAAATTTAGTCATTTAATTAAACATCACGTTATCATGGATATAAAACAATTATAATGGAAGTATACAAAGCCAAGTAATACTTATGTAGAGTGTAGGTAGTAAAAGTACAAAACAACAGAACACTAAATAAATTATTACTAAGATTCATCCCCAGTAACCAATCTTTTTTAAGAACCAATATTCAGGATAGAAAATTCTCTGTAACGAATAATCGGATTATTTGACATCAATTTGTTCTCTAACTGCTTTGTGACATTTATATAACAATCAGTCCATTAAATAAGTTAAGCCCCTTTTTCGCTATTTGCTGGGAATAAAAAACAAATAAAAATTATAAGCATTAAATAAAATACAAACAAGTTATAAGTAGAGGATTTCCATTCTCATTAGCTTATCTAACAAAGCAAACTATTGTTTTTCAATAAAAGTTACAGGTTACGTAATAAAGGATCTCTACTTAAGTCAGTATAAAATATCCACGCCTCAAATAACACATTCGCAACACTCATTCTTACTAAATTTGGTGCCCAATTCTACTTTATCCGAAACCATGACTCCTTCACAAACATAACATAATAATATGACTATGACGCGATATTCAAAAGTGTAACTAACCATCACAATAGTTCAGAACAATGTTGCTTCTTGCTAACAATCTTGAAACAATGAATTATCTAATTAAATAAAGTTCTTCCAAACATGATGACGTATTGCACCTACACCAATTACTGTTAATGTACAAATATTTTATTTTAGGAGAATATAAAAATCTGTAAGCAAACTGAATTACTATTAATATTTTTTAAGTATCAGGGTTCAGTGTTGATTGCAAGCATACGACAAATTATATAATTTTATCAATTTTAAGTTAAACTATTTGGCCATTTATTACCGGCCACATTTTGAACCATAATTAATTGTAATCAAGTGCAAACGAATGTAACTTAAATACATGCATCAAAATCATGATTAAATAATACTAAATACAGGCGACAGTTTTTTTATCGATTTATTAAGAAAATATTACTGCCATCGTTTTATTCTGCCTGCATTTCCCAAATTATTCAAAACGGTACAAATTCACATTCAGATGAAACGCCGCTTCTTATTGCTTATTGTTGAAGTTAAATCAACACTGGGTTAATTAATGTGTGTTGAAACTTTGATAATTAAGTAATAATATTTGGTTACTTCTTTTACTGATAAGAAAGTTACAAAAACATCTAGGGCTAATGTGCACTTCAAGACAAAGACACTTCAAACCGAATAGTCGCAATATAAAATGTATCAAATTCAACCAACCCCGCCAGTGGGGTTCCACAGGGCTCTAATGTAGTTCCGACGTTCTTCCTACATACAACGCAGATCATACATACTCAAGCACGCCTACTCATGTCGCTGGGGTAGTGTAGTATGCAGGCACTAACTGGCACCGACTTGGAGCACGTTGAAGCAAATCTCGCACACGCGTTGCGGCTTGTTCATACCGAACTTGAGTATCGGCACATCCTGGCTCGAACACTTATTGCATAGCATACGCCCACAATGACGGCTGGGGGAAAATGTAATTATTATAAAAACAGAAAGGAATCAAATCTAAACTATGTTTTAGTCTCATATTCAATGAGGGTTTTTGCATTTGAAAGTTCGCTACTAGATTACGGTGAGGTTATTTTTGACACGATGTTCACAGATACCTATTAAGTCAAAATTAATGGATCACATTCTTAAATAGCCAACGCATGCCTTATCTAGCATGTTCCTCAAACATGAAAACTGGTTGCAGAGTTGATACATTTAACAATGTTTAAACAAAATGCCATACTACTACAGAAGTTCTCAAGTCATCAAGCGGGTAAAGAGCCTTTATGAGGGGGATGGTGTTATGCAGTAACAACTCATTTAGCGACAATTGGGTATTTGACTGCATACGAAATAAATTATGATATACCAACATTAAAGATGAAATCAAAAATAAAGCACAATTTTTTATCCCACAGTAACTTTTGAGCTTTTAACAATTTATTACACCTAATTGAAACTAAAAGAGTATTGATTTGACAATACAAAAATGTGACGTCACAATTTTGTATTCCATACAGTTTTTCCTACAAGTTTACGTTTTTGACATTTAATAAATAAATAAATAAATGCCCTGGACTAACACACCAATTGCCTAGCCCCAAACTAAGCTCAAAGCTTGTACTATGGAAGCTAAGGAACGGATAGACATACTTAAATACTTTTATAAACATCCATGACTCGAGTACAAATGCCGATGTTCATCACACAAACATTTGCCCCTAGCGGGATTCGAACCCGCGACCCTTGGTTTTGTAGCCAGGGTCTCTAGCCACTCGACCAACGGGCCTGTCAAATAAAAGAAGGTGATTTGACCTGTCAGTCAAATACCAGATTAACCAAAAAGTAACTCACCAATGGTGTTTCCTCATAGTGAGCGTGAACTTGGTGCCGCACTCCTGGCACAGGTCGCTCTCAGCCCACGGAGCCTCCGCTGGCAGCGCGTCCAGTAGTCGGTGGAGTAATTGCTTAGTCGCAACCTGTGGAGAATGTTCAACAAAATGGTAATAAATCTCATTACGACGCGACGTTATTATGCGCTATGCAGTAACACCTGCATTGGGTATTGTCTGATCTGTTTATTACCTTACTAGCGGCCCGCCCCGGCTTCGCCCGTGGTACTTGTTCACTATTTAATGGATGATATTATACATAAAAACCTTCCTCATGAGTTACTCGTATCTATTAAAAAAAAACGCATCAAAATCCGCGGCGTAGTTTTAAAGGTTTAAGCGTTCATAGGGACATACAACATACAACATGACAGAAAAAGCGACTTTGTTTTATACTATGTAGTGATTCGGTACCGGTCTAGAAAGTAGCTAATTTCGTTTTATAAACGACCTTGGGTACCTCCTTGAGTCGTATTCCTCATTTAGTAATGATAAATAATACTATCAGTAGAACCGTGATCATTATATGAAATGAAATATACAACAACTCTTTTTTACTCATCAGCAAAAAATTGCACAATAGTTATGAAGCGCTACTTTACTGTGGTCAAGGTGGAGGTACTTCCCCAGACGAGCGGCTCATTAGAGTAGAAGATCCACAAGCTACACCTCTCTTATATTATGTTTGCACGTCTCAAACTTTTTAACCTGCTAGAACTTCGAAGTGAATAGCCTCAATGGCGAACAAGCCTGACCTCATAGTTGAAGATGGAGACGCCGTCCTTGTTCTCCTGCGCGAGGCAGGCACCGGCGCGAAACGACCTTTCTCACCAGCAGAAACAAAGCACAACAGTTACGAAGTGCTTCTACACTGTAGTGTTTTGCATGGTCGAGGTACTTCCCCGAGCAGTTGCTTCGAGTTGAAGATCCATTAAGCTCTATTATATCATTTGCACGTCCGAACTTTTTAACCTGCTAAAACTTCGAAGTGAATGGCCTCAATGGCATAACCAGAAGACTGACCTGGTAGTTGAATATGGAGACGCCGTCCTTGTTCTCCTGCGCGAGGCAGGCGCCAGCACGGACCAGCACGCGGCACATGGCGCCCTGCCCGTTCATGTACGCGAGCAGCAGCGGCGTGTTGCCCTGCATCAACAATAGGCACCGTGCAGAAACTATAGAGGGCGCTAAAATCTCGTTTATTTTTCTGTGGTTTGACTGTAAATTTTGACATTCAGCGTAAAAGTTTCGAATATGAGTCACTAGATGGCAGAATAAGGCACCGTGTTTTTCCATGGTTTGACAGTAGAATTACCGACATTGAGAGTAAAAGTTTTGAAAATGAGCTACGAGATGGCAGAGTCATCGCTACGCACGGTGCCTATACACGATTTATCATCATCATCGATCTGTTGTAGTGAATGAGGGTGTTGTGATTGAAAAATCTAACTGCTATGTCATTAGTGAATTTTGACATATCTGTCATTATCATTTCAAGATTTACAAATCACATACCAGTTAGACCCTACGCCTACCTACTGCCATCTAGCGGATTTTTAATTTGCAAATCCTCATTGCTGGACTTTAAGACTGCCCCAGATAGAAGGTTATGCCCAGACACTAGCTGAGCATGGGCATTATGAATGAGGAATTTTATTTTTAATATGATTTAGATTTTGATTGAGAACCATCATAAAAATGCCAAAATTAAGATTCTAATCACTATTTCTTTAATTAAATTGGAATCTAAATAGAGGGAATCATTTTGATATGTTTACCTGTAAGTCAGTCCTGTTGATGGGGTAGTCCGGCATAAACTCTAAGAATAGTTCACATATCGTCGCTGCGTTGTCTCTTTTGCACCAACATAACTCATGGAGGGGGTTACGTCCTGTTGGGAGAGAAATTTTATATAATTTGATGATATGAATATGCCTACGGGTATGCTTATACTCTGTGACTTATCGAAAGCATTTGATTGTGTCAATTTCCTTACGCTGCTGATGAAGACGGGGCATTACGGCATTTCGGGCAATTCGATAAGTCATGTAAAATCATTTAAATCAGAAAGGAACCAAATAAAATTGATTTCTATCGCTCTCCTCTGGTTATGAGAGTGCTTCAAGGATCAATATTGGGACCATTACTATTTCTGATAGACATATAGACATTTTTTTTGATATTTGAGATATTTTTTGATGACTTGTGAGATAGTGTTATCATTATTATGTATCTTCATATGGACAATACACAAGATATGGATAAGCACAATACATGACTTAAAGTAACTGTAATATAGACTGATATTTAGCAAAGATAAACTAAGTCAATGCTACATGTTACCTCAAAGGTCCCATACCTTTAAGGTTAGTCGTGGCGGCATCAATATCAGTCTCTGCCAGCAGCGCCCGCGCGGCTTGCACGTGTCCGTCCCTGGCGGCGACATGCAGGGGCGTATCGCCGGCCGCATCGACGGCGTCTGTGCCACTGGTTTTATCATACGCAGCCACACGTATACAAGAACTTACTGGTACCTTTAATGTTGCGGGCGGTGGCGGCGCATCCGTCCTACTACGCGGCTACTTGCATCCCCATTAGTGATGACAAGACACCTATTTGATTGGTCGTAGTAGCGGCGTGCGCTAAGAGAACTCGGTACCTTTAAGGTTAGTCGTGGCAGCATCAATATCAGTCTCTGCCAGCAGCGCCCGCGCAGCCTGCACGTGTCCGTCCCTGGCAGCGACGTGCAACGGCGTGTCTCCGGCCGCGTCGACGGCGCCCGCTTCAGCGTCCACGCCACTGCTTTCACACACGTCCACAAATACCAGAACATACTGGTACCTTTAAAGTTGCGGGTAGCGGCGGCGCGTACGTCACGCGCTGCTACGTGCATCCCCGTCAGTGACGACAGTTCACCTTTATGATTGTTCCTTGTAGCGTCGACGCCGGTGTTGGCGGTCAGCGCGCGCGCTGATTGGGCGTGTGGGCTAGAGTACATCGTTCCTCTATCAACACGATGTTGGTACCTTTAAGGTTAGTAGTGGCGGCATCGATATCAGTCTCTGCGAGCAGCGCCCGCGCGGCCTGCACGTGTCCGTCTCTCGCAGCGACGTGCAGCGGCGTGTCGCCGGCCGCGTCGACGGCGCCCGCGTCGGCGCCGCCGCCCGCCAGCGCGCTGACGATGACGCCGTGCCCCGCGCCCGCCGCCACGTGCAGCGCCGTGCGTCTGCGTAAACAGACAACCACATCACTAATATTTTTAACAGGACTTAACGCGGACTGACCTGACTGAAGCGGTTTGCGACCACGGCTGTTGTAACGCAGCCGACACGTCAAGCAGTAAGTAGTATACATATACTACTTACTGCTTGACGTTAATATCGCGTTTAGTCCCGTTAGATAATATTAGTGATATAATGCAACGCGAAAGTCTTAAATCTTATACAACAACCACATGTTACTACCACTCGTAGAATATGAAGCTGGGTGTACTTCAAGCTGAAACTTTGGAAAGAAGGCAATGCTTTTCAAATAATTACAAGTAAGAAAACTGGGTCTCTTGACGGAAAACACCCTAATCGATTTAGGAGAGATGTAAATAGAACGAACGTCGCACTCTTTTTGTAAGGCGAAAGCTACTTTTGGAAGGTTATAGAAAACTATCAGTTCCTTATTTTATGATCAGTAACTTTGGAATTTCTGGCACTTTACTTATATAATATAGTGTCAGGATATTTGTTATTTTAATTGTTGAAAGCACTATATCAGTGGTTCCCAAACTTGTTTTTCTCGTGGACCACTTTCAAAATTTTAATGGACCCCCCCCCCCCCCCGGCTGCTACATTTCTTCAACAGCAGCCGGGGGGGGGGGGGGGTGTAAAAGTTCACAGATTCACCCCGGTCAAATAACTTTGCTTAAATTTTTGCTCTTTACTACCAAAAGCAGACATATTTTCGTGGACCCCATTAACATCTTATGGACCCCCATTTTTTATTCACGCCTATGTGGACCCCTAGCAAGTTTCCCGTGGATGATAATACAAGTTAATTTTAGTCCCATTAATATAAATACTCACTTATGAGCATCTCTGTCATTGGGCCTTGCTCCTGCCAGAAGCAAGCTTCTCAGCAGCACTTCATTTCCCGCAGCAGCCGCCAGGTGAAGCGGCGGCGCTAGCGTCGCGTCTTGTACTCTCGAGTTGACGTCCACCTCCACGGACAGGAGGAACATCACGCTCTCCATGTCGCACTTCTGAATCGCAACGTGTAGGAAGTTGCGACCTTTTTTGTCGACCTGCGGGAAGTTAATTATGATGACGTTACTGACAACACAAAAATATAGAATAAGACCAATTCCTTAATCATTACTTATTAATAATATTCTACATAAAAATTAAGAAATGTATGTACCTACATATAATCATAATTTATAACAAAATATCTGGATTGAATTTTTTTGGTCCTTCGTGCTTCATATAAGTTAATGGCAAACATTCCTAAAAAATATATTTTTTTGAATGATTACCTGTTCGGCCGCGGACGGATTCTTCTCTAAAATAGCTTGAGCAGCCTTATTATTCCTAGCTGTTAGTGCAGCAGCGAAGGGCGACACACCCTTATTATCCCTCGCTGACAAATCTATGCCGGGCTGTGATAGCAGGAGCGAGATGATGGCGGAATGCTGGTTCTCTATCGCGATGTGTAGCGGAGTCTTGCCCTCGGAATCTTTGGAGTTTATGTTCGCACCGTGTTCTAGGAGCGTCTGTAATAACAGTTCAAAAGCTTTAGATTGCTAATGGTAAGTTAGTGTTAGCGTTAGAGATAGCCAAATGCATCATTTAACCTATCATTTATTCTGCCTATGTTTGTGATGTTGATTAATGTCAATGGTGATGTTGACACCACCAGCCATTTGACCTCCTGTTATCTGTCAAAACGATTCCAAACTATGAAGTTGGTATGGAAACACACTATGACGTCAATATTTTTGAAGTCAACTGAGTAATGAACAATGTAATTTTAATTTATTAAAAATCCTAATCTTACATTTAAAATACATTGGATACCAAAAAGCGTTATCTTTTTGTAAAAAAGTGTTTTGCAATTAATAGTGATAAGTGTCAACATCCGCATTAAGGCTAAGACTTGATAGCAGGCTTTATTCAGGAACGTAGGCAGGCTCTCCGTGTGCTGTCGGTCACCCTGAGCGGTGTATACTGCACCTGTATGACGTCGGTGAGCCCCCAGGTGCAGCAGAGGTGCAGCGGCGTGTGCGCGTCGGCGACCACGTCCGCGCCGCCGCCGCCCGGTCCCGCAGCACGGGCCGACTCCACGTCGCAGCCGGCGCGGATCAGGAACGTCGCTAGAGCCTCCTTGTTCTCGCCGATCGCCCTGGTACATGCGTGGTGTGTACTGCACCTGTATGACGTCGGTGAGCCCCCAGGTGCAGCAGAGGTGCAGCGGCGTGTGCGCGTCGGCGACCACGTCCGCGCCGCCGCCGCCCGGTCCCGCAGCACGGGCCGACTCCACGTCGCAGCCGGCGCGGATCAGGAACGTCGCTAGAGCCTCCTTGTTCTCGTCGATCGCCTTGTGTACATGCGTGGTGTGTACTGCACCTGTATGACGTCGGTGAGCCCCCAGGTGCAGCAGAGGTGCAGCGGCGTGTGCGCGTCGGCGACCACGTCCGCGCCGCCGCCGCCCGGTCCCGCAGCACGGGCCGACTCCACGTCGCAGCCGGCGCGGATCAGGAACGTCGCTAGAGCCTCCTTGTTCTCGTCGATCGCCTTGTGTACATGCGTGGTGTGTACTGCACCTGTATGACGTCGGTGAGCCCCCAGGTGCAGCAGAGGTGCAGCGGCGTGTGCGCGTCGGCGACCACGTCCGCGCCGCCGCCGCCCGGTCCCGCAGCACGGGCCGACTCCACGTCGCAGCCGGCGCGGATCAGGAACGTCGCTAGAGCCTCCTTGTTCTCGCCGATCGCCCTGGTACATGCGTGGTGTGTACTGCACCTGTATGACGTCGGTGAGCCCCCAGGTGCAGCAGAGGTGCAGCGGCGTGTGCGCGTCGGCGACCACGTCCGCGCCGCCGCCGCCCGGTCCCGCAGCACGGGCCGACTCCACGTCGCAGCCGGCGCGGATCAGGAACGTCGCTAGAGCCTCCTTGTTCTCGTCGATCGCCTTGTGTACATGCGTGGTGTGTACTGCACCTGTATGACGTCGGTGAGCCCCCAGGTGCAGCAGAGGTGCAGCGGCGTGTGCGCGTCGGCGACCACGTCCGCGCCGCCGCCGCCCGGTCCCGCAGCACGGGCCGACTCCACGTCGCAGCCGGCGCGGATCAGGAACGTCGCTAGAGCCTCCTTGTTCTCGTCGATCGCCTTGTGTACATGCGTGGTGTGTACTGCACCTGTATGACGTCGGTGAGCCCCCAGGTGCAGCAGAGGTGCAGCGGCGTGTGCGCGTCGGCGACCACGTCCGCGCCGCCGCCGCCCGGTCCCGCAGCACGGGCCGACTCCACGTCGCAGCCGGCGCGGATCAGGAACGTCGCTAGAGCCTCCTTGTTCTCGTCGATCGCCTTGTGTACATGCGTGGTGTGTACTGCACCTGTATGACGTCGGTGAGCCCCCAGGTGCAGCAGAGGTGCAGCGGCGTGTGCGCGTCGGCGACCACGTCCGCGCCGCCGCCGCCCGGTCCCGCAGCACGGGCCGACTCCACGTCGCAGCCGGCGCGGATCAGGAACGTCGCTAGAGCCTCCTTGTTCTCGCCGATCGCCCTGGTACATGCGTGGTGTGTACTGCACCTGGATGACGTCGGTGAGCCCCCAGGTGCAGCAGAGGTGCAGCGGCGTGTGCGCGTCGGCGACCACGTCCGCGCCGCCGCCGCCCGGTCCCGCAGCACGGGCCGACTCCACGTCGCAGCCGGCGCGGATCAGGAACGTCGCTAGAGCCTCCTTGTTCTCGTCGATCGCCCTGGGTACATGTGTGGCTAATAAGTACTAGTGCAAGTTGAGACGGTGAGCTCGGGCTCGGGCGCCGACGCGGAATTGTTAACTTATTAAATAACGTGTTAACGCGGGAAAAAACGCGCCCCCACCAGCGCCCACGCCCGCGCTCGCGAGCTCAACGTGAACAATCACTTAGGCTCGTATTGATAAATCGCACTCAACTCTGAGGTCGATCTTGAGTGCGAACTAGATATGTCATTTTCATACAAAACAGCACCTCAAGTTCGCGCTCAAGTTCGAGCTCAGAGTTGAATGCGATTTATTAATACGAGCCTTAGTTTATTTTAAATCGGCTATAATAAAAGAGGGAGGTTCACAGTTCTCTTTTTTTGTAGACGGGATTTTTTTGTTTTTTTCTGACATTTTCTGATTGACCTAAATAGATTAAAATGTAATAGAATACGTTACGGGTAGTCATCGATTAATTCATGATATAAAGGGCGCTTTTTAAGCGAACTATACTGATCCTGGGTTTTATAAATGGAACTTCATTTAGCTTAATACAGGTGTACAAAAATACTCGATCCAAATTCAAAAGAGTTGTCAAGAATGGAGTCTAGAATATGGGAAAAATATTAATTAAAAAGCCTACATATTGCACTTCTGCTTTGTTAAAATCAAACTACACAAAATAATAAATATGCTTATATAACGCTCGCATTATGCAACACCAACTGCAACTGAATGCAGTTGCAGCAATAACATTTCATTTAGTATTCACCTCAGTTTCTAAGTAGTTCTTTGAAATGACATCGACATTGTAAGCAACGTCATTCAAAGCACGTAGGCCTTAAAACCGACCGTTACGTCTGCATGTGAATCATGTTTCGGTCGTAAATTATATGGGGTACATGACGATTCTATCGCAGGTGAAAATGATCTCCGTTTATAATAAGTATTGCGTACGAAAATAAATTAATTAACATTATATGGAATGTTTAATTTTCTAATATCCGAAGAAGTCCGTACTCCTTAGGATAAAGAAATTCATAAAACAACAAAAAAAGGATTATTAGTTCTAAATCTTTCGACAGGTGATTGTATTGATCAGCAAAAATCCACTCTGACAGGAATACAGAGGTAACAAAGCTTTTGCAAATAATTTATCAAGGACTTATGAAAACTATCTTACTTGTGAAGTAAAGTTTGAAGACAGCCGTCTGGCCCCGGGCCCCAGCAATCCGCATCTGCTCCATTCCTCACCAGTATCTAATGAAAACAATTTAATTAATACAGGAAACTTGCATTTACAGTTGTATTGTATTACATTACAATGACGCGTCTTTCATAAATTGATGATTTGTACGATAAAAAATAATCTCAACATCCGGCTCGAAGGACCAAGTTATATTAATTATGGATGGCATCTTTAGCAAGTTCGAGAAAACCAATATTTTTAACCGTTTAAAACGGTTAAAAACGGCTTAATCGAAACAAGATTTTCTTCGGGGAAAATCCGTTGTTGCGTCTGATTCATAACAACTGCGATCACGGAAAGATCTTCAGACAACTTACACTGGCAACTTCTTCCTGCCCCGAGTCGAGAGCTGCCCAGAGCGGCGGCACTCCGTTTGCGTCGAGTTTGCTCATGTCCACGCCTCGCACGCACAGCGCTTCCACGACCAAACCCAGCCGGCAGTGAATAGCGAGCTGAAGAGGCGTCTCGCCGGCTTCAGTTCTGTCGGAAAGAACACACGATAAAATCAATGAGAAGATAATAATTAACAATAATGTAGTTTGAATTTATTACATCCATAGAAGCAAACAGGAAAGTGGTTACAGGAAACTAAACGCTGGGCCTCCTAAATATATGGCTAATTTATGTGATTACCCATGTATGCGACAGATGAGGCTTCATCTTTAGTTCAAAAAACGTATTCGCTTGACTTGTCTAAAAGAAGATACTGTGAACTCGCTTTGTTATGAAGAGTTACTGAGACAACGAACACAAATACTATCGTACTACTTGGCCTTCGCACCGTTTGAAGTATTCGAACGTTTTCTTTCACCAAGAGAGTAGACCTTAGTAGGACCACTCGAACAAGCACCTTCACTTTACAGAAGATCACAGTGAAGTAGCACTTCTGAACAGTTGTGCTATGTTTCTGCTGGTGACTAAGGTCGCCAGAGCTCAGTTGGGGACCCTTGTGCGGTTGTTGATGTCCATGGGCAGCGGTGATGACTTACAATCAGGTGACCCTCTTGTTCGTTTGCCTCCCTATGACATAAAAACACAAAAGTTTGCTCATTCAATAGATATGAACTTACAACGCATCCATATCGGCGCCATGATCAAGCAGAAAGATGGCCGTCCGTGAGTCTTCTTCCACGATCGCTTGGTGCAGCAGAGTGAATCCCTTCCCGTTGCGGATGTTAGGATCGGCACCGCCTTCGATCAGTGGAGCCACGAGGTTTTTGTGACCTAGAGAGGAAGGAATAGTATTATAGGATACATCGTAAAATAATCGTAATGGGAAAGGAATGTAACAATTTAATGACTTTGACGACCTGCTTGGTGTAATGGTCAAGATGTTACCTATTACGCAAGAAGTCGCGGGTTCGATCCCCGTACAGGACAAACATTGGTGTGCATGAATGAACATGTCTGTTTGTCCTGGTCTGGGTATTATCTGTATCTATTTAAGTATATGATATTTGTAATACCACCTTTGATTCTGATGTCTGTAACACAAGGGCTTAAGCTACTTAACACGGGGTCAGATCAATGTATGTGATTTTGTGAAATATTCATTTATTATTATTTATTATAGTCGTAATGGGAAAGGAGCGTAACGGCTAATGATATCTTCTAGTGCAGCTATACTCTAAGTGTGTTCCGAAGAACTCTAGGGTTCCACGATGCTTCTGTAGGGGTTCCGCAAGAATTTAGACAAAATCAACACCTCTCTCTGGTCAAACAATTGGGCTCCGCGGCCGCGCGGTACGTGTTATTAATAAATAATACTCTTTTGGAAACTACTGTTTTATCGTAGGGTTTATTAAGTATTTTGCTTCCCAAAAGGGTTCCGTCAAAACAAAACAAACAAAACACAAAACATTTTGAGAATCACTGTTCTTGGGGATATTAAACACGGCTTTTACAGGTCGTGACTTCGAACCGCGCGCAGTAATATGGATTTATGTGTTCATTTTATTGGACCTTAAAACGTAACCCTCGAGTTCAAATTATTTTATTTAATGAGTAGTAGACTCGTACCCTCCCTTTCACGATATTTATATGATTATTTAATGTTAATTTTACCAACGTTATCAATCATAATAAAATATTAATGGCTGTCTTTAATCGATTAAATAAACGAACCAAACAAATATTACGAAAAAGATTGTTACTTACAATCCCAGGTACGCTAGATTCTAGACGGAGTTTGTAAATAAAGTCAAATGATATTCTATCGACGGGCTCGGGTCTGGTGGTCAGAGACCCTGGCTACAAAACCAAGGGTCCCGGGTTCGAATCCCGCTAGGGGCAAATGTTTGTGTGATCAACATCGGCATTTTTACTCGAGACATTGATGTTTATAAAATGTACATATTTAAGTATGACTATCCGTTCCCTAGCTCTAGCTTCCATAGTACAAGCTTCGAACTTAGTTTGGAGCTAGGCAATTGGTGTGTTAGTCCAACGAATTTATTAATTTATTTAACTATTTATCAAATTACCTTCAGTGAGCGCAAGGCCAACAGGGGTGTCACCCTCAGAGTTCTTCAGATTGAGGTTCGGCACCAGACTGGTATTACTTCGGTCTGTGGAGGGGAAATCACCCTTTTCCACCTGCTTCTTGTATTCCAAGATGGCGAGGACAGCGCTTTCGTGGTTGTTGAGCACTGCTAGATGCAGGGGTGTTTGTCTGGAATTTTAATATCTGTATTATAATCTGTCAACGGTACAGACCTGGAGTGGCTTTAACTCTTTAGGGGTGGCTTAAATTCAGCAGTGTAGGCATCTATTTAAAATTCAATACAAACAAACCAAAAATAAAATTAGTTTTAAAGGAAATACTACTTGGACATCTGTCCTATCCGTATAGCTTCTGTTAAGGAGGTTTGAAAAGAAAATGGTGGAACCAAATGTTAATTATTAATCAAATTTCTTATCCTACCCGGTAGCGAGTAAGGTTAGGGATAAACTATGCCGACGGACTTTTGCCAGTTAGATTGGTATCAGAATCTTTAGTATAATAAGAGTGACTTAGTCGACGAATAAATAAATCCTACTTGATATCAATGTCTTTTTGCTAGCCATACACAGTCTGGGCATTAGGCCTCACCTCTCCTCTTATTAAAATTTATCGCCCTCTCAGATTACTTTCTTTTTCCAGATAATGACTCGATTCAGACATACTCGTAGGTAATTCGCCTCCAGTTACCATTTTTGGTAAAGCTGTCTCTTTTCAGATTATTCTCGACCCTTTTTCAAGACAATGGACTCGATTCAAACATAGGTTATTCCCCTCTAAATACCTGTAAACAGTATCTTCCTGCTCGCCATACGACGTCTGCACGTTAGGCCTCGCCCCATGTTCTAGAAGTGCTGTGGTCAGCCGCGCGAGCCCGTTGGCGCACGCTGCGTGCAACACTGTCAAGCCCGCTTCGTTCGTGTGGTTCACTTCCCCGTTTAGGTTGGATGCTAGGAACACTGCTGAATCCTAAAAATGGCAGTTATATTAGTTTTGATGTTGATGAACTCGATTTATTAAAAACAAATAGGACAAATTATTAAATCAGGCTGACTAAAAAAATATTAGTCTTTTAACGTTTTAACGAATGTAGTAAACAATGCAATAACGCAAAGCGATGAGAATAAGGTAATGAACAATTGGTAAAAAATACGATTGATGTTTTTACGTATGTTTGACGGTGAGAAGATTTAAACTATTAATCTACCGCATTGCTTTAATATAATATTTAATTAATGCAGTTAATTAATAAGTTGTATAATAACATTAACTAACAATTAAACAACACCAAATGAGAAAATATTCATTTCCAAGATGTTAGGTGTTGCACCTGGTTGGGGATATTTTCAATGAACTATAGGTATTTACATTTTTATGAATTTGAAGTTTTTTTATTTTCATTTATCAGTTGACGGATTCAATATTTTTTGACTTGAGAAACAAGTTATCAACTCACCTCAAACCAACCTTGCGCCAAAATATGCAAAAGACTATCACCAGATCCGGAATACAGTGGGTTGGGTTGACAACCTTTTTCCAATAACTTGGCTGCAAATCCTCTTTCGACTATATTCTCTGTTTTTCCTTCCACCGGATCTTCTGTGAAGGCGTTCTTATTCGTGACTGGAGTATCGAAGGGATTGGACCCGTTCATGACTAAAGTTTCGCTTGAGGATATCGAAGCTCGGCGGTCGTCGACTAGAGCGTAGTATAATGGCGGATGCTCATCTGATGCAGTGCGTAGGTTTGTGTCTAGCGTTGCCTGCTTCAGCAGTATATCGAATATCCTCTGATTTCGCGCTATTACTGATTGATGCAGGGGTGTGCTGTAAGGTAATTGACAAGTTTGTTTTTATTGGCCCCTCACCAATGATTTTACTTGCTTTATCACTGGTGATCATTGTGCAGGCAAAGGCGACCATTGAGGAAACTGTGATCTTAATCATAAGTATTGATCAAGAGCGAGACAGCGAATGTCAATTCGATTAAAAAATATTGTAAAGGTTATATTTGATAAGTGATTTAATTAAGTGTAATTTTGTTCAAGTTTATAAGAATAAAATATATTTTTTTGAAATGTTTTGTAAGGGAAGATTGAGAGATACGTACAATCCTTTCCTATTTTGTCTATTTATGTCGGCTCCCTTTTCGATCATTTTCTCGGCTATTTCTGCCATTTGATCCATCGTGTCTTCGTCGCAGGAACTTGAAGTAAGCGCTGCTATTAAATGAAGGGCTGTGTCACCTTCCTCTCTGAAAAGATATTTATCAATTACAAATCTTATACAATAAACAACATATTACATTAGTGTTACTCATCATCATGTTATGTTCACCCTAGTAATTCAATTAAGTAACTTTGATATGTTACATGAATACATGTATTGTAAGTATGTAGCGGTGTAGTAAAAATCCAAACATGTATTACATTAACATAATTATGGATTATGTAATTCACTCATTGGGCTTATGCTAGAGAAAGCCGCTCTTAATTACCCGGAACACTTAAATTGAATTACCACTAATACTAAAACAGCCATCTCCTTTCTCACTGTTAGTTGACATAACTTAGGAAACAATGAAACGGAATTTATTTTATTACAGCACATTGTACATAATCGTTTGCTAAGCCTAATCGGCATTCGACCAGACAACAGATAGAACCATGCCGTATAGAGTATCGAAGTTGACCTATTACCATCAGAACGCGTCTCTGGCATCTACTGCCCTGTGCAGCAGAGTCCTGCCGCGCGCGTCGGCGTCCGCGCAGTGCTGCAGGTCACTCCGCCAGAGTATCAAAGTTGACCTCTTACCATCAGGCGATCCTCTCGCTAGGATTTTTCTTATATGAGAGTAATACTCACTTCGTTGTAAGGTTAGGGTCAGCTCCATTATCGACTAGGAACTTAGCAGAGAACGCGTCCCTGGCATCTACTGCTCTATGCAGGAGAGTCGTGCCGCGAGGGCCGCGCGCGTCGGCGTCCGCGCAGTGCTGCAGCACACTCCGCCAGACTGATAGAACCGTAGCTTATGGAGTATCAAAGTTGACCTCTTACCATCAGGCGTCCCTCATACTTCGTTTCCTCTCTTACTCACTTCGTTGTAAGGTTAGGATCAGCTCCATTATCGACCAGGAACTTGGCGGAGAACGCGTCCCTGGCATCTACTGCCCTGTGCAGGAGGGTCCTGCCGCGAGGGCCGCGTGCATCGGCGTCGGCGCAATGCTGCAGCAGCGTCGTCGCTATAGAGGAACTGCGCCCGCGCAGCGCCAGCTCCAGCGGCAGCTCGCCCCTCGACGACATAGCGTTTACTATGTCCGTCAGCTGCAACAACAGTACATTTTATTTATTTTTTTAATTATTCATCGATAGCCAGTTGCAGTTAGGTGGGCAGGCGGGTTGTTGGATGCAGTATGTTGAACGATAATACACAAGGAACGCTGCTATCCAGCCATCCCGTTTTTGGAATGTTCTTTACTAGCTTCTTACCACATATAGCCAAAGCCAACCAAGAACACTTAAAATGCTTCGATACCATTGATGTAATAACTGTAACCATATTGTATATGGCGGTTTGGCTGAACCGATCTTTATGAGATTTGAATTTGTCAACTTTTTGAACGATTATTATGTTGTCAACAATATGGAAACTTTGTACCGATATTATTGACAATTTGGTTGCATGTTTTTATTTTATACACTGAGTATCACTATCTATCTGCCGTTATCTGAACCAAGTATTTTATTTATTACATCCTGATGATTATGATTGACATAATCATCAGCATGTTGCAGTGCATTTTTGGACGCATGCCTTCCCCAGAAGAGCGGTTAAGCCCATATAGATTTAGCATTATTTACACTGGTCGTCACTAGGCTAGGCTTGTAGGCTTGGTGGCTTATAAGATTGTTGGAGGAACACACTGAACCAAAACAATGCATGTCATTTATCTTGTTCACCTTGCCATTTAGATAAGCCTTTCACCGTCTAGACTTCGTAAAGCGAATATTTTGAGTCTGCTTGCCCAATACGCATAGCTGGGCACCGTTAATAAAATAGTTAACTTCGTTAATCGTTAATCCGCTACAAAAATTGTTAGCTTCGTTAAACGTTAAAGCGTTACATTTCGGAAGAATTAACGCAAGTTAAAGTTAATCGTTAATCCGTTAACTATGTGTAAAAATGCACTTTTATATCGTTGCGTTAGTGATCTTATAAAACCTCATGGTTGGTTTAGGTTCTGAAAGTTAACAGGTTAGGAACCATTGACGTATTAACTACGTATAGAGATGACATCACGAAGAAAAATGTTCTTAGCCGCATTGTGGTCCATGGACCACAAAATTGCAGTCTGATTTTAATTTTTTGACCATTTTTTAAACCAAAAAATGACGTGTTGTGTTTTAAAGAAATGTACAATAATTATAAGTCGAAAAGTAAAGATGGTGGCCAATTATGAATAACCTATACAATAGATGAAAGGGGAACCCTTTACATCTATTTATTAAGGGGGGTAAAAAATAATAATTTTTCGATAATTTTAAAAACCAATTCTTGAATTATCAGTATACATCTCTCCACCAATTATCGTGGCAATCGGAGCAGAAACGGTGGAGAACGAGCCAGGACAGACAGACAGACAGACAGACATGACGAAACTATAAGGGTTCCTAGTAGACTACGGAACCCTTAAAAGACAAAAATATCACTGAATTATCCGCCCCCTTCTCTCCAATTTGACGCAAAACTTTTGTTCGCGATGTCCACTCTATACGTAGTAGTAATACCTCAATGTTAGGAACAGAACAAAATACTTGTATAACAAACAGTTATATGTGTAATTTTCATTTCAAATCGGCGGACATAAGTTGCATTTCTTGCAGTTCTCGTCTGAAAGCGAGGCTCGTTTTGGTATTAAAATGTCTGTGTCCGTGGAAAAAAGACGTTCTACTGCAGCGCTTAAGGGTATTGCAATATTGTATTTAATAAATAGACTTATAAATATCAATTCCGCGAGGAATGTAGCATTGTTGAAAGAGTCTTTCGATTTCATATCCAGCCAGATTTAAACGAGACTGCGCTTTACTCTTTAAAGAGTTAGAGCTCTTTGTTTTTCTATAGAGTGAGTGACAGAATTAAGAAAGTCTTCCACGTCATCATCGTTGTTACTTGTATTGCTCCCTTGACTCCCTTCGCCATTTAAACTGCCATGCGCCGCGCTCGTCGCGCCCTGCACTGTCTAAACATATTTTTCGGATTAACGATTAACGGACTTCTGCATAATTAACGGAAGTTAACATGTCCGTTAACAGTTTTTAAAGTTAACTTAAAAGTTAATCCGTTAATCAAAATGTTAACTTCGTTAATTAACGATTAACGGATTAACGAGTTAATGCCCAGCTATGCCAATACGCTGTCGTTTACCTGTCATTAAACAATCAGGTATTTGGCTGACAGGTCCAATCACTCACTTTTACTAAATGTCAAAAATGCAACATTGTACGGAAAACTGTATGAAATTCTAGCCTTTGACGTCACAAGCTACATAGTATTGTCAAATCAATACTTTTTTAGTTTCGATTAACTATGATAATTTGTTAAAAGCGCAACTGTAACTGTGGCATAATGAGTTGTGATTATTTTTAAATTTCGTCTTTAATGTAAGAGTTCCATAATTTATTTTCTATGCAGTCAAATATTCAATCGTTGTTTCATATACCGAAAATGACATATTACTTTGCAACAGCCGGCAGCCTAATATGGTCTTTGTTCATGTAAACATCGGCAAACATATTGACATGATTTATGTAGTCATTATTTAACTAATGTCTTTATTAAAAAGCATTGAACGATTTAAAAGTATGATTGATGTTGATAAAATTTCAACGAATTATAAATCTAAATCTAAGTATAAATCATAGACGTTTCAGCAAGTCCGTAATTATTGTATCGAAACGAATCATTTCAGTATGTGCACTGTGCATAAAGCACCGGAAACTTCTAACTAAATTAACATTGCTGATACGCGTGCCAATTAGTTCTGCAACCGTCAATCAAGTTTGAACACAATTGCTTCAAATTAAAATACAATGAACGTTAAACGAAGCTCTATGAATGCTCGTCACATACTCGCGAGTCAATGTAACTGATGAATTACAATACTCCACTTTCCACGGTTATGTAACGAGTCTGTGCTAATTTGTTGTGGAACATTCGGTGCATTGCCGAACTTTCAGACATCTATTGAGATATCCGAAATCATTGTCTATAAAGAACAATGAGGCAACATGTGCAACAATTATGTGCAATTGTTAAATTAAAATACAATTAATTGTAATGTTTAGGTCAGTAAAGAACGAAACAACGTTGCATTTATATATTATTAGAACCCGCCATGATAATTATCAAATTACTTATCTGATACTATTACTTATCTGTTTCAGACACCTAGAATAGAGAATGGAACCTGTGTTGCTGTTAAGGCACCAAATTCCTGGTCTCTAAGTGAAATAGCACAAAGTTGTGTCAAAATAATAGTATATACCAGTATAATAGAATGTGCAGAAAATAGCCTTTCAATGACTGTTACTTTGTTATGTCAGTTGTATCACTCACTCAGCATAACAATGCGGGTGCAAATGTGAAGGTTATTTGAAGTATGTAACATAGGTTGTTATTGCGATTTTTTTATTATGATTAGCTTAAGCTCTTTTAACTACACTGCAACCATACTGCTACACGTAGCCATATAGGTGTCCTAAAAGTTCTTGCCCATTTGAGCCTTGATGAACTTTAATATTGGTATCATTTTGCCTTACATGTACAAATTGGACATTTCTTACTCGTGAAACGTTTAATTTTTTATTATTATTTAAATAAATGACATGATAAGTTTATTTCATCGAACTACTATTGCTAGCCATCACTATACAAGTACGTTTTATTTACCTTCCAGTCATCAATTGATGCTAACCACAAGGCTTGCTTGAATCATATTTTTATTTGGCATTCGAAATGACTAACATAGCTTTAACATAAGAATACCAAGTAAACAGTACCTACGTGTTACTTTACAATATAAGTTTTTCAACTTAACAATACCTACAATGTGTTTCTATTTGCACAGTATTTAGAATGAATTGATAACGTAGCCGGCGTTCGGTTACAAATAATATGATTCATGATTGTTTCTCGTTATTTGTGGTCCTATAAAATAATTTTATTTTCTAATTCCAGGTATGAGTAGGTATTAGAAGTAAGAATCTGTTATGATTGTCGTTTGAAGATTTTATTAAACACAGGCAGAATAAAAACCTTTGGAAGTACAGATATATTGTAAATCAAAATTAACAAAACCGAATAATTTACACGAACAGAAACAAAACGAATATAGACTGGTTTTGCCCGAACCGATACAATGTAGCTCTTAGTATGTGCTAACGTGAATCTAAATTGAATCAATTAGTATTTGAGAGAGTCAAGGCAATCGGAATAAGGTTGCTCGATGCTCATAGAGGTCACGATCGCCAAATCGCCAGCAGGCAATTGCTTAACATGTTCTTTATCAAAGCATCAACATAAAATACATTCATAAAGCCACATGTATTGAATCATGAATGTATTGAATAATTGCTTCAGTATTTTTTAGAGACATATACTGATATATTTGTGCACTGGTACTTTTTATGTACCAGTCCTTGGTATCGAGGTCCTGGGTTCGATTCCCGGGTCGAGCAAACTTTGTGTTGATTTTTCTGAACACAGCCCGGGTTTGTGATCACCAATCCGCATTTGGCAAGCGTGGTAATTAAGCCAAAAATAAATCTTTGTAACGAAAACATGATTTCAAATGATGGAGGCCTTTGCTCTGCAGTGGGACATTAATAGGCTGATACCTTTACTTTTTATGTACATGTATAAAGTTATAATTTCGTCCTTTTGTGTCTATTTCAGAAGTGGTTAAGCTTTGATAGCTTTTATTTTTTTTAGTTTTATAGATAATGATAATAGATTAGTACAATTTTAGTGCTATCGTCACTTTCGTCACTCTATTTCCGCAGCACGAGGCGCCTCGTTACGCTATTTATATGCAAACTGCATCACAGAGAATTTATTTTAGAGCGTGTTGTCGGCAACTTCAATCTTACGAGTCTCTGTCTGGGAGATTTTATGGAGACATCAAGTAATATTTCCTGTAAGCATTTTGAGTCAGACAGGTGAAATAATGTTGATTCTATAGCTTTTGGTGTCTTCTTACAATATTGACATGGTGGCCAATACAGTAATATGTACATAGTTAGTATTTTGCACCCATATAGTTAAAGATAGGCATTCGTAAATTTGTAGACAGTGACACAAAATTGATCTTGATGTAAGTAGGAAGAATCAAATCAGAACGTCACAAAAAAAGCAAATCAATACTAATATTATAAAGCTGTAGAATTTGTTTTAACGCGCTTATCTCTGGAAGTACTAGTTCGAATTGAAAAAATATTTTTGTGTTGGATAGTCCATTTGCCGAGGAAGATTTTAAGCTATAGTAGAACATGTGTACGGAAACTGAAATCCACGCGGACGGAGTCGCGGGCGACCACTAGTTGAAAACTAAAATTAAAGGAAAGAATAAAGCTAGCATTGATTACTACGAACGAATTGATCTAGAATCTAGATAAATACAAAGGCTAATGGTATTGTCGATTAGCGACAGGGCCAGAGGGACAATTGGTTGATTGTCAGGAACGGAGAGAGACGGCGAATGGCACCCGCGGCCGCCGGATGGCAGCGATTGATCTAATGATGAGATCACGGCCGGCACGCATTCTTTGAATGAGGGAAACACACACGTCGTCGGCAGTAACAATGCTCGCATAGACTAGTTCAAATGGAGAGATAAAATATTTATTAAGTTTCATCATCAGCCTATCGCAGTCCACTGCTAAACGTAGGCCTCTCCTAGGGCTCTCCATTTAGCCCAATCCTCAGCGTCCTCTTATTAAGTTTATCTAAAGCATTTTAGTATTATTGAGTTGTCGTGGTACTGGTGACAAATTGGAGATTGAATTTATCGACAGGACCAAGCTTGTATTTAGATTTATGAAGGTTGCCAACTCCTGATATAATACTAATGCACTTGAAAACATGTGAATAAATTGTTATTTACTTTCTTATTATTAGGTTATAACTAGGTATTAAAATAATTAATCCGAGGAACTATTATGAGAGACATTTTTGAATGAAGTAGGTACTAAATCGCAACACTAATTAAAATAAACTTTGACTCTCTTTAAATTACTTTATTAGAGCCCATGGCCCTCTACCTCTTTATGCGTAACTTAACTACTGTGATTAAATTAAATATTCCTGTGTAAATGACTAAGATTGTTTAGACCATAATATTATATTAGTACCTACGTCATAGTTGCTGGTCAGGATTTTAACATCCTTCGCTCTACATGACTCACCGATACTCTCGTACATGAATCGAATTTCATGGAAAAGCTATTCGTGTTCGTATTATTAATGGCGTCAGCTACCATCAAGTGTTTATTCAATTGTTATTGACAGCTAAGTAATACTAAAATAAATAAACTCTTAATACAGCTTGTGTGCGTTTGTTATTCATGATCGTAATGGCTCAAAAATGTGGTGGCTACAAAAGGGTTCAGCAAATTTTGTCATCTTACATAATAATCAAACTGACAAAAAAATAATTGTTGCCCTTAACCATTTTCAAAAGGGCTTTAGGGTGAGACTCCACCAAAGCTAAGATGAAAGTCTTACCCTAATCTTGCAATGAAAAAGGCGTTTCATGGACAAGAAGATATAAGAAAGGGTTTTTTTTTAAACCACAGCTCATTTCCATGTTTTGACGTATCCATCTCTAGGTCACAGATGATGACAATGTTACGTACCTATAATAATAGGAAATGTGAATCGGTGTTCGAAATTATACTCAACTACTGCAACTGGTATAATTTTACCATTCCTATATGAAGGAGGTAATGTGAATCGGTGTTCGAAATTATACTCAACTACTGCAACTCGTATAATTTCACCATTCCTATAATAAGGCACACTTCATTGTAAGGACAAAATGCGTGGACGAGGGCCAAAGGTTCCCGCCCACGACCAGCACAGTTCAGCAAACTTTAACAAAGCGTGAATCGATGCTCATCTTCCAAACACAAAAAACAACGCCTACCGACCTCAAGCTGGACTCTAAATTATGACGATAGCCTGATGTCACCGACTCTACATCATTTGGATGACTTGATAAACACCTTGAGTAGTTCAATGGTAAGGTACTTAGATGCGTTCAGGACCTTGTATTCGAATAACGAATGTACACAATTATGTACGTTAACACCATTATATTCTTGATAATGATGTTGTTTATTAACTACCTTTATATTAAGAATTCACCTAATGAGCTCTTAGCCAAAGCCATCGAAATATCACGATTGCTACATTGGCATTGAAAAGCGTTATCGAGTTCCAATCTGCGAAATACTTTAGATACCTACCTACCTATTGCGCGTGGTAAAAACACCGCAAATTATTTAAAACGGCCTGTTTTAATATGATCATTTCTTAATTTCGCATTGCACAAGTGTTACGCCCTAAGTTACGATCTATGAGACAAGTCCTTGCGAGAAAACAAACCGGCATTCGCGGGCAGTTGTATGTTGACTCCGCAACAAGTCGCACGCCGTACGATCTCATGAATGCGGCGAACTCCGAAGCAAACACGTGCGCAGTGCAATCTGCTAGTGGAATTTGCAGTTTAATTACATTGTGATAAGGTGCGATATTCTGTGATATTGTGGTATTGATAATAGGAGCGCACTATCGTTATTTGAAAAGGTAAATAAATATAAGAAATAAATGTGGTGATGATTTTTAGATGAATCATCCTCAGCAGTTTTAATGCCCGTAAGTTAATAATATTATGTTACTAATGAGGAAATGTTAACATTTCATTACACTAATAGGCATACTATAGCTATGATACAATTAAATATGTCTGAGTTTCCAATATAATATGTAGAAACCCAAGTGCATAGTTAATAATGCATATCTGATGTCTACATGACTAAAGAACATTTTCTTTCTTTCTTCTAAATCCGTTTAAAGATTTTGTTTTTAACTTAAGTCACTTGTAAGAAAACTGTTTTTTTATCCCAAACAATTGTGTCATGCAATGAAAGCTCGTAGGTACCTACGTAAACTTTTCCTTTTTTTGTTATCTGAATTTATATTTACATTAATTTGTACATGCGCGTGCGCATCCGAAACATCTTTTCGAAAGTTAGTTTTACTTTCAAGACTCAAGAAGACAAAAAAAATACGGGCAACGTCAATACTTATCATTGTTTTCGTAAATAACAATGAAACATCTGTAATACATATAAATCTATGGTTAAAGAAATTATTTACAATAACGCCAATAATAAATAATTGAAAATTTAAAGAAGTTGGTGTTCGTGAAGTTTGTGACGTAAATACTCGGTCGATTATGAGTTTAATTAAAACCAGCTGGTAACATTTTCGTCAGCTGAACTAGTCAAGGACGATTGAGAAGCGAAAACGAAGGGCAATATCCGAAAGCCTGTTTTCGTGACAGTTGCGGCAAGGTTCTTTTTTACTTTGTTATTTATTAAGAGGTTTCACATTTCAACCGAATTGATTTCCAAATTTTGAAGCCTACTTACTTTAAAGCAAATTTAAAGCCTCTTTTTCTGTGCTATAGAGTCACATTACCTAACATTTATTTACTACAGAAAACTTAGATAGAGCGGTTGTCTCTATCATTTTACCAATTCAACAGATTCAATTGAACGGGTTTTATCCTCGAAGCTATAAAAAATTTGTTATTTACTTTTCAAGCTGTGTAAATACTTAGTGCTGGTAAAAAAATCAACAATGTCGTAAACATGGTGATTTTTGGATTGAAAAGCCAAGAAGTGTCAAAATTCTGAAAAGTACTTCCATTGTTCAGTTGAAGAATGAAGTTTATCACCCCTGCATGCTTGTTTACACAATTTCCAATCAATTTCCAATAAAAAACGGATTATAGTTTATTAAACAACCTACAACTTTACTAGTTTGTTTACAAACACCATTCTTACTGTATCTTACATGACTTCTACATTATAAAGGTCAAAACCCTTCTACAATGAATAATAATTATCACCAACCAATACTATCTCAACGTAATATAGGTAGGTATAACACATTAGCTAATAGCTACTATTTGAGTACTCAACTTTTTCGATATTAGCTTCCTCGATAGATATAACGTATGCTTTTAATTTCCTTGCCAAACAATCAGTTGTAGGTATAATGTTTGCTGTTACAAAATGTATCTTGGCGCAAATACAATGTTATGGATATTTAAGCCAGTAATTATTATTTTATAACTTTTATACTTAAATGATAAACTTTTGCAAAGGAAAATAATAGTAATCGTGGTCAATCAATATATGTAGCTACAGCACGTTTCCCGACGATATTTTTAAATGTTTTTAAAATCCTAGCAGTCAAAACCAACAGGGATTCGACAGTTGCATAGCAGCAATCACAGCTTGAATAGCTTTTAAAACCATTAGGCAACATAGATCTGTTAACATTGTACGGTAAATATCCTACATGATCACTTCATATAAGATTTACTGCACAGTATTGAGCAGTACTAATAATATTTACAATAACGTAAACTTGTTGGGAAGTCGTAATGTAAGCAACTTTACCTGTATCAGAAATTCCAACATGCTTGAGAGGATATTCATTACAATCTATAGTGTTAAACTCGTTTTTACGATTTAAAATTAAGGTTCATATTCAGCTTAAAGTTCATTTAACAATATAGACATTTACTTCGTAGGCATAAACCCAGTTCCGAGGCAACAATTTAACTTTACTTTAAAACTTATATTTTATTGGTTTTTTTAAATCAAAGTTGCTTTGAATGTAGTTTTCAAGGACAATATGATTACGATTGTTGATTTCGTTAAACAATAGTGTTAACTTTGGCAATACAACAATGACTCAACAATATTAAGAAAAAACCGTTCACTGCATATTTTATTAAAAAGAAGCAAGTTTTCGACGTATTTATTTCTCAAGGCGAGCTCGCCTTTGTGATCTGATCACACTTAACTGCGGTTGTAAAGTAAACACATTTTTATACTAAATCCTTGGACAGTGTTCGCACAGTATGATCTAGTCTTAAACCAAGCAACTATTGTCGACCAGCAAATGCATAATGTTTTAGAAACTCAGATGTTATCATTTCTACATTCATTATGTTCGCAAAAATTGTGCAAAGTCACCAAACAAGTAGAAGAAACATCCGCGAAAAGCATGTTAGACATTTCACAACATTGTCTAGCTAACCAGAACAGGTCAAGTAAAGCTAGCAGATTTAGTGAGCATTGTTGACTATGATCGACACGCAGCTAAAATTTTAATTAACGAAAAGATATTCCGCTTGACTACAACTTGCAATTTACGTAACAATAAAACGCATGTAGAATAACTTAAAGATTGGTATCTCGTTCGTGAAAATGCATTAGCATGCACAGAGTCATGTTTCAAAATTGTAATAGTATTTAAGAGGTATCCTTTTACAATTATCTAACAAAATATAATATAGGACCTTAAAAAACGATATTACTGTAAGTTTGTTTTTATCACCAGTAAAGAAATACAAATACCGTATACTTACTGTTGAAACAATGTAATTAAAAAAACAATTTTTTATTATAATTTATTCGTTACAAGTAGAACATATCATAATGCCATAAAAACATTTTAATATGCAAATACACCTTTACCATGTTCTATGCAGTAGAGTCAAGAAAAGAGTGGATATTGCTTCAACAACAAAAGCGACTTAATTTTAAGAGACTTTACATAGAACACATAAAATCATTAACTGAAACATGTGATTCAATGGTTTCGCTTGTTTACAGCTTGATCTTTTCGCTTCATTTTATTATGACGAACAATAAACATCGAGTGCTTCAACTCGGACAACTACAAGTATACGAAGTCCCACTTTCCACATGTTTACAATAATTTAATGCAACTGTTCGATTAAAGTCATGTACGGTTACGATGCAAGTGTACGATACTAATTAAGATTGCGGTTATCATGCGACCTTGCTTGTGTTACTGATCAAATTACGAAGCATGATGTAACAATTAACGTTGCGAAGACCTCTAAACTGGTATGACCGTGTATAGAAGAGTTCTGGGCGCGGCTCCGGAGGCCGGTCGAACTCGAACATTTCGTCATTTCATACGCCAGCTGTTACCGTCTACGTGAAACTGTTTTATTCATTCACTAAACCTTATAAACAAGAGTAGTATTGTGTCTAACTGTATAAAGATTAATTAAAAGATAGAAGACCCTCAAATGTACAAATAAACAATGATGCAACAATGAATTTATTCTGCCCTCGTGTTAAAAAGAAAGCAAAAGTAGAACCGCTAAGTTAAAATAACCGCTTCAAATATAATGAATATTTCGGCATAAAATATCAATAGTAGTAATTGATAACATCCCTGACCGAAATAAATAGGTCATTAAAACAGGAAGTGCAGAAATAATCAAGTCTTCAGTAAGTGACAAACGTACAAACATATTTACTGATTTCCTACTTTCAGAACTGAAACCCATCTCCCAGTATCTGAGATAAATCTATGAATTTCGTAAAATACATTTTTTAACTGAATTTTTTGGCGTGACAATGCAACTGATAACTATTTAAGTGATGTAATAATTGTGATATGATTTACGACGTAAAATACAGATATGATAGTTGATCAATCGCAAAGCACAACGCAATATTAAATTTTGAGATTTGCCTTATGATCAGACAAAGTTTTGTAATACATTTCACGGAAGACTAACGGTATAAAACTATTGCCTTGCCTTCTTTAGAAATCTGTAATGCGCACTTAAGACATTTAAATGGTATAAATAAATATTACTTGTAATGAAACAGCATTATCGTGTCTGTAATTTTTCTTTGTCCAAGTAACTGTACCTATAGGTATATTGTAAATACAAAAAAAAACTATAAAAATCTATTAATGAATAAATTTTAAAATAATTTTTAAAATTTCAATTTTATTACATCATTTTCAAATTTGTTTTTCTCACAATAAGAACGAGCTAATAATACCGTAATTACATATTATTGTCACGATAAGTGCAAGATTACTGAAAAGTCGATTTGCAAATCAGTTCCAGTATTTTCTTTGCAAATTGAGCTTAATTTGTCTCAGTCATAAATCATAACAAAAATAATAAAGGCACATAACTATTTTCTACAACAGAAAATCCTACTACTATTATAAAGGCGAAAGTTTGTATGTGTGGATATACATCCACACATACAAATGTCCTTTGTGCTTATGTGCCTTTATTATTTTTGGATGTTTTTGGATGTATGGATGTATGGATGTTTGTTACTCTTTCACGTAAAAACTACTGAATGGATTTGAATGAAACTTTACCACAATATAGCTTATACATCAGAATAACACATAGGATATTGGAAATCGAAATCCACGCGGACGGAGTCGCGGGCGGCCGCTAGTAATTTGAATAAAGTGATTACTAAGTGCAAAAGAACTCTGACTCTTGTCGTAAACATTTTCGGTTCTCTTATTTCTTTACTTACTTTTTAATATCCATCCAAAAAAATGATTCAAATTCAAATTCAATATACTCTTTATAAACATAGGCTTCATAGAAGCACTTATTAATCGTCAAAAAAAAAAAATACAAAATAATGACTCTACCACCGATTCGGAAAGCAGTTACTGCCGAGAAGAATCGGCAAGAAACTCGACAGTTGCTCAAAGATTGTTGATAAAAGGTTTCTGTATACAATATATTGTCGATGCACTGGATCAATTTTATTTGAAGGCCTTTAGTCTGGGCCAGGGAAAGGCCTACGGGCCGACAAGCAGGTCGGGACCTTGAAAATAATGCGAATAGGCCAATTATCCACGCCCGCGGGCGTGACCGAGACACGTGGCGTTGCACCAATCGCACTTTGACATTTAAAGAAATCATTAATTACTTAAAATAGAATTTTGCTGCAATTCTATTTTTTATTATTTTATTTTACTTCATTTCATAATATTTTATTATTGTTAAGTTTTTGTAAGCTCAAAATTTCTAGTGCCAACAATGTCGTGCTAAACAAACTGCATTTCCCACTTCAAAAAGCACATGATAACGCATTTTTAGCCACGAATATGCCAAAACTAGCTAAAAATATTTAAAAAAAATACATAGATTAACTTTACAAAATAGCTAGTTAGTTAACTGCATCATCTATTCTACAAACAAAATAACATTACACAAATACACATAAATACATACATATTACATATATTTCCAATCTAAAATAACTCTATTATTATCGCTGATAGCGAAAGATAGTGGTATTAAGGGTTATCCATCATCCTACGCAATGATATTCATATCAATTTCAATATCACAGATTTTCGATAAATACTAACAGGAAGAAGCAAAATAAAACTGTAGGAATAAGTTTTGTTTGAATATTTTATTCTTATATTACAAATATTACAAAAAATATTCAAAAGAACCTATATCTACACAGATCCAAGCTTTTGTAATTAAGACTAAAACGGTATTAACTAAATTAGTTTGTTGTTAATCAGTTGTTAACATAAATACATATAATTACATTGTTTTGTTCGCAGATTAACGATTGCTTTGTCATTCATCAGGAAACCATCGTCAGACGTCAGATTTTAAACCTGGAAGAATGATAACGATGGAGCAATGCATTTTAGCTATTGCCTTGGCAGTATTTACGTCCTTCAGTACAGGTTGGTATTAAAACCATTTACAGCACTCAAGCGTTAAAAAGCAAATCAAAAATTTTACACGCAAGTTAGCAAATTCTAAAAAATATTGTGTAAGAGTCGGATGTTCCGTGATACACACAATGCGGACGGTAAACGCTTCAACTAATACCACGCAAAAAACGTGTTGAGTCTTCATTAATGAAAGTGTATGTCTTACGTAGGAGTGAATCGTAATTTATATAAGCAAAGAATATTATTACGAGTTATAATACTGACTGGATTCTTTGACGAGATCTAAGTCATGACCACATACGTTGGAAAAAGAAAACGAAGGCCACAAACGAAACAACGATCAAAGTAAGAAGTTGATACAATTTTATACTCTGAAGTTGATTTTGTATTGTTGCATTACTATTATGAAGATCTGTAAGAGAATTTGCGACTATTGTGCCAGTATCTTCTACCTCATTTAAAAGTCTCTTAAACGTGTAGTCTTGTACATTATATTCTGGCGAGTTTTGCCATATTTCGTATAGTTCTTCCTTGGTAACATCAACAGTGGGTACCTCTACCGACATAGCAATTAATTTTTCCGTGGATAGTGCGTCTATTGTCAATAAATGAAAGTAATCTTGCACTACAATTACTACAGAATTGGACTCGCCCACGTTTAATGTACCATAATTTGGATTGACACAAAACATTTCTGGTGTATTAGTAGCAGTAGCTCGTAAATCGAAAAAGATAGGCGATTTATGTGTATTGGTCAATGTTAACAGCATGCAAAATGTAAGTTTGTTATTAGACCCTCTGAAGATTATTGTATTATTCGATTTTAAGTGTATCATTCCATGAGAATACTTATTTTCGTGTGGTTCAGTTTTGATAAATTTAGTAATATTGCATTTATTTTCAGGAACAAATTCGTACACATAATCATCCCTTCCTCCCCAACATTTTAACGCATGATCTAATTGAACCACTTTACTTAATGTGTTTTTCGTGACAAACTTGATTCTTGGTGTAGACCGAGGTGGTAATAACGTTTTAATCATTTTAAACATTGGCCATAATGACCAATGCATATCAAATATTATTAAATAGTTGAAAAAATGTGGATAGTATTTTTTAAATAACATTATTACGTAGTTCACTAGCGGTCTGTCAAAATCAGACACTCCGTAATCAGAAAAATCACAAAATATACTAATTTTGTTTCCGCCCTCTTCTCGCTCGACACGATCAAACCAGTAAATTATTACTTTTTTCACTTCTTCAAAGAGTTTCTTATTTCTACGGTATATTTTTGATTGGAAAACTAACATGAGACAGCCGTCGATATCTCTGCCGTAAGCGAATATTGAGCCTTCTTTAATGTAATCCATCCTAATATTGGTTTCATTGATGTCACTGGCTCCCACTGAAGCTCTCCAGACGAGGATATCCCAAAGCATGTTCACGGCATCTTGTGTGTTATTTTCAACGTGTGCTATTATTCTCATCAGATAACGATCATCCTCTACTCGCTTCAGATCCAATGGATGAAATTTTCCAGGAGGATTTGGAATGCCACTTTTTAATTTTTCTTCAAACAGAAACCTCACAGTTTTTGGTGATGCCATAATAGGATTGATAGTGGTGATGGAATGTATAATAATAATTTATCAAGTTTAAATCACAGTTCACAGAGATTATAAATATATATTCCCTCATAGTATCACAAAACCAGCCAGTTCACTTAGGAAATCAGTACACGACTGAATGACAATAAACGATAATAGTAATTTTGTGTTTGAACAATATCTACGATGCGCAATCGTTATCGACTTCTGGGGTGATATCAAAACAAGACTGAATCAGCAATGTGTATGAAATAAATCTTATTAATATTATAAATGTGAAAGTTTGCTTGTTTGGATGTTTGTCTATCAATTAAGATGAAACTACTAAACGGGTTTTGATGAAATTTGGTATATGTACATGCAGGGTATGGGCTTACTTAGGTGATACGAGTAGTATATTTTTTATCCCGATTAAATGCTCCCATGGGAAAAACAAAAATCCACGCGAACGAAGTCGCGGGCGGCCGCTTGTAAATAAAAAATTCTGTAATGGTAATAAATTACGTGTTTACTAATGCACAAAAAAATATGAATAGTGCTCGAAAGAATTGATAACATAAGCAATTATGTACATTACATATTTTAGTTAAATCATAAGTGTTCTAATTACATAACGAATGTAGACATGTTAGAATGAACCTTACCGAATAAATCGATTTTACTTTAAATAAATAACATCGACTTGAATTTTTCGTATTTATCAAGGAATACATTTGTTTATTTGCTAAACGACACTTATTAATCCTTTATTTTAATCCGTAAACAGAAAAAATAATTTTAATGCTCACTTTTGTGTAGATAATAATTACGATAAGATAAAGATTCAAGTTCAGTAATTAGTCTGTCTTACTACTCCACTAAACAAATCATAAAGTATTAAAGAAAACAGCGCAGCCGGCGCCAATACTGCAATTAGTCTGTATCCAGGACTTGGATCACGAAAGTCGTAGCACAGAGCATGGAATCTTCTGCCTTTCTCGACACATAGCGACCCCGGTGCACCCACTATATAAATAGGCTCGTCACTGTCGCACTTTGACTGACTTTCTTCGTAAAAAGTGTACCTTGTCACAAGTCTAGCTATCATAGCTCGGGTTACATTTTTCGAATCTTTAATCATATCTCTTAATTCAGCATTTGTATATAACTTACGTAAACCTTCTAAACTCCATGACTTTTTAAATTTAGACTTTCTCTTAAGTGCCTTATCCAATATTTTTGTATAATGAGTCGAAGCGTTTTCCCAAGGGTTGACTAATCGATGCAAGTTTAGTCCGATGGACGACGACAGTAAAGTCAGATTCGTCCAATCTATGTTTTTATCATCAATATCAGGTGTTATGTCCTTGTGTGATATAAGGCCGCAAAAATACTTAGTAACAATAAAAAATGGAGCGCCCGGAGCGAAATTACACACAACTCTCACATCGCCATTAGGTCTTTCACCATATGCGCAACCTATTTTATTGGTGTTGGCCCAAATCAACTGAGCAGTATTGTACGTAGAAGCATCAACATGTCCGCAATCTACGTCTTTTTGTCGTAACTTCTCTCCTGCGCTTAGGAACCATGCATAAATGCAACCAATTATAGCTGGGACGAAACATTCGTCTTTAGGAATACTGAAAGGAAAAATATATAAGTAATTATTGTGTACGAATCACAAAAATATATCGAGACAGAACGACAAAGCATGCACTATATTGCATGTTTTCTTTATTATTCGATATGTTTTTGATTTATCATTTCTACTCTTTACATGTATGCAATGTTTTTAAAGATTGTATTTGCTTTATTCATGTTCATAGTATTTCGTTTGATGAGTACCTAGCCTATAATTTTTTTAATTTAACACACGTGCCGAATATCAGTAACTTTCCATTTAATCGAGTGTTGGTTTCACCTCACTATCCGGATCGCACAATACGAAAATGTGTGGGCGGGGTTTATATAAAATAATAATGCCACGCGCAAAATGTAGGCGAAAAAGACATCGTAACAATTCTATCCCGATATACATATTTGTGTGGTACAAATACTATCCAATATAATGGTATTAGGAAAGTGCAAATTACCATTTGGAAGTAGCCCCTTCTTTATACTTGACGCAACATTTTTCTGCATATTTCGTACATTCTAGTTGGGTCACATACTGCCCTTCAAGGGCAGAGCAGGGAGGTGGGCCTGGTAGACACTGCCGCAGCCATGTTGCTGCCATATTCTGTAAGTCATAGTCATACAACACTTGCTTCATATTTCTTGCAGGAGGTAAATGCTGGTAGTCTTCAGCTACTCCACTGGCTATACGATTTCTCATAGCATTTACTGTATTAACTAGAGCAATTTCTTCTAACGTAGTAGGCCATTTTACACGATAGTTGTCATCGCAAATTTTTGACATACTATTCTTTGAAAAAAGGCAAAGAGTGTGGTCTCCATAGCAAGGTTCCACTTCACACCATTTATTATGTGACACTGTTGGGGGCAGATCGTACGTGTTTAACTTTTCTTCGTTATTTATATGTTGGGTTATAACATTTTTCAGATTGGCACCATATGTAATAAAAATTTCTGAAGTGTTTCTAAAGTTTTTCCCTAACTCTCCGTAGAGAACAGGCATCTGCCAACAAGGGTATGATTCGGGAACGTACCATCTTTGTTTCATTTGATGAAAAGTCTGATTACTTTCAGGCTTAACTACAGCTGGTTCCAAATTAAAGAAATCTGTGTAATAAAATTTAGAGCTATTTATCAAAGGTACAATACTCGGTTTAATGGTACTTAAAGTATTTATCTGCGTAGATACATGTGGTTGTGGGGCCGTCACATCATCATAAATATATTCATAGTCCTTAAAAAAGTTAAGTTCTATTTTTTTTGTCGTGCTTTTTGTAGAGTTAGTGTCACTTTTTACTGTTTCCACGGTTATGATTGGAGTTGAACTAATATTGTTCGTGACATTGTTAATAACAGTAACTTTAAGAGCTTGCCGGTCATTAACATTTTCTAATTTTCTTTTATTTATGACAAATATTTTTAATTCGTCTTCATCGCTTGACTCGACTGAATCCATGTTGTCAGATTTATGAATGCTTCTGAGAACGAATGAGGCATTGTCTTGTAATTTCTCACCAGTCCGACGAGCAAGTGTGATATTTTTAGCCAGAGTCTGCAAGGTGCTAGTAGGCACTTCTTCATCATGGTCATCATAATATTCTTCAGCTATACTGTGGCATGCGGTCACATAAAGTAAAAAAAGGCAACATTCAACGAACCACATTTTTTTATTGTTATGGCTTAATGAGCCATCGAGATTGTATATATGACAAATTATTATTTTTAAACTCGGATGAAAGTAAATATCATATATTTATGATAATTGTATATGAATAAAGGAGGATTTGGTTAATGCATAAGTTTTGACAATTAAAAGCATTTTCATAAGCTGCATAATTTTAACAGACGGAGTTACTTAAACAAGACAAAGTGCTCAGTACCCCTTACTTTAAATGACCCAGAAACAAACAAAAATTAGTGAAGTTATGTTGCCTAATTTGCTAGAAAGTTGGTTTCGTATCGTATTAATTATGCAAGTGGTCAAAACAGTGCACCCCTTATGCTAACCATAGTTTCATGCTATTATGACCCAGTAACCAGTCAAATAGGACAAGGTTTAAAGCTAAGAACGCCACTCGAGTACGTAATTTTAACCTGCGTGGGAGTTGATATAACATTATACAGAGAGTGATTCATGTTTTGCCTCTACAAAATACAAAACAAATCTTTTTTCCGGTGAAAGATCAATGCTCTACAGTTTATATTAACCTAATGACAAAAATGATTAATAATAAAATATCAATATTACGGTTTGGGTGGACATTTAAAAAAATGTCTACAGACGGAGCGAATGAAAAAATCAATGTCACGGAATCACCAATATGATATGATAAAGTCACGATGAGATAATTTGGTCTAACATTATCCATGATACATAAAGGAATTAAGCTGTGATTACTTTTATTTCTGCTACGTAGGCATTATCATACTGTATAACCATGTGCCGGATACAAATTAATCATTAATACATTATGTAAAGTGCATATATGATCATGATCAAACACAAATGTTTTGTTGAATAAACGATTGAATATGACCTCGGAAATGATCTCATGCAAATACTTTTAACCTTAAGGCATAATGCTGCACTAAAATACTTTGATTACTTCATTATACGTATTATATATAAAATATGCATATTAAATTAAGTATAAAACGTTTGTAACGTTTGTTGTGTTCGTGCTTGTCGGCTAGGCATTCGATTTTTTAAATATGTACATATGTCAAAAGTTTATTCCTGGGTAAAGGAAAATTGTCCTTTGTCCTCCAAATCGTGGTTTTGGAGTCCACACCTTTAAATTTTTCAAACACTTTTCATTTACCGTATTTAAGGATTTCACAGTTATTTATTTATTTATTTAGAAAATATCCTTTCTATTTTAATGTTTAGAACGGAACTTCTACTTAAACATTGCTACCGATGTACGAGAATACATAGTTCGGTTTTTGAAGTAGACTGAATGGTGTTTAGTAGACGTAAATATCGTTCAAGGGAATAAATTCAAAGTCACAGATCCGTTTTACAGTATCCTATGAGCGGTCATAATCATATTTGTTTACTATTAATAGTTTGTAATCGAGGGCACGCTACATGTGCAAATTAACTGATTATACTTTTAAAACACAGCCGATGGCTTTGTCTAGCATCATAACATGACATGTGTTCTAGGGTCAATGACTCGACCAGGGCATCACCGCTGTGACCCGTACGTTCTAGTAAACAGTAACAGTTCATTGTTAAGTGATTAATTTACATGTTTTAATTATAAGATAAGCGGTTTTAAAAATATTGCATTTTAAGCGGTTTTTACTTAAATTCACAAGTTAAAGTAGTATGTTATATTGTTAATTATCATCAATATCAATGACAGAATAACTTACATTATAATTCTGATATTTTGAAATGAGTGGTGCTCTACGAGAGCTATAAATATTTAAATTAAATCAGTGAGCGTGCAAGAAGTTGATAATGTGAGTCATTGGCTGTTTACTAAGGTTTTCAAAAAGAACACAATGATTCATCCACTCTGTCCTGTTTGCCGAGTATCTGATATGATATTATAGCAGTTTTCTAAAGAAACACATGTCACACGTACTTCAGTGCATGATGAATATTAAAATTTTCAATCAACTTATTGTCTTTAAAGGGCATGTTCTCTCGAATATTTTATAACAAATAATAATCATCGTCATCATATTAGCGCTTCTCTTGGTTGCATCCTCGGCCATTGCCTCGGAGCCCAGGGTCAGCTGCGACTATGACCCTGAAGTGATGAGCCTGGTTGGATGTTTTATGACAAATTAACAGAGACTGCAAGCATTTTAAGAATCTTTGATTGTTTGTAACCGATAACATTCAAGCTAATGAAAAAGAAAACGTTATCAGTCACCAACTACACTTAGCAAAGTAACACGACACGCCCCAAATGGATTAGTTAATCCGAAAGTGGTATTCTATTGTTTATTTGTTTAGAGTAAGGCTGCGTGCCGGGTCCGAGACGGTCGTCTCAAGGTTACCGCGGTGGCAGCCGACCACGAGGGCATCGACGTTGGCGGACGCATAACTTGAGACTCACTGACTCACACGTCACACTCGTAGAGACAAGAGTGCAGTGTCGTAACTTCTGCTCTGTGTATGCTTTAGACAATCCGCGCTAAATCGTCGGCAAATAGACGTCACCTTGACACTAATGATTACATCAACAGAGGCCGTAACATCTTAGACGAGTGCATCATTGAATGGGTTTGGGTTCTTATCATTAAAATGAGAAGGCATTTTCATAATAATTATCCCGGATAATGTACTGAACAGTCCGTCTGCTAGATGACGTAAGGTTCAAAGCTGTAACTACCAATAATCCTTCCTCCTAGCTTTTATGTGCGGGGTCCGCTTTTACCATGACCCAGGATTTGGCGAGTCTGTTTATTAACTACCAACAATGATGACGGTTTACATTAATGTAATATTTTCTCTATTTCAGGTGTATCATGCTTGCAATGCTACCAGTGCCTGATCAACCCGCCCCCCGGCCAGTACTACAACACGACGAAGAATCTCTGCGTGCATTTCGACCACTCGGATAAATACATCGTCGACTGTCCTTATTCAACCATGTGTATGAAACAGGACTTCCACCTAGAGCTAGGCGGCGGTGAGTAAAATTAGCTTTATTCAACTCATTTAAACTTAAGATAGATAAACCTTAGTGAAACTTCCAATCGAATAAGCCGCTCGTCTGGGAAGTACCTCCACCTTACAGAAGCCCAAGTGAAGTAGCACTTTAGCACTTCAAAACTGTTGTACAATGTTTCTGCTTAGTGATGTCTTAAGGGATCATTTGGGGTTTTAAAGGTAGACGAGGCTTCTGCGACCCTTGTTGAGACGTTCACGTGATCACTTAACACCGAGTGACGCACTTGCTCGTTTGTCACTCTCTTACAAAAAAAAACATTACTTTTAATCAGTTGGGTATTTTGACCTTATCTTCTGAAGCCGTCAATGTCGAATGTTGCTTGACGTAATAATGTTAAGGAAATAGATATGCCCGTGCGTAATCGTCACGAATGAACATGAATACGACTAAGATTCGGTCACGAGCAAAAGCCAATCAATTTAAAGTCCGTTGTAATACTTTGAGATAAGTCAGATAAAAAGTGACACAAAAAGCACCAGACGAGGCATCATCATCACTAAAACTGTCTATTTATCATCAAGTTGGTTATGACAGGAAAAATGGATTGGATCAAATTAAATTGAACCATAGTCATAATGAGATGTTTAAAGCCATATACTATACGAGTACATATTAAAAGCAGTAAGTGTATAGACACACCAGGCTGAAAATACGCGACCGAAGTGACCGGCGGCAATGCATTTTCTATATTAGACGACGTAATTTCGGCATGGTGTGACATCCCATCATCCATTTAAATTACATTGGCGTACTTCAGTCGCGTTTTCTGGCTAGGTGTGTTTGAATACAAAGAGTAGGCTATTCTCAAGTCGATGAGTCTCGCCTCATGTTGAGTGCTGGAAATACCAACAACGCCAATAAATGCAATATAAACGAGGAACACGTATCGTAACACGTTAAGTGCTTTTTTATGTAGTCAAATTGAGACTTCTGGTTAAACACCACAGTCACGGTCAACCTACGTGTTTTACCTTTATACTTATATCCTAGTTTAATGGTAGTAATGCTATAATTATAAGTTGTTACTATTAAAATTCTGTTATATTCATTTCCAGTTAAAATCAAGAGCGTCCTTCGCGATTGCGCGGCCCAAAAGAACGAGTATCACGATTTTAGAAATGGAAAATGGTTTCCTAAAATGGAAATTCTGGAGCCTTATGAAGAGGGTTGTGAGACTGTAGACGACAAAGGCGAAAGAACTACGACATACAATCGGTATGTTAAACATACTTCTAGTCCTATTTTCATCACAAATTATAGCCCTAGGTTCACTTATATAAGACTACTATAATACCTTTAAAGTTTTAAATTATTTTAAGTTAAATTTTTCATCGAGACAAGGAAAGGATGTGCTGAAATGCCAGTTTGTGCTCTAAGTAATGTATTAACTTTATACACTAGCTAACTCTACATTATCTTGAATCATATTTGCAGATACTCAAAATAACTGCAATCAGTGCAATCAGAACTTACGAAAACATAAGATAAGTGATAATAGAAAGTACTTAACGTTATAGTATCATCACTTTATCTTTCGTTAATAAGATATGCAGCATTTTTATGCAAATAATATTTTTATTGAGTAATACACGAATGATACACTGTATTTTTTTAACCATACTATTATTATGCTCGGCCAGAGTTTGCCTTGTACCGTGTAAACTGGAAACGGAGAGGGAGGCCTTTGCTCTGCAGTGGGACGATATGGGCTAATATAATAATTATTTTTATTATTATGCTCGAAAAGTAATATTTAATACGGTGCAAATATTATGCCATACTGCAGGCGTGTACTTAACTCATTTACTCATACATAGCTAACCCAATACTCGAACAGTCGAACACAAAAAACCTACTTACAAAACTAATTAAGATGCGACATTGACATTGCTCCATCTCATTTCAGGTTCTGCTACTGCCGTCAGAATCTGTGCAACTCATCTCCGAACACCAACCACGAAGGTTACACAGACATCATGGGCGTCATAGTCGTGTTCAACCTCATGAAGTACATAAATAGTCTTAGGTAGTGAATGTTGATACGACCTAGTAGTGAAAATGGACTTTAACAAATTTCATTGAGAGAAATGAGGAGTGGTTGATGTCTTTATGATTGATACCAAAACGCGCTGAAGCATCGCATAAACGCAGACGCTTGAGATAGTTCGAAATATTCAATTCAATATCCATAGAAAATACAATAGATACATATTAACACATTTCATTCATTTTTACAATTTTTTACATTCTGAGACCGCATGAAAATATTTCATGCGTTGAAGAGAGTCATACTTTTTGAAAGATATATGAAAGAAAAATATCTTGAGGGGATAGTTAAATAATATTCATGTAAAAATTGTACAAAAGGGCAAATGTGTCTTGCACATACCGATTTTATAAACCATAATAAAAACGAATTAGGATTTTAGGCATATTTTATAACGAAAATAAAATTTGAACCACACGACGATAGCTTGCATTATCCAGAAAGGAGCACAAATGGAACTTAATATTTTTGATTTGATTGCAATTAACAATAGTAAAACAGTAAATAGTATTATACGCGCGTTTTGAGTCACGTAATTAAGATATTACAACACTCCTCTTTCTTTTATGATAATTGTGCCTAGTGAAATCGACTTTACCAGTGACCGAGCGTCCACTCGCAAACGAATATGTGATATTAATGAAATCTTATAAAATAAGTAATTTGTATCTTATTATTGTTTTAGAATTAAGACTTTGTTGTATAATAAGGCTGGTTCAGGAATCTTTATTCAAGCTTAGTCTACGAAAACTTTAAAACAAGGACTACTATGCCATGCTTTCTGTAGTCATTCGCATTATAATTAATTATAGGCAATCATGTGAGGTATGTAAAAGCTGATATTGTCGTTTTAAATCGATCATTGTATGGATCTGTTCCTATGTAAGTTATATAACATTGTAAAAATACTGGAGGCGATCTGGAACATCACTAATGTTCCAGATCCCAATCTCATCTCCGTCATACATAATTTGATCCTAAAAATTGAGAATGGGTAAAGAAAAGATTCGTAAAAGAGTCCCGGGAAAAGTAAAGGATACGGACGGATGCAAATCCGGTTTTATATTCGTATCCGTATTTACGGAACATCACTAGTAGGTACCTTACCTAAGTGTGTAATTTATAATTTTGGACCGAGTAAATGCAATGTTTATGGAAAATATGTATAAAAAATATAATCAGACTATTAAGCTCAACTTGCTGTTTTTTTGTTTTATTTATTATCAGATCCATATTTAAACCTCTTTTGAAAAAAAACAGCAAAACAAATAAATGATGATTTGTACCTTATGTATATCACGTTCTTTATCATCCACATTTTTGCATTTCATCATGAAGATTTTGTAATTAAACACTATTCAACTTCAGAGTCTTATCGATTTGAAAACGAATTAAATGTTTAAGAAAAAAATATAATCACCATTGCCTGAAGGTATTGTCTTATAACTTAACAAGTAACTTTGCTACTATAGATTCTGTGGGCGTCAGTTGAGTGCTACAGAAGAGTATAAAACAATATTTAAACATACGGTACAGTCTGTACAGGGAAAGGGAGACGAAATGGCTGGTACGATACAAGAATGTGCTCAGTTTGCCTGTTAAATCTGCCTTTAAATCGCATTGCGATACATTTTTTCATTCAGCTTAAAATTCATTAAAAAGTCGGTCGTCATCGTTGACTTGAGCTGCATGCCTGGTTCAAAAGACATAAAAAACCTTATATTGCTTTTGTAACAAAAATATTAAAAGGTAAAAGAGTAAACTTGTTGACCACTGACCGAAAGGAATGGAAGCAAAAAAACAATTGATTGCGTCGAGTCCAAATAAACTGATAAAAGGGCAGTAGAGATGAAAGCCTAGAAGGTTACTTCTTGTAGGTAGTTTAGTATTATTCTGGTTGGAATTTTAAGGGTGTTACCACACCAATCGATCGATCGTCGATCGATGGTAGAATGGACTAGTCGACGTCGATCAATAGTTTCTACCAGACCAATCGATCGACCGTCGATCGACTGCATCGATCGATGGTAGAATGGAATAGTCGACGTCGATCGAGCTGTTTCACCAATCAATCAACGTCGACCGGTGCCATCGATCAGCAATCGATCGATTGGTTAGTCGACTGGTGTCCGTCGCTTTGACCACACAAGTCGATCAACACCGACCGATGGCGTCGTTCGACGATCGATCGATTGGTGTGGTAACACCCTTAAGTAGCAGATTCCGGCTTTGATTTGTAAATAGATTGAAATTACTGGCGCTAGTTAATTGATATGTGTAGAATAACAGAGACCTACAATAAAAAGTCATTGCGTCATTTAATAAATTATTCCAAGGCTACGCGAATAGATATTGCGCACGAAATGACACTCCCACCATACTTAATAAGAAGAATAAATATTATGGTCAAATGGCACATTTTTATACACCTACTAGCCGCCACCCGCGACTACGTTCGCGTTCGTTTATCTCATGGGAGCATTTAATTGGGATAAAAAGTATCCTATCACCTAAGCCACCTGCTTGTATACCAAATTTCATCAAAATCCGTCCATTTCAGCGTGATTGACGGACAAACATCCAAATAAACAAACTTTCACATTTATAATATTAATAAAATTAGTTTGGTGTCTAGGTGGTAGGTACTTTTGTGCCGAAAAAAAAAGGATTCTATGACAGTTTAGTTATTGTAATACTTTTTTTTGTCATCAATAAGGCAGCAAATAACATTATTGAAATTAGGTAAAACATTTTCTCCAGCGTTATAACAGGATACAATTAACGTATTTCCCATTATCAAAATGCTTTTATTTTTATTTTATAAATAGCGGCACAGCACAAATATAGCCAGTATGAACAAACCCACAAACAGGATAAAGATAAGGATATTGCAACTGAACAGGTAGGTAACAAATTAACAATGTATTTTAACCTAAGTATTGTTATCCGAATGCAGATCCCCGTATCATGACCAGTAGGGATCCCATTTTATCTTTAAACTTTAACATACAACAACGTGAGTACTAGGTTTTACTGGAAATTTTATCAAAATCTGCAAAATGTTAATTTATGAGAATATTATTCTCTAGCGAATGGTATCAAGATGTTAAAACAGCCAAAAAATACTAATGCGGTGTTAAAACTTCAACGACGATTTGTAACTATCGAAGTAAATCATTCAGTCATACCTATATCATTGTTTTAAAAAAATATATATAAAAATTAAGGAGAAATATAAATAAACAAAGTATTCGTTAATAATTAGTGAATCATCACCAGAGAAAAGAACTGTTACAAAAAAATTGCCAGCTCGCTTTTTATCAACAGCATATGACAAAGGACGTGGGAGTTCATATCAGGACTGGGTTACATTACAATAAAGTTTCACAATAATAAATGCCCCGATGTAAAGTTCTACAAGTCATAAAATAATGATATTTATTGATTAACTTTTTGTAAATGCTAATAAATAATAAAATTCATAATTTGATGACGTGTTGATTGGAAAGGGTATGTTTCTAATAGTAATCTAATCCAAACTTTTGTCCAAGCATGTAAAAACCAAAATAATGTTTCTTCGGTTGTGGAGATCAATCACTCCATCTTATAGATTTTTATGTGGCAACCTGCACCTTAACATTTTTCACAATAGATATCAATCACTTGTGCCAAATCTGATAACGGACGATTGTATTTATTTATCTTAATGTCCGAGTGTCGAAATTTGGGCCATATTTTTAGAGTGAATGGCGATGTAATCATTTGACGTGATGATAGATTTGATATGTATAATTTTCTTAAACTTTAAAAGCTTGTCGTGTGCTTTGAATCGTGGCCCATTCAATATAAGTTTAACAATAAGATAATGCTCCAAGTACCATGTTTAATCGTATTTGTGTCGACATTGGTGATCTAATGCCCTGAGGTGCTTAGGCTAGTTCGATTTTAATCCAGAATATGTAGATATATTAATGTATGTAGATATATATAATATCTATATCATCGACAGTGATTCAGCTGAATCATAAATACATATGACGGAATTTTAGTGGATTACTTTTTCAAGGCCATTTTTTTTATCTCCACTCGGTTTTGTCCTAATAGGTCTATTGTTTGCATTGACCTATCACTACGACAATTACTTCCTTTACACACATCATAACTGTGATCAAGTCACCTTTGGGACTGGTTGATTAGGACACTTACTTGGTAACTGTTTTTCTGTGTTTCTCCTGGTTAGTAAGTTTTTTAGTTCTCAGTTGGGGAGGGTATGGGGTTTTAGAGGTAGGCAACGTATCAGCGACCCTTTTGGTGTTGTTAATGTCCATAGGCAACGGATCATTTACCATCAGGTGAGACTCTTGCTCGATGCTCGTCGCTGTGGCAACACCGCGGTTGACAGCTGATTGAATTTGCTCCCAACTATTTTTTATAAAATTTATGTTTAAATTCTTAAAAAGGTCCTAAAAACATCACAAAACGTAACAAATAACATAGTTTTAAGTGTATTAAGTGTATAATAGTGTCTAAGTACAATATTTACAAGGTTTGTGTGATGTGTAAACCGGCGTCAGTGACAGTTCAAATTTTGAATTTGTGAGTCATTGTTTTCTCTCAATTTAGGTAATATCTACATTGCATTTTATTTATAATTGTAGTAATCTAATCTATTTCATTAGTGCCGCATAATAATTTGTTATAAACTCGCGCTGAGGTATAAGATAACCTCACAATGGGGAATATGCACATGACTTAAATATGGACAAAATATTATTTTTTGGAAAATTTATTGCTACTGAAAACACACTGTACAATTATTTTTAGAATTTATTTTAATTTAATAATGAAAATTAATCATCAAAAAGTGGCTGTTTTGATATTACCGCGCAAATTTTCGAAACGCAACACTATTGGTGGAACAAGATGTGACGTCAGTTTTACACGAGACGTCTGCTGTCAACAAGCTATTTGTATGGATTCTTTTTTGAGGAATAATTGTTATTGTATAGGGTCGCTGTTTTTATCTTAAGTTAATAGTTTTATGTGTTCAAAATATTAATTAATTGTGAAGAAGGACTTAGAGAACGACTGAAACCGGTTTCGTAAAAGCGCAGTCGGATAATCTTCCGAAAATCGACGTGTTTATGATGGCCACGTATTTCGCTTCAAATCCAGATTATAAGTCTGCTGAACTCAGAGGAGTAAAAGCTGCGAGGTAAATTAGTTATATGTAGTATGTATATATTTATTTGATAAATGATCGTTTTCATAGTTTTGTAAATATATATTTGAACTAGCGGCCGCCCGCGACTCCATCCGCGTGGATTTCGATTTCCGTAATAAATTTTTACGACCTCACATTAGAAACTTCAAAAATTTTAGCCTATGTGTTATTCTGATGTATAAGCTATAGCCTATGTCTTATTCTGATGTATAAGCTATATTGTGGTAAAGTTTCATTTAAATCCATTCAGTAGTTTTTACGTGAAAGAGTAACAAACATCCATACATCCATACTTACAAACTTTCGCCTTTATAATAGTACCTAGTAGGATATGTATTTTACTTTTTTAATATCCTTACGTACATTGAAATGATCTTCACAACAGTAATAAATATAATAATACCCTCCGACCGTATTCGGCCATGGCGGCCGATCTTACGATCAGCCAGGTACGCAGGATATAATATTACAGTGCACAAGTGAGTGCGCAAGCACAGGTGAACACCCTATTCCTTCACTCTCATAATTCGGTGGGACAGCAATCTGACACGACCGTTGAGAGATCAGACGCAGGACCATCGGCTTAACGTGCCTTCCGAAGCACGGAGGAGCTCGAGATGATTTTTTTCGGTCACCCATCCGATGACTGGCATCTGCGAACGTTACTTAACTTTAGCAACCGCAGGCCGAGTGCGCTAGCCACTGTGCCATCGAGCACACCAGTATAAACAGCTCAAATACGATACATTGTCTCTTCACATCGCCTTGCACCACTTTTTCCTTAGATTTTCACCTTTCGGCATAAGGAAATACACTTTGTCAGGTGCAGTGTTGATGTTATTTGGACACATAGGAACGACACAATGTTTATAATATGGTTTTTTGTACTTTTCCATGGTAATTCAGTCGATATTCACTCACTTTATTTATTTTTTGGTAATTTTGTAAACCAAACACTTTGCTGTTGTCATCGAACTCGTGTCATGGTGACGTCACGCACAAGCGCGCCAAAATGGCCGCGTTTAAATTGATCGCGATTTTAATATTTAATTTTTTGCATCATAGTTTATATTTTGGACGTGATATTTTTATGTTTGGTAATGTAATAACTAGTAGAAACATATAAACGATTAAAAAAAAAACATGCATATTCCCCATTGTGTAAACAACTCTTTGTAGGTACAAATCCGTTTGCTTTGTTCATTTCATTTCACGATATTTTATAACAATGTTGACGCGTAGCAAGGCCTCTGCTCGCCGGGACGGGTCTGGACTCACCACTTCACGCCAGGCTGAGTCTAGACTAGACCTAGCTTTGAAAGAATTAAAGGCCACCAAAGAGGAAGTTACACAATTGGTTAGGGAGAGAGAGGACAGTGAACGGGAATTGTTGGTCGTGTTGGACAAAAGTAGTAAGATGAAAAAAGATATGACTGAGTTACACACTCAAAATCTTATTTTAATAGAGGAAAGGGACAGGCTTCAATCAATGGTCGATGGGTTTGGAGTATGCGACCAGGAGTACGTCCAAAACCTACGGCGCGTAACGCTGCTTGAGCACGAGCTCCAGGAGGCTCACCACCACATTAGCCACCTCGAGAATGAAAAGCAGGACTTCGCGGCGTCGCAGACGCAAACCCTTTTCGACGAGCTGTTAGGTAGTGCGCCCAGCCTTGTTCCTGATGTTTTTGACGGAGGACCCGCTGTGACTGTGGACCTAACGGGAGATGACAGCATCCGGTCAACTCAAGCAGTGGGCATTGTTAAGTGCAGCAGGAACAAGCTCAAAAAGTATATTAGGATAAATAGATTTATTAAGAAAACGCAAAAACTTATTAAAAAAAAGCCTTGTTCATGTACGACAGTTAAATGTATTAAGGAAAGACAACGGTTAGGTGATGAATTAGACTTATATTCAATAACGTTAGATAATAACATCACCGAATACGACAAAAATTTAAATAGGTTAAATAATGAAATTGTGATGTTAAAAGCATCCTTGGATAAAATTAATAAAAACTATTCCAGTTATAAGAATGAGAGTGAGGAACACATTTTGGCATTGAAATGCCTTCTAAACTCTAAATGTTTAAGTCCAGATAATAGTATAATAATAAATCCTAACTATAAACTCAATGAATCGATTTCCATTACATCGGACTCGAGCAGCTCGCTGCCTATCTGTGCGTCGCCACTCTCAAAACCAGTTTCTTATCATGACACGCTAAGTTTGTCCAACGCATTGAAACCCAGCCATTCCCAAAACAAAAGAAAACAGGTGGTCAAAAGTAATATAGTTATGTTTTGTGATGAGTCAGGTAAGGAAATGGGCCAATTTTTAAGCTATTATTTGGGACGACAAATTATTAATCACTGTTTTCCTAACACACCCTTTACTAATATTATAAATAAATTAAAAAAATATACTTTCACAGACAATACCACATTAATACTAATGGTTGCAAATCGTGGAAATGTAAACAAAAGTGTAATGACCAAATGTTTTGAGAGTCTAAATAATTTAAATGTAAAAAATATTGTATTGTTTACACTTCCATATAGCAGAAGTTTGACACAGCCTGAAAACAATCTTAGGTATAGCCTTAACTTATGTATGAATACATTGACATGGAATAATGAAAAATTTAATTTGATTGACATAAATTGTATTTCATCATTTAATATATATTTGACTAAAGATAATTATTATCTTTCAAAATATTGTAAACGACTAATAGCTACATCGTTAGCATATTATTTTAACTATACAGCCAAGAATTTGGCTACACAATCTGCTTTTATTGAGCAGACAATTGTTGACATTCCCAACACCTTGGAAAGTATTCCAAGTAATTTAAATTATTGCATAAGACAGTAGAGGATTACTCTAGCCAATTAAGTATAATTAATAAACCTAGGGAAACCTCAAATCTACTTAATATTGTACACCAAAACATACAAGGTTTTCCTGGTAAAGAATTAGAATTAGAACTTAATTTAAATAAAATGAAAATTCATATTCTTTGTTTAACTGAGCATTGGTTACGACAATGCGAGTTATTAATTAGTATTGACAATTATAAAGTCATTAGTTCGTTCACGAGAAAGTCAGCTATTAGGGGTGGCTCACTAATATTACTTGATAGCTCACTTAAGTCTAAAGATAGGAAAGATGTAACATTACTTTCAATCGAGCGAACTATTGAACTATCTTGTGCAGAGCTTGAGCAGTGTATTGTTGTTTGTGTGTACAGACCTCCTTCTGGCAATTATCCTATATTTGAAACAACAATGGAAGAAGTTTTAAAAAAGGTATGCAACTGTAATAAGAAGGTAGTTGTATGTGGGGATTTTAATATTAATATTTTAGAGGATAGTCAAACCTCTGTTAGGTTCCTAAATTTATTTAAGTGCTTTGATCTTACTCCACTTTTTAGGGAACCAACTAGAGTGACTCTCACATCAGCCACCTGTCTGGATAATATTTTCTGTAATTGTAAAATACCCTCAAAATCAATTGTTAACTTTGTGAATTCTGACCATTGCGGTCAACTTGCAGCGCTTGAGAGCCATAGTGTAGTTACTTCGTCTAGCTTTAGTTACAGACCGATTACTACAAATCGCGTCGAAAGGTTCACACATAATATCTGTAATAAAATTCCGTTAGCGCCACTTATTTTTGATGTGAACATTGATAACATGTACAAAAAATTATTCGACATAATCTCACGTGAATTTAATAGTATCTTTACAAAGAAAACTGTTTGTGTAGATAATTCGAAAACGAAATTCAGTGACTGGGCTACAAAAGGTATTTATATAAGTAGGAAAAAATTGTTTGAATTGTATGCTCAAAAAGCTCATTCAAACAATCCAGATTTAATAGAATATGTAAGAAAGTATTCAAAGTTATTTAAAAAAGTTTGTATAGTGGCCAAGCGTTTGTATTTAAAGCACAAAATACATACGTCCAGAAATGTAATTAAATCTACCTGGAATATTATAAATAAGGAAACTTGCAGGAACAGATCACATGATAGTAAGTTATCCTTAAAAATTGATAATAAATTAATTAGTACAGATGCCGAAGTGGCTAAAGCCTTTGAGCACTTTTTTTCTGAAATTCCAGTCACTACTACTAGCTTATTAAATTCATCTCCGCATCTTGCTGAATGCCTCCTTAAATCAAAAATAGAAGAATGCAAAGTTGTTTTCAACTTCACGCATATTGATGCTTTAGTCATAATTAAAACATTCAAAGAACTTAAGTTAAAAAAGACAGAAGATCTATGGGGTATTTCAATTGTTATTTTAAAAACTATTATTATTGCCATTGCACCATATTTAGCTTTAATATTTAATAATTGTGTCGACATGGGTCAATTTCCAAATCTTATGAAACAGAGTAAAATAACCCCTTTATTTAAATCAGGAGAAAAGAGTGATCCGTCAAACTTCAGACCCATATCCATACTACCATCACTCAGTAAAATTTTTGAAAAAATCATATTTAATCAATTATTATCTCATTTTAATTCCAATTCTTTATTAAATGAAAATCAGTACGGATTTACTAAAAACAAATCCACAACTGATGCAGGAGTTTCACTAGTAAAACATATTTTTGATGCATGGGAGGCTAAGCAGGATGCTATTGGTATCTTTTGTGATTTGTCAAAAGCTTTTGACTGTGTAAGTCATGAAACCTTGCTGATGAAGCTACAGCATTATGGCGTTTCAGAGTTCGCTTTATCGCTTTTAAAATCATACCTCACTGGCAGAGTTCAAAAGGTGAACATCAATGGAACTAACTCCGATGGCGCCCCATTGATAATGGGTGTGCCCCAGGGCTCAATATTGGGACCACTCCTTTTTCTAATATATATTAATGATCTTCCTGCCTTTACAAAGGGTCTATGTGAGACGGTGTTGTTTGCTGATGATACCTCTTTAGTTTTTAAGGTAAACAGACGTAGAATACAATTTGACGAGGTAAATAACGCACTCTCACAAGTCCATCATTGGTTTACGACTAATAATTTACTACTTAATCCTAAGAAAACAAAATGTATAAAATTCACAATGCCTAATGTCCCACAAGTTATTACTAATGTTTTAATGAATAATGAACATATTGATGTAGTCAACTCAACTGTCTTTTTAGGAATAACTATAGATTCAAAATTACAATGGAGCCCCCATATTGTTGCTTTGGCTGGGAGACTAAGTTCTGCAGCATTTGCTGTAAGAAAAATACGACGCCTGACTGATGTTGAAACGGCGAGATTGGTTTATTTCAGCTATTTTCATAGTGTAATGTCTTACGGTCTGTTGTTGTGGGGATCGTCTGCTGATATACAAACAATTTTTGTATTACAGAAAAGGGCGATCCGTGCAATATACGACCTTAAGCCGCGTGATTCACTCCGTGAGATATTCAAGGAGATTAACATTTTAACTACAGCGTCGCAATATATCTTTGACTGCATAATTTATATACGCAAGAACCTACACAATTTTTCTAGAAAAAATGACTTTCATAGCTTTAATACAAGAAATAAACATAAGCTTGCCGTTCCAAGTCACAGGCTTCATAAGACTGGGAAGTCTTTTATTGGACTAAGCATCAAAATATTTAATAAGTTACCAGAAAATGTTATTGAATTTTCGAAACAAAAATTTAAGTTGTTTATTAAATCAGCTTTGATGAAGAAAGGTTATTATAAAATAGATGATTATTTAAATGACAAATATGCATGGACATGTTAATCTGCTCAGCCGCACTTATTTTGTATTTATTTTTAAGTAAAATTGAAATTTATTTTTAAAAAAGGCAAAACTGTCTGAGTTTCTTGCGGCGTCTCTTCTCAGCAGGCCATTCACGTCGAGGCGCTGGTAGGGTAAAAAAAAGTTTTGACGTGCAAAAGAATTTACTTAGTGAATCAAATTGCTGAATAAAATTATTTTATTTTATTTTTTATTTTTTTTATTTATTTTTTATTTGAGAACAAGCAATACTATGTGCAAGAATTATAATTTGATTTAAGTCTTATATCGAAACATATAGCTTTGAACTTTGCAAAGAACAGATGAAACACATCTTATAACTATTAATAGAATTGATGTGTCTCGGAATATAAAATAGGGAACTATTTAAAGATTTCTTGAATAATGTTTGAAGTGTTGATAAAATGATAATGAATCCGAAATAATTCGACGAGATTTTGTAATACTGCCGGTAAAGCGGTCGCCTGCCTAATAATATCAAGTGCGTCCATCCCAACAAGTGTTATAAAAATAAATATTTAAAACGCGGCTGCTAATTGTCTTGAAAAGAGTTAGTTTGCCAAGTGCACATAAGGTTCGCTTTCGCTACTCGCGTTTGCAACCTGTTGATAAAAACCAAAACAAACTTAAGAGGGGGGTCTTAAGAAGCGGCGGAATCATGAATCAACGGTCACGATCGGAATGAACCGCCAAAAGTTCAGTCCCGCGCCGGCGCCAGCATCGATCGCGTGAATCAGCGGTATATCGCGCTGGGTAGAGCCTCAATTATTCGATATTTGGACATGTCCCGTTTTGCCACTGGGCTTCCTTCCTGTGAATCATGACTTGAATGTGAGGTGCAAGATTTCAGTCTGTCGTAGCACATGGAGCGGAAAACGCGCCTTTGTAAAATTAACTACTATCCCATGTGATTCTAAAGAAACCGCGCGAATTTTATTAGTGTTAAGTTTATTTTATTTATAGTTTATCGTGGAATTTTAAGTGGACATTCATTTATGAAAATGGAATTGGCGTTGTTTTTGTTGGCGTTTACAATGTTTTGGAAATGTAAGTGACAGAGTATTGTTTTCATAGTGAAGTTGGAATAATAAAGCTCTGTTATCTCGCATTGTTTGGAAAGACGGCCAAGGGCATTGTTTATCTTTCAAATTATCTACAACTGTTAATAAAAATCGACAGCGGTGTTGATAGTTCTAGTTATACAAAAAAGTGTGTTTTAAAAGTTAAGTTTATTATGCTGGTTATTGCATTATCGAGATACTCATGTATTGGCGAGTATTAAGTATGGATGTATATCGGAGATTTTCTGACCCGATAAGCTCATCATAATATGTAAATGAATGTAGGTTCACAAATAATTTTATTTTTCTGTTTAATAATGTGGTTTCTACAAAACGAATAAAGGCTGTTTTTGCTAACATTGTTATAATAGTTGGCCTATTCACGAAGGCTTATCGTCACGATGAAGCAGTAGGCGTAATGAAGGCTAATACGAACATAATTAGGTATTCATGAGTAGTATGTATGGTCGGAGATATTGTGATCGTTAGATGGACATTTTGAATGGTATATTATATGCGTATTGATCTGCTTGAGGCACAAAATACATATAAGCGTAGGAGCAATTATAAACAACCTATAACTTGTGAAATATTAACGTCCAGGTCAGCACTAGTACGAGGGGTGATCCAAAAGTAATGATAATCAATATGAAATAAAGGTATTTGATCTAAAAAAAAAATTTATTTCTCTACATAGTCTCCTAGCAAGTCAATGCACTTAGTCCATCTTTTCTCTAAACCGATAATTCCTTTCAAAAAAAAATCTTTGCCTTGACCCTCCAAAAACGCCTCTACTGCAGTCATCACCTCGCTATTGTCCTCAAATTTTTTGCCCCGGAGGTGTTCCTTGAGTCGGGGAAAGAGGTAGAAGTCACTAGGGGCTAGATCTGGCGAGTAGGGTGGGTGTTCGAGCAATTCGAATCCCGTTTCTCGAATGGCAGCCATCGCAACGGCTGCTTTGTGAGCCGGTGCGTTGTCTTGGTGAAACAACACTCCCGCTCGGAGTTTGCCTCGTCTTTTCTCTTTGATGGCCTCCCGTAATCTTCTTATTTGGTCTGCGTAGTAAGTGCCCGTAATGGTGGTTCCCTTTTCCAGGTATTCCACCATAATTATTCCTTCAGCATCCCAAAAGACTGACGCCATAACCTTTCCTGCGGAACTTGACACTTTGAATTTCTTCGGCGTCGGAGAAGAGGCTCGTTTCCAAGTCATTGACTGTTGTTTGGTCTCCGGATCAAAATGGTGGATCCAGGTCTCGTCCATGGTGACGAAACGTGACAAAAAATTTTCTTGATCAATCTGGAACTTTTCGAGATTTGCCTTCGAAATGTCAACTCGTTTCTTCTTTTGCTCTTCGGTTAACATTCTCGGTACCCAACGCGCAGAGACCTTTTTCATATGCAGTTCGTTCGCAAGGATTCTTTGAACACTGCCATATGATGACCCTGTGACCTCAGCCACATGCCTTATGGTCACTCTTCGGTCTGCCAATACGACGTCCTCGACTTTTTTGACATTTTCTGCAGTGAGGGACGTGGACGGGCGGCCCTCGCGGTGTTCATCTTCTGTTGATGTTCTGCCCAGCTTGAACTCCTTTGCCCAGCGTGCAACTGTGGAATATGGAGGAGCAGAGTCCCCCAATGTTTCCACTAGGTCACTGTGTATGTCTTTCGTAGACATTTTTTTCAAACAGAGGTACTTAATGACAGCTCTGATTTCGTTTTTCTCCATTTTGATGTTTACTCTCCGACTGTTCGTATTCAAATGAATGTACCTCCCTGTATTCCTGTCCTATTTATATGATTTTTTTATGCTGAACTAGTGGATAAATGAGGCAGCAAAAAAATATTTTTTTAAATTTTTATCCGCTCTGGAAATACCCGATTATCATTACTTTTGGATCACCCCTCGTATTTCATTAAAAAAAATATAGTATGTTTTCTTAGCATGAGACTTCTTTTTTAAAGTTGTTACGCATGAATAATATACCAAAATAAAAAATGCTCACAATTTTTATTTTGCTAGAGGCGGCAAAAGATACAAAAGATCATCAATTAATTTTAACTCTACATTCACAATTGTGACACTTTGTTGTATTGAAGAACAAAGTCAAAGATCTCATAACAATCTTAATCCTGAAACTCGTCGTCTTGTTCTGAGAATTCTATTTCTGTTGTAGGAATTTTCACAAGTGTCATACTTTTAGCAAAGTCATTTAAAATGCAATTTACTTTTTGTATAGAAACGACGTTGTTTTTCAAAACACGGTACATTGCACTTTAGATAAGGTAATAATAAAAACACCCTTTCAGATTTAAACAATACGCAGAATATTTTTGGCATATTCGCTAATTCTAAAACGTTAATAGCACCTATAAAGTAGCATTTTTTTAGTCATTGCTAGAATGAAAACAAGACCAGAGCCGACAGCATATTATAGTATGAAATATGGGGCGTTTCCCCCGTCTAGACAGATGACGGGCATATTAATCCGGCAACTGAACGTATAGGTAGCTAAATGTACTCTTTATATTTTCACATATTAATTATAAGATAAACCATAATGCATTCCTCAAGTAAGACAATATTGATCAAACTTGAGCACTGCATAATTCAACAGGTATGTGATGATTGAAGTATTGAGAAAACAATATTATCAATAATATTACACAACCGTACAGTTCGTTCATCTTTTACACATTGTTATCTTTTTAATTACTTTTAAGGGGTAGACACTACAGTGTTATTGATTGCCTATACCCAGCCAGCATATCTTTTTAAAATATTATTCTGCTCAAGAATTTCTTGACGTGAACGTAGAAGAATAAAAAGAGAAATTTGATTTAAAATATTTATAATTTCGTCTCATTAAAGTAATATTTTCAGCGTCCGAGAGTATCCTGTGTTACAAATGTATTCCTGAGAAGTTGGCGTATGGGAGTCTACCTTGCTCTCACTTCAACTATAGCAAGGAATTCGTAGTAGATTGTAGTTCCTCCACCATGTGCTTCAAGAGAGCATCAACACTACACTTAAGTAATGGAAGTAAGTATTGGGAAAAAGTCTGATTTATTAAAATCTTTATGTAACTAATTTCAAATTAGATTTAAGAGATCTATCAATTTTTTTACTCAATCCAAAACCTGGCTACAGCTGTAGGTTTCTGAGTTTTAAATTATAATATGTTTTATGCACTAAATCTGGTGAACAATTTTTTTTGAGATTATTCAAGATCGCTACTCCCGTGATATATCGAATTAAGATAAAGAAATTATTCTATGTTATCAAAACGAAAATGTTGGTACCTATGACGAAGCAAAATAGATGAACGAGATATATAAAAGATGAATAATTTTCATTCCGTGAGTAATTAATTTCCATGGAAATACATTGAAAAAATAAACGTGCTAATGTTAGTATACGTACGAGTAAACCTGCCCCCAGCCCCTACTCTATAATAAACACGTTAGTGTTCGGTATGTAAATATTGTGGACTATTTTGCTATCAACATCTATGCCTGAAGGGAAACACTCGCCACTTCTTCTTCTTGCGTCGATACCCCAGTTACTGGGGGTCGTGACCTCTTGAATGAAGCAACTTGTGCTTTATTATTGACCGCCATTGATGTCGATCGGCGGCGGTGTGGAAAGCGCTGTGGAGTGTGGACTCGAGTGTGGTGCGGATCTGGTCGGTCCAACGTGTCGGGCTTCTCCCTCTGGGTCGTTTTCCTTCGACTTTGCCTGCAACCACAAGTTTCTCAAGGTTGTCGTCTCCCTTTCTGGCAATGTGGCCGAAGTACTCAAGTACCCTGCGCAGGCATATGGTGGATAGCCTGGTCTGGATCCCTAGCTCACGCAGGATAGACACGTTGGTACGGTGGGCAGTCCAGTGTATATTTAACATTTTCCTCCAGCACCACATCTCGAAGGCATCTATGCGATTTCGGTCGGCCTTTTTCATGGTCCATGTTTCAGCACCGTAAAAAAATATGGAGAACACCAGGGTGCGCACAAGATTCATCTTGGTATTTCGGGAGATGTTCCTGTCCTTCCATATTTTCTGCAGCTGCGTCATAGCGTTTTTGGCCATGCCGATCCTTCTTCGAATTTCGGCCTCGCAGGACCCCTTGTTGGAGATGTTTGAGCCCAGGTAAACGAGGTTCTCCACTACTTCTAGGTCGATAGTACCACCGAGCTCAAGTCTGCCAGATCTGTCGACCACCATGATCTTCGTCTTGGATCTGTTTATGGATAAGCCCATCTCTTTGCTGACTCTCTCCATTCTGCTCAGAAGCGTTACCAGTTCGCCCTCGTTTGCTGCAAGTAGAGTGGTATCATCCGCGTATCGCAGGTTGGATATTAGAGTATACACTCGCCACAATTCATCATAATAAAACAGATGGTTCTATATACCAGAAAGATGACTAGTAGTTTTCGAAATGAACTTCGTACGTAAAGGTGCGGTCACATTAATATTGTGGCACGTAAATATTATGATTAGATATTATATATATTATCTTTCGTTACAAAACGTAAATATATTCAAGGAAAATAAACCACTAAATAATTCGCGATGCTCCAGTGTGTGTAGGATATTAATAAAAATAAAATCATTATGCATTCAGAACTTACTATAAAGTTGGGAATTTGTAGGTTTGAAAACCAAATAAACATAGTACCTACATATAATCCAAAAGGTGGTCTGGTAGTGTCATGAGGCATTAAGTACGCCTTTTTACACATATTTAATAACTAGCGGCCGCCCGCGACTCTGTCCGCGTGGATTTCTTTTTTTCGAAATAAAAAGTAGCCTATGTTCTGTCTCAGGGTCTAAAGATTGTCTGTACCAAATTTCATCAAAATCGGTTGCGAGGTTTAAGCGGGAAAGCGTAACAGACAGACAGACAGACAGACAGACAGAGTTACTTTCGCATTTATAATATTAGTTGGGATGGTGATGTAAGTAAAAAATAAATTAAAACTATAATGTTACAAGGTGAGTATCCCAAATTTTAGGTGACCATTCATAATTTAGTTATTTTTATTAAAAACAGATGCCATGTTATATTTCCTTTAAATAAATGGCCGAGTTATATTTTGACATTAAAAGAAGACGACTCATTCCTTAAAAGCAAATAACGCTACTATAGCTTAATTGAAAACCGCAATTCTAATAATTCGCCCCGTCCGCCCCAGCCAATGGCGTCATCTAATCCAATCCTACTACTATTATAAAGGCGAAAGTTTGTATGTGTGGATGTATGGATGTATGGATGTTTGTTACTCTTTCACGTAAAAACTACTGAATGGATTTGAATGAAACTTTACCACAATATAGCTTATACATCAGAATAACACATAGGATATTGGAAATCGAAATCCAAGCGGACGGAGTCGCGGGCAGCCGCTAGTTATAAAATATGGCAAAAATGTCCCAGCTAAGCGAAGGACGTTGACCTCGATTTACCATTGATTATATTGATAGGAGCAATTAACTCGTCTGAGTTTTTATGGCAGTTGGGTTGGTAGACAAGTATTCCATGGTAAACGTCTATTAGGACTTTTCTGAGGAAAAATAATTCAATCTATTCTAACAATAAATATTTCAATATGTTGCAAAAGTAGTCAGTTTGGCAGAATACCTAGGCGATGAACGAAGCCATTTTGATAGAATTAACTTGTACAATACCTCCCCTATTGGGGAGTTAGAGAGATTTAAGATTGATGCTGAAGGCCGATCATGACACGACACCTTATTCCTAAGGAATACGACGCAAGAAGGAGGAGATCAAAGATTTATTGGGTATTCTTGAACCACTTAACGTTTTAGACCTTCATAGTACATGGCAGTTCCAATCAAAATTAAATATGAAACAGATGACGTGACGCCTCAATGCATGTAATTGGTGTTGGTTTTTCAGACATAGCTGAAGACCGCCTTATATGACCTTTAGTGTTTAATGTTTTCTTTGTGTAAAGGCAACAAAAAGCAGTTATCTCAGCCAGCCAGCACGACGGCCATATGGCACAGAGGTAGCAATGACCGCATGACCGATCGACCTTTTGCTTACCATTCTAAGTATAATGCCGCACAAAAATAATAACAATTTCCAAGTCAAAAGTACTCACGGGTACTTAAACATAGGTACATTAGGGTACACAGCATGCGAAAAATATTAAACAATGCATCATGATAATGATTGAGTTCTTAAACTTCTTTCAAAGTTAAATCGGAAGAATACGAGGAAATTAATCCATGCTCGTCTCGCATATCTAGAAAATTACTCAAATGTTCTACGTATTACTGGGACTGAAGACACTTCATTTGTTCATTCATAAACATATATCTGGCGTTCAATCTCATCATAAATATGAGAGACTACTGCAGTTCATTCACCGTTATACTGCGTTTCATTTACGACTTCATATTGACGTGCTCATTACAAAGCAGAAAGCGTACTCCACAGGTGCAATAAAAACAATCGAACAGGAAAACACATTCCCGTATCCTGAACTTTAACTGTCATAATGAACTTGAACTGAGGGTCAAGTAAGCCGTAAATTAGAGAATTAAAAAAGAAGATGATTATTGCTAGTTGTCAATAGGAGTAATGCTAATAAATATAGCAAAAAGCGGAGTAAATAGGTCAATGATTTTTTTTTTATTTTTTTATTTCGTAAAGTTTTTAAAGATGTATTCCAAAACAATATTTTGAGCAACAAGTTTCCAGCTTGGGCTAAAGATTTCGTCCGCGGACCAAAATAAAATGTCTTGGTATAACCAGTTACGAGAATTCCTTTACGCAACTTACATACGAGTCCATTTGTAGCATGTGTCGCTCGAATGGCACAACTTTACGGCGCAACGTAAAAGGGCACTCAGCGTATAAGGAGAATTAGGATAATTAATTCAAGGCGCGTCACCGCAGTAGTAAACGCAACGATAGGTGTATTTGTGTCAATGTTAATGCCCGGCTTTTTGGGACGAATATTAATTAGGATTTGAAAATCAGGTACGTACGACGATTGGAACATTGATACCAACTAAAGAATATTTATCTAAATTACAGTATTTTTTTACAATTACATGAGCATTACGTTTGTCTGGTGTCTTGTCTGGCTCCGATTAAAACGCACTTATTATGCATTTGGAGGTAAATTGCGCTGGTTAAACAAGATTCAGAATATCCGAGGATAAAAACAATAGTGGAATGTGGGTAATTCAACTAAACAATAAATGCCTTGCATTTGGTTGTTATGCATGTAATGTTAACAATATTTTCCCTAAACATCGTTTTCCGGATGAAACACTACTTATCACGTCGCATTTCCAATAATGCAGTCATAATTGAGTGACTAATTTGTGGAATATTTTTCAAGTATCTTAGTAATATGCTGACTTTTGGACTACACTTTATGGTCTTACCTTTACCAATGTTCGAAGCAATTTTGTGTGGTCTGTGGACAGGCCTTGTGTTACCCATGAAACGGAAATTAAAGCGAAGTTATGTCGAACAATTTACGTTTTACTGACTCATCAACACAGCAAGACGGCAAATGTATACCATTAGGCGCTACAGACCACTTAACACGTGTAAGAATGTAAACTCGTAACCACGGCGCCGGGTAAGAAAGTGCTATTTAAAAAGAGTTTGTATCGTATGTACAGTGAACACCACATCCGAATACCACAATCAGGGCCGCCTTCCACCTATTACAATAACAACCTACGAAATCTAAACATTTTGTTTGATAAACGTGGTGCCTCAAAACCTGGTCTGGGGTCCCCAATCGATCGCGGGGCCCTGGGCACGTGCCGATTTTGTCCAGTAGGAAAGGCGGGTTTGACCACAATCTGCCAAAAATGTTATATTGATAACGAACTTTAACATTCAGGCAATAAGGTGAAAATCGTTTGAAGTTTATTGATTGTTAATCTTGTAAAGAATATGAAAAGTTTTATATATTTTTTTATTTCAAATGATTGTAAATATTAATATTAAATTATGTTTATTAGAATAATTTCTGAAATATCATATACTAATCAGATTTTTTGATGTCGGACATTCATTCGTGGGTAGGCACTTAGGGTGTTACCACACCAATCGATCGACCGTCGATCGACGGCATCGATCAATGGTAGAATGGAATAGTAGACGTCGATCGATAGTTTCCACCAGACCAATCGATCGACCGTCGACCGATGTCGATCGATGGCGTCGATCGACGATCGATCGATTGGTGTGGTAACACCCTCAGCGAGTACAGTTCGATTTATATATATATTTATATATAAAAAAACTTTTAAAAATCATTTGGTGTTTAAGTTCGTCAAGAATCTGTTGTCTGTAGGTACATCCGGGGCAGAGTTGTCCGAACTCCGATCCGCACTTTCCGCATGACGCATTATTCACGGAGTGCTAATGAGCGCTGCACGACTCGCATTGGCGGACCCATGTGGCACAGCTGTTTCGAAACAACTTGCCGTGGCGCCAAATAATGATTGAGCATTTTGAAATCTTTTGGTCTCTTTTGCATACTGCTTTATAGAGGTTGTAAGGCGGATGTTAAGTATTATCGTGTGTAGAGGAATCGCAAAAGCGTAGAGTGCAAGAGGTTCACGGGATTAGTGCATCTACTGAAAACCTATATCTATAGGATCCTATTTGGTGCTATTAAATTCATAACATTAACAAGACGGTGCAGCGATGTACGCCAGAAACAAAATATCGTAAGGCTAACTTTTGATATTGTCTTGTGTCAAAGTACACACTATTTAATATTAAATGAAGAGGTAATATTGCTGTAAATTGGTAGATAATAATGTTGACTTAACTTTATAATTGCCTCAGGGTCTCAGTACATTAGCGTTATTTTGATTGCGAACGATTGATTCTTCCAATAGAGCAGTTAACCTTGTTAACCGGCTGCATTAGAAGTCGACAATAACCGCCAAATTGCACTGGCTTCCCGTGATGGTTTAAGGGAATCTTTTTATCTGACCATATCCGCATAGGGAAGGCCCGTGCCCAAGCAGTGGGGATGATAATGGGCTGATGATGATGGTGTTAAACTTGTTACAATAAATAATTTATAAACGTTTTTTCTTCCAGTTGTATCGGTAAGCGTGGAACGGGGCTGCGCGGCGCAAACCATGAGCGGAGACCAGAGGAAGATTGACGGCAAATGGGTGTCCGTCAATCAAGTCTATGAGGTAATAAGATATGTAAATAAGCAACAAGATTATTGAGTTTAATGCTTCGATTATCGCGCTACATAAAATAGTCCAGGAATTTTAGATTTTATCTGCGGAATAATTCCTAGTGAGCTGAATTTTTGTATACACCTTTATTATGATATTGGAATGATGATGTGAAAAATCGACATTGATATCGTACCGGCTAAAAAGTTATAGGGGTCCAAACGTCACGAAAATCAGTTTTTCGCAAATATCTCGCGATCTATTGCTCAGAGGTCAATAATGGTTTCATAAAAGTTGTTCGTCGTAAAATTGTGTACAAAAAAGGTCTCTTGCATTTTTCTGTAGAATTAACCGTTTTTGAAATAGAGACTAGAACGCACTCACATATGGTATTGTATATCGTACGGCGCATACCAAGGCATAAACCCTATTGTTTGTTTTTTTCCCTTTTTTGTTTGTGTGTTTTTTGTTAGTATGATGATCTACATATAGAAATATAAAGGACTTGTAATACTAGTACAGTCAGGAAAATAGGAATATCAACTATAAAAAACTAAGTGGCAATTTTTTTTGTCACTTTATAACTCAAGAACGGGCTCACCGGTCCAAACCAAATTTTCAGGGTTTGTACAGACTATTTAGTATTTGTTTTATGTGAAGTTTGAACAAAATTGGTCGCTTCACTTTATACGTAGCGAAGCACGTACCGGGCCGCTAGTAATGATATAGATATGTTATGTCCACTGACGTTTGGACCCCTATAACTTTTTTAGCCAGCACGATATCAATGTCGATTTTTCACATCTTCATCACATACGATTATTAAAGAAAATTAAATTCAGTATTCAAACATTTGCACAGGTGTACGAGGAAGCGTGTAAGGAGACCAAGAGCGACTACGAACGCACCACGCAAACTTTAGACTGCTATTGCAGAGGAGACCTTTGCAACGCCGCCAGTCACCTCAAACTTCATGTGGGTGTACTCTTTGCTGCAACCGTCTGGTTCCTAGCAAGCTAATGACACTAGGTCCAAATTATAATAACTTCAAAATAAGCCCAAAATTGTAACGTTAGACTGCTTCTCCAGGGGAGACCTATGCAACGCCGCCAGTCACCTCAAACTACATGTAGGACTACCTACTCTTTGCTGCAACCGTCTGGTTCCTAGCAAGCTAATGTCACTAGGTCCAAATTATATTAACCTCAAAATAAGCCCAAATTGGTAAGAATGAACTGTTACTGCAGCGGATACCTTTGCAACGCCGCCACTCACATCAAACTACATGTAGGAGTACTCTTTGCTGCAACCATCTGGTTCCTAGCATACTAATGTCACTAGGTTAAAAAAATTACCTCAAAATAAGGCTTCAATGGTGACGCTAGACTACTACAGGCTACAGCAGGGGAGACCTATGCAACGCCGCCACTCACCTCAACTACACGTTGGAATACTCTTTGCTGCAACGATCTGAGTTCTAGCTTAGGCACATTAACAATTATTAATTATACCTCAATAGGCTTATTCCATAACGCTAATGTTTGGTTTTGTGATAATAATGAGGGTGTGATGGGTTATTTATGTATAGAAACGTTAAATAACCATCAAATTAACCAGACAGCATGACTAAGACATGTTGACTTTATGCCATCTAGCAGATATTCAGAGACACTCACATTACAAGAATAAATATCGAATATTCAAAAAAGCTTGAATCTAGATCTAGCAAACATACCATGAAAGAAAATACCTATTATTCTATGTATAACTGTATAAGATTAATTTTAATATTAAGGTCTTGTCTGCGTTTTAATGCTCATTAGATAGATATAGTGAAACAAAAATTCAGTCAAAAGGTGTACTTGAAAAGGAAGGACTGATTAACTAGTAAAGCTTACGAAGAAATGGTCATTAAATATGGAAGAATTATATTAATTTTATGGCAATCTTATCTGTAGACAAGGTAACATTGAAAATAACAATAACTCTTTGTTTTGACTCACTTGTATACTGTTTGTTATGATACAAAACATTATGTATATATATACGAGTATGCGATACCAAATAATATGTAACAATTATACCTGATACAATAATTAATTCAACTTGCATTCTGTTAGTGACGGATGACGATGATAGAAATAGCAAACAAAAATTGCCTTAATAGCCCATGTGTTTGGCAATAAGTGCTTTTATGTTGAACTATTATTTACTTCATGGTCATGTGGTTGAGCTAATAAGTCCTAATAAAACTAAATACCAATGTCCGTGTTCAGTAATAATTATAATATATCATGAAAATGAATATCGTTGATAAAATACATATGTTTACGTTTGAACATGAAAACGCACTGATTTTGCTGTTTTATATTACCTTATTCCAAAATTAAACTATTTAAATCAATGGAAAAAATCCTGTAATTAGCTGGACCTGTAGATCTCTAATCTTTACGAGCAATGGTACAATAATGGCATCAAAACATTTGCATATTGCATAAGGAACTGTATGTATGTAAGTAGATATAATATACTCCAAAGAATAAAGGCTCTTGTACTTGGTGCTTTTATATTACTCGTCTTTGCTAGTCATAATTACCGTCTTAAAGGCGACTTTTTTAAAGTAATGTTATTTTACTATTAAAGAACAATTTTCAAATGTATAAATTGATGTAAAATTACTTTAAGTGATAGAACAAAATAAAGGTAATTTTCTCCTATTAAATCATTCCTGCTTTAAATCTTGTGTTTCATTGTTAGCACAATAACCTAACGTACCCAATTTTCATGAATAGGCGAGAGCTTTATTTAAATTTGAAAGCAATTCTTTTGTATCGACTCTGCCTGAGATGCGATTGCTAATTTATGTTTGTTGCAAGATTTAAAGATTACAAAAATTTCGACGTTCTTCTATTGATAGTAGTCTATCGCTAGTACGCTATCTATTAAGTAACATAGATTATAAGGTATTAAGCTATCAATAGTTCACATTTTCCTATCTATATAATATTCATTAACACACGGACTGCCAAAGCAAAAGCCAATGCCGGTTTTTGTAGGGGAAGTGGCGTCTTTTTTTCTCGCGTCCGTCAACAAATCCTGGTTATATACGAGTGTATTGAGGGCATTACACAAACGATATTTACTAAGGCAGTATAGCTGTTCACTCAGTCCGAACTGAGTGAGACAGGCTCGAACTCTAAACACTTCATACATTTTTCTATTGAAAATTGTGTTTTTTTTCTCGTGTCCATCGATAAAACAGATTAATAAATATTCCAAAGGTCGATATTTGCCTAGCAAAAATCTTTGAAATGACTTTAATGCTATTGAGTTTGTAAACTCAGTTCGAACTGAGTGAGACAGGCCCGAACTAGTATAAGGGTACGATTTAATCTATGCATTCACAATAAATATAAAACGACTCACATTAGCGTGGTTCTCGACGAGGCAGAGGAAGACGACGTCCTCCCTCATGAGCCGGACGGCGCCGTGCAGCGGCTGCGACGTCTTGCTCTTCAGCATGCGGTACAGCAGCGCCGAAGACATGTGGGCGAAGTCCTCGCCTTCAGAATAAACATTATCATCATTATATATTTATTGATTGAAATAAACTGCTTCATTCTGCTTCATTCATTATCATCATCATCTTTCTTTTTTCTTTAATGTTATAGGGAGGCAAACAAACAAGAAGGTCAACTTATGGTAAGTGATCACCGTTGCCCATGGACATCAACAACCAAGAGTCGCAGGCGTTGCCTGCCTTTAAGACCCCATGCCCACCCCAACTGAGCTAGCGCGACCTTATTCACCAGCAGAAACAAAGCACAACATTTACTTGCCCAAAAGAGCAGCTCATCATCATCATTATCGAGGCGTCTTTAATTTAATCTCACGGTTGCATCCTTGACCATTGCCTCGAAGCCCAGGGTACGCTACGACTACGATCCTGAATTGACCAGCCTGGTTATTACGCCTTTAATTTGATCTGAATCACAGCACCAATTTGTTCAATTATGATGAGGATTACTTATGGCTATTCAAATGTGCTACTTTCATTAAATTGTTATGATATACAATATTGCTTTGGATTTTTGAAACAATACAATATTTTAAAAGTGTGTTAAAACTTAAAATCACCTGTGAGATCATCCCAGTGAGCTGAAATCAGTCCAGAGCAGTGCTCTTTGAGTGCCAAGGCGCCGATTTCATCAGCTGCAGAGTAAAACTTCACGCAAGACCTGTAAGATAAATAGAGCAGAAAATTGTAATACACTATCTGTCTTTGTGATGGCTGGCAGGGGATGGAGCATGACCGTCAAAGATGTAGACTCTTATTATCGGAGGCCAAGACTCATTGTGGTTTGGTATGACAACCTAGTAAGAAAGTAAGTGTCAGTCTATTTTTCTTCACACATGTTGTACACACTCAGTGGTAAAACACACGTCTAAAACAGATTATCAAAAATTTTCAATCTATTTTCAACTTTATGCCTGACAGTTATGATTTAGTATCAATTGAAGAATTTCAACAGCTTATATTACTCTGTTTTAAACTGTAGAAAACGTTTTTCATTAAACATTTAAAATATTTACTTATAATATATTGAATGCCAATTGACTTGACTTAATGTCCTATGGCCCCCAGGTGGGGCAGAGGGCTTCTACAGTGCTTCGCCATCGCGTTCTGTCTTGGGCAATTCGCTTCGCCTCGGACCACGTCAGCCCGATCGCCTTTAGCTCCTCGGCTACCGAACGTCTCCAAGTGTGCTTAGGTCGGCCGCGTTTCCTTTTCCCTTGAGGTGTCCATTCCAGGGCTTGCCTTGGGATGTGGTCGGGTGCTCTTCTTAGGGTGTGGCCAATCCAGCGCCACTTGCGACGTTTTATTTGAAGACCGATCGGCGACTCGGAGCAGAGATCCCACAGTTCTTCGTTTGAGATCTTTTCGGGCCAGAAAACATGAAGAATCTGTTTAAGGCATCGGTTGACGAAGACCTGGATGCGATGCGTGATGACTTTGGTAACCCTCCACGTCTCACACCCACACAGCAGGACAGTCTTCACGTTGGAGCGAAATATTTTCAATTTCACTCTCCGAGTCAGCTTACTGGACTGCCACACAGGTCGTAGTTGCGCGAAGGTCGCCCGGGCTTTGGCTATCCTTGAAGTGATGTCCTCTTCTGTTCCTCCAGTTTCCGACACGATGCTGCCGAGGTACGTAAACTTCTGCACTCGCTCTATAGGTTCCGAGCCTAGTAACAGTGGAGTCGAGTTTCTTCCCTCGGTACGCATTTCCTGGGTCTTCCGGGCGTTAACTTTGAGACCGTCGAGAATCGCCTCACGCTGTAAATCGTCCAGTTTGGCTTGCATGTCAACGTGCTTGTGGCTGAGCAGGCACAGGTCGTCAGCGTAGTCTAGGTCGTCCAAGGTGTCGGTCAACCCCCACTCTATACCGCGCCGCTTTCCCACGTTTGTTCTCTGCATAATGCCATCCAGGACGATGAGAAATAGTAGAGGCGATATGAGACAGCCCTGCCTCACTCCCGCATGTACGGTGATGTCCTCAGAGATGAGTCCGTCGTGCTCCACTTTGCATGTGTAGTTCCTGTAGATGGAGATAAGAATGTCCCTGATCTTGGGCGGGACGCCAATCTCATCTAGTCGGGACCAGATTCTGGACCAACGTACAGTGTCGAAAGCTTTTTCGAAGTCAACGAAAGTGAGGTAAACTTCACGCTGCCATTCTGATGCTTCCTCCACTATGATCCGGAGTGTGTTGATCTGGTCTGTGCAGGAACGGTTTGGTCTGAAGCCGGCCTGCTCTCTCCTGAGAAGTGGTTCAGCTGCCCTGGACAGTCTGTCCAGTAGTACCTTGCAGAGAACCTTTGATGGTACAGAGAGCAAGGCAATTCCTCTCCAGTTATGACATTGACTGAGGTCACCCTTCTTCGGCACGGTTATTAGGAGGCCCTTGTTCCAATCATCCGGGAGTTCTTCGGTGTTCCAGATTTTCTCCAAGAGAGGTGTTAGGATCTCGACCGCGATGAATGTGTCCGCTTTTAGCATTTCTGAAGTGATCAGGTCGAGACCGGGGGCTTTACCTCTCTTTAGGGATTGTACTGCCTTCAGGACTTCTTCTCTGCTCGGTGGGGTCGTGTCAATGTCAAGCAGTTGTTGGGGCATTGAAGTGTTCCGAGGAGAGTAAGGTGGTACTGCGGTCGATACGCGGAAAACATCGGCGAAGTGCTCGTGCCATCGTCTGAGTCGTTCCTCAGATGTTGTGATGAGTCTTCCCTGTTTGTCCCGTAGAGGCCTGCTCTTGTAGCCACGCTTGCCAAAAAACCGGACCGATCATTTACCGACAACCTTTGGCATGAAATTACGGACACGATTGGCTTTTTGGAATGTGCGAACGCTATCTGATGACAGCAGACTAGCGCAATTGGAGGTGGAGATGATCAAGTACAAGCTACACATACTCGGCCTTAGCGAAGTACGAAGAAATGGATTTGGGGAGCTGAAAACATCCAAGGGGCTTACTTTCCTTTACTCCGGTAAGGCAGATGAGGACGACATCCGTGAATACGGAGTGGGATTTCTCCTGTCTGACGTGGCGAAGAAAAGCCTCTTGGATTGGAAACCGATTTCGGACCGCATCATTACAGCTCGCTTCAACTCGAAGGCACGTAAGATCACCATAGTCCAGTGTTACGCCCCCACCAACGCTTCCACTGAAGAGGTAAAGGATGTCTTTTACAGCGCACTTCAAGATACCTTGACGAAGATACGCAAGCAGGACATCATAATCGTTATGGGAGACCTCAACGCTAAAGTGGGCAGCGACAACTCTGGCTGTGAGAAACACCTCGGCAAACATGGTCTTGGAACGATGAATGATAACGGTGAGCGGTTCCTCGAATTCTGCCAAAATAACAACCTGGCAATAGGAGGATCACTTTTCTTGCACAAGGGTATCCACAAATACACCTGGACATCACCCGACGGTGTCACTCGGAACCAAATTGACCACCTTGCCATAAGCTGCAGATGGCGAACATCATTGCTGGACGTCCGGAACAGGCGCGGCGCCGACATCGACAGTGACCACATGCTGATGGTCGCGGAACTTCGCCTCAAGGTGGCTAATGCCCGAAGATCTTTAGGTAACGGCAAGTTGGGACGAAGGTACGACGTGCGCAAATTGGACACGCCCGACATTGCAAGAAAGTTCGCTGTCGAGTTGAGGAACCGCTTCTCCGTTTTGAAATCAGACACCGACACAGTAGACTCGGAGTGGAATCGCATCAAAATGGTCTATCAAGAAACCAGCTCCGACGTCTTAGGTCACCAAACGAAGAAGCGCGATGATTGGATCTCTCAGTCGACCTGGGATCTCATTGAGGCTCGTAAGGCGCTTCACCTAAAATGCTTGGAAACGCGCAGCGACGCAGAACGGGCCACCCTTAGGATCCAATATCGGCAAATGCGCAAACGCATCTATCGCAGCACCAGAAAAGATAGGCGGAAATGGGCTGACGACATGGCTGATCAGGCGCAACATGCTGCTGATACTGGAAACCTCAGGGAGTTGTATGATGCTACCAAAATCCTGGCTGGCAAGCGTGGCTACAAGAATGCCAATTAATGATATAAATTAATGATCAAAATCAAAATCAAAATAAACATTATTTTAATCGGCCTCACATAAGCACTTATGAATCATCTCACTTATAAAACTACATACATATTTATTCTACCACTTACTTCAGAATGCAGTCATGCATGAGAAGGAGCAGCAAGAATGGCTAAGAGTCAATTATATGTTTCAACTTACCTAACACCTACAGTAGCTATGAGAGCCTGCTCACACTTGTTGACCAATCCATGCAGTTTAAAATTTGCAGCCGACTTCATCAGTTGTACGGAAAATGTCTCTCCACGGGATAAGTCCACCACATCTGTATACAGCCACTTCAATAGTGCTGCTCCAATGTCATCGGGGAGGTTTGACCAATCTGGAATCAAGAGGGGAAAAGATTTTATTTCATTTCAATTTGAAATCAATTATATGTTTGTCAATATGTTTGTTCTATTCAGATTCCAATTAGATTAATATTAATGGATAGAATTTATTTAGTATGGCTCTCATTATTAGAAAACAAGATTTATTTAGGAAAGGGTGATAAATTTAATCACTTAGTTCTTTGTTTACTAAAAACAATTAAAAATTAACAAGTTATAAAAAAAATCCTATTTAGTTTCTTCTTAAAATTTTAATAATTGTGTTATCTTTTACAAGTTTCAAATACTCTGTAGAATATGGTAAGTAAAAAATATAATAAAACATACCAAGCTCATCAAGGTTTTTCAGTGCTTCTTCATTCCAGTCATCGGACCGTGCATTGAGCACAAACTTGTGGCCGGGCATGGACTTGCTCTGCAGCTTGACTGTGATATCGGAGTACGTGTCCCTGCCGTACAGAGTGGCCACGGTCATCAGGAGCCTGGCCACGAAGCTGGTCTCGCTCAGGTCACCGGCTGAAGCGGCGACCAGCGTGTACTTCCGCTCCACCTCCGCGCAGTGACTCTGCAGCTTACTGTACTCTTCCTTCAGCAGCGCCAGGTGCTGCTGAAGCTTCGTCACCTCGCTCGATGCTGCACAAAACGACATTTCACAACACAACGGTACTGACAACACCGCCCACCATTACAAACAATAACTTCGTGCCCGACGACACTCTCGATCTTTATCATGACTACTCACCCATAACGAGGTTTTGCTGGTGTTAGATCTAGAAAAAAAGGCACCTTGAGCTTTTTACACTGTTTTTATTAATATAAAAAAGAACATTTATCGGTAAATTAGTTTGACACTTTTACACGAGATATGTCATTTTCTGTACACTCCGTTCGACACCTTGGCAAAAATGTGAAACAATATCATCTGTTGTAAACTTCACAACAAAATTACAAGAATAATTATTATTTGGTCCTTTTTTTAAGATAATCTTACGTTTTACGAAGAAGTTTTTGATTATTTCTAATTTTATAGTTAAAGACGTTCCATTGCATGTAATCAAGAAACATGACATTTAGAACGATGACTTCGGTCATCTTCAAGAGATGTCGCTACTGATTTTAATTAAATCTATTTTCAAGATAACCTTCAAGTGATTTTGTCAATTGATAACAAGTATCATTAACAGCCTAATAAAATTTTGAATAAAGTGAAACTAATCATTAGAGTACTTTGTTTGAATAGCAAAAATGAATTCTCTTAATAGAGTATTCAGTTTGTGTACCCATATTCCGAAGAATGCAAGGTTACTGGAATTCTATAAACAAGTGTTGTTTTGCAAGTGTTCTTTTTAAATTTGGAGCGTTTCATTTTATAGTGAAAGTTATTTTTGTAGGTTGATCAGTACAACAAGTGCTCAACTCAATGCCGATGATGGGTGGTTTTCGAAACTTCTTGTGCGAAGAATAGAGCCGACGAAGGAATCGCACAGCCGTATGCTTAGCGACAAGGAGATTATTTATGCGCTTCACACGCACAACATCAGGCCCGACTCTGTAGATAAATACTTACAGAACTAGTATGTATTATATTATAGTCATTATTATGCATCTTACATAATAAATGCCTGCAAGCGGCCGGCGAACCTACATGCTATTATGCAACATTCTGTAAATAGATCAGTTGTCGCCTAGAGCCGCAACCTACGAAGTTAACATATTCGCCGATATCGTTTGAACTATGACCTCGTTTACAATGAGCAAGACTCTAAGCAAGTGACCTGATATAATGATCAGCTGGAATGGTTGACCTTTAACAATTTACTACTAGTCTACTACTTAATAGTAACTTAATTATTTACATATTGTACCATCTATGTAATCTTTTAATATCTGGTTGATTCAAGTTATGGTTGAAAATTAGGTAAACAATCTGAATTAGATTATAGTTCCTATTGGAGCTATAGTACTGCAACTATAAATCCTATAGGAAATTAATAGAAAAGTAAATCCCAATATGCCCAATCCTCATTTTCTGACACACAGATTTACTGCATCAATAATGCACATTTTGAATAAATTTGAATAGATATTAATTAAACGAATAAATGTGTAATGGAGTTTATAAAAATTAGAGATGTAGTTATACAGGTTTTAGTAACACAAATTAGTAAATTATTTATTATATTTGCAGTAAGACCTCAGTAGAATTTGTGCACTCTCAAAAGGCGGAGCTAGGCTGTGAGCTTGTAGGATCATGGACAGTATCCGTCGGAGACATGGACCAGGCGCTCCACCTGTGGCGCTACGTTGGTGGCTTCGAGAAGATCGACAAAGCGAAAATTATGTTCAGAGAAAATCCGGTTAGTTTTGATTATTTCTCTTCTGCTATGGAAGCATTAAACACTGAAGTAAATTTATATTTCTTGTCAACATGCATTGAATATGAGTATCATTCAATTGTAGTTAAATCTTTTGCATCAAAACATTTTAAGCTCAGAAGAAACATGATGCTGTTGCTGATGAATGATGATATTTCCAGGATTACCGTGCCTTGGAGAAAGAGAGAGGCAACTTCGTCAGGTCAAGGCACCTTCAGTACCTCTTAGCATTCAGCTTCTGGCCCAACGGTGAGCCAAGAGAACCCAACAACATCTATGAGATTCGTTCTTACAGGTTTGTTTACCAGCTTTTAGTATTTTTTTTCATTTACTTCTATTGTTTCAAATGATGGAGGCCTTTGCCCTGCAGTGGGACATTAATAGGCTGATACTTTACTTTACTTAACTTTACTTCTATTGTGAATACAGCTGTTTTGGCTGTTCTGAAACATGATTCATGAATAATTAAATATTTATCTTATTTTCTTACACCTTTAGTCTCAAGCCCGGTACTATGATCGAGTGGGGCAACAACTGGGCGCGCGGTCTCACCTACCGTCAGTCGCAGAACGAAGCGTTCGCCGGGTACTTCTCACAAATCGGACGGCTTTACAATGTGCATCATATTTGGTGTAAGTTATTAAGTTTTTGTTTTCTATCCTGCATTTACTTTTAAGTTTATAATGGAGTGGGGTGAAGAAAGTTAAGTTCAGTCAGTTTTTGAGAGGATTTAAATTTTATTATTATATTTATTTGCTAATATAATTGAAATTCTAAAATACATACAAGAAACTGGAATTCTGCGTCACATTTGGGCATAACTAGTAAGCAGTTAATTTTAGTCCTGCTATAAATGCTGAAGTAAGTACCGTATTCGGAATATTGTCGTGGGGGCACTTTCCCGTTCGTAAAGTAAGTAAGTGGCGACACCAGAAACATTGACGGACGGAAACTGATGTACTTTCTCATAATGAACTACGATCGTCATACCGTCTCGATTTGCCCTCGCCTACTTCTAAATTGGCACTAAAATAAGAGCGACATCACATAGACCGTTTCTTTAAACAGTGATATTCAATCAACGTGCTGTCTCGCTCTAAGAAGCCACCGTCGCTCTTATTTAAGTGCCAATTTCGAAGAATGGCGAGGGCACATCCAACGATTTAAATCTATGCCTAGAACGGTTTATTTTGATGAACAATTTTTTCGTATATTTATTTTAAGCATTATTTTCATGCTAGGTATTATTATACCTTTATTTATAATTCTTAATATTGTTACGAACGTGGGGATCGGGATTTGGATTAAAAACCGTTGACTTGATAGAAGAATTTATTCGACGATAAACAAGTCACAACACAATCACAAATCACACCACAATCACAAGTCACAACACAATCACAAGTCACAACACAATCACAAGTCACAACACAATCACCGTAACCAAATCACACAGAAAATCGAAGTCCGTAGGTCGCCTAGGTCGTACACTTAATCGCACCAAACACTATGTTCACGGGGTTCTTCGTAGTCCGTAGGTATCGCTTAGGTCGCAGGTATAGTCACTCGTAATCACTTGTTCGCACTTATCACTCCGAAAGCTCAGTTTGAACTCGACTGACTCCCTACTTGAGCCGTATTTATATCGCCGGCAACGCGATACTAGATAATTCGGCCGTCCCGAGAAAGTACTCGCGCGCAAACAATAGCCCTCTCGATAACACGCGGTGTATCTAGAAGCGTCGTGCGCTCCCGCGACCCTTTTTCTACCTGCGACGCGCTCGCGCCGCGTCTGCGGTGACTCGGTCGTTGACCTTATTGCGTTGTTATAAGGTTGTAAATGGCGCGCTCGCACACTCGCCGGCTTCGCGAATACTCTCGGCGCGGATCGCGTCTGTCCGTCACAATTATAGATGTAGATTAGTCTCGAACATTCGACTTTATGTCGCGATGTCTCGATGGTTCCGGCTCGTTCGTAACACTGCCCTCCTCTTAGATATGCTCGTCCCGAGCATCATCATTATTGTGAACCTTCTTGTAGGGACCTTCCCATCTTGTCTTCCTCAAAGCCACTGGTATTTGTTCTCCATGGTGCACCGACGTTATAACGTTGAAGGTGTCCTAGTCTCCTGGTAGATCGACCTTTCACTGCAGCACAAGTAGTACAATTCCGGCACCAGTCTTGCACATCTGCTCGACAGTTCAGCCAGAAGAACCTTTCTCGTAGCCTTGTCAAGGTCTCTTTGACACCCAGATGACCTCCTACGCCATCATGTACCTCGCGGAGAACGTCTTTGATCCTTTTTCTTGGGACCACCAGCTGCAGGTGGAACTCTCTACCATTAGGATGTTCCCACTTCCGGTAAAGTATTCCGTTCTGCAGGGTTAAGCTGTCCCATTGTGCCCAGTATGCTTTAGTGGTAGCACTCGTAGGCGCAACTTCAGACCATCGTGGCTTTATGCTACTCCGTTTCTTCCAAGTGACGATAAGTCGTATGGCTTCGTCATCCTCCTGGGCCTCTTTTATTGACTCATCTTCCCAGGTTCCCGGAGGGCTTGTCCTCATTAGTCGGACAACTTCTTCTTTTGTCTCCTGCTTTACGCATCGTTTCCATTCCTCTGGGCGTCGTCTCCATGAGAGAGCGTCAGCATTCCTGTTGTACCCCTGGGAAACAATCGTTGTAGGGGCTTTTTCAGCTCCAGTCAGCACCAGCCCTTTAGCCCTGGCTGTTTCTCTCTCGTTTCCCTGACTCCTTTTAGAAGCTGTAGCCTCCAGCTTCTTTGACATTTCCTTAAGTCGGAGAAGGTGTTCATCTATCTTGCTCACAATTAAATCAGCAAGTTTAGATGTTTGCGGCTCCTTATTGGGACAGCTCAACTGCAAATGTCCCCTTTCTCCACATCTGTAACACATGGGACCAATTCTCTTCTTCTTCGGCGGATACGACGTCTTCACCTGTTGCACTTCCTTAAATACTTCTCGCGCCCTGTGAGCAGGTCCAATATCACGCCGCGCAGCTTCAACCTCAAGGGCATGAGCTAGGGCTTCCTTTAGAGAAGCATGGTGGCCCAACCCTACAGCAGCCCTTACTTCCACGTCCCTTATTCCATCAATGAATAATTGAAGCATAATGGAGTCCACCATTTTCTTCCCAGCAGATGGGTATGCCTTGCGAACCATCTTTTCAATCTCTAAGGCCCACTTCTGCAGACCTTCTCCTGAGCGTTGACACCTTTCCCGTAATTGTGCACGAAAGACATGCTCCAGATGCTGTTCTCCATAGCGTACTTCGAGTGCCTCCATCAAATCTTTAAATGTGCTCCCCGTTGATGGTAGCGCCTCCAGAACTGAAAGAGCCTCCCCACGAAGAGCAACAGTAAGAGCAGCCAGGCTCTGTTCTTCCGACCACCTGTTTGCACTGGCAACGGTTTCAAATTGCCGACGATAGGCGGCCCAAGATGTAGTGCCGTCGTAAGATGGGACTTTTACTCGGGGTGTCTGGCTGATAAAATCACTCGTTACGGCGGGTCCTGCAGTTTCCAATCGAAAAACTTTCTTCTGTAGCTCAGCGACCTGTACCCTTAAGCTGTCCAAGTTGGCCTCTACATTGGTGACCCTCTCTTCTACCTGGTCCACGTTTTTACGCAGGTCTTGCACCATATCACGCACTGAGTCTACTCCAAGAAGTACTTTTTGTTGATCTTCACGCATCAACTGCATCTCTTTTTGTTGTTCTTTACGCATCAACTGCATCTCTTTTTGTTGTTCTTCACGCGTCTTCTTCTGTTCTTGAAGTATCATTTGCAATAATTTACTTAATTCCGAACCAGATTGCTCTTGAGATAGCAGTGAGGCCTTATGGGCAGCGTCACTTGAAACGGCCTGCATGGTTGACCTGGCCTGATCGATGCTCGTGGCTTGGTCGGTAGAGTCGATCGGCATCTCTCGATGGTCACTGGAAGTTTCCTGACGAGCACTTGCCGTGGCCTCCGCAGCCTGTTGTGCCCTCGTTCTGACGCCGGCAGTATCTTCCCTCGGAGTCACTGGCATTTCCAAATCCCACTTCTGACACCAAATGTTACGAACGTGGGGATCGGGATTTGGATTAAAAACCGTTGACTTGATAGAAGAATTTATTCGACGATAAACAAGTCACAACACAATCACAAATCACACCACAATCACAAGTCACAACACAATCACAAGTCACAACACAATCACAAGTCACAACACAATCACCGTAACCAAATCACACAGAAAATCGAAGTCCGTAGGTCGCCTAGGTCGTACACTTAATCGCACCAAACACTATGTTCACGGGGTTCTTCGTAGTCCGTAGGTATCGCTTAGGTCGCAGGTATAGTCACTCGTAATCACTTGTTCGCACTTATCACTCCGAAAGCTCAGTTTGAACTCGACTGACTCCCTACTTGAGCCGTATTTATATCGCCGGCAACGCGATACTAGATAATTCGGCCGTCCCGAGAAAGTACTCGCGCGCAAACAATAGCCCTCTCGATAACACGCGGTGTATCTAGAAGCGTCGTGCGCTCCCGCGACCCTTTTTCTACCTGCGACGCGCTCGCGCCGCGTCTGCGGTGACTAGGTCGTTGACCTTATTGCGTTGTTATAAGGTTGTAAATGGCGCGCTCGCACACTCGCCGGCTTCGCGAATACTCTCGGCGCGGATCGCGTCTGTCCGTCACAATTATAGATGTAGATTAGTCTCGAACATTCGACTTTATGTCGCGATGTCTCGATGGTTCCGGCTCGTTCGTAACAATATTAATGATAATCATTTGTAGGCTACAAGAACCTGCAAGCCCGCCGCGAGACTCGCGAGAGCACGTGGCGCAACCCGGGCTGGGACGAGTGCGTCGCCTACACCGTGCCGCTCATCCGCGAGATGCACTGCCGCATCCTCGAGCCCACCGAGTTCTCGCCCACGCAGTAGGCTGAGCCAACGAGGAAGAAAGCATTACAGGACGTGCTAACTTGCCCGGTCTGAAGTAGATGCAGATGCCATATTTGAAAGTTTATTCGCGAAATATGTATTTTCAAGTAAATAAGTAGATAGTAAACCATTCCAGCCGGAGAATGCGTTAAGGTATTGAAATATCAAGATACAAAAATCGAGAATGAAGAAATGGTATAAGTCAGGCCGCACAACGGAGACACGTTTGTATAACATTAAGTGCGCCGCCGGCCGCCGTAAATGTATGTATGTGACGCGACGCCTCACTTAGTCCATAATAGTTTATTAGTCAACACTATTCTTACTTAATTTCACTTAGTAATTTAATTAATTATTCATTTTTTAATTTTAAACTAAAGGTGGAAAACTTCAGGCCGGTCACGTTTTTTTGCACGTCCTTTGCACAATGAATCAACAAAATATTATTACGCTAGGGCCAGATATTTAATATGTTCAGGATCTTGTGTTGCAAAAGGGTGCAATGAAATAATGACAGGTTGATGGACATGGTCCATGTACCTACCCCGCACTAGTATGACTAATGGAATGAAAAATATGATTTATGTTTAGAGTTAACCAACCTTAGTAAATTTTTCATTCTCTTAGTACAACATTATAAGAACTTATTATTATTAAGCTAAAAAACTGCTGGCAAATAGAATCAATCGAATATAAGCTACCAAGTGAATCACTTTCTATTTGCTGCGGTTGAAAGATATTAAGTTAATTAAATTACAAAACGCATGCTTACAAACATATTTTATCAGCCCAAATGATGACAGCATCATTCAACAAGATGAGGTATAATCCAAATAAAATTGTGGGCTCTCAAAAATAAAATGGTTATTACAATTTTCTAGGCGACAAAAAGAAATATTTATAGGAAAAGACCTAAGTCTTGATTAATGAGAATCTTTCTTAAAATGAGAATATTTTATGTAGATGTTTAGTGAAGAGATAGAGACGAGGACGGAAGATTCAGACCAACTACCAACACCAACAACATATCAAAACTTTTCGTTTGTTATTCATTAAAGTTTTGTGCAATGATGAATGTATTGTTGCGCAACAAATTGACCAGTTTCGAACGTAGATGTCTGTAAAAAACTCAATGTCCCATCAAATTAAAATTAAAAACATAAGTTCAGTTTGAATATTACTAGTAAAAGATTCAATGTCAAGTGTGTTTTTGATAAAATATATTGAACTGTTATCTACATTCGAATCACTTGTCACAGATGATTATGTTGGCTAATATCAATGTTTTGAATAGGTGGTCAATAGTCTCAATATGGTATGATGGCAAAGTTTGACAAAGATATGGCTGGGATCATAGATTTATATCGTTAAGGTCGCCAATACTACTATCATATGCAGATATTAATATTTAATGTATTCCCTTTCGGAAAATATGTGCATCTATATCTAAAAAAACGAAACATAATATGGTGTGCAGTACGTTATATTGATAAAGAAAATCCTGCAGACTAAACTTAAATCTTAAGATACATAGTATCATCTTTATGAAAGAATCCAATCTTGTCTTATGTAGCCCATGCATTTTTATTTCTAAAGCTATCAGTGATTTGTTATTTGATAGAAAATAAAATCTGAGGGCATCTACAATGCTAGTTCCTCCAATGAAAATTAATGGAATAGGTTAAATATTACAAATAAATTTGTTTAACATAATAAAGTGTAGATATCGCGCAATTTAAGATCGTTTACAATGCACAATTAACGTCTTCACGTTCAGTTCGTTTCAAATAGTTATATTGCATTTCCTATTTTTATACAAATTTATTTTGATTGTATGTCTGATAATGAAATCGTTATTTTTCAAGTGTATTATTGTAAGATCAACCATTTTTTTCAAACATTAGTTTACCAGCTGGAATTATTTTATATTGTTGTTTGTTCAACAGTTTTTTTTTTGTTTATTTTTATGTGTAAAATAGATGAAGTAGATTTTTTTAAACAGTTACATTGCTGTTTTATTCATAGCTTCTTCCTATAATACCTCCATCATGGAAGAGGGCAGCCACTTCTAAACGCCAGCCCTCTGCTCCCGTTTTTTTTATTCTGCTAATTATAAACGTGACAGTAATTATAATTAAAAAGAAAACGACAAATTGATTCCTTTTCTATTTATTTCGGTTTGATTTTTTTCATTAATAAGATTATATTACAATATAATAATTAATGATAATAATTATTAAAACTACCATTGTGTTATTTAAATATATAACAAAAAAATAATAAAAGAAAACAACAACGGTGCACTGAGCGAGCCGCAAACAATCGCAAACTATATAAACGGGCGGCGGCCGCGCGCACCTTGTCACACCTCTCACAATGTCGCTAACTACCTATCAGAGATAATAAACGTCTATACAATGGTAAAATATAAAAATCATTTAATTACAATTTACATAATACGTGAGCTAGCTACAGTTTGGTACTTCTATATTGTAATAATTATAATAATAAAAAATCTGGCGGGTCGTCCAAGGGTGATAACCTGATAACTAACTCTAGAACAGCTAAGTGGTGGGAGATTAGAACAAGGAAATGTGCGCCTAAGCACTAGACTCTCGCCCTGCGCCGACGCGGCCGCACATACGTCTAATAAATTTAAACTAAAAACATACTTTTGGTATCGTTCCCGCCTCGGGCGCAGAATCGATTGTCAAGAAATAAAAAAATATCCCATCGGAGAAGGACGCTTCGTGGCCGTCAATTCAGTAAAAGAAAACTTTTATGCACCGTACGGTAAGAGTAGGACCTTATTAGTCAGAAGAGGTACAGCATCGGTCTAGCCTAGGTGTTGGAGGCACTGCTTGGTACCGGGTGCGGCCGCGCGGCGGGCGCTACTGCGACACTACGGCGCCTACGTCGAGTACCGACCATCTATTGCACGCAAGCGAAGTTACAGCTTACAATTCAATTCCTTAGTGCTTCGGTTCCAGATTTTTTATGAACTTCAAGAGCGTTGCGATGCACATAGATTTAAAACGTAACAAATGTACATTACATACTTAACGCTGAAAATAAATTAATTTAATTACTTTAACCTATTTACATGACAAACCGTTGACTCGAATGGATAACAGTTCAATCCGCATATAAACCAAATCTTTACTTCAGTTAAATCGTCTTTCAAGTAAATATTAATTTGTGACTTCGTAAATACGTAATTTAATTATTATTATGACTGGATTACTTGACACGTAGTTTAAGAACCTATAATTTTTCTACTTATCCGAAGCATTTTAAGAAGGACTAAATAATTATGCGTTTTGTGATTTCCTTATTTACTATGGTCATCGCTCCGCTCCCACACTGGCCTATAACTATATACAGTGACAAGATGACGAGTCGAGATAGGCTGTGTCTAGAGATTATTGTCATTTGCTTGGTCAGTTCAGGAGAAAAATAGTGAATAGTAGAAGCTACATCAGTTTGAACTTTAGACTCACAGCGCCATCGGGCGTGTCTCCCGGGCGCGTGGCGACTCGACATCGACTCGCGTCGGACGTAGATGGCACCGCGTCGGTTGACTACTCTTGTGAAAACAGCAAAGTTCAGGCCAACGTCATATTTATACCTTTTCACCTAGGTGTCGAGACATCAATTGTGTAAATACGTAATACATGGCTAACAGACAAAAATAATACAAGTCGATCACATCGTGTGATGCTTACAAGCAATGTGATATAGGAAAAGATTATAATTATTAAAGTAAAAAATTACTTCTCAATTATAACATTAACTAAATTTGGATTTTATGACTAAAATCGACGTTAAATTAAATAATATAATCATCTACAGACATGACTGGTTCCTTAGTTCAAAATACAAAAGCGTATCGGGAACTAAATAATGACAAAAATAGCACTTGAGACCTCAGCACCGAGGTCCGTTTGCATCGCATTTCAAATGTACACGAATCGAATTTGCACCTTACAAAATGTAACAAACTATATATAATAGTTAATTATATTATTGTTCATTATATACAAAACGCTGAGCCCCGCGCGTCGCGCCGTATAAGGCAATTCGTTTGCGAGCTAATATAATAGACATATATAATATATTTACAAAACACGTCGGCAGTAAGTTAGTATCAGCACCTGCACATTTGTTAGAGTAAAGCATGTTATAATTTACAATCTAACAACGTAACGTAAACATATTTATGATTCATCGTCGAATCGGTCCGATCGATTTTAACATTAACAGATAAACGTAATAGGCCCAATAAAGAAATACGATCAGTCTGCGAGTTAAATAAATTCAACTTACATTATTATAAGTCATGCAAAATCGTTCCTAAAGTAAAAACTAATGATATGAACATTAAAATTTTGACTATCTAAAATGTTAAATAATAAATAATAGTTGTGTGTGCGCGGCGGCGGGGTCAGTCCTCGCGGCTTCAGTTCACCTAACGTTTGACGTTTTCACAGTACGCCAAATTTTTCTATCTTGGTCTGGTGGTGTATCAAGACGAAAAATTTGCTAAAACCACTATAGAACCTTACGATAAAACTACATATCATACAAGAGTAGATTAAGAATACTAGATTTCATATTTTATTAAACATGCCTTCTACGGTGCCCCGTTCTGTTGATTCTGCGTCGTTGAACGCGTTCGGATGGACGGTCTAATGTGCTAATTTTTTTGTATCGACAATTTTTTAAACATTTTATACTAAAATAAGCGAAATTAAAATTCCTTATGTCTAAGAGATCGTTCGATCAGACATCACTCTGACGAATATAGTAATTATTTAATATACTTCAATCAGCGCGAATTTCAATTATCTTCGTTATCGACAAAGAATTTTCGTTTTTTTAAACATCGCCCGAAGTCTTTGTCAGAACCAACAGAACGAGAGACGTGTTGTGAGTAAAATTACTAATAAAAAAGCGTTTCATTCTCACGTGATTGCATTATCATTAAAACATCATGCTATCGGCACACAAACTCGCGAATAACCTCTTTATTTAACATTATACAAATATATTTTATTTCAACAGCAGTATGTTTCTGGCCGATCGTAGTAATCTCATTTCAGGCGCACACATTAAACGTGTCGACTCTATAATTAAAATAAAAGAAGGGAATACTGTATCAATGGAGTATTTTCGGCGAGACATGGGAACAGTTGTTTCCATCATGTAACCTGTATTTAAATAGTTCCACGTCTTTGGCTAGAACGTAAAACCGTAACATGTCGACGCTCGCCTGGCAGGGGCTAGTACGCCAGAAACACACTGATGGGCCTGCGCAATGGTGGCGACAATTTCGTCAACGATAAAAGCAATATACAAAATATGATCAATTCCAATTCGACGTCGTCACAAAAGTTTTGGATATAAATCCATTTTAAAATTAAATCTTTGGTGGTACACTTCCAACGATTGTACTATCGCCTCGCCACTGCGCATATCGATCGAGCAAATCATCGCCGCCCATTACGCGGAGTGATAATTAATTATGGAGTGCAATAAACTTAATAGTGTAATAGAATAGGAAATGCCCTCCCGAACCTCCGCCGACGACTGAATACTGACGCGCTCGTTTGGAAGACAACATAAAATACGTTAATTACAAATAAAATTTGGCTTCAAGCTCGTGACGCCACGTTAAAGCCTAGTCTCGTCCGCGGGAGGGCAGATACAGTCTCAGTAATTACAATCTGTTTGTGGAATAAGTCTTGCTGTTGCCAAAGTTAGTGACGACGCGACGTTTCGTTGTCAATTTGGTGTATCGTAGCATGTCTTTATTCGTGGTCATGCACTATTTAAAACAGAAAAAGTACACGGATATAAATTAATTGCAAATTTAGTCGATATCTACTAAAAATAAAGTCAAGCTTTTTAAACATGATTTTACTCTGTTATCAGACCGGTGACTGTAGAACAATGTAACTGGTTTATCATAAATAAGCAAGCTACTGTGACGTGAAACGTACGGAGAGCGCGACCTTTAGCAATTGCTACACACAGTTCAGACAGTTTGAAAGTGTACCGTGCGGTGCCGGTACAATACAGACAGAAACTACAAGTTTCTTGGTTTAGTTTCAAGCGACCCTGAATGTGACAACTCTTACCGACTACGCAACGTTAGTAGACTACGCGTTGCTACGTATGCACGTTACACCAATCACAGAATACGTGTAGCAACGTGCCTAACTTACATTAGCCACCGACTACGTGTTGCTACGAACGCACGTTGTTACATCAGTCACCGACTACGCGCTGCTTCGTACGCACGTTACATCAGTAACCGACTACGCCGTAGCAATGTACGCACTATCCGTACGGGTTGAGGCAAGTGTGCGGTCAGACGGCGCGAACGGAGCGGACTTTGGCAACAGCAGGATCGACGCGGCACTAGAGGCTGCCGGCCGGGAAGCTGGCGGACGAGTTGCTGTGCGCCAGCGACAGCATCGACCCCGACAGCGACTGCTCCTCCTCGCCGTAGCCCTCCCGGCTGCCCTCCGCTATCGCCATTGCGCTGGAATAATCAAGATGTTTAACATAACAACTAAATTAAGAACGTTCGTTCAGCCTCTACTGCGTGGATCGTAACGTTACGAATGATGGAAGTGAAGATGAACGGCGAATAGTTGTTAAGTTGAAGGAAAAAATTGTAATAATTTTAATGACAAGTGACGAATAACATCTGAGTCATTCTAGCTTGTAAGTTTGGCTAGGAAATTGATGTGTTAGTCCAAGGCTTTTATTTACTCATTTATCTGTCAAAGGAAGAGTTGTGTAGCACATAAGGCGTAACACGAGTAGAATAGCGAGCGTTTCATAGTGCGTTTGGTGTAAGGCCATGTGTTGAAGCACATGTGGTGTGACACGCATGGTGGCGGGCGAGCGGTACCTGAAGCCGAGGCGCGCGCTCTCGTTGTCGAAGTGGTCGAGTTCCCGCTCGTGCCTCTCGTGCAGCGCCCGCTGCCGCTCCGCGCGGTCCGCCACGAATGCCGCGCACTCGCACTCCATCTGCAAGTTGACACAAATACATCCATTTTATGTTTTGATTATATACAAATATAGTGAACTTACTGACAAATAGCCTCGATAAAATTTTATGGATAGTCGATATACATTCTGTGCAGATCACACGTTTCAAATAGCAGAAGGCGATGCCCCGCTAGTGGATAGTGTGGTAACTCCTGTTTCGTATCGGTTGCGCTGCGCCTCGGCCTGCATCTCGCTCTCGCTCTGGTACACACCACGCATGCGTACCTTCTGCTCGAGCAGCGCGCGACGCACGGCCACGCGGTCCTCGAGCTCGCGCCGCTCGCGGTTGCGCTGCGCCTCGGCCTGCATCTCGCTCTCGCTCTGGTACACACCACGCACGCGTACCTTCTGCTCGAGCAGCGCGCGACGCACGGCCACGCGGTCCTCGAGCTCGCGCCGCTCGCGGTTGCGCTGCGCCTCGGCCTGCATCTCGCTCTCGCTCTGGTACACACCACGCATGCGTACCTTCTGCTCGAGCAGCGCGCGACGCACGGCCACGCGGTCCTCGAGCTCGCGCCGCTCGCGGTTGCGCTGCGCCTCGGCCTGCATCTCGCTCTCGCTCTGGTACACACCACGCACGCGTACCTTCTGCTCGAGCAGCGCGCGACGCACGGCCACGCGGTCCTCGAGCTCGCGCCGCTCGCGGTTGCGCTGCGCCTCGGCCTGCATCTCGCTCTCGCTCTGGTACACACCACGCATGCGTACCTTCTGCTCGAGCAGCGCGCGACGCACGGCCACGCGGTCCTCGAGCTCGCGCCGCTCGCGGTTGCGCTGCGCCTCGGCCTGCATCTCGCTCTCGCTCTGGTACACACCACGCATGCGTACCTTCTGCTCGAGCAGCGCGCGACGCACGGCCACGCGGTCCTCGAGCTCGCGCCGCTCGCGGTTGCGCTGCGCCTCGGCCTGCATCTCGCTCTCGCTCTGGTACACACCACGCATGCGTACCTTCTGCTCGAGCAGCGCGCGACGCACGGCCACGCGGTCCTCGAGCTCGCGCCGCTCGCGGTTGCGCTGCGCCTCGGCCTGCATCTCGCTCTCGCTCTGGTACACACCACGCATGCGTACCTTCTGCTCGAGCAGCGCGCGACGCACGGCCACGCGGTCCTCGAGCTCGCGCCGCTCGCGGTTGCGCTGCGCCTCGGCCTGCATCTTGCTCTTGCTCTGGTACGCCGTCAGCATGTCCAGCTCGTGCTCCAGCTGCATCTTCAGCTGCTGGCACTCCATCTGTAACCACACACGAACCGTTAAAAATCTCTTGCTCCCTCCAACTCAGCAGCACCTCGCATCCTGCTATTATTTTAATCGATCGACAGCATTTCGGCGTATCAGCTCCATGCTTTGAATACCTGTAGTGTATGCAACTAGGGATCAAGAGTCATAACGATAAGGGTGTTACCACACTAATCTTCACTAAATGTTGATCGACTTCCTCGACTCGAATCCTATCGCAACTTTAATTGATCGACGCCATCGACGGACACCAGTCGACTTACCAATCGATCGATTGCTGATCGATGACACAGGTCGACGTTGATCGCTTGACGAAACAGCTCGATCGACGTCGACTATTCCATTCTACCATCGATCGATGGCGTCGATCGACGATCGATCGATTGGTGTGGTAACACCCTAAAAGATAACAAAAATAAAAGAAACGCAAAAATTTGGGTCTGTAGACGATCTTTGTCAACACCTATTCGTAGTAAGAAGAGCACATCGAATAAAACTATCGCCCGCTATAAACGCACGTAAGAACGTGCGCACGTGAAGATGGCATAACACATTTTAACAATATATAATTTCCAGCATTCTTAAACAGCATTCACAACTTTTAATAAAAAACCCAGTACCATTATCAGATTAGTAAAAAAAGCCCATTACTACAGTACAGTAGGACTCACCATCTGGCTTTCATCCAATCTGACGGTCTGCTTCTGCAGCATCTCCGTGATGCTCTGGTCGTACTGCTCGCCCAGTAATACCAGCTTACGCCGTTTTTCGTCTTTTAGTTTTTTGATCACTTCCTTCTGTGCTTCCTGGAATAGAAACCGAAACATTGTTAACATTGATGCCCATTTTAAGAAAGAAATAAATTTAAAAAAAGTCTTATTAAAACTAAGAAACATGTGACAAGGAGTCACACTAATATTATAAATGAGAAAGATTCCTTTTCTTTTTCAATCACGCTAAAACTTTTGAACGGATTTTGATGAAATTTAGTATAGATCCTGACATAGGTGGGAGGATATTCTTTTCCCGATTAAACGCTCCCATGGGATAAAATTGGAATTTAAATAATTGTACGAGGAAAAAGTTAAAATAATTTGGTACAGATTGGTTAAGTTATAAAAAGTATGTAAGAGCATTGTTTTCCATCTGGATGTTGCGATACACACCTTGGCGGTCATCTGCAATATCTGCGCCTTCAAAGCCTTGTACTGGCGCGTCTGTATCTTGCACGTCTCCCGGAACTGCTTCCGAATCTGCATCTCTTTTTGCTGTAAAAAAAAAAACATCATACAGAGCGTAATTATTACTCATACTATAATTAGGTTCTGAATATTTTCTCTCAGCCTGCCAGTAACTATACAGTGTCGCCACATCTTCCTCACTTTCAAAGTTAGAACTTAAGCTTCGAATAAAGTTTTGAATCCACCAGCGACACGTCGACGAGCGAGTTATTTAGTTCTACCCAAAACGCGCACAAATTACGGCAAGCGAATGTTAACATTTGAAGGAGCACAGCTGTTTAACAAACTACCTCCGGAAATAAGAAATGCGGACTCATTGAATGCATTCAAAGCGAAACTTACCGAATATGTTTTTGAAGTTATAAACCTAATCCAGCAGGGGACTTGATGATACAATCTGTCAAAAACCTTCAATCGATTTTCAACTTTATGCCCGACTCTTTAAGTTCAAAATCAATTGAATAATTTAGACAGTGCGGTAGTGTTATGGTACCGATCGAGCATACCTTGAGGCTCTTGGGCTGCTGCTTGAGCTGCAGCGCGTGCTTCTTGCGCAGCTCGTGCTCGGCGCGCTGCATGTACTCGCGCTGGTTGGCCAGCTCCGTCGCGTGCTGGTTCGACAGCTGCTCCTCTCTGGGAACACAGACATACACGCTTAGTACAACAACACTATAATAAGGTGGAGACTTATAATTAGCATATAAGGATTCATTGTAACACTTACATTTGTTATTTTAGCTGTTAGTCTTCCAAATAAATATAAATAAATAAATAAATAATACACGATTATATACCACATGCTATTATATAATGACTGTACGCCATCGGTTTAATCGGGAATTAGATTGCATCGCGGGATCCCGTATCACGATCTGCGCGATGTGGTGGGCCCCGGGAAAGAAGTATAAAACAATAAAAAGTCCACTGCGACCTGATTTAGCACACAACCGATACCCCCATCTCGCCGCGTGCACGAGGCAGGGTACTCAACAGGCCTTGTAGAATGTATCAGAAACTGTATTGAGTAGACCCCTCTTTCCCACTGGGCACAGTGGGCAATGGTATTACTGAGAGCACAAAAACAGGTTCGCAGTATGATCATGGAGCTAGCAGTAGCTACGCGATGACTGTGGACGAGCCGTACTCACTTATAGGTTAGAGCACAAGCTCGGGCGCTGTCACGTAATTCCAAACATATTGAATAGTAGGCATGTGTAGACGAACCAGCACCCGCGCTCCCGAGTTCGTACGTGAACCAGTAAAGTTGGCTCACCTAAGCGCGTGCACGCCCTTCTGCTGCCGGTACTCGAGCTCCTGCGTCTTCTCGTGGTGCCGCAGCAGCATCGCGTGCGCCTGCTCCAGCTGCTGCTGCCGCTTGTTCAGCTCCTGGAATACAACATGCCATTCAAAAAATTGTACTTATATTATGTGAAAGTTTGTTTGTCAATCACGCTGAAACTTATCAACGGATTTTGATAAAACTTGGGTACATGGCATGGACTGACTTAGGAGATAGGGTTATTTTTATCCAGATATGCTCCCATGGGATACAACAGGAATTTTGAAAATACCACGCGGGCAAAGCCGCGGGAAAAATCTAGTGCTAAATAAAATTCATCGTCTTGTTATATTTTTACTGACGATTCCATTCCGTTTATTATGCAGCGGTCACTAACCTGCCCAAAATCGTCATCGTAAGCGTAGTCGCGTCGTACGAATGTATGACCTACACTAAGAGTAAGGGAACAGGAAGTGCACCTCTACTTGCGCACGTATTTGTGCCATATACATACGTATATATGCGTAGCTGGCTTGGCAGACGCAGACGGAGCCGAGAAACAGTATAGACAAAAATTGTTTGTACTGTATGTAATTTTTATTTATAAATTGTTAATTATAAACAAAGGAAAATTCAAACCGGGCAAGCGCACTAACCATTGTGACACTTTGTACTGCTTCTACGCCCGGAGCACAAGCGCTATTGTTTACCATGAAGTTCGGCTGACTGCACATGGGTCAGCGAGTGTAAGTGTGTGTGTAGATGTTCCCGATGCGCGTACCTCTCTGAGCAGCTCCTGCTCCTTGTGGTGCAGCGCGAGCATGCGGCGGCGGCGGAAGCGACGCAGCTCCAGCTCCAGGTACTCGCGCTGCGACCGCACCAGCCGCGCCTCCTCCGCCGCCTCCGCTTGCTTCATGTTGTCCTTCTGCGACCTGAGGGTGGAACGTGATGTCATGAAGATCGAAGGCTTTTCGTTCGTGTTGTAACTAAACGACTATATTTAATAACTTAGTTTTATTTGAACAGAATAAATGCACATTACAGCAAAGATAGCGCAGAACGGGTCAACAACAGTTCGAGATAAAAATAAGATTAACGTATAACGTAAAGTATCGGGCGGTCTTACTGTGACTGCCAGTGTGGTGACTTCGTCTAACACCCCCTCGAGGCCTACGACCAGCAGTGGGCTGCGGCAGACTTGATGCCGAGAATGTTTATAATAAAACATTCTCGCAGCCACCCGCTTCGCGGTCTCCCACAGAGCTAGTTTGCAACGCGACTTACAGTTTCGCAAAGTATATTCGCGACTTACAGTTTAGCAAGGCCAAAGTTCGGACGGGCGTGGACGAGCCCATGCTCGGGCGTGCTATTCCCACGTCCTAGAATGGGCCTCATTGAAAACCAGCAATGACTGTTAATTAGTACGAGTCGCATCTGTCTCAATCACCCAAATGCGGTACACCTACCCGAAAAATATAAGAAAAAAATTCAACAGTCATTAATCGTCTTGGGTAGTGAACCCGTTAAATGGTTCAAACAATCGGGCTACATTTCGTACGTTCGAAAAATAAAAATACTTTACAACTAAACCTTCTAAACCATAAATAATCAAACTAAAACTCACTGCAACGTAGCATCGCGCTGTCTCTTCGGCGTAGCGTCGTCCATGCTGAGTTCCTTTTTCCACCTCTCCTTGTTCGCCTTGTACTCGCGCTTGCGCTGCGTCTCGAACGCCTTGCGCTCCTGCTCCTGCCGCGCGCTGATGTCCTTCATCAGCTTCTTCTCCGCCGCGGCGTTCTGCTTCTGCTTGCGTTCTAGCTCCTGGCCGTGCTTCGTCTGCGGATGAAGGGTTATGCCGGTGATAAGGATGGTTACAAAGCTTTGTAGAAGCACTATAGGCGCTTTAGTACCTTGGACTGCTGTAGTCTTCGGAGAACTGTGGTAAAAAATACTTTTTCTTATTGCATTTGTTGTCTTAGGAAACTAAGCCGAAGCACACTCTCCCCGAGTGCGGCACAAGAGTGGTGCGCGAACCATATCAAGCGCGTAGCTCGTGAGCGCGTGAGCTACAGATTCGCGGTGCGATTCGTCTGGGCGGGAGCGACCCTGTACCCAGGAAAGCTTCCACAGATCACTCCCTTAACCGGGGTAACAGGAGGTCCTCTGAGAATGGCGGTAGCTCGCCGAGCAAGGAATCTTCTGATGTCTGCCAACCACCGCGTTGTGAAGGGGCACCGCAGGGTTTAACGTGTTCAACCCTGAGTCCATGCACTAGTATTTTTATTTTATTATTGATAGGTATACCACGCAGGGCATACCTGCAGCCGCTCCAGCTCGCGGGACAGCTGCTGCAGCAGCGCGTCGTACTCGCGGTCGAGCTGCGCCTTGTGCGCGTCCACGTCCGCCTTGCAGCGCTCCTCCAGCTTCAGCAGCGCCGCCTGAGTCCATGCACTAGTACATCACGCAGGGCATACCTGCAGCCGCTCCAGCTCGCGGGACAGCTGCTGCAGCAGCGCGTCGTACTCGCGGTCGAGCTGCGCCTTGTGCGCGTCCACGTCCGCCTTGCAGCGCTCCTCCAGCTTCAGCAGCGCCGCCTGAGTCCATGCACTAGTACATCACGCAGGGCATACCTGCAGCCGCTCCAGCTCGCGGGACAGCTGCTGCAGCAGCGCGTCGTACTCGCGGTCGAGCTGCGCCTTGTGCGCGTCCACGTCCGCCTTGCAGCGCTCCTCCAGCTTCAGCAGCGCCGCCTGAGTCCATGCACTAGTACATCACGCAGGGCATACCTGCAGCCGCTCCAGCTCGCGGGACAGCTGCTGCAGCAGCGCGTCGTACTCGCGGTCGAGCTGCGCCTTGTGCGCGTCCACGTCCGCCTTGCAGCGCTCCTCCAGCTTCAGCAGCGCCGCCTGAGTCCATGCACTAGTACATCACGCAGGGCATACCTGCAGCCGCTCCAGCTCGCGGGACAGCTGCTGCAGCAGCGCGTCGTACTCGCGGTCGAGCTGCGCCTTGTGCGCGTCCACGTCCGCCTTGCAGCGCTCCTCCAGCTTCAGCAGCGCCGCCTGAGTCCATGCACTAGTACATCACGCAGGGCATACCTGCAGCCGCTCCAGCTCGCGGGACAGCTGCTGCAGCAGCGCGTCGTACTCGCGGTCGAGCTGCGCCTTGTGCGCGTCCACGTCCGCCTTGCAGCGCTCCTCCAGCTTCAGCAGCGCCGCCTGAGTCCATGCACTAGTACATCACGCAGGGCATACCTGCAGCCGCTCCAGCTCGCGGGACAGCTGCTGCAGCAGCGCGTCGTACTCGCGGTCGAGCTGCGCCTTGTGCGCGTCCACGTCCGCCTTGCAGCGCTCCTCCAGCTTCAGCAGCGCCGCCTGAGTCCATGCACTAGTACATCACGCAGGGCATACCTGCAGCCGCTCCAGCTCGCGGGACAGCTGCTGCAGCAGCGCGTCGTACTCGCGGTCGAGCTGCGCCTTGTGCGCGTCCACGTCCGCCTTGCAGCGCTCCTCCAGCTTCAGCAGCGCCGCCTGAGTCCATGCACTAGTACATCACGCAGGGCATACCTGCAGCCGCTCCAGCTCGCGGGACAGCTGCTGCAGCAGCGCGTCGTACTCGCGGTCGAGCTGCGCCTTGTGCGCGTCCACGTCCGCCTTGCAGCGCTCCTCCAGCTTCAGCAGCGCCGCCTGAGTCCATGCACTAGTACATCACGCAGGGCATACCTGCAGCCGCTCCAGCTCGCGGGACAGCTGCTGCAGCAGCGCGTCGTACTCGCGGTCGAGCTGCGCCTTGTGCGCGTCCACGTCCGCCTTGCAGCGCTCCTCCAGCTTCAGCAGCGCCGCCTGAGTCCATGCACTAGTACATCACGCAGGGCATACCTGCAGCCGCTCCAGCTCGCGGGACAGCTGCTGCAGCAGCGCGTCGTACTCGCGGTCGAGCTGCGCCTTGTGCGCGTCCACGTCCGCCTTGCAGCGCTCCTCCAGCTTCAGCAGCGCCGCCTGAGTCCATGCACTAGTACATCACGCAGGGCATACCTGCAGCCGCTCCAGCTCGCGGGACAGCTGCTGCAGCAGCGCGTCGTACTCGCGGTCGAGCTGCGCCTTGTGCGCGTCCACGTCCGCCTTGCAGCGCTCCTCCAGCTTCAGCAGCGCCGCCTGAGTCCATGCACTAGTACATCACGCAGGGCATACCTGCAGCCGCTCCAGCTCGCGGGACAGCTGCTGCAGCAGCGCGTCGTACTCGCGGTCGAGCTGCGCCTTGTGCGCGTCCACGTCCGCCTTGCAGCGCTCCTCCAGCTTCAGCAGCGCCGCCTGAGTCCATGCACTAGTACATCACGCAGGGCATACCTGCAGCCGCTCCAGCTCGCGGGACAGCTGCTGCAGCAGCGCGTCGTACTCGCGGTCGAGCTGCGCCTTGTGCGCGTCCACGTCCGCCTTGCAGCGCTCCTCCAGCTTCAGCAGCGCCGCCTGAGTCCATGCACTAGTACATCACGCAGGGCATACCTGCAGCCGCTCCAGCTCGCGGGACAGCTGCTGCAGCAGCGCGTCGTACTCGCGGTCGAGCTGCGCCTTGTGCGCGTCCACGTCCGCCTTGCAGCGCTCCTCCAGCTTCAGCAGCGCCGCCTGAGTCCATGCACTAGTACATCACGCAGGGCATACCTGCAGCCGCTCCAGCTCGCGGGACAGCTGCTGCAGCAGCGCGTCGTACTCGCGGTCGAGCTGCGCCTTGTGCGCGTCCACGTCCGCCTTGCAGCGCTCCTCCAGCTTCAGCAGCGCCGCCTGAGTCCATGCACTAGTACATCACGCAGGGCATACCTTTTTTTTTTTTTTTTTTTTTTTTTTTTTTTTTTTTTTTTTTTTTTTTTTTTTTTCGTTGGAGAATGCCTTGACGCACCATGACACCGCGGGACCAGCGTAGCCCGCGGCCGTGTGTGGGGCTCGAGCGTATGAAAAACTACGCCCCCTACCCACTAAACTCCAACGGTTTCCCCTTCGCTCGTATGGGGACGGATCGCTGCCAGCCGCCGAGGGGCGGCTTATGTTCGACCCGTCCGCTGAGCGCCCCGGCCTGATGCGGTAGGCCGGGGGTGACGCCTCAGGAGGACCACCCGAGAAACTAGGTGGTCCCCAGACATGGCTCGGTAACCTTGTGCAATGCGCGGGTTGGGGAGCTACCCCCCCGCGCGGGTTACCCTACACAGGCCTAGAGGGGACGCACGTGAGCGCGCCTCCTCCGGCCCGGCCGTCTACGTCGGAGCGGAGCGGAAGAAGGATCCTCCTCCCGCTCGCGCTCCCTTGCCTCCTTCTGCGAGATGACGAGTTCGCAGAAGGAGGCGGCCGCCTCCCACGCTCTACGACTGGCGACCATGGACTGAACCATGGCCGGCAGCGTGAGGTGTCCCCCGCCTAGCGCCGCGATTAGGTCGCGGCGCTCGTGTCGCCAGGCCGGGCACTCTTCGAGTGTGTGCTCGGCCGTATCGTCGGGAGCGCCGCAGTGATGACACAGCGGCAGTAACTCCCGACGGGCGACACGGTGCAGGTAGTGGCCGAAACAACCGTGTCCGGTCAGTACCTGCACCAGGCGGTAGGTGAGGCGGCCGTGCCGGCGCTCCACCCATCCTCTCAACACCGGACGAATTGCATCGATCGTCCGGTGGCCGGCACTCGGGGCTCGGAGAGCCTCCGCCCAAGCGGCTAGGGCCTCCTCCCTAGCCTGGGCACGACCCAGCGCCACCTCCTCCAGGCTGGGCCGCTCCCCTCGCAATCGTGCCGCGACCCGAATTCGATGCACGTGGGACAGAACCACGGCATCGAATTCCCACGGGGTGGTGCCTGCCAGAACGCAGGCGGCCCCGTGGCTGACCGTGCGATATGCTCGCACGGCCCGGGTCGCGATGACCCTCTGCGGTTGGCGCAAGAGGGCCTTGAGCGAGGGGGAGAGGCTCTCCGCCCACACAGGGGCTCCGTAGAGTGCCATCGACCTGACCACCATATGGTACAGGCGACGGCACTTCCACCCTGGTCCCCCCGTGTTCGGGAGGACCCGTCCGAGGGCTGCCGCGGCGGCGCACAGCCTTGGAGCGAGGAGCTTAAAGTGCTCCTCGAAACTCCAGCGGGGGTCGAGTGTCAGGCCGAGGTACTTGAGATGCGCCTCGACCGGGACGTCGACCCCCTCCACTCGGACGTGGAGCCCCTGCGGGATCCTGCGTCGTGGGGCGCGGAAAGGCATGGCCTTGGTCTTCTCCAAGGCCACGCGCAACCCCAACCTGCGGATACGCCGGACGACGGATGTTGTGTCGTCCGACGCGAGTTGGACCGCATCGTCCCAACTCCTCGCTCTCGCCGCGACAAGGGTGTCGTCCGCAAAGCAGATGACATCCGTGTCGGGCGAGAGGGATCCGCGCAGGACCCAGTCGTACCCCAGGTTCCAGAGGAGGGGACCGAGTACGGAACCCTGGGGTACGCCCGCCGCCATGGGCCACCGCTGGACGCGGCCCTCCGCATCCTCGTACAGGACTACCCGATTTCTCAGGTAGTCGCTGACGATGGCGCGGAGGTAGAGGGGCACCCGGTGATAATTGAGCGCCGCCTCTATGCACTCGTAGGGGAGGCTGTTGAATGCGTTCGCGATGTCAAGAGACACCGCGACAACAACCTCCCGCCGTGCTGTGGCCGCCTCGGTCCATTCCTTCAGGCGGCCAACCGCGTCCATGGTGGACCTTCCGGCCCGGAAGCCGTACTGGCACTCGGCCAAGTTCGGCCCCGGGCCCCCCAAGTGCTCCTGGATCCGGGAGGCGAGGATTTTCTCGAAGAATTTCCCCGCCTCGTCCAGGAGCACGATCGGCCGATAGCCGGACGGGCTGTCGGCGGGGCGGTTGCTCTTACGGAGCAAGACGAGCCGCCCCGCCTTCCACCGGCTTGGGAAGCGGTTCGTGGCGATGCAAGTGTCAAGCACCGCCCGAAACCGCTCCTCCAGGGGTCCCGTCGCAAGGGCCAGAACCTTGGACGGTACCCCGTCCGGCCCCGGCGCTTTCTTTTTCAGCCGGAGCCGAAACTTCCCGGCCTCGAACTCCTCGTCCGAGACCGGGGGCCCGTCTGCCCACGACGCTGGACTATCCCCCCCAGCCGACATTTCTGGGGGGGTGAAGGGTCCCGGATTCGGGAACATACCTGCAGCCGCTCCAGCTCGCGGGACAGCTGCTGCAGCAGCGCGTCGTACTCGCGGTCGAGCTGCGCCTTGTGCGCGTCCACGTCCGCCTTGCAGCGCTCCTCCAGCTTCAGCAGCGCCGCCTGAGTCCATGCACTAGTACATCACGCAGGGCATACCTGCAGCCGCTCCAGCTCGCGGGACAGCTGCTGCAGCAGCGCGTCGTACTCGCGGTCGAGCTGCGCCTTGTGCGCGTCCACGTCCGCCTTGCAGCGCTCCTCCAGCTTCAGCAGCGCCGCCTGAGTCCATGCACTAGTACATCACGCAGGGCATACCTGCAGCCGCTCCAGCTCGCGGGACAGCTGCTGCAGCAGCGCGTCGTACTCGCGGTCGAGCTGCGCCTTGTGCGCGTCCACGTCCGCCTTGCAGCGCTCCTCCAGCTTCAGCAGCGCCGCCTGAGTCCATGCACTAGTACATCACGCAGGGCATACCTGCAGCCGCTCCAGCTCGCGGGACAGCTGCTGCAGCAGCGCGTCGTACTCGCGGTCGAGCTGCGCCTTGTGCGCGTCCACGTCCGCCTTGCAGCGCTCCTCCAGCTTCAGCAGCGCCGCCTGAGTCCATGCACTAGTACATCACGCAGGGCATACCTGCAGCCGCTCCAGCTCGCGGGACAGCTGCTGCAGCAGCGCGTCGTACTCGCGGTCGAGCTGCGCCTTGTGCGCGTCCACGTCCGCCTTGCAGCGCTCCTCCAGCTTCAGCAGCGCCGCCTGAGTCCATGCACTAGTACATCACGCAGGGCATACCTGCAGCCGCTCCAGCTCGCGGGACAGCTGCTGCAGCAGCGCGTCGTACTCGCGGTCGAGCTGCGCCTTGTGCGCGTCCACGTCCGCCTTGCAGCGCTCCTCCAGCTTCAGCAGCGCCGCCTGAGTCCATGCACTAGTACATCACGCAGGGCATACCTGCAGCCGCTCCAGCTCGCGGGACAGCTGCTGCAGCAGCGCGTCGTACTCGCGGTCGAGCTGCGCCTTGTGCGCGTCCACGTCCGCCTTGCAGCGCTCCTCCAGCTTCAGCAGCGCCGCCTGAGTCCATGCACTAGTACATCACGCAGGGCATACCTGCAGCCGCTCCAGCTCGCGGGACAGCTGCTGCAGCAGCGCGTCGTACTCGCGGTCGAGCTGCGCCTTGTGCGCGTCCACGTCCGCCTTGCAGCGCTCCTCCAGCTTCAGCAGCGCCGCCTGAGTCCATGCACTAGTACATCACGCAGGGCATACCTGCAGCCGCTCCAGCTCGCGGGACAGCTGCTGCAGCAGCGCGTCGTACTCGCGGTCGAGCTGCGCCTTGTGCGCGTCCACGTCCGCCTTGCAGCGCTCCTCCAGCTTCAGCAGCGCCGCCTGAGTCCATGCACTAGTACATCACGCAGGGCATACCTGCAGCCGCTCCAGCTCGCGGGACAGCTGCTGCAGCAGCGCGTCGTACTCGCGGTCGAGCTGCGCCTTGTGCGCGTCCACGTCCGCCTTGCAGCGCTCCTCCAGCTTCAGCAGCGCCGCCTGAGTCCATGCACTAGTACATCACGCAGGGCATACCTGCAGCCGCTCCAGCTCGCGGGACAGCTGCTGCAGCAGCGCGTCGTACTCGCGGTCGAGCTGCGCCTTGTGCGCGTCCACGTCCGCCTTGCAGCGCTCCTCCAGCTTCAGCAGCGCCGCCTGAGTCCATGCACTAGTACATCACGCAGGGCATACCTGCAGCCGCTCCAGCTCGCGGGACAGCTGCTGCAGCAGCGCGTCGTACTCGCGGTCGAGCTGCGCCTTGTGCGCGTCCACGTCCGCCTTGCAGCGCTCCTCCAGCTTCAGCAGCGCCGCCTGAGTCCATGCACTAGTACATCACGCAGGGCATACCTGCAGCCGCTCCAGCTCGCGGGACAGCTGCTGCAGCAGCGCGTCGTACTCGCGGTCGAGCTGCGCCTTGTGCGCGTCCACGTCCGCCTTGCAGCGCTCCTCCAGCTTCAGCAGCGCCGCCTGAGTCCATGCACTAGTACATCACGCAGGGCATACCTGCAGCCGCTCCAGCTCGCGGGACAGCTGCTGCAGCAGCGCGTCGTACTCGCGGTCGAGCTGCGCCTTGTGCGCGTCCACGTCCGCCTTGCAGCGCTCCTCCAGCTTCAGCAGCGCCGCCTGAGTCCATGCACTAGTACATCACGCAGGGCATACCTGCAGCCGCTCCAGCTCGCGGGACAGCTGCTGCAGCAGCGCGTCGTACTCGCGGTCGAGCTGCGCCTTGTGCGCGTCCACGTCCGCCTTGCAGCGCTCCTCCAGCTTCAGCAGCGCCGCCTGAGTCCATGCACTAGTACATCACGCAGGGCATACCTGCAGCCGCTCCAGCTCGCGGGACAGCTGCTGCAGCAGCGCGTCGTACTCGCGGTCGAGCTGCGCCTTGTGCGCGTCCACGTCCGCCTTGCAGCGCTCCTCCAGCTTCAGCAGCGCCGCCTGAGTCCATGCACTAGTACATCACGCAGGGCATACCTGCAGCCGCTCCAGCTCGCGGGACAGCTGCTGCAGCAGCGCGTCGTACTCGCGGTCGAGCTGCGCCTTGTGCGCGTCCACGTCCGCCTTGCAGCGCTCCTCCAGCTTCAGCAGCGCCGCCTGAGTCCATGCACTAGTACATCACGCAGGGCATACCTGCAGCCGCTCCAGCTCGCGGGACAGCTGCTGCAGCAGCGCGTCGTACTCGCGGTCGAGCTGCGCCTTGTGCGCGTCCACGTCCGCCTTGCAGCGCTCCTCCAGCTTCAGCAGCGCCGCCTGAGTCCATGCACTAGTACATCACGCAGGGCATACCTGCAGCCGCTCCAGCTCGCGGGACAGCTGCTGCAGCAGCGCGTCGTACTCGCGGTCGAGCTGCGCCTTGTGCGCGTCCACGTCCGCCTTGCAGCGCTCCTCCAGCTTCAGCAGCGCCGCCTGAGTCCATGCACTAGTACATCACGCAGGGCATACCTGCAGCCGCTCCAGCTCGCGGGACAGCTGCTGCAGCAGCGCGTCGTACTCGCGGTCGAGCTGCGCCTTGTGCGCGTCCACGTCCGCCTTGCAGCGCTCCTCCAGCTTCAGCAGCGCCGCCTGAGTCCATGCACTAGTACATCACGCAGGGCATACCTGCAGCCGCTCCAGCTCGCGGGACAGCTGCTGCAGCAGCGCGTCGTACTCGCGGTCGAGCTGCGCCTTGTGCGCGTCCACGTCCGCCTTGCAGCGCTCCTCCAGCTTCAGCAGCGCCGCCTGAGTCCATGCACTAGTACATCACGCAGGGCATACCTGCAGCCGCTCCAGCTCGCGGGACAGCTGCTGCAGCAGCGCGTCGTACTCGCGGTCGAGCTGCGCCTTGTGCGCGTCCACGTCCGCCTTGCAGCGCTCCTCCAGCTTCAGCAGCGCCGCCTGAGTCCATGCACTAGTACATCACGCAGGGCATACCTGCAGCCGCTCCAGCTCGCGGGACAGCTGCTGCAGCAGCGCGTCGTACTCGCGGTCGAGCTGCGCCTTGTGCGCGTCCACGTCCGCCTTGCAGCGCTCCTCCAGCTTTAGCAGCGCGGCCTGGTGCTCGCGACGCATGCGCTTGTACCCCGACATTTGCTCGTGCATCTCCTGGAACGAATACACGCTCGTGTGAGACTTAGCTGTAGGTGTACATCTAATGAAAATGTGAGTGGACTTTGTAATCAACTTCAGGAACTTAAAAAGTATTATGAGGCTCAGACATTAATAACAGTAGTCTATAAGTGTAATTTCCGTATAAATAATTATTTATTCCAGTTTAACTTGTACATTGATAAAATACATACCTGGTTGTGCTCCTTTTGCTGTTTCGTTACGATGCTAGTTGTTCGTATGGTAGCAAAGTTGTTGGCTCCATGCTCGGATACTAGCGACATCGCTGCCGATACGTTGTTGCTTATGCCTACAAAAATTAATCAAGCTCAGTAAAAAAATATAGCGGTCAAAATAGTAAAGGTAAAAAAAATTAAGAACTTTTACAAGGCACGTAACCACCTCTATTTAATGTGTTAGCCGGACGCGAACACGGTCAAAGTTCGTGCACGTCCGGCCGATGTAATACCGACGCGTACTGCACGAGTTGATACACGTCCAGTACGCAACTACATTGTTGGACAGTATCACTGTATACTCACTGCGCGCGGTCTGCCTGCGCTGCGTGTTGCGGTTATCGTCGCCGGCCTCGCGGTCCCGCTCGCGCTCGCGCTCGGCGTCGCGGTCGGCACGCTCGGCGGCCCGCTGCCACGCAGGCGGCGCGTTCACGTACTCGCGGTAGTCCGCCGCCGCCCGCTCGCGCTCCCGCTCCCGCTGCGCCTCGCGGATCGCGTCGCGGTTCGCGTAGTCGTCGCCGTAGTCGTCGCAGAGCGAGTCGCGGTTCGCGTACTCCCGCACAGCGTCGCGGTTCACGTAGTCGTCGTGCGCGCCCGGCAGAGGGCTCTCGCTCTCTCTGCGTACGAAACACCAACATGAGAAAAGCCGGTGGAGGCGCCCGCGCGGCTTGCTGCGGACGCTTCTGAAATCAAGGGTGCGGGCTAGTGCGTGCGTGCGCGTGCGAGCGTGCCCAGTGCCACTTGCGACTGTCGAGTGCATTACTTTATATATTACATAAATAAAAAGCTTAAGTTCATTCTCGTCTACAGAAATATAGGCATACAATTAACTTTAAAAATATATGCCTTCATCGGAATTGAAAATAAATAAAAATATACAATCAAGTTACATTTCTACTACAAAAACATGCAAAGATAGTAGGTATTCAATCCCCATTAACAATTTACGATTTTAAATTATAAAAGAATCATCAACATCTTTAATTTTTTTTACTTAAGCATTTCAGCAGTGCAATTCAACAAATACTGTATAGAAAACTACAAAAAAATAAATGCAAAGGCATAGGTATATAATCCCCAGACGCAAATATAAATTAAATATAAATATGCAAGCGACACCAAACTACTTTTCTACAACATACTACTAATATTGCATTCTACAAACTACATTGTGCGATAAATGATGCACACTCACCTCGCCGAATGCGTGGAGTGTTGGTGGTTATGATGCTGGAATGGTTGCTGCTGTGGGTGTTGGCTGTGATGGTTTGCATTCAACTGTGGAAACAGACATTACATTTTATTATACTTGCCACTTTAATCACTGAATAGCTATATTTATGGGTAGAAATATCGTATAAATAAAACAGTTCAAACAGACACGACAACTTCACATGAATTTGAAAAAGAAAAGAAACGTTTGGCACTGCCAATACACTAATAATGCTGTGTAAATTACTACAGATTAGTATCTGTAGTAATAATTGCTGCTGTGCACTTTTTACCAAACATATAATTTGTTGTTTGAAAGTGCCATTCCATGGGGCTGTTGTAAATGGCATTCTTACATACCTAACATTCTTTAGGTATTAGATTAGATACTAATATGTTAAATTCAGACGCCGCCATCCTGTGTTCGATTCCCGGATCGGGCAACTTTGTGTTGTCTTTGCTGAACACAGCATAGGTTTGTGATCACCAACCAGCATTTGGCAAGCATGGTGATTAAAAAACAAACACCAAAATCTTTGTAACGAAAACATGATTTAAAATGACGGAGGCAATTGCCCTGTTGTGGGAAATTAATAGACTGATAAAAGAAATCAACTTAATCAGTATAAAAAAAGGAATTAGCCACACAGCGATCCAAAGTGACTCATGACCGCCAAAAAAAAATCAACAAAAAAGAACACAAAAAATAAAGATATACCGGACTAACAGGATGCGGTCGCCGCCGCAGACTGCCGGACGACGAGCTCTGGCTGGACGCGCCCGCCGCGCTGTGCTCCGACGTCGCCGAGTTAGACTTGGAGCTGTCGCCGCCGGACCGCTCCTCCGTCGTCTCCTCGCTGTCGCCTGGGAGAACGAGTCATACATTTTGTATATTAATTTCAAGCATTTTTACATGCTAATAATACATTTATCTATCATTTTTAAAATTATAAACAAGGATTGCAAGATCGCTAGGTTCGATTCCCGCCTGGGCCACCTGAGATGGGATGTTTTTTTATTTGTTTACAATTTTAACAAGTTATCCATAAATAAACTATAATTCACAACATTGATCCGACGCCGTGTTAAGGAGCTTAAACACTACCATACATTTAACTGACTGGGATCAAACTTGGCTCAAACCTAAACAACATTGTTACTTACCGATCGCGCTCTTGTTATCCGCGTCGACCATCATACAGTTGAGGATGTCGAGGTACTCGACCTCGACTCGTCGAATACTCGACCTCATACATATGAGGTCGACGAGCACGTTGGCCGACCACCTCCGCGAGATAAAGTGGTTCCAGAGCAGAATGGTCGACCGAGTACGTTAGGCGACCACATTTACTAAGCACCAATACACACATTCCACTTACCGATCGCGCTCTCATTATCAGCGTCAACCATCAGAATCTTCTTCATCTTCCTGTAGTTGAGGTTGTCGAGGTCCCTCACTGCCGCTTTTGTCCGTTGTATGAGGTCGACGAGCACGTTGGGCGATCGCGTCCGCGTGATGAAGTGATGTCCCAGCAGCATGGTGGACGACGGCCGGTCCTGCGGGTTCTTTTGCAGGCACTCCTCGACGAAATACCGGAAGGTATCTGTCCATTCTGGTGCCTGGAATAGTCGTGTTGGGTATTAACTTGATTGAAGCTTTCAACAAAAGCTGTGTATGGGCAACAACGCGCGATATTTAAAAATCTATCATGGCTGCTCTCCTCGACAAGGTGCAACCATCATCATCAGCATGTCGCAGACTCAATATGGGAAATTAAGTTAGTTACGTCTTAAAAGCGTTCATCATCAACACCAACAATCATCATAATGTTTTTAAAACTATCATAAGGATTTTTTTCTATGTTTGTCGATTGAAACAGAATAACTTCAAATTGGAATCTCTTATTAAAGATAAGATGAGGCGTTTCAATTGAAACTCCACTTGCACAATCTAAGTTTGAGCTGTTGCAATATGTAAAATAAAAAATTAGATTATACAACTATTTGCCTAGTTGTGATTAATTTCTGATTTCATTTAAGTATATACTTTAACTTACTTGCAATGTAGGCGAGTCGTTTTGTGCGATGTGGTACAGTGCTGACATCGCGTTCATGTTGAAGTATGGCGGTTTGCGTTCCGCCAACTCGATGCAGGTGATTCCTAGTGACCACACGTCCACCTGAAAAAATCAAAACCAAGATGTGTTATATCACTATTTCAGCATAGCTTAAAGTATTACTTATTTTAAAAGAGAGATCATGCTGATACTTTAACGGGACCCTTAACAGAAGACTTCTTGAGCTTTTATTATTGGAAACGCCGCAAAGCGTAGTTTGCTGCTATATTTAAGGGGCTATTCACAATCAAGTATGGCTGAGTTCCCAACCTTCCCATCATACTGGCCTTCGTCCATATGAGACCAAGCTATTTGTCGGGCACTTGAAGCTCGCTCTGCCGAAGCCTGCTAGCTTTACCGTTCCGTTCTCCGTGAGCAGATATTATTCACACCCATGTACGCTTCAGTTACCAACCTTTCCATCGTACTGGCCCTCATCCATAGCCAGTATCACCTCCGGGGCCATCCAATACGGCGTGCCGACGAAGCTGTTCGCCGGGCACTTGATGCTCCCGCTGCCGAAGTCTACCAGCTTCTCGGTTCCGTTCTCAGTTAGCATATACATATAATGAACACACATGTACGTTTGAGTCACTTACCTTTCCATTGTACTGGCCCTCGTCCAGAGCCAGTATCACCTCCGGCGCCATCCAGTAGGGCGTGCCGATGAAGCTGTTGGCCGGGCATTTGATGCTAGCGCTTCCAAAGTCTGCCAGCTTCACAGTTCCGTTCTCAGTGAGCAGATATTAATACACACAAGTACGCTGGAGTTACCAACCTTTCCATCGTACTGGCCCTCATCCATAGCCAGTATCTTCTCCGGCGCCATTTAATACGGCGTGCCGACGTAGCTGTTCGTAGGGCACTTGATACTACCGCTTCCAAAGCTTGAGTCACTAACCTTTCCGTCGTACTGGCCCTCATCCATAGCCAGTATCACCTCCGGCGCCATCCAGTACGGCGTGCCGACGAAGCTGTTCGCCGGGCACTTGATGCTCGCGCTTCCAAAGTCTGCTAGCTTCACGGTTCCGTTCTCAGTGAGCAGAGATTATCCACACATATGTACGCTTGAGCTACTAACCTTCCCATCGTACTGGCCCTCATCTATAGCCAGTATCACCTCCGGGGCCATTCAATACGACGTGCCGACGAAGCTGTTTGTAGGGCACTTGATGCTACCGCTTCCAAAGCTTGAGTTACTAACCTTTCCATCGTACTGGCCCTCATCCATAGCCAGTATCACCTCCGGCGCCATCCAGTAGGGCGTGCCGACGAAGCTGTTCGCCGGGCACTTGATGCTAGCGCTTCCAAAGTCCGCCAGCTTCACGGTTCCGTTCTCCGTGAGGAGTATGTTGCCGGCTTTGATGTCGCGGTGGATGCGGCCGAGGCTGTGCAGGTAGGACAGGCCGCAGACGACGCCCTCGCATATCGCCGCTATCTCCTCCTCGCGTAGAGGGCGTTTGTGGACCTGGGAACAATTCTTGTTTTATAGGCGCTTATTTAATTTAGGTTCTTGTTCATAAGAAATGTTAGGAGCATCACGAATTCAGTAGTGGCAGATCCTAATTTCTATGCATGAAATGCGTTGGAAAAATTAAACCGACTTCAAAAAAACCGTAAACACAAAAATAAACTAAAAATTAAAAAATAATTCCTAATATCTATTACCTCATACTGTAATTTTTCTAAACTATGTTAAAGTAATCTTAAACATACTAACTGAAGTCGGTGCTTCTTCTCTTCTGTTTTTGGGCAGGCACCGACTTCAGTTAGTATGTTTAAGATTACTTTAACATAGTTTAGGAAAATTACAGTATGAGGTAATAGATATTAGGAATTATTTTTTAATTTTTAGTTTATTTTTGTGTTTACGGTTTTTTTGAAGTCGGTTTAATTTTTTTTAAAAAAGTCAGTTTATTTCATTATTTTTAGTTGTGTAAAAGCGTTGTGAACTTAATTATTAATAGGAACTTAGTTGTTGTTAAGAGTGAATGAGAGTGTGGATTAATTTTTTGTTCTCGCGTGAAGGGCCAGCGAGACTTCTCGGCGAAATTTCTCGCCGTGGGTCTGGATGTAATATACACAAGTATCACGTTAGCCCTACATACATTCGATCGACCAATTGCAGTTCTGCCTTCCAACTCCTAACCGTTAAGGAGTACTGTACCTTCATCATCAGCACAGTAGCATCAGATGTTGATTCAAGCATACCTCACAAGCAATATGTAAGCCCTACATACTACTAAATAGTTTTCATCGACCAAATTGCAGTTCTGCCTTCCAACTCCAAACCGTTAAGGAGTACTGTAGCATCATCATCAGGACAGCAGCATCAAATGTTGACACCCTGAAGCATATACCTAAGTAAGACATGATTACGAAACAAAAACACCATACGAGCACTATCTTTTATTTCCAAGAATCAATACTGAATAAATCTATGCTATTAAAACTTACAATTTTGACTCATCCTTGCGTGATCTAATGTATGTTTAACTTCCTGTGAAGTGTGATACGCGATTGCTTAGATTAATTTAAACATTATTATAATATTTTCAGAGTTTTCGTACTTAACAATTTTTTTATAATGATCAGCAGTAAACAGTATTAAAAACTGCTAAGATATTATGTTTTTGTTGTTTGATTTCTTGCGGAATATTAGGACATGTTAAATTTTCTGAATGCGTTTAACAATCGTTTGAGTTATTACGCATAGTGTCTTTATCAGATTAATATTTCTATTTTGCGAAATCCCACAGGTTTTCTTTATTTAATACTGCACACTTTACATTACTAAAATATTGTTAAATACTAATATTAAAAAGAAGTACTACATATTATTTGAATTCAAAGTGGTTTGTCGCAACAATGAATTTTATATTTAAAATTAATTACATAGCCTGGGTTAATGAATTCACTCAACCGGAAGATGTTGAGAATAAACATGAACTCTTGAATAACCATTACTTATTCAAACGGGAAATGTGTGATTAATTAAATACTGTGATGTGTCAAGCGTAGCTTTAAATCGCTGGATACGTACTAAATGTCCATACATATGGACAAAATAAAGCCTCAGGTTTCTGGCGTTGGGGACCAGATAACTGTGGTTATTTTGATTGTTGTAGCGTAAGTCAGTTACTCAGGTTACTACGCGAAGTGTAGCGATCGTCACTTCAAATTACAAGGCTTTGTCGGGAAGTATTGCTAGGGAATATCTAACGATTTACAACTATAGTGTCAGGTGATTTCTACCACTGCTTTCACGATTTTTCTATCAGTTTATGTAAATTGAAGTTGGCTGTCCTTGAAGATACTGCGAATCAATACAGAATGTTTTAACCCGATCGATCATGCTCATCTGAAGTGGGCGGCACGAAAAGCTATGTTTTATTTTCATTTTACGGGCATAGATAGAAAATCCGAAATCTTACTTAAAGTTCTTACCTTAAAACGGGAAAAAAATCTCCAACTTCGTATAATAATATGGCGAAAACTCGATGGAAAATTGATACGTATATAAAACTAGTAATAAATATACATGTACAGATAAGTTAGGAGGTCCGTTCTGTCCCTAAAGTGGAGTATCGAAGCTATGTATGTGTGCTAAAGAATGTCTAGGATAATTTAATCATTTTTAACCGACTTCAAAAAAGGAGGAGGTTCTCAATTCGTCTGTATGTTTTTTTTTTTTTTTATGTATGTTCACCGATATTTTCGTCAATTATTGACGGATTTCAAAAATTTTTGTTTTGTTGTGTAGAGTTCAGTTCTGAGGTGGTCCCATTTTCACCAGTCCAGGATCTGATGATGGAATCCAGGAGAAATCGAGGGCAACCACCGAAAATTGTGTGCTCGTATGGTGTTTTTGTTTCGTAATCATGTCTTACTTAGGTATATGCTTCAGGGTGTCAACATTTGATGCTGCTGTCCTGATGATGATGCTACAGTACTCCTTAACGGTTTGGAGTTGGAAGGCAGAACTGCAATTTGGTCGATGAAAACTATTTAGTAGTATGTAGGGCTTACATATTGCTTGTGAGGTATGCTTGAATCAACATCTGATGCTACTGTGCTGATGATGAAGGTACAGTACTCCTTAACGGTTAGGAGTTGGAAGGCAGAACTGCAATTGGTCGATCGAATGTATGTAGGGCTAACGTGATACTTGTGTATATTACATCCAGACCCACGGCGAGAAATTTCGCCGAGAAGTCTCGCTGGCCCTTCACGCGAGAACAAAAAATTAATCCACACTCTCATTCACTCTTAACAACAACTAAGTTCCTATTAATAATTAAGTTCACAACGCTTTTACACAACTAAAAATAATGAAATAAACTGACTTTTTTAAAAAAAATTAAACCGACTTCAAAAAAACCGTAAACACAAAAATAAACTAAAAATTAAAAAATAATTCCTAATATCTATTACCTCATACTGTAATTTTCCTAAACTATGTTAAAGTAATCTTAAACATACTAACTGAAGTCGGTGCCTGCCCAAAAACAGAAGAGAAGAAGCACCGACTTCAGTTAGTATGTTTAAGATTACTTTAACATAGTTTAGAAAAATTACAGTATGAGGTAATAGATATTAGGAATTATTTTTTAATTTTTAGTTTATTTTTGTGTTTACGGTTTTTTTGAAGTCGGTTTAATTTTTTTTAAAAAAGTCAGTTTATTTCATTATTTTTAGTTGTGTAAAAGCGTTGTGAACTTAATTATTAATAGGAACTTAGTTGTTGTTAAGAGTGAATGAGAGTGTGGATTAATTTTTTGTTCTCGCGTGAAGGGCCAGCGAGACTTCTCGGCGAAATTTCTCGCCGTGGGTCTGGATGTAATATACACAAGTATCACGTTTGCCTTCCAACTCCAAACCGTTAAGGAGTACTGTAGCATCATCATCAGGACAGCAGCATCAAATGTTGACACCCTGAAGCATATACCTAAGTAAGACATGATTACGAAACAAAAACACCATACGAGCACACAATTTTCGGTGGTTGCCCTCGATTTCTCCTGGATTCCATCATCAGATCCTGGACTGGTGAAAATGGGACCACCTCAGAACTGAACTCTACACAACAAAACAAAAATTTTTGAAATCCGTCAATAATTGACGAAAATATCGGTGAACATACATAAAAAAAAAAAAAAACATACAGACGAATTGAGAACCTCCTCCTTTTTTGAAGTCGGTTAAAAATGATTAAATTATCCTAGACATTCTTTAGCACACATACATAGCTTCGATACTCCACTTTAGGGACAGAACGGACCTCCTAACTTATCTGTACATGTATATTTATTACTAGTTTTATATACGTATCAATTTTCCATCGAGTTTTCGCCATATTATTATACGAAGTTGGAGATTTTTTTCCCGTTTTAAGGTAAGAACTTTAAGTAAGATTTCGGATTTTCTATCTATGCCCGTAAAATGAAAATAAAACATAGCTTTTCGTGCCGCCCACTTCAGATGAGCATGATCGATCGGGTTAAAACATTCTGTATTGATTCGCAGTATCTTCAAGGACAGCCAACTTCAATTTACATAAACTGATAGAAAAATCGTGAAAGCAGTGGTAGAAATCACCTGACACTATAGTTGTAAATCGTTAGATATTCCCTAGCAATACTTCCCGACAAAGCCTTGTAATTTGAAGTGACGATCGCTACACTTCGCGTAGTAACCTGAGTAACTGACTTACGCTACAACAATCAAAATAACCACAGTTATCTGGTCCCCAACGCCAGAAACCTGAGGCTTTATTTTGTCCATATGTATGGACATTTAGTACGTATCCAGCGATTTAAAGCTACGCTTGACACATCACAGTATTTAATTAATCACACATTTCCCGTTTGAATAAGTAATGGTTATTCAAGAGTTCATGTTTATTCTCAACATCTTCCGGTTGAGTGAATTCATTAACCCAGGCTATGTAATTAATTTTAAATATAAAATTCATTGTTGCGACAAACCACTTTGAATTCAAATAATATGTAGTACTTCTTTTTAATATTAGTATTTAACAATATTTTAGTAATGTAAAGTGTGCAGTATTAAATAAAGAAAACCTGTGGGATTTCGCAAAATAGAAATATTAATCTGATAAAGACACTATGCGTAATAACTCAAACGATTGTTAAACGCATTCAGAAAATTTAACATGTCCTAATATTCCGCAAGAAATCAAACAACAAAAACATAATATCTTAGCAGTTTTTAATACTGTTTACTGCTGATCATTATAAAAAAATTGTTAAGTACGAAAACTCTGAAAATATTATAATAATGTTTAAATTAATCTAAGCAATCGCGTATCACACTTCACAGGAAGTTAAACATACATTAGATCACGCAAGGATGAGTCAAAATTGTAAGTTTTAATAGCATAGATTTATTCAGTATTGATTCTTGGAAATAAAAGATAGTGACCTCATGGCTTACAAGTGGTAATGATGTGCATTTTGGGATACAAATTAGTCACATTATATTATTTAAATCAATGTCACACGTTCCGGAATATCTTTACATAGAATATAACTGCCTCCGTGGTGTAGTGGTTAGAGCGCTGTGCTCAAAAACTACTAACTCGGAGGTCGTGGGTTCGAATCCCGCGGGGAACACTTTCACTTTGTGTTGGTTTTCCCAGTTTGGTTCGGTCGTTGCAGGCTTGAATCACCTGATTAGAATTAGTCCGATAAGAATGATGATGCTTCGGAAGGCACGTTAAGCCGTTGGTCCCGACTATGATCCAATTAGTCTGGTTTCCCTTGTGATTATGGAGGTCAGCCGACAGTAGCTCCATTGTAATAACCAGGCAAGTCAATTCAGGATCATAGTCGCAGCGTACCCTGGGCTCCAAGGCAATAGCCGAGGATGCAACCGGGAGAGGCGCTATGATAATGATGAGTATATAACAAAGTCGCTTCCCGTATCTCTATGTAGGTTTGCTTAGATTTGATTTTGATGATTTGACAGGCAAGTTGGTCTAGTGTTTAGATATCGCCACGAAATCAAAGGTCAAGGGTTCGCAATGTTTGTGTGATGAACATTTAACATCTATAGTACAAGCCTCTAGTTTAGTTTGGGGCTAGGATATTGATGGGGTAGTAAGGAATTTATTTTTAATCTTTACAACTCCTCCACGGATTAAGATGCATCGTGTAACCCTTACTAACATTATAAATCAGAAAGTGAGTTTGTTTGTTTGTTAGTTCCGCTTTCACGCCGTAATTACCATGACCCGATTGCTTTGAAATTTTGTTTAAGTAAAGTTAGAAGTCCGAAATAAACAATAGGGTACTTTTTATCCCGGAAAAAAAAAGGTTCCCGAGGGAAAAATAGTTTAAAATATAGGTAACCGAATTCCACGAGGGCGAAAGCTAGCTAAGATTTCGTGACTTGAACATATCTTTCTCGCACCATAATATTAAACTATAACTTATTTATGATAAGTGTGAAAATAGGCATATCTGATTTTTTTTACTATTTGTGTCAAAAATCATATGATACAGGCTGTGAACTCTCACAGCCTGTATCATATGATTCAATCTCAAGAATTTGATACAACCCACACCCCTTCTGTGAAAGGCTAACGTAATTTCCTCAATATAGGATATTTTTGGTCTGGCGTTTCGAATTATTTTCTTACTTTCGCTTTTAGTGAACGAGAATAATTAAAAAGTAAATTATGCTGTGGTTAAACCTTTTTCTATTTAGTGTAGTGCCGTTCGGATCGATTTAATGTAGGAAGAGATCGTCGTCGAGGCTGCCTGCTTTGGTTGGGTATAAAATTGATGTTAGACCTTGAGATTTGTAAAACAAAATAAGTATTTTAGTAAGCCTGGTGAACTTTTTCTTATCATAATGCTTAAAATAATAGCATTAAATCGTGTAATAGGAAATCTGTCGTTTCTTTATTTTATTTTGTTTTTATTTAATTTCAGAAGCCTATTAATTAAGAAGATATGTATCAATTTATAGGCTTGAACAGCAACTTCGTCCGATGCTTATGTAGGTTGTATTATTATAATATGACTTTTACTATAGTATAAAACTGCCTAATAAATATAAACAAGTACAATAAACTAAGTGTTCATATTATGTTGGTTTTCTAGACATGTTTCATTACATCTCATGAAGGTATAGACTATTTGACTTACTATACATGAGGATAATTTAATATGAACAGCATTTTCATTATTACTTGCGTCTTTGTCCGCACAAAATTGGGCTTCTCACAGAAAGTTTTTATCACGGTCCCGCGGGACCATAAAGTTACCCCGCATAAGAACTATTATGACTTTCTCAGTGTCTCAAACCATATCTATTAGTTATTTAATTTGAATATTCGTAATATTTGCTTTTTTATTTGTTTATTTAGATTCAAGTCGCGATTTTTATCACTTTTGCGTAGTTAGGTTTATAAACAATGAAAGACAGACGAGTGAGTTTTTTTGATGCATAATAAAATATTAAAATTGACCCAACGGGGTAGCATAAGAAACGCTTATTATGAGGGAGCATTGATCTTCTTTTTGTATTGACTTCAAACGTAACTTATACAAATGGGCTGTGACTTCACGGCAGTACAACTTATAATAAATAGTTTGATACATAGGATCTTTCATGTGGCAAATCAACATATTTTTTTGACAGTCTCTTTGGACAAAACCCTGGTCACAAAGTCAAGGGCCACGGGTGCTAATCCTGCTAGGGACAAATCTTTGTGTGATGAAAATCGGCATTTTTATTCCAGTCATGGATGTGTGTAAGTATTTAAATATGTCTACCTTTCACAAGCATTCAAAGTACCAGCTTCGAGCTTAGTTTGTGGCTAGGCAGTTGGTATGTTACTCCAAGATATTTCTTTTTTATAGCAATTTCGCGTATAGATAAGGGTTAGCGTCGTTTCCGCAGTGACGTTTGTTTATAGGTGTTCGATAAGACAATAACATATTATACATGCGCGTTACTCACGTCAATGACGTATAAACTCATTCACGGATTAGTGGTTACTATCGACCCGCCCCGGCTTCGCACGGGTGCAACTAAATAAATCAGTATTTCTCTACTATATTATGCATGTATTATACACATATTCCTACCTCTTTAATTACTTTACCTGAAATCGGTTGCGTATTTTCAAAGATTGACAGGTCCGTTGGTAGAGTGGCTAGAGACCCTGGCTACAAAACCAAGGGTCGCGGGTTCGAATCCCGCTAGGGGCAAATGTTTGTGTGATGAACATCGGCATTTGTACTCGAGTCATGGATGTTTATAAAAGTATTTAAGTATGTCTATCCGTTCATAGCTTCCATAGTACAAGCTTCGAGCTTAGTTTGGGGCTAGGCAATTGGTGTGTTAGTCCAAGGCATTTATTTATTTAAGCTACTTAGGGAGATGTACAGAAGAAGCGACATTGTATCATAATATGTAGTGATACTACGGACTGGAATCGCCAAAGTACTGACGGACAACTTTAATGGCCGAAAATGTATAAAACTGATGTATTTTTGGTATCAACTGTTTACTAAAGTACAGTAAATATTACTTAAGTATTGATCAAAAGTGGGATTAGTGGGAACTGTTTTTAACATCCATTCAATTTGATTGTCTAATTTTAAGTTCAATACAAAAAAAAATGAACAAGGTAGTATTTGGTTGGCGTGTACAAATGTGGGAAAAAGGTGCATGGAACATTGAACAGTGATCATGTTCCAACATGTCCAATTAATGATTAACATTTGACGTAAAATCATGACAAATTATACCAATTCAGGCACAGACATTTTCAAACATTGAGTCCTTGTGTAGGATTAAATGGCTTGAGTTCTATATTTTTATAGGACACATTGGTTTGGGTATCACAATGCCATTGACCAAGTATTCACACAAATAACAAATAACCTTTACTGTGCTTTACTTTACTCCAGTAAAAAATTGCTTGTTTTCATTGAAAAAACTTGATCCAATGAAATCAATGGGGTGTTATCATTAATGTTTGTTCAAGACTGCTATACATTTTTTTGGGTGTCTTCTTAATTCAAATATTGGAAAGCTAAATATGAATTCGGTTCCCGCATACACGGTGTTATTTAATAGCTTAAAGCCTTCCTCGACAAATGGACTATCTAACTCAAAAATACTTTTTCATTTTGAACCAGCAGTTCCTGAGATTAGCATTCAAATTAACAAACTGTTCAGCTTTATTATAAAAGTATAGAAGTATATATTTGGAACACTTACCTCAATTATATCTGATGCTGAACCGACACAGTACTCCATGACGAGCCATGCTGTGTGCTCTCTCTTGTAGCATCCCTTATATTCAATGGTGTTTGGATGCTCAAGTTGCTTGAGGAACCTGTTAACAAATCGTATAATATTCAAGGTCAATATTTATTTTACAACTAATAATGTCTCAAATTATTATTTGATGTAATTTCTCTGACTACAAATTACATAAAAGTTGCTTTTTAATGAAAAACAATGTAGGTATTTGCAAATGAATGATTCTTTCTGAATGTTTATTCTGATTGTTATTTTGGAAAAGTTCATCATAACGGTTTCACTATGTTTTAAGTATTTGGAGCTAATAATATCCCATTATTTTGGGCCTAAATATCATTCATAGTTTAGAATTCAAAATATTCGATTTTTAGCTATCATAAACAAAACTAAACATGTCAAATATCTCATTACTTTATGAAGATTACTCTCTATTATTCCACCTATATCAGTTTTACCCTGAAGTTCATTAATTTATAGCTTAAAATGTTTTTTTCATGAGGAAGGTATGTTAAATGTAATTAACTGTCACTAATTACCAAATTGATGAGTGATAGATGGGAGATGATGATATTGATGAAACTTATACTTACTTAATTTCCTTCAAGATGTCCTGCCACTTCTCTTCACTCTGCTTTCCCAGGTATGACATCTTCTTGATGGCGACAATCTCCTTGGTGAGATTGCACCGGGCGTAGTACACCGCCCCAAACGACCCATGGCCAATCTCACGGAGGTCCTCAAATATCTTTTCTGGATCATGTTTACTGAAAAGCTCCGCTATATCTGGGTCCTTGAGACTGCCAGGTCGTGGCATTTTAATCTGTAAATTATTTTAATAATTGCAATAAATTTGTTAAATAATTGATGCATTTTCATCAAAATGCAAAAATGTCAACCTGTGACCTTCGTTATGTATATTTGTTATAACGCTATGTGTTATATTCAAATCGACCAAATAAACCAATTGTAAGTTGAGAGAGCAAAGACAATCACAATTAAACACTTTTAAACCATAGGAAAAAAAACTCTTCATTACATAGTCATTGAGCTACTTAAAATCATGGTATGAAAAAGAAAATAACATTTATTAACTTTATCATGATATCAAATTATTTCACAAAATGTATTATCAGATTGTTATTGAGGATATGTAGAATTTCAAAAAGATTTATTTTTGTAACAACATGTTAATCTTTTAGTTGAAATTTTCTCTCTCCTTCTTAGTTAGAAAATACAATTGAATTCATTACATTCTTATGAAAATAAGATAAAAAGGCATCTCTGCATTCTCATTAATTCCTTTTACCAGGAGATAAAAACTAATTGGCAACATTTGAAGCATGTAGACAAGATTGCATTGTTAGCTTAAACAATAATAACAGCATGTTTGCCAGTGACCTTGCACCGCATGTCAATTATACTCTCCATAATTGATCATATCTGCTTTGATATGACTGATCCAAAACAATGCCCTCTATTATTCACATTCAGAAATACTATTCAATTTATTAATAGTTTAATATTTGGAAGTGATAACAATTTAATACTAATGACAGTTTGTGATAATATTTGACTAATTTTAAGACCTTATTTGGTTTTTAGTTAGACATTAACATACTGGTTTGGTAAAAGTAGGTGTGAAAATATTTACAAACCAAAAAAATTTAAAGATTTTCCATGTTATTATGGGGAATAGGGTATATTAAATGAGGATTTTAGTGCTTCTTATAAACATTTTGAATGTATGAATATACAAAAAAATACTTAGTTGATACTGTTTCATGCAAATCTTCTAGATTTGGAGTAGCTATGATTTTTTTTCTGAGATATGGTGAAGTAAACTATCCATTTTTGGATATACACAGAAATTTCTTCAATAGTTTAAGAGTTATGTAAAAGAATACTCTCCATTTTCGGCAGTATCCAAGAAAAAGAAAAAGGTTTGAAATCAAACAGGAATACTTCTACATCGTCACGAGTATGAAACATACTATGACATTGCCTTGTTAAGTGATCATTGTATTGTCAATTTCTCATCTATGACATTAAGAAAATGGTAGGAATAAAAAGTAATAGTAATAACGTACTGCTTGCGCCAGCTGTAAGCCGGCGACGTCCGTCAGTTAATTAGAGCTCTCCCGTCGCCCCAGGCCATCCTCTGCGCCACCCGATATCTGCAACAGTCGGAAACGCCAGCGATAACAGGCCACGCCGAATTTACACGCCACAGCCACTCCCGCTACACTATATTTCTCCGCGTTTCGAGTTCACAACACAACCTACACAAATCCCGCAGTAAAGCAATTGCCACTTCAAGACACCACTAATAATTTAATTAATGCGAGCTTTACTTGTACAGCACCGCAACCCATCTCGGTGCAGCCACCGAGTCTCCGCCTCCGTCACATCTTATGATTATTATTAGGGGACTTTGCGGGGGCCTTTTATATGGATTGTACCATGAGAATTCTTAACTTCAACCCTTTACGAAGGCTGTAATTCGAAAATATTGCGAAATACTTGGCACTTACATACAAAATTTCGCCTCAAAATGGCGTTGGGGTATCGTGCGCAATGATAGTTTTTTGTTTCATAAGGCACACCATTTAGGGTTACCCATCACTTTTGGACCTCACTTAACAAACATTTATTCACTTTGTAATTAAATAGCACTTGTAAAAAAGAAAGTCGTCAAAATTTCACGTAAAATTATTTACAACTTTCTCGCACAAGAGGACATAGACAACTTCAACTTTCTGAAATAAAAGCGCCCTCTAGAGCTTAAAAAAGAAGTAAAAAATAATGTTGCCGTTATATAAATTTCAAAGGTGTAATGCTATGGACAATTGATAGACTTTGTCAATAGACCGTAGACGGATATTTGCATGGTCCACTGCTATAGCATTCAATAAGACGAACAAAAAACAACAAATAGTCTCTGACTCAAAGCTCTGACTAGTATTTAGTCATCTGTGGTATCCAAGATCTTTGAATTTACCGAATTTACCAATTACCATAGAGTTTTTTTTTTTTTTGGTTGTTTTGTCCTTTTCAGGACAGGCAAAGGGAGCTGAGCCCATACAGCCATTGTCTGTAATATATTTCTTCATCTGGAATTTGGTTGGTAAAAAGGCTAACAAAGCCAAGTCTTTCGTCAAATCATTACATAGTTTTGTCGACAATAAATAAATAACAAAGTACTTATGTCAGAAAGTCAGAAGATTTTGACAATTAATGTCAATCTCAATAAGTCAAAGTCAGTTGGTCAGTTACATTTCAAATGGATACATTTTTGTACAAGATTATTTACAATTTGATTAAATATCTCCCATAGTTGATACAACAAAGTCATAAATGGGTTTAAAACAAAGTTCGTTACTAAGTAATTTCGGAAGAGAGCGCGGGATACTCTCTGAAATAGTAAATATCTCCAGCAGGCGGTCTATGAAAAGGATTCTAGGTAGAGCGAAACTACTACATTCGAAGAACAAATGATCCAAAGTTTGAATGCTATTAGAGCTGCAATAGTCGCAGGTGGGCGAAGAAACGATATTGATCTTGTGTAAATGTGCATTAAACCGACAATGTCCCAACCTCAAACGCGAGATAATGGTGTAAAATTTCCTACCACTAAAGAAAGACCCTTTTGTGAACCAAGGACGTGTAATATTTTGATTTATTTGGATGTACCACTTTCCTTTAGTTTTTGTTATGTTTTTCCAGGAGTCCAGAAACTCTTGACGCAATTTCTTTTTAACAAACACCAAGATGTCTGCGTCAGGGATAGCAACATCAGTGACAGGAATTCTAAATGGACTGGTTGTTATGGTCCTAGCAAGGTAATCAACTTGTTCATTTCCAACGACCCCGATATGTGCTGGTGTCCACATTAATATAATATCTCTATTGTTTAAAGTTGTTAATTCATAATATTTTTGTCTAATTTCATGTACAATGTAGCTAGTTGAAGAATTGAAATTCGGATTATCTAATGCCTGTAGAACACTCATACTATCTGAAATTATAATCCATTTATCCACACCACTCTGAGATCCAATGTAATCTAAAGCCCTGAGGATACCATAACCCTCAGCAGTGAAGATACTTGCTGCATCAGGGAGTCTGTATCCACAACCACCTCTGTTTTGTATGTCATAAATAGCTGAGGAGACATTATAAGAATTTTTTGCCCCATCAGTATAAATTTGATAAAATCCTGCAAATTTATTTAATAAACAGTAAACATCACTTTTTTGTTTTAAAGACTTATCAATAACAATTTTCAAATGAAAAAATTTAGAAGAATAACAGCCTTGATAACAAGGTAAAAGCAAACTTTCATAAATATTGTAGTTATTTCTTAACCTTAATATTTCAGGTGACTGATCAACCAAAAAAGAGGAAAACATATTTACAAAAGACAGCTGGAGTTTTTTAAGTAGAGGGTTATCTGTTATTGAGGAAACTTTCAGAATAAATCTGAATAAAAGATATTTAAAGCGAAGCATTAGAGGGGGAACATTACATTCCACTTGCAATGATATTATGGGAGTAGAGCGCATTGCACCTAATACAATACGTAAGCATCTATTTTGTATTTTGTCAAGCTTATCAACTAAATAAGAAACACCTGCAAAACAGAAAAAAGCGTATTCAAAATGACTTCGCACAAGCGATTTATACAATATTAACAACATTTTTGGGTCAGCACCCCAGTAGGTACCAGCTAAAGATTTTAATATGTTACAAGCTTTTGTAGCACGATTTATTAAGCAATCAACATACTTATTGAACTTAAAATTACTCTGAAATAAAACACCCAAGAACCGAATGCTTCCTTCAATTGGCAACGGAATTCCACTATAAAACACGGTGATATTTGAGGTTCGAATTGGCTTTTTGGAGAATACAACAACCTTGCTTTTTTCAGTGCTGATTGTTAATTCCAGACTATCATAATATGCCTGGAGTCTTTGGAGGGCAGTGTTAAGAGTATTTGTAATCAAAGACAAATTATTACCAGAGCAATAAACAACCAAGTCATCAGCAAACTGCAAATTACTAACTTGAGGACCTAAAACATTGTTCAAATTATGAATGTACAAAATAAAGAGCAATGGACTTAATATTCCTCCCTGGGATACACCTTTATAAGAAAATCTTGGTCCAAAAATCCGATTTCCATGTTTAACAAATAGTTTACGTTCATATAAAAAGTGGAACAGCCAATTTACTAATTTATCTGGAAGTTTCAGATCACACAAGATTTTAGCAAGTATGTTTAAATTAATAGAATTAAAAGCGCCTGCTACATCAAAGAAGACCCCTACTGTGAGACCATTTTGAGACATTGTTTTGCCGACATCTATAGAAAAACTAGCTAAACTCTCTCTAGCCGAACGGCCACGTCGAAAACCAAACTGATTGTAAGGTAAAATGCTATTACTTTCAATAAAAAATTCAATGCGCTGCTTTATAAGCTGCTCAAACAATTTGCCTATACAAGAACTTAATGTGATGGGACGGTAAGATTCTGCTTGGTGGGGCATTTTGTCTGGCTTTAAAACTGGGATCAGACAATCAGCTTTCCATTGATCTGGGATAAGGTTTTCTAACCATAGACAGTTTAACAAATCTAAAAATTTTAAAAGATTAGATGGGTTCAAAAGTTTTATCATTTTGTATGAAATCAAATCAAGACCAGTTGCTGTATCCTTTCGAGATCTTAAAGCCGACTTTAACTCAACAACAGAAAAAGAATCTACTGAAAAAGAATTATTTTGTATACAATTTTGATTATTATGCAGATTTCTGACAGTGTCTGGAGTGAATTTCCTTAAAAAAGTAGATATCCAGTCGCAATTACAAAATTCGCTCTGTGGAGAAAACTTTTTATTAAATTTTTTCATTTTAGTCCATATTTGACTCATTGGTGTTAGCCTACAAATGGAGAGACAGAACTTCTCCCAACTAATTCTACGTTCCTGTTTCAGAGTTCTTTTTTTGGACGCCTGAGCGCGCTTGAAAGCAATATAATTATCAAGACTTGGATTTGTTTTAAAAGTAACAAAAGCTTGTTTGCAAGATGCCACGGCCTTTGCACATGTATCATTCCACCAAGGTAAGGGGACTCTATTATGGCGTTTATTATGAACCTGCTCAGAGTTTTTGTTAGCTAATGATGGTACACATTGATTAACTGCAGCAACAAGAGTTGAACAAAACATATTATAACTTTCAATTAAGTTTAATTTATCTATACAAAAAAGAGATAACATATTATTTACAACCTTTGTATATTCATTCCAATCTACTAATTTCAGGTTAGCATGGGGAGGAATATTCGAAGAGTCTGAAGATGGATGCGGGACAGAAGAAATTGAATATTCAATGAGAGTGGGGAGATGATAGCTGCCTAAAGATTCAGAATAAACTTTCCAATCACATGAAAGAGCTATTGACGAGCAAACGAATGTTAAATCGAGACCATTAGGTCTCCAATTATGAGAGCCCACTGTAGTAGGCTGACCATTATTCAGAAGCACCAAGTTATTGTCATCCATAACATCCATAATGTCACGACCTCGTGAATCAACGTGTGCACAACCCCACGTCGTGTGATGGGCGTTAAAATCGCCAGCAACTATGAAAGGTTTAGGAACACTGCGCATTAAGCGGTCAAGACTAATTTTATCAAATCTAGGTGTAGAATTTCCTGGAATGTAAATAGAAACAAATGTTAAATATTTTTTACCAATCTCAATTTGAATTGCGATATTTTGTAGACAGTCATCAAAAAAAGTATTTATTTTACGATATTTTATACTATTATGTACTAATATGGCTACTCCATTATGATCATTACCACAGTCATTTCTCACAATGGAGTATCCATTTATATTAAAAGTAATGTGTGGCTTTAACCACGTTTCACAAATTAAAGCTAAATGAATTATTCCAGAAGTTTCCCCATTGCCATGGAGAAACTTCTGGAATTCTAGTCGATTGCTTAATAAACTTTGTGCATTCCACTGGGCTATGTTAAGGGACTTATACATGATGGGGGGGATTTTGAATTTTTATTCTGGAGTGTCTCTTTGATTGAGTCTGTTATTGTTTTGGTACTAATACTTGTATTGTTAGTCTTATTTAAAGTCAGAACTTTGACTAAAGATTCTGTAATTAGGCTTAACGCTTTTTCATTGTTTAAAATTAAATTGATTAATTCTTGGCTGTTTTCAGTTTTATTAAGGGATGGGAAATTTTTATTTTTGTTATTAAATAAATCTGAGAATGGAGTAGCTGTAGCCTTTGTCTTGTTTTCAAGGATTTTTTGCTTTTTAATTGGGCATTGTCCTGACACCGAAAGATGGTTACCATTACAGTGAACACATGTAGCTTTATCTGGAGACGTAGTGCATTCCTTAAAACTGTGAGGTCCAGTACATATTGAACAACGCTGGGAATTATGACAAAACTTTGCCAGGTGACCAAATCTAAGACATTTAAAACATTGTTTGATTGGAGGGATATACTGCATGACAGGCAGTCGCCACATTTTGATATACACGTGGTCCGGAAGACACGTCGACGCTGAGAAGGTAATAGCAACGGATTGAGTCGGAACAAGGCTGAACCTGTCATCAACTCTCTCCTTTTTCATAAGACGGCGGACACAAATAATTTTTTTCGTACACGTGATGGACTTAAATATTTTTTTGTTACTCATGTCTGTGGGGACTGAGTGGATTACCCCAGTAATCTCAGTCATGCCTGCAGGTATTGAAGCTTTTAAATTTTGCTCTCTCAAAAACGTTGTATTATCTAGAAAAGTATTGGCAAAATTGGGACTGGTAAATACGACCCCAATTTTAAATTTGTTGATTTTTTTAAGGTATTTAATACCTTTCACAAATCTCGAAAAACAACCACTTAAAAACATCATGTCCCTAGTTCCTAGAAGTTTTTCGTTAGTACTCTCAACAAAGACAATAAATTCATGACCGGCGATACTGTCTTCGGGGTACCTCCGACAGTAGTCTGAGACTCGATAAGGCGAGTACTTCTCTTCATTTTCCTCAAGCCCAGGTCCATCCGAGTATTCAGAGTCGCTAGACAACGACTCGATAATTGTATTAGGATTTGAGGAGTCGAGGAGCGCTTTTTTGCGCTTCTTCCCCATCCTCGCAACAATAGAGAAACTCAAAAAAACTTACCAACTGCTACGGCTTTTATACAAAAATATACAAGACTAATCCTAAAATAAACAATTATGTACAAACAAACCCTAAATATGCACAATATACAGGTAAAATTTACAAAAACTCGCTGGACAAACAAAAAGACCGCCACCAATTTTCGCAGTTCCCGCGCCTGACTTACCATAGAGTATGTATTCCTTTTGGTATATTTACTTTACTCTATGACTTAGTCTATGATTATTTTAGTGCCTCATTTGTGTACGACGCCGGTTGTATTGTATTTTTGTGTTGTGAGAATTTATATTTTGAGTAAAAATCAGGTAAAACATTATCAGGTAAACATAAATACTAATTCAATTTGAATTATTGCTTTCTAGTCACAAAATTCCTTCTCTTGGTTGGAATTTTTTTGTGCTTATTAAAACTGCTCAAACGAACGACAATCAAAATGGCGGGATAGCCGCTAGGTTGTTTATTTTCATTTCCATAATGTCCTATTTGAGTTTTTAGTTCAACTATCAAAGAAGGGAAAAAAACACAAAACAGATTCGTAAATAACATAATTCATTGACTGTGTCAACTAAATAAGTAACTAAATAGGAACTAAGTGTAAGATGCTTATGGTGCATTTTATAACCTTACTATGTTTGTACCAGTTTTTTATAAATTTTTTTTTACTCAATTAACTTACCTTAGTTACAGCAAATAAATTGCATGTTTACATATTCTGTACCCAGTTTCTTAGGTCCTGTCTGAATATTTATTCTTTTTATAAAAAAATTGTAGAATGGCAGAAAAAAAGAAAGATGAGGCTGAAGTTGAAGAAGAGTTCTCCGTTGAGAAAGTGCTGGACAGGCGCATGAGGAACGGAAAGGTACTTTCATTGTACATACCCCTGTATTTTCCTTTATATCACATTCATAACACCTTACTCTCAAACATCAGAAATGAAATATAATTGAGTTTATAACGCTGGTGTCCACTACAGGTGATTATTGAACTTAAAATGTAAATATTTTGACAGAATCCATAGAAATAAAATAACAATAACGAACTTAGGTTAAGATATTTTTTTTTCCTTGGAAGAGATTATGTGATGCCTGTTATTTCACATCATTATACAGGTGGAATACTATTTGAAATGGAAAGGCTACAGTGATGCAGATAACACATGGGAACCGGAAGAAAATCTTGATTGCCCAGACCTCATACAAGCCTTTGAAGAGGCTAGGAAAAAGAAAGAAGCTGGTATGTATATAGTATTCCGAAAATATTAACTGTTTCCAGTTATTATTTTACCTCGGCTTGATAATTAATTTTGGTTCACATTCCTATCAAAATTGTAAAGCTGCAGAGAAATTAATGTTGTAGCTAAATTCTAATTTTTTTCTCAATTTTTTTGTGTTAACTTAACTTAACTCTTCATCATCATCATCACCTTGTCTGTGGTGAAATAATTGTGAACTTATCATTATGTATGTTGGTCTCTTATTCATTGATTGTATAGCCTATTACATCTTAACATTTACATTTTGTACACCAATTTCTGTGATAAAATTACAGCTGGCAAATACTGTGAAGCAGTTTGCCAATGAATTTTGTGTAAACAGAAAGATTGATATTAAAGATGCATGCAAGAACCTGTAGGACATTACTAATACACCTTTTCTCATACTTACCAGTATTGGTGTTAAAGATTATTGTTTACCACTATCCACGTAACACATTGTTTTAATTTCTAACATTTTTAAACAGTTGTTTCTTTTTTTTTATAAAGAACTTGGCATGGAACAATCAACGAGCCGTAAGTATTATTTGGTTCTCATTGAATGCTGCATGCTTAAATATAATATATTCAACTATAAATTTCTGAAAATTCATGCATGTGATTTCTCATAACTTTCTCTTAGTTGGTATTTTTCTTCATAAAAGGTCGAATCTCTGAATTCTCAATAGAAAGTTTGATAGATTTATTTAAATAAAAAACATTCTACATTTGTAAAGCTCTTAGACAATATACACTCTAGAATGGTTTTCTATTGTTGGAGTATGTGTTACCCTTTTTATATTTACCAATATTTTTAAAATATTTGCAGAGGGAAAAGTAAATAGTAAAGTTGATAAAGACGGGAAGAAGCGTAAGTCGTCTGCAGCAACACCAGATTTGAAAGGTGCCAAAAGGACCAAAAATGATGATAAGAAGGTTTCAGGCTTCGATCGTGGACTGGCCCCAGAGAAAATCATTGGTATGTGTGTAATATTATTAAAATAATTATGTAAGTATGTAGTTATAATATTATTTAACCGAAAAGAAACCAAAGCAATTCACTGTTAGAAACTGAACACAAAAAGTTTAGTTCTGTAGAGAAGACCAAATTGTATTGACGACTGACGAGTAGTGATAATCCCAGGAGCTGTTATATATTCTCATCCATACAGTTATTGTCTGTGCTTAAATTTCAGGTGCAACAGATAGCAGCGGAGATCTTATGTTCTTGATGAAGTGGCAAGGAACGGACGAAGCTGACCTCGTCCCTGCCAGCCAGGCCAATGTGCGCTGTCCACAGGTGGTCATACAGTTCTACGAGGAGCGACTAACATGGCACACTCCGGCACCAGACGAGGCCAACAATGTCGACTAGACTGGACTTGGGTGTGTATTCAAAATCAAATTATATGACAGAACATTATTTCGTGCATAATGTTAATTCTGTCAATGTTTCAGTGGCAAAAAATGGATAATTTTATGCGTGAGTTTTTATTGAAAGATCGAATAATTATGTGTAAAACTAGTGTTAAAAATAGTTATTTTCTAATCTCCGTAAGAAAACTCACAATTATTATTATTTTGGTGACCAAGGTTCCTCAAAATGTTAAAGTGCACAATTTTTTTTGATATACTGATTGATTGTAATCTTTGCAGATGGACAAGTAATATCATCACCCTGTCTTCGAAAATGCCGTGATAAATTGTTATTTCATTGTGAGATAACTATATCTCACAAAATCTTTGATTTTTGTTTTGACAACCATTATTGTGTATAATTCATAATGAGAAAAAAATTCATTGACATCATCTTTCGGTTTTCTGATGTGATTTAGTCTGATCGAATTTATATAGGGTGTAACAAAATATACTGCAAATATTTTAAGAGCGAATTCTTTAGTGGCAATGTAATCAATATCAGATATTAAAAAGTCAAAATTAATACCTAAAAATTTTGCATTTTCTGCATTGGCCAATTTGCTCTTTTCGTCCTGTAAGCTTCGCCCCCTCTCTACCACTTTGCTTTTGGGGCAGGACAAGTGTAGTAATTGTATTACACTGATAAGACACGACCAGCTGTCTTGCATATGACAAATTTTGTACTTTTCCCAATTATTCACTCAATTTATTTTGTTGATTTTCTCGGAAACTAGCGTAATAACAAAAAAAATTTACTAGACAAATTTATAACATTTCCACTAAACAATTCGCCCTTAAAATATTTGCAGTATATTTTGTTACACCTTATATTTCCCTGATATGAGCAATTGTAGTCAAACGCTAATGGCTTGTAGCAATCAGTAGATGAGCACATTTTTTTAAAACATGAATATTGGTGACTATATCTTGGTGACAATTGCTTGCATTTTTTATAGTGTTTATATTGGGTTCTTTGAGATTAATAGACTGTATAACCTTTTTTGTTTTTTTTATAAGGATATTGTAACAGTTCATAACATATGGTGGTCCATATACCTGTGAAATGTTTGTGCACATTATTATTGAGGCTGATTGTTTGGCCATTGGCTTGAAATTGCATTGACATAATGTCTGTGGCACTAAACTAGAAAAATAAGTTACTTATTATGAGTATGAAGGCAAACTCTTCAAGTTCTTTGTACAGGGTTTTTTTATTAAAATTTATAAATTTTGACAATCCATCAACTTCTTTCATGTTTAAACAAGAAATTATTTATCACTGTAGTATGTCTCTATAATATTAAGAATTAACATCATCATTATAATGGCATAAGAAATATGGATGAGACGTACTAAGGTGATGACTTAATTTGTATTGTTTAATTAATTGATGGGCTAAAACATAATTGTTCTAATTCATGGGCGTACCCAGACTTATCGGCCAGTGGTTAATCAGATTTGAATAAGCCAGGGAGGGGCAAATCTGATTTTTATAAGCAAAGTGCTTATATAAAATAAATAAATTAATCAACTTGAGATTTCAATTATCTGAGTGGTAAGAATTTTTGTTTTGCAAGCTAGAGCCAAAAATTCGTTTTCTCAATTTATGTCGCTAGATAAAATACGTAGTAGGGATGTCAACATCATCCAGTTCCACCTTGCAACTGCCCTAATCTGGGTACACCCATGTTCTGATTTGATTAATTGATTTAGTGATCAGATTTAATATCTCTGATTTGGTTATCCGCTGTTGATTGACAAATTATTGATTATAAACAGCACTCAATTAAAACTCACTCTTAAAGAGGTGTCATTGAATTTGTTTTTTTTTTATATGCATATGTAAATTTAATCTACAAGTGACGTACATAGTGTACAGCATAATAATATGACTCGGCTAAATGTAATTTTATTACAATTGTAATTGTAATTTAAAGTATGAATGGCAATTAGATAAAACGCAAGTTGTCGGCAAAAGTGATGATAAAATAAAAAGTATATTAAGTTAGAATAAAAAGTATTTTTTTATTTTTTCTGTTCATTGGATGAACAAGTTATGTGACGTGAAAATATAGTTATTGCGACTGCCTGAGATGGTAAGATCGAAAGAGTCTTGACGCGTTTCACGTATATCCAATGCAATGGAAATAAGTCTGACATTGTTGATTGGGGACAATATTCTCATTCATTAGATGTTGGAGTTCAAACCCTAATGTTGTGTTTTAGATGCAGACTAAAATATTGCCATTTCTTTCATTATACTAATTATCATGGTTCCGCCAAATAGGTAATATTGTGAAAATTCATAGTATTACGCTGGAATTATCTTCTACACCAAACTGTCAGTTATATTATGACCTTTTTCTGTTGTTACCTACATGTAATACCAAGTTGATTTGTAAAGATTAATATCGCAAATAGCTTTTTTCAGTAAAAGGACAAAATCATTCCATAAATGTTCAAGATGTCTTCTGAAAACTTGCTGTTTATAACAGTGTCCAAACTTTTTGATTGTGTATCAGTTTTCTTTCTAGATATAAGTGTAAAGGTAATAAAAAGTTTTTGCCACAAATTGATTTCTTTTATTTTCTGAAGTAAATATGTACATTGTACATACTTCGACCGTTTTCTTTAGATGTATTATAATGTTGGGATCAGAGTACCCACATGATCTATTGGTAACTTAACTACCTGATGTTTCGTATGAATTATCTTCTTTCTACCTTAAGTAGGCACATATTTAAATTGTAGATACCTATTTGGTTCAGTAGTCCTCCGTGGCGCAGCGTGTCCTGGGTTCGAATCACGGGTCGGACCGATGAAATTGTGTCTATGTTTTCATTTTGTAATAACATAGATACAGTCCGGAGTTTGGAAGTTGGCGGTGTTATTACACCCCCGTGCCTCGGAAAGCACGTTAAGCCGTTGGTCCTGCGCCTGATCTCTACGGTCGTGTCAGATTGCTGTCCCACCGAATTATAAGAGTGAAGGAATAGGGAGTGCACCTGTGCTTGCGCACGCTCTTGTGCACTACATATAATCTATAATATAATTATCCTGCGTACTTGGCTAATCGTAAGATTGGATTGCGCCGTGGCCGAATTCGGCTAGGAGGGTACTATTATTATTATTAGGTAGAAAGGAGAATTTAAATAAAAAACTAATAGTAAAACTTTAATACTGCCAGTATTTTGTGCGCTACTATAAAAAAATAATACAAAAAGTTAACAACTTATAGAAATATAAACAGTAGTAGTGATGTAGGTATAAAGTAAAAAACACAATTTGTAGCAAACATAACCCTTAAATATTTTCCTCAATGGGCAAAAAAGGAAGGTACAAAATAAAAAAATAAAGTATTTCCACATTGCGTGCTTAAATAACATCATAATTAATGATAAGTTCTTAGACGATTATATTATACAAGTGCAAATGAAGAGCTTTGTTTTTTTTTTGCTCTTTTTTGAACGATATTAGTCTTATTCGCAATGCTTCATGATTAACAATACAAAATGAAACCATAATAGGTATATTTTAAGGATTAAGTTGATGGGTTTAACAATTTACCGGTGTACAATCGCTATTCATCATACGGGAGTTCGTCTCCAAGATCTAAAAAGCTTGTCTCATGGTAATGTATTTTTATAGCCGTGGATGGGTGTTTTCCAATGCTCTCATACAATTCCTTCCTCAGTTTGTGTATCTTCGGGTCCCTGTCGTAATGCAGTGTCTCCGAACCTTGCAGAACCACCAAGTAGCTTACCGGAACATCAGCGTCACGCATATTTTGCAATATAAGGATTCGCGACATGTTTCTAAAGTCCTGTTGTTGGAAAACTTCGGACAAACTTTGTGAAAAATAAGTGCCCAGGGATGGGAGATTTGCGGAAATATCCTGCTTCATGAAGTCCAAACAGGATATGCCATATCCAGGAGCAATGGCGTTACACAGCTCTTGCCATATTTCATCCTCTTTTCTCGATAAGTCAGAATCACTCAGTTGAGATTTTTGCTTTGCAACGGCCGCTATATCATCTGATGATTTACTTGTCGTCTTCAAATAGTTAATTAACAATTCTATGAATAATACTGAGAGTGACCAATGAGTTAAAAGGCGGTAGTTTTCTTCAATTGGTAAAGCAGATCTAAGTTTAGTATCGATATCTTTAAAGATATTAACCATTACCTCTGCATTATTCAATACCCGTCGCTTAACATTATTTATTAGATTATGCAGCAACGCTGTGCAGTTGTCTTTTACAGAACTCCTATGCGGTTTCTTTTTTTTCCAAGACGTAAAACAGGCGTCCAAAATCGGAACTATATATTTTTCATATCTGGCACGTTGCACTTCCACATTTTCAGAGTTTATAAGATATGATGCAAGTATTTCCAGTTTCGCAAACATTTCATTTTTCTCTTCAGATTTTAATGACATAGTGGCAACAAATTCATCAACAGACATAAGGAGTGTATTTTCAATAAAATCGTTGTCCAATAGGTTTGTAATTTTGGGAGCTAAATTATCCAAAGATGTTATTATTTTATCACAATTAGCTTTTGCTGGAAGAGACTTCAAATAAATGTAGCTTTTCATGAAAAATTGAGGCCTTATTTTAACTGGCACAGCGTCAGCATTACCAAGTATGGTATATACAATACGGTTTTCATCTTGAGTTAGGTTTTGAATAAACATTTCAAGCAATGCCCACAATTCTAGAATAGAGGAATCTTTCTTTTCTTTCTTGAGGAGGTCGAAAGTTTCTTTGATTAGTACTGTTTTAATTGATGAGTTCTTTGTATCATTCCAAATGTTTGTGACTAAAGTTTTAATATCAGAAAATTCCAACTTTGTGTATGCTAGTCGAAGACCATGTTTCTTCAAAGAAGTTCGACCTTCGAATAACAACGGGATATGTTTTTGAACCTGTTCGGCGCTCATGTTAGATGTGACAGAGTTGAGAGCAGGCAACGCGAATTGAAGGTAATCATCTTTAGCGTAAGACAAAATCTCATCTAAATTCATTGGAGGCCGTATGAATTTCATGCGTTTCGCAATGTTCTTATGCAAACTAAGCTGGATTTGGTCTGTATTGCTCCAGTCAATTTTAGTTTCAGAGGGGGCATATTTTTCGAGAAGGCTAAGGAAACGTTTTCGGGGCAAAAGTATGCAGACGCCTTCTGAAGTAGCTTTGTGGCCGACGGGCTTGTCAAGCGCTTCGAGGTACATTTCAGTCCATTTTTCTGCTAATGATTGTGGCCAATAGATCCGTATCTTGCTTAGGGTGTGTTTAAGAGAAATGCCGTCACTTGAACACATTGCGGAGACATCAGTTTCACACCGCGACAGCAGACCCGGGTCATGTCTCAAAGCATTCAGACAAGCTTGGTCATTCGAAGCTAAAGCAAGTGATTCTTCAAACATGCTCCGTCTCCATTTTTTTTCAATCCGATAGATTTCTGAAATATTGGTCGTAAAAGAGTTTTCCTTCTTTGTTTTAATAATTTGTCTTATCTTTTCTAATACCGCAGGAAAGTCGGAAATCTGTTTTTCCCAAGTTTTTAATAATGTCAAGACATTCATGAGTAATTGCTGTGCAATATTAATTTCATATTCATTGTCAGTTTTTTGCTCGTTCAATTTCTTCATTTCATTTTCGTACACATATGTAAAAACTTTATCCCCGTCTTTGCTATCAAGCTTCTTACGGTAGTCCTCATAAGTATCGAAAACGTATTTCTTTTCAATTACACTTGGAATTGCTTCGTTGTGAAGAAGGTTATAAACGACGATTGCCTTGACACAGTAAGGTACATTATTTTCAGATTCCATGAAAACCTCCATACTTGCGAATATGTCGGTAAGAATATTCCAAGTCTTGGGATCGAATTTGTGCGCGCCTACCAGAGATAGGAGCTTGTTTACGAATTGAACCTTAAACTTGAATGGTTCATTCATGTGTTTCTCTCGGTAGAATTGGAGCAGACTGTGCACATGCTGCGGGTTGCGCCGAGCGCAGCTGATCAGCACTGTTAGTATTGCGTTTCGCTCAGCAGGTGCTGACTCAACACGTATTAGTTTTTTCAAATCAGTAAAAGCTGTGTCAAAAGGTGCAAATTGGTACCAACGGTAAATATGAGCATTGCTTGTAGTAGAGCAATCGTTATAGTAAGCTGACTTGCACATTCTCATTGCAACAGCCTCACATTGAAATACTGATTGTTCAGGTTCTACCGCAATTTCTTCTTTGTCTACAAACAGTTTCTTTATAAATTCAAATCTATTAGTAACAGGCAAGTACTTAATGAAATATTTGATGTTGTCATATTTGACCCAGTCTTTCATTTTTTTGTCTGCAGCTTGTTTAAGCAGGAAATCTTTTACGTCATCTTTTTTTAAAAATTTAGCAAAAGTTGCTCGGTGGAGACTATTGTGAAGCTTTTGAAAGTTTTTTATGACTTTATCGGGGCATTTCTGCATTATTTGACGAGTAGCATGGATGCCTAAACGAGGGATTTTATAGTCCCGAAGAGATAGCATAATGTCCAAATATTCTTCGGGGAATTTAGCGATTAAGATCCTTGATACATCTAGTTTGTCCCAAATATACCACCTGTCATCTTTTATGAGAAGTTTGAAACATTTTATAGAATTCTCACATATACGTTTGAATGTATCAACTGTTATATCCTGTATGTTCTCGGCAAAGACTTTCTCAACGAATGCTGGAGAACAATGAGGTAGCCATTTTTGAGCAACTTTGATATCATGGCTATAATATTTGAAGAATTCTTCGACGCGATGTTCGCTCTTAAGGTTTAGTCTTATCGCTGCTATGAGTTTGTTCTTGGCTTTGGCGGTCATACCTGGGAAGAGCTTGTTGTGCAGATATTCGGGATTGATGATGTGTGCGTACTGGTCGTCGGTGATGAGCCAGGTGCTCTTCTTGATGGCCCTGGAGACGTACAGCGTGTCTTCGCTCCGGAGTACTTCGAGGACGTAGTCGACGTTCCTCCTTTTACAGGCGACGTCGATCTTCAGGAGGTTGTCGACGTCAGGGCTGTCGTAGTCGAGGGGCGGCAGCGGAGTCTTGTCAGCTACCGCCGCTTGCACAAGCTCGTTGAGGCGCCGATGCTTTTGCCCCAACGTTTCTGTTTCCATCTCTAGAGGCGGCATGGTGAGGTGATCCTGAAAAAGTTTGTTATGTCGATTCGTTTATATTTTTTCGGTAGTAAGAGTATAAGTATTACATTATTTAAATTTATAATACAGATATAAATACAAGCAACAATTTACATGTAAACAATTTTTTGTGTGTGTGACGTGCGTTAAACCCCTCCATTACCATTACAATGTCCCAAGAATTCAAGATTGAAAGTATTGCAACATGTTTAGTTAACAATGCATATCTGCAGCAATCCAATTAATTTATAAAAATAATGGAATAAGTATTAAAAAATATGTATCTATTGGCAAAAAATTAACACGAGAGTCAAAACAATTTGACCTATCCATCTACCTATCCTATAAGGTACCATAATAAGCAGGACAGGGATACAGTTTCTAAGATACTGTAAAACTAAAGTAATAATAATTCTAGAACTGATAGAAAACGTAGACAATTCAAACTACTCATAGATAAGTCCTCAGATATGAAGGTAATTAAGTTCTATTTGTTTGAAAATCACTTCAAGTAGTTAACTGAATTAGGTACCTACGTCCTACCTACCTATAATATTTAGGATTGTATTGTTATAATTGCTCAATATTTATTTATAGCGCCATCGCTTGCATTCTGGTATGTTTCGACTTCCAAGGTTATTCAGTTTTGTAGGTGATCATTATGGCAGGTAGGTAGATAATAGCCGATATTGCAAAATACTTAGATAATAATTCGATATCAAAATCTTGTCAACTTCGTTATTCAAATATCTTCTTCAATATTTTTACCTAATGTATAGGAACGTAGAAAACATAGAAAACGATTTAGCAAAACAAAATAATTATTATTACGGTAGACTGGGTAGATGATTGGCTACAAGCTTAGTCATCAAACGCTGTGACCTTTTACGAATCAAAACTGATTTTCTTGCTGGTTTATTAAAAATTAACATTGCTTACCTCTTTCTCTAGGCTGTTGTATCCTTTAAAATAAAAATCCTTGTATTTCAAGCACTTTCACTAGTAAAGAACTTTTTATGTAGTCGCTTCGCGGTTAGCAGATATAGAATGCCGGTGACTCACTCATTCAATAACTGGACTACGACAGAAAACCTGCTCCGTACATTCAAAGAATGAACGCGTGAGTGAACAGACTTGCAGTCAGTGTTATATAAAATATTCTTTAAAGATATAGTGAATAGAGTTGAAGTTTGAATACAATGTGATGTGTATGAGGAAAGATGTAATGTTATTTGTGTTAAGAATTCCTTGTAGACTAGTGTTTTTAGACATTGTGTTTTTTGGCAAACCTTTTTAAACCTGAGGCGTGGTTTGCAATTGGATCTCAACTTTTTAATTCTTTTTAATCTTGTATAAAGATTCTGAATAAGAAAAGCTACCAAGAAATCTAATCAAGACGTTTAAAGCACCTATTTATCCTAATGCAATATAACTGATTATCTCACACTTTTTTGGCGTTTTGGTAAATATTTTGTTATTGTCATAAGATGACTCCGCTCCGTCTGCCCTCAAACTTATGCAATAGGTCGACGAACGACCTTGATACCTATGACGTCATAACTTCCATGGCCGTGTTAAGATTCTTTTATTGATCCAATATACCTACCACAGCATTGTAGATAGGTATTGTGAAGGTAAACAAACCAAAGCTACTGTATACTTCGGTCTGAATTTTCAGTTATAACTTATAAGTTTATAAACAAAGGCTACCTACCTACGTTTTTAAAAAATATAACTGTTTTAACTTTCTTGACTAGGTAAACACGGTGTGTTTTAGAAAGCATGTAAAGGCGTTGGACCAGCACTTGTTTTTTTTATATTATTTATTTAATAAGGTACACCAACAGCATACATACAAAACACATATAGAGGCAGTTTAAACTTAAATTCTAGTACATATGCCTTTAATAGGCGTTCACAGCATTCCTTGGTTGGTGTAACCTACAATATCAAGAAAGATGATCAGAAACTGTTCAGTCCGTAAAAGTCTAAGATCCCGCGATACAAGGACCTTTATCGAGAAGCTTATTGCATGAAACATATTTTATAAACAATTTGACATGCTCAATTTGACATCCTGGACTGAAATTGACTGGGCAACCCATCCATATGCAATATAATCATTGACATGTTAAAATTATGTAGGTATATAAATGTTTTATCCAATAAACGTCTCGATGAAGGTCCTTGTACAGCGGGATCTTTGTTATTTGCTTTTGTGATTGTTTAAACTAATCGTACTCAAACGCGGGACGCCTTGAAAGTACGTATTGTTTGAAACTTACTGATAGAAAACATTGCTGTTAAGTTTCTGTAGGAATTTTTAGACAACTATTGTACCTTCTCGTAAAGGGAGAAACGAAAAGCTTCTCCCTAAGGTGGCGGCATACAATTGCTATTTTTTTCTGTAATGAGGGGCATGCCATGCAATGAAACAAACTCATGAATCGTGCACCATGATGATCAATTCTTCGTGATTAAAATTACTTCGGTACCAACTCTTCTTCCTAGCGTTAATCCCGTTTCTCTGCGGGGTCTGCTTTGCCCAAGATCCAGGATTTGGAGAGTTGGTTATTACATTGAAGCGACTGCCATCAGACCTTCGTAACCCATATGGGGGAACCAGACCGATTGGATCATGAATACACATTCAGATTTAACTGAACTTGGGTACCAACTAGGAGATATTATAATGTTGTATCGTTCGATATAAAAAATAAATAATATCTCCAGACATCATGTACGTGGTCCACCTACATTGATTTAATATTATTGAGCCTTGATCTAGTGGTCAAAGACCCTTGCTAAAATACAGAGGATTCGAATCCCGCTAGGGGCAAATGTTTGTGTGATGAACATCGCCATTTGTACAGTCATGGATGTTTATAAATAGTATTTAAGTAAGTCTATCTGTTCCCTAGCATCCATAATACAAGCTTCGAGCTGAATTTGGGGCGACCCTTGGTTTTGTAGCCAGGGTCTAAGCTAATTAATGTAGCATTATTTCGATGTAGCTTAGCATGAGTTTTCTGGCGTCGCGCGTCATGGCCTATTTTAAATAAAAATATAAGCTCTAAATGTCCTTACAACATGATGTTGGCTAGTGAGCAAAATTACCTGCAGCTACAGGTCTCGGTATTTCACGGAAGTTATCGGAATCGATTTTAAAGACATTACTGCAGTTGCAACATCATTGGCTCGAAAATTTGTGTGGTCGAGGCGTAGGTATTATTAGATAGACTTACATGCAGTATTTTCGGAATAAGCCTTTTATTTCTATTATATCTTATCACTTTGTTATAGGTAATAACTACCTATTCATTCGATCATATTTAGAAAAGATACCTACGCAGGACATGGGCCTCCTCAAAGTTTCACCAAAGCGATTTGTCCTCTAATAACTTTCTGTAGTGTAAAATAAGTACCTTTTTCACGTTACATGAGTACCTACATGTGCCTTTGTTTGTTAATTTTTACTTTGGCTTAACATCTTTATTTCTTCGCGATAGAGTAATGCATAGATTTACATGACTACGTAAAATCTGTTACTGGCCATTTGGTTTGTTTTAGTATAAAACCTTTTTTTATGGATATGCCTTAATTATTTTTCGAATAAAACAACCAAGGCATGTAAGCCCGCTCTAAAGCTTGGCTATCTAATGGTTTTGGGTGTGGTGCAAAAGGTCATAATATGGGTCAATCTTATTGAAAGGTCGATTCAGACGCTCATTGTGCGCGTAGACGCAAAGGCCGCTTTAATTTGCGATTTAGATTATGCGGTCTCGTGCCGGACCTAGCGATTTATCCTCCGTGAGATAGGACGTCTCAGCGACCTACTTTTAAGTGAGAAGGATGAAATATACATAAAGAAACTGTAATTTTTAAAAATTCCTATAGATTTTCCCTAAGGTCAGGCAAAAGGGTTTGAGGCTATACAGCCATCATCTGAAATAGATTTCTATAATTTGGCTTCATGCCATTTACATTATTGTTGTTTTTTTTTCCTTAAAAACAGGCAAAATGAACTTTGGCCATACAGCCGTCATTGATTAGTGCTACCTCAGATCAAAAAAACAATTACTATTATTTTGAGCGTGCTGCAAATAAAATGGCAGTTTGGGTTGTAAAAGAGATCCTTTGACGCAACGTAGGTATTTTAATGCGAAGTTTTAGATTATTATCATATGCACCAAAGGTCTTTTCAATGGCCGTATTAAGCATGCACAATATTCTACTAGAGGAAATCAGCATAGCAGCCATAAATGAGGAGGTCGCTAGTTAAGACATGATAATAATTATTACCTACCCTTATTGAAATAAATGTTTATTGATGAGAACTATGATTAATTACCAGCAGTAATCGCATTTTTCAAACGTCTAAGGCAACGCCCTGCCTGTTTATTGGTTATGTAGGTACCCGGTCAGTAATTTGTTATTCAAACACACGGATGCAGTTTACCATTGATATAGTTTAACCACTGTTTAACTGAATGAATTACTCAACGGGGCTTGACGGATCGGCTCAAATCAGTGGGACGATATCTCATTTATTCGTACCTACAATATTACCGTAACTATGAGATAAAGGAGTACAGTGCGTGCCGAATGGTTGGGCGAACTGAAGTCAGGCAATAGAAGCTGAGTTATATAGTATAATAATAACGGAATAAAACGTAGTTCATTATTTACATCCATTAACACATAAACACAGATTCCGTGCTCATTTATAACAGAAGTAAAGTATTGTGACAAGAGCCTAAAATGTAGGGTCCTGTAGAGAATTTTTGAATGAAAACTTACTTAAAGTACCTGCAAAAGTGCAGAAACATGCTAAGCCGAAAAACGAGACTGAATTTCAGCAATCAGCATGACTACGCCTCCAATGCATTTTACTGGACGTAATTCGGCATCGTGTGCGTAATCCCGCCGAACTACGATTGCGTTCTTTCGGCTTAGTGTATTTCTATACTGAACCTGCATGAAAGCGTGCTAAACTTACCTACTGCTAAGTTATTTGGACGTACTGCAACTATGTTATTACTATGTTAATGCTGCGTAGGTACCTACTGCTTTTCACACTACGCAATGCTCCTCAGATTCCGGCTGATAAACATTATTTAGTGCTTATTCATTAGACCAAGTACTTCCTGACTCCTGTAATCTACATAACTTGTTATAGTTAGCGGTACCAAAATACTGATACTTTCACTATAAAGTTTATTAGTGGCCATAAAAGGTTAAATTAGTGAAATGTTTAAATTCATAACTGTCAACGATAGTAGGAATCGAGTTTTGGGAAATTTAAATTAAACTTGTAGGAAATCCACCCATCAATGCGGCGTGAAAACTGATTATTTTGGCCTCAAAGGAGGAAACAATACTTGGGTTTTACGCCATCATAAATCATACTCGGATTTAGCGGGTACCTATTACTCTGTCACCCCTATACGAAAGGGAGCCTAAAAGGCATTGCCGAAGGTCTGTTTGTTGACTTAATTAAATAAATTAATAAAAGCTGCAGAACTTCCCATATCTATTTCTCCTTGCGGCATTATTAGAGAGTAAAGACAATAGCCGAGGATTGGGCTCATGGAGTAGCCCTAGAGGCCTATGCCTATCCTAATATTACTATTATAAAGGCGAAAATTTGTATGTATGGATGTACGGATGTTTGTTACTCTTTCACGTAAAAACTACTGAATGTATTTGAATGAAACTTTACCACAATATAGCTTATATATCAGAATAACACATAGGATATTGGAAATCGAAATCCACGCGGACGGAGTCGCGGGCGGCCGCTAGTGTCCAATATATAACTTAAAGCTGTAGAGCGTAATCTTTTTTTTCCTTGCTGTATTATCAACTAGCGGCCCGCCCCGGCTTCGCCCGTGGTACTTGTCCACTATTTAATGGATGATATTATACATAAAAACCTTCCTCATGAGTTACTCTATCTATTAAAAAAACCGCATCAAAATCCGTTGCGTAGTTTTAAAGATTTAAGTGTTCATAGGGACATACAACACACATAGGGACAGAAAAAGCGACTTTGTTTTATACTATGTAGTGAAGACTGAAGACAGACCTGCTCGAAATAATGAGCTCGATAGAAGATATATCGCGTGTGTGTGTGAAACTGTGAACATAGTGTGTGCAATCCTTGCATTTGTCCCGAGCATAACCAACTCGATTTTATGCAGCTTTGTAATGATATATCGGGACAAATTACTGCAACGCTAAGTAATGCTTCTACCTCTACCCAGAGCATGGCGGTGAATGTAGATTACGATATTAAAACCGTCATGCATTCCATTGCTGTTTTGGTTTGCGGGCAACGTTATCATAATAACTTTGGGTTAGATGCATGATGTGTGAGCTTTGGGGACATAATTATTGTGCTCGGCCAGAATTTGATACATTGATATGTGATTTTTGCAAGTAAAATTATTAATTACTTAAAGTTACCATTGTTCTTTAATCCCCACTTAAATATTAAGTTTTATAATGTTATTTTCCTAAGAAATACTTGGGTGCGTATTAATAGCCCATATTTGAGGGTCTGGTCCATATTTAGTGACTTTTATGCAATTACGTCATTTGTTTGTTTTTGAAATAATAGTTTATTATTAAAACAATAAGACTATTACTGTGTTATGGGAAAACGTATGACTGATATAACTATTTCATTAACAAAAGTTTATTATTAACCTAAATAGTTCTTTATTTTTGGTTCAAAAACAAAATGGTAGCCTATATTTAGTTACTTTCCTCTTTATGCATGATAGCAAAATCATTCTTTAATTTTATCGTCCTGCAGAAAAACAGTTGGGATACGAATGATAGTAGGTACTCGTAGATTTAAAGTAGGTAGGTACTATGCATATAGTCAAAGTACCTATATAACCACTTATGAAAATATGGAACAAAATCAAATGTCAGCTCAACATTGATGGATTGGTGTTCAGGTTTGTTTCACAAATGGGAATTGCGAGTAATACATTTTATAAGGCCGTTCTACCTCATCGTATTAAAGCAGTTTATACATATTTCATATTATATTTGTGTTCATTACTGGTGTTAATTTTTACATAGCTTATTCGGCTCGTTTTAATCTGATGGTCATTCGTCCTTCCTTTTTTACTTTATTAACAGAAATTCAATAATTTGTTAAATTATGCTGGAAATTATAATTATTTACTTAGTATTTAAGCGACATATTAATCAAAATAATTGTTAGTCCTAGTTATTTTTCATTTTGCACCATTTCATAGATTTCTTTATTTCTTTATTTAAGGATGTACAAAACAGGTTACAGGCATTAAAACGATGATAACATGCACTTATTACTAGGATCCAGGTTGAAACCCTTAATGTATGTACATACTATGCACAAAAAGCTTTCAAGCAGACAACAAAACAGAAAAAAGACAGAAAAATATAACAAACATGCATACGTTGGTTGAAAATTAAGGACAATAGGTTAGATTACGCGAGATTATTGTTATTTAACATAATAACCAGATTTAAAAGTTGAAGCCTTTCGAAAAATAATGAGACGCTGAATTCTTCCTATTACCTGACTGCAATCACGATTCCTCCCAGATCTCTCTTTAATACGGTTATTTCGCTCCACAGTTATAAAATGCTTATTGTTCTGATTGCCCTTACGAAAGAGTGGCTGCATTATCTTTCTTTATCATCGTCGCCGTAGTGAATCAGTAATAAACACGTCTCGTCAATGTAAGTGGCTGTCGAGTCAATCGTCTATGAGGCAGTCAGCTTAATGGATGTTTGGAAGTTCCCTGATGCATTGTGCAAATTATGCATTAGATTATTTTAGTGTACCGTTTGATGTTTGAAAGATGTCAATCCTAGTTACCGAAGGTTTTGAGTGGATTCTGATATTAAAGAGGATTTTTATGTCACAGTTGCACAGATTGAAGACGCAGTAGTTAGCGCGCTTGGCCTACGATTGCTAAGCTAAGCAACTTTCGTATAGGCCAGCCATAGGAAGGGTGACCGAAAAAAAACATCTCGAGCTCTCTCTTAACATCGGCTGCCATGGTCGAAAACGGCCGGAAGGGGTATTATTATGTCACAAGATTTCAAAATTGTGAAGCTGTAACATTTTTAATATCTACTCTAATTATCAATTCAATTGAAGCCTGTCTTATAACGATATTTGTTTTTTAATGCTTTTTTGAGCATTATGAACTGTCGACTGTTCATACGCATACGGCAGTGTATTTGAAAATGCATTGAAAACTTCGCCAGAAGTTCTTGGTAAGAGGGGCCACGCCCTTCCCCGCGTGCTTGGCCCAGTATCTCCATCTATTCGAACCACTAAACCATACCTACGAGTAGGTAGGTACAGCACAGGGGCGATTTAGTAATTTATTGTGGGGCAACGCATAGCGGCAAGTGTTGTAGATATTTAAGTCAACGCGTGTAAAAGCTCTGATGAAAGTGAGAATGTTAATGAATGGTTCAATGTTTCGGACATTAGGCGCCAAAAGTCCAAGCACGAATTGATTAGATTTCGCGCTTAGGGAACATGTAAAACTGGTCGGTTGGAACAATAGCTCAAATTTTAACTATACTTAGACATTTCTTTCCTTAGGTCACGTGAGGGTTGACTCAGGGTCATTACGGGGTATGAGCAGCAGTGTTCCCCTGTGTTTTATCGTTCACCATTACACAGTCACCTCATGGGGATGATACGACTGTAACAGTCTTCTGTTAAAGCTGATTTTACGTGTGTTTAACTAATAGTGGTCACTAGTTTAAAAAAAATGACGGCAGACAACTCATCTTCGACCTTTCTTGTGGAGTTGTTGCTGTGTATTCTTGTGACGTCTTTCCCATTCATAAAAAACCCAGGCCACAACTACAAGTTCGGACTGAACAACAATGAGACTAATGTTAATTTAAATTATGTAGTGATTGAATATTTCCTGATTGACAATTATTGATTATTGCCAAGCCAGTTATCTCAGTATGGGGGTGCGTGCACCTTTAGTTACTATTGACAAAGACTACAATTAATAGTTCAGGTATTGATATGATTTATTATCCAAATCCAGGAATCGGCGTTAACATTAGACCAGCATTTGTATGATTAAAATATCTCAATTGTGTCATAAAATAGAGAACAATGGACAATCGACCATTAGGCATATTGGTGTATTGCTAAACTGATTATTTGGCAGCCATTGTTTGTTAGGCATTTGTAAATAGAACATCCATTTCAAGTATTTATTGATTTGATTTCCTTTATTAAGCTATTAATAGGATAAGCGTACTTCAGTTCATACTTAAACCTGAACTTATGTAGGTACATACTTTGAACGTCGCACTTACGATGATCCAATGGGTTTGCTTCTTCAGTTAAAGTTTACAGAGGCCTATGAACGAACATACATGTGCCTGTACAGTTTGTTGAAGAGAATTTAATCTAATGCTTGCTTGTGAATCTCAGGAACTACTGGTTAGAATAAAAGAAATCTTTTTGTGTTGGATATTGGTCAAGAAAGGAATTTTGGTTCATAGTCGGGACCAACGGCTTAACGTGCTTTCCGCGAAGCACGGAATCATGATTCTTACCAGACAATCAGGTAATTCAAACCTGCAATGTTCTAATCAAGAAAACCAACATAAAGTGAAAGTGTTCCCCGCGAGATTCGAACCCACGACCTCCGGTTTTAAGCGCAGCGCTCTAACCACTACACCACGGAGGTAGTTGTAACTTTGTAAGTTGTCAACCACTACATAGGATAAAACAATGCCGCTTTCTTCTGTATGATCCTGTTTGCTGAAATCTTGAAAATAACGCAGCCGATTATCATGTGTTTTTTATCAGATAGTGATTCATGAGGAAGGTTTATGTGTATGTATAATACATACGTAACGTTAAATAGAAACACTTATAATTTTAGTTGCACCCGTGCGAATCCAAGGCTGGTCGCTATTTGATTCATCATCATCATCATCATCCTAGCGCCTCTCCCGGTTGCATCCTCGGCCATTGCCTTGGAGCCCAGGGTACGCTGCGACTATGATCCTTAATTGACATGACTTGGTTATTACAATGGAGCGACTGTCGTCTGACCTCCGTGACCACAAGGCGGTTCGTTATTTAATAAATAAATTGAAATTAGCAAGTCGTCAATTGCTTAATAAATTGAAATAGTTTTCGCCTGTTCCTATTGCATTAATCTGGAGCAGGGCGGGATGGAGGTGCAGCGAATGAAAGTAGCCCTGTCGCTTGTGCAACCGTGTTATCGTTTGAGAACAACAATGCCTTGTTGATAGCGATTCGGGTACCTGCGAGAAGGCGAGTGTTATAGGAAAATTTATTGTCAAACAACATGATAATTTTAACTTATCACAAAATTTTGGTTTTCCAAAGAAAAATGATATTTTCTGCATTACTGAAAATTAACTCTTATTTTTGTAATACTATAAGAATTTAAACAATGTTCCTTTTATTTTGTACTTACGGCCGCCCACGACTCTGTCCGCGTAGATTTCGGTTTCCGCACTTTTATTTTGTACTAGCGGCTGCCCGCGATTCTGTCTGCGTGGATTTTGGTTTGCGCACACATCGTACTATGACTGTGGCTTAGTTAGAGCCTTCCTCGTCAAATAGACTATACAACCCATAAATATTTTTTCATTAAAAAAACAGACAGAACTCTTAAGCTTACGTTATAGTATCGATAAAATCCTAATGGGTATCAGATAATGCGCAATTACCTACCATGGCTCTGTTTGGTTTGAGTAAGACCTATTTGAATTAATATTAGGCGTAAAAAAGAAGTTTAATTTTTCTAAGTTACAGGAAGGAACCATGTTACTCTCGAGTTATCTATTTTATAATTTCACTATTGTATTGTGTCTTTGATGATGTTTTGGTTTACGGTTCATTGGCTGGTATGTGCTGATTGAATTACAACATAACTTAACTTCGGGATAAATCAGCCCATTGTATGTCAATGTCATGTATGAAATACAAGTTGTGTCACACTACTCTCTGAATCGATTGTGAATTATTTCAATTAAGAACTATTTAGTTAATCAGTCCGTCATACCTTTGGTCATTCCCCTTCAAACCTTATTTCAACAAGTTGTGTCACAGTTGCTGAATCGATTGTCAATTATTTCAAATTGATAAAAAGATATTGATTTAATAAGTCTGGTATCCCTTTCTATTAACTTTCGTTCTGATTGTACCCCGAGGCAGGTGGGCGCGGTGGCTCTGAGAGTTGCAGGTTATGTTCCACTTTAAGCCAATTTTTGAGCACCTACATCTTAAGATCCTGGCTGGCCTGGCCACTCAGAGCACCTATTCATATTATTAGCCAAAAATATCAAGTAGTCCTCCGAAAAATATCAATCGCTGCTCAAAGTGGATTAGGACCAGGGCCGTCTTTCACCTATTAGAGGCCCTGGGCACATGGGCTTTTAAACCTCTGGTTTGGTAGTGGGGCTCCTTGATGCTGACTTGGACCCAACCGATCGCAAGGCCCTGCCTCGTGCCCCTTGTGCAAAGTGATTAGGACATGCACTCAAGTAGCGGGTGCTCAAAAATTGGGTGCTCGAAGTGGAATACCTCTTTGCAGGGCTCGCTCCACTTGATGTCAAAGAATTCAAATTCTTAAGTAATATTATTATCAGTATTTAAATATAACTGTCGTGTTGCGATATTGCCTCGATCAAATCTGGTAATGTAAGTCCAGATATGTCACAAATCAGCATATTTGAATAGGGCTTCTAGAGTCTCGATTATGGAAATCAAGAATACGCACTTGGGCTAATCTCGAGAATATATTGAAAAGTCACATTCCTTACATGAGAAATGTATTGAGCTAGTTTCATCACCTTCAGATTGGTTCCTGATAGGCTGTCTGCCAGATGGCATATTGACTATTTTATTCTTGGTGAATGTTTTTACGCATCCTAGCACTTGAGCAGAGGTATGTAGGATCCGCTGGGTGCGACTACTCACTAAACACCAAGTTTTACTCTCGAACACCGTATTTGGTCTATAGGGGACCAGGGTGTCATGCGTTCTTTTGGCGTCTGGCCTGTATATGAAAATGAGAGTCAATTATGTACCGGTATCACAACCGTAACACAAAAGAAGTATATTGCTTTTGTGTCTTTTGTAATTTTTTTTCTATCCTATAAGATTTATGTTTTTTTATGATTGAGTTGGACTTGGACTTGTGTGTAACCAATTTAAAAGTAACCATAATAATAATCATCCTAGCGCTTTTCCTGTACGCTACGACTATGATCCTGAATTTAACAGCCTGGTTGAAGCTTGCCGTTTGATCCCCGCGTCCCTAACAAAGAAAATCAGACATATAGGATTATAGTCAGTACCAACACCTTAACGTGCCTCCCTAAGCACGGATTCATCATTATTTTCGGACAATCAGGTGATTCAGATCTTACCTACCAGTTACCATTTTACTCAAATTCGGCTAGGGCATAATCATAGCTGCTTGACAATCGTATCCAAATTCCATCAGTTCAAATTAGCGGGACCTACGCCCACACTTTCATCACAATAGGCATTCGGAGATAGTTGCGTGACTACACCAGATAAGTTAGACCAAGACCATAGATTTAAAACGTTTTAGATAAGCCCCAACATGACAAAACTGTAGCATTATTTTGATTGAAATGACACGTACGTTTCAACATGCTGTCACTGCGATAAGAAGCGACCGTCGCTTCAAATTATAGTGCTGATTTCAGAGCGGATCGAAGTATGGCAAGGGCATATCTAGAGGACTCAGGCGACTGGGACCACTACTTAACTGGGACCGCGGTCCAAGTTGCCTGAATTGTTTTGATTTTTTTAATTCGTCAGGCGAGTGGCATCCGTAATTACATTGTTTAAGTACCGTCCCAAATAAAGTAATGTTATATACTAGTTAAAGATTTGATTTACTGTAAAACTAATTAGAATATAATCCTGAGTTATACAACTTTATTTTTCTGTTAACAATACATCAAAGCAAATGAGGGATGGTCCCAGTCGACCGATTCAAAAATGTTATCAAGCAACTGGGACTGTGGTCCCTTTCATTTATGGTTCCCAGTCACCTAAAAACTCATATATAATCATTTAAATCTATGCAAGCAACTGTCCCTAAGCCCTACTTGAACATGCTTGGTTTCTTAATGTTGTATAAGTTGGCATTGTATCAATCACCATTGTTGTATTATGTCCACGTCATTTGTTCAGGTTAAGTTCCGTTAACCTTACTGTCAAAATAAATTAAATTTTCCTGATAGATGTATTGCTAGAGGAAGGTCGAATTGACACCCAAAAGCTTGAGTTGTAGAAGGTAGTGAATATCATCGCACGTTTTATTCTAGCTAGATGATATGCGATCTAATATTTTTATATTTTTTTTAAAAACACCCGCACACGCTCCGTTGCCTAGTGGTAAGAACGCGGCTTCACATGCGTGAGGTCGGTGGTTCAAATCCAGTCAGGCACGCACCTCTGGATTATCAAAAATCTATGAGCGTAATTTCATACCAGCTGTACGGTGAAGGAAAAAATCGTGAGGAAACCTACACATTACGAGTAAGTGTGTTAAATGGAGAAGGCAATGGTAAACCACTCTAATTAAATTGCCAACAGAGTTGTTGTTTGTTTCATTTCATACAATGATCACGACCATCAGTAATGAGGAATACAACTCAAGGAGGCTACACAACTATTACAAGAAAGACCTAATGCGATGGTGCCGTTGTAGACACAATGTTAATAGCACATTCTATGAGCTTACTTGGTGAACTCGCAAAAATATCAAGTTGCTTAGCCATAATAATGTTGAGCACCCATTTTAAGTGATTAGGAAAATAAGGTCAAATCAGTAATCAACGAAATAAACTAAATGACAAAAGAATATTATTGCTTAATTGATTTGCTTGTCGCAACTACTGTCTGCCTCTTAGCTGTGCTTAGATTTTTCAACATCATCTACAGTTCTACACTAATATCATAAAGAGGAAAAAATTCTATTTTTATATTTTTGTATGTAATGTAACGAATAAACTCAAAAACTACTAGACCGATTGGAATAATTCCTTTTCTGTTGGCTAGCTTCACTATCCCCGGTGAACATAGGGTTCTTTCGATCCCGGAAATGTGGTAGGAAGGGGTATATGTATGTAAAAATAGATATTACGCGCGGGTTAAACCGCAGCAGAAGGTTAGTAAATTATAACGAAAAAAATCTGTATCTAAATCTGAACTCGGCTTGTTCGAAGTCGGATGTTCCTTAAATCAATTTATGCTTATTAGATACTTCATAATTTAGACAGTGGAGAGCGAAAGTGCCCAATTTGTGTGTAAAATCGTTGTTTTGAAAGAAATAGCTGATGATGTTGATAGCGCATATCTGTTTAGTCCAGGGCTGGAATAAGGGTATTTTAAAACTCTTATGTTACTAGAAATTACACATTTTTGATAAAATAGTGCTATTATAATTAAAAATGAAAAACGTCTGCAGTTGGTACCACGCTGGCAGGCTGGTCATCGCATGGTTTGATAAACGGTCGTCACGACTTATTCGTCAAATGGCGAGCGAGAAACTCGCAAGAGCGCGAAGGATGGCACTTTTCGATTTTACCCAATTTTCCTGTCTAAATCTGACACAGGGGAACGCTGCTGTTCATCTCCGGGAATATATTTTAGTTGCTTCCCACTATTGGCCCGAAGGCTCGTGTTAAAAAAAAAAATTTAGAATAGCATCTCAAGTTCGCTCTCAATATCGATCTCAGATTTAAGTTATTTATTACTACGAGCCTAAATGTGATACCTACTATTCTGCTATTTTGGGTACGGCAATAACAAATTATTTTAATCCAATAATCCGCCTCTGGCATTGCAATTAATGCAATCGAGCGCAGCGGCGCGCGACACACGCGAATTAAGTTACGCTAATAAATTAATTATCGTTACACGATAATTGGCCAAATAAATTTCGCCTTTATGATGCAAATGATAACCATTTGGTCACAGATATTTGGCTTTTAACAAGCTCGAGTTCCTGACAGGACACTAATATTTTTTTAAACATGACAAAAATTTTAAAGGAACACATACAATGTTGTAATACAAACCGCTACTCCCAACAGAATGTATTCGTTAATTGGTGAAATTCTATGCCACTTATGAGTGGAATATATTTTCCAATTTTAACGAAGATATTGTGAGCATTGAAAATATTTTTACACAGCATAATCTAAACAGTTTCTAGGCTTTACGACCCACCCAATTATCAACAAACAAATTATTCAACAACACGCTGAAGGAAAAATGCGGAAGAATTAGACAGGTAAGATGTTCTTCTTAGAAGATTTGGACATAAAGTAGAGTACACGTTGTAACAGAATACTTACCATTGTCTCAAACGTTCACACACTTGTTCCATATTAAGTAACACACTAGGACCACCCGCGTTGCTGTCGTTGCATTTGATCCGTAAGACAATTTAATAAAATTTAATTTAATTAACTGACGTTGATTGGGTAAGAAAAAATATTTACCTTTAAAAGCATTAATTCATCACTATCTTGTTTATTTGTGTGATGAATTAATTCTTTTACTAAAAGTTTTACACCTGTTAAATGTACCCTATCTATGTACATAATTTAAGGTAGGTAGGTATGAAAAATGCGGTTACTGGAAATTATAAAAAATAATAATAAGAAGGACTTTATTTTGTGACGATTATGGCACAGTTTTAATATACCTACCAACTTCTGTATTTAAAATTAAGTGTATTTACTCGGTACCCACCTGACGGCTATAAACTTTAATAACCAATTTGACGATTATACTGCTGACGGTAATATTTAAATTATAAATTACGGCTATAGTACTACGCGTCAAAAACATATAAATAAAATGTAAAACAAGCTTACAGTTGAAGATAAAAACTCAGTCATTCTGAGAAGTGAGATCGCGAGTTACTGCCACAACCAGAATAATCCTGTAGGAAAAAGATGTTTCACAAGTAGAAATCGATTACATTTTTGTTTTCAATGCTAATTCCCTCGGGTTTCCAAGTTATTATGTTCCAATATGAAGTATTTGGAGGTGGTTTACTTGAGTGTCAAAGTCCTTGAAGCGGTCGATCGGTATAACAAATCTGATCAAAGGTCTAAACTGTTTGCCGATTCGTTACACTGTCGGATCAGGATTGACGGAACAAAACCAAGTGTTTGACTTTTATGCGAGAGCGTTCAACATTCAGCAGGGCATTCCGGTAACCACGCCTAAAATAACAAAATTACTGCCATTGCTCGAAAAGCGTCATTTATACCTAATGCCCCCATTAAATATGCTAGAAATTAAGTACTGTTCTACTAGTCTTAAGTTGATTGCGCACCCAGTTTTAGTGTGAAAATAATTAAGCTATGAAATCGGTTAAGAATTTAAATTGACTTTAGAAATAGGCAAAAATAATAGGGTAAGGATTCTATATTGATAATTACTAATAAGTTTTATTTTACGACTGCTGTATTAACTCAATAAAATATATTTTCAATAATTGAAAGTTCAACGCTTTATATTTTTGTTAAAGTGGTTATTTCAATTTACATGAGCTATATTGAATAAAGTTTTGAAATTGTCGTCGCTTCATGATTCTCTTCTACATATTTTAAAGTGCTTCAGATTTGTTCAATATTACTTTTCCGAAAAAGTATCAGTTTTTGTATCATGCGCTTATTTCGTATTACCAATATATTAACTTCCAGATGGCATCTAATATGACCTCACTAGCAGGAGTGCATGCAACATATGAAACGACAAATTGCCTTGACTCGAGACTAAATAACAAGCTACGAGTATGATACATATTCGCCCGATTATTCGTCTTGTTAGCGGTTGTATTTTAGGCGAATGATTTAGTATCTGTTACATTTTATAGGTATGTTTTATGTTAAACACGGAACACATCTCGCATATTTGTAGTTCTTATAACGTTCTTGGGACTTCTTTAATGTATCAAAGATGTAAACCTGCTTTGAGTACCTAGATATACCTAATTTGAATAGATCAACTGACTGTGTTAGTGATTTTAATATTTTTTTTTATTTGAGTACCTACGTAAATAATCTTAGACGTTTGATAATGTTATAAATTAAAATATTATTATTCTTTGAACGAATGAAGTAATTAAGTCGTTCGTTAACGTCGTTATCGAAACTAATAAATAAAGCTGAAGAGTTTGTTTGTATGTTTGTTTGTTTGAACGCGCTAATCTCAGGAACTACTGGTCCGATTTGAAAAAATATTTTTGTGTTGGATAGTCCATTTGACGAGAAAGACTTAGGCTTTGGCTATTGGAAATCGAAATCCACGCGGACGGAGTCGCGGGCGGCCGCTAGTATAATCATAATGTGTTAAAAAGATCATTGATACATGATTGTGAAGATGTGTAAAGTAATTTCCCGGTGCGTTTCACAAAGTGGCTTATCTAAATAGGAGATCGATCTTATGGGGAAATTCACTAATGCTACCGCCCCGGGCATCCAAATGTGTTGGTACAGTAACGTGTTGCATTCAACAAACCATTGTTCGACAGGTGATTGTTCTAGAATGTAAACATATTGAGTGCATAAAAGGCCGCCAAATTGGTTTATCGAAGTATCCTTTCAAATGTATTGATATTTTGTAATGTCAGACAAAGCATGGCTTTTACTCCTCCCATCTTTTTATTGCACGAATATTCTGTTAGGCACTGATGCTCGAGGTCTATTTGAATTATGTGGAGTCAAGGCCCTATTACTGTGCAAATGGCCTTGGTCAAGTTTTTATTGGTAACAAAAAAAGTGAGCTATCACTGCAAAATAGGCGCCGTTATATAAGATGTAACAAAATATACTGCAAATATTTTAAGGGCGAATCGTTTGGTGGAAATGTATTAAATTTGTCTAGTAATTTTTTTTTGTCAATACGCTAGTTTCCGAGAAAATCAACAAAATAAATTGAGCGAAAAATTGGGAATAGTACAAATTTTGTCATATGCAAGACAGTTGGTCGTGTCTTATCAGTGTAGTACAATTACTACACTTGTCCTGCCTCAAAAGCAAAGTGGTGGAGAGGGGGCGAAGCTTAAAGGACGAAAAGAGCAAATTGGCCAATGCAGAAAATGCAAAATTTGGTAGGCATTAATTTTGACTTTTTAATATCTGATATTGATTACATTGCCACTAAAGAATTCGCTCTTAAAATATTTGCAGTATATTTTGTTACACCCTATATAATTACAATAGGTATGTACACCTATACTCTGTCCACTTTATGAAGCGTCTTTTGACAGCTCACGCCCATGAAAGTTCGAATTGTTTTCGTTTAATTTTCGAAAAAAGAATATTGTTCTTCATGCCAACTCAGTGATGTGCTACGAAAAACGATTAGAACGATTGTGCCCCCGATTACAAATAATCGATAGAAATAAATGCTATGAATAAATCTAAACTTCCTCATAATATTACGTTCATGGTATAATGTATATTTTACATAGACAGGTAACAACATTTGGATTTAAATTTCTTTTAATAATGTGACTTACCTGTTTTATATTTAATTTATAAACTCAAATATATGGATTTATATTTGTTTACAATAAATCTAAGAGAATGTTAAATCAATACGCATTTTTATCAAAATCGGTTAGTTTTCACGTACCTAAGTCGAATAATGATAAATGATAAATAGTACAATCGGATTGTTGACACAATTGAGATACTTTAGGACATCACCAATGTTGTCAATCGGCGACCTGTCAAAAGACGCTTAATATAGTGGACAGAGTATAGTTGATATAACTTTCATCTAAGTTGCCCAAAATCATGGCCACACCTTGTTATTGGTGTAATATTCTTAACACAGCTATTTTCAAAAGCTAATTCACGTGTTATATACCTAGTAAATAAATTGACAAGCACATTTAGCCAGAGAAGTTGAGATTGCTACGAAAGCGGGTTCTGGGTCAATAGTGTTTACAAAACTATTATCAAAAGCTTATTTATCTATCATATACCTATGAATATAACAACTACTGAATATTGTGAGGAATTTGATAGCGTAGTGGTTAGCGCGTTCGGTGTGCTATTGTTAAAGTTAAGCAACATTCGCAGAGGTCGGTCATCGGATGGGTGTCAAAAATCAACTTGTTTTCCTCCGTGCTTCGGTAGGCACGTTAAGCCGCTGGTCTTGCGCCTGATCTCTCTACGGTCGTGTCAGATTGCTGTCCCACCAAACAACGAGAGTGAAGAAATAGAGAGTGCACCTGTGCTTACGCACTCACTTGTACACTATAGTATGTCCTGCCTTCCTGGATGATTTTAAGATCAGCCGTCATGGCCGAAACGAAAAAGTCTTGAAGGGTATATCATTATTATCAAATATATTGACACCCACATAGAGCCAGGAATCGAGACTTTATTACTACGATAGGTAAGTACTTAATTGACTCAATCTAACAACGCAAATGCTAGTTGAACGTAATAAACCGGAGCCATTATAAAATAAATTGTAAAGATAATAAATAGGTCTGATAATGCCCACCAATCATACGAGTGTTATAATTTTTGATATAAGCTATTTTTCAATTTGGATGCAATACCTACTTGTTGTCATATTTATGATATTAGATTATTTATTTTTTAACAGACATAGGTACCTGCGACCGCTGGTACCTATGGACCGCTGGACGACCCGCTTGGTGTAATGGTCAAGATGTTGCCTATTACGCAAGAGGTCGCGGGTTCGATCCCCGCACAGGGCAAACATTTGTGTGCATGAACATGTCTGTTTGTCCTGGTCTGGGTGTTATATGTATCTATTTAAGTATATTTGTAATACCACTGTTGATTCTGATGTCTGTAACACAAGTGCTTAAGCTACTTAACACGGGGTCAGATCAACCTATGTGATGTTGTGAAATATTTATTTATTTATTCTATTTATTTACCTATATGAATACCATTGTAAATATGTTTTTTAAGGCAAACTGCTTGGTTTCTTCCAGCTCTTGTTCTCCGCAGGCCATTCACGTGGAAGATATCATTCGCTGAAATGAATTTAAATTTGACGTAGGTTAATTGATTGTTGTAGACACAGAAGATATACATACTAGGTACCTTTAGCTATGAGAAAGATACTACAACTTTTTCTCCTAACGCATGTAAAATAAAAAAAACTAAAATTATTTTATTGGTTGTAACACTGCAGTCCAAATGTCTCTATCATCGAAACCTTGTCATTGTACAAAAATAGCCACTGTCTGTTAATAACTACGTTTGCAAAATACGGTCACAAGCCCAAAATCTTCACCTCTGAAAATCACTAGGACCAGAAGACCATAAAGGCGTGTCAAGCTTTGGTATTTATTTTCACAGTGCAGGAGATGTTTATTTATAGGTGATTTGTGAGTTAAAACAAAGTTGCTCTCAATTTGAAGTGCACAAGAATACATGTTAAATGTCAACCTGTTTTGATAAGCGATTTGATCTCGTGTCTCCGTACATTTATGAGATTCTAATTGATATGTATATAGGGTACGTCGGGCCGTAACAAATGTTTAATGAATTACCCAAATACAGGGTGACCTTAGTCATTGGAATCTAGAAATCGTTAGAATGATTTGTGGCTCGTTTAATTATCATTACCACTATTTATCACACATGTAAATTATTGGTTGGTGAGCTATTTGCGAATGCCGTTTTTGATGATGCCGATTTTGTCAATAAGATCCATGGATGAAAATAGTATCAATATGCCTCTTATTTAAGGAAACATAGCGAGCTAAGTTTTGCTGGGTGTAGGGGTACAATAGCTGAAGATTGCTAAACAAAATTAAATAGGATAATTTTGCTTGATTGTCAATTAAAAAAACACCACTATAAGGATGAATACAATTCATTACTCTGTTCTCCTTTTCGCCATTTGAATGATAGGTAGGTAGCTATCCTGCTTGCAGCGCATTTGTGAATCAGATGCTTTCGTCTTTCTTCGGGCGGCAGAAGATCAAACTCATTTAAAACTATGTTTTTGCGCACTAAACCTGATTTAATAATTATCTAAACCAGCTATACTCTAAGTGTGTTCCGCGGAATCCTAAGGTGTGGAACCTTAGGATATTTAGATACTTCTATACCTAGGGGTACCTACCGCAATAATTTAGAAAACAGACAAAACACCTCTCTCTGGTCGAACATTTTGACTTCGCGCGGCCGCGTAAGAAAACGCTTTTGAAAACTATTAATGTATGTAGGGTTCCATCAAGTATTTTGCTACCTAAAAGGGTTCCGTCAGCAAAAATGTTTGAAAATCACTATTCTAATCCATAAAATAAAAATTGAAGTTTGGAAAATATTTTCAGAGGAAAACCTGCAATTCGATCACAGCCGAACCCGGAACCTAGTAATGACTTATAATCAGAAGTTCTAACCGCGCCCAGTAATCAAAATAGCATAATATACTTAACATTTCCTTATACGCGGCAATTAATAATGGAGCCAGTACGAGGTATGCCAGCTCATTATGGACATTTAAATTGTATTAATTCAAACAGTTATCTCCTAATGATTATAAATAAACCGATTAATAGACAAGAACGTTTACAATACAGCTGGTTTGATTGGAGTGAAAAATGTACTTGTAAATGGTTCGGGTTGACAATGTTTCTTGCATGGGTGGCTTGTTTATCAACTCACAGTCTGCCTACTATATTTGTATGTGAAAAAAGGTACAAGATCATAAAATAACGTAATTTAATTATTATTTATACTTATTTTGATCCCTTCGAGTACTAACCCATTTTTTTGTCACGAGTTTTGATCCCATCCTAGGTAGGTATGTGTAGTAGATACTCGTAACTATTTCCATATGCAATTGTATTATATTTTGTACACAATATTATAACAATATGCTACTACCTCATATATACGAGTAATTCTTATTCTACGATATTAGAGATTTTGAAGATTCTAGATTTGAGTTATCTTAAACAATCAAGACAAATAGAAGGAATAGGTATAAGACATGTGATAAATTATATGTAGTACTAACTGCCCGCCTAGTTTTACTAACTGTAATTAGTACTAACTGTACTAATTCTTAAGGAATGTTTGTATTATACATACAAACATTCCTTAAGAATCACTCTATCTATTAAAAAAAACCGCGTCAAAATCCGTTGCGTAGTTTTAAAGATCTAAGCATACATACGGACATACAGCGAAAGCGACTTTGTTTTATACTATGTATTGATTGATGACAATAACGGACAAGGTGATAGGTTCTCTTTGCATTTATTGCAATACGCGCGTCTGTACATAGTAATAAACAAAAGACGAGTGTTCTGTATGTAGGTACAGTGAAATACCTAAAACACCTTTAGATTTCTTTAGCTTAGGAACAGACCAGTAGTCCCATTGTTAAACACGTTGACTGCACAGTTGTTTTCTAGAATGTCTAATATTAAGCAACAACATTTCGAGATAAGCATCTCGACTCATCCGTAGAACAAAGTCCGATCTGCAGGAATGCTAGTTTTCAGTAGAGGGCAAAGAAGTTTTAGATCTTTGTTTTCGAGCTGCGATCAAAAACGGTAAGACGTATCATTTTGAATTTTAGATATGTTTATATAGCGCAATAGCGTAATTAAATGCTCTTTAGTCTATATTTCTATTGCTTTTATTTCACGAAATAGTGAGTTCCATATCAACATAGGGCATTTTCTAGCGGAAGACCGGGAGTCCTTGGTGAACATAACACGTTGTTTTACGGAGACGTCCGAATTAAGTGGCGTTCTATATGAACTTGGGGCGTTTTTTGATAGAATAATTTATCACTTTAAAGTCCTATGTGAATACTTATCTGGTTTGAAATGTGTTTTTTGTAATGTTAGCCATAACATAACATAACACAATATTTTATTCGGGCTTACACAAGGTTTATTCGTTAAAAAAACCGAATTAGAAACTTTATGAAGCCCGGTGACCTGCTTGGTGTAGTGCTCAAGAGGTTGGGTTGGGTTCGATCCCAAGATTTGTTGGCATGAACATGTATCCATTTAAGTGTATGTATTTGTATAAATAAAATATATTTAAGCATGTCTTTCAGTTCCCTAGCTTGCCATGGTACAAGCTTCGAGCTTAGTTTGCTGCTAGGCAATTGGCGTTTTCAAACCCATTAGGCAAGGATCTTCACAGAAATCAACTCCGTGCATTTATTTATTGCCAACTGAATGGTGATTTTTCATTTGGTATGAAAAATCACCATTCAGTTCGAAGATTTAAAAGTTCCATATCACAAATATTTCCCGGTTAATATGGAACTGTCAGTACCAACTCTACCAAATATCCTTGCCTAATAATACCTATTCAGTCTGTGATAGTTAATTCTGGCGATATATTATGGAGAAAAAAGGTTTCTTTGTGATTTGTTCGTCGTCATTTAGCACCTCTAATTAACTAGAAAACCATTTAAGTAGAAAACCCGTGGCCCCTAAAACCAATAGAAAAATGCAGAGACGCCCTAAGTAATGAACAGACCGTAAGCGCAAATGGTTCAAGAAACATAACGAAATAATCGAAAAAACGATGGGACCATCTTACAATGTCGTTAGTCGTTACAAATCTTCTTCTTCCTAGCGTTTATCCCGTTAGTCGTTACAAATGATCCAATTAAATATCTCACCAACAGAACTTGGTACAGTAAATTTTTGGCAACTGGGAGATCGAGTTAAGCTATGGGATATCATCATCAAGTTTTCAGATAAAATCAAAAAGAAAATATGCCTCAAGTATCTCCTAATAAATTTCAAAGTATTATGGTCACAGGCACCAACCAATCTCACTGCGAGAACATTGAAGTATGTGAAACAATATTTATTACACTTAAGTTTATATACTTTTGCCGTAACAGCTTATATCTTAAAGAATGTGTGAAATACAAAGGAGGTCAGCGTACAAATAATAAGATACATTTATAAAGCACTTCCATCGTACTTCTTCCACGCAGTCTTTAAGATACGAGCTAAAACGGCAAGATATTGAAACATTGTTTGATATACTTATATTTTCTCTCAAAAAGATTCCTTAAAGCCTGTTTATTTATAAAATTTTATCAAATAACTTCATGATGCAGTTTCTTTCCACAAAAACAGAAACAGTCTAGGCGCTGTTGGTGAGATATTGTATCGAATCATTTGTAACAATAAATGGCATTTTCTACACGGTCCCATCGCTATTTTGACTTTTTCATATTAACATTTGTCTTGCCTAGGTTTTTAAATCACTTGCGTTTAAGGACTGTCCATTCTTTATTAGTCTCTGCCTTTTTCTAGTGGTTTTAGGAGCCACGGAGCTACTGCTTCAATACGAAGACAGAGGTGAATTTAGTGGTGCCTAATGACGAAGAACAAGACAAAGAGAAACAGTCTCTATGATAAGGGCAGAATAAACTATCACAGACAGAATGGATGCCCATTGCTATGCCTAATCCTAGTAGGAGAGGATCTAGGAGTTAGAACTGACAGTTCCATATAAACCAGGGTAGATCTGTGGTACAAAATATGTTAATCCTAAAACTGAATGAATGGTGAATTTTCATAATTTGATGGCACTTCTAAGAAAAACGTAAGTTGATTGCTGTAATGATCCACACCTAGTGTGCCAGGTATGGCGTTGGATATTAAGCTGTAGCAGGAAATTTTCTCGGTCTCGTCATGGCCATCCAGATTTTTTTCCATTCTATCAGCTCATTATTTAACACTAGCGGCCGCCCGCGACTCCGTCCGCGTGGTTTTCGATTTCCAATATCCTATGTGTTATTCTGATGTATAAGCTATATTGTGGTAGTTTCATTCAAATCCATTCAGTAGTTTTTACGTGAAAGAGTAACAAACATCCATACATGCATACATACAAACTTTCGCCTTTATAATAGTAGTAGGATTACAACGGGACTAAACGCGATATTATTTTCGCTTGTGACCACGCCACGGTTGTAGCATCACAGCCGAAACGTCAAGCAGAAAGTACTCAGTAATATATAAAAATAATATCGCGTTTAGTCCCGTTGTAATGTTAAATAATTAAATCGCAACGCGAAAGTATAAAGTTATATATTCTCAGCTGATTTTTCTTCATCAGTAGGTAGGCAAAGGTGACTATGGTGGAGTCAAGTTTTAACAAAATTCTCAATAAAAATAATAGAAAATGTATTATTACTAATAAGGCAAGACTATATACCTGCCCAGCAATTCATTACACAATGTTTAATTCAAATATTTGAATAATTGAGGATTTTTTTAATTGAACAACGTCTTATCTTATTCCGTTCTTCCAGTAATAACGTCCCATTTTACCATCGGACTAACAAATCGTCTCATAGATTCCGAAGAAAAGTGTTCTACATTCACATGCAACACTCAGAAGTACCATTAATTTCGTATAAAATGGTCCCAAGTTCTGTTAAGACTTCTACTTTTTACTATTTATTTTTACAGTTATAGTGGTTATCCTGCGAATATGCATTACAACGCATGTATTTTCGTACGAAAATTACGTTACTTAACTTTTCCATCAAAAAACGCCCTATATAAAAATCGATCACCCACAAATAGGAACGGAGCCAAAAAGTATGAATAAAGAGACAAATTGATTCTATATTCTAATTTCATTTTTTCGAAGAAAACCTAAGCCCGTGAAATGTAAATTTCCTTCCTCCACTGAACAACGGCCGGTCTCAACAACAGACGTGGCATCCGCACCGCCCCCACTGTCCCTTGGTCACATGAAGCGTTTTTTTACGGAAAGTTTATCACATGGAACGTTATTCGACTCTGTAACTCTGGAACTAAATAAGATAGAAAAAAAATAAAAATGTACGTCGATAGAGTTCGTTATCCTTATACTGTTAAGGTATTTAACTCATTTTTGCTCTATGATCACATCGGACTTTGTTCTACGGATGAGTCGATCTTGAGGTTAAAATAGTTAACTCCAAAATTCCGATTCTAATTAAGAGCAAGAATTAATAGACAGAACAGATAGAATCTCGAGTTATTTGTATTATTGCGGTTCTGTTGGTGCGTTGGTGTCTACAATATTGGGTAGTAGTTTCCTATACAAAAAGCTGGTACGACCCGCCATACAAGACATTTTTCTGTATCTACCTATATCTATACTAGTTTTATACAAGTATAATAAAGCTGAAGATTTTGTTTGTTTTAACGCGATTATCTTAGGAGCTACAGGTTCGAATTGAAAAAAAATATTTCAATGTTGGATAATCCATGTTACGAGGAAGGCTTTAGGCTATAGTACCTACTTAAAACAACACTTGTGCGGAAACGAAACCCGAGCAGAACGAGTCGCGCGCGGCGGCTAGTATTAAATTTATGTTAGTTATACGGTAGCTATAGTGGCAGTAGCTTAAGAAAATGAAAGAAATTGACAACTCTGGCATTGTATCCGTTATGAGCCAACATGGTGATTATGGACTACTCTGGTGTGAAAAAGCAAGGACTAAAAAGTCTAGCCACATTTTGGCTTTTAACAATGACATCCAAGACGCCTATATTATTCAGGAAGCATTACATATTCAGATCACACGGAGGTACCTACTCTAATTGAAAATTATGATTTCATTTAAGATTTTTCCTAGCGTAGTGTTTATAATCTGAGGCTATTCACAAAAGGTCATTTTAAATATGGTCTTCCAAAGCGCGTTAATGTACATATGTACACAGCAGATTTTGTATGTTATACATATTATATATACTAGAACGTGTAACAGTTAGCTGGTACCCGCTGCTTTTCTTCCATAGATATGAAGTTTAAAACATATTAATATTGGTATACAAAATATTTAGAGAACAGGTGCAGATAAATAAGTACCTATTATTTGCTACTAATGGTAGTCACAATACTTTATTTTAAATATTAGGTTGTTGGTTGGCCTGAGTCTGGGATGGTCTTTCAAAGCTTCTTGTATGTTCTTTATGAAGGCTACTTCTAACGCAGCACTTTTCCTCTATCACTTTGGGGTCAAATGCGAGTAGTGTCTGCTCAATGATTAAACAAACAAACAAACTTTTGCATTTACACAATAGCTCGCACGTACAATCCTTCGAACATCCCGGAAGACTTGGTTTGGCCTCGCCAAGCCCGATCCGCAGTCGTAAAGCTATTTAGAGTAATCCAATAACCACAATGGTAAATGTAATTCTAAGGCGGTGTGAGGTAAGTGAGTTCGACATGCCGGCTACATCTGACCTTTATACGGACTTAACATGAAATGAGAGGTAATAATCGTAGGTTTGTTGTTATAGTGACATTCCACTGCGTTTAATACGACGTAAAAAAGTAAAGTATCAGCCTATTAATGTCCCACTGCAGGGCGAAGGCCTCCATCATTTGAAATCATGTTTTCGTTACAAAGATGGGTTTTGGCTTAATCACCACGCTTGCCAAATGCGGATTGGTGATCACAAACCCGGGCTGTGTTCAGAAAAATCAACACAAAGTTTGCCCGACCCGGGAATCGAACCCAGGACCTCGAGACCAAGACCTGATACTTAAACCACTAGACCATCGAGGCGTTCGATAATACGACGTATGGTAAACATTTTTCGGGCTAACAGAAGCACTTTTTCTTTAAGGAAGAACTATTTAGCTAGCCTGTTTTAAGTTCTTTAAGAGAGGTAGAGCTATGTGGCACTTCCACTCGAATAGCCGCTCGTCTGGGAAATACCTTCACCCTACAGAAGACCACAGTGAAATGGCACTTCGTAACTGTTGTGTTATGTTTCTACGCGTGAGTAAGGTCGCCACAGCTCAGTTGGGGAAAATGGGGTCTTAAAGACAGGCAACCCTTGGTCGGTTGTTGATATCCATGGGCAGCGGTGATAACTTACCATCAGGCGAACCCTTGTTCGTTTGCTTACCTATAACAAAAAAAAAAAAAAAAAATTTATTTATTACATTATTTTCGTAGAGGAGTTCGACTGCGCTAGCTCGAAAAACTAGAAGTTCGGCTTAGTTTTGGAAGTATTTTTATTTTTCTCCGGCTGTAATATTTTTTATTGAAAAGAGAGCGTAACAAACAGTTAACAGTTGTCACTATTTATTCATGTTGTAATTTATCAACGCAGCAACAGACTACAGCAGTAATATGTCATATATGTCCAACCCGATTAGGTTTATGTAAACGGGACAGAATCAAATAATATCTGATATTGAAAGGCTAAACGTATTTTCTGGGAAAGATAATTGAAAACAGTTACAGACAGTTGAAAACAATATTACAAAAAATATCGTATTTCCTTTTTTTGTCTTGGCTGAGAACTTAAACCATACATCATTCAATTCTCGTACTTCAAAATATTAAAAAGGGTAAACACAACGTTCCTAGTATTTTGTACTAAATTACTTAGTAGACATCCTGCATAATAATACCCTCCGGCCGTATTCGGCCATGGCGGCCGATCTTACGATCAACCAGGTACGCAGGATATATACATATTATAGTGCACAAGTGAGTGCGCAAGCACAGGTGCACTCCCTATTCCTTCACTCTCATAATTCAGTGGGACAGCAATCTGACACGACCGTAGAGAGATCAGGCGCAGGACCAACGGCTTAACGTGCCTTCCGAAGCACGGAGGAGCTCGAGATGTTTTTTTTCGGTCACCCATCCGATGAGTGGCATCTGCGAACGTTGCTTAACTTTAGCAACCGCAGGCCGAGTGCGCTAACCACTGCGCCATCGAGCGCCCTCACCTAACACTCCTCACCTCCTCACATACCTAATGTAGGATGCAATTTAACAATTAACATTTCTCTTAGCTAAAGATCGAGGTAACTGTTTTAATGCTCTTCCGCGTACTAATGACCAAAAAAGTAACCTAATTACATATCATTGAGCATTGCATTAAGATCTGACTGAATGTTATTCTAGATTTTGTTTGTTTCATTCCATTAGAATTAATATGTTCCGCTCAAAAAAATGCATGCGCAGTTTTCATTTCACAGTTAAATAAATCAACGTATTCAACCTCATTTATCATCAAATTACCATTGCCCTAGTTTATCACCAAATACTCGACTCGACGACACTTCCCTTACCGGAAAACAATCTTGACCAGACATTTCGTTGAAAAATGACCATACTTACGAAACATATTACTGGCATAATTGATACGTGCTGCTAAAAACACCATAAATATACACTTGATGTATATCTGTGTAATAACAAGTCATTACTCGATCGATCATAGTAATTGATCAACAATAGTCTCGGTGCAGGGGTGGCCAATGTCATGTTGTTCTTATTAATGGTAATTTTAAGGGATTAACGGTAAATACTGATATCAGAAGGCATCTGATTGGTGAACCTTTAATATTAATAATTTGCCCAATATACATACCTCTGATTTTATAAATTATCGAATCGAATCTATTTATTTTTTCTTCTAAACGTCAAAATTTTTCAATTTCTTTCAAGCTCTTATTTCATTAATACGCCCTTATGTTTGAATAAGTTCATAACGCCATTTGCTGCCTGTTTTATATATTTTGAATGTAGACCATTAACTTTTGTGACATAAATAACTGATTTGAAATCATACGATGTAATCAATAATTAAAAAAAATGTTCCTACCCCAATCAAATTGACAATTTAATCTCCACATTTCTACCACGAGTTATCCAAAGTAGTATGTATTAACCCTCCCAATCAATAATAATTGTACTCAAGACGTCACTAAGGTTAGCTGATACCCCCACTAAAATGTCGACCAAAAAATAAAACATTAAAAATGTAGCAGTCTAAAAGTGATCGATGTGTTGTCCACCCCTGTCCGGTAGCAAGGACTGGACCAGTCAAAAGTATAGTGCCGCTGATCAATTTGCCTATCTCACTTGCGATCAAACGGCACCTGTCAAAATTACTAAAGACACGTATATCAGGTTAATTCATATAATTATACAAAACACTTTGTCAGAGGTCAAAAACTGTTATGAGGTGCATTTGTTATAATTTAATTAGAGGGATCGAGTCAAGCTACCGTTTATGAATATTTTTGTTTCTATACTCTACGATGATTTAAATAAAACATCATCACAGATGAGATCACATTTGATTTGATTTTTAGATTGCACATTCAGGGAGGAAAAATTTTGCTTGCGCGTCATAATACCTATATAAGGGCCTTTTTTCAATGTTAATTTTTTTTCGTGTGTAGGTATAATATATGTACATATAGTCAACAATTAATCTCATCGCCTAATCTGGTTCTAGACTTTTTAGATTTAACTCATTAGGCCACCACCTACTGACATACCATTCTACCCACATTAATTCATTATTTTGCTAGTATCCATAGCTTACAACTTCCCTTGTTTTTGCAAGTTAAGTTTTTGTTTAAATAACTTTTTATAGCACAAAAAACATTTTTCTTATTAACAAGTATATATGTTACTATATATGAGCTGTGATTCAGTGTATATCATAGTCCAAGATCATACAATCACTTGGCATAAAAATAGCACCACAACAAAATCCTTCTTAAGATTAAAGAGTGCAAAATATATAATTAAATAATGCAACTGTTTGCAAAACACATCCTGCTCATAGGTGTGGTAATTCAAATTGCGGAAAACATCGTTCCTATCAGATCGAGTACCTACATAGCGATTCTTATCTAAAGTTAAATTCATAAAGACGTCTTTAAAATAAAAACCGTCTGTCGATTCGGCTATCACAACTGTCGGCGTTAATAATGTCGAGATGAGTAAATTTTTGAGAAGCCTGAATACCCCAAAAACCGTACCTACTATTTGTTCTTAACTGAATGTTGTTGGAATCAAATCTGTGCTATCATCATCGACCTCATTTCTCTTAGTATGGATAACTCTCAAAGTGTCACAGATTTATCTTCTAAGGGCGTGTACTAGCAGACCTTAACGTCCTTGAAAAATACATGTCAGTAAGGATCAAACATTAAAGAAAATGCAAATCTTAAGACAAATACATAAATCCAGACGTCTCATTTAAAATCGTCCAGTCTTAAATTATGGACGGGCAATAAAGATCGATTCAGCTATCACGACTGTCGGCGTGGTGACATGAGCAATGCTGTGTGGGTAGGGGTAATTGCGATCACATTGCTAAGTTACGCGGCAAGTTATTTTATTACTCGTGATAAATACGTACTGCATTTAAATGCCGAGTAATTAGTATTCATTGATATTAGAATGACAGGCATCTAAGCCGAAAATCTTGGCTCAAAAATTGTCAGGGTAGAAAAATATATATCATTATTATATTTTTCCTAGTGCCGGTTGTAACTCTTTCAGCGCTATGGCTATTTTTTACGGTGCCCTCTACGACTAAGTAAACTTTGAACTCTAAGCATAGATAGCCCAAACGCGGTCAGTAGCGGTTTAAGGGTTACCCTTAAACTGATTATTCCTACCTGGTTTCATCTAGTTACAGATATATTATGATTATTATTTTTATAGATTAACCGAGAATGTTCTTAAAGTGAAATCTTTGTGTACGTAGCCCTTTACCTACTGGTTGATGTTAAAACAATCGCGGTCTCGAGCTAATAGAGTTGTACGGTGTCGTCGGCTCAAGTATAGTGATTGAACCAAATAAAACTTTATGCTAAAGCCAGCAATATTCCTCGAAAATTGCGGTGGACGTAAATTAGCGTAACCAGCTATCAATAAATTAATTAATTGATTTATTATTTAGTGCCCTTGACTAACACGATCTAGGTGCAATAAACAAAGCGTAGAACAAGCCATCGTATCAACAGATGTTAATCTAGTCAAATTACTCTAATATTATACTGGTTAATAATCAGGTTGTAAAATGTTGTTGTATGGCGAGTTAACAAAACGAAGGTATTTCGTACAAATTAATTTCGTCGGATTTAAAATTGCGTCAGCTGCATTTGTTGTTCGACCTAACATGTTGGCGGTCGACCACCGTCATTTGTTATCAATTGCCTTGATGTCCCAATATACTTCAATAAATAATGACTGCGGATTGATTTTGTAGGTCACAAATCCTGTAACATAATGTTATATTCTAGAATTTTTATTGTATGTCCGTCCTTTTATTTTGGCTTAAGAATTTTCCAGAAGTTCCTGAAATTTAGATTTCAGGAACTTCTGGAAAATTCTGCAAAATTGCTCGCCTTTTTTTTAATCAATAAGAGTTGTTTAATGCGATCCTTTGGAAGGAGTTTTTTTAAACAGAATTATTTGAAGAACAGTTCTTTTAAAAAACGATTCTGAGGCTACAAGTAAGACTTGAACATTTCTTGATAACGTTCACGTTATTTTTATTCATCTCATATTATGGGGTACTATCAAAGACCAATCCCCAACACGCAACATCATATTATTTAGTTAATCAGAAATTGATCTAATTTGAACTTCTTTGTTCATGTGGCGTTTGGCTTTGTAACAAATATTACGAGACTCCAACTTCTATCGCAAAATAAATTGTCACGTACAGAATTATTTAGCTATTTCGCGACATCACTGTTTGATTGATCTCCACCGTTTCGCTATACAGTACTACATTCGATTTCCATTTCGTAACGACAATAACTTATACGTAACTGGCGAGCTCAAATGGCTAGAAACATTTTTTATCACCAAAGCTATTTGCTGTTAGTATTTAATTGTTGCGAGCCATGATATAAGTTGCTAATGAAGTAATTATTTGGCGTTAGACATTTTATTGCATTCCTAACTTTAAGACCAAAGTTTACATAAAACGAGACATAAGAGTATATAAAAAGATATCGTAAAAAAATGGATTGACAATTAAAGAACGAGTTTTAAACTTATCTCAAGGGGTTTTACTGTCTTTACTGACTTTGATTTACAATTCTTTGTCAACACATTTCAATGTAACACGTATATAGCTCATGGGAGGTGTTGAATTTGTAATTTACCACATACTGGAAATCATGATCACGATACCTTTTAAATCTTTTTACGTGCGATATCTTTACAAGGCATCTTATCAGACACGCCGGTTGGTTACCTGATGAAACAATTCTGCCAGAACAGACTAAATGCATGTTTAAAGAGATTTCAAAACAACCTACGTGAAACATTTTTAGACATAGAAATAATTAGGTATTTCGCAAATCTGCATGGTCTCCTAACTGGGGCACTTCCTATGTTTTCTAAACGTTGTTTAATCAAAATTGTACAAGAACAATGAAATTTTAAACACTAAAGAACATAGCGTGACGATCATAACACCTTTGCTTCTAATAAGAAGGTACACGATACAATCTTCCACCAAAAATGTTAGCCGTTGTCAGTATTAGCATATATGTATTTTTTTAAACCTCATTCGAGTTTACGTTATTCAACCGTTTTGGTTCCGATTTAAGCACTTATCATTGAGCGTTGATAAGACTAAGAAAAAACATATCCAATTTTTGTCGGGTCAGTTGAGTTATTTCCCAGTTGCAATTTCACCGGAAACCCCTTTTAATTGCAGTTTCATTTTCTAGTATGTAGTTGCGTATCATTCAGAAAATCAATTAATATTGCCCTGTAATTTTTTAAACAATTTGTACGTTGCGGGCAACTTCAAGCCTACCGGACCACAAAGATAAGGTTGTCATTGGTACAAAATTAAATTACATTAATGATACGCTAGTTAATTTTAATAGCTTGTTGTAGTATGATAGGCGGCAAGGGCTCGACTTACAAATTATGCGCCCACTACGCGTATAAATATGAGAAAGACCTGCTTTGGTAATTTTTAAGCAATGTATTCGGTCCGAGTAATAACTGACATTCCGATCTTGAATGAAGTAATGATAGTTCAAAGGGCTACTATCTATATCTATAAAACTCAAAGGTGACTGACTGACTGACATAGTGATCTATCAACGCACAGCCCAAACCACTGGACGGATCGAGCTGAAATTTGGCATACAGGTAGATGTTATATCGTAGGCATCCGCTAAGAAAGGATTTTGATTAATTCAACCCCCAAGGGGGTAAAATAGGGGATGAACGGTAGTATGAAACTTTGTCAATTTTAAACCTATCGGGCTGATATTTTGCATACATAAAGCTACTATGACGTAGGCATCGCCTAAGCAATCATATTTATAAATTCTAATCCCCAAGGGGGTAACATAGGGGATGAACGTTAGTATGAAACTTTGTCATTTTTTAACCGATCGGCTTGAGACTTTGCATTCTAAAAGATAATATGACGTAGGCATCCCATTTTAAAGAATTTTTGAAAAATTTAGCCCTAACGGGTAAAATAGGTGATAAAGAAACCGAAATCCACGCGGACGAAGTCGCGGGCGCCCGCTAGTTTACACATACGGTAAAAATGCTTGTGTACCAGAATTAATGAAGGTAAAAATATAAAAACCATTAAAAAGTATACGGAGGGTATACACTCTCAATACCCCCCGTATTAAACTCTTAGTCTATTCTCTTAGTTTTGTTTAGTGAAGTGAGTACTATTTCGTCATAAAATATACTTTGACAATATAACTATTTATTTTAACTAATTTGTCAATAACAAAGACCACCATCAGTTAAGTGATTTTTTAATGAAATATTTGTATGTGAGAGTTGACCAACAATCCGACCATAGCTTAATGTTTGATAATATCAGTTTTATATCTTCTACTATATACAAAAGCAAAATTAGATAGGTATAATAAGTGGCTCGTGGTAACATAGAAGATTGTGTTATAATGGTTAATTAATTGATGTAATGACTTGGGTTGGGATTAAACTATGGTAAAATATTCATGTAATGTACGAGTATGTTAATTATTCCTTTATGAATGTGTATTGTTTGTATTAGGCAAGGAAAAGATATTGTGTTTTGTTTCATAGATAAACTATTTTAGTTATTTCATACTTCAATGGCGCAATGATTAGCAGGTTGTATTTTAAGGGACGACCACAAACGACCACAAGGCTCCTTTTTTGTTTTCAATGAATAAACACTACGATTGAAAAATCGCTAGATGGCAATACGTAGGCGTGAGGTTTTACTGCTGCCATTGGTAAATTTTGACAAATCTGTCAATGTCATGTCACGCCTACCAACTGCCATCTAGCGGATTTTTCATTTGGAAAAACCATCATTCCCGAGTTAGACTTAAATGTTTGTAGCAGATTTTTTTCTTTGAAAAGTACTAAGTCCATTTCATGAATAACGATTCCTAAATGAAACATCAGTGTGACAGGTAATTACCAGACACGCTATGTGCTACTATAGTTGTAAAAAACGACACAACCAGACGCATGGCCGAACTTGAACTTACCGCAAACCCACCACAGGCATGTATACTGTGTAATAAATCTTTTGTAACGCCTAAAAGTGATTAATACCTCGCAAATTAATAGACTGGAAAATCAAAGAGTCACCACACGCGACTGACATGGTTCAATAGCAATAACTATGCTCCTTATTGTCTAGTATATAAGGGTGGGTTTGGTATGGTTGAATGGTGGATAAATACTGAGTGATGTGCAGCGCAATCCCTCAGTTGCTAAAGTGCATGCAAGAATATGCAACTGTCCGGCTATGCAGTGATTAGTTTGGCTACATTTGGATTGGGGTGGGAAAGATGTAATGTGTAATTTCCAGTATAACTACGCTTTGCTTTTGAAGAGTTCAGATTTTTATGCCATATGGAGTTAAAGACGAGGATCGGGTATACGGATTTCACCCCGCCCGATACAAATATGTAGTTAATGTATCATTTATCTGGCTTGTTAAATAGCAAGAATTTTTAGTGTGCCCTTTAACATAGGTGAATTATATTACCCTTACTATTAAAATTAATAATTTTTTAACTTTGATATGTTTCACATTTAAAGGTTAAAAAATATTTAGTTTCATTAATCGATTGTCTTTACGCAAAAAACATAAATTAATTTGTAATGATAGAATTTCGCTGCCAGCCTTTCTCAAGTCGCTACCTTAGAAATTATTGTTTTCGTCAGCACCAGTCAGTGAGAGTGGTAAAAAGTGACCGAAATTATTTTTTGCGGTGACTGATTGGTCACTAGCCTTGGCCAAGTGTGATTATTCGGAAACCAAGTGTGCGTGGTAGACAATTACACACTTGGCTTGGCAACTAACTAAAGTCGACTACCCGTCTACTTGGCACTTTATAATACAAACATGTATATTATAAGCAAGTCTCCCGAATTATTGGTATTGTAATGATGATTTTACATGTAAGAGAGGTAGAGCTTTGTGGAAATTCCACTCGAATGAGCCGCTCGCCTGGTGAAGTAACTTCACCTTACAGAAGACCGCAGTGAAGTAGCACTTCGTAACTGTTGTGCTATGTTTCTGCTGGTGAGTAAGGTTACCAGAGCTCAGTTGGGGAGGCCGGCAACACATCAACGATACCTCTGGTGTCGCGTATGACCATTAGCGGCGGTAATTGCTTACCATCAGGCGACTAGCTAGCTCGTTTGCCGCTTCTGACATAAAAAAAACATCGACATACGAGTTTATGCTTCTATTTGTTACTTGATAAATGGAGTTTTAAAGTAATCACAATATTAAACTTCTCCTGCAGAATATGCGGTAGAATCTGCCGTTCTAGAATTGGTCTGCACAGTCATAAAAGGAAGTGCATGGCGTCGTCTTCTACATGACAATGATTAAATCGTCTGAAACAGACCTAGGAATTATTAGATATAGAAAATAGTTATAAAATCTCATTAATAAGAGTCTATAAACATTTCGTTTTAATTATCAATCAAAACTTTGCTATATTATTGATCACCGACTCGATCGTTGGTACTATGAGAAATAAAGCCATACCGACAAACAAAATATAATGTTATAAATCACGCCAATAAAATTGCAATCTGTCCAAGCCCTATAAACAGTTTTTACTCTGTATCTTCGTACCATCGCTGTTACTCGTAAGGTCTTTAAAACCATTACAGATAGTAATGTCAGTGTGACTGGTTTAATAACTCACTCAGTGAAGTGCTTAATGTGCTATAAATTACATTGATGTGACTTTTACGTGATAAAAACGAGATGACATCGAATAAGGGAAATGCAATAATTTCACATGAATGAATGTTTCGGCCTTCGTCGAAAGATGTGTGATGCCGACTTTTAAGATCCTTCTGAGTCAAGTGGTAGAATGATAGAAATGATTTAATGGTTAAAAATGATTGGTGCTTACTGAATTCATGTAGTCAAAAACTAAATTAAATATTTGTGTAATTTATTTGAAATCATGGTGCTTTCATTCAACACAATGAAAAGGACAAATAATATGACACACCACCGTTTCAATCACGCGGGCTTGAGCGGTGTTCTTAAAACTGAGGTCGGTGGTATAGAATCTGTCGTGTTACGTGTACGTCATCATACATTTTGTGTCAAGATAGAGTAGTGTTACGTTTCCTTGGTTTAAGTAGATAGGGGAGTTTTCTGCACTTTTTTATGGCAAATGTGGCAAACGAGCTAGCGGGTCCTCTGATGGTAAGCAATCACCGCCGCCCATGGACATCCGCGACACAAGAGGTATAGTTAATGTGTTGCCGGCCTTTTAAAGGGGTGTGGGCTTCCGGCACATTCACCAACCAGACGAAACACAATAGTAGATACTATTATTTCACGCTCATGTCATGTGAGAGGGTGGTACTTCCCCGGACGAGCCGGCCCATTCGTGCTGTGAAACAGCATGGCTCTACCACCACTAAAACTACACTTCCAAGGAAGCTAAGTGAATAATAAAACAAGTCAGAATAATTTATGTCTTGATTAATTTCCACGTTAAAGCCTATGCCGCGTTCTAAGAAAAACGATAAAATCAATGAGAATGTTCTATATATTCTGAGATTAATCGTTAGTTCAAACGATCATAGACCCTGGCCTTTCATGCAAGGAGTGCCCTTAACACGCGAGATCGTTCTACTTTACTAGTAGTCTCTACTAGTATTCTTATAGCCTCTGTCCCTAACATTTGGTACCTTCTTATAAGAATTAGCATCTGAATTACTTTTTTGGTTAATGTTAATTTTATTTTCTCATTTGTAATCAAATATGTTGATTTTTTCGGAAATATTTGATTAGGTCTATTAAATTAAACCTATTTTTAAGGCTGAGAGCTAACAATCTAGTAACACAACACTACCCTACGTCCTCCAGTAGTTTTAAAATATTATTTAAAACTAGCGGCCGCCCGCGACCTCGTCCGCGTGGATTTCTTTTTTTCAAAATAAAAAGTAGCCTATGTTCTTTATCAGGGTCTAAAGATTGTCTGTACCAAATTTCATCAAAATCGGTTGCGAGGTTTAAGCGGGAAAGCGTAACAGACAGACAGACAGACAGAGTTACTTTCGCATTTATAATATTAGTTGGGATTGGGATAAATACCAACACAACCAGACAGGACCCATTCTAAAAAAAATATACTCTCCTGCGTAGGCGCTCGTCAAAATGTAATTAATCTTGCGAGATTAAGAATTAAATGATGGTTCAATAAGAAATATTCAATAAAAATGAAGCTTGTAAAAACTTATTGCATTAAACTTATTAAGTTCATTGAAGCGACTTAATAATTTATTGATCTAGTCTAGATATCATATTTTGTGGTTGCTATGTTGGTTCTGATTTATCTGGTATAAATTTACCTAAGCTACTTCGGGTCAAGTGTCTGTTTGATATTTATTTATAGTCTACGGATTAGCCCAGTTCGGATCCTAAAGATAAGTCATCTTAAGCATTTTGTTTATTCCCTTCCTGATTCCGACACTAAAATGGAATTAGATTTTCCGCCAGGCTTAGAATCAGAGAATTCCATTCCTGCCAGGAAATGTGGGTACTTTGTTGAATGCAGATATTAGGATAGAACATACCCCATAACTAAGGTAATTAGGTACAATTCGAAATAGTAAAAAAATCCGGATTATTAAAGACTAGCGGCCGCCCGCGACTCCGTCCGCGTGGATTTCGATTTCCAATATCCTATGTGTTATTCTGATGTCATTCTGATTCTGATGTCAGTCACTGATCCAAAAGACGCTAGACCGATAGCTCTTACAAACACAATATCGAAATATTTTTCTCTATATATCTATAATCTATCCTATGTGCTATATTGTGGTAAAGTTTCATTCAAATCCATTCAATAGTTTTTACGTGAAAGAGTAACAAACATCCATACATCCATACATCCACTACAAACTTTCGCCTTTATAATAGTAGTAGGATCTTACAACTCCTCCTATTAGCTTCATAATTGAGGGTACTTAGGGGTGCCTGCAATGGAGGTACGAAATAGGGACATTCTAAGGATATTTATTGGAGTCTTACTACAAATTACGCCGTCGACATTATTATAATTCAAACGTGTTTGTTCACCTCCTCGCTTATGGTCACAGCCTTTCGACAAATACGATATTGATACCTCAATTATCTTATGACAACTAAATTTGAATATTAATACCGTTAAGTATTTCAGTAATTTTGAAGCGGACGTTTGCGAAATAGCTGGTTTAAAACTCCACTTGAGCTGAGCAAAATGACAAGTAAATGTAACCAAATCTGACGGTGTGACCTCAAAGATACGTACGTACATTGAAAGGTCCATTTAATTATAAAATACAAATGCCTAGACCAGTGTGTATAATTAAAATTTAGACCCAATTAGCCGTATATCCGAAACTAAAGCCAAATTACACATAACTTGAAGGAAAACATTCCGCTACAGTGGCTAATTTCAACGAACGGCTAAGCTGATATTTATAGGGTACAAATGTACGCAAGCAAACTCTCAAAGTACGTAGGTATAGCAATCCGACACGATCTGAGCAGGAACAATTGCTTTACATGATTTTCTTGGCACATGAATGGCTTATTGTACATTGGTGTACATAGATTTAAATCTATGGTGTCTATGGTAAAGTAAAGCCAAACTGGTCTTGTAGCATATTGAGTAGTCTCTATTACATTAAGTTTAATTTTATTTATACTTCTAGAAGCATGATTATTTCTTCCTTAGCTTATTAGGTCCCTATGTAAGTATGTATTAACATCTATAAATCGGTAAGTAATCAAAGATGTTTATAACATACAAAACTGTATTTGTTTTATGAGGTCGATGAAGCCACATGCGAGACTTATCGTCGTTGCGGAAAACACAATCGAACTTTTTCACTCAACGCTATTATGTTTTCATTTCTTTATTTACGTACGGTATACAGAAAACCCCTCAACCGCACAGGCTGGTGATGAGTACCAAAAGGCAACGCATCGACCATGTTAAAGCCAAACTCGGTTCACGTGATATGTGTAACCTCTGATTACATTACCACCTATTAGGTGATATGCGATAGCTTGTGACATTTTCACATAAATTGGGATATGACAGAGACTAAAAAGAAATTATCCTTACTGGCTGAAAGACTATAAAATGCCATCGATTCGAACGTGTTTCACCCAAACCTTTTGTCACGTGATATGTGTAATCTGTGATTACATTACCACATATTAGGTGATATGCGATAGCGCGTGACATTTTCTCATTTCTTAGGATATGACAGAGATTACAAAGAAGTTTTTCTCAGTGGCTGTAAGTCCATCAAAAATAGCATCGTTTCGAACGTGTCACCCAAACCTTGTGTCCGTGATACGTGTAAAACCTGTGATTACATTACCACATATTAAGTGATATGCGATAGCGCGTGACACCGCAGGTGACACCGTTCTCGCGACATTTGCTCCGCGGTGCATCTTAATTAATTTACAAGTAATTATTTTTGCAGTTGTGCTATTGTTGTGTTGGATGTTTGATTTCGGTCGTAAATCTGGCTGGATGTCTTTATAACGACGGCATTTGCAGCAACATACCTTGTTACATAGTGAAACAGTTGATTCTAATTTAGATAGTTGATGTAAAAATAAAGATCAAGTATGAATGTCCCCATTACTGAAAATGAATTGCTATAAAAAAATGTGTTGACAAGGCGCAATATTTTATAACTTACTGATAAAAACACCTACAAAGTAACTTAAAATCTCATAGAAAATCGTTCAGTTTCAACAAATTGTAAAATGTTTGATTTACATTCCGTATTATTATGCAAAATACGTTGTTTTGTTGTCTCATTAAATAAAATGAACGCATTCATGGTGTTTACTCGTATTTACCTTGTTACAAGTAGGATTATAAATATTACGGTGTTAGAGCGGCCTAGTGATAACGTTCTCTGTGTCATAGTGAAAATGCGAATTAAGGAACTTTATGAATTACTCCTTTCAATAAATTTTACTTTGTTTAGTACTGCGTACCTGAGAGATGATGGATTTTTTATTTTACATGTTATGTTTTCCTTTAAATTCGTTTTAATCATTTTGTTATAACTTTGGGTGTGGAGGCCTGTTGGTCTAGTGATCAGAGATCTTGGCCTTAAAACTAAGGGTCGCGGGCTCGAATCCCGCTAGGGGCAAATGTTTGTGCGGTTATAACCGGAATTTTTCATCGAATTCTGCATGTATAAAAAAGTATGTAAGTATGTCTATCCGTTCCCTAGCATCCATAGTACAAGCTTCGAGCTTGGCTTGGGGCCAGGAAATTGATAAGCTAGTCCAAGGAATTCATTTATTTTTGTTGTCTTATATTGGATTCTCAAAATGTTTAAACTAACTGCAACTTATTTAATAGTTATTTATGGTATGCGGGTATCAGTACATTGTATTTCTAAGCGTCAATAAACGATACGGTTGCCTGCCCTTGGCGAAGTAATTGAGCTTATGAACTTTACACCAAATACCTGATAATAAATACCTTGTAAATATCATTTCGTTCCTTTCTACTGGCAAAGCAAAGTGTGCTGTCTATAATAGCCTTTACAGGGTAAAGCCACTTTGATGAAATCAGTACGGTACTTTGTATGCTTTTACATATTTAGTGAAGGTAAACCTATTTGTACAACTATTAATAGTCCAGTAATTTTAGCAATTTTGATCCACGATCTGCGGAGTAATTCCTAGTGAGCTGAATTTTTGTATACACCTTTATTATGATATTGTAATGATGATGTGAAAAATCGACATTGATATCGTGCCGGCTAAAAAAGTTATAGGGGTCCAAACGTCAAGAAAATCAGTTTTTCGCAAATATCTCGCGATCTATTGCTCAGAGGTCAATAATAATGGTTTCATAAAAGTTGTTCGTCGTAAAATTGTCTACAAAAAAGGCCTCTCTCAATTTTCTGTACAATTAACCGTTTTTGAAATAGAGACTAGAATGCACTCTCATATGGTATTGTATACCGTACGCAGCATACCAAGGCATAAACCCTATTGTTTGTTTCTTTCCCTTTTTTGTTTGTGTGTTTTTTGTTAGTATGATGTTCTACATATAGAAATATAAAAGGACTTGTAATACTAGTACAGTCAGGAAAATAGGAATATCTATACTAATAAGTGGCAATTTTTTTTGTCACTTTATAACTCAAGAACGGGCTCATTGATTTAAACCAAATTTTCAGGGTTTGTACAGACTATTTAGTATATGTTTTATGTGAAGTTTAAACAAAATCGGTCGTTCTTTTTATACGTAGCGAAGCACGTACCGGGCCGCTAGTAATGATATATGTAGATATGCTATGTCCAGTGGCGTTTAAAGGGAAAAAAACAAACAATAGGGTTTATGCCTTGGTATCCGCCGTACGGTATACAATACCATATGTGAGTGCGTTCTAGTCTCTATTTAAAAAACGATTAATTGTACAGAAAAATGCAAGAGACCTATTTTGTAGACAATTTTACGACGAACAACTTTTATGAAACCATTATTGACATCTGAGCAATAGATCGCGAGATATTTGCGAAAACCTGATTTTTGTGACGTTTGGACCCCTATAACTTTTTTAGCCGGCACGATATCTATGTCGATTTTTCACATCATCATTACAATATCATAATAAAGCTGTATACAAAAATTCAGCTCACTAGGAATTATTCCGCAGACAAAATCTAAAATTCCTGGACTATAACATTTTAACTGGCAAAACAAAAAGCATAAACACTAGTGATATACATAGGGATATCGTTTTGTAAAGGACTTAAACAGACGTTTTGATCTAGGAATAAATAGTAGGCATATACTGGCTGTCACCTACATAACAAACCGACGCGGACATAACTGGCCGCAAAGAATCTATATGACTGACGCCATTTTGTATATTAAAAAGTAAAATAAATGACTTACGTATTCAACAGTCAAATATGACAAAAAAAAATGAAAAAAATAGATCATCCACCGTTGTCAGATATTATGATCTTTATTATGACGTCGATGGCGCAGTGGTTAGCGCACTCGGCCTGCGGTTGTTAAAGTTAAGCAACGTTCGCAGATGCCAGTCATCGGATGGGTGACCGAAAAATTTCATCTCGAGCTCCTCCGTGCTTCGGAAGGCACGTTAAGCCGTTGGTCCTGCGCCTGATCTCTCTACGGTCGTGTCAGATTGCTGTCCCACCGAATTATGAGAGTGAAGGAATAGGGAGTGCACCTGTGCTTGCGCACTCACTTGTGCACTATAATATATCCTGCGTACCTGGCTGATCGTAAGATCGGCCGCCATGGCCGAATACGGCCGGAGGGGGTATTATACCTACACACAGTTTTAAAGATCTACCAAACTTTCGAAGCGCTTAATAGTTTTGATCTTTTAATCAGCAAGAATTCGTAAAGGAAGTCTAATTATTACATAATTGATCGTCTTGATGTTAGCTCTTTGTATCCTTATATTTGGACTATCCCAAATATGTAGGTTTGTTACTTCCTGAATTTTATTGCCAATTGTATATTTACGAATATCTAGGTACTTTAGTGGTGCCAAGTATGGGCGTGTTAAGAGCTGTTTTTTATTGCTAAATAACACAAATATATTTTTATTACTGGAATGTTGGCATACTTAACGAGTTAATTATCGTTCACAACGTTTTTACGATGACTAATGATCTGGCCGATTCAATCCCTGACTGGCTCAATAATAATTCTGCAAATACTTGTGCTGTATGCATGTTTTATCCTGCTCGCTGTTTTTTATTGAAAGAGCATTTTAGCCTCTGCGTGGACACTATAAATAAGTAATATTTTTTTAATTTAGATACCAAAAAAATGAATTTTAATGTGGAAACGAATCGTGTTAAAACAAGAGGTACATTAACTTTCCGAAATAGCCCTTATAATGACTATGCGTATCTAATGCTAATATTTTTAATAGAACCACGTGCCATTTGCCAACCTATTGTACGCACGACTCTTGTAAAATATTTGATATGTTTATTTAAAACTAATAGTAAGCTATGTCATGGTTGCCCACTGTGTGAAATTTGAACAAAACAAGCAATGAATGGAGTATTATGTAAAGATACATTTCAAACATTGCTGTTTGGACGTGCGTATTATAAAATGCTAATTGACTTTGTCAGTTAAGCTGCCAGAAAATAGACAATATCGCTAGTAACTATGAATTACTATTTGTTACTATGTATAAGAAGATCACATGGATCTCTTTCAGTTAGGCTTCATTGCATCATTGAAATGAAAGAAAATCATGTTCTGTCGGTGGTTCTGTTATTGAAATAATATCATAACAAGTTGATTGGTGCAGACTGCTCACAAATCAGGAGATCTTATCTGAGTATTTCAAACCAGACTGTTGAAAAAAATCTTCTTCAATTTTCCCCCGATCCGGGAATCGAACCCAGGAACGAAAGACCACGACTGTTAAGTGCATTTTCTTCCAAAACATATTGCAAGATAACACTAGTACAGCTAATGAACAGGTTGCGTCAGACACCTAAATAGCTGGCTTGTAAAACTGTCTTCGAAATCAACAAGCGACTATGCTTAAGTGATTTCTGTTGCATGGGTTGTAATTTGTAATCCATATAATATGTAGGTTTCTGCATAATCTAGTCGAGGACTTCAATTCAATGTATAGCGCACAAATGATAGGACAAGTTCGCATATTCCGGCCAGTCTGCTATCAGAAAAGACGCAGTGTGGTTTAAAAGTGTGAATCATTATTATCTTTTTCATAGCGACTCGGCCGATGTTTATATTTGTGAATGTTCATAATACTCATCCAAAAAACTAGTTTTCAAATTGGCAAGACGACCGAACATGGCTTAGGTAGGTACCCTAGAATCCGATATCAGATCTTACGTAGAGTCAAGCTTCTGAATCTAGTGGCCCGATCTCAACCAACCTTTCTTTACCAACTCATATAAGTTGGCTAATGCGTTAGAATGCTTTTTGACAACCAGCGGCGTATGATCACTCCCCTAATTAATATTAAATCAGAATTAACTATTTTATTTTATGCTACTTGAGTGAACATGCGTAGACTAAACAGCTGCCATTTTTGTTCATCTTTCGTTAATCGTACTGTAAGAAATAATAAAATGAATGAGTGGCAATAAAGTGATTCATGCGGAATCGCATGTGTGAATGTTTGTTTTGTTTTACTCATTTTACATAAGTACACATGTCAAGACCGCCGCCGCCATTTTATTCATCTTTCGTGAATATGACCAACTGCCGTATCGTTATAAAATGATTGAGTGCGGAAGCGCAAGTGTGAATGAATGCGCGTGCGCCTAGCGAGTAGCTGACAGTAGCGCGTGCCATCGAGAGCGAAAGGAGGATTGAATGAGAGCGCGTGCCGGCTGTAATTGAGGGTCATCGCCTGCTAAACATTTTGAATTTAGAATACACGTGTAATTTGGAATAAACATTTTTATTTTGTTCGTTGGCATTGAGGCGGCTAAGTGCCGTAAGTAGCCAATAGGATATCTATGCTGACATGGTCACGTGTTAGGACTATCCTATTAGCTGCTTACGACACATCTCCACTCGACTCCGCGCATCTCCGCTTTGGTGGAATCTCACCTAAAACCTTGAAAAGCAGGTACAAAGAATGTTATATTTAATACATTATTTAAATTAAGAATTAGAAAGTATTTGATGGACATTGCGACACCTAAAATTAAATTATTTGTGAAAAGTTGTAGTAAGTTTTGTCATTAGTTAATATTTATTAGACATTTGCGCAAATATTTGTGACTATTTCGTAGTATTTTGATTTAACTACCTCGAATTTCGAATCACGACAAGTTATTAAAGCCATAGCAGTTTACTTTTATGCCTGTATTAGATTAAACAGATAATCCAATGATCGTGAACTCAGTTGCTATTTTAAATTGTTCGCCTGAGGCCAATATGGTACTAACGAAACAAAACCCACTTGCTATATTTATTAGAATACTGTACATTTTAAAGTTAGTTAAATTCTGTAACAATTAGCAAAGGTAACTTTTTGTTATTAAATGACATCATTGCCTGATAGGTTGCACAAGCTTGAGCTTCGAAAAATCTGACAAAATATAATTTTATCTTTCTAGTACCTGAATGGAGATAGTGGCTGTCAAAAAACAAAGTAAATAATAGGGTCTAAGATGCGACAATTTGAGAAACGGTGAACCCGTGGCGGCTGCTTTACTACGGATTGCGCATTCATTTGCGTAACTTTCAATTTTAACTTAACTTGCTCTGGTAGGGCGCTTTTGTTATCTTACAATTTGCACTTAACGTTTCCAATGTTTGGTTCGATCATTCACCAATTACCAGCAAACTTTAGCTCATTATAGTAAAACATTAAAACACTTGTTTCTAATGAAGCAATCAAACCTATTTATGACTTAAATGCTAACTGTACGTTACAATGCAGGTATTTACTTTTGTATAAATAGTTAACAGGGCCACGCAGGTAATTTATATAATATAATTTATATACATACCAAACAAATAAAAAACATTAATTAAATAAAATCGCCAGAATACCTTTAAAATGACGCTAGGGTCTAGTTTTAATATTTGTTAACGTCAATTTATTGCTAAGTTAAGTTTATGACAAAAACAGCTATTAAATTCTAAAATAAAATTTATTTCTGGTACAGCCTTTTTAATTACCGGTGTTAATTGAATCTACTGGTCAGCGGAGCGGAAAAGTGATCGTTACAAAGTTACAAACTATAAATTCATCACTCGATGTAACATTTTAAAATGTAAATATTTACTCCGAATGTCACGTCTCTGTACCTTTTTGTACAGTGATAAGTTTCGTGGTTGTCAAAATTGATCGGTTTACAGTTTCGTTTTGCATTTAATTTGTTATTTCTATGTAGTAATAGACGAACAGTCTGTCCGATTTGAAGTAATTATATGTAGTTAACTACAAAGACGTGTTTTCTCATAGCGTTGCTCGCACTAATTGTAGAATACATTGTCCTGTCGAAATCAAAATTATGTGTTGAATTAAATTTACTTTTTCTGGAATAAGTCTACTAAATTGGGCCTACAAAATAATCGGAATGATGTTATCCCTTCAATTAGGTGATAGAATTATATCTATGTATGTAACAATATTTTTAAAAATATGCTAAGCAAATTAATTTAATGCGTTTGAATAAGAATCAACATAAAGTAAGTATCGATTCCAGTAATCGATTGAGATGAAATTAATCATTTTAATCAATACAATGAATACATTTATTTAGAGGTATTTTATTCATAACATTTCGAGTATGTTAATAGTCGATTTTAAATTCCGTTTTGAATGCGTCGTAAATCACAATTCATTACAAGGAAATATGGATCAAATAATTGACCCAGAACGTAAAACTAAATAATCAAAGTGTTTTCATTAAGTAAAATACTTGTTATTGTGTAATTTCAATTAAGTTCGTCGTAGCTTGTGTTGAAGGTACTGCGTATATTGCGTATCTACATTGAAGTTTTTTTAGGTTGATAATTCATTTTGATAAGCCGCTGTACTGAAATTCAACTAAGAACACTTTCTATGTATGATGAATCTACGTATTATGTATCATCGTACTTGGAATAATAATAATAATACCTGTCCGGCCGTTTTCGGCAATGGTTGCCGATCTAACGGTCGGCCGGCAGGTACGCAGGATATATTAAACGCAAGCACAGGTGCACTCCCTATACCCTCACCCTCATAGTTCGGTGGGAGAGCAATCTGACACGACCGTAGAGGGATGAGGGATGAGGCGCAGGACCAATGGCTTAAGGTGCCTTCCGAAGCACGGAAGAGCTCGAGATTAAATTTTCGGTCGACCGATGACAGACCGCTGCGAAAGTTCTTAACTTTAGCAATCGCAGGGCGAGCGCACTAACTACTGCGCTATCGACTCCTCACTTGGAATAATAATACCCAACTAACAATCTTACGACCAGCCCAGTACGTAGGATATATTATGGTGCATAAGTGCGTGCGCAAGCACAGGGGCACTCCCTATTCCTTCACTCTCATACTTCAGTCGGACTCTCGGCATACAAAACGCATGTATCTAACATTATAAATATTACAAGAGTCGGGCAAAATCCAGGCCATAAAGCAAAAGTGGTATTATTACTGCCTCAATTAGATCTATAGAAGGATTGCCCCCTCTACGGGTCATATTAACGCTGATAGATCAGTTATGGGAGTAATAAGAACCACCTAAGGCTATGAAATGACCATTTGCGATTTGCATGGGAGATATAAATCATTGGAACAGTTTAACAATAGACGGTTAGCGCCGTGCATAATGTACAATGAAAATGACCCGTGAATTAATAAGACTCCTGTCGAAGACAGTTAATCATGGAAAGAGCAGGTGTTGCGGAATTTTGCCATTTTGAGCTAGTCTAATTGATACCAAATTCAATTACGATTAACGTCGTTGATAAAAATTAAATATTTATGTACTATCGGCCGCCTGCGACTACGTCTGCGTGGATTTCGTACGTGGTTTCCGCACAAAGTGTTAGCCTTCCTAGACAAATGGACTAGGTATTTAATAAAAAAAACCGGCCAAGAGCGTGTCGGACACGCCCATGAAAGGGTTCCGTAGCTAAAGGATGGCCCGACCGCTTAAGACACCATTTGGAAAGGGCAACTGCACGTCATAAGTTGGTCGAGTTGTATAAAAATAACTATGTATGATACAGAGTTCGCTATAGTTTTCGTTGAAAGTACTTACTTGGAGGTATACAGGACATTTTTTTCAGAATTATTGTAATAGTATTTCAAAAGTTAAGGGGGGGGGACGCTCTAATTTTAACTTTGTATTAATATATCTCGAGACTGGGGTGTTTGATCCACATGGTTTCAAGGCAAGTTTTATTGTATTTAAAATACCTTTTTAACGATACCCCACACGATGGGATAAGTCAATTTTTTTTTTCGAATTTACTTTTCGATGTATGGGAGGGGGGGTAAAAATAATTATTTTTCGATTATTTTAAAAACCAATTCTTGAATTATCACTATACATCTCTCCACCAATTTTCGTGGCAATCGGTTCAGAAACGGCGGAGAACGAGCCAGGACAGACAGACAGACAGACAGACAGACATGACGAAACTATAAGGGTTCCGTTTTTTGCCATTTGGCTACGGAACCCTAAAAATATTTCATTAATTTGTACCAGAAGTTTCCGAGATATGTTTTCAAACAAACAAACAAACTCATCAGTTTTATTACATTAGTAAAGATTTAGATTTTCTTACAGACTATAAATAGTATGTTGATAAACTTCGTATTGAATGTACAATTCTTACAAATTTGTAATTATGATTAACATTGTAATATGCAATTCCAATAATCAGCAATTAATCGCTTTGGCGGTGCCGATGTAAATTGATACAAATTTTATGCATACGAAATCTAGTTGTGTAAATAAGCAACTGCAATAGGAATATTGAACGTTTTTCGGTTCTTTATGAAAGTTATTGTATTTTACCACACTAATATTATAAATGTGAAAGTTTGTCTGTCAATCATGCTGGAACCACTGAATAGATTTTAATGAAATTTGGTGTTACAGGCAGGGTATGGGTTGACCTAGGTAATAGGTTTCTTTTTATCCCTGTGAAATATCCTATTGTATCCCCTGATATAAAATAGGAATCTTGCAATTTCACGTGGGCAAAGCGGCGTGTAGAAGCTTGTATGTATTAAATAACTACAATTGACGAAAACGTACAGGGCCCTACGACATTAAGTTGCCCATATTACATCGTTATTTTGTGATGACGAAACGACATTACCACGAAATTACTCCAACCTCTTGGGTGCAGTTAGAAGCACTTTTCAGAAAGCATGGCTCGAACAATATCGGTGTATTTTTGACTATTTGCTTGATTCAAAAACTTAAGTAGTAGACCAAGATGTCGCGGGTTCGATGCCCACACAGGACAAACATTTGGTGCATTAGCAAATCCCTCTGGTTGTTTTATGTATCAATTTAAGTATTGGTAACACCACTGTTGATTCTGACTGTTGCAACTTAACACTGAGTCAGATCAATGTTTGTATTCACGCAGTCACGTCGAAGTGCTGTTAGGTAAAAAAATATGTGACGTGCAAAAGAATTTCTATGTAAATCAAACAAATTACAAAATAAACCACTTTGACTTTGACTTTTGTATTTTTGAAATTTCGGTTATCAACGTAAAGTTATCATCAGCATATAGCTTGCCTATTGTGTCTGCAAGTGACCGATAAAAAAAGAATGAGTTTATCACCACAACCGATCGGCAAAGTGCAGAGTCACGATTGCCTAGCGTCTGACATTTCGCAAATAGGCACGCTGCGCTGGGTTCGACAGAATCGGAACTCCAAATTAATGGAACAATTCCTCGTCCAACTATTTTGCATAGTAAAGTGTTAAATCAGAGAGCCTTACATCCGGGTGTAACTGGATCTGTAACACGTAATAATTGACAGACGTGTTTTAATATGTATTTAATTGATTGGACTTAACAGAAATGCAGTTGTACTTGAGTAAGGAATTTCGATGGAACTTATAATGGAAGTTTCATTGGCATATTGAGCAATGGGTGATTTGTTTGCCTCCTATTTTATACAATGTACAGCATATTTTATCAATACATAGTATAAAACAAAGTCGCTTTCGCTGTATGTCCGTATGTATGCTTACATCTTTAAAACTACGCAACGGATTTTGACGCGGTTTTTAATAGATAGAGTGATTCTTAAGGAAAGTTTGTATGTATAATACATGTAAGTAAGTACCTCGGGCGAAGCCGGGGCGGGCAGCTAGTAAAATATAAAATGTAGGTTCACAGACCTCATTCGCTAGGCCCCGCCAGGCAAGAGAACCAGTCCGTCCCACCACATGGGTGAGAAGGAAACGGCAGGGTTTCAGTTAGGAGAGGGAAGAAGTCCCGAGTCCAACACTCGGCTGCAGGTGTCTAGCTAGCCTGCAGTTAAGGCGCATCAATGCGCTTCACCAGACACAGACCTATACTGATTATAATTTCGTCTCTCGTAAACCAGGAGCGCATACTAGAACATACTTAGATTAGTTGCTGAAGTTTCAAAATGACGATCCACAAACAAACGTTTTCTTGGCGGATGACGGATATGGTATTGACTGCTCTGAGTCAGGAGTCGTAGGTTCAAAACCCACACAGGGCGAACATTCATACAACCTTACCAACGACCTTATTTCTTAAAGACTAGAAGTGCACATCTTTTTGGTCAACATAAATGATTAACTATTAAATAAATCGCAAGTACAAGGTATAAATGTTTAGAAAAATAGGGTAAATACTTTTACATAACTGCATTCCACAGTAACCGGACTAATTAACTCTCTCTATTACAATAAAAAATAAATTGTGCTTAAAATTAAACATCTACAGAACAATAGCTACCAATTTAACTAAGAAACTTATTAAGTAACACGCATGTAAGTACTTGGTAATTGGTACAATCAAAAGAAATTCAATTTTAATTGCGTAAGATGCCTTATAATATTTGTCCTGTACTGTACATGTCTTTAATGCATTTAAAAAACAAAAGACGACGAAATGAATGAGTTATCATACCGACCGACATATCGATATACGAGTAATATGAATATCGCAGTGCAGAAATTATGTTCCAGATATGAAGTTAGTTGGTGGTCTTATTTGTAGATCAAAAACTGATTATTTAATAATTACTAGGTGTTTTAGCTCCATTCGGCCTTATGGAAAGCAAAAGAGGAGCCAAATTAATTTCCTTTCCATTGGCATCGCCATACTGGCAAGATACTTCTTTTGAAGGAATCCAGGTTAGGATAGAGGAAACTAAGGCTGCTAAGGCATATCTGATATTATTACAGTTTCTTTAATAATTTGATTTGTTGCTGTAGTTGGAGTAGCTAGTGTTTATTTCAAAATATGCAAGGTAGGTTCCTTAGCGACTTTGATTTTGACTAACACATTAATTTTGTCGAAATAGTCGGCGCCATTATGGTGACAGATTTCACCTCTAGGGTACTACTACTAAAAGACTACCCACTCTACCGAGAATAATGAATCAAATCTAGTGCAAATATTTAGTTATTTGGAGACCTGTCAGTTCACGTGAACATACATAATTTATAAATGTTGCTTACATAAATAAATGTAATTACAGCAACAACAATTATAGCAATTATTTGTACATGTATTCGTAACTTGCCCAGAAGTTGAATGAATCTAAATTATTTATAAAGCTTGTAATTGCGAAATGATACAATAGTCACGGTTGTTCAATAGAGCAGTTAAATATGCGAGATATATCTTACATAATGGGGCTTGTTCACGAAAGCTTGACTAGGTCAGGAACAAGCTCAAGTGCGGCCAACGAAAGTTCTAGACGTTTCCTTATTTTACTAAACAGCCAGTCACCGTAGGTATGCTGAAACTGTCTGGTTAGGTTCAAATGTATTTTAAGTCATTTTTTTTATTTTGATTTCTCAATTAGTGAATACGAATATGCATTACTACGACTACAATAAGAAATCTTTTTCTTGTTAATTTTATAGAAATCTATATCAACTTACCTATCTTATTTAGGTACAAAACAGTGTTACAAGGCTCCCTGACCTGACCAATGGCCATTTTCTCCATAAAATTATCTAAAGCTTACATATTACTCTTAGTATGTCCAACGTATCCAAAGATAACCAAATGTACATCAATAGGTAATATAGTTAATTTAGTATGCTATTGGTAACTGAGCCGTTGTGTTACCGTTTAATACATTTGTATTAACTTTAACGTTTTGTTTTTTTTTTAGTTTATTGAGATGTAGTGCACTTAACTGCTACACATACCGCGCATACTTTACCTATCTGATAATTCATATTTTATTAAGTGGCAGTACAAATTAGATTGACCTTCAATTATGTTTCTAATCGATTAGAAGATCACAAACAGATCACATGAAATATAAAAACTTCCTGTCATTTGAAAAGGTCAAATAACAATTGAAGTTTAGCAAAATATATAACTGTGATACCTTAAAATATACAGTGACATTTTGCGTACCTTTTATTATGTACAAAGTGTGATATTATAATTCAGATAGTTAATGAATGGTATAGGTATACCTACGACTCACCAGTTAGATATTTTATTCAGAACACAATTTGCTTTCGTTTTATTAAGATTCCTGTGGGAGCATTTAATCAGAAGAAAGATAATTCTTTCACCAAAGTAAGCCTATACTCTGCCTGTATATCAAATTTCATCAAACTCGGTTCAGTAGTTTTAACGTGTTTGACGGAAAATTGTCCAAACAAAAAAACTTCCACATTTTTAATATTAGTATGATTTACTGCTCCATTATAAGGTGACATTAATATACATATTAGGGCTACTAGCTATAATTTACCAATCGGTATACTCTTCAAACAAAACTACTTTTTCGACTTAAAAAATATCGTCAATGTGTGTGAAATGGATCCGACTATACACCGTAAAATTATAACTTAACATCTTCATGGATCTGAGCTGAAATGGACTATAGTAATACTCTAATGTTACGGCTGCCAAAATGAAAAGTAGCTATATCAACATAATAATCTGCCATATTATTGCTACAAGCTGATGATGATGATAGGAGTATGTTGCGACTATTGACATGAGAAATCTTGGCATAGGATATATATATATATATATATATATATTATGTCAGAGCCGGCTTACGAGCTAGCGGGTCGCCTGATGGTAAGCAATCACCGCCGCCCATGGACATCCGCGACACCAGAGGTATCGTTGATGTGTTGCCGGCCTTAACCCCATACCCTCTCCAATGGCAACCTTACTCACCAGCAGAAACATAGCACAACAGTTACGAAGTGCTACTTCACTGCGATCTTCTGTAAGGTGGAGGTACTTCCCCAGACGAGCGGCTCATTTGAGTGGAATTTCCACAAAGCTCTACCACTCTTATATACATTTAGAAATCGTTAAACATCGCCCTCGCCCAGCAGCCCTCATGAATGCGTATATATGTATACTAATACAATAAAGCTTAAAGGTTTTTTTGTTTATTTCTTTGAAAAAAAATAAGTTGGGTAGTCCATTTGTCGATGGAGGCAGATGTGTGCAGAAAAGAAAATCCACGGGGACGAAGTCCCGGGAGGCCGCTTGTACCTACAGAATAAAATAATGCCACAGTTTTGTTTTGTGTTTTGGGGCCATATTTAACCCTCTAATTTTGTTCCCCATATAACCATTGGCTCGGAGTTAGATAATAAGTAAGAGCCTATAAATATATTATGTACCTATATTTCACCATCGGGGCGGAAAAATAAATAAATTATACTAATATATAAAGTTGAAGAGTTTGTTTGTTTGTTTGAACGCGCTAATCTCAGGAACTACTGGGCCGAATTGAAAAAATATTTTTGTGTTGGATAGTCCATTTGACGAGGATGGCTTTAGGCTATTGGAAATTGAAATCCACGCGGACGTAGTCGCGAGCGGCCGCTAGTAGAGTATATTTAGCATTGTCCATGTTGAGCCAACTTTAGCCCGCTATTGATTTTGACCGTACACAGCCATCATTAACTGGTAATATCGTGTAACCAGCAGCTGCAGGAATATTTACCCACAATTAAATGTATTATGTTGAATAATAGCTCCCTCTGGGTCCGTTTAACTGAGACATAGCCTGGTTTATATTAACAAGATCATTAATAGTTCGTTATGAATTTTCGAATACAAATTCTTGTTCGTGTGTCATATTACAGTAAATGCGTACGGCTCAATCAGGAATCAGAAAATAAGGGAATTTTTGTACAGTAATTAATTAATGTTATCCGTAAGTGTGAATATGGTAAATATGGTACGATCTTTAATTCTTTAAAATTTTCTAACTACCACCGGGGTGAAGTGGTTAGAGCGCTGTACTCAATCAAACCTCGGAGGTCGTGAGTTCGAATCCCGCGGGGAACACTTTCATTTTGTGTTAGTTTTCCAGTTTGGTTACGTTACGACATTGCGGGCGTTGGTCTCGACTATGATCCAGACTGTCTGGTTTCTGGTACCTTGGGCTCAGAGGCAATCAATGGTCAAGGATGTAACGGCGATAAGCGCTAGGATGATAATAAATAGAATTGTCCGAATCCACGACTTATGGGTAGTATATTCTAACCCCCCATATCTTTATACGACCCGTAGGTAATTTTAAAGATTACATAAAACTGTAGTATCTTATCAGTAAAATCTTAAGGGTTTTACAATAGGAATTAGTCTATTAACCATATTCCTATGAATTACGACAGTAGTGCGGGGTTTTTGTGCAATGTAATTGTACTATTAAAGAAGTATGTCTTGAATGCACTGATGTTACACATCGTGGACTAATCAGCGATGGCGATTGTGTACATAATTCAGTTAGTAACAGAGTAAGGTGGAGGAATCGAGCTGATATGAGTACTTCAGAGCAAAAAAACTGCCAATCTACACTAAAACAGAGAGGAAAGATTTGTATTTTGTAAGTAACGAATAAACTCAAAAAATACTGGACCGATTTGTATAATTCCCCGGTGAACATAGGGTACTTTTATCCCGGAAATGTGGAGGGAAGGGGGGGGAGGTATTTGAAAAAGAAATTACGCGAGGGTGAAATCGCAGGCGGAAGGCTAGTTTTATATAAAGTTTTAACTCATGGCTTTGCGACGTTATCAAGATTCCTATCTTATCTTAAGGGAGCATTAAATCAAGATAAAAAGTATTATTTTACCTAAGTCAGCGCATAGACTTCTTGTGTATCAGATTTCATCAAAATCCGTTCAGTAGTTCCAGAGTGATTGACGGACAATTTCGGCGGCAATAAGTTTTCTATACAAATATACGCGACGTCATTTCGGCATAGTGTTTCATCTCGCATTTAAAAATATATCATGATCACAACGGAACGTTTACTCAGCTACGTAAACTCGGACGCGTTTTTTCCGCAGTGCATGGCTAAATGTAGGACATACATTTAGCTATTAAAGCTTTGGTTACCACGAATTCCTTAAGGATGAACAATGCCAGGCTTTCTTACGCCCACGGGCGAACTAATCATAGGAACAACAAAAGCGTTTTGACAACTATTAGAATAGGTAATGCCAGCCCATAAATAATTATCGCAATTAGGGTTAACCCACGAAACTTATAACTACTACGATCATTGGAAATCTACATCGTAATATTTTAATTTAATTGTGATTAAATTGTGTACAAGAGAACTTCCAACTTTTAGGAGGTCTCGAGTTCTAAAAGCTAGTAAAAATCATTTTTTGGCACATAAAAGAAAAAGCGTAAATGTAATTGTTGCTTGCTAATACCAAGTAACAATTATGTACATATTAATTCTGTCAAAGTATTAAAACGGATACTACACATAGTGTGAGAATTAAACCCGCAACCACATGGCCTTATCTTTTTAACCATTCCTCTCAATCAGTCGTCAAAAGTGATTACTGCTAATGAATGCACTGCTGGAAAAACTACCACAAAGTAATAGTATTCCCCACGGAATTCCAACTCATGACCTCCGAGGTTTCGAGCCCAGCACTGTAACCACTACACCACGGAGGCAGTCAGATAAAGACGTTCATAGTTAAGTAATAATAATACCCTCCGGCCGTATTCGGCCATGGCGGCCAACCTTACGATCAGCCAGGTACGCAGGATATATTATAGTGCACAAGTGAGTGCGCAAGCACAGGTGCACTCCCTATTCCCTCGCTCTCATAATTCGGTGGGACAGCAATCTGACACGACCGTAGAGAGATCAGGCGCAGGACCAACGGCTTAACGTGCCTTCCGAAGCACGGAGGAGCTCGTGAAGAAAGTAAATAGTTAAGTGCACAATTATATGTGTAGGTATGTCATATAGGCAACCCTGCCCGCGTGTGGGTGCTACGACGCGCCACGTGACCTTTGCTCGCGTCTACACACGCGTCTACGTCTCGTAGCTCCCGCCTTTGTCTGGCACGTATCGAATTTGCCCCACAGTACCGGCCTAGAATAGTACAAACATAATACATATTAGTATCAGTCTATTAGTGTCACACTGCAGGGGAAAGACCACCATCTTAAAAATCAAGTTTTTGTTACAAAGATGGGTGTTGGCTTAATCACCACGCTTGCCAAATGAAGATTGGTGATCTCAAACCTCTGGCCGTGTACAGAAAAATGGTCACAAATTTTGCCCGACCCAGGACCTAGAGACCACAGCCCGGTACTTAAACTCCCATAACACACACCATCGAGGCGTAGATAAAATTCAATAACTAAATTTTGACGCCATGCTAGTAATTAATATCGGAAAAATAATTAGTGGATAAACTAGCCTGGACTTCTTGGATTTTTTGTGTGTAGAATAATTTGAATTGAAATGAGCGATAAAAATATTGAAATTAAAATATGAAACCTACTCAGATTGCGTGTAGGTGCGAAATTGAGCTGAAATACGCAAGAAACTGGTGTTTTAAGTAATACTTTACTTGTGCCCATAATAATTCTGATTGCGGGTGCGGAAAAAAAATATTTTACGAGACTTAGCCATTTCAAGGCATTAATTCATCAATTACCATAAATCAGTTGCTTAATAGTGAATTAAATCGGCCAGTAATTCAAACAGATCAATTATCCGAAATGATATATTCTCATATTTAAATTTTCAATTATTCAGCGCCGCTCTAGGGAGTTATGTTTAGCTCTGTAAGTGTCTCTGATTGCGGGCGGCGGGTATGAATCTCGGATTGGTCGGTTTAGCCTCATAAAGAAACCGTGGTTATGGTAAATTGCAGCTAGAGACGCCGAACTATCGATAGTTGCTAGAATATAACACGTTTGGCCTAGCATTCACAAACATTCCAAAAAAAATAAAAAAATCTGTGAATAAACTGATTTTCAGTAACGTATAAGCCCCCAGTCAATTTAAACTTTGTTCAAGATTTGTCACAACTTGTTTGTTTTTTTTGCAATTTAATTGAAAACTTTGTTTTCCAGACTATATCGCATGTCGTGGCTGACTTTAAGAGTAAACTATTCGCAAATGTTTTTTTTTCTTGTTGATCTTTGGTGTATCTGTTAGAATAAGCTTATGTTGACTGCCCAATATATATTAATAAATAAATGAAGTCCTATTAGTGCTGACAAACTATCACTAGGGTGAATACCACTTAGTCCAAAAGCAAAAATTAGGGAATAAGTTTTTTAAAATGTTTTTTGTATACCTGTACTAGATTAAAAAGGGATCAATTTAAGGAAATGCAATTACCAACAGTTTCAGTGAATATCAAATACTCATGCTATAATTGGACTGGCTCAATTTATTGTTTAAATCTGAGCATAAAAACATTTATATTATTTTTTTGAATTTAAATAAAATCATTTCGAAACGTCCAAGCTCTTGAAACGAAAACGTAACAATATATACATATATAGATAAATCAATAAAAAATGAAAAAAAATACAAATATGTAGCGATATGTATTGGATCTAAGAGTTTCATCGATATTATATCCCTAGTCTACATCACAGCGTTATCAATATCGGATATACATATTCTGGTAGTATAACTCTGTTGATTGTAGTCTATGGTTAAATAAACAGCATTTATAAAGTCGCACAGTAGTCTAATCTAGGGCCATAATTTACTAAAAGTCAATTTAATTTTTGAACCTTAGATACTTAGATCAATTGAATAAGTATCAATTCCCTTTGGAACGGTAAATATTGGTTTAATTTAAAATAGTTAATACCACTCAAACGCGTATTAAAATAATTAGTTTTAGTTCGCAATATTTTAAGACCATAAACTTGTTTTAATACAGAGAATAAGTTTTAATATAAAAATGTACGTAAGTACATTATTTGTTTATTATTGAAAATCACACAATCAGGTGACGTTTTCCTTTCATTTGCCACCCTTTATGGGACTCGTAAGGTACTTATAAAAGGATTCTACATTTTATTTGGACTACCTGGTTAAAAAGAAAACTAGATGTTATTACATATATTCAAAACTAATATTGTAATGACAAACCAGTTTTTAAGAAATACAGTAAACTTAAAAAAAAATTATTATGGCGTACAAACAAACCAGTTTTTTTTTACAAAATTTAAACATACCATGTGTGCAACATCTATACCGTATTTCTAAGTGGACAATTACCAGCAATACAGTTAACGCAACATTTACAAAGCGTATTAAACCGACTGTGAACAGATTACGTACTGTGATGAAGATATTATTCACTTAAAGTATAAAATTATCAGCCTATTGATATCTCACTGCAGAGCAAGGCCTCCAGCATTTGAAATATTGCTTTTTATACAAGATGGATTCGGCTTAATCACCAGCCACCACGCTTGCCAAATGCGGAATAGTGATCACAAACCCTTACTGTGTTCGGAAAAACTAACACATATTTTTCCCGATCCGGGACTTGAACCCAGGACCTCGGGACCATGGCCCGGTACTTCAACCACTAGACCAGTGGTTCCCAAACTTATTTTGTGTACTGCCCACTTTGAGAATAAATATTTTTTAGCGCCCCCTATATTCAATAAAATAGAACAGATATATGAACTGTACCCCCCCCCTGCCTCTACACAATGCCCCCATTTTCTTTCTGGGTCTCTTACCGCCCCCCTTGAGACCTGTAGCGCCCACAAACGGGCGTTATCGCCCACTTTGGGAAAGACTGTACTAGACCATCGAGGCTTTCACTGTTCATTATTCACTCAGGAAGCTTTAATTGATTAAGTTAATGCATCAGCTGTGATCTTCAGTAGAAGGTCATGTGCCATCCGCACCTTGCATAGTTTCGACGCTGGAAATAGATAATTTAACATTCTACTTGCATCAAGAAGTCTAGATTTTGAAATGTTAAACCATTTTCCGCCACACTGCACATGACAGTCAGTCGATATCAGGGTGAGTCTCCATCAAAGCGTAGATGACGTGTTAAGGCCAAAATCCTATGTAGCCTGATCCACTATCTTTGGGCAAGACCACCTTACATTAAATTTTAATCCATCTAAAAGTAAAGGGACACATGTGCCATTGTTAAACACACAGGAACCGACCCTTCGTAGCGAGGACATTTCCATAAATTGTGCCGGCTCATAAATCAAACGCGATTACAGCTCACCTGCACAAGCAAGATTAATTAAAACTTGAGCTGATTAATTACGGAAAACAATCATTAGTGCTTAGAGAATTCATTAGAGCCCCGAGAGAGGTCTGGTTCGGTTCATTTCCTGATAAAAGTGAAGGAATAGGAACTGTTTCTTTATATGGTGTTCTTACTATACCGGCGTCTGCGGTTATGATGACTGTTTCGGTTGTGGCTAGTAAATGTGAACTAAACTTTTAAAGATCTAATCCGACGTATATACGTCATTTCCCAAATCTTATCCAATTTCAAACTTGAAAGAATTATAATTAATCAAAGTGCCGAGGTCGTTGCTTCGATATCTGTACAATACAAGTACCTACTTTAGGCGAACCCTGGACTCCGAGGCAATGGCCGAGGATGCGACCGGGATAAGCGCCAGGATGACGATGACAAGTACCTACTTGCGTTTCATCAAGCAGTTTAACAATTGAAACTTCTCGAATGAAAAGCATTTCGCATCGCAATCACCACAGATCGCTCAGCTATCTATATAAATAAATAACAAAAGTTATAAAACAGTCATACTCTGTTTTTGCTATTTTTTTTGGTGAAAGTCTTATCCATAACAATAGTGGCACGCTTGTTTTCGTTTCAAGGACAAGCTGCGGTCACGCCAAGGTCGCGGTTGTCGTCGTACAAGTAATGCAAGTGTGGTTATGACCACCAATCCGGTTTCACTGGTGAACCACGGGCTTGATATCTTCAAATAAGTATGTAGATACTTATATCTGCTTCCGTGAATTAAAAAAGCAACGCATGTGTTTGAGCTACACGAATTCGAAAGGCCCACTGTAGTTCTCAAAATGTAAAGCTCCATTTTTCTTTGACATTTTGTAAGTTGTCAAAAAAGCAAGAAAATTATTTTTTGTTCGAGAATAGGGTTTCTTTGCTATTAAGGTTTATCGTTTATTGGGTTGTTAAATTGATTATACAAAATAAGGCACGTTAAGCCGTTGGTCCTGCGCCTGATCTCTCTACGGTCGTATCTGACTGCTGTCCCACCGAATTATGAGAGTGAAGGAATAGGGAGCGCACCTGTGCTTGCGCACTCACTTGTGCACTATAATATTATGTATTATATCCTGCGTACCTGGCTGATCGTAAGAGTCAAACACGTGAGCACGTGCTCATTTATTGTCACCATTAAATTACTAGACAACTATTTTGAAACAACAAAATATAACAGTTTCCTCTAGAAATAACAGTTACAAGTCACTGTCACTAGATCTTCTCAATTGTTACCGCGTTGCATAAGGCAGGAACAGATACACCTAGTATTTTGTTCAATACGACACATCTATCACAGGGCTTCGGTATTCTTGCATTTGCAACGGACATTATAATGGACAGAGATAAATATTATGCTTGCACTATTTTGTATTAGTTTCCAATACAAAATGATAGGTTTCTGTTTTAATAGGATATCGAAAAATATTTTTTATGCCATTCGATGTTCGATTGTACTGTTTTGTATCAATTCAATTCAAAGGGTGAATAATTAAAGAATATTAAATAAATTAATATTTCACAACATCACGTACATTGATCTGACTCCGTTTTAAGTAGCTTAAGCACTTGTGTAACAGACATCAGAATCAACAGTGGTATTACAAATATACTTAAATATATACGTATAACACCCAGACCAGGACAAACAGACATGTTCAAGTTCATGCACACAAATGTTTGTCCTGTGCGGGAATCGAACCCGCGACCTCTTGTATAATAGGCAACATCTTAACTATCACACCAAGCGGGTCGTCAACGCATGGAGTCTTTATGTATGACACGGCCTATTTAATTAAGAAACAATTTGATCACAAATAATTAACCTATGTGCTGACATCCTCGTATTCCAATCATACTATTACACGCACCCATGGACATCCTCCTCCTTGAGTCGCATTCTTCTTTACTGAGGGACGTGATCATTGTGTGAAATGAAACACAAAACAACTATCGTGGGATTTTTAATGGAGTGGTTTGCTATTTCCTACTCTATTTCTCACACTAACTCGTAGTTTGCAGGTTTCCTCACGATGTTTGCCTTCACCGTGCATCTGGAATGAAATTACGCACATAGGTTTTGACAATCCAGAGGTGCGTTTCGAACCAGCGAATCTCGGTTTTGTAGCCAAGGTCACTGACCTCTAGATCGACGCGACGGACCCGTCATATCTTGGAAGCGTAATTTGGTAAATCCTATGTAAACCTAAACCATCCAATAACACAGTCAGAATGATTAAAAACTTCTTCTTCCGTATTACATTGTTATAATTACTTGAAGCGTTCGTGTTGTGATAAAGCATCTACCTACGAGTATAATGTATCAAATATAAGTGGTGATTAATAAATAATATCACATTGTACACTAGAATTGGGTTATAAGTAACGTAAGACAGGGAAGTAATTGAAACTACTCCATATACAATTTAATAATGAAATACGTTTGACAGAAATACAAATTATTCAATAAGGCAATTAATTCGCGCACATGTAATTTTGTTGTTACGTAAGACAAAGGCAAGAATTATACAATATACCTACTGGGCGGGGCATACACATTTTATACAAGCGGTCCCCCGCGACTTCGTCCGCGGCAATATCAGATACTTCTTTTTCGCAATAAAAGGTAGCAGCCTCTATGTGCTTTTTTAGAATCTAAAGATTGTCTGTGCCTAATTTCATCAAAATCGGTTGAGTGGTTTAAGCGGTAACAGACATAGTTATTTTCGCATTAATAATATATGTACTAGCGGCCGCCCGCGACTCCTTCCATTTCGGTTTCCAACATCCTAAAGCCTTCCTCGTCAAATAGACTATCCAACACAAAAATATTTTTTCAAATCGGACCAGTAGTTCCTGAGATTAGCGCGTTCAAACAAACAAACAAACATGCAAACAAACTCTTCAGCTTTTTAAATTACTATGGATACTATACTATAGTACCTACCTACTATATTGGGTCCAATCTGCCTGGTGGTAAGCAAAAGAGGAGCCCTGATTGCCATTACAACGGATGCGGCAAACAAACTTGACACAGAAAAAAATTTTTGACTCGAAGAAGGAACTAAATTATAATCGAGCTTCCAATTTTATGAAGATTGTTATATTAAGCAACGCCCAAGTTAACTATTGTCCTAACTTATTGATACATCCTTTAAATAAAACTATTACAGATATTTGTGCACTATTTGTTGTTATTTTATTACGAAGGCACAGATTGAACAATATTTTACACAAACTAAATTGTTATAACACATAGATAACTGCGCTAATAACCTTACAATAATATTATTTTTCTATTAACTGTACTAGTTCTATTTCTAATTATTAATTAAGAAGATATGTTCATTGTTAATTCTGAATTATATGCGCCACGAACGGTCAAGTCGATAAATAGGGTTGATGATAAGAATAATTGAAACATTATTCACTAGATATTCATCATTACATGAAGTTTGCTTTTTATAATTCAACACGAGTTGAATATTACGAGGAGAGTTTAAATTACAATGACGATAATAATTTTGACGAGCCCGTTGGTCTAATGGTCAGATACCCTGGCTACAAAACCAAGGGTTGCGGGTTCGAATCCCGCTAGGGGTTTTGTCATGAAAACCGGCATTTGTGAAAGATTCATGGATGTTTATAACAGGGTTTAAGTATGTCCATCCGTTCCCTAGCTACCATAGTGCAAACTTTCAGCTTAGTTAGGGCATGGCAATTGGTGTGTTAGTCCAAGAAATTCAAATTAATTTATTGTTACTGCTAAACGTAACTATGGGCTAGGGTACCTACATATTACTCCATGAAAATGTGTCGGAACTGTCTTCATAAAGTTGTTTATAAAATAATTTAGTACAGCGTTTGCCAAAATAAACGTGGGAAAGCCAAACAGCCATGAAAAGTATAATTACCATTGCACAAATCAATCGATTGATTGAAAAAGACATGGACGACAAACGTGTATAGTAAAACACGTAGAATTGTGCAGATATAGTGTTAAGTAACGTTGAAATAAACTATCATTATTTTATTTTTATTTTCTTAATACTGCTTTAGGTTAAGCATTGAGGTTTTACTACTACGTCCGAGTAGTTGTAATATCACAATGGGTACCAGAAATTTTGAACACTATTTAATGAAGTAAAATGATCATTTAATAAATAAATTAAAGGACCTGCTTTATCGCACGTGTCAGAGGATAGTGGGACGGGGTAGTGGGACGATCGTATTCGTTCTCTCTAAACTGCATACAGCACTAAAACAAAACAAAATAGTTGAAGATCCGAGCTATTTTCTAGTGAGCCCGATTCATCTGGTTTTAGAAACCGGAAGAATTAGGCTCATTGAAAGTTTCATAAAAATATATTCATCATTACCATGATGAAAAATAACTAAGTGTTATCTTAGAAAACATAGGTAGCCCTGTAAAGCATCTGGCATATGGAAGTAATGTTTGTCTGAACGTATTACGATACCAATTTTGACTGTGTAATTATAGCCTTACATCGTCTGCCTCCGTCGGACGTATAGTGCGGAAATTAATCGCTTTGTTTTACATAGCTGTCTGTAAATGTAGCCTCTCATTGAAATCTATCTAGATTTAGAGTATTTACATCAAAATTGTTTCACTCCAGTTTTATTTGTGAAGGATTTGGTGTAAAATGTCGACCTCACCGTTCATTTTTTTTTTGCATCCATTTTCACACAGTGATGTTGGAAGATATGTTAGGTTCATGTAGGTATGTGATGTTTCCAGATATTTACCAAGTCAAGAACTAGACCATTTATTATCACTGATTTCGAATTTCAAAGAATAAGTTTAGGAGCTTTTGTAAAAACTGAGTCAAAATGACTCAGATTTCGGAGACCCTATGTCACCTGCAGGTACATTATATTACAGGTACATTTCGGTATATTAACCACTTAATCAGCCCAACAGAATATTACATTTTCGCATTGTTGACACAGGTTTGACTAAAATAACGAACTAGTAATGGTTTCTAAAACTAGTTTTAAACCATTAATAACATTATTAACTATTGCTACTGTCGAAATCTAGTTCTCAAATTATAATTACAAGGTCTATTGTAAACTTTACAACAATACAATATTTCTGCGAAACTATTTCATTTCTCAATTATGGTAAATTGTGAAGTTAAGTATCATATTAATGTCCCACCGCAGGGCAAAGGTTTCCATCATTTGAAATCATGTTTTCGTTACAAAGGAGGGTTTTGGCATAATCACCATGCTTGCCAAATGCGGATTGGTGATTACAAACCTAGGCTGTGTTGAGAAAAATCAACATTAATTTTGCCCTACCCGGGAATCGAATCCAGGACCTCGATACCACGGCCCGGTACATGAACCACAAGACCGAGACCGAATAATATATAACGTAATATATTTTTAACATTTTGTTATAAGACTAGCGGCCACCCGCGACTCCGTCCGCGTGGTTTTCGGTTTCCGCACACATACATATGTAGGTATATGCTATAGCCTAAAGCCTTCCTCGTCAAATGGACTATCCAAAACAAAAAGATTTTTCAAATTGGACCAGTAGTTCCTGAGATAAACACGTTCAAACAAACAAACAAACTTTTTAGCGTTATTATATTAGTACCTATAGATAGATTGATCGCCTGATGGTAAACACCACGTCTATTCATGACAGTTAAAATACCAAAAAAAATACCTTAGTATTGTGCCGCAAAATTACTTGATAATTTTTTTCCTTCTCTTATAATATGCTTGAAAAGAGGGAATCTGAAGAATGTTTTTGCATTTAGAAGGAATGTTGATTCTGAATCCGCATGGTTAGATTAAGTTAATTAAGAAACTTTAATCTTGTAAATTGACCTAATTAAGCGAAGTTAAGGCTTTGGTGTAGGTTGAACTGATCGGTTCTCTTGAAGACTATATCTTAAATAGTTACCATAAAATTGATATCATAAATCATTGAATTAAATTAGAATGTTTGTTGACTAAATGCAAGATTATTAGTGTAGAGCATTTAGGATTCATTGCAGACACGACAATATCTTTTATTGGTTTGATATCGTGTTAATTTATTAATTGGACGACTAATTGTTTGATAGCGATATTATCAAGTTATTATTTTTATTTATATAGGAAAATGATTCAAATGACCGTTACCAATTTTGACGTTTATTATGACTTGTATAGTAACACACTAGGCCGAATAAACGTGACCGACGTTCGGCGGAATTACGCCCGCAATGTATTTTAAATGCATCGCATATTATAGAAATTGAACTTCTGCCAAACTTCGGTCGCGATTTTTCCGCTAAGTGTATTTCTACACTTAGGTATAATGACTTAAGGTATGTAAACAAAAAATATCATAGTTGTATACGCACGACAATATCTTACAAGTAGTCATTGTTCTATTAAAACATTTCATCACCAGAAAAAATAGTGCTACGCAGGCACTATTTTTTCTGGTGATGAAAAGTTTTTAAGGAGAATTCCACATCATTATTTGAATGCAACAGTATGTTAGTCGTATTGCATTTTTTTATAGATTCCTCTTCCGTAAAGAGTTAATTTCGGAAGCATTCAAATCTGTCTGAAAGCTAACAACTGCTTGTTAAATGTTATGCCAAAATCTTACATTATACTTTCCAACTATTCCCCAAGTGAACGCAAGATGTTATAAAACCTATAACATCACAATAACACACCGTCTTGTAAAAAAATAAATAAAAATCGGCCAAGAGCGTGTCGGACACGCCCATGAAAGGGTTCCGTAGCTAAAAGATAGCCCGACCGCTTAAGACAACATTTAGTAAGGGCAACTGCACGTCATAAGTTGGTCGAAATGTATAAAAATAACTATGTATGATACAGAGTTCGCTATAGTTTTCGTTGAAAGTACTTACTTGGAGGTATACAGGACATTTTTTTCAGAATTATTGTAATAGTATTTCAAAAGTTAAGGGGGGGGGGGAACGCTCTAATTTTAACTTTGTATTAATATATCTCGAGACTGGGGTGTTTGATCCACATGGTTTCAAGGCGAGTTTTATTGTATTTAAAAATACCTGTTTAACGATACCCTACACGATGGGTTAAGTCGAATTTTTTTTTTTGAATTAACTTTTCGCTGTATGGGAGGGGGGGTAAAAAATGATTATTTTTCGATAATTTTAAAAACCAATTCTTGAATTATCACTATACATCTCTCCACCAATTTTCGTGGCAATCGGTTCAGAAACGGCGGAGAACGAACCAGGACAGACAGACAGACAGACAGACAGACATGACGAAACTATAAGGGTTCCGTTTTTGCCATTTGGTTACGGAACCCTAAAAACACATGTTCAATTCACTAATAATATTAATACTCGTAGTTAATGCTATTGTAGCCCGAAGCTTACATTTTATTACTATTGCAACTGCAATCTATTTCTATTTAGTGCCAATCGGTCCAATCTTTCAAATTGACATCCCGCCTGCTACCTTTTCTCTAGGTTGTCGTACCGCAATTTACATATTGAACATATATTTACCATGTTCATGTATGCCGGCATTGGATACGATATTATGCTACAATGTGATATGATAAGGAAAGCCCAAGGTTGCTCGGAATATTTCCTAATATATTCATGAAAGTTTACTCTTATTACTGAAGTCAATATTTCGGACCCGGAATTATTTCTAAAAACAATAAAGGCGAACGTAATTGTCACAGCGTCACCGAAAAAGTCAACTTTATCAAAATAAGTCTTACTGTAACCACATCATGGTCCTTGAAAACAAAAACACGTTCGATAGATTTATCGAAAGTGTTAAAACACAATTTCATTCAATCTCTAAAATGTTATGCACTTATTATACTTTGAGAAATTCCTTTCCTTACTGACAAAATTCCATCCAGTACATAACAAGTTCGCAACAATCACAAAATTAAGAAAGTATTCTATTTCCAAATTCTACAAAATGGTCGCCAGAAAAGAGGTTCCAATCATCCCTATCACCTTCCGGCGGAAACCCGTGCATCTCACAATTAAAAATTTCAGCAATGCACTTGTTGACCACTTAATTGTTTCCAATTACCGACTGACAGCGGGGTGCGACATATATAAGGGGGCTGCCTGTGACCAATCGGCATTCCGACAACGAACGTAGTTTCGAGCACACGTCGCTTAGGCGAAAATTTCTAGGCGAGTACTGGATAACAGCAGCGCCTACGTTAGTTCGTTTGAGATCTCCAATAACTTAGAAATAAATCAGTAATCATGCAGTCTATGGTAAGTCCATTTTTTATTATTTTTTAAAACGGCGTGGCAACGTTCTTAGTCTTAGTCTGTCGTTTGTTTATTTTCTAAAAGCTTTTTTTTTCTATTCCTAAAGTTTTGTGGTCGAATTTTGTGCTACAGTACCTACATAAACTGTTATTTACTTTGGAATTTTCACATACAAAAAAAAACGAATTTGTGAGATTTTAATCCTGCATATAATTAGTCGAATGACTTAAAATCCCATCAATTTGTGTGTCAAGGGCCTTTCTAACAATGAAAATGATGATTAATACATGCATCCGGTTACTCTCGCCTACAATGCACCTACTTGCAATTTTAATCCGTGAATGCAATAGATTATGATTGTCAAAGTCATCCATTGTTCGCGCCCAATTTGCTGTCGGAGATACGCATGCGCCATGGGCGGGCGCGACGCGCGCATCTTGCATTCTTCATTATTTTATCTGTGGGCGGGAAATTAGTGTTTAACTTTTTAATTGTTTTTTTTTTCAACTAGCACAGATAATAAGTTACTAATTACTTTTAAACTTTTTTAATAATATATTTTTTGATAAATTGGTTTATTGAGTACGTGTGCGGTTAGTGAAAGTAAATTTTGTTTATGTTTGGTCCAAGTAGATTATTGCAACAGATAAAGTTAAATATAATAGCAAAAGTAGCTAGTCTAAACCACGCAGCGGCAAAAGAAACTTATTTACAATAAATAATTAACGTTATAATTATAACGACATATATAAGATACGAACAATATCTACCTATTTTATTTTTATTTGCTCAAAAATACTACATTTTATTTATTTGTTTTCATATATTTGCATTTGGGCATATAATATGTTTCCAAAACTTCACGCGTTTTTTCCACTCCAAAGGTTGCAAATAAAACCACAAAAAGCGGCCCACTTAAGGCGCATAGTCCACGCCGTTTAGTTCCCAATCAACCGTGTCGTTCCAATTTCTATTGGATGTAGAGTTTTCTTATGACCTTCAGAGAACCATAACACTTCCTCACGCCCACGGCTTCCTCTTAAGCAACAGTTTGCAATACTGGTTGTGCACCAGTTCGCCGAATGATAATTCCGATCCGTTGCAAAATGTCTTTGCGCAAAGGCACCGATATGAGTTCCACGCCTACAAATTACAGTACAGTGCTTTGTCCGGGGTCCTTTTCCTTTTGATTGAAAATTGACAACGTTCGAGATAAACGTAGGCTGCGGTGGAGTTTAATGGAGAGCTAGTTTGGTGTGGCATTTCGTTTGGGAGTTAAAGTGTTCGAGTGTTAATTTCTGTTACCATTATTTTTGTTATTTGAGGTAAATTATATTTTCGGAGTTTTAAGTACTCGTAAAAGTATAACTTACAAAGTTTTATGCGCTTTATTAGCTTGTGTTAAAATACAAAGAAGCCTTTAGTAAGGAAACATTTACAACATAGTATTTGGGTAAACTCGTAGCACTTTATAAAAGACATCAACGCGCTTGTTATAGCATTTGCAGTGTAAAATTTACTCCGGCAATGAACAGAATAAATTGAGTTTTAAATCCTAAATTGTCACAAACGACCAATTTCAGGAGCGCTTATTCAAAACCGCAACTCCGAATGCGTATATAAATTTCCTAGGTCGTTTTATTTGCATTGCCACCGCATTAGCTCGACGCAATTTCGTACGGCCATAAACAAAATTATAGATTGTAACATAAACAACAAATTCAGACCAAGCCTCTCTACGGAGGCCTATAGCGATTTATCAAATTGCACAACCGTCAATTGTTTATAAAATGGCCGGGCTATTTACACTAGATCGATTGTCGAACAATCGAGGCGGTCCAGTTTTAGCATCTTATTTTGAGCACCTGCAACTTGAACAGGTGTTCAGGTGTGTGTAAACCTACCTAGGTTTAGTCAAAATTACACACAAATTTTATATAAAAAAATCTTTGCAAGGCAATAATATGAAAAGTCTGGGTGCTCAAATTAGACAAGGGCCACATGCTCAACTTGTGAGAGCTCAAAAATTGGTTGTCCCAAGTGGAATACACCGAACAATCGGGTTGCATGGGCAAGACAAGTGCCGGGTGGTGGCCGTCGACGTGATTTACAAAATTGCCTCACTTAGCGTTATGCGTTACTAACTTGATTTAAACCACGCTTTGTTTTTGTAATGAGGCGGTTCAGAGATTGACAATGATAGATAACCTAAGAACACTTCCTAAACTGTGAGTAGTAAATAACTAGTGAATATAGAGTCCACAAAATATTGATCTAATTCGTATATACCTAAGCGCGTATGCGATAGGTATATCAGACGGAATCAACAAAATTCAAAACAAAACTTTTAATGACATAAGTGATTGTTGTCCTTATATGTATTCGAACCCACGACCTCTCGCCCTTAAAGCACAAACGATCGAGCCATAATTTTTTGGAATAGACAGGACACTTCGTCAATAACAATATCTTCATTGAATGTCGCCTAAAGTAATTAACTTAACAAAAAAATTGCCAAATCACAACATTATAAACGATATAATTAAAATTGCTAAAGTCAAAGTCACGATCATTTCTGATGCGAAACTGATAAGCTTTACTAATAACTAGGCTCCCAATTGCGTAACGACAATTTAAAATGTTAATTAAACCTAGTAAGTGTTCTTATCTAAAATGTATTACCTAAACCCACTCGTAATACTTGCCTTGTTTAATTATTTAAATAAATCACACTTGAGTAATAATTCATATTTATAAAGTAGATCGGTTTAAAATATTGCTGCGATGGGTGGTATATTTATTTGTTGGTTACTTCCGTGTTGTCCTAATTTTTCTATATACTACTATACTTCAAGGTAGTACTTAAAATAATAAGAATAACACCTAAAAGAAATGCATAGGTACTTCACTAAGTTTTTGTTGAAAGCGCTCGAAAATAAAAACAGAATGCTTGGCATCTCTATAGAAATAATTAAGTAAGTAGTTCCATCCATAATATGTTAGTGTCATCTTTTTCCTATAAGTTTTAATGTTTAACTAGAAAAAATATCCTATCAGTACGTTACTTCATGTAGACACATTCATGTTTATTTATAAATTATTCATTTAACAGGTACTTCGATTTCTATCGCGGTATAAATAACATAAATAGAAAATCCGCCTTCAGGAATTCAACATCAATAATTTCGGTAGCCGTATCGGATCGTGGCGAGGTGCGTGGGTGCAAATGCTTTCTTAATGCAACATTATTGCCAGCCAACTAGGCTGTTTTGTTTGCCTTTCAGTAGGCAATATACCTGATAAAGGCACATAGAAATCTATGGCGTTCCAATTCCATTGAAAGGGACAGCTAATTCTAAGTTATTTATAAAGCAAGAAGTATAAAGGTTCTTTGTGAAATTGCCTCTATAGTAGCAAATATAGATAATATAAAGATAATATAAAACTTTATATTCAGATTCTTAAAAACATTAGGTAATGCTTTGTGCTTTTGCTGTGTTTTATTGAGATTCGATTTTAAATATTTTTTTAATGAAAAATAACAAACTGCTTACTAAACTGCAATATAGTAATGAAAGAAAAGTGTTCAATCATATTGACCTTAAGTAACACGAGATGTCTTTCACAAACAATAGCTGACCTTTCTTAAAAGACAAGTTGTTAATATGGTAACAATGATCGGAAATGGGAAGGATGTAATTACTCCTAATTACTGGAATTCGATATGTCTAATAAGTTTCCTCAACCTCATCAATATGCTTCTAATGAGTGTTTATAAATAATGTATTGAGCAAGTATTGTTTCAATACATAAAGTTAATGAATAGTAAAAGTTTTTCTAACTTATTCATTATTGGAATAAAATCGTGCAAATGTGACATTTCAAACGTCAACCATTTTTTTTACAAAATGGCGTTAGCTCGTTCTAAAATTGGTAACAGCTGGTCTATAAACAAAATTCGATTCAAAGATAACGAAATTACCGGTCGATTGCCCCAACCCAGACACGAGCTAACAATTTCATATTTTCCGTGTTTATAACCAATAATAATCTCAGCTAACGTAACGTGCACCAATTAATTTCCCGTCTTTTGTATTAGGATTTATTGGCTCCACTGGTTTCCTTGTCTAGTGGGTTTATCAGGCATCTTGGTTCTAGGTGCGTGCAACTATGCCACGCCCAGATCTAATTTTAACACCTAGCAGGACAACTTAGGCACATTTACGTAAAAGCAACACTCGCGACATTTCTACAGCTTATATTTTGTTTTTAGTTGCTTAACAAGCTAGCCTGAATAAGACGCGTAGTTAGATACCGATCCGGTCTACTTAACTACATTTAATTTTGTGGTGGTTATTAATATTTTTTGCGTGTAATTTGTGTTTTGCCATTGTTATGAAAATATTTGAACACAGATAACAAATGTCTTTTTTTCTGTTCAGTGACATAATCTAGAAACCGACGTAACAACATTATGCTTTCCTTTCTTGACATCGGTACCTTTCGCTGCATTGCATCCTGTTCTTGTGATATATTTGATAAACACTAAAATCGTGTTTCATAATATAGTTTAAACAATAGTTTATTGGTTGGTATCAAACTAATCGATCAGAATCGATAACTCTCGCCGACAGTTTCAATTTTAACAGCACGCGCCATTAATTACGCAAAGGCCGCTAAATTCTACATTTTTCTATTAAGTTCAGTAACAGCCATATTGCAACAGATCGCTGTTTTCGTTTAAGTTGCAAGTTCGCACGCATTGTCGTCTATTGACGAAACGAGACAGTATAGTGCAACAGTTATAATGCATTATACAAAATTAAATGATATCATGACACGAAAACCGTGGGATTAAGATCAACGTTAATATTATGTTGTTTAATTGTTGGTAAGATGTGATATAATGGTTTTTGAGAATCAGGTGGTGTTTCAAGTAATGTCGCTGCATTGTTTTACTTTGATGGACCGAGTTGAATGCCCAATAATTGAGATGGTAATCAGAAAACGTTGCGTTTGGGATTTCAAATGAACTTAGCTTCTATCTGCGCGTATCATATATTCGGTTCCAAATATCTGCTATGGTCCATATAATAATCGGAATAAATCTTACACATTTTAATTTATGTAATTAAGTACTCCAATTCTGGCGATTGTTTTAGCTAGTGTTGATTTAGAGATACAGAACCCAGCTTTCCCATTCTGTATCCTATACACACACAAATAAGCTTCATAACCATCTCCCACTGTTAGAAGTCTTTCATCTCTTCCTACAATGAGACATAACGACTTTGAATGGCGCCTAAATACCTATTTCCATAACGACAATAACCAGTGGCGCGTGTGATAACAATTAACACTATTTCAAAATCAATCATTCCCGACTGTGCGTTGGAATGTTAAAAGCATTCAAGCGTATTATGGCTTAATGGACTCGCGGTTTAATATCACCTCTAGAAGTAACTATGCAACAACAATATTTCTCTGAAATGTTGCCACGGAATTGCGTTTGGGAAAATGTTTGCAAATGGTTCTCTGACGAACTTACACGAAATGTTGGTACATAATATTTATAGTCAATCTTCCTTGGTGGAATACGAATCAACTTGAAGTGACGTCGTGGGTTATAGGAAATTCAATCACTTCTGACCAGAGTGACAGATATTATGAATAATCTTGAGACTCTTCATGGTATTAATGAACTTGTCAAAAAGTATTTTAGAGGGCCTCTATTCAATTGTGGCCGTGTCTATATAAAATAACATTACCATTTTTTCAACGGTCTTTTATGTCTTTTGACGACGGTTTAACTTCTTCACTTTTTTTTTCGTCATTAAAATGCGTTTACTTCTCTCCCTCTCTGCCTACATTAATTAGCCACGCCATATTTACCGTAACCTGTTGGCATACCTCATCTAACCCCACCATCCCTTCCAGATTATCTTCGCCGCCACCCTCTGCCTGGCCAAGGCTTCGTTCTACCCCGGCCCGCCCGCCCACATCCAGCTCAGCCCGGACGGCAAGTACGTGCTCGACACGCCCGAGGTCGCGCACGCTAAGGCCGCGCACCTGGCGGCGCATGCGCAGGCGTCCACCAGCCACGGCGCGTGGGCACCCGCTGCTGGGTACCTGGGCGGACACGGCGGGTACGGAGCTGGACACGGCGGGTACGGAGCTGGACACTACGGCGCGCCTGCTGCTGGTAATTATATTGCTATTTCTATACAAATATTATTAAGAGGAAAGGTTTGATTTTTTGTTTGTTTGTTTTTTGTATGAATTGAATAGGCTCCGAAACTACTTGGCAGATTTGAAAAATTCCTTCACTGTTGGAAAGCTTCATTCACCCAGAGTAACATAGGCTATATTTTATCCCGGTACGGGAAGTAGTTCCCCCGGGACGCGGGTGAAACCGCGTGACGGGCCGCTAGTATATTATAATATAGCATTCTATTCAGGGCCGTCTCTCACCTATAAGAGGCTCTGGGCACACAGGCCTTTACATTCTGGTTTGGTAATCAAGGGGCTCCCACACCCTGGTCTGGGCACGTGCCATTGTGTCCAGTGGGAAAGTGGCTGAGTCCATTGCTGGACGTAGGCCTCTTCCAGGTGCAGGGTTCTGCCCAATCCTATAGAGACTACTTGAGGAGGCGGGTAGGAAATTGCAACATGGTGAAATATATGCCCTTATCACCGCCATCATCATACGCTTGTAACATTCTAAAGCTAGTTGTAGGCCAGATGTGATTAAAAATCTCCTAAGAAGAGTGGTTATGCCTTTAGTCACCTTGCTAGATGAACGCAGTATGGTGAACGATAAAACAAAGTAGGGGATCTCTGCTGCCCATCCCCCAGGGAATGATTTACTTTCGTAGAAACTACTGCTACTATTACACAAAAATCGAACTTTTCCGTATAATCAATTTACGAACATATCTCAAAATTAATTAAATGTGTTCATAGCCTTTCAAGAGTTTACAACATAGGAAACTTAATTCTTAGCGATTGTGGGTTGGATATCGCACTAATTGACTTGCGCTAATATATTAACTGCAGCGCTCACGACGAAGGGATTAAATAATCAAGTGTCAGACTGGGTACTTTTATCCGTTTATCTGTTGTTGACAGGGCTTTAGTGCTTAGTGCTTTAGAAACACGAACTGGGACATTATCGTACTTCAAACTTATATCATAAATGTGAGAGTTTATTTGTTTGGATATTCACCGTCAATCACGCTGAAAGTATTGAACGGATTTTGATGGTATTCCGGTTATGCTCCTATGGGATAAAACAAGAATCTTGAAAAAGCTGTGGTTAAAAGTAAATAAAGAAATGCCTTGAATACTAAGCTTTAAGCTTGTACTATGGATGCTAGGGAACTGATAGATAGACTTTCATCTATACTAATACAAATGTAATAAAGCTGAAGAGTTTGTTTGTTTGTTTGTTTGAACGCGCTTATCTCAGTAACTACTGATTAGAATTAAAAAATATTTTTGTGTTAGATATGTGTCCAGGTGACGAGGAAGGCTTTTATTAGTACTTTTATAAACATTCATTTATGACTCGAGTCCAAATACCTATCAATGTTCATCACATTTTCTGTTAGCGGGATTCGTTTGGGTTTGTAGCCAGACTAGGGGGCTTACTGCCAGCCGTTATAGCAGGACGGATTCCAGTGAGTAAGAGAGATGCCGCTTTACATCATGTAAAGCGGCATCCCTTTTACTCACTCGTTTAAAGATCGCTTTAAGACTTGATGGTAAGGCCTTAGATCAACAAGCCAGCCAATATAAACAAATGAATAAATGATCCCCAGGTCTCATCAAATACGGTCCCGCGCCGCTCGCGCACGACGGCCGCGTGGTCGACACGCCCGAGGTGGCTCACCTGAAGGCTGCCCACATCGCCGCGCACGCCGCCGCCCACGCGGGCGCCCACGCCGGCCTCGCGCACCACGGAGCTCCGTTGGCCTACGGAGCCGCCCCTCTGGCTCATGGGGCGGGCTACGCCGCCGGCTACGGCAAATGGACTGGTCCTCAGGTGAGATGATCCCCAGGTCTCATCAAATACGGTCCCGCGCCGCTCGCCCACGACGGCCGCGTGGTTGACACGCCCGAGGTGGCTCACCTGAAGGCGGCCCACATCGCCGCGCACGCCGCCGCCCACGCGGGCGCCCACGCCGGCCTCGCGCACCACGGAGCTCCCCTGGCCTACGCCGCAGCCCCTCTGGCTCATGGGGCGGGTTACGCCGCCGGCTACGGCAAATGGACTGGTCCTCAGGTGAGATGACTTGCAACTTCATCAGAGATATGATAGAATGATGGAAAAGGTGCAAGCGAGACTTTTAACTTTTGAGGATTACTGCCTTTGGTAATCTCCTGGTGAAGTCAAGCCTCAAAGGTTTAAATCTTTATGGATCAACTTACACGTTGAATCCTTCCATCAGTGGTGTACCACTTACATGGTACAAAAGTTAGACTTGTGCATAATTAGCTGTTTTATATACAACGAAAGAACGAAACTACATAACTTATTTAGTACATACATAAATTTTGAAAATACCTGATTTTGTGAAATCCAACAAAGCATCTCATAACATTATAAATCTTAGAGAAAATTAACAATGCAATTGCCTTTGATGTTGCCTTGCCCATCATTATCATCTGTCGCAGTCCACTGCTGCAGTGACATAGGGCTCTGCACTTTTCCCGATCCTCAAGAGCATGTTAACACCGTTTTATAACACTTCAATTTCCCCCCAGGCCCACATCCAGCTGACCCACGACGGGCAATACGTAGTGGACACCCCTGAGGTCCAGCACGCGCGCGCCGCCCACCTCGCTCAGTACGCGCACGCCGCCCACGCCGCCGCCTCCGCGCCCGAGGAGCCCTGGGGCCACGCCGCCCACGGCTGGCACTGAACCGACCACACAACTAGCCCCTGACTGCCTTACACTAATGTACATAAACGAAATACTCGTACCTACTGTATAAAGAATGACTGTGTATTTGCAAACTGCAACTCTTGAAGAGCGAACTCGAAAATGTTAAATAAAAAAATTTAATAATTTTTACTTTTTTGTCTTTTTTTCATCCTTTTTTCTACATAAATCGTACTAAAATTAACCAATCCTAGCTTTGCATGATTCGGTGTGACATTTTAAATTTCGACTTTGAAAAAAGAATCACCCTAAAAAAGATGGCGTCTTTAACACGTCTGCTCAATCTAGAATTCACCTCTTCTTTTAAAAGCTTTATCAGATTACTGCGCCTTAGATTTTTGGAACAGCTAGGATCCAAGTATGAATCAATAAACAGATCTAGACGTGTATGAAATAAGGTTCATTTTCCAATACCCGCCGCCGCGCCCGAGGAGCCCTGGGGCCACGCCGCCCACGGCTGGCACTGAACCGACCACACAAATACTAGCCCCTGACTGCCTTACACTAATGTACATAAACGAAATACTCGTACCTACTGTATAAAGAATGACTGTGTATTTGCAAACTGCAACTCTTGAAGAGCGAACTCGAAAATGTTAAATAAAAAAATTTAATAATTTTTACTTTTTTGTTTTTTTTTTATCACTCCTTGTATTGTATATATTGCCTTATTTTTTTGTATTATCAAAACTTTATTTTAACATAAATAAGCGCAAAAGTTACCAATCCTAGGTCTGTATGATTCGGTGTGACATTTTAAATTTCGACTTTCAAAAAAGAATCACCTTAAAAAAGATGGCGTCTTACACGTCTGCTCAATCTAGAATACACCACTTCTTCTTATTAGAAGATTTATTAGTGATCCTTACGTAGCTCACTTTAAGGTTACTTTTCAATGGACTGATTTGAATGAAACAAACGTGATACTCCTTTGGCGATATATTGTAGACTACTGACGAATTACAATATGCTTCGAGTTTTATACATTCAATTTTAACTTAACATACACCGCCCACCAAAAGGCGAATGCCTTTAACATTATGATGGGACTAGAAAACTTCTATCACAAATCACAAAATCAAACAATCAATTAACATTTTCAAATATTTGAGTAAACATAATATGAAACTACATTATTACATGGAACAGCGTGCAAAAGACAATCATTGGATTACTCAAATACTACTCATCTTGAACATTAATTAATGGACACAATTTAGTAACACATCTTTTAGTAACATTGTCACCCGACTTTACACTGTATACACGGGTACATCCATCAGGTCCGGGATGTTTGGCCACAATGCGGCCCATCAGCCATTTTCCTGGAGGCATTCCATCATGTTTAATCAGCACAACATCATTTATGTTGAACTCAGGCTGCCTTTTTAACCATTTAGGTCGTTGTTGCAAACGTGTCAGATATTCCATTTGCCAGGACTTCCAAAAAGATTGAACCAATCTTTGCACATGCTGCCATCTCGTTAAATGGTTGATATTCATATTTATTAAGTCTGGGGTAGGTACTTCAATTGTAGGTTGACCTATTAAGAAATGTGCAGGTGTTAAAGGGCTCAAATTATTTGCATCTGTGTCATCAACTGGTGTCAAAGGTCTTGTGTTGAGTAGGGCTTCGATTTGACAGAGTAATGTCGTCATCTCCTCAAATGTCAAATTCGAGTTCAAAGTCTTTTTCAGGTGTGTCTTTACTGACTTTACGCCGGCCTCCCAAAGACCACCGAAGTTTGGGCTATAAGGCGGAATAAAGTGCCATTGTGTACCATCTAATGCCAAGGTTTCAGCAATATTGCCTGTGAACTCGAGTTGTGCATCTTTCCATGCCTTAACTAATTCTTTGTTTGCTCCAACAAAGTTACGACCTTGGTCGCTGTACATATGTGCACATTGTCCTCTTCGTGCGACGAATCTTCGGAAAGCTGCAATGAATGCTTCAGAGGTAAGATCTCCCACGAATTCTAAGTGAATAGCCTTGGTGCACATGCATATGAATACAGAAATATAGGCCTTTTTAGTTTTGGCTCCACGACCTTTAGACATGAGCACGTTATACGGTCCGCAAAAGTCTACACCACTATATTGAAAAGGGCGTGCTAGGTTTACTCTCATGTGGGGCAAATCTCCCATTATTTGACTTCTAGCTTTAGCGTTCACTTTAGCACACACTATGCATCTATGAATGTGCCGTTTGACAACATTTTTTGCTTTAAGAATCCAAAACCGCAGCCGAAGATGACAAAGCATCAGCTGGATTCCGCCGTGCAGAGTTTTCTGGTGCGCATCTGCGACTATCAGTAAGGTAAGTGGATTTTTATTACTCAATATCATAGGATTTTTCGTGTTTGCTTCCAGATTTGCATGACGCAGCCTGCCGCCCACCCTGAGGATCTGTTCTTCATCCAGGTAAGGATTTAATGATTTAAGATGACTGTTTCTCTTAACTTCCTTGACTTTTGTTATATAATCTATATCTTCTTCGAAATCCTCACTTTGTGCTTTTCTAACACATAATTTTAACGCTTTATTAATTTCTTCTGTAGTTATTGCTTTATTATTTTCATTAGACCTTTTGTAATTTAGAAATCTCTTCATGTAAATTATTATTTTCAATAGTTCTTCCAAGCTGTCATAATTATCAAAACTGAATATGCCTTTGCGATCTGCCTTATCATTTTCTTCCATTATATTCATAACTGTCAACCTTTCAATTTTCTTCTCTAGATCGGTAGGCAACAAGTTCAGTTTTGAAAATTGTATTTCTCTTTCTAATAACCAGTGGGGCCCATGCCACCATAGCTTGTTTTGTTTCAGATCACTTAAATTCGAGCCTCTTGATGCAACATCAGCAGGATTGCATTCTGTTTGTACATGATGCCACTGACTGCTGGAAACGTTGTCTGTAATCTCAACTACTCTATTAGCCACAAATTGCTTCCAGCGGCTCGGTTCGCCAAACAGCCATGATAGTACAATCGACGAATCGGTGTATGCAAAAATCTTGTTAGATTGAATTCTCATTGCGTGTGCAGTGTGGCGGAGAAGTTTCGACAAAAGCAAAGCAGCGCACAATTCAAGACGTGGCAAAGAAATTGTCCTTACAGGTGCCACCTTTGTTCTTGCTGCGACAATGCTAACATCTATAGTTCCATCTGGCTGAAGAACTCTGCAATATACTACTGCACCAATAGCACGCATTGAGGCATCGCTGTAGCCATGCAATGATATCGAATCTTTGCGCTTGTTCAAGGTTTTGAGCCAACGTGGAATTGTGATGTCATTGACTTGTTTTAAATCATTTCGTATAGAATTCCACTCACTTTGTAAGTCATCATCGATGACATCATCCCATCCCACTCCTTGTAACCATAATTTTTGAACAAACAACTTGGCTATTATGATTGCTGGAGCAATCCATCCTAATGGGTCGAACAATTTTTGTAAGTCAGACAATACAGTTCTTTTTGTTAATCCAGTCTGTTTCAAATCCAGATTAAGATTGTATATGAACTTGTCTTCTCCTAAGTCCCAAGACACTCCCAGAGCTTTGACTTTGCCATCAATTTTCATATTTACATTTGCTCTTGTAGATCGTTCTGTCTCATCTAAAGATTTGAGGAACTCATGGTTATTTGAGCACCATTTCTGCAGTCGAAATTTACCTTTCTGCAACAGCTGTTTTAATTGCTTACTTGCGTCTATGGCTTCTTCAACGGTGTCACATCCTGACATCAGATCGTCAACATAAAAGTCTTCCTGTATCATCCTTGTGGCCATGGGATAGTCTTGGCCATCATCTATTGATAATTGCAGAAGTGATTTTACAGCAAGATAAGGTGCCGACGTTGTGCCAAAAGTGACTGTTGATAACCAGTAGTGTTTGACTTCGTCAGATTCAGAAGTATTCCTCCACAATACTCTCTGGAAGTCAAAATGACTTTTGTTCATTTGAATCATTCGGTACATCTTCTCAATATCGCTTACAAAGCAGATCTTGTGCATTCGCCATCTCATTATGATACTTCGCAGATCTTCTTGCAGAACGGGGCCATTCATTAGTTCGTCATTTAGCGATACGCCATTTGTACCTTTGCAAGAAGCGTCAAATACAACTCGTGTCTTAGTTGTTTCCTTTTCAGCTCGCACGACTGCATGGTGCGGTAAGTATACAGATTTTTTGTAAAGTTCTTCTTTTGGTATTTCTTGCATGTGATTTAATCGAATATAGTCTTCAATAACTTCTGTATAATTTTTTTTTAGTTCAGGTTGTCTTTCAAATCGTCTTTCTAGCATATGTAATCTTTTCATAGCTATGTTCTCTGTATTTCCTTCCAATGACTGTGGTGTTTCTGATTTAAAAAGCAGTTTTACAACGTACCTTCCTTCTTTTGTTCTTGTATATGTGTCTTTGTAAATTTTTTCGCATTCTTCTTCTTCTTTAGTAAATTTTCTCTTTTGGTCGGCATCAACTTCCCATAATGTTTTTAACATATCATCAACATCAACTTGTTGGTGCATAACTATGATTGACTCTTCGTCTGTGTTCATACAATCATTCACTTTACCTAGTAAGATCCAGCCTAAGGTTGTTTTTTGTGCAATTGGAGACCCTGGTGGACCTTTGACGACGTCGTTCTGCAATATTTGTGCATATTCATTTACACCAAGAAGTAAGTCGATGCTAGCTGGTTGATTGAATTTAGGATCAGCTAGAGTTAATCCTTCCAAATGATTCCAATTACTTTTTTTTATTTTTTGAGTAGGTATGAGGGTAGTCAGTTGCTTTCTTATGACGTATGCTTTCACCTTGAGGCTGTAATCTTCACATCTTGATGAGACCTCTACCTGAACTACCTGATTCAATCTCGATTTTGCTTCACCTACTCCAATGATATTGCCCTTCACGGGATACCTTCTCGCTTTAATTGTTTGTGCTGCTCTTTGGCTTATAAAACATCCTTGTGATCCGGGATCTATTAAGGCTCGCAGTACTGTAGTGTATCCGTCTTCACTTTTACATTCTACTAGGGCAGTAGCGAGCAAAGCTACTGCTGTGTTGTGAGCTGTGTTTGTTTGTGACGTCATCACTGTTAAATTGATTTCTTCCTTTGACTCATCTTCCTCTTCTACATTTGTATGTAATACCCTTGGCTGCTTGTTTTCATACTTCTGAGTTGGGCCGCAGGCTTCGTTCGTCTTTTTGGTATGTAGTAAGGCGTGGTGACGGCGATGACATAATCTACACTTGGTGAGTAGTCGACATGATCTAACACTGTGCCCTGGAACCAAACAATTGTAACAAAGGTACTTTGTTTTGACAAACTCGGTGCGTTGTTCTGGTTCCATTTTTCCAAAGTCCTTACAGTGACTAAGTGTGTGTTTTTCTTGGCACAAAGGACATATCTTATCCATAGCGGCATCAGAAACGTGGTAAGATCTCACTATCTTTTCTCTTGTTGAAGCTGGTTGCTGTATAAGTTCTAGGGTTCTAAACTTGGACTCTAAGAACCTTTTAAGTATCTCGAAGGTGGGTAACTCTTCACTTGATTCCCTGCTGACATGTTCCTCCCACTCTTTGTGCGTGTCAGTGTCCAATTTTTGCACTAGAATGAAGTTGATAAGTGGGTCCCAATCTTCTGTTTTTATGCCCATATTTTGTAGGTTATTTAAACACTCAGATGTTGTGTCGATCAAAGATTTGATAAGATTCGAGTTCTGGCTAGTTACCTTCTTTTGATTAAATATGCGCTTTAACAAAGATGTGACAATAAGACGTTTGTTACTATACCGCCCTTTGAGTGTTTCCCAAGCTTGAGTATAGTTCGCTTCACTAATCTGAATGTGACGCAGTAATAATTCAGCTTCTCCAGCAACACATGTCTTCAAATAATGCAATTTCTGTACACCGCTAAGGCTATTGTTTTGATGGACCAACGAAATAAACAAATCTTGAAAAGAATTCCATGTTTCATAACCTCCATAAAATTTTGGAATTTCTATTCGTGGAAGCTTCACTTGTGCTGTCTGTGCTTGATTATGGGATGTATTAATTGTGTCTTGTTCATCCGATTTATTTTGCGGCGCCTCCATTGAAAACAATAGATCTTGCATTTCTGTTTTTGCCTGCGTAACCAATTCTTCACAGATGAAATATTGATTTTGTGTAAAATACGGTAGCAATTTACGCTGATCTTTTTTCACGTTTTTAATCAAAGTTGTGTGTGCGTTACGAAATTGCAGCCAATATTCCTCAACAGATTGTAGTTTTACTGTTACGTAACCACGTGTGAGCCTTGCCTTCGGGCTTTTCTTAAAGTTATCTTGCGTTTTCGTAATGATGTTTTGAAGATCTTCTAATTCGCATATAGTTAATTCGACGATTTCCATGGTTGCTTATCAATCCTTATGCGCAAAACTTTATTCAATGTGTTGCTCAGGCATCCAGCAAACGCAATCAAATATTTTGGAAGTGAAATTTTGATGAAAAACGGTCCAAAATCACAAAAGATTCCACAGTTTTAAAAGTTATAAATCGTTAAATATCTATTTTGCACTAATTGGTCACAAACAACTCGTCTTCGATGCAAAAAAAGGGTCGCCTTTTGTTCTCTTATCGCGTAGCGGTCGGTCACTCACTGCAATCCGGCTCGGTAGGCCACTATGATCCTTACGTAGCTCACTTTAAGGTTACTTTTCAATGGACTGATTTGAATGAAACAAACGTGATACTCCTTTGGCGATATATTGTAGACTACTGACGAATTACAATATGCTTCGAGTTTTATACATTCAATTTTAACTTAACAATTAGATTACTGCATCTCAGATTTTTGAAACATCGAGTATCCATATACGAAACAGTAATCGGATCTAGTAGAGCAAGAAATAAGGTTCATTTTCCATAACCCGCCGCCGCGCCCTGGGGCCACGCTGCCCACGGCTGGCACTGAACCGACCACACAAATACTAGCCCCTGACTGCCTTACACTAATGTACATAAACGAAATACTCGTACCTACTGTATAAAGAATGACTGTGTATTTGCAAACTGCAACTCTTGAAGAGCGAACTCGAAAATGTTAAATAAAAAAATTTAACAATTTTTACTTTTTTGTTTTTTTTCAATCTCTTTTTAGAGCCTTATTTTTTGTTTTTTTCTATAACCTTCCTTCTTGCAACATACATCGAGCTAAAACATTACCAATCCTAGGTATGTATGATTCGGTGTGACATTTTAAATTACGACTTTGAAAAAAGAAAAAATTATAAAAGAATCACCTTAAAAAAGATGGCGTCTTTTACACGTCTGCTCAATCTAGAATTCACGTCTTCTTATTAGAATGTTAATCAGATTACTGCGCCTTAGAATTTTGGAACAATTGTATCCAAATTCGAAAAAACAATCAGATCTAGACATGCTTGAAATAAGGTTCATTTTCCAATACCCGCCGCTGCGCCCGAGGAGCCCTGGGGCCACGCCGCCCACGGCTGGCACTAAACCGACCACACAAATACTAGCCCCTGACTGCCTTACACTAATGTACATAAACGAAATACTCGTACCTAATGTATAAAGAATGACTGTGTATTTGCAAACTGCAACTCTTGAAGAGCGAACTCGAAAATGTTAAATAAAAAAATTTAATAATTTTTACTTTTTTGTTTTTTTTTTCAACCTTTTTTCAACATAAATCGAGCTAAAAAAATTCCAATCCTAGGCCTGTATGCTTCGGTTTGACATTTTAAATTTCGACTTTGAAAAAAGAATCATCTTAAAAAAGATGGCGTCGTTTACGCGTCTGCTCAATCTAGAATTCACCTCTTATAAGAAGTTTTATCAGATTACTGCGCCATCGATTTTTTTAATTTTGTATATACGAAACAGTAATCGGATCTAGCTAAGCAAGAAATAAGGTTCATTTTCCAATACCCGCCTCCGCGCCCGAGGAGCCCTGGGGCCACGCCGCCCACGGCTGGCACTGAACCGACCACACAACTAGCCCCTGACTGCCTTACACTAATGTACATAAACGAAATACTCGTACCTACTGTATAAAGAATGACTGTGTATTTGCAAACTGCAACACTTGAAGAGCGAACTCGAAAATGTTAAATAAAAAAATTTAATAATTTTTACTTTTTTGTTTTTTTTTTCAACCTTTTTTCAACATAAATCGAACTAAAACTAACCAATCCTAGCTTTGCACGATTCGGTGTGACATTTTAAATTTCGACTTTGAAAAAAGAATCACCCTAAAAAAGATGGCGTCTTTTACACGTCTGCTCAATCTAGAATTCACCTCTTCTTATTAGAAGATTTATAAGATGACTCCGCCTAGTATTTTTTGAACAACGACTATACATATACGAAACAATTATCAGATCTAGACGTGCATGACATAAAGTTCATTTTCCAATACCCGCCGCCGCGGCCGAGGAGCCCTGGGGCCACGCCGCCCACGGCTGGCACTGAACCGACCACACAAACACTAGCCCCTGACTGCCTTACACTAATGTACATAAACGAAATACTCGTACCTACTGTATAAAGAATGACTGTGTATTTGCAAACTGCAACTCTTGAAGAGCGAACTCGAAAATGTTAAATAAAAAAATTTAATAATTTTTACTTTTTTGTTTCTTTTTCAACCTTTTTTCAACATAAAACTAGCGAAAAATTACCACTCCTAGGGCTGTATGATTAGGTTTGACATTTTAAATTTCGACTTTGAAAAGGTTTGACATTTTAAATTTCGACTTTGAAAACAGAATCACCTTAAAAAAGATGGCGTCTCTTAGGCGTCTACTCAATCTAGAATTTACCTCTTCTTATTAGAAGATTTATAAGATTACTAAGCCTAGTATTTTTGGAACAATTAGTACCTATCCATCCATATACGAAACAGTAATCGGATCTAGCGGAGTAAGGAATAAGGTTCATTTTCCAGTAACCGCCGCCGCGCCCGAGGAGTCCTGGGGCCACGCCGCCCACGGCTGGCACTGAAATGACCACACAAATACTAGCCCCTGACTGCCTTACACTAATGTACATAAACGAAATACTCGCACCTACTGTATAAAGAATGACTGTGTATTTGCAAACTGCAACTCTTGAAGAGCGATCTCGAAAATATGAAGTAAAGAAAAAGAAAAAAGTAGATATTCATCCACCGTAACCATTGCAATCTGATAGTATGACTACTTCCAATCTACCTAATATAGACAATTCTAATATTACTTTAAACTTTCGCGTTGCATTATAATTATTTAACATTACAACAATTAATGCAAACCGCGATTTTCGGAAAAAGATCGAAATATAAACCCCGATACTGTAAGTGTGGTGTGCCGGAGTTATTTCACTGACAATTCTTCGAGTGTCAATAATAGTGCGAATTCGAGGGTAGATGCAGATACATCGGCCCAAGCCGGTTCAAGTAGACGACGCCGCGCACCGCCAGTTCGCTTGTGACCACGGCTGTAGCATCACAGCCGAAACGTCAAGCAGTAAGTACTCAGGTACTTATAAAAATAATATCGCGTTTAGTCCCGTTGTAATGTTAAATAATTCTAATATTGATCACAAATTCTGCTTATTAGGAAGCAAAGTAAAAGACATAAGCCACGAAGAATAAAACACGAAGATTCATGGAAATCAGAATTGGTCTGACAATAGGTCACGTCAAGTCATTGATAAGCTCTGGCCTATTATATGCTTCCCAAATTCCTTGATAGAAATCCTCGGTCAGCATCTCATCACTACATAAATAACATACTCTAGCACAGTGGTTCCCAAACTTATTTTGTGCACTGCCCACTTTGAGAATAAATATTTTTTAGCGCCCCCTATATTCAATAATATAGGACAGATATATGAACTGCTCCCCCCCCGCCTCTAAACAATGCCCCCATTTTCTTTCTGGGTCTCTTACCGCCCCCCTTGAGACCTGTAGCGCCCACAAGGGGGCGTTATCGCCCACTTTGGGAATGACTGCTCTAGCACAATGTTTCCGAACAGCTTACTACGCTGGACATACACCCCGCTTTGCACTCCCCCAGCCCAACTAACTCTTTAAATGTCATCCTTCTCTACTGGAGTAGGTTCCTAACGGCGATTGTATTCGTTCACCATTGTCAACGAAGGTGGAAGTTTCTATGAAAAAAGATACAGTTAATATCTAGTATAATTCATCATCATCATCATCCTAGCGCCTCTCCCGGTTGCATCCTCGGCCATTGCCTTGGAGCCCAGGGTACGCTGCGACTATGATCCTGAATTGACTTGCCTGGTTATTACAATGGAGCGACTGTCGTCTGACCTCCGTAACCACAAGGGAAACCAGACAATTTGGATCATAGTCGGGACCAACGGCTTAACGTGCCTTCCGAAGCACGGAAACATCATTCTTATCGGACAATCAGGTGATTCAAGCCTGCAATGTCCTAACCAAACTGGGAAAACCAACACAAAGTGAAAGTGTTCCCCGCGGGATTCGAACCCACGACCTCCGAGTTCGTAGTTTTTGAGCGCAGCGCTCTAGCCACTACACCACGGAGGCAGTCAGTTAATATCTAGTATAATTAACTGAATGAATTTCACAGTGTTATATGTTTTGTGATCCTTATTAGTAAGGACAAATCAATGATAGCTGTAATATTTAAATACGAGTAACTATGAGTAGGTGTCTTTTTATGTATCCTTATAATCCTGTTCATAATCTATATGGGATAAATCATGAAAATGTTGTCAATAAAAGTTTTTTTGAAATCAAAGCATATTTCCTGTATTTGGTTAATTAAAACAATAAACACGACAACCTACAAATTAATTATCGTTTTTTGTTGAAAAATACCAGTCAACATGTTGTAATGTTACACTTATAAGTATGTAGTTTTATTGCTTCCCATTTAAGTCGAGTAATTGATCATAACAATACCTTTTTGTAACGTTTATTATTGCCTTATAAAAAAACATGAGACAGCGGGTGAGCAGGGTTAGTTACCTACAAAAGGTAAAATTGGACTGGGTAGGTCTAACATGGTCTAAAGGCAATAAATCGAACAAATATTATGGAGTATGATATCAAGTCATAACATTAGGTATATGAACGATCATGATCATATGGACATTTGAATCTGTACATAATAAAGTTGAAGAGTTTGTATGTTTGAACACGCTTATCACAGAAACTACTGGCTATATTTTTTTCTTATTTTCATGAATATAAATGTAACGCCTACCCAAAATTACTGGCTGATTGTCACAGTTAAATTTTACTGCTGTGATTGTTTCTGAGGCATCCAATAAATGGAGTACAAAATGCAATCATCACTGCTCTCCCAGATTGCAAAAGTTTAAACCAAATAGATTTCAAGGTGACTTCAAGGTCCATGATTAGCGCAATATAAACAATAATGAAAGCCCTCGTCTAAGGGCACTCGCCTGGAAGAGTGCTGCTCTATATGTAAATATTATACCTAAAGCAGCAACGTGGCTCTTCCACGATCAAAATAAAATGCATATTACTCTTTTTTTTTAGGTATTCATGGATGTGACTAAGGAGATAGCGTTTGTTGTTAAGCGCCTATCAGGTTTCTGTTAGCAAATGCGTTTGTCTGAGTAGTATGAATCAATAGGAGTCTGTATTTCTCTGGTTTAATAAAGTTGTTAATGCAAAAGATTAATAGCAACGTCATTAAATTGTTTTTCTGCTTCTTAAAATGTTTGGTAACAGTTTAGTAATGATAAAGAATAATTTAAAAATAAAGTGTTTGGTTTCAGAAACGCCTGATTACCTACTTAAGTTCCTTAAGTAACTTTGAAATTTTCTTTGATGAAACAAGATGTTTTGTGGAGTATTATTTATATTGAAGCTGTTTAAGCATGAATTAATAATTAACATTATTGATCGGTTTTCAATAGATAAAAAAACACCCAAGCTTGTATTAGTCGAAAGTTAGTTAGAATACAATTGCTGGTAAAATAAATAATGGCGCTAAACTATAAAGCACTTTTAGCCAACTGCAAAAAGCATTGATAAATACATATAGGCTTAGATAGATGGTATAACCGAAATCGATAGGACTAAATTACAATAAAATAATTTGGGCATGATTCACGAAAACGTGGGAAACCACCGCGGTTGACAACCAAGGAGCTATCGTTTACATTGACATCAATACTCGTCTGAACCAGGGCAGCCCGCATTAAATAACTAGGTTGTCATAATAATTATGCGTATGACACACATTTCATCACATAGAGGTAGCATAAACGTGTCATGAACTATTTTTTCTCGCGACTCTTCCTGATCTAGCGCGTTGTTATTGAAAGTACAATACGATCTAAACATTCAAGTGAATTTCATATTTTTATGTGCAGAAAACTACTTAGGTAATAATACCTACACTGGAGTCAGGAAAGCAAACTCCAAGTACCCTTTATTAAATTAGGCTTTGTGTCAGCTAATATATTAAAATAATGGCTCTACCACCAATTCAGATGGCAGTTTCTGACGAGAATAATCGCCAATGATGAATGACAATACATAATAGTTAATTTTTTTTTTTATTAGAAATTGCCCAGTCATAGCGCGTACAGTTTTCATGATAAAACAAAATTCCTAAGGCACCTAATCACAAGAATGATGTATGTATGTGACAATAAGTAGGAAACATATGTGTTGCTAATCATTGTCATTGACTTAAATTAGTGATGACCATAACGATTTACTCCTGTTTACTCTCAACCTAAAACGAACTACACTTTTTGTGTGTCATTGACGGAATCATATCACTATTCACATATACATACATACATATTGTATGAACTGATTAATAAAAATGAATCGCAAAATGTGTCGGTAAGCGCATAACTTGACAAAGCCTGGACCAATTTGGCAAATTCTATTTTTAAATATTTTTTTCTCCTAGGGTTGGTTTTTAATTTAAGGCATAAAAAAATTACGACAAGACGAAGACAAGACGGACGCGCGGGGGGGGGGGACGAAGTTTTGGGCGCAAGGCTAGTAGAAACATACAAACATACATATAATGTATCAGTTTAATTGCTCCTTGTACCAATAAAAAAGTTTTACTCATATGTATACTGGTAAAAACCCATTCCTTCACCAAAACAAAACCTTGAAGATAAGAAAATGACAAATTGGTTCCAAAGAACTCTTTGAAATCAATATGACCAAAGTAAAGTCCTTTGGCATTATTGATGAAAGTGTGATGTTTATCTGCGGTTTGGGTTTTTAAATGCACTTCCAATATTTGTCATGCGAGGCTAATAGAGTAAGATCCCGGTGCCCCCAGACGTTACTTATTTTCTCATAAGAAATATAAATGGGATTAAGTAGTGTTAGTACGTACTTTGAGTGTGTGCATACCTGTTACCTTGGGTCGACGGCCAATTCATAGGTACCAGGTGCTAAAGGTAGATAAATACAGTACTGATTTTTCTTAAATTCTCAGTGCTGATTTTTAGGGTTCCGTAGCCAAAATGGCAAAAAAACGGAACCCTTATAGATTCGTCATGTCTGTCTGTCTGTCTGTCTGTCTGTCTGTCCGCCAGTCTGTCACAGCCACTTTTTTCCGAAACTATAAGCACTATACTATTGAAACTTGGTAAGTAGATGTATTCTGTGAACCGCAACAAGGTTTTCACACGAAAATAGAAAAAAAATTAAAAAAATGGGGGGTCCCCATAGTTAGAACTGAAACTGAAAATATTTTTTTTCATTGAATATATACGTGTGGGGTATCTATGGATAGGTCTTTAAAAATTATATTAAGGTTTCCTATATCATTTTTTTCTAAAGTGAATACTTTGCGTGACAGACCCTTCCAAAGTGAAAAAAAGTGTGTCCCCCCCCTCTAACTTCTAAAGTAAGAGGATGATAAATCTGAAATAAATATATAATGTACATTAGCATAAAAACTACCAACGAAAATTGGTTCGAACGAAATCTATTCCGTAGTTTTTTTAATACGTCAAAAATAGAGTTTGTACGGAACCCTCAGTGCGGGAGTCCGACTCGCACTTGGCCAATTTTTACATATGTTTTAGATATTGTTGTTAAAATTAATAATCATTATTGCCAGACACTTTCCATCGGCGCTTACCCTTACCAGACGCTTGAAAACTTCAAAAAAAAATAACATATTCTTACTTATAATCTCACTCTTGATTTTTATGTATGATAATTGGGGAACTATTTGAACACCCCTGGTCAGCAGCCAGACCAATTGGAGGGGTCAAACATCCCCCCAGTCTGGGGGGATGTTTGATGCGCCGATGGAAAGTGTCTGGCAATAATGATTATTAATTTTTAACAACAATATCTAAAACATATGTCAAAATCAGCACTGAGAATTTAAGAAAAATCAGTACTGTATTTATCTACCTTTAGCACCTGGTACCTACGAATTGGCCGTCGACCCAAGGTAACAGGTATGCACACACTCAAAGTACGTACTAACACTACTTTATCCCATTTATATTTCTTATGAGAAAATAAGTAACGTCTGGGGGCACCGGGATCTTGGACTATAAATATCAGACTGCCATTTGATGATATTTTAATCCGTATTAGGAACTTTAAAAGTCAGCTGCCGGATCAGTGGTTTCATTGGTCATGCTCCCAATGGTTTGACTCATATTCCGGGTAGAACAAGAATTGTTTTTGGACACGTAAAAATATTTTCAGCGTATTATGATACCTGAGTGACAGCTTAAAGCGCTATGGAAAAAGAAAGAACCAACAGAAATATTAGGCCTTAGGTTAACAATTAAGTTCCAGCTTGCTATCAAAATTGATGTTTGATGTTTTGACTGACAGGGATGGTTGAATCAGCTAGCCTTGGTCATACCTAATTCTTTCTCGTTTAATTAAATTCGAACAAATGACTAGTTTCTTGATTTCAATTAAGTGGATTAAAGGCTGTTTTCTATGGTGAACAACAAACTAGGTAATAACATAATTACACTTTTCCGGATGAGGTATCAAAAAAGTGGATTTTCCCATTGGTGTAGTCACGTGGTTTTCGCATATTCATAGATCAACAACACGAATGAGTCACACCATGATATGGGGAAAAATAATTGAAATCACGAAGCCTTGATTGATATTATCAGATTACCGTATCTTTCGTAGGTAGGTAATTACGTAGTTCAGATATTATACTTACTATCTGTAAGCGACGCAATAATTTAATTTTTATTAATTAATTATTTGTTGTATGAAACCTTTTTGGTGCTGCGCGCGGAGCGCGCGCGCGCCCTATTTAAAAAGAAATTTAAAAAGTGATCTGTCAATAATTTTCACGGCGCTCGGTCGGCTATTGTTTTTAAGTTATTGTTAATTTGTAAAGTTTAGTTTATCAATTTAGTTTTATATATTTTCCATTTAAAGTGCCACGTACTGTTTTTGTAAAAGTGTTTCTCGCTGCTGTAAATAAAGTTTTAAGTTTTCTACACTTCTACCTACGTTTTTCTTCATTCCCACTGCGGGTCGCCTACACGTTGGTCACTTCGAGCCGGATCCTACTGATCCACATTATGGTTGGTACCCGCAGTACCGCACGGAAGGAAGCTGAGGTAAAAATGGATAAAGAAAAGAAAAGTCCATCCACATCGCCGTCACCACAGACCTGTAAAGCGAATTCTACAAAAACCCGGAGTTCGTCGTCTTCGATATTGGCGCAAAAAAGAAAACTGGAGCTAACAGCGGCGAGGGAGAAGGCACGCATACAAATGGACCTTATAGAAAAACAGCTGGCAGCCGACCTTGCCGCTGTTGACGAACGATATGAATACAGTCCACACGCGTCGGAGTGCACGAGTCAAGACGGCCAGGACGTCGTCGAGGAGTGGCTGGAGCGCAGCCAGCAGCAGCATCTGGAGGAACACCAGGCCCACGATACTGGAACTACAAAGGGTCTAGTTTCCCCGCCGCCGGACGCCGACGGCACTGATGGTCCAATGCAGCAGCTGGTAAGCGCACTTAAAGATTTTGTCACCACGTCCGCATCTTGTAGTCAAAACGCCAACTTGCTCAGTCGCATGAGTACGCCTAGAGATCTCCCCGAGTTTGCCGGGGACCCAATGGAGTGGCTCTCATTCAAGGCTGCGTATGAGGAGTCCACTGCGCTGTGTAAATTCAGCGACAAGGAGAATCTGTGGAGGCTACGCAGATGTCTTCGCGGCCCCGCTAAGGAATCTGTGGCCGCACTTTTGTTAAGTACTACAGCACCTGAAGCAGTAATGTCCACGCTTGAGCTTCAATTCGGGAACCCTGAAATCATAATCACAAAAATATTACAGGATGTTAAAAAGTTAAACCCCCTACCTCAAGATTATCATCAAGACATTGTCCCCTTTTCAATCAAAGTTAAAAATTTTGTAGTGTCAGTGCGCGAACTTAAACGCGAAGAGTATCTATACGGTGTGGAAATAGTGAATATAGTGCTCGCAAAAATACCTACAGTGTTGTTGTCTAAATGGGTAGACTATAGTTATCCTCTAATAGCAGAGCGTAAGCAGACTAAACTCGAGTTGTTATCTGAATTTTTAAGTTATGAGGCTCATAAGACAGCAACATGTAGTGTAAATATAATTAATAGTCGTTGGGACACTAAGGTTAAATATAGTGTAAATAGCTTAGGGTATAAACAAACTGTTTTGTTACATAGTGATAAGAATTTTGTACATAATGAGAAGTATCAATTCTGCCATATGTCTTGCCATAAGCTAATAGATTGTAAAAAGTTCAAGAAGTCGCTACGTAAGGATCGATGGTTTTATGTTAAGCGATCTAGTTTATGTTATAAGTGTTTGTTATGTGTACATGATAGACATACCTGCCCCGCGGCAGCTTGTGACGTTGACGGGTGCGGGGAGCCCCATCATAGGTTGTTGCATTACGTTCGTCAGTCGCGTCACAACAGTAACAGTGACACAGTGCAACCGCATTCCGGCGTGGCTTCCGTCCCTGAAACTAAAAACGAGTCACACAACGAGTTAGTTAATAATGTAAATGTAAATAATAGCTCTGCACTACTAAAAGTCTTACCTGTAAATATTCATGGTCCGAATGGTGTATTCAGTGCACACGCGCTGCTGGACGACGGTTCCACTGTGTCGATGATGAGCGCGGCGCTGGCCAGGCGCGCCGGGCTGCGCGGCCGCAGGCGCACCATGCGGGTGCGCGGTGCCTGGGATAGCACTGAACTATTGTGTGAGTCTGAGGTAGTCGATGTTACCTTAACCAATAAATCTGGTGATAAATTTGATGTTAGCTTGCGATCTGTAAAGGAACTTAACTTGCCTAAACAGGATTTAAACTCTATTAATCGTGATAACTATGACCACTTGCGTAATATTAATGTAAATATGTATAATACTAGTCTGAAACCCGAGGTACTAATAGGGCAGGATAATTACCACCTACTCTTACCTTTGGATACAGTTGCTGGCGGTCAAGATGAACCATGCGCCACCCGCACACCACTTGGTTGGTGTCTTCACGGTAGGGTTCCGCGCTCGAGCCCGTCGGCGCAGACACATCACGTAGCTCTTTGCAGCGCCCGCAACGCCGACACCGCCGAGGATAGCGACATGCGGCAGCTGCACGACAAGGTACAGCGCTACTCCCCTATCGAAGGTATGGGTATCTCTGCTTCAAAACCACGACAGAACTCGGATGACGAACGCGCCTTAAGAATTCTGGATAAAACCTCCACAATTATCAAAGGCAGAGGACAGGTTGGTTTATATTGGAAGGATAGTAACTGTGTCTTATCCGACTCTCTGCCGATGGCCAAGGCGTGTCGCAGAGGTGTGGAACAAAAGAGGAAGAATAATCAAGAATACGCAGCTCGGCACCAAGAACGCGTACATCAAAACGCATACGCAAAGAAAAAGGCAAGTAATGAAGTTGCACCTAAAACATGTTACTTACCTCATTTTGGCTATGGTAACCCGAACAGGAAAAAACTACGGTTAGCTTTTGACGCTGCAGCTAAAACATTGAATTTATCACTAAATGACTATCTACATAAGGGACCAGACTTAGGTCACTGTAAGGAATGATGTCAGGTGTTAAATGTGTAACGAAAGGAATTACTGCCAGGTCAGCTACACGCGTCGCTCGTCTTCCTTTGATTAGTGAGTGCTGCTGTGACGCACTGGGGTGGGGCGTGTAAGCGACGCAATAATTTAATTTTTATTAATTAATTATTTGTTGTATGAAACCTTTTTGGTGCTGCGCGCGGAGCGCGCGCGCGCCCTATTTAAAAAGAAATTTAAAAAGTGATCTGTCAATAATTTTCACGGCGCTCGGTCGGCTATTGTTTTTCAAGTTATTGTTAATTTGTAAAGTTTAGTTTATCAATTTAGTTTTATATATTTTCCATTTAAAGTGCCACGTACTGTTTTTGTAAAAGTGTTTCTCGCTGCTGTAAATAAAGTTTTAAGTTTTCTACACTTCTACCTACGTTTTTCTTCATTCCCACTGCGGGTCGCCTACACTATCATTATACTTACTATTAAAGCATGTTGATTTAGGAGATTAAATTGTAATAACCAGGCTGATCATTTCAGGATCATAGTCGCAGCGCACTCAGAGTTCCGAGGCAATGACTTAGAATGCAAGCGATTTTGTAGATTAAAATAGGTTCGATTCCTAGTGCATCTAATGCAACTGGTCTTTTCTGACGAGTGGATAACATTCGTCGCGTTAATTGATTTGCATATGGGGCTCAAACCCGCCCTTTTAATCTAGCCTACTCCATCATTCAACTACATATAACAATGTTGGACTATGTCAAGTATACAACCTTCAAAGAAACCTCGAGGGAACACAACGTTTAGCCATTAATTAATCATTCCAAAGTAAGAACAAAAACTACTTAGACAATATAATATTTTGTTAAATAATTAGCTTACAACAAAAGCTGGACTAACGACTACTTACCTATGTCCTTAAATTAAGGAAAAGTTAGCTCTAAAACGATTTGCGTTACTGCGAAATGTGACTTTAGTCATTGTTTGATCTTATTCAATGTCTTAAGAATTATCATTCAATGCAGATATTACCAGCGAGACTCGATTATTTTTAAAAAGATTCAACTGACCTTAAAAGAGCGAGAGTCAAGTATAGAAACAAACAAGACGAAAAAACGCGACCGAAGTTTAGGTAGGTAATGCGTTGTAAAAGAGAGATCTCTCGTCTCCCCCCGAACTTAAACGCTTAAAAATTGGGACCCTCCCAATAATGCCTTCTGCGCGTAGGTCAAGTATTTTAAATCTCAGTCAAAAAACTCTTTATGGTTGGGCTACGGGTTGCGTCGCCCAAGAGTTAGTATAAAACGCTCTAGTCTTACTGTCGATAAAATATTTTTACTCTATTATGTCCATAAGTATCGGTTGTCGATAAGTATCGCAGTAGGCGACAGGTCAACGCCTCTCGCATTTTCCCGAAGCGAATATTGTCCTCTCCGTAACGGGACATCTTACTCCAACTTGTTGTTTTGTCAACTTTTGGACGCGGCTTTTAAGGTCACGTGATGCAGAACGGCACGTGCCATTAAATACAACACAAAGAGCAAAAACCCTTTCAAAACAAAAACAACTTTTTTATCGGTAAACTAAAAAGGCAGGAATTTGATTTTTTTTGTGGAATTCTTACCAAAATAACACAGTAAAAGTAGCCTATGTTCTTTCTCAGGGTCTAAAAATGTTCTGTGCTAAAGGACACAGTTTTTTTTGGGCCCACCAACAATCGGTAACGTTTAAGAGAAAGAGAACTACGTTAAAAATTTAAATGTTTTTTTATGAATTTTGCAATTGAAGTGAATTTCAAACGAAACCGGAGTCATAAAACCAAAATAAAAAGCCTTATTTTGATTATATCCGTGAACTATCTGTCCAAAGATTAGCAAACAATGGCTGAAATACAGATAAGTGAAGGAAAAAAGGTTTTATCAATAAAATTAAAATAAAACACTTGAAATCGAACATAAAGGAGACGCTATTTACTTTTGGCAGGGTTTTCATGCCTATTTTTGTCTAAGGCTCGGATTGATTGGTAGTGACTTTTAATCACTTAATTAATGAAATAAAATAATTCGAATAAATAATACAAAAAAAACCGTATAACGGAACGCAAGTGCTAGTCTATTGCCGGAATTTGATTTTATTTAAAATCTGAATACAAATGTCAGAAACCTCCCTGTCTGTCAACTGTCAGTAATGGTTTTACTATATAATATAAAAAAGCTGTAGTTTGTTTGTTTGTTTGAACAAGCTACTATCAGGAACAGATGGTTCGAATTGAAAAAATATTTTTGCGTTGGATTATCCATTAGTCGAGGCAGTCTTAAACTAAAAAATGTTAAGCTATAGTTTCAGACTATGTGTGCGAAAACCTTATTTCACGCGGACAGAGTCACAGGCGGCCACTAGTCATAATAAATTGTTTTTTATATAATTTGTTGAACGTCAGGAAAGAAAAATGGCTGGTTAGTTTATGAGGTTAATATATATTTTCACATCTTATTTCTAACAATTCCGGTTAAAATATGAAAAATTAATGATACCACTATAATCTGGAGATTATAAGGAATAAATTGATACCCATTTTGTAAATAAACGCTAAAATTTTAAGTGGGCCTAACTCTCCTTACAAAAACGATTGTCACCTTTCATAAAATCGGTTGAGAGGTTAAACCTGGAAAGCTTAACAGACAGACAGACAGAGTTACTTTGGCATTTAAATTAAGTATTAGTAGGGATTAGTAGGGATAAAATAATGAAGCGCTATACTGCCAATTGTTGCGCTTTATCAATATTACATACATTACATAGAACACTAAAAAAACTGACTAGGGGAGATCTAGTATGCTTTAACGTTTTTAGAAGAAAATAACCAAATTCAGCGTTATTCCAACTATCCACATCGTTATTTATTACGTCAGTCAGGTAACGTATAAGGAGTTTATTCAAAGTGGTAGTTAATTCAAATTGTACATCTGTAGTACATATTTAAAATGGTGTTTAATTAAATTTGTACATCTGTTGTAACAGCCCATTCCCGCTACAAACAACTAATTGCTCGTAATTCAAATGCCAATCGGCTGTTTTATGGCACGTAACAAATGATTGACTTAATTGATGTTTTGGTTGTAATTTTTAACGCGGAACAACGTGGTCACTAGTTATTAAGAGTAAGAAAAAAAATTAGACTAGGCACCGAGTTTGACCAAGAGGAAGAACCTAAAAAACCGTCTAAACATTAAAAAATTAAGCAGCCCTTTATTTGTGTCTTTTTTGCGTTATGGTGTGTTTTTTACTTTCTTATTATTATGGCAGTAGGTACACGACAAAATCTGTTAAAATGAAAAGTACTGATTTACGAGTATTGATATGAAAAATATTTTGATTTTAATATGAATTTTTATGAGATAGATTATTCACTAAATGATAGCTGTATCCACTCTAACTAAAATCAATAATTTAGGTAATGAACTGGATTTATTAATTATTCACATTTCTTCAAAATGACGTCCTATTTATACAATGCGATTATAATTATGCAACTAAATTGCTTTGAAATGACGTCAGATGTACCTACTTAGTTAAATAACTAACTAGTTATTATTAAAAATAAATTACACGAGGTGAACCCAATTACTAAATACTAAATTGTACTGATTCATTCTGTTATATCAACTAGGTATATCCCCTTTGGTGTTATATTATTTCTCGTCTTTGCGCGGGTTGAACTCAATTACTAAATACTAAATTATACAGATTGATTCTATATCACCTTCGGTGTACCTATATTTCTCGTCTATTTACCACAGCCACGGGTTGTGATAAAAAGCACCGTTTTTGTGGCATTGTCGATTAGCCACGTCTACGACTCCCGCTCAAATTGGCGATGTGGTTGCCACAATCGTAAAACCGGAAAATGTCATTCGTAATGGTTCCGTATTGTGATTTGTGATGATGAAGTTTTTCCTGGGATTTTGACGGCTGACATAAGTGACAGTCATGTGTTTCGAATCTGTAGTCGGCTGTTCTTGATAAATGGACTTGTATTTCTAATTGAGAGAAGATAATCATCATCATCCGTCTTTCGCGCAGTATTGCCAGGCCATTCTTTCCCACTGGGCACAATGGGCACGTGCCCAGGGCCCCGCAATCGATTGGCTCGCTCGATTATGCCCGCCTTAGCCCGATTGGGGCCCGCAGACTCTGGAGACAAACGGGCCTAATCGGGCTAGGGCCCCACGATTACCAAACAATGCACACAGCAACTTCTTGACTATTACACCAAGCGAGTCATCCCGTATCAGATACGATATATGAAATGTTTAATCATATACTTTTTTTATTTTTATATCATTGTTATTGTTCTGGCTATTAAAATTTCATTGAAGATAATATTTATTTCACGAGGAAGAAAATTTTCTTTACGAGATATGTTTATTTTTTACAACTCACACTCCAGGTTCAGCCATTGCTCTATCTAAAATAAAGCTATAACAAGATATAACCGTTTCCGGACCATTGCGGCTGATCTTACAATCAGCCAGGTACGCAGGATAATACTTATTAGTGAACAAGTGAGTGCACCTGTGCTTGTTCAGTGGGACAGCAAGCAGACAATACGATTTATATCCATATTTAATATAGTAGTAATAATGTCTTAATAACGACACTAGTGGACAAAAACAAATAGTAATTACTAGAATAAGAAAAAGTGATTATGAGTTGTGGTTCAAGGAGAACATTATGATACTCGAATGATTCAAACCAGTTCCTTCCTCGCACTAATCTCACAAAAAATGCACCCGCGAGGAATGTAGATAGATACCTACTATATCATCAAATCAGCGATTCTCAAAATTATTTCCTTTTATGTTGTAGAAGCCCGCCTTACTTAATTTTATAGTGGCCAAAATGTCTGTATGTTAATCAAGTGTTAAAGAGAAATTAACGAACTTATAGAAAAAAATCCAGCATGTATGAGGAAGATATCAGGTGGGCTTGGAACCCAACGTGCTTCTTGTAATGGTTATAAATAAATGAAATTCCTTGGACTAACACACCAATTGCCTAGCCCCAAAACTAAGCCCGAAGCTTAAACTGGATGCTAGGGAACGGATAGAGATACTTAAATAACTTTATAAACATCCATGACTCGAGTACAAATGCCGATCTTCATCACACAAACATTTGCCCCTAGCGGGATTCGAATCCGCGACACTTGGTTTTGTAGCCAGGGTGTCTAACCACTAGACCAACGGGCCCGTCAGTTATAAAAGTACTGACTTCGCATGTAGGTAGACACTCAATTTAGAGAACCACTTAATTAGTGAAATTAAATGGTGTAACCAAGAATCTTCACTTATAGGTAACATTTTCGAACTGGTTGCTAAGTGAATATACCGTTAATTCTTATAATTATGAATTAATGACAAAAACCTGTAATTAACACGGTCGTTATAATAGTTTCCCGCGAATTAGCATAACAAACTGTAATTTATTTAGGCATTTATTTACATTTCCGTTACAACTATAGATTTTCTTCTGTCTGAATTAACTACATAGAGTCATATTTAAAACAATACACAATTATGCATGTCATGTCATTTATTGAACACATAGTTCAAGTTACTACTCGTAATTATGATATTGTCAAGACGAAGATTAACTGTTGGTTATATTTATTACTAGTTTTTACCCGTGGCTTTGCCCACGTTATCGTGATTCCTGTCATCCCATGGGAGCATTTAATCGGGGTAAAAAACATCCAATCACCTAAATAAGCCCATATCCTCCCTGTATAACATATTTCATCAAAATCCGTACATTAGATTCAGCATGATAAACGTACAAACATCCAAACAAACAAACTTTCACATTCATTAAATTTAATTTAATTGATCTTCGAAATCCGGGAAGAAGTCGCGGGCTGTCGTTAGTTTTTTTTCTATAAATATTTGTATTTTTTTTCTGTTTTATTTGCTCTACCTACATTGCCTACTAGGGATTTGGTATATTGCATGCAAATAACTGTTTATGTACCGTAAAACGTACTCCGGGTTGCATAATTTTGCGCGGAACATTCACCGCTGCGACCAGAGTGTAACGCACACTTAGACTCGAATGAACATTGATCGCTTTTTATAAGATGTTAAGGATTTTTTAACATAGTCCAATCGGTATTATGGAAGATGCTTGTCAACAATTTGGATAAGTAGCGAAACGTATGAATAGAGTACTACAGTTTGCGCAATCTGGCTTTTTTTAATTTAAAAAGGAAATTCAACTCGTCTTCTGTTTTTAATTAAATAATACTTTTTTTAGACTTTATTATAGATTCGTTAGATGTCAGTGGGGGAGAACTAACTAAAAAACGCGAAAAAAATGATAAAAGTTAAAAGTTAACTAGAGATCATATAAAAATTCCACTAAATTAAATGAAGATAATTGACTTCATATTTCTCATCTAATTCTATGTAAAAGCAAATTACTAAAATTTCTACTATCGTCTGCAGTCGTAAGTGTGCGGTGGGTAAGATCGCGAGGCAGTAAGGCGGTCGGTCACTGTCATTGCCAAGGCGAGTGGATCCGACATTGACTGCACGTGCATTACACAAATTGGACAAATGATGACGTATCGGATAAAGAACCCAAGTGTGAATGATCTCTAGATTGTTTTTTTAGGTCTTATATATTATATTGAGTTAGTTTAAATACGATACATTATGAAAGTGTGCTGTTTATTATTGAACCTAAGACACGATCTTGGTTCGAAATTAACTTTACTTCAGTTACATGTGACTAAGCTAATTAATGCGAGTATGGCAATATTCCATTCTTGAACTACGCCAGATTTGGATATTGAGTTTGTTTAAGAAGGCTTTGGTCACATTTTGAGTGACAAGAACAGAAAAAAACACTTTACCAGGCGATTATTGAAAAACTTATATGGCAAAGATTAACTAACTCTAAATGTGATGTAGAGTCAGGCTGTTTGATTCATTTCCCTAACCGAGCTAGGAGCCACAGTGCATTAATTTGAACATGTAATTTTATTTAACAACAAAGAAGTATTGTATTTTTACTCTCGTATAGTCGTAAGTGTGCGGTTGGTAAGATCGCGAGGCAGTAAGGCGGTCGGTCACTGTTATTGCCATGGCGAGTGGATCCGACATTGACTGCACGTGCATTACATAAATTGGACGAACGATGACGTTGTGGATAAAGAATCGAAATGTGAATGATGTCTAGAATGGTTTTCAGTCTTATGATAAGTTTAAATATAGAAATAAGGGAAGTGTTCCTTAATTATTGATTAAAAGGTTTATTCGTGAAGGTACAGGTTGTCAATGCCATATTGGTGCCCTAGGCGAGATGTTACTTCGATGCATTGGAGAGCTTTCTTAAGTCTTTGAGATATTTCATGAGATCTTAATAACAAGCGCAGAACTTTTACGTTTTCGAAAAAAAAACAGGGGAAATATTTGGTATGCATTTCTTTTAAATGTGCAATAATTTCAATTCTGATGTAATTCAACTGTAATAGTAAAGTAGTAAAGAAAAAAATTACCTTTATATATTGTCCTTATGAATATTTTTGTAATTAAAATAATTTAATTATGACCGTTTTACTGGAAATCTATGACGCATTGGCGAGAAAATCTCAATTTACTTAGTAAAGTAATAAATATAAACTACCTACTCATCAGGTATTTTCCTTTGTAGTAGAGAACCACAAGGTATAAATAAACGTTTACGATTTCCATAATCAAAACAATCGTCTTAATCACATTATGTTCTGTGTTCATAATTAAGGTTACTACCTTATAAGGGGTCAAAATATTATTGTTAAATAAGTTATTTATTATCAAAAGAATTATATGAAAATAAAATAAAAAATGTTCAAAAACTCTATGCTTTATTAAAACCCTGGACCCTCACTCGTACTACGTATTAAAAACTGGATAAATCCGAGAGTTAAACTGTGTACCTACCAAACCCGCACGAGCGGGACCTGAATCTGTTACATGTTATCTGTGCTTTAAGATTAGTCGATATCTCAACATCAGCATTAAATAATTTCTATAACATAACATTAGTGTGTGTTATCAGAGCTTCACACAATTTGGGCAATGCAAAGACAACATTCTTATACGTCGGCTAAAGTGTCAAACCTCGTAACTGCATCTGATCTCTCTTCTTCTCATCTTTTAAAGGAGACACAAAAAACTTCACCAAGAAAAATTTTGTGGCACAAAAGTAAAAGAAATCATTTGACAGGAAAAATTAGTTACGATACGAGGTCTGACACTTTAATGGACGTTACAGTGTTGATTGCTACGGGGGGCTTTGTAAAAACCACCTTTGAACCACTACAATGGTGAGCTTCAAAAACCAGCTACATTACAGTATGGCGGCAGAGCCATCTTCATTTATAAAGTAGCCTCCGCGCAGGCAGTGTCGTCGCGTGCGCAGGTGACGCCTTTTTTTTTTAATTTTTTCGGCAAAGGAATTTACGTTTATTCAGCCGGGCGCGGTTCGTGTTTGTGTTATTTTTTCATTTGCGTTATGCAATAGCGGTTTTTCAGGTATGTGTATTAAAGACTTAGTAGTATATATTGTTATTTTTTATAACGATAGTGAAAAGAAAATTTTGTTAAATGTGTTCAGATATAGATCACCTGCAATGAAACAAAATCTTTATTTATTAATAAGCAATAATACAAAAAAAAGCTTTATAAAGACAAAGACGTCATACGTGTTTATTTTAGAATTTACATTTATAACACATCACAGTATCTACTTATATTCATATTAATTTGACTAATAATTTGTATCGTAATGCACTTAATCATTAACGTATAATTTAACAGTATGCCATTAATTGATTTGTCTATCAATAGTCAAAATCGCTAATTGTAATGTGAAGTAATAGTAAAATTGTCTGATTGACCAGGGATTTGAAGCCGGTACCCCATGCGCCATCGCAAAACCGCGACAGTGGACTGGTTAAACAATAAATTTTACATTTACTAGGTCAGTTTACTATTGTAATGATAGAAGCTATGCCAATGCCACTACCAAATGAAGGTCATTAAGTGAAAATAAATAATAACAACATTCATAATAATATGTACTTTACATTCGTACATTTATTGCACTTTACCCGATTTTCTTGCCGTAAATACTTACTCATTTATTAGGCATGTAACGATATTTCAAAATGCGTGTCGCGTAGGTATTACCTATTTAGAAAGATTTGTTTTGCTATACCTATGCAGTTTTTCACCTAATATTTACGATTGTGAAAGAAGACAAATTGTGTTTTCAAGTCATATGGCTTATTACCTACTTATTGACAACATAAAAAGTATATTTCCCAAAATAAAGATATTGAGAAGATCACAACACATCCATTTAATGGGATGTCTAATATAAGTGGATGGAACATACACGACCGTCATCCTACGTGTGAAAAACAAACCACCAAACAACCACCAAGTAAAAACCTTATAAGACAGACAGGACTGAAAATGTCAACTAGATAGCTGCATTGAAGCTGTCCTGATTCTTCTTTCATATAGTTACAATTTAAACCTATAATTTAAATCTCAGACTGAGCCAAAGTGAACGAAATTTTCAGCTCATAGCTGCTAGTTATATGCAGCTAGTTTATTACTAGAAAAAAAACACTTATTATGCAAATGTTTAATAACGGAACTATTTATTAACATATCACAACTTATTATGACCCTAATTGCCCTTGATACGTTTAAACAATAAATGCCTTTTCCTGCCCATTTCCTGTTTTTATGTAAACGTAGATTATTATCATTGGCTAAAATCTAAACATTTCGATTACTATCGGTTAAGTAATACGTTTTCACATTATTATAAAATCGTGCGTATACGCACTATATCATGCACATAATTTTTAACATCCATGGTAATTGGTAACAGATTTGTTTAAAGGAACTATAGAATAACGCCCCCAAGGTCTAGTGGTTTAAGTACCGGGCCGTGGTCTCGAGGTCCTGGGTTCGATTCCCGGGTCGGGCATAGTTTGTGTCGGTTTCTTCCTAACACTGTCCGGTTTATAATCACCAATTCGCATTTGGCAAGCGTTGTGACTTGTGATTTAGTCAAAACCCATCTTTGCAACGAACATATGATTTGAAATATGGATGCCTGCAGTGGAACATTAAACACATATGCTGATCCTACATTGTTAAACTTATGTAGTGCTTTTACCACAGCAAATAGCCTGAAGCTTTCCCTAGAGAATTTCTCTGTCGTTGAGAGTCGACAATGAGAGCTTTGATGAACGGTGCGGTAAACATAGGTGTCGTTAGTTCATAGGTTCTCAACATTAAGATGTGGGTCGGAAGACACGTTGTTCCGTTGGTCTTGTGATCAGAGATCCTGGTTACAAAACATAGGTTCGCGGGTTGGAATCATACTAGGCGCAAATATTTGTGTGATTGAACATCGGCATTTGTACTAGTACAATCTTAGAGCGTAGTTTGGGGCTAGACAATTGGTGTGTTACTCCACAGAATTTATTGATTTTATTATTGATAAACGAGGATGTTATGAAACAGAATGTGATTATAAATGACATGACAATGATTGATAACCTAACCTATGTTTAGGTAAACATAGATTATGTGTAGGGTAATATTCGGGACAAAAATTGTGACAGATGTAATGTAGGTACATTTTATAATATAAATAAGCAATTAAAATAAGCAAATGTTGAACGTACGTTCAACATAAGTACTTTGAGAACCTTAGAATCCTATGTGGTTATTACACTTGTCTGTACAATAACCGTTGTCTGTAATTGTAGATCTACATATTTCTTGCATCGTTTTTGCGTAGACATCGCTGGTTATCATCGGATAGAGGGTCAAGTTTCACTTACGAACTATTCATGTACTTACTCAGAATTTTACGTATAGCAAAGACATCCTTCATAATGTGCTGTTGTGCATGGACAACAGCTGCCATCAATTCCACTATTTCTACTATCGAAAAAATGCGTCGATGCTTTCGACTTTATGCATTTATTCAAATTATTGTTTAATTTTCATAATTAACTATCTACTTATTTACTTACATCGCTGACTTATGAAAAATGACATTGTGCAGTTGACACCACAACCTGTTGAGTTGTGGTGTTAACGGACGAAAGACCTAAACATAATCGTACATAAAAACTTTTCTTTCTCTTTGTCACATTTGTTCAAGAAAACAAAAAGATATTGATACGCGAGTGGAATTTGTTTTTCGGCATTTTAATGGCTTAACATTGTATGCTAAAATGACCGGTTATTGAACATTAAATGATATAATAACCAGTCCTCTCATTCACAGGGCATCGACTCGGTCCGCCATTAAATAATCGATATTATAATGTAATATTAGAGTGTTGAGTTGTTACAAAAGATTATTAGAACATTATAACGGATGTAACAAAGAAACACCTTGTATAATCATCGTCTCTTTCGATAAAAGTCTACTGCTGGACATAGGCCTCTCCCGGAGGCCTTCATTTTCTATGGTTTCTTTGTACATAGGCGTCATAAATGCACTCAAGCAACAATAGGTGCCTAACCTTAGTTTATTGTTGTGTAAATAAAAAACGATGCGTTTCCAAATAGCGAAACTAAGCAATAATATATTTGGGCCATTAATAAAATATAGCAGAACTGCCTATTCAAGTGCCTGTTGTAAGATTTAAGATTTTTTTCGTTACACTTTAAACTTTAAGTCCCCATTATACAATACAGGTGTTCAATATTTACATTCATGCCTTTTTAAGTTAAATTATATTTATCAAAATGCCTTTCTCTTGTTTCAGATTGCCACAGTGTACCATAAATCGAAACAATGTCAGTTCGATCACCAGATGTAAGTAATTTTATCTCTATGAAATTTTATTTTCACACACGAAATAACTGGGTATTTATATTCTTTTAACTAGTAGTGTTAAGATTAATCATAAAATAAAGACTTACAAATCACTACGCGACATATAATAGATAAGTTACATTTTATTCATGATCAATGTTCATGTTTCTGTTATATATAATTGCCATGGTAATAGAATAACACCTACGCAATACGAGTACTTAAATCACCTAATCACATGGTAGTAAAACCACAAGACTACAAGAAATACATAATTAAATAGACATTAACAAGAATTCCGGTCTTATTAATGATTCCCTGCATCACCTCATAGTAACTATTTAATATTAGGTTTTACCCGCGGCTTTGCTGTTTTATCCCATACCCTGCCTGTATACAAAATTTCATCAAAATCCGTTCTGTGGTTTCAGCGGGATTAACGGACAAAGATCCTGTTAACGTCAATTAAGGATTAGTGCACATTTGGCATAACAGATGGCGGTACGACATTGTGGAGCGAGAGTTCACCTTAACCGCGATGACGAGATTTTTTCTCAATTGTATAAGTGGTTTTAATGACAGCCAATATACGTGCTTGGTCAACCTTTTGTTTGTTTTATTTCTAATTCAAACCCGAAAGTGCGCTCGGAGTCTTTTCAGATCCAAACAAACAAACTTTCACATTTAAAATATTACTAAGAAGTATGATTTCCATGTAATCTCACGACTTGAATGTTTTAGTGGTTTAAGTACCGGGCCGTGGTTTCGTGGTCCTCGGTTCGATTCCCCAGGTCGGTCAAAATTTGTATATCGACTTTACCGTACATAGCCCGGGTTTGTGATTGATCACCAATCCGCATTTGGCTAACGTAGTGATTTAGTCAAAGCCCATCTTTGTAACTAAAACATTATTTTAAATGATAGAAGCCTTTGTCCTGAAGTAGGGCATTTATCCCTACGAATATTATAAATGCGTATGTAACTCTATCTGTCTGTCTATTAGGCTTTACCGCTTAAACCTGTCAACCGATTTTGATGAAATTTGGCACAGATAATCTTTATACCCTGAGAAAATAAGCTACCTTTTATTTTCAAAAAAAGAATGGATCTGAAAACCACGCGGACGAAGTCGCGGGCGGCCTTAGTAGTTAGGCTGATAAATATGTAATCTCATGTGATACATACAGCCCTCATGGAAATCTATATGCCCCTATAGCCTAGTGATTAGTCTGACCGTGACTTATTATCATATTACGTGATTCAGATCACGACCCTAGATAAATCATCGTAGTGGAAACATTACCCATCTTCATTCACACCTGGTCATTTTTATTCATGCAAACATAATTATCTTAGTATTTTCTTGACATAACAAAGCAACAGTTCTATTTTGAAGGAAAACATCGTGAGGAAACCTGCAGATTTCAAGATGGTTGTGTCATTGTTTGAAATTGAGAAGGCATCGGAAAGTCAGTTCGATTGTGAAGAGAGTTGTTGTGTTTCATTTACGTTGTACAGGACAAAGATCACGATCCTTATTAATGAGGAATCATAATAATCATTAACAAGTCTTTATTGCTTCATATTATGTGTCGCAAAATCTTAAATACCTACTAAACATTTATCTTTAAAAGAGATGTCCCATCACAGGCCTGCACCATGTACGTGGTACCAAAAAATCGGTAAAATATTGCTATTTCCATTAAAAATACAATAAAACATTTTTAGTCCGTAGTTTAGTGGCTTAAAAATAAAATCAAATTCATAATTGTTCACTTTACTTCGTAAAGATGGCAACTGTAATTTTTTTCTGGCCCGAGCCTTTTTAGGTCGTTTGTAACCTAAAAATATATATACTTTGTGAAATAAACTGCATACTGTCAAAACAAAAATAAACTGACGGATAAACGACATAAACGTCATTCAAGTTTCAAAGATGCGTCTTGGTATATTTACTTTACTCTATGGATGCGTTCTCCGCCATATTGTACTGAGTTGCAATATTGTGGTATGATTTATTGTTTCAGCCAAAAAACTAAGGTTTTCCATAAGAATTGGAGTGATTAAAACTGTAGTACACTTATTCGCCTATATTTAGGTATAGCGTACATGGACCAGGCCGAGGCTTCATACATTTCTGGGACATCTCTTTTAAAACAACCAATGACGAAGCAGTACCTACGACTTAGAAGGAGGATAGTTTTGGCACTTGAATACAATACAATATAAAAAGTTGTATACAATTTAAGTGTGTCAGAGCTTAGTGGAACTTCCACTCTAATGAGCCGCTCGTCTGAGGAAGTACCTCCTCCTTACAGAAGACCACAGTAAAATAGCACTTCGTAACTGTTGCACTATGTCGCCAGAGCTCAGTTGGAGAGGGTATGGGGTCTTAAAGGCAGGCAATACACCTGCGACCCTTGTGCGGTTGTTAATGTTGAAGATATAATTTTAAGGGGGAGAGCACTGGTGACCGTTATTACGGGTCTCTTAAACAGAAACCTATTTCAGGCACCAGTCTCTCACATATTATCATGGCATTAATAATTCCCTGTAATCCTAGTTATGTTTCAACTATGTTACAAATGTGTGAGAGAAAATAAAGTATATTGTATTGTATTGATGTCCATAGGCAGCGGTACCCCTGATGGTCAGTGATCATGGCCCGCTCGAATGATTGTCTCCCTACAACATTTTAAAAAAACTTTCGTATATTTCACCTTGAAAGAGAGAATATACACACTCGTCTGTTACGAGTCTAATATCTTACCAAGAAATTGAAAAAATATTCCTGATTTAGTTTAACTAAGTTACTTAGTTTGACCACGTAGAAGAACCGGTCTTGTCCCGTCTTATAAAAAATGACTTGATTGACTTCATCAAAAAAACAGTCCTATTTTTATCATCCCAACAGTTTTTACCATTTTGTAGAACGTCAATCATACAAAACTTTGTGGGCATGTTTAACAACTGCAAAAAGCTTATGTATTTGTTCTACAATTAATGATTGGCAATGATAGCACAATTACGATTACGACAATCAATCCGTACCTTTGTGGATGTAACGACATTTCTTGTTGGTATTAAACAACCCCGTTTTAATTAGCTTCCAATTAGATTAGTAGAAGATAACAATAGGATCTTTTTAATAATGACAATTATTATAATCTTCCGATCGAGTAGGTCGTAACTATATTTTTTGTGTAAGGTTCACTAGCAATCGATTTATAATTTACCTATTATTGTATCCGTTAGCTATTCGCTTTACAGTTTTTGGGGTTGAACTGTAACCGTAAGTCACTAGGGATCCAGTTATTATCTATTTCGTAAAAAGACATAATCCTACTAAGTACTATTATAAAGGCGAAAGTTTGTAAGTATGGATGTATAGATGTTTGTTACTCTTTCACGTAAAAACTACTGAATGGATTTGAATGGAACTTTACCACAATATAGCTTATACATCAGAATAACACATAGGATATTGGAAATCGAAATCCACGTGGACGGAGTCCTAGTCCTAAAATAGTTTCATTCAGATTCAGAAAACTACTTTTTTTCCCTAACTTTGTTATCTGGTCTCATCCGATATCTGGATAGAACTCGAACTGTAACTTCTGGACAGAGGATCTCATAAGTGAAGCAAGTATACAAATATAGAACTCAGGTATTTCAGTTTTTTCATGAAACGCATGTAAGAATCGTCGTAATTTGTAGACAACGTTATGACCTACAAGGTGCTTCTTTCTAAATCATATTTCTCTATCAAAAAACCTCAAACAGACTAATAGGCAAAGTAGGTATGTTATAGCGTCACTTTATGTTATAGCGTTACTTTTTATTCTTCCTTTCAGGCGTGCGCATGCCCAATCAGCCCAGTGGGGCCATCGATGGCGGCTTCATGTGGAAGCCAGTTCCTGACCTTCATGACTGTGCTGGAAGCGTTCATTGTTGGCCGGTGCGACCTGGCCGACCCTTGCAGAAGGTAATTTTGGCTACTCTTCTTTCACAATAGTAGGGGAGCCCAAGCGAGGATTTTTGAAGTGACACGAGCGTGTCAGAAAATTATTTACATATGAAGAATTCTTGCCATGATCCAAATCTGTCTGGTTCCCCTCTATGGAGGGTATGATGGCAGTCGCTTCACTGTAATAACCAGACTTGCCAAATCCTGGATCATGGTCAAAGCGGACCCCGTATAGAAACGGGATAAACGCTAGGAAGAAGAAGAAGACTTCTTGCACACTTTAAAGTACCTCTACCAAGTATAAAACCTCCATTCAAAGTGTTTGCCAACTAAAGCAAAGTATCCTATTAAAATATCGGAATATATGGTCGAGTTTTTCGATTAATCGATTTTTTACTCATCAGACGGTTTCTCCTCAACACACTATACAATTTTCTGACACGCTCGAGTCAAAAATCCCCGCTTGGGCTATCCCCTACTAGTAGATAAAAGATCGTTTTTTTTGTCGACCGCAGCAATTGATACCATACCTACATATTACTTCTTCTTACATACAAAAAAGTAGGTATACAATATGTAATAAATATAATAATTCAAACAAGTAATAATCCTCTCCTAGCCATTTCGACAATATATATTACCTATGTAACTTACGTTTATTTACTTTCAACAGGGTCCACGACCAAGAAACTTTGGATCAATCTTACGACTTCGTGGTGATCGGAGGTGGAACCGCAGGTTCTGTCTTAGCTGGTAGATTGTCAGAAAATCCCCAATGGAAGGTAATATTTTTCTATAAACGTCTCCACTCTAGGTATTACAATAAAAGAAAATCATTGTGCCTCTAAATCATCATGTTTTCATGTGAGATAAAACACATAATACCGCTAAAGAGTTTATTTGTTTGTTTGAACGCGCTAATCTCAGGAACTAGTAGTTCAGATTGAAAAAATATTTTTGCTTTAATTGAATTAAATAACACTATGTGTGTGGAAACCGAATTCGACGCAGACGGAGTAACGAGCGGCCGCTCGAGTGAGTTAGAGTTACTTAAAACTTAACCTAATCTAGATATTATAGTGCCTACCTAACAATACATCCATTTAAGTCTTTTTACACTATTTATCTACATAGTCTGTCTACGCGTTAAGGTCTCATTGAATACAATGATGGCCGCTTCGTCCAACCGCGGATCCGCGCATTGTTTATCATTGTCCGGCGACATTGCCAAAGGTCTATAACATCTTCCTACGTGATTGTCCATCGGAATTCCACTGTCTTAGTAATCGATAAGGCTTATTATAATTAGTGCTGATCGGCTTATTAAGTAAGATTCCTTTGTTTTGTTTCTAATGCGTAAATCTAATGAATCTTAGTTATTGTTGATCCTTAAAAAATACGAGAGCTACGAATAATTAAAAATTTATAAAGCATTAATAATTGATTCTTATCACAACAATTGCCTAGCCCCAAATTAAGCTGGAAGTTTGTACTATGGAAGTTAGGATACTTTTTATAAACATCCATGACTCGAGTGCCTACAAATGCCGATGTTCATCACACAAACATTTGATTCGAACCCGTGACCCTTGATTGTGTAGCCAGGGTTGCTGACCACTAAACCAACGGGCCCGACTAAATTGCAATAATAAAGGATTTTCAGATTTTTCTCCGTCTTTGTTGCTTAAATGTGTATATCAGGTTAATGCACCAGAGACGTTTGTACTTTTGCTTCATATTTGAAAAAATATCTTTTCCTCCAGGTTTTACTTATAGAGGCAGGCGGTGACGAGCCTACTCAATCGTCAGTGCCCGCATGGGTGACCGCGTACTGGGGGCGTGAAGACACCGACTGGAACTACCACACCGAGCCACAGGAGCGGGCCTGCTTGAATGATGAAGGGAAATGCTACTGGCCTAGGGGGAAAATGTTAGGTGAGGACTGTAAAGATTAACATATCAGAAGAGGAAAGAAAAGAGAACAGGCTTTGTGTCTGTTTCTTATGCTTTGCGTTGAAGGCATTCAATACAATTGGCAATGTCATGATTAACCTGACCCACTGCTCAATGTAGCCTCCTGGCCCTACAAAACACGTTGCTAGATGTATCACTATTCCTCCATTTTCATAGCTTGGTAGAACCGCAAACTGAATCACACGTAAAGAGATCAGACTGCAGCATGATTTCCGAACGGCTTTATTACACCGACAAGTTGTTGAGTTGTTGCGCAGTATTTTTTTTAAAGTTATAATCATGGTCAGCCTGTTTAAGTTCACAGCTGAACGTAGTAGGCTTTAACCAGGGGCTATTTCCATAGTTACCGGCGGGATGGTATTAGATTTTAAGAGCGATTTCTTTATTCTTAACCACGGAAGCAACCAAAACACGTTATTAGGATGATGAACCCTCGTCATCAATTTTTTGACATCCTTAAGATAATAGTATGTCTGTTTTTCTTAGGTGGTAGCTCAGTCATCAACGGCATGATGTACATGCGCGGGCACTCAGCAGACTACGACGGCTGGGCTATCAACGGGGCTAAGGGCTGGTCGTGGTACGAAGTGATGCCTTACTTCCTGAGAAGCGAGGATAATAAGGAGATCGGCAGAGGAGTGTCAGGGCAGTACCACTCTACGGGAGGGCCGATACCGGTGCAGAAGGTGAGTTGAGAAGAGCGTAATTACATGCCAGCTGTATGGTAAAGGAAAACATCTTGAGCAAACCAAGTTAGTATGTGAAATGGAGAAGGCAATGGCAAACCAATCCATTAAATTTTCCAAGAGAGTTATTGTGTGTTTCATTTCATACAATGATCACGCACGACCCTCGCCCGTAATGATGTATGTGACTCAAGGGGGAATTATTGTCCTTTATGCAAGGAGTGCCTTTGCCAACCGGCCGACGGTGATGTAGGGAAGGAATCTTCGTCTCAAAAATTACATAAGACCGCTAGTTACTGAATTAATTATGAATTGTAATATTTAATGGTAACTTTTTTGCTAATGCTTGATTCATTTGAACCTGCAAACTTCTCCTATTTCTATCAATGGCAAACTAGAGAACTGTAAAAAGCATCCACCAGGTCATACCGAGATAGTAAATATGACGCATAATTTAATATTATGAATTTTCTCTACAGTTCCCCTACGCCCCCCAGTTTGCTCACGACGTGGTCTCCGCCGCCATAGAGCTGGGATACCCACCCACAAGCGATTTGAACGGCGAGAGCATCACAGGTTTCACGATTGCTCAAACACAGAATGAGTAAGTTTTGGTACTTATTGCCATTAGTACCTATCTCAATATTTCGTTTCCTAATTACGATAAATTATGAAATGCATGCTGTTCACGAGAACCCTTCGATAACTCACGAGAACAGTTGGAATTCGCTAAATTATTCGTTTCTATTTATATTTTCTTTGGCTGGGTCGCATTGGAAAATCCCGATATAAAAGCAAACCACTTACCTTTGGCGCCGACTGCTATGCTGAAGTTGAGATGAAAAGCCGTGATCGCCACGTGTCCACAGAAGTCCTTTGATCAATCACTGGTACAGTCCCAAAACTGAAGAAACAACACCAACAACCGAAGTCTGATCCGAGATGAAACATATAAAGTCTAAAAGATTGATTATCACCGATATGCCGCCGAAATTATATAAATCACAACGCGCCGAGTAAAACACCGCACCGTGCGCGATCAACCGATGGACTGGTGCCGGCGCTTGCTGCGCCCGTCACAGACGGGTCGCGGGTTTTTGTAGTTTACCCTCATATAAGAAAATTACTAAGCCTCAACATACGCAGTTTGATCTTTTACTATTATTGTTAAAGATATATTAAAAATATGTTTAATTTTTTTTTTAATCTGCCAAGTCTTTAATGAAAAAAACCGATAACCATGGATTTAATATTATGCACGCACGTTTCTGTGTCACTTTGTGTGCAAGAACCTTCATGTTTGTATTATCAAAGATCATAAAAAAAGAGTATTGTAATAATAAGAAATCTTCATTGCTTAAACTCTGTCATACAATATTTGTGTGTGTACTGCGTACTTCCGGTCAATATTTCTTTGTCCATACAATATTTTTAGGAGACGAGATTTATAGATTTAAAAAGATTAATTAATTAAGACAGGTCCGTTGTTCTAGTGGTCAGAGACCCTGGCTACAAAACCAAAGATCGTGGGATCGAATCCCGCTTGAGGCAAATGTTTGTGTGATGAACATCGGCATTTCTACTTGAGTCATGGATGGCTATAAATGTAATTTAAGTATGTCTATCCGTACCCTAGCATCCATAGTACAAGCTTCGAGCTTAGTTTGGGGCCAGGCAATTGGTATTTATTTGATTATAGCGGCCGCCCGCGACTTCATCCGCGTGGATTTCGGTGATACTATAGCCTTCCTCGTCACATGGACTATCCAACACATGAAGAATTTTTCAATGCCAACCAGTAGTTCCTGAGATTAGCGCGTTCAAACAAACAAACAAACAAACATAAAAACAAACAAACTCTTCATCTTTATTATATTAGTTAGATTTCTATTTATAAGACTACATGGCTGTATTATATGAATATTCTTAATACTGAGCTAAGTATTTCCTCATCTTTCTCCCCTCAGCAACGGTTCCCGCTACAGCACGGCTCGCGCGTTCCTCCGCCCGGCCACCCATCGCGAGAATCTGCACGTGCTATTGCACGCTCACGTGTCGAAAGTCGTCATCAACCCCGCCACGAAGAAGGTGACTGGAGTGGAGTATATCAAGAACGGGGAGACGAAAGTCATTGCAGTGAAGAGAGAGGTGAGATTAACGATTAGCTGTTTCGTCTGTTTACTACGTTATTTCATGTTGTTTGTTGTTACGGCTAACCAATCCAGGCTGGCTTAAGCGTAGTGTCTATATTAAGCCAGCCTGGATGGGTTGTGAGAGCTGAACACTTCCAAAAAGTAACTTACCCCGCTATAACCTGAAGACATTGCCTAAAATTGGCGTCTATTTTTCTCGCGCCATCAAACAAACATGGTAATATTTTTGAGAACATTACAAACGATATTTGCAAAGGCAGTAGGTATACCTACCAGTAAACTCAGGCCGTACTGAGTGAGGCAGGCCAGAAGCTCAACACTCTGGATCCTCGCTTCACACATTTATGTGCCAAAATTTGAAGGGCCAACAACCAAAAATACAAAATTCTGATGGATCACATGATTGTAACCAAAACTATTTACATCTTCAGGCGATCATCTCTGCCGGCACACTCAACTCTCCGCAAATCCTCATGCTATCCGGCATAGGTCCTCAAGAGACCCTGGACAAATTCAACATTCCTGTCATAAAGAACCTTCCTGGAGTCGGTCAGAATCTGCAGAACCACGTGGGCGTGGAACTGAGCTTCACTCTGAACAAGGAGTTGGATATTCCAGAGTTGGACTGGGCTTCGGCGATGGATTATATGCTGCAGAGATCGGGGCCTATGGCTAGCACTGGAATGTCGCAGGTATTGGATCTATTTCGTTGAGGTTCCCACCCTACGAAGCGATTTTGTGTTAGAAAAAGAACATCCCCATATATCTCTCTCGTAACGGGTTACATTACTTAAGTTACGAATATAGATTACCTATGGCAAAAGCGTTGTTTATGTAGTAATCCAGTCAAAATAGACAAAATTAAGCCTCAAGGTTGCATTAATTCCCACACAGCTGGATTTTTGTGCAGGCCTTGAATACGTCATTACAAATGATATGTCAAAATTCCCCATCGATCCCGCTTGTGCGTTGTTTTTTATTCGTGGTCAAAGGGCCCAAATTTGCATTTTTTTCTTAAATCTCTGAAACTAAAAGAGCTATCGAAAAATGGTTCAGGAAAAGTTTATAGATCGTAAAATTGTCTACCTAAAAGATCTCTACATTTTTCTTCTACAAAGCAGCGCTGTCGAGATATTGTGACTTTAAGCCGCAGGAAAGTCGTATTTTCGAGTAGCCCATATTATGCAATTACAATAAATTGGGTTGAGTAGTTTATCTGGTGCAGGTGGCAATTAAGTATGGATTGGCTCGAAACTATTATTTACCAATTTCCAGCCCCAATTTTCAGGATTTAGTTCATTGAAGTCAAAAAAGACAAAATGATGTATCAAGCTTGCATTCATTCCCAACAAGCGGGACTTTTGTGCAGGCCTTGAATACGTCATTACAAATGATATGTCAAAAGTCCCCATCGATCCCGCTTGTGCGTTGTTTTTTATCTGTACTGAAAATCTTCGGATCCTATTCCTAACCTTTCTGGTAGTCAAACCTCAATGGTCCCCATAGAGACTTTTACTCCTTAGATGAAATAGGATCGATTGGCGCGAAAAAAAAAATTTGGAATTTTCAGTACAAATTGCTGAAATAGGTAATTTTTTTTTTCATGCCAATCGATCCTATTATAAGTTAGGATTAAAAGACTTTAGGGGACCATTTGAGGTTTGAGTACTAGAAATGTCAGGAATCGCAAAAAACTTTTCCCATACATTTTGTACTGAAAATACCAAATTTTTTTTTCTCGCCAATCGATCCTATTTCATCTAAGGAGTAAAAGTCTCTATGGAGCCCATTCTGATTTGACTACCAGAAAGGTTAGAAATAGGATCCGAAGATTTTCAGTGCAGATAAAAAACAACGCACAAGCGGGATCGATGGGGACTTTTGACATATCATTTGTTATGACGTATTCAAGGCCTGCACAAAAGTCCCGCTTGTTGGGAATGAATGCAAGCTTGATACGTCATTTTGTCTTTTTTGACTTCAATGAACTAAATCCTGAAAATTGGGGCTGGAAATTGGTAAATAATAGTTTCGAGCCAATCCATACTTAATTGCCACCTGCACCAGATAAACTACTCAACCCAATTTATTGTAATTGCATAATGTGGGCTACTCGAAAATACGACTTTCCTGCGGCTTAAAGTCACAATATCTCGACAGCGCTGCTTTGTAGAAGAAAAATGTAGAGATCTTTTAGGTAGACAATTTTACGATCTATAAACTTTTCCTGAACCATTTTTCGATAGCTCTTTTAGTTTCAGAGATTTAAGAAAAAAACGCAAATTTGGGCCCTTTGACCACGAATAAAAAACAACGCACAAGCGGGATCGATGGGGAATTTTGACATATCATTTGTAATGACGTATTCAAGGCCTGCACAAAAATCCAGCTGTGTGGGAATTAATGCAAACTGGAATGTCTATTTTGACCGGACTATAGGTCATTGTATTTAAATCATTACGAGACCATCTGGGTTCTTTCTCCTTTCACCAAAAAAAGTAAAGTATCAGCCTATTAGTCCCACTGCAGGGCAAAGACCTCCATCATTTAAAATCATTTTTCCTTCACAAAGGTGGGTTTTGGCCTTATCACTTAGCTTCACAAATGCGGGTTGGTGATGACAAACACAAACCCAGGCTGTGTTCAGAAAAATCAACACAAATGCCCGACCCAGGATTCGAACCCAGGACCTCAAGTCCACGGCCTGATACTTAAGCCACTAGACCATCGAGGCGTTAATCAAAAAATTTCGTTTCTTATAACTCGCGTTTTTTACATAATTAAAATAAAAAGTATACTACGAGTACCTACCAGACCAGCACAGATTTACTTGATCTATTAAACTATGTAATGTTTGGATTTTTATGTATGATTTTTGACTTTCCAGTTGACAGGTATAGTGAACTCCCGCTACGCCCCAGCTGGGGGAAGACACCCTGACGTCCAGTTCTTCTTCGGAGGTTACTACGCGTCTTGCAGTTCAGGACAAAGTACTGACCTCGAAAATGACCCACCAGAAGGCAAGAGAGAAGTGACGTAAGTTTGTTACTTATTTCCGTACTGCGATGGCGGCGGAGCGACCAAAAGTTAGTGAAAATGAAAAAAAAAAATTGCTTAAACTTAAAAAGGATACAATAGACTTCTTAAAAAGGATACAATAAAGACACAATAAATATGTAGATTTGAGTTTTTAAGCAAAGGGTACTAGTCTAAGCGAGATGCAGGGCATAGCCCAGCGCTGGTTTTCAGACTAGTCCCTTTTTACGAAGGAAGAGGAGGCCAGGGAGGTTCGTTTGATGCGTGTAAAGAATAACTTTAAGTGTGTTTTGGTGAAGTGTGTGAGGGTAGTGAGGGTCGCTGCGCTCGTTCTTCCTTATTATGTTACAAACTCAGGCACGATATCTTCTAAACGTGAAGGTTTGTTAAATCGTGACTTCTAAAATCAAATATTTTAACAGCGAGACTCAAGAGAAATACATTTTTTATGCTAACCAGGTTATACAATAATGTATCAATTTCTCACCGATGTGTCACCAATTAAATTAACACGTAATTTTGGTTTGTCATCTAAACACACAAGCACAACCTTCCATATTTAACGTTGGTTGGTTCGTAGTGAAAAAAGGTGATAACGTTATTAGTACGCTTTGGTACATAATTATGCATATGAAGGTGATAATATTATTGAAACTAAGTTTAGCTATGCACGACTGCACGACATAAGACAAGAGTTCAAATAAAGTTTCAGATCTATACTAATATATAAAGCTGAAGAGTTAGTTTGTATGTTGTTTGTTTGTAGAATGTTTTTTGTTTGAACGCGCTAATCTCAGGAACTACTGGTTCGATTTGAAAAAATATGTGTGTGTTGGATAGTCCATTTGACGAGGAAGGCTTTAGGCTATTGGAAATCGAAATCCACGCAGACGGAGTCACGGGCGACCGCTAGTTAAATCATAAACCTGTGTAGAAAGCAACATCTCAGAGCATGTCAGAGTGATATTATTTTTACTTTTTTATTTTAAAGGGACTGTGATAAACCGGTCACCGAGTTCATTAAATCCCCAGGGCCAAGCCTGGTTAACCTAGTGGACAAATCCTCGCTTCTTAACACCTTGAAATTATTCACAGAATATCCGCCATAGCGCTCCAGCCCCGCAGCCGCGGCTACGTCAGCATACAGTCGATAGATCCTCTTCGCCCACCCATCTTCCAACCGAACTACTTCCTCGAGGAGCACGAGCTCAACGTACTTGTTGAAGCGGCCAGGATTGCGTACAGGCTGGCTAACACTACGGTAACTTTTGTGGAGTTTATCCATCTGGATTTACTATTAGTTTTATCATTATCATCCTAGCGCCTAACCCGGTTGCATCTTCAGTCATTGCCTCAGAGCCCATACGCTACGAATATGTCCTGAATTGACTGGTTACAATGGAGCGACTTCCGTCTGATCCTCATATCCATTACAAGGGGAGCCAGTTCTACGGGCCCCCACCCTTGTTTTAGTTGTGCTGGGTAGGTACACAAAATCTCATAAAACTTCTGTTGTCCTTTTTCACGCTCTAAGTCCTCAAAAGCAAGTTTAGGGCAATGCAGATCTTGTAACTAACAAGCAAGAAATCAAAGTAAATAAAAAATATAGACGCGAACTGAAAATACCATGACAATTTTAAAGTAAAAAGTTAAGTTCTGTACCTACAAGTGTTAAATAATATAAGTGTTACACCTACTCGTAATGCAGTTATGTATTTCTTGTTTTGTTTCAGATAATGAGAGAAAAATACGGCATGACTCCGACCGAAGGTTACGGGTCGGCTGAATGCGGGGAAGGTGGACCTAACCCAACGGACGAGTATTTCAAATGCTTGGCCAAGCACCACACCGCGCCTGAGAACCACCAGGTCGGCACCTGCAAGATGGGGCCCAGCTCCGACCCCATGGCTGTGGTGGATATGCAGCTGAAGGTGCATGGGATTGAAGGTATAAATAAATAAATAAATAATATTTCACAACATCACATACATTGACCTGACTCCGGTTTAAGTAGCTAAAGCACTTGTGTTACGGACATCAGAATCAACAGTGGTATTATAAATATACGTAAATAGATACATACCTATATATAGGTATGGAATTATATATAGCTTACTAGATCAAAGCAGCTTGTGTAGAGAAATGCCTCCACCTTCAAGATCACTGTGATATAGCCACGTTTAGGTATGGAAGAGCGGTTCTCCCTGACACAAGCAACTTTGCTAAAAAGGGAGCATCAACCTATTATAGCAGTTGTATTTTTTTGTCGTTTGTATAGAATTACATTGAATTCATTTTGGTTCCAGGCCTTCGAGTCGCAGACGCTTCCATCATGCCAACTATTGTTACGAGTAAGAATTATGCTCAGTATTAAATATTTTTTATTTCCTTTGCAATTCTTTAAGATTCAACTTATCAATAAAACATCTTGCTCTTCAAAAAACTATTCCTACTACTATTATAAAGGCGAAAGTTTTTATGTATGGATGTATGGATGTTTTTTACTCTTTCACGTAAAAACTACTGAATGGATTTGAATGAAACTTTACCACAATATAGCTTATACATCAGAATAACACATAGGATATTGGAAATCGAAATCCACGCGGATGGAGTCGCGGGCGGCCGCTAGTCTTGATTAAAATAGAGTCTTGTTAGCTACCTTTAATTGATGTAATTGGTATTTTGTGCCGTTTTAATTAAAGTAAATAAATAAAATAATATAATTGTATCTCCTCAGGTAACACAGCAGCCCCTACAGTGATGATCGCCGAACGAGCGGCTGAGTTCGTCACAACTCGGTACCAGCTCATCAAGAACAGGCCTGGCTTGGGAAACCGCTTTGGTGATTCTGAGACTAGTCCCAATATCAGCAATGAAGGGAGCAAGTAAGTGCTGCTATGGTCTTGTAAATATTTAGACTAATATTTTGTTATTGGTTCTTCTTTTTATCACTTTGGGAAATGACTATCTTTTATCTATAGGTTCAGACAACAGCATGTCAGACTATAGGTATTTAACAATTTTTTTAGACCTTATGTTAGAGACATAAAGTTATACCCACCGGCAGATTTTACAATCAGCCAGGTACGCAGGATATTTATAGTGCACACGTGAATGTGCAAGCACAGATGCACTCTCTATTCCCTGACTCTCATAGTTCGGTGGGACAGGAATCTGACACAACCGTAGAGAGAACAGGCGCAGGACCAACGTCTTAACAAGCCTTCCGACGCACGGAGGAGCTTGAGATGAAATTTTTCGGTCACCCATCCGATGAAAGGCCTTGGCGAACGTTGCTTAACCTTAGCAATCGCAGGTCGAGCGCGCTAACCACTGCGCCATCGAGCTCCTCAATCAATCAATAGGATCATAAAAGCTAATATAGAACTTCAAGTGTTTACCTGACGTGCTGTTGACTATACAATTCCTTGATTTTCCCCTTCTTTTTCCACACAACTTTGTAGAGTAGTTCTAGTACTCACAAAATAACCTGTAGTTAATATCCTACATTTCCACAGCACTGTGTTCTTCTATTTATATGTATTAGGTACTTTTATTTATACGATACATTTGCAGAAAGCAGCATTACTCAGTGACCGTCGAAAAAGTACCTCTTCGCAAACTCACACCCGCTGAAATCCAATGGGGATAACAGTAATACAACACATAGAATGTATATACCTACCTACCTACATATATGTTTTTATTGCACATATAACATGAATCTATGTTCACAGCACATTGCTATGCATTGCAACACCAAAAAACTATTTCCACTTTCACACACAACCTCCCGCTTTATACATTTCTGATACCTATCGTAAATAGCTCTTTCAAAAAGCTTTAGATGTCATAAGAAATATAAATAAGCAAATGAATGCATTAACCTAACACACCAATTGCCTCGCCCCAAAATTGGCACGAAACTTTGTACTATGGATGCTAGGGAACGGAATGTAGTGTTGCATTAAATAGCACCCCTGCCTCTTAAATGAATCTCACCTAGCGACTCAGCACCGCATCTTTTTAAGCTTTGGAGTTGAAATTACATATTAATGAAATAACAACACTATAACTTTGCCATTATTTAAAAAAAACCATCTCAATCTGAGATTGCGGCTTGGTTTCATCCACCCAGGTCGTTTTGCCCTGGTAAATGTGTTAACTATATTAAAAATCGAGCTTGCTCAGAAGCGTTACGATGTAACCTTTCCCATTTCACTATATAAATATTATACCCTATATTATAAACAATTAAAAACGTAATATATTCTTATAGAATCACCACATTCGGAGACTACGAGAGTAATGAAGCCCACGACGACAAAATAGAGAACCAGAACAACAAAAACAACTGGGACCACCGGTGGAAGCCGTGGGACGACTGGCAACACTGGAACAAGGCTGGCCAACAACACAACGCCAATTGGCACAAGGAACACCCACGTTACAATACCCACCATAATTCTAGATAATACGGACTAATTATAAGTTTTCGTCTAGATAAGTTTGTTATATTTTTAATCTTGTTTCACGGCTCTGGACATAAGTTTTTTCAGACCGAAGTTTTAAAATAGTTGTGTTCACACACAACTACAGTATTCTTATTTTGATTACATTCTACCACAAGAAGGACAATATGATTATGTATCAGAGAGCATTTAGTTCCCGATTAAATGCTTAAGTTCCATTAAATATCTGAAGAAATTACACAGTTAATGTGACTATCAAGTCTCGTTAACTTGTTAAATTGTCAAGTATCAAGTTGAGACACATGCTGTAAAACAATTTACGATGAAAAATAAAAGTTCAACTGTATTTATTGTTTTAAATGAAGTTTAATTTACTAGCTAACAATAATTGTATTATAATATAAATGAAAATCACTAACTTTTACTATTTCTTCCTGCCATTCCGTTTATTCTTTGCTTTTTCTACAACCGGCTCTGGTTCTGATTCGGACCTGTTAAACCAAAAGATTGATTTTAATGAAGGTGTTTCTGAATGATATTTCCGCTAGTAGAATTATTCTTTATTACCTATTTCACCTGCTAGAAACGTAATTTATAGAATTTGTACTCCATTTACATTTATACTAATATATAAAGAGGAAAGATGAGTATTTTTGTATGTAACGAATAAACTCAAAAACTTCTGGACCAATTTGAATACTTATGGATCACTGTTGGATAGTAACCCCCTTCCCGGTGAACATAGGGTACTTTTGATCCCGGAAATTTGGATAAAATATGGAGATTTTTGAAAAAAAAAAATTACGCGCGTGTGGAATGCGACGGAAGGCTAGTTATAAATAAATTAATAACTTACTCATCGCTAGCATCTGGCGTCTCTGGTATCGTGACGTTTGCTTTAGATGTCTGCTTACTATCCATCAACTCGCTCGAATCATTCAATAACGATTGTTCCTGTAATAAATAAAAAAAACATGATGGTTAGTCATTCTTACAATACAATCTCAAAAAACATTTTTCGTGCCATCGTGATAAATATCTCTTTGTAGCTGGGTATTTTCGTATTTAGTTAAGATTATTATAATATATAATGACTAAAAAAAAAGTCAAAAGTAAATTTGTTGTAGTGTGTTGCAGGAAATTCACCGCTAGAAAAACGAATCTGACTAGAACCAGAATTTAAAAACTTACAAGTATGTCTAAGACACATACAATTTAGAGTTTTCCTACTGGCTCTCGGGGCTCTACTAGCTATTGTTTTTTTTACCTCGGTTGTGGATGTGGTGATGTGGGAATTTCTATTTTAATATTAAAATGTTGTCGAAGTCTAAGTCTTTGAACACTCTAGGCCGGTAAAACGCGATCGGAATTCGGCTGCAATGTATTTTAAATGGAAGATACACACTATGCCGAGATTACGCCGCATAACTTTGTAAAGGAAATGCATTACCGCCCAACATTGGTCGCTTACTTTCAGCCTAGTTTGTTTCTACACTATCAACAATCAAAACAAAGAGGCCCACTTACAATTTCCTTATCATATACGATGGTGTGCAGTTCCGTGTCGTCAGCGGAATTGTCGAAAGTTGAATTCTGTGAGCTTACGCTACTTCTTGCTGAGCTGGTTGAAGCTCGAGTTGCCGGTCGACTGGTCGTCTTGGTTTCTAGTACAGGAAGAAATACCATGCTTTTAATACACAATCATATTAATGTTATAAATGTGAAAGTTTGTTTGTTTGGATGTTTGTCCGTCAGCCGTCGAGCCGAAACTACCGAACGGAACTCGATGAATTTGGTGTAAGCCCTGCCTGTATACCAAACTCATCGAATGTATGAGCAGAATTGTCGAATTGACAGGGTATGAGTTAGGCGATAGAATACTTATTATTCCGATTAAATACTCCCTTGAGATAAACTAGAAATCTTAGATAGCGCGGACAGAGCCGCGGGTAAAAACTAGTAATGTAAATAATTCCACCTTATAGAAGTCCACAGTGAAGTAGCACTTCGTGACTGTTGTGCTATGTTTCTGCTGGTAAGTAAGGTCGCCAGAGCTCAGTTGGGAGGGTATGGGGTCTTATAGGCAGGCAACGCATCTGCGACCCCCGTGCGGATGTTGATATCTATGGGCAGCGGTGGTCACTTACCATCAGGTGACACACCTATTCGTTTGCCTCCCTGTTGAATAAAAAAAAGTACCTCAACAAAATGCTTTTCCTAAAACATACCTTTAGCTTTTCTCTTCGTTGGTTCTTTCTTCGAACCACTCTTAGTGGATCCATTAGACTCAGTACTTGATCCTGAATGTAGTCCCCTTGTAGATCTTCTCACAGTCACATTCGATGTATCTAAATCTTGTAGCGGCGACAGAGACTCGTCTGGCGAAGATCCTTTTTTGGTCTTAGATTCGGCTTTGGCTGTTTCGGCCTTGGCTGCTTCGGCTTTGGCTGCTTCGGCTTTAGCCTTTTCGGCCTTTGCTGCCTCCGCTTTGGCTTTTTGTGCTGTAAACATATTGAAAAGATTAACATGCTGGTTTCTTTTTAACGTTGGCACTGCAGGTCATTATCATTAAATTATAAATTAAATCAATTGGACTAAGACACCTAGCTGCCTAGCCCCAAACTAAGTTCAAAGCTTATACTATGGAAGCTAGGGAACGGATAGACACATGATCTTAAATACTTCTACATCCATGGCTCGAATACAAATGCCGATGTTCATCACACAAACATTTGCCCCTAGTGGGATTCGATATTGTAGCCTGTGTCTCTGACCACTAGACCAACGGGCTCGTCAAAGAAGCTCACTTCTGAAAATAATCCTCTATAAGTTCAACGAAAGACAATATTTATTAGGACAGGTACCTCTCTCAACGTCCACCAGAGAGCGCTGCGATCTGCTTCTCTTCACGCCTCCCGTCTCCCTTTCTTCTTGCTGCTTCTGCTTGCCTTTGGGCTCCTTGCCTTTAGCCCCCTTGCCGCTACCAGAACCAGACTCTTTGTTCATTGACAAGTTCTTTTTCTTACCTAAATAGGAACAAAATTTGAATTTAGTGCTTGAAGTAAAATGTTAAAGGAATAAATTGGAGGTAGAATCATTAAGGGATCATGAACATCACTAGCATATTATTTGAACGTCACTCGCATATTAATTGAATGAGACATTAACATTTTATTGAACCAGAGATTTGTTTATTGTTTAATGCAGAAGGAAGGTAATTTATTACTGATTCGGTGTTTTCATAACTGACTTAACTTTTTTAAACTATGATAAAAAAAGTCCGTCTCTGCGATTTGCATGTATATTCTCATCTTCCCATGTACTTGATAGTAGAATATTGGTGAGATATTCGACAAATTACTAATAGGGAAAAAACACGTCAAGTAATTGACTATTAGACCAAGAGGTCGCGGTACGATCCCCGCACAGTATACATTTGTGTGCATATACGTACTTTTAGTCATTTTCGGCTTCTTAACCGGCGAAACGTCACTGCTGGAATCGGAGGGCACCCTCTCGTCAGCTTCAGACGACTGTCGGTTTGATTGAGGACTACTTGTACTTGCTTCTGCTGGTAGTGGCTCTGCTGTTTGAAATGTTATTAATATTAAGACAAACAATACGATTAAAAATATATATTTAAGCAATAATCCAATAGTATTCTCAATATTTTATGTTCTCATTAATATGAACTCAAAAAGCAAACATAAACAAGAACAGACAAAATCAAATGTAAAGTATCAGTCTATTAATGTCCCACTACAGGGCAAAAGTCACTTCATCTTTAGTCAGTTGGCGATCACAAACCCGGGCTGTGTTCAGAAAAATTCAACACAAATTTTGCTTGACCCGGGAATCGAATCCAGGACCTCAAGACTACGACCCGGTACTTAAACGATTTTACATTTGCGAAAACCCCCATTACCTTCGACTCTTGAAACCGGGTCAGATGGTGAGGTCTCGTCTATCTCGACTTCTTCTTCGACTGTCTCGTTGATGATAACGTGCGTGCTGCGAGCCAGCGGTTGTGCTAAAATCAAGTGACAAATTAATATATCGATGGTTATAATGTCAAAGGGCTTAAAGGACATTTTGGCGAAAATGACTTTTTGATGCAGTCCTATAGAGCTTTTTGAGCTCTATCGATTGGTATATATAAGGTTTTTCTATTCCCAATATTGAGCAAGATATTCACGGTCAAAAATTAGCCATTTTTGCACTTTTGGATTAAAGGACAGAACAATAGTTTTCTGGCCTTTACAGCCTACTCACGTATAATTTTAGTCACACCTGTTAGGCTTAAAGGACATAGTTAGCCTATCAAAATAATTTTCTTAAGGCTTAAAGGACATTTACTGCTACTGTTGTATTAAATTAGTATCCTTTAAGCTAATTTTTTGCAGGTCATATTTCATCTTCTAAGTGACCATGGTGCAATGAAATGTATGAAGTTTATATGAAGTTAATATTAAATTTATATATTTTTCATCTGAGGGAGTATTATCTATCATTATAACTTATATACTTGCGTGATATTATGTATATATAATATATTTTTTATTTTTGTTCCTGCAATTCAAGCTTTAGAAGTATTATTATATATATTTATGTATATTTTAATATCAAGAAATAGCTTGAAATAAAGAAAATATATTATTCTATCCTCTCATTTGTCACAACTGCCCCATATTGAATCTGTGGAAAAAGAAGACAATGACAATTTTTGTAGAGGAGGTGACGTCTTTTCTGTTTTACTCGCGTACATCAACTAAATATTCTTGAGAGCATTCCAAACGATATGAGCTAAGGCAGTATAGCTGTAACTTCAGTCCAAACTGAATGTGACATGCTAGAACTTTTGTACTTCCATAGAAAAATGTATGAAGCAAGAATTTCTACGCTGTCCCACTCAGTTCGGACTGAGTTTACAGCTATACTGCCTTAGCAAATACCATTTGTTGTAAATGATTTTATTTTCCTACGACAATATTAAAAGTTGCTGTTAGTAGCCACCATGATCAAAACTTTCCCTGTACTAAACTGCCTCCCTCTCCCCTGCATGATAATTTGATGGACCAAAAACTGTCAAAATGTATGTTTGCCTATAGTAGTAATAAGTAAAACTCAATTTCCAAAACTCTGTGGCAATATATGAAAGTAATTTACAATAAATAAAATAGTAATAGCGTCGTTAATGCGTTTCTATTCTTTCTATTTATATTTCAACTTCTCAATATTTTTTTACAATTCAAAAGCTAAAAACGTTTTAAAGGACAAAATTATGTTAGGACCATTTCAGAGTAGGCCTTTAAGCCATAGTCGACAACTACCAGAAATAAAATGTTAAGCTTAAAGGACAAAATGTTAAAATTACGGTTCTTAAAGGACATCTATTTTAGAAACTATGCTATCTGGAATGTATTAGACGGTCGCATACAGTTCGGCTTGAAAAAACAAAATCAATGGTCTTTAAGCGAAAGCGATAGCTTTAAAGAATTCACAAAGAAATCTGCTCCCAATATTAAAATTAATTAAAATAGTAAACAGTAGATTTTCATCGTGAATCTTATTCAGAAAGAAAGTGTGAACAGTGGAACATCTAACAAAGTGTTTTCGTTGAAATTGGGCGTGATTTTCTTCAAAATCAGTGTAAATAAACTCGGATACTTAAATACGTGCAAGTGTTTGTGACAGTGTTGTGAGGTAGATTTAATTTAAAATTTCGTCCAACCACCTGTAGATCTTTGAGATTGTATAGATCCCTCGGACATGTTCGTTATTTTCGTCCATTGAAAATAACCAACGCTAGCCTTTACAGTAGCGAGCGCTGACTTTTTAAACTGTGAGATAGAAAGACCCTGGTTCAAACCCCGCGCGATAGTGACTTTTTGTATGTTTTTTTTTTGTCTATTTATGTTAAGCTGTTTATTTGGATTCATCTCGTATAAGAAAGAAAGGGAATTACAGGCAAAATGACTAAAATTTGTGCTGGATGTGTCCAGACTCTCAAGGACCGACATTATCTGCGTTGCGAATCGTGTCAAGATTATTATGATCTTGACTGTGCTAATGTGCCGGCTGTCCGTTTCCGCAACACAATGACAATCCAGCAAAAGCAAATGTGGAAATGTCAAGCGTGCAAGTCGAAGATACCTAAGGCTGACAACACAAATACTCCTGTTCGACCATGTGATGGAGTGGGCCAAGTCCGTGGTGGATCTATTCCCAGCCCTCCTGAGCAGGCTGCTGGTTTGGTTGATTTCCAGTCACTGGCTGAGGAATTGAAGCTGTTCAGAGAAGAAATGCGTCTTACGCGCAATCATATGGAGGCACTAAACAACACATTGTCAGGTCTTACGGCGAGGATGGACGCCTGTGAAAGTAGTATCGAACAGCTAACGGGTAGAGTGCAGAAGCTGGAAGCACTCGCCGAGTCGACGCCGCGTCTTGATAATAATGGTTTGTTGGATACCATAGAGGCTTTGAAATCGGACATTAATGACCGCGACCAGGAGGGGCTCCTTAGTGATGTCGAGATCGCATGCATCCCTGAACAAAAGGGAGAAAATTTAAATCATGTGGTGATAACGTTGGCGAGCAAGCTGGGTGTTCCACTAGAGCTGCAGGATGTGGTGAGCGCTGTGCGCGTCGGCCGCTTGATGGAGCTGGGTGATGGCGAAGCCGACGGCGCGCCTCGCCCGCGGCCAATTGCAGTCCGTTTTGTGAGACGCGCGGTGCGGGACAAGCTGTTCAGTGCGGCGCGTGTGCGGCGTGGTGCCACCACTGAGGGAACTGGTCTGCCTGGTGAATCTTGTCGTTTCTACATTAACGAGCGATTGACGCGTACTAATCGCATTCTCTTTCGCCGCGCGCGTGAGATCGGAGCGCGTCTCGACTGGAAGTATGTATGGACTAGAGATGGAAAGATTTTTGCGCGCCGTAGCGCTGGTCAGGGACCCCGACATCGTTTGCGCGCGGAGACAGACTTTGCTCGAGTTTTTGGCCCAGGCGCTATCGATTCTTCAGAGACTCAAACAAATTGAACAGTTAATCGAAAACGCTTGTAAACAACGTCTCCTTTTGGGTGTTATATTGCTTCATTTCTTGTACTTGCTCAGTTATTGTATTTATTATTGTAAACCTACAAACTTTCTGCTTTGTCGTACCACTAGTCTGTACTCTATTTATTATTGTAAACCAATTATCTTACATTTTCTGTTCCGGCATACCACTAACGAATTTGATATCTTTTGTCCTAGTAAGCGCCATGTAACATATTTAAAACAATATTTGACTAATTGTAAGTACGTACAAATTGTCTATGCATTTATCATACAATATCTTAAAGCGAAAAAGATGTCAGTTGGTCTTTTGAATCCAGGATCACTGGGCACGCGACATGAGGAATTCCTAGTAGCCGTCGAAAAACACGATGTAGACATCTTGGCCATTAATGAAACCTGGTTAAGAACTGGAGAGGAGAGGCGAGCCCCTTCCCCGCCTGGATTTAGACTACGTCATGTTCCGAGACCTTCAGGAGCCCGCATGCGTGGTGGTGGAGTAGGTTTTTACATAAGGCGAGGTATTTATGCTAGACAATTACTGCACCCACAGGTCTCATCTTCCGTAGAACAGATGTGGCTTAGTATCAGCCTGAATGGATGCAGAATTGCTATAGGCACAGCCTACCGTCCGCCATGGCTCAGTGTGGATACCTTTTTTGATGCTATGACTGAATCGGTCTGCACATTTTCTAAATTTGACTCTATTTTACTGCTTGGTGACTTCAACATAAACCTGCTAGTGGACGATGCTAACACAAGGAAATTTAACGACTTTTTAAGGTGTACAAATCTTGTGCAACATGTTAATGAGGCGACGCATTTCACAGAGCACTCGGAGACTTTGCTGGACGTAGTGTGTAGTGGTAATATGGGGATATCTGATGTTGGAGTCGATTATGTACCGGAACTGAGCGCCCACGCCTTCATTTCATGCGAGCTATCAATCAGGAAACCCAGGGTCCCTCCAAAATGGATCTCATATAGGCCTTTAAAAGATATTGATCTCGACAAATTTTATGCGGAAGTCGAGGCTGTACCATGGGAACAGTTTGTGAGGGAAGGAACTAATGTTGTTGACGCGCTTATGGCTTTCAACACACACATTCTTCAATTATTCGACTCTCATGCACCGATCAAAAAAGCTTTGGTTAAGGAACACAGTCCACCGTGGATAACACACACGGTGAAGGAAATGATGAAGCTAAGGAATGAAGCTCAAGCTAAGAGTCGTCAAACTCAAAGGGATAGTGATAAGGCTTACTATAAGGACCTTAAAAGGATGGTCAATGCTGCACTGCACAGTGAAAAAGCTGCGTATTTCGAGCATTATATAAATAAGAAATTTAAAAACCCACGAGCGCTATGGAAACACATGAAATCGAATGTAGACTTTAAAGGAAAAAACACAGATTTGCCTGCTAATATTGGTGATGCTGACCATATAAACCAACATTTCCTCGATGTACCAGGAAGCGGAAACATAGATCTGGCTGAACTGAGATACTTTTCGACGCATCGCCATGGCCCTGAGGTTTTTAGGTTGCAGGCGGTGGATGAACTTAGTGTGCTAAAGATAATTAAGGGCATAAGTACAAATGCTCAGGGAGTTGATGGAATATCCCTAGATATGTTGCTGCTTACCCTGCCCCGTACTCTATCCATAATTACAACTGTGATAAACAAGTCCATTCTCACTGGAGTAGTCCCAAACACATGGAAGGAGGCAATTGTAAGACCAATCCCAAAAGTAAGCCAACCATCATCCATTGCAGATCTTAGACCAATCAGCATCCTGCCCCTTATGTCGAAGATCGTTGAGAAGGTTGTTTGCAGTCAACTTGTGAGTTTTTTGGAATCAAATAATATTTTGCCTCCCAGGCAATCTGGGTTTAGAACTGGGCGTGGCACCGCGACCCTTCTTTTGGACGTAGTTGATGACATTTTGGGGGCACAGGAAGCAGGAGAGGGTACTATTTTGGTGCTCTTGGACTACTCCCGTGCTTTTGATAGCTTAAATACAGCTCTACTCATCTCCAAGCTTCGTTACTATGGATTTGATGATGCAACGATAAAATGGTTTACTAGCTATCTTAGTGGGCGTACGCAGAGAGTGGAAATATTCAACGATACTTCAGGTACTAAGAGTGTTTCAGCTGCTGCTCCAATACATAGAGGTGTCCCCCAGGGGTCTATACTTGGGCCAATATTGTACATATTATACTCCAGTGATGTAACTAAATCCATAAGAAACTGTAAATTTCATCTTTATGCAGATGACCTCCAGGTTTACATTTCTTTCAAACCAAATGAAGTAGAGCGCGCTGTGAATACCTTAAATGAAGATCTGTTACGCATAGCTGATTGGTCGGAAAGGAATGGATTAGTCATCAATCCAAGCAAGTCTAAATTCTTAATATTTGGCTCAAAGGCTCAAATTTCGAAGATAAACAGTCAAAGTCCATCGGTCAAAATCAAAGACAGTCCTATACAACAGGTAAACGAGGCCCGTAACCTTGGGCTGCTCATGGATGGTGGGTTGAAATTTGAAAAACATGTGCTGGAGACTGTTAAAAATTGCAACTACAGGTTAAAGATTTTGTATAGAATCAGACAATATTTAAGCGTCGCACTAAGGGTACATTTTTGTGAGTCCTTAGTATTGTCCAAATTGAATTATGCAAACACAGTCATTGGCGAGTGTCTTCTGGTCCGGACGAGAAAGCTCATACAACGAGTTCAAAACGCTTGCGCTCGTTTCTGCTTCACAATCCCTCCCAGAGCCCATATTTCACCATATCTGAACCAGGGTGGGCTTCTAAATATTGAGTCCAGATTTAAGCTACATTTTGCAAGCCTCCTATTTGGTGTTATACAAGACGGGCAACCCACATATCTTTATGAAAAGCTGAAGTTTTCACATAGACCAGTGCGAGCAGCCTGCAGATTGGCATTCACTAGACACACAACAGCTGCGTTTCGGGGTAGCTTCCGTCATGCAGCCACCAAGTGTTGGAATGACATCCCACCTCCTATAAAGAACTCTTTGTCTAAAAACAGTTTCAAAATCAAGTTTAAGGCTTATCTCTTGGAAGCACAAAAGCAGAGGAGCCTTAATAGTTGAAAAGTGCGTACTTATTTTTAGTTGTATGTATTGTTCCGTATGTCTGATTTATCACTTCATTATTTTTTTGTCTTAATTTTTATGTGTGTGCTGCGAATTGATGCCTTCTGCTGTATGTGTTTTGCTGAAGTAGGCTTGCCTGTCCTTGACTGGGATTGATTAAATTTTTGCATGAGTAAGTTAGAGTCTCGTGCCTTTTTTGTCTTGGCAAAGCAGAATTTTATTTTATTTTATTAATGTAATAGCGACCGCCTCTCTATCATCGGGTGATCACTGAAAACCAGCGCCGTAGTGCCACGTTGTGGTAATGCGGCATAATGCTGAGTGATTACCTATTTGGCACACTATTTGTTAATATTTGCAATATTAATTGTATAATTTTAATTTTAATTCTTTTAGTTTCTAGTCCAATAAATATTTTGTGTTTTATCTTAATTTTATTTTTAAAACGTGTAACTTATAAAATGTAATCTTGTGTGCTAAATAAATGATTTCACTTTCACTTTCACTAAAGACAAAAAAGTTGTTTTAATTTTTCTACTTTTTTTGTTTTTTGGCTCTCCTGAAAAGTTGCGATTTGTCCTTTAAGCCCTTTGACATTATAACCATCGATATGTAGCTTTAATAAGCAGTATGCGTTGAGTTCCAAATTACTTTAGTATTTGTTTTATGAGTAACAAATTACAAGAATGACGACACAAACAAATTACTATGGAATACCAATAAGAAAAACTCAAAAAATAATAACAATGGTTACTCCTCACTTAAATCACAACTATTTACTAAAATAAATGAAATAATATTTCTAGTACTTAATTTGTGATAATACTACAGCCTACCGAATAGGTATGTACATGTGTTTAAAATTAACTTTATTAAAAGCGAATAATACAACAGTCTACTCAGTCGTACTTGCGAGCAGTTTGTTGAATAAACTTGACGGACGACTGAATCGAAGGCTCGAGAACTTCCCTAGTTTTGTAAAACAACAATATTTAATTTCTGATCCATTATTTATGATTGGAAATAAAAATAAAACTAAACTTATTCTAAACTAACTATGAAAGTAATCAATCGCGCGTAAAGCACCCTGCAAACATATTTTCAAGGAAGACCTCTCTTTCCCACTGGGACTGGGCACAATGGGCACGTGCCGAGGGCCCCGCGATCGTTTTCGGCCCCGAGACCAGGACGAGGGGCCCACGATTACCAAACCAGAGGTTAAGAGGGCCTCTAATAGGTAGAAGGGCCCTATTTCAAGGTTCTTCGACGAGCTCCATATATTTTATATTTAGAATATATTATTTCAACATAAATTTCCTTGAGAACCTATCTTTGTATATAAGTACATAATTTATTATAATCAATCTAAAGAACTTACGTAAAGATGATGTTGCACGCCCGATTGTTGCCACCGTATCTTCGCATTGCATCGTGCCTTCTGTTATACCTGTAAGGTAACACAAGTAACAACAAAACATTATTTTTAAATGCTCTTCTCAAAACCTCAAGGTAATTTTTCAAACATATTAAAAGACAAATGAAGTATTGAAAGTAAAAGCTTACCTGTACTGGACAGTTTATTGAGACTCGCCCGTTCCATCGCTTCCAAAGATCCTAAGTAACGTGTGAGGTTTCTGCAGGACTGCTTGTCGGGTAATTTCTGTAATATAACACCCAAAACACATTATTGGTGCCATTATTTGAATAGTTGCATAAGTGGTCTTTGAGCCACTTTTGTGCTGTATCTGCTGGTGAGCAAGGTGTGTTCCCTCGGTGGCGAAAGCAGCGCCAGCATGCGGCAGATCAGACCAACTCCAGTGGAAGATGGACGCCGCACTACCACAGCAAAGCAACACTTTATAACTGTTGTGCTGTTTCTTACGAGCTTAGTCGGGTAGTCCCTTGTCTGTCAACTCTAGAGCAAGGAAACTTACCAGGCACAGATCTCTCAACATGGTAGCAAGTTCAGAAGCCAGCTGTGCTTCCCTTGGCGGCGACAGTAGCGCCAGCATGCGGCAGATCAGACCAACTTCAGTGGAAGATGGACGCCGCACTACGTAGTGGCATAGCGTAAAGACCACAGCGAAGTAGCGCTTGTGCTATGTTTGTTCCGAGCTCAGTGGGGTAGGGTCAGAGGTTTTAAAAGCAGACAGTTCATCTACAGCTCGTGTGGAGTTTCTGAGTTCCATTGGCAGCGTTGATCACCTACCATCAGGTGACCCTCTTGCTCGTTTGCAATACCTTGTCTGTCAACTATAAAGCAAACTGATCTAAACTTACCAAACACAGGTCTCGGAGCATAGTGGCTAGTTCGGAAGCCAGCTGTGCTTCCCTTGGCGGCGACAGTAGCGCCAGCATGCGGCAGATCAGACCAACTTCAGTGGAAGACGGACACCGCACTTCGTAGTTGCAAAGCGTTAAGACCACAACGAAGTAGCGCTTCATAACTATTGTGCTACGTTTCTTCCGAACTCAGTGGGGTAGGGTAAGGGGTTTTAAAGGCAGACAGTGCATCTGCGACTCGTGTGCAGTTTATGAGGTCCATTGGCAGCGTTGATCACTTACCATCAAGTGACCTTCTTGCTCGTTTGCATTCTCTTGTCTGTCAACTATAAAGCAAACTGAACAAAACTTACCAGACACAGGTCTCGGAGCATAGCAGCCAGTTCGGAAGCCAGCTGTGCCTCCCTTAGCGGCGACAGTAGCGCCAGCATGCGGCGGATCAGACCAACTTCAGTGGTCTCTTTCTTTTCTGTCAACTGTGTTGCGAGAATAGAGCAACTAAACTTACCAGACACAGGTCTCTCAACATCGTAGCCAGTTCGGAAGCAAGTTGTGCCTCCCTTGGCGGCGACAGTAGCGCCAGCATGCGGCAGATCAGACCAACTTCAGTGGAAGATGGACGCCGCACGACGTAATTGCATAGCGTCAAGACTACAGCGAAGTAGCGCTTCATAACTGTTGTGCTACGTTTCTTCCAAGTTCAGTCGTTTAGGGTAAGGGGTTTTAAACACAGACAGTGCATCTGCGACTCGTGTAGAGTTTCTGAGTTCCATTGGCAGCGATGATCACTTACCATCAGGTGACCTTCTTGCTCTTTTGCATTCCCTGGTCTGTCAACTGCAGAGCAAGTACTTACCAGACACAGGTCTCGGAGCATGGTAGCAAGTTCAGAAGCAAGTTGTGCTTCCCTTGGCGGCGACAGTAGCGCCACCATGCGGCAGATCAGACCAACTTCAGTGGTCTCTTGGTTTTCTGTCAACTGTGTTGCGAGAATAGAGCAACTAAACTTACCAGACACAGGTCTTATGCGACTCGTGTGGAGTTTCAGAGGTCCATTGGCAGCGGTGATCACAAACAATCAGGTGAACCCCTTGCTGGTTTGCCTTCCCTTTCCATAGCCTCTTGGTTGTCTGTCAACTGTAGAGCAAACTGAACTAAACTTACTAGACACAGGTCTCGGAGCATGGTAGCCAGTTCGGAAGCTAGCTGTGCTTCCCGTGGCGGCGACAGTAGCGCCAGCATGCGGCAGATCAGACCAACTTCAGTGGAAGATGGCCGCCGCACTACGTAGTTGCATAGCGTAAAGACCACAGCGAAGTAGCGCTTCATAACTGTGTGCTACGTTTCTTCCGAACTCAGTGGGGTAGGGTAAGGGGTTTTAAAGGCAGACAGGGTATCTACATCTCGTGTGGAGTTTATGAGGTTCATTGGCAGCGGTGATCACTTACCATCAGGTGACCCTCTTGCTCGTTTGCATTCTCTTGTCTGTCATCTGTAAAGCAAACTGTACTAAACTTACCAGACACAGGTCTCTCAACATAGTAGCAAGTTCGGAAGCCAGTTGTGCCTCCCTTGGCGGCGACAGTAGCGCCAGCATGCGGCAGATCAGACCAACTTCAGTGGAAGACGGACGCCGCACTACGTAATTGCATAGCGCCATCGCCATTGCGCCTTGGCTGTCTAACAACTGTGGGGAAATAAGATATTGGTAATGTTTGACAAAATCGTCGAACAAACATTCCGGTATTTGACTGACAAGTCAAATCACCTTCTTTTATTAAATGTCAAAAGCGTAAACTTGTAGGAAAAACTGTATGGAATAGAGAATTGAGAAGTCACATTTCTGTACAGTCAAATAAATACTCTTTTAGTTTCAATTAGGTGTAATAATGTGTTAAAAGCTCAAAAGTAACTGTGGGATACAAAATTGTGCTTATTTTTGATTTCATCTTTAATGTTGGAATATCACAATTTATTTCGTATGCAGTCAAATACCCAATTGGAAAAGAAAAATACATCACTGAAGCTTATTAAAAGTTGCGCAAATAAGATCCTATGGGTGTCTAGTGTATGAAGGGGAAAAAAACACTTGTTATCTAGGCACAAGTCTAATCTAAGAAGTGTAAGGTAAATTCTTAAAGAATTGAATAAACAGCTAAACTCACCTCATGGTTAACCCGCGTGAGAGACACGATGAACCTCACAACTGCTTCCTGGTCTATCTCCGCAAGGGGTGAACTCGAAGGGGCATTCGCCAGTGTGCGTAGGGTTGGAAGTGTTGCTTTCTACAATAGATAACACGAGTGGGTCATTAGAAGTAAACATCTTTTGTCAACAAAACATAAATGTTTAATAGAGAAAAATGATTTATATGATTCGATTGAAAATTTTGGACTGCCACTGAGGTTTAGCAGTTATACCTCTGTGCACAAAAACCTTGGAGGCACTACCTCCAAGGTTTTTGTTCGAATCCCGCAGGTATCACTTTCAATTATTGTTGGTTTTCCCAATTTGGTTCTCGCTATCGAATAAACACCTGATTGTCTGATAAGAATGATGATTCCCATTGGTCTCATTGGGTAATGTCTCTTGGGTAATAACCAGGCTGGTCAATTCAGGATCATAGTCGCAGCGTACCCGGGCTCCGAGGCAATGGCCGAGGATGGAACTGAATGATGATGATGAATTTAAAGATTCAAGAAACCGTACTGACCTGTATTTGCTCTTGTGCTCCATCTACAGTGCTAGGAAACGTTTGGAAGAACACGCCAATTGTCTGTCTCAACATGTCTTCTTCAACTGAAAATAAAACATTGCGATATTATTTTAGAACTAGCGGGCGCCCGCGACTTCGTCCGCGTTGATTACGGTTTCTTTATCACTTATTTTTCCCGTTAGGGGTGGATTTTCCAAATAATCTTTAAAAGGGGATGCCTACGTCATGTTATCTTTATGAATGCAAAGTCTCAGCCCGATCGGTTAAAAAATGACAAAGTTTCATGCTAACATTCATCCCCTATTTGACCCCCTTGGGGGTTGGAATTAATAAATGTGATTGCTTAGGCGATGCCTACGTCATCGCAGCTTTATGTATGCAAAATATCAGCCCGATAGGTTGAAAATTGACAAAGTTTCATACTACCGTTCATCCCCTATTTTACCCCCTTGGGGGTTGAATTAGTCAAAATCGTTTCTTAGCGGATGCCTACGTCATAACATCTACCTGCATACCAAATTTCAGCCCGATCCGTCCAGTGGTGTGGGCTGTGCGTTGATAGATCACTATGTCAGTCAGTCAGTCACCTTTGAGTTTTATAGATATAGAAGAAGAAGATAGAAGATGTACGTACTAATGACGTAATGGGTTCGAATTCCAAGCCTACTTGGGTTGGTATGGGCCAACATTCCGGAGTGTCTTTGGAAAATTTAGGTTATGTATGAGTGAGAGGTGGCAAGTTAATGTCCATTCTTAGTAGTTTCTTAGTTCTTAGCAAAAAACAAGTTTATAATAAATCTAGCGGCTGCTCGCGACTTCATCCCCGTAAATTTCGGTTTCCGCACACATAGAATAATATTATAGTCTAAAGCCTACCTCGACAAATGGATTATCCAAACCAAAACGATTTTTGGGTTCCAACCAGTAGTTCCTACAATAAGCGCGGCCAAACAAACCTCTTCAGTTTTATTATCTGAGAACGGTATAAGGAAAGTACCTGTAGCAGGGTTGAACCAGAGCAATAGTAATCGGCTCAGTATAGCCGGAGATTCCAGATGACCCAGATGCAGCAGACGACATAGTCCTTCCACTATTATCAAGCGGTATGTGGCACACTGTAAATAATATAATTATACTTAAGCCTACTTCACTATTAAAATTAAATGCAAAACTAAGGTTAAATATTTTATATACATTAATATACTACTTACAGTACTATCCATAATTTTCAATAGAAGCTCGATAACTGTGCTGTGGGTTGGCGAGAGAGATATCACAGATTCGGATATACTACCTGTAAACAGGAAACGGTTTATTATTAAGTAAACCAACACAAATTCGCCTGCTCCATCTATCCCTACCCGCTTTCTCTACTAGTGAAAAAAAAACCAAATATACCTACTGGTAAAAATACTTTGAAAAAATATTTCCTTCTATTCCTACCAGCGTGGATTGGTAGGAATAGAAGGAAATATTTTTTCAAAGATTTAAGCATACAAAGGGACAGAGAAAGCGACTTTGTTTTTAACCGATTTCAAAAAAGGAGGAGGTTCTCACTTCGTCTGTATGTATAATATTTCTTTTTTATGTATGTTCACCGATATTTTCGTCAATTATAGACGGATTTCCATTTTTTTTTAAAACTATGTAGTGATTAGTAGGTAGTATTACTGTATTACCGTTTTCATCAATAGCGTCTAAGCTATGGAAAGCGTTCCTCTTGCTCGCCCGCTTGCTGGCTTTTGTGTCGTCGAGCTGCTCCGCGGCGTCCTCGAACACGCGCGCGCCGTGCACGCACAGCAGGTCCACGATGCACTTCAGCACCGTCGTCACGATTGGCTCGTTCGATGTGTCTATGAGCTGGGAATAGAATAATAAAATAATAAATAAAAAAATATCTCCGGACATTATTCACACAGAGCCATCTAACCCCAAACTAAGCATTAGCTTGTGCTATGGGTGCCAGACAACGGATAAACATTACTTAAATACTTTTTTTTTGTAAATACATACATATTATACATAGAAACACCCAGACCGATACAAACAGACATGTTCATGCACACAAATGTTTGTACCGTGCGGGGATCGAACCTGCGACTGAAATAGCGGACTTCTCGACCATTACACCTAACAGCTCGTCAAAGAATAAAACTAGTCTTAAAATATCACGGAATTCACACCTGCAAAGGAGCAGAAACGTCGGGTTGTCCTGAAAACATGAAGGTTTTTTAAATATACCGCGATTCTATCCGAGTAAAAGTATTTATTAGATTTATTTATTTCATGAGTAACATCCGCTGGAAATACGTTCAAATATTGTATTCAGGCCCATTCGGTCGTTTAAATGCACAAATAATGTTCCATCAATATGCCTTTGACAATACATTTATCCAATAGGTTATTATTCCGAAGTTAATTTGTGTTGAAATGTATTGAAGTATGTCTATACATTCCCTAGCATCCATAATACAAGGTTAGAGCTAAGTTTGGGGCTTGGCAATTGGTGTGTTAGTTCAGGAAATTTCTTTATTTATTGTTATTTATTTATACTTACGTTAGCGAAGAAGAAGGCCTTGTTCTCCTTAGCGAATTCTTTGTCTAACATTCCAAATAATGCAACTGTTTCTAAGGCATTCTCGAGAACCTCCGGATTTTGAAATATTTCTACCTGTAAAATTATAAAACATTTTATAATATACATGTGTAATTGATAAGTGTTTAACGGATTACCATTTTAAAAAAACAATCTTGAAGCCCTGAATAAAAGCTAAATATTTTAAATTATCAACTCCATAAGAAATGATCAGAAGCAAGCCAGTATCAATTCTTTATTCTGATCTTTCTTCTCTTACCTCTAACTCGTTAAAAATCATCTGAAGCATGGGCGTAACGCTTTTCAGTTGGGGCGTGTCTAGTGCTGCGTTCAAAATAACGAGACATTTGTTCAAAGTCACCGCATCAGATATTTTCTCTCTTATAGTCTGAAATTAAAAATCGTAACATTACATCTCGAAATAGGTTTCGGACAACTGTAAGTCAAACAAAACACGTCCTTAGGTATGGTGCCTTAAGCGCTATTATTGACCTTCAAGTGTTATACTATGAAGTGCAGCTAATCGTACGATTGATTAAATATGTTAAGAACATTAAAAAATAAAAACATTATTCACACTTACCGGAATAGGAGCAGGCGCCGGCGTAGTCTGTATATTTAAGCCTTCCAACTTCTTTTGAATATCTTCCACCTGAAACAATTTTAATCCCCTAGAATCATGCAATGTTTTTTATAAAAGCTACAGCTTTTATAAAAAACATTATTAAATAATTTACTAACTTATATATTTATTTAATAAAACTATTATTAGTTATTCTAGTAAAAATTACTAACCTTAGCCTTGCATTCAGCTGCAAGGGCATAGTTCTGATCTTTGACGGCTTCCTCCTGTGCCTCTATGGCCACGTTCAGTGAAACCCTTAATCTGGCACGCTAAAACATAAAATAAGTGTTTAAAAGATTTATGTACCAACATACTGAATAAATAAATAAATAAATATCTCTGGACATTATTCACACAGCGCCATCTAGCCCCAAACTAAGCATTAGCTTGTGCTATGGGTGCCAGACAATGGATGAATGGGACAAATCATTTGTAAAGATTTTGTCTGAAGTACATTTGTAAAAGTTAATTGAGTGTGATAAGCTAAGGCAGCGCTCCGCATCTCCGCGTTTTAGAAACGGTCACGAATGTCGAATTGTTACGAAGTTTTTTTCAGAAGGTGTCGTACGAAGCGACCGTGAGGATGAGCAGTAGCGTTCCCCTGCCTAACAAGTTTAGTGACTAAATTAGGTGCAACTCCCCCACATGTAGTGTCTACGTCCAGCAATAGACTGCTATGATAATGATAATGAAAAAATTATTCGGCTTTTTTATCTTTGGCAGCCTTTAATTAAGGCAGCACTATTGATTGTTACTTAGACCTAAGATAGGCCACGTAAGGTGTATGCTTTGTTGGCTGTCCTAAATAAATAAATAAATAAATGACAATGGTGATATTCTCGGCTTTGTACCTGTATCTTAACTTCAGCGCTGTCCACTTGCGGCGGCGGCGTCACCACCTCTGGTTCAGGCGGGTCGCGTAACGCTGATATCACGCCGCTCACAACTTCCGTGCGTAGTGTCACGTCAGGAACTACCATCTCGAGTGCTGCTACGAACGCGCGGATCACATCTGGACTGAGGTAGCCGTACTCACCTAGAATAAAGGAAAAGCAGTTTGTGTAGCAATGTGATTCACATTAGTACATTTTTGTAAAGATCGGAAGGAATGTTGTTTTAAATAAGAAAGGGATTGGTCCGAATATCAAGCCTTTGGGCACACCTATTAAAAGGGTGCCAACAAAGTTGACTTCATTTCAGTCCTATTAAACCCATAATTAACCAGTAAGGTAGACTTGAGCTGAGACACAATAATTCCATAACATTATTGTAAAGGTTTTACAATAAAACAGTCAAAAGCTTTACAGAAATCACAAAAAATGGTCATCACCTTTGGGTGAGCAAGATATTAACTAGATCAAAATCAAAATCAAAATATACTTTATTCAAATAGGCCTCAGAAAAGCACTTATGAATCGTCAATAATAAAACAATACATTGAATCTACCACCGAATCCGGAATGCAGTCATCTACCGAGAAGCGGCAAGAAACTCGATAGTTGGTCTTTTCAATCGCCAAGTTTTGTTACATTATTTGTCCAATAAGTTTACATACTTGTAGTTACTTGATCTGTCTACAACTATTACCAGTCAACGTGTCAGTGATAAGGGTCTGCAATGAAGTCCTGCTAGCGGGGTCAGTGGCGTCGTACACGCGCAGCATACTAGCAAGCTCGTGTAACACATACTGCCGCGTGCTGAATCCCACGGGATCATCGCTTTCCGACGGACAGGGCGATTCCACAATACTGGAAAAAGGTAAGTTTGGAATTAATTTATGACTTAAATGTTACAGAGAAAAGAAACATATATAATATAAAATTGTGTGAATGATTTAATGGTCACAACACAAATCGATCAAGTTACTAAGTCAACTACTATCAAGACACAACAAGTCCCTACATATGGGGTACCAGTCCAAACCACGAGGAGTGTTTAATTTGTGAATTATTGTCTACACTTGTTACATCAATGACTACTCGACCATGTAAACACTCTAATCTATCTGTGTAGCTCAGTATAATTTATCTCATTCATCATGCATCCTTGAAGTACTTTTTATTGCAACACAACCTTCACTAATGTTCATAAAACTAACTCACGCTCTAATATATCCAGTAAGCACCACCAGATCAGGCAGAACTTGTTCCAACGTCTCATCGTCATCTATGCTCTGTAGATGTTCCGCTAGATGGCGCCAGTACCAAGCGGTTTCCTTGTTCAGTTTCTCAGCAGGGATCAGACGAAGCGTCTTGTCTGTAGGCAGCCATTCTAGCAATTCAGACATGGGGAGACGCCTGAAAAGGAAGGAATGTAAAATTGTAATAGATAAAAAAATATTTATCGTGAGCACTTTCTTCACTAATATGTTTCGTAACTGCGAACAATAAGAGTTTAGAGAAAATTAAATAACCACAAAAAAGTAAACAGGCTTTATACTAGGCAGACATGATAAATCTTGGATTGCCTCATCATACTCATCACTTAACATCAGGTCGGACAGCAGTCAAATGCAAGTCAATCTAAATAGAAAAAATTGGCCAAGTGCGAGTCTGACTCACGCACTGAGGGTTCCGTACAAATTCTATTTTTGACGTATTAAAAAAACTACTGAATAGATTTCGTTCGAACCAATTTTCGTTGGTAGTTTTTATGGTAATGTACATTATATATTTATTTCAGATTTATCATCCTCTTACTTTAGAAGTTAGAGGGGGGGGGGACACACTTTTTTCCACTTTGGAAGAGTCTGTCACGCAAAGTATTCACTTAAGAAAAAAATGAGCTTAGAAACCTCAATATAATTTTTAAAGACCTATCCATAGATACCCCACACGTATATGTTCAATGAAAAAAAATATTTCCAGTTTCAGTTCTAACTATGGGGACCCCCCATTTTTTTATTATTTTTTCTATTTTCGTGTGCAAACCTTGTTGCGGTTCACAGAACACATCTACTCACCAAGTTTCAATAGTATAGTACTTATAGTTTCGGAAAAAAGTGGCTGTGACAGACTGGCGGACAGACAGACAGACAGACAGACATGACGAATCTATAAGGGTTCCGTTTTTTTGCCATTTTGGCTACGGAACCCTAAAAACGATTTCTATAATGATCAGTAAAAATATAAAGTGTGTTTTTTTTACATTTACCAAATTTTGCAATCAAATGTTAAGAATGGAATATTAAGACAATAATTAAGTGACTTATTTTTTTCTTTGTCAATTTACTTATTAGACACAAAGATTCAGTAGCTTCATTTCTATCAAGAGAGACTTGGAACACCTATAACACAGACTTAAATGTATTAAAAAACATACTCACTTAAACAATGACTCCAACAGTTTCCCAGCTACATACTGAGAGTCTTGAGCATCGTTTGCGTTGTCGAGTCGTATCGCTTTTAGTAAGTCGACAATATTCCCTTGGAAGGTACTCAGCCATCCAGGGATAAGGATCTCTTCCACCACTCGCCGCACGCGTTGGCTGCGTTCTGTCAAACCAACCTGTATCACAATGTAAAATTAGGTTTTTTATATTGACAAAAGAAGAGATATTTGCATGTTTCAGGAAAATATTAAATTTTGAATATAACAAGATACTATAAGGGTGTTACCACACCAATCGATCGATTGTCGATCGACGCCATCGATCGATGGTAGAATGGAATTGTCGACGTCAATCGATAGTTTCTACCAGACCAATGAAATCGATCGACCGCCGATCGACGGCATCGATCGATCTTAGAATGGAATAGTCGATATCAATCGAGGCTGTTTTGTCAATCTATCAACGTCGACCGGTGCCATCGATCAGCAATCGATCGATGGTGTGGTAACACCCTAATAAATATGATAAGAAAACAGGGCGACAGTAGTACGTGCAAACTCATCACCTTACGATCACTGGGCAATCTTGAGTACTCATATTTTGAATAACCATGAAAATTGTATGATGTTATTTGTTGATGCGAGTATATTTATTACTCTAACGTCTTATTCCTTTTATATGAACTCACCTTCAACGTAAGCACTCTCTGCCTGACCCGCAGCTGAGTGACGTTTACCCCGGCGATGTAGAGGAACGCAGCGCGCCTCACCGCCTCGTCTACGTCGCACAGCCGCTCGAGTACGTACGGCACGTTGCGCTTATATAAATATACTCTTACGTCACTCATAATCATCATCCTAGCGTTTGGCCCGGTCGCATCCTCGGCCGTTGCCTCGGAGTCCAGGGTCCGCTAAACTCTTACGTCACTATTCCTACTAAATAAACTCACCTACATTTACCACTCTACTAAACCAACTCACCTTCAAAGTAAGCACTCTCTGCCTGACCCGCAGCTGAGTTACATTCACCCCGGCGATGTAAAGGAACGCAGCGCGCCTCACCGCCTCGTCTACGTCGCACAGCCGTTCGAGAACGTACGGCACGTTGCGCGTGCATTTAGCTATAGACATCACTACTGCCCTGTAATATATGGAAATATCCGTAATATGAAAATTATAGCGGCACCTGTCTGACAGGAGCATTTAGGATGTTAAAGCAATATAAAACTTCACTAAGAGTAGTAGTTATAATAGGGAAGTGCTGCTATAAGAGCTAATTATAATTTCAAGAGAAGGAGAGGTGAGTGGATCTTCCACTCGAATGAGCCGCTCGTCTGGGGAAGTACCTTGGCCTTACAGAACATTCGTGCTCAAGATTAAGGTTGTCAGAGCTCAGTTGAAAGGGTATAGGGTTCTCAAAGGCAGGCAACACATCTCCGACCCTTGTACGGTTGTTGATGTCCATGGGCAGCGGTGATCACTTACCATAAGATGACAATCTCATATCATAATCTTGCCTCCCCATGACATATGAAAATACATACCTTCTAACAGAAGAGCTTGGGTCGCAGCTCATGTGGAAACGGTAAGCCCGGGTGACCTCATCATCAGGCTCCATAGGGTTTTGTAGTCGCTGGAGCGCCAGAGCCGCACGACAACGAACCGCACCTCTAGTGTCTTGTAGACGTTGCATCTGAATATTAAGTAGGAAAGTACCATAATTTATTTATTTATTTAATGTTTACTGAACTAGATCAAATATTGTAAAGAAGGCGGACTTAATGCCTCATAGCATTTTCTACCATTCAACCACATCACATCTGAACTTCAATATTATACAAATCTATGATGGTAAATAATTTATTTCCATTTTTTTTTATTGATTCTTATTAAGTTTTCTAGAACTCAACTTGCCCTACCATATTCCATACAATACAATTGATAAAGAATTACAAATGATTGAATTGGGAATTTAATTAACTCTTTAATACAACAGTTACATTAATTTAGATAAAGAGACTTAGGTAGGTACATGTATAAGTTTGAATTTTAATAAATATCAAAACTACTCACTTGTGAAGCCAACAATTTGTCGCAAAGGTCATCATCGAGCGATGCATCTTCTCCGAGCGCAGCGAGCACAGCCGCCAGCAGCTGGCTAGCGCGGTACCGTACAGATTGACCAGACACACACTGACACTAGACATCAAGAAATAGATTGTTATTGATAGTAACTTAATTCAAATAATTTTATAAACCCAAACATTTCAAAGGAATTTAAGCTTTGTTTAGGAGTTTCCAAATATTTATATTCAAATAGTATTAGTATCTACAATATGCAGTAAATCACACTTAAGTACTAAGCATCAAAATTGTTAATGTGCTATTGTCTAAGATGACTAGGTAGAAGGAAAACACAAAGACACTGATTAAACAACTTGAAAATTATGCCAGTAGTTCAAAAATGTTAAAGAGTGTAAAAATATTAGGTATGTCATATAACTTATGCCACAAATACTGTGTTTGCTTGGCCTTAACAGGGTTAAGGTTATATAGATCTGTGATAGGTACACTTTTAAGACCTTAGGTAACCACATAATAAAATTAAAGTAATGATTATGATAACTTACATCAAATATTATGTCACATATAAACATCAAGAACTCCTCTTCGTCATCAAGGGAGGTGCTGAATGTTGCCACAAACTGTATGACCCGGTCCACATTCGCACTTGTGTCTCCAAATGTAAACAAGTAATGAAGGGCATTCTTGAAACTTTCACGGAAGAAGCTTTCTTCTGTCTGTAAATATAATATAAATCAATTAAATTTTCAAAAAAAAATTGAATCTTTTTGTTTGAGTTTGATTTAAACTTTTGATGTAGGTACTCACCATACAAACAATAACATTAGTTTCTTACTCTAGAATTAATTCGAAAAGCAGAATAAAATCCAAATTTTATATATTTCACCATAAAAAGATATTGCTGTCGAAAATTCATGGAACAAATATCGATACCTTAAATCTCAAATGGCGTAACCACCAAAACACAACTTTTCAGGAGAGCAAAAAATCAAAAAAAAAAATATTTGTTTAAATCATAACTTTATATATTTTAATACTATAAAAATGTTTTATACATCAAATTTCTTAGAATTTTGAGATGATGGCTTCAGTTAGAACTATTTGCACCTAAATCTTATATTTTAAAAAATAGAAGTCGGTTACGACTTCTGAAAATATGACAAAAAGGCGTTTACACCCTATAAAAAACACGATTTTTTTGAGATTAAGGTCGTATCTCCCATTAAATTCATAAAAAAATACAAAATAAGGGGTATTTTCTACTTCTTTTATTGAATTAGGTACATTAAACGGGTAAGAGGATTTTAGGAAACAAAATAAAATCTAAAAAAAGCCAAAGCCGAGATAATAAGAAGGCCTAATTCGATTAAGCAGTGTAGTTGTAGAAAAACGACCCTTATTCTTAGCAACTCTACTTATATTAATATAATATTTACGTAATAATCAACTTTAAAATTCAATTAAAGTCCTAATGGAGTTAGAAAAGATTACAAAAATTGTATTTATTTAAGAATCAATAAATCAAGTAGCTACGCCACGACCATTGCGATGGGCTCTTACCTCCCATCGCAATGGCCGACATACTTTTAATCAGCAAGAAAGACACCACAACCTTATAATGTCATCGTATCAGCTCACTCTGATTTCCTAAATTATTCTTAAAATTGTGCACAGACGGCATTATCCCAAAAACATATCATGAAGAATATCACCCGCGATTACCAACAGCAGAAGATGTGCCAGATGTATTACCAGGCACTGATATAGAGGACAGACTTACAGACACAGAAAAATACTGTTTTTTTATGTTTGATTGTTTTTGATAGTTTCAATTTAATTTTTTTGACTGATTATTTTAAATTAAGGCTTTCTAAAATCTCATACTTTTTGAACGTAGCTACTTGATTCATTGATTCCTAAATTAATACAATTTTTGTAATCTTTTCTAACTCCATTAGGACTTTAATTGAATTTTAAAGTTGATTATCACGTAAATATTATATTAATATAAGTAGAAATCATTGTTGCTAAGAATAAGGGTTGTTTTCCTACCACTACACTGCTTAATCGAATAAGGCCTTCTTATTCTCTCGGCCTTGGCTTTTTTTGATTTTATTTTGTTTCCTAAAATCCTCTTACTCGTTTAATGTACCAAATTCAATAAAAGATGAAGAAAATACCCCTTATTTTGTATATTTTTTATGAATTTATGGGAGATACGACCTTAATCTCAAAAAATCGTGTTTTTTATAGGGTGTAAACGCCTTTCAATAATAAAAATTGTGAGTGGTGTAAACGCCGAAACCGAAAAATGATGTCCCTTACCCCCGTGTGTTTTTACTTTTTTTTTCACTTTACAATAATTTCTAAGGGCGTAACCACCAAATAAAGTTGGCTATGTGTGATACGCCATATTAATGTATTAAAATATCTCGTTACGCCCTGACGTTGTTCATGCATTAAATTTATAGCTGCTTACGACCTCTTTACCTTATAAAAAGTGTTCAAATCTATAAAAAACATCGGGTCGTAATGACCATTTTTTTGCGAATTTCAGGATTTTAAATATACAGATCGATAGAGAAAAAAAAACTGAATAAAACTGCATTCAAAAGTCATTTTGACCAATTTGGCGCTTACGCCATTTGAGATTTAAGGTATCGATATGTAACATTTGTACAAACAAAACAATAACAATATGTATTATAGAATAATCTTGATAGAATCATTAAAAAAATTACCTTTTTATACAGCTTCACCATTTCTTTCACGTACTTTTTATGCTGCACTACATTATATTGAACATTTTGAAATATTTTGAACATTGTTGGGTTATTCCGTGGATTTGGTTTCACCGGGGCTGACTGCGGTATATCTGCATCCTTTGGGGGCATATTGGTGTCTTTTCTTCAAAATATTTCTCTCAGGGATAACTCAAATTTTAATTCACTTTGTTATCACTACTTTTGCGTTAATATTCTAATTTTAGAAAATTAAATGAGCGAGCGCAAACACAGCAAAACCGTTGTTTTCAAACTGTTTGACAATTGACAGTGACATGACAGTGACAGACGGTTATCAACAACAACGGTCCGAAATGTGTTTTAATAATATGCGTTCACAGTTATTTTACCTCTGACAGTCTCCTTTTCTTTCAGTTAATTTCGGGTCATTATACTATCATGATTCGAGTTTGTTTTGTCCCTAACAAGATGTTTTTTTAACTTTTCTTCAACATTAATACTCTGAAGCTCGGCAAACCGAACAAAATTATATAATTTAAAGTTGAGTTGTTACAGGAAAAATATTTGTGAACGGATAATGATAGTCGCTGTATGTTTTTTAACTCTTATAACCGTTTGTAAGCTGATCGAAAATGCAGGATTGTCTGATTTACTGGATGTGCGGTCGGGATTTTCATAAAGATCTCCAGTCACTCAAAAGTTTAAATAGTAATGCTGTATAATCGTAAAATCCTACTGGCAAATAATCAAGTAAAAAGAAAAATTAAAAAAAAAATGCATGGCGCGCTTTTTCAAACTTAATGGACATCGCCGGGATACTTTACTATACTATACTATTTGTCGCCGGGTGTGGTAATCAAGATTTTTGTCGTCGGTGCTCGGTGGTGGATATTTCTTATTCACTGCAGGAGGGCTCCTTACTCCTTCCTCTGCAACAGCCGCCCCGGCCGAAAGAGGTGAGTCTTGCTCGCTTTAACCTATACAAATCCTAACCTGGTCTATAAACATTTTACATAATAATAAAAAAAAATGAGATCCACCAAAAACTCGTTCGTGTTACAACAATTAAAACAATTAATTCGTGTAAAAAGTTTATTGTGCTGAATATTTTGGTAATACATTATATTTATTTTAAATTAAGCTTAAATAATAATAATTATGTACAAATCACATGATAATAAAAATTAATAGTTGTTATGAAAGTAGGTAATGCAAATAAAAATATTTAGAAAATGTTGTTATCTGGATTCTACGTTTTTGCCGTATTTTTTAACGTAACTGAAGTATTGGTATGATAATCTCATGGGTTGGTTCCCACTTAGGTATGTATTTTAAGTCTGGAAATAAATAGCGAAATAATTCACGCCAATGCCAGTGAAACATCATCATTGAAAAGAAAAAAATCACCTATCTAAACAATGCAATAACGTGCCTGAAACTTTATTTAAAAGGTAAATCTAAGCGTATTTTTAAAGGATTTTATTACAAGCATTCATTAATTTAATTTGTTATAAGGTAAGTATAGATCCACAGCATTTCGTATCTATATAACCCGATAAGTTTACCAAAAATGAATAGAACAATGACAACAGTTGTTACCTTAAAAAATAATGAAATCAAGATATTACTGAATTTGCTGATAATGAATTCACTCTTTTAATGACTCAAAAATATAGGATTAGAAAACCTATGAAATGAGCATGTCATTAAATAAATAATTTTGTTGTTACATTCAAAATATTCTGTAAAGTGAAAAGGGAACTGAACATTAAACTCTACAGAAATACGGGCTCAAAAGGGCAAGCATCCAGAGCATAAAAACACATTTAAAAAAAAATAAAAAAAATCTTCTTGAAACTTTTGATTATAAATCTTAATACGAGTATTAGGTACGTATTACTCTTATAGAAGTTAATAACATCATAGGTTTAAATCTTTGGATATGCCCTGACAGCAGAAAAATGGCATTAATTTGTTTGACATAGCGATAAGAAGTGACTGTCGCTTCAAATTGAATTGCCGATTTCAGAGCGTCACATGGTCACATGGGATTTGTGGTCGTTCTTCCAAACTTTCATCATTGTCTATTCAATTCTTAATTCTGTTCACTCCAAATCATCAATGAGGGAGTCAAGTTCCTTCTGTAGAGTCATCGACTCTTCTCTCTGCTTGAGCACGTCGTCCTTGAGTCGATCCACGTTGGCCATAAGAAGGGCGTTACCTTTCTTTAAAGCGTGGACTCTGGTCTCGTGCCGTTTCACACGCTTCGTGAGGTTGTCCTTCTTGTTTGGAAGAGGTGCATCCTGGAAAAGATTACGAGTGATTAGAATACTGTTCGACATTATAATTATATGAGTTTTGAGCCAGGATTTGTAGAAGATTAAAATTATTTTCGGATATGGTTTAAGGCAGAACAGTTTGGCAAGATTTCTGTTTAAGCCATTGAAAACATACGAAATGCAGACACGTGCCATGATACAAAAGAAACAGACAGAGTCAGGCGCGGATCCACCGTTGTGGGCACTGTGGGCATGCCCACAACCCTAATTTGCTTATTGTAATTATGATCTATTGATAAGATCGATAGGCTGATGATAAAACCGACCAGTTGGCGCTACTAGCGCGCCTGCCCAAGTCCAGTAAAGAAAAAAAAAATACTGGCGCGCCGACATGATTATTTTTTTTGTAACTGACTCTGACTGCACATGTCTTAAAACTCCTTAACCAAGTCATCAAACGTCGCTTCGTGTAGAAACACAACTGGGACCATGAAAAAAATCGTAGCCTTTGCCAACGCCTCTGCAAAACGGCATAAAATACCGACTCTGGATGACCAAATGGAAAAGGAAATCTCAAAATAATTTGGTCATACCAGAGACGATAGCTTATCTTATTGAGGCGTGCGACCAAGATTTGTACCCAAACATTAAAAAATATCTACAAATTTTGGCTACTACTCCAGTCAAAATAGACATTCCAGTTTGCATTAATTTCCAACAAGCTGGATTTTTGTGCAGGCCTTGAATACGTCAATACAAATGACATGTCAAAAGTCCCCGTCGATCCCGCTTGTGCGTTGTTTTTTATTCGTGGTCAAAGGGCCCAAATTTGCGTTTTTTGCTTATATCTCTGAAACTAAGAGAGCTATCGAAAAATGGTTCATGGGAAAAGTTTTTTGCGATTTCTTGGTTTGAGTACTAGAAATGTCAGAAATCGCAAAAAACTTTTCCCATACATTTTGTACTGAAAATACCAAATTTTTTTTTCGCGCCAATCGATCCTATTTTATGTAAGGTCTCTATGGGGACCATTGAGGTTTGACTACCAGAAAGGTTAGAAATAGGATCCGAAGATTTCAGTACAGATAAAAAACAACGCACAAGCGGGATCGATGGGGACTTTTGACATATCATTTGTGATGACGTATTCAAGGCCTGCACAAAAGTCCCGCTTGTTGGGAATGGGGAGATGTGCACCTGGATGTCGACAAAATAATTAATTTTTTTGCTAAAAAGAAGCGTAAGCCTGAATTTGTAATTTAAGCATTAATAATATAATATTTTTCCGCCGTTAGAACAGGTACTACATTTTTTACTGATTGTAAGTAGAATAAGGTATAAACATAAATCTTCACTCGTGTGAAGCAGTTTTGCAAATTTTTGGTCGTTATTTAATGTAAAATGGTGTGTAATTTAGTTTGTAATCAATGTTATCATTTGATGATGTGAAAAATATCAAATTAAAAAATTGTTCAAAACATAGGTAAGTCCATGATTGTTCTCGAGTGAGTTCGTACTCCAATCCAACTCTCACTTTGCTAATAATTTTTGGTGGCTGTGCCCACAACCTTTTTTGAGGGCTAGATCCGCGCCTGGACAGAGTTAAGGATGTAGTGGGATGATCGAATTTTGTCCCAATCCCCTCACTAAGTCTTGCTAAGGCCGCATCATCAGCGGTATCAACCTTGCAGCCAGGACCGTGGTGCCTTCCGTCGCTGTCCACTTTCAATCACAAAAATCTTGGAATCACGGTAAAGTTAGTCATTCAGATTAATCTTACCTCTGGTTCACTTTCACTTTCGGTTTCACTTTCTGTGTCTTGTTCCGTCTCAGTTTCAGATTCTTCTTCTTCAGTTTCACTCTTCTTGGATTCTTCGGACTCTTCTTCCTCCTCCTCGTCGTCATCGTCATCTGAGCCGACCTCTTTCATCATCGCCGCCATCTTGTCGACTTCGCGTTTTAATTCTTTGTACTTCCGTTTTTCTTCCCTAGAATGTATGAGGATAGTTACAATGGTACAAGTAAAAACAATACCACCAAAACAATGGCTTAAGGGCTGATATCATCTTTTAAAGGCGCAGACCATAATGTTTTTAAATTATGTTCGTGAAATAATTAGTGTACCTACATGTGTAATGAGTAAAAAAAGTGTGATGTGCAATGCAAACGAAAAATGAATGTTAATATAAGATCAGTAGGTACTTATCCATGGATGAGCAGAGTCAAAATGAAGAAACAATATTGAGAAGGTAAATTGGTGATAATGAAAAGGAAAATAAAGAAAAACTAGGTATGGAGGCTAACTACTTTGTATTTGCCTAAAAAGTTAAGGTATTAAATATAAAGAAGTTAAGGTTTAAGTAAGAGAAAGAGGTTCCATGCAAAGTATTTCATGAGAATAGCAGTAGAGCCCAATATAAACACTGACTTGAGTGCCGCTTGCTGGTTCTTCAAGGACATCTTGTAGGCCATTCGTTCCCTCTTCATGTTGTCTTGTTTTTCCTTCAGGTGCCTGATTTTGTTCCTCATATTCCGAACCTCCTTTTCCATGCGTTTCTGTTTCTTTTCTTCGCTCTCTTCCTAAAATGTAATATGTGGTAACGTAATAAGTAAATGTAGGTAAGTAATTCGATTATTTAGACAGATAATTTGTAGGAAAACAGTTTAGTCAGATTTTTAAGACCATAGAATTTTTTTGTTAAATATTTTAGTGGAAGGAAATGCTCCCCGTTGTATTTTCCAAATATTTTTCTATATGTAAAAATATACTATTTATTTCAGAAACACACATTACCTACCTACATACAATGTTTTGCTTACTTTTGTCAACATACTTACAATACTACAATTATTTATGAATAGTAAAAGTGCACCATATATTATTTTGATAATTAATACTAACTACATACCTCCTCTTCCTCTGACAAATCTTCTTCTTCAAAACTATCATTTTTAGTGATAGACATTTGTTTTATGGCATGGCTTGATCTTCTTGATCCAACATTCGTTGGCATGATACCCTGAAAATTTTACAATGAAAAACATTTTAGAATAGGTCTCGATAACAAATAAAGCAAGTTCATTAGCAAACAACCACATGATCTATTAAAATTTTGTTCCCAGATGTAAAGATATCACACACACACATCACATACATTTACGCACTTGTGTTACAGATATCAAAATCTTCAAAAGTATTACAAATATACTAAAATAAATACATATAACACACAGACCAGGCAAACAGGCATGTTCATGCATTAAAATATTTGTCCTGTGCGGGGATCGAACCCGCGACCTTTTGGTGTAATATTCAACAAAGCGGGTCGCTAGAATAATAATAGCCTATAGTAAATGAAAAAAAAAACAAAATGTACAGTAAAGATATATAAAAGCATAGAATGTCATTAATCAAAACAAAGCAAAAGCCATACCTCGTCATCGTTGTATGTATAGTTAGTATAAGCAGATATGTTAGTTTTAGCTGCACTCTTCCTCAACTGTTGTGCTTCTTCTGAATTAGTTTCAATTCCAAGCAACCTACATTCTTTTTCGAAATCTAGTTGCCTCTTTTGGTAGAAAGACAAAGGTTCTTCCGATGTAATTAAATCTTCTACTTTATTCTGGAAAGCGTTAGTAAAAGCATTGCTGTTATAATTTGAAGCGCATAATTGATTTAACTTGGATATTTTTTGCGGTATGAAGCATTTATTGTCCTTAATGATTAAACTTACCGATAATGCTTGTTCCAATTTCTTCTCAAGCTCAGCGTTTCTTCTCTTAACTTCCTCCAATTCAGTCAATGCCGTGTCTCTCTCTTCCGCTGCGTCTAAGTACTGCTTCTCTAAATTATCAGCATTCTCTTTGGTCTTTTCAACTTCCATCTTGAGACTGTTGACCAGTCTTTCGTCGTAGGCATCTGTGACTGATATCACGGTTTTGTGCTGTTCTTGTTTAATGATAGCCCTTTCTCTAGCCAATTCAGCTTCAAGATTTTGTATTCTAGTTTGTAATCGCTTGTTTTCTCTTTCTTGTGCTTCTTTGTTTCTTTAAATTAAGAATAAGCGAATTAACCACTATTTAATTACGAGTTCCTACATACATAGTTGGATTTTGTCTCTATTCATAATTTTATTCAGTTCATAAAAAAACAATTACCTGAGTTCTATAGCTAATAATTGTTTCGTAGACTGCAAGTCATCTCGCACCTTATCGATATCATCCATCTCATCAATTTCTTCTTCTTCGGTACCTGGAACCTATAGATTAGACAATTTTATGGATAGGTAAACCGAACAAAATATAACAAAGATTGTATCACCAAAAATTACCTACCTAAGTATGTATAAATATGAGTCATTTTATTTACAAATTGTAAATTCGATAAGTCGATTACGACGAAATTTTGCCGCTAAGTAACTATATTATTTCAAATTAGGATAATCGTAGTAGGCTCACCTCAGCAACAGATACACCTGAAGGTGAAGCCGCAAGATTGGCCTGTGACATCGACTTCTGCACCTGCTCTTCAATCGTCATCTGTCTCCTGAACTTCCTCAGACCCTCGAGATTGGGTTTACTTCTGTCATTGGTCTTCGTCTTCTTTAGCCTGACACCTTTGTTAATTTCCTTAAGCAGTTCATTGTGAGAATTAGGTTTCTCTGATTCAAAGATAAACTGGTCTTTGTTCTTAACGACTGTTGTTCTTGTTATTATAGGCTGTGATCTGTAAAAAGATTTTTAAACAAAAAATTAAATAATTTCTTAAATAATTGTTGTTGAACATTACTGAAAGTATTCCTCAGCGTAAGTTAAGCAATACGCCATTGCCCAAGACCGCAGAAGGTGGAAGGAGGGTGGGGAGGCCTTTGCCCTGCAGTCAGCCACTACAGGCTTCTAATAAGTAATAATAAATGATAGTTAAGCAATACAGATGCCTCAGTGAGAACTCAAAAGCGATTTATATGATTATTTTCAAATGTAATGAGCCACAAGATCATTAGTTCCATGTTCTGTGATACATCAACCTTAGGCCTCGTATTGATAAATCGCACGCAACTCTGAGCTCGAACTTGAGCGCGAACTTGAGGTGCTTTTTTGTATGAGAATGACATATCTAGTTCACACTCAAGATCGAGCTCAGAATTGAGTGCGATTTATTAATACGAGCCTTAGAATCATTAAAACATAGAAATGACAGATAGGTTTACTTTGAAACTGACTTGTTGAGTTTTAAACCGCTACGTTCTTAAGTAGCTAATTAACGTCTTAACTGGGGCTGCTCGAACTTATGCCGAAGGAACAGCTGTCTTAATAAAATAAATGTTTAAGTTTTGGATTTATGTAATATCAGTATCAGTCGGGATTAGAATCCGAATTCCTTCGAAATTTAATAGATCTGTTTATATAAATTATTTAAATATACTGACCTGTCGTTACAAACAACGTGTTTCAACTTCTTCCCCTGCTCGACCTCCTTCATCATGTCTGTCCAGTCGGGCCGTCTCCTCGGCCTGCTGCGGAGTTGTTCCAGCCTCTTCAGCTTCTGAGGGTCCACGGGATTCTTCTTGAAGTCTGGAGGCGGTGGCATCTTCGGCGGCAGCGGTGGTGGCATGGGAGGTGGAGTTGGCTTGAGTAAGCCTGAAAATATCGGCAGAAGTGTTGCTTAAGATTTTTGCTCACACTAGATGGTTATTTTGAGACTGTCCAGGTTGATTTTTTCTCAATAATAGGCTGCATAGTGCCGTTCAAACTTTTAAGAATTATTTAAATCGTCATAAAAACATTTAGAATAAAAATTCAGACGAAATGAAATAAAACTACTAAGTAATTTTAAACGAATATAATCACGGTATTAAGTATTTTGAACTACTTATATATTTACAGGATAATTCGGCTACTTTTTAGCAATGATCAAGGAATGAATAAGGTCTTATGTGACACTTCTCATTTAAATAATTACAAATCTACTCTCAACTTTATATCTAAGCACCGTCATCTTCATTTTCAACATTCGGTCCTTTCGAATTGGAGCTGGTATTGTCTTAACGCTGCACAGTGTTGTGATGGCGACTGGAACCCATAAATGTAATACTGGGTCCTATGTACGGGGCATATACATGGGACATTCCACCCATAGTAATCTCTCGTTCGTATTTAAAAAAAAAAAACATTACTTATCATCATGATCAAACAGGAAGATTTGCATATATTTTTTTGTGATAATAATTATCTGTTTATCTAACAATCTTTTAATCGGTAATTAATTTTAATTATCCAGTTTACCTAAAGACTACCGATCTTATGATTCAGTATGTTTGGTGATTTCAATCTCGATACACAGTATTTCGAAAGTACATACCTATTATGTGTAAATTAAGTTTTAATCAATAATAATCATCATTATCTTGATTCTGATCTGATAGGTATCTAAAACGTATCATAATTCATGCGTTCATTGTACACTTATAATAAGTTTTAATCTTGCAAAACGGTAGTCAGCAACCTCAGAAACAGACAATATTCACAAACAGATATGCTTCCTCTCCCTCAATAGAATGCATTCATAATAAGACCTATAAACATCAGGCAATTGGTCTTTGTAAAATCCTTATATGATAAGGCCTACTTGCAATAAATAAAAAAAAAAAATCTGAAACAAACCTTTAAAAAGATTAACTTTATCATCATTATCAGCCATTTTCACTTGAATCACTTCACTGATCACTCAAACGCTTCCCTTATAAAACACTTTAAATCCTTGAGAATTTGTTGGATTTCAACAGGATCCTTCGAAGCATGACTGTTCGCACCTGATGCGCTTGCGACGCGGAACTGTGCAGACTATTTTGGACGCGTTTAGACCAAAGCTAGCTGCACAAGAGATCAAAAGGTAACGATCTATATCTGCGTCCTGCATTCGGACATGGCGACAGTATATGCCGACATTTAGAAGTCTATTTTGTAAACGGAATGCAAGTGGAATGCTGGTTGCTTGATTTTACTTATCTATACTAATATAATAAAGCTGAAGAGATTGTTTGTTTGTTTTTGTGTTTGTTTGTTTGTATGTTTGTTTGAACTCGCTAATATCAGGAACTACTGGTTTGATTTGAAAGAATCTTTTTGTACTGGATAGTCCATTTGACGAGCAAGGCTTTAGGCTATTGGAAACCAAAATCCACGTGGACGGGGTCGGGGACGGCCGCTAGAAGATAATAAAGTATTACCGCAGTAGACTTTTTCACATTTGGGCAAGAAAATTGACGGCCACGCCAGAAGCTGATGAAGTCCAGGGAATCGATTTTTAATCGAATGTATTATTTTAGTAAGAAAATGGGTCCGGAATCTGCTATATTCCATCTCCTGGGAAAACAGAAAGCCGTTTCTTACAGGGTTTGGGTTTCTTCAGGCAACTTGGATAAATCTGCATGTTATAAGACTGGTATGTAATGAAATACTTAGTTTTAGGCTGACGATTCACATCTACTTATTTCGAAACGTATGATTAAGGTATGAGAAAGTTTTTGCAGACTACGAGTAACTAACTGAGTGGGGCTTTTTCCTATTTTTTGTTCTTTACGGATGTCGAGAGTGCATAATATCTTAAGCTCATCCTTTAATTGCAATCTCATGAAACTCCGACACAGATAACCTGCCAAAATCGATTTTGATTGATCAACGTCACCACTTGCGCCTGCGCAGATCAAACACACAATCACCGCGCTAATTATATCGGCGGGAAAGTGCTAGTGTGTCAATGTTTGTGTCACATTATAGGGTTGGACACTTCCTTAATACCTTATTATAGGTTTAAAGATTCTTTATTCTCAAAAGACACAGTCACTTACATGAGAACAAACATTATTATAAAAGTAAGTATTTTCATTATACATCGTTTCCGCGTTGTAATGTATTGAAAACTGCTTAATTCATTTATAACTTCAAAAACATATTCGGTAAGTTTCGCTTTGAATGCATTATTATACTAGATCTGTTTGTGAAACGTAATATGAAACATGCAAAAACAGGTTTTACAGTTTAATTACTTCTTAACATAGTAATTAAGAAACTGAAAGAGACTGATCACCTATTCTTCTACCTATATTATGAACTAATTTCCCCATAAGTACAATTGGAATGAATAAAACTGTTAGTATTTCTATTCTTTTTAGCTCATGGTCAAAGGAACGTCTATTGAAAAAAAAAACATTATTTTGTTATGCATTACAACGCCATTGGCTTAACTCTCGCTTACGCTTCACACGTAAAGGTCTACGAGTACATTTCATGTAGTGAACATAAAATTATACATTAATTATGTGTTATAAAGTTATGTAAAGGGGACAGCCCTATTTACACAACACCAGGCAAAAAGTCCAACAAGTTGCTAAATCTATTCTGATGCATCTTGATTCACCGCTCTACTCTATTTTCATCAAAGCGAGTCATTAGCAATAGAGGAAATAAAATAAATCGTCATCTATTTGTGTATGCAATGTACTTAGGTAAAGGTTTGTGGGCCATAAAATTATCCTCATCTGATTATTTCATTTTTAACGGCCTTTTAATAGTTGACGACGTCTTAAAAGGACCGAAGTAATAAGTATACGTACGTACCTATACATACTAAAAATGAAATAAATGTACGTAGTAAAAATATTTGAAGAAAAAATAACTAATTATGCCCCAATTTTTTTTCAATGGATGTAACCAGAAAAGCGATGGAAAGAAAAAGTGTATTTTTACTCACTTCGCAAGCTTTCATTCTTAGTCAGTGTGTGGCCCTTAGGCACCTCGTTGGCAAGGGTCTTGTCAATGTTTTCCTTGACTCGTTCGTGCAAGGGGTCCCTCCATTTCTTCACAGGCTCATCTTTAGACGCCTGCTTTACCAGAGACGGCTTTCTGGGCGGCAACTGAAATGTACAGAAAATGACTAGTTAAGGCTCTGAAGAGACTTTAGGAAGAATAGGGAAAACTTGAACAAATTATAAGCAATCTAATAAGAAAGTCTAGAGAACAAAAAATGTTATGTTAAAAAGGTATAAATATTCCTAAATAAAGAGGGATGCCGGAATATGGCCAAGAAGTGCACACGATGTTCCATTTTATAAAAATTGCTAAAATATTCGTTCTTAATTATTCGCGCTATTTGTATGTCGCTAAAAGTTGGGGTTAATATAACCTACAAATTTTACAAATTTTACATAACAATGTAGTACCTACATTGTTATGTGAAATTGAGGACGATATAATTATTTCAATTACTTAAATAGGTATAATAAATATTGATACGTATAGGTTAACCGACGTACTACAGCATGAAACAATAATGATTGTTTAAATTAATTTTCATTCATCAATAGGTAGATACTAAGTAGCCACAATAATTGTTTGATTATATTATTTTGTCGCATACATCACTTCAAACATTGTGAATTACCAAGTCTGAAAAAAAATAGATAATACCTTAGAAGGAGTCTTTTCAAGCGGAGTAGGCGGTTTGGTGGCCATTTTAGTTTTTTCCTCAGCTTTTTCTTCAACTTTTGGAGGTTCAGCTGCCTTAGGAGCTGGTTTCACTTCTTTATTAGTTGAGTTTGCAACAACTTTATCATTCACTTTGTCATTCACCGTACTATTTGTTTTTGTTGGACCATTTTTCTCAGATTTTCTGTCTACTATAGTAACAGATTTTTCCTTCGCTTTGTCATCTATCGTCCTGACGCTCTTAAGAGTAGGTCGCTCTGGTTTGTCGCTTGATTTTTCTTCTGTATTAACTTTATTAGCAGATCTGAGGCTAGATTTAGTAAATCTTGGCTTTACATCTGGTGCAGCAGCTTTATCAGCCTGTTTTGCTGCTGATGGTTTGACAAGCCTATCTTCGACTACGGGCTCAGCGATACCGTTTGCTGATTTCACAGAGTTTTCAACTTTCTCGACCTTTTCTGGTCTTTCTGGTTTCACAAATTTTTCTGACTTCTCTGGTTTATCTAACTTATCAACTTTTTCAATCTTTTCTGGTTTGTCAAGCTTTTCTGCTTTTTCAACTTTTACTGGTCTCTCGGGTTTTTCTACTTTCTCCGGCTTATCCCTTATCGTTGCCTGCTTCTTCAAAACAGCTGTAAAAATGTTAATTTGTGTGTTATATTAAACGAAAACAAAGCTTAAGGTAAAAATAAAAGAAAGGAACAAAGTCATATCTTTGATCTGGCAGATAGAAACAGTAAGATCATTCATTCAACTACATACACAAACAACACCAACAAAGTTCATTCTAATCCATTCGCCTTTCAAGGATTATTTAATTAGAGCCTTTGCTTTTCAAGTAATGTTTACAATAACAGGTGTGCCTTGTCATTTCAAAAAGAAATAAAAAAGTGTTAGTACGAACTTCAGTTATTTAACAAACCAACCAGCAGGAAGCTTTCAGATTTTTGAGTGATTGCATATTGAGCTAAAGCCTACCTAAGTACCTAAGACTAGGTATCGGAGTACCTATGGTATGTTATACTCGTATTATATTTTTATAACTTGGAAACAGTCTGTTATCTGATAGCTCATACACCTATTAAGTTTGTAAATTAGACGCCTTCGGAATTGAAATTATAAACTAAAGTTAAGCTGTTTTGTTTATTTAGTGCTGAAAAACAACTTTCATGAGAGAATAAGAGCTACCATATATGAACAGTTATTTGTTTAATTGTTTTTCTACAATTTCCACAAAATTTAAAATTATGAGAAGCTGCAAGCATTTCGCCTATTAGCTGTCGTTTTAGTAGTTGTTTGTAAATCCATAAATGCGTTATGGGCGAAATATTAAAACAACGATATTGATGGAAGCACGTGTTTAGTCGATGCAGCATTCGCGGGCGTAAATAAACACAGCTTCTGCCAAGACACCGGCCTTCGCTATTTTAGCTGCCGTCAAGAAATTTCCTACTATATGGCCAAAGGACACGGCGAATTTGTTTTAACCGACCGCAAACGATTTCCCCACTACAAAGGTCGCTCTATGATTAATTTGTCTCGCCATGAAATGTTGTCATTTAAAGTGGTGAGTCTATTAATAAATCACCTCTAAACATGAATCAATAAGTGCATTTATATATGCAAGAACCCATACGACTTTTTCGGAAAACAAGTCCAGGAGACACATTTCATTTCAATTTGTAAACAAAATCTTTTTAATTAGTACCTAAGTGTCCTTATACAATGAAGCTTTTACTGTGGGTTTGCATTTAAAATTTTGCACAAAATGTAAATGTTCTCATTCATCAAATGATTTGTTGAGATGACACAGCCAAAAAGCAGTTCAAGGTCAATATACGACCTAAGACTTTGAACTAGGTTGAAAAAGTATTTGAAACCGAAAATTCGTTGACAGCGATTGTTATTAATCGATGTAAAATAAGACGCAATAATATTATGATTAAAATTTGATTAAGTACTTGGATTGTTTGCAAGAAAAAATTGTTTAGAGCTATTCCATTTCCAATACGTGATTTAAAACATCTTTGCATGCCTCTATCTCTTGAGTGAGTTTTGTATTCTAGTAACTCGTAATATTTTAATGTTTTATAATACTTAGAGATTTCAGTTGACTAAAACATTTACATGAAACTACTCATTGGATGGAGAACAAAAGTAAAATTCAGACACATTACAAATGGAATGTTATTCATACCAAAAATGTTTTCGAAATAAAGCACGCCATCTCTTATAAATCAGTCCGTAATCTCAACATCTCCGTTTATTTTGTAAAAAGTGTGTCCTGTCTAAAAATACCCTCGCTCGTCGGCGAAGTCCAGAAATATCCACAACACCACGTTTATACGGCGGCACGTCATGTAAGAACGTTTTCGAATATGCTTACTAACGTTTTGTTTTTGGATATTTTGGAGGCACAGATTTAGATGATTGTCTCAGAAGTCGACGATGTGGATCCACTGATCCATGCTTCCTTAATTTAATCGTCCCACAGTAGGCTAATTGAGGAAACTTCATTTTTTTATGACTTAGAGATTGCACTTTAGTTACGTCTTCAAAATGTTTATCTTGATAATCATGTCTGGCATGATTATAAAATAGTTTATGATCCGGTGTGATTTCACTACTTATTCATTTCATTTGGGGATTATTATCACAGATTGGTATGGTCCCCAAATTAAATGAAGGCGTATAGTGAAGCGTAACTATAATTAAGGTTAATGATAAAATCTAGTGATTTTTAACGTTAAATTTTACATTCTATCGAATTATTTGAGAGGCAGAGGCATCTTATTTAAAGAAGTAAGTAATAGGATACAAACATCATTTTCTGAAATAAAACTTCGTGATTGCTCTTCAACCGTTAGTACGAAGATCATTGACGGACTGTACAAACACTGAAATCTTTATAGCCATAATTATTTCAAGCAATCAAATCATCGCTTTTAAATCACGAGCATTGGACCTGAACACCTATCTGCCTACGCGAATGATTCACGGTTTCTACATTTATTTATTTCGACTTGTCATCAATAACCTATGAATAGTGCCAAAGAACGAAGAGAAGGCCCACCTGTTACAATAAATACGATGGTTGTACTAGCTGTTTCTTTATTTCAGCTTCGACCGTTATCAGTTCAACTTCTTGAAACACTACGTTCACTTCTTGCAACACTAAATTACTGACCGATAGTCTTATTGGCGGTTAGGTGAAAACGTATTTTCTGCCCTACAATAATCATTAATGCAATCAAAAAGCTTTAACAACACTGTTGTTTCTTTTGGCACTTAAAGCTTCTATTTTAGAAATGTGAAGAAGTTTGCACCTTATATCCACTGTTATACGTCGGTTTATGGTTTAACGTGAAGTTATTTCAGCGGAGTCCTCAAGGCACACACCGAGTTGAGTCGCGCCCAAACTCCAGACTAAAAACTTTGAACGCTTTCGGAGAGTCAATTATTCAGAGGCCGTGTCTCCTGCCAAAGCTTCAGGTGTTTACGTCACACCGAACACATACATACATCAACACATCTACAAACGCAAATACAGATATAATATGCACCGTGAAATATGGCTCCGAAAGTAGAATCGGCAAAAAAAGAAGCCGCGACTTTGAATAATGTTGATGTTTATGTATCTTGGTATTTTATGAAAGCATTATTAGAAAGAGAAAAGAATTGGAACATCAGATGTCACTTTACACTGAGGTTGTGTAAGGTTAGCAAGACAAAAATAATACAGATTTTTTTGTTATTTATTTTGATGCAGCATTTCTGCGAGCCCTTATTTAGTTTACGTAGCGTTTGTTGAATTGCCACCGGAAATACTAAGGGACTTATTGATGTGTAGAAACTACATCATCATCAATAAGCATTACACATAACGTCCCATCTCGCGTGCCGAGATCAGTGCTTGTGGTACCTACGCTACGTTAATTCTTCAAAAGGGGAGTTAAAAAGCTAATTCCCATATCATACAATTTTCACCCGTTTCATGAATGTAGAAGAGTCATCCAATAAGTACTGTTCACTAAAAGGGAAAAACTTTATTTAATCGTCCCCAAAATGTGTATTGCTGACGTTACTTCCCACGAACGGATGTGACGAAGAAAATACGATACTAAAATGAATACTGAAACGGCACACTAACCGTGAAACCATTTTTTTGTGGAACTAGATTATGTTGACTGCTGGCAATTATAATTATCAGTCAACGTTCAGAAGTAATTACACAAAACAAACTAAGGAAGGTCGACTTTCGAACTTTCGTACTTTTGTACAGTATCATTCGAGATGCATGTTTGCCACATTAACAATATTGGCCACACCGAAAATTATTACATCTTTTTACTCTTCATTGAGGCGTCTTTCTCATTGCTGAGGGTCGTGATCATTGTATGAAACGAAACACATAACAAACCTCTTGGCAATTTTAATGGAGTTGTTTGCCATTGCTTTTTCCATTTCACATGCTGAATCGTAGTGTGTATGTTTTCCTTCTCCGTACAGCTGGTACGAAATTACACCCATAAATATTTGATTATCCAGAGGTGCGTGTCTGATCGGATTTGAGCCGCCGAAACTCACGTTTTTGAAGCGGCGCTCGTACCACTAGGCTACCGTACTGTAGTAGACAAGACTACCGAAAAAACATCGGACAGGTGAAGCCTACAACACTGTAGGCTGTATGCTACACAGCAAGTCATTAAGCGATTTAAAGTGATCAGTAGCCCTTAATAGCATCGGGTGTAGGCAAATTAACAGATAATTAGAGCATTACCTTAGAAGAGCCAGAGCTTAATGGGGGAGGATATGGGGTTTTTAAAGGTAGGCAACGCATCTTCAACCCTTGTATGGTTGTTGATGTCCATGGGCAGCGGTGATCACTTACCATCTGGTGACCCTCTTGTTCGTTTGCCTCCCAATTACATAAAAAAAGAAGAACATAAAATACAAAGTACTAAATATTTATATCATGTGACAAGTGAATTGAAAGTCAATACATACTTTTATCTAATCAATTACACAACTGACCTATCTCCATCAAAGAGTTCGTGTCGATAATGACATAATCATTAGGTAAATCAGCCCAGGGAAGTCCCTATTTGTAGATATGATAATTTATTCATTAAAATAAGATTGATGACATGATTTAATTTTTATAGTACCTATTTTTTATTAAAAATAATTGATTAAGTTGATTAACATGGTGGGTGGAACAGTAGCGTCAAAGTTTTCATTGAATCACAATTTTCCAAATAAATTACCTAGATTTTATTTTCTCTGTCAGATAACACTTTGTAACGCGGTTTTTGAGTAACTACCGAATTTCCTCACCTGGCACCTAAGCTTTAGAAGACATGTTTTTATTTCCCCTTATGACTTTTTAATAATTGCAAATACCCACTTAAGAAAATACTGGAGTACTCAAATAAGATCACACGCTTTCTTGAATCTAGCACAAAGTGGTTTAATTCCCGCCATAACATTACATAATTTCGCGTTGTGCGTAGGCGCATTAAATAATATCCAGTGGATGTCGCGATCTACGTCACATCTTGATACCTATCACGTTTTACGTCAAATACCGAGTTTTTAGAACGTAATAAAAATGTATAATAATGTTATCATATCGCAAGTTAATACTGCTATAAAACAGATCATTTTATTTGTGATTTTTTATTATAAATACTGTAACGTCCATGCTCTAAAACATTTATAGTTTTCTTTGATGAAAGCTACTTTCCAAAGCATTGGCGTACCAGAGTTTTATCCTCTAAGGAATACAAAATTTTTTGTTTCAATTAGGTACCTTAATGGACAAGGTTTTTTTGCTTCGCATTCGATTAAATAAGTTATCGTGCTTATACATACAAACACGTTAGGAACATACCTACTATGTATTTGTATTGTAGGGTTCTAGGCTATTGATTATACCTACATAGGTAAGGGCATATACATTACCTGCATACTAATACATTCTTGACTGTATTGTAATTAGGAAACAAAACTTAATTATTCACCCAAGATAACTGTCAAAATAATCTAAATTACACAACGAGATAACGAAATTACAAGTCTACAATAAATTATATTGTCACAGTCCACGTTCCGAGAAACAAAAACGAATGTCTACTTATTTAATTTCGTTTTATCATGCATGAAATGACCAAATTCTTGTCATTTGTTTAATATTCGCTGTTTACAATAGAGGACAAAAACGTATTTAATTTAATCCTGTTATATTTCACCGAATAATATTAATCGCAGATTACAATCGCCAATCTATAGCTTTTTTTATAATCGAAACTAATTATGATACCTGCCTAAATAAAAAAATGCATTTTCTTAACTAAAACACGAAAAACAAAATGTGCTAAAATCACTCAAAACAAAAGATGTGCCAATTAAGTGCCCTACAGCTGGTTTGTTTTTTTTTGTCTATTCATCATCACAATGATTTTTATTTGGCATAGTGGCCAGTCTTGCCAAACGCTGGCACACACTCGAGCTATGTTAAAAAAAACGAACCTGTTACTCAAACACTAGAACATCGAGCCGTATTGATACATTGGCGAATCAAAGATTGACATGTGTGCCAACGCACTACTTTAATCAATTTATAATAATTAAAGTTTGTATTATACATTTTCCCTAGGACCCTAGCGGTCCGCTTTAAAAAATAAGCAATATAATGAGTGGCCTAATAACAGGACCAATAACAAACTAAAATGTCTATTAAGTAAGTGGTGATACATATATATTTTTTAATTATAATTATACCAAAGCAATAATGCTTAAATTGGGGCATTTAAGAAAAAGTCAAATTGAAAAAAAATATGACAAGATATTTTTTTTAGACCATAAAATTTAAAAATTAGTAAACCTTTTAATATCTTAGACCTCCCTGACTGATCATTTTATATATTTGCTTTATGTTAGAAAGTATCTGTTATATAGTATTTTATATCAAGTTATTTAGGGTCTAAAAATTACAGTCTTTGACTCGCCAATGGCATGATTTTCACTGGTTATTTCGCTGGGCGGTGCTAGTAGGTTCAGGAATTGGACTAATTTTAAGCCATGGCACACCCTGTTAATGATTTTGAAGCCAATTCCACAGAAAACTAACCCTATTTAAGAATATCCCTAAATATCCCTAAATCTACTAGCGCCACCAAATGATTAACAGTGAAAATACACGTAAACGGATCTCATTCGTGTACATACGTGTTTCAAGTAACTTTGTTAGCATTGATTGATAAGCATCTGAAAAAGAAGACACACATATCACAACCAATTTCATTCAGGATATCACACGCATACACAGGGCCTGATCTACATGGTTTGTTTTTTTAAATTTAATCCAACTGTGCTTTATTACGACTATTCCGATCCTAATCCAAAAACTTATCCCGATTGCGGTGTGATATTCTCACAACTACCTCACCTAGTTTGTTTGGATTTTTATTTATAATCAGATTGATTGCGAAACGAACACTAAGCGGAATTTCTAAGCTTAAAAGAAACATTGGCCTATTCTTCCGAACAGAACAACTGCCCGGGCTAATATTATCGGGTCAGGTTCGGAATAATTTAAAAAGGAGGAGTCTTCCTCCGATTATGATTATGATATGATTTCCCTCAAAACCCGCAGTTTCCAGACAAAAACTGCGGGTTTTTAGGGCAATCATATCTTCTTAGAGCCAAAACTAGGGATGGTGTAAAATATAAAATCAGGCCCTGCTCGTCCTTCTTCAACTGCCTCTTTAACACTTTTTCTTTATGTCATTAATTGTTTCAATGGAAATATTCCACTCATTTTAAATATCGGCATTTAGATCTTTGCTATACTTGACATTGTAACGTATAAGTACAACTATTAAAGTTTTTTATTAATTACACATTCATAAATCGGTGTCTTTACACAAAATATAACTTTTGCAGTTTTTTCTGAAATCTCTTAAAATACCATACTTACGCTTCAAAGGTTTCCCGGTAGCTGGCGTTGCCTCCTCAGCATCAGCCTTAGCAGCTTCCACCGGCTTTAGTCTCTTCTGAGTCCACGGAGGGGGCGCCTCTGTGTCCTTATCCTTCACCCATGGAGGTCGGTAGTTGTCCCGCTTTGATCCCGACTCCTTGCTGAGGTTACCGATCGGCATTGTGGTGTTCTGTGGAAGATGTCATTTGTAGGTTTTAATAAGAAGTTGAGATTCAAGCACTCTCTGTGTTGGTTTAATCCACTTTTTTCCAGGTGCAACAGGTGAAAGTGAAAACGTAGCTGTGTAGTTATGTAGGTATCTGATCTCTTGGAAAGTGGGTGTTTGATGTACCTAATGAAATCAGACTGCCTCAAAATTATTTTCATTATTTGGTAATTTATTACTGGTTTTTGATTGAAGTATTGTTTGTATTATGTTGTGTAATGTGTATTTTATAGTACATTTGAAGACATTAAATAATATTGTTTTAAAAATGACGTGTTTTGTTTATCCCTTCCTGTCTCAATTTGGGTTGATACACACACATTACACGAGGATATTTAAAATGTTAACGTCCGACTTAGCCTATTTTACGGTCGAATGATAACCGCGATAGTTTATCAATATTATTTTGTAATAATACTAAGTAGGTAGTTAGTAACTTAAACCGCTAAATGTTAAATCGCTCTTATCTAAAAAATCATAATGAGGTCGTGGTTTCGTTCCAAATGGTCAAGTTCTAGCTAGTTACTAGGTATTTACATAGTTAAAATATTACTTATTAATAAGCCTACATTATAGCCCTGTGCCCTTTTCAATAGGATGTATCAAATCATTAGTTAAAAGGTTCCGCTTTAAAAAGGTTCAATTTTTTTTTTCATTCGGTACTATCAATGTCAGTACAAAAGATGGACTACAGCTGCCAACGTAATATAAAAATTACAACTAGTTTTCGCAGCGAGAAAACTGGCAAAACAATCGCAAGAGTGTTCATTCAATGGCTATAATTAGATGATTCGCGCATACAACAGCTAGCGTACATTAGCTCAGGGATATATTGCTACTAGTTATTGGCTCAGTATCTTGTATTAAAAAAAAGGCACTCGTCACTTCCTTCCTACGACGCTCTCCCGTAATTTATCGAGATACATTTGGATGATGATAACTGCCTCCGTGGTGCAGTTGTTAGAGCGCTGTGCTCAAAACCTCGGAGGTTGTGGGTTCGCATCCCGCGGGGAACACTTCGATTTTGTGTTGGTCTCACCAGGTTAGTAAGGACATTAAACCACCGATTGTCGGATAAAAAAATGATGATTTCGTGCTTTGGAAGGCACGTTACGCCGTTGGCCCCGACTATGATCCAAAATGATCTGGTTTCCATCGTAGCCTGGTCAATTTAGGAACATAGTCGCAGCGTACCCTGGGCTCTGAGGCAAGGGCCAAGGATATAACCACGAGAGGCGTTAAGATGATGATGATAACAATTGTATTGTATTATGATTCGACATTGGGTAATCATACTTTAAAGTGTATTTTTAGTCTGCTATTTTTCTGAAATCTGTATCTAATTTAAATACGTAAATTCTTAACTTTAGTGGGTCTTTCTGTGTAACCTTCGGAAGAACGCAAACAATAGGAAAATCTTGCAACTTACAGCAAGCTACAATAAGTAGGTACCTACTCAAGAATAACATAGACTACATTTTCATGAGATTTGACCAAGTATATAAACTAAAAAAATACCAACGAAGTGTGTACAGGTCGACAAGTTTTTCAAACAGAGGAAGTTTACAAAAAAATTGTCTAGCTGCCCTGTGTTAGATAGCATAAAATTATACATTGAACAAGTTGAATGAAAACAAGAACCGTATAAAATGAACATACATCCCGTTTACATCTTAATGAGAGCCAGTTTTGGTGTAAATTTAATTTTTGAGTATTTTACTTTGAACCATTTGGTGTTTAATTTATTTATCAAAAAATCATCATCTATAGGTCGTTTGATAGGCACTACCCCTTTTCCTAACCTAAGGCCATTAAAAAAAATCTTGCTAGTTGGTGCCACAAGTAGGACAGCCATTCGTGTAAATTACCTAAACAATAGATTAAACAAATACCTAACTCATTCATAATTGACAACAAGCTCATTACTAAACTATTTTATTAATCTATAGTTTGTATTGTAAAAAGTTTTTCCCCTGCCTCTTATAAATAAACATGTATGACACATGTCAGTAAACATTAGAATTTGTAGGTAGCCCTTAGCCCCGTTATCAAATCAAGCGTCACCCAAACTTTCACTTACAATACACTTATTAACTAGGTATTGTCTTACTTATTTATGTACTAAACGATTGTCGGCAAATAATAACGCTTAACTAAATATGCAGTCAGATCAATGTATGTGGTGTTGACATAAAAAAGTGGACTGGACATACAATAAAAGTCACTGGGCATTTTGATGTGTTCAAAATCGATGGAAAAGCGCGGTATTTTCTTTTTTTGTACGTTAATTAATTAGTAGTCTCTGATAGTAAGCGGTGTATTTGTTCGTTAAATGTAAGAAATAGTTTTTAATCTATTTACTTTGATCACGTATATAATTTCTCAAAATGCTTTTCTCTTAACCATCGAGCGATAAGGGTTGACGGCAATTTAATCAACTAGCCAGAGAAACTGCGAAAAATTAAGGAGCTTTGCGGAATTACTTTGGGTACTAGCTTAGCCAGAATTTAAACCTCCTTCTGGATAGTCACAGAGAGGCATCCTAAAAGAACGTGTTACTATTATTGTGTAGCTCCATAAATGTTTTATTTACTAAATGTCTCAGTGTTCAGTTGCTTTTCCTCAAGTATATTTACTTGAGGAAGTAAATATACTTGAGGAAAAGCAACTGAAAGCATGCCACTGTCATGCTAGGACCGAGTAATGTATTCCCCATTCTAATTAAATAATTACATATATATAATTTTCTTTTTTTCTTAAATTTTACTATAATTGATGACCTTAAGTGACATTTTCAATATTTAACTTTACAATTTTGTTATGACTTATATGTTTTTCTTATTACAAGTACATCATAGTCATCATTCATCACCTATCAATATTATGTTGTCAGTTTGGATTATCTTTAAATTATTCAATTCTTCGTTTTTTTTTAAATAAACAAGCATGCACTCACGAAACAACCTAGAGTGGCAATTTTATTTTTAATTCGTCGGTTGAATTATAAAACATTCCCCTTCCTACGACGTGGATGCGATGTAAAATTGTCCCGAGGACATTTGGCACGACAATTTCGTGGCAATTTTAAACTACTTAGTTCTATCATAATAATATTATTTTAGTAACGTCTTGACATTTCTAGGTAACTACTATAAATCTACAATAAATATTTCTCCTGCAGCTGAGAAATCTGGTATATTTACCACGTAGGTAATGGCTAAACTTCATGTTGTTTAACTGCAATTTTAAAAATTTTTTGTATCTACAAGTTTGGTGAATTTGTACCGTACCATTATCGATATAAAAGTATAGGTCATGAGGGTTTTGGGGACACTCATTATATTTCGTGTGTTATGTGTTCTCCCTAAATTAGTGTGTAATGTTTAATTAACCATACTTAAATATCTATAAATAATTAACATCCTTCCTTACAACCCACTCTCTCTTACATCAGTGTAGAAACGTGTGCAGTGTATTCCCGCTCACTTAAATCGGTTACGCACTTTTGATTCACACCAACTCGACACTAGTTGACCAACTAATCATATTCGGGTCCAGGTTTCGAAGGCACTAGGTTAGCACGTCCCCAACGGGATCGTTCTCAATTTAAACTTGAAAAAGTTCTATGCAACGCGTTGGGAGCTATAACTCCTTGCGCGCGGAACTTTTTAATTTTCCCACAGCACTTGAACTGTCAAATTATTTGAATTTTGAATATCGAATCAGAGTGGGCCCCCAGACGCGTCGTGTATCGCGCGTGGTTCGGAACTAGCGGCGGAATTTCGTCTGCGAACAATCCTCTGGAACTTATAAATAGGTGCGTCAAGATGGCGCGTCCCGTCTCGGTTTCGGGAGAGATCTAAGGATAAGCTCCAATCTGATGCATTCATGTGTGTTAGACACGTGCGACACTCGCTTTGATTATCTATAAGTTTATGTTTATTATATGTTTATGCCCTTCTGCACGTTCGTTTATGTACGGAAACTAATTGAGTACCACATCATGTCATGCTAACACTTATGAACTAGGTACCTACTCGTTAGTTGATAGTAGGTATATTATCTATTCGATGTTGTGTGATAAATTTTAGCATTATCAACAAGATGATGGATATCAAATTATATAGAAAAGTAATTAGAAAGTGACTTTAAACAGGTTTTCCTTTTAAAATTACTCGTTACTATCCCCACTATTGTCAATACATGTTAACGATTATGTTTTGTATTTTTCTTATCAATGTTTCATGCTGTTGGCTTACATCATGAATATGAAATAGCCGCATCTTGCTAAGTGTAGGTCATTTTAAAAAAGTTTTTGATATGAAGTGATATTTTTACGGATATTTTTTTAACTTATCTCATCTCTGTTCATGTAGATCCTTACTTCTTCAATTGTCGTATTCTTCACTCTGATATCTTAGTTACTTCTTGGATCTGGAAGCAAAATATTCATGGAGATTTAGACAGTAGATTCACACCATTTCAAAAATATTACTGCACTAAATTAATAGTACTAAATTGAAGAAGGAATTAAACTATTTAAATTAGTAACTAAACTAGGGCGTTTACAGAGTTAGAATAAGGCAGCTTTCTTTAGTTTTGAATATTAATACGTATGTCGACCACTATTTTGTCTGTCATACCAATATAATCATGTCCTTGTGCGGTTGTTGATGTCCATGGGCAGCGGCGATCACTTCCCATCAGGTGACCCTCTCGTTCGTTTGGATCCCTAAAACATAAAAAAAAACTGTTTTATCTATGCACACAAAGTTTTAATTGTAGGTTAATCAAACCCGCAGCCTCTCTTGTGAAATCCTAGTCCTACGTCGTTCTTACGATTCAAAAGGGACTACTCCTACTAGTAGGTATATCTAAATGACAAAACCAACCTCCCATTGTTTGTCCCTTCATTAACCCAAATAGACAATGCATTGCGCACACGCAGGTCTTAAAAACTAGACAGATCAATACCGTTCAAGCTCTGATCGATAATAGGCAATCACGATGTACGGCGCCCGTCTTCCGGCCGCGCCTCACTGACGTAAGATCGACTGCTTTTTGGCCACTCCTGCGCATCTCAGTAGGGATGTGAGAGATTTGAGAATAAGATTATCGATAAAGTTTTAAGTTGACGTAATAAAAGTTTTAAAAAAATACTGTGGGTTTTTGTAGACTATTTTCGTAGTTACATGTCTTAATACTAATCACAAAAATGTTATTTCTAGTTTACCTCACCAAAGTGGAAAGTCGATCTACTCGTAGGAGTATATTCAGAAAAACAATTTTAACTACCTTCTTTCTTCAAAACCCGTCTTCAACAAAACCAAAAGTTTGAGGCACAATGACAAAAATCTATAAACATTTGAATGTGTAACAGACATTTCTACAGGGTAGTTCCCCACGAAGTGTTAAAGGTCAATGCAATTTTTTTTTCTACAATTAATATTTAATTATAAAGTAAGAGATAAAACCTTAAAACTATAATCTTCAATAACATTGTGGTGTCAGTCTCTGTTATTTGATAAAACTAATCTTAATCAGTTTTTCAGATCGAGACAATTTAATCTTCGATATTGACTGAATATTTTTATCGATACACTAAAACGACACTATTTCAGTTGCCATGAATCGCTGAAGTGTACTAGACGCCGGAACGACGAAAATTGATTATGGAAGTTCCCAAATTGAAGGTCACTGCATAAATGATTATAGGGTATTGTTTATTTGATGTTTTATTTATAACTAGTACTTAAGTTGTTTCATGAGATGTTATTATGTCATGTCTCTCTCATGTAAGTATATTCTCGAGGATATACCGTCTATTAATTACAGACAAATACATTTTCATCATCTCGATATTCTGATGTTTTTAGGTAAAATCTTCACGTGACTATTTTTGCTATCAACAGTAAAGTTTTGAATTAATTGTCTTGTATTTCTAATAAGACATGATCAGCAACACACGTGTGTTTTTTGGTGTCGAAAAGTCTGTTGGCGACCGCGAACATTTCCAACAGGTATTTTATTTGCGTTTTAGTATTTTTCATTTATTTAGGTACATACATAGTATGTTATCTATCTGATTAGATTAGAGAGATCTGATAGATTCAAGAAAGCCCTTTACCAAAAAAAAAACACTTTACTGACACGGAAGATTCTTCAAGGGAAACATTACAAGTCAGTTTACACGTGTTTCACTCAAGGGGCTGTCCCATTATTCCCGGGATTGTCATGTATCATGGAGTTTATCGGTATTAACTACATTGTATTTATGACTAGCGGCCGCCCGCGACTTCGTCCACTTGGATTTCGGTTTCCAATAGCCTAAAACCTTCCTCGTCAAATAGATTATTAAATACAAAAATATTTTTTCAAATCGACCCACTATTTCCTGAGATAAGTGCGTTCAAACAAACAAACATACAAACAAACAAACATACAAACAAACAAACTCTTCAGCTTTATATATTAGTATAGATAGATGGAACAATGTACACAATATAAGTCTATTGCAAATAAAACATATTTAAGAATCATGGAGCAACTGCTAGGAAAGCAGGGCCGTATTTCACCTATCAAGGGCCCTGGGCACATGAGCATTTAAACCTCTTGTTTGGTAAACTTGGGGCCCCAGGAACCTGGTCTGGAGGCCGTAAAAATATGTTGGATGGTCCATTTGTCGAGAAAGGCTTAAAGCCATACAATAACACTATGTGTGCGGAAACCGGAACCCACGAGGACGAAGTCGCGGGCGACCGCTAGTATAATTATAATGACATCACATTAAAGTAACTGTGACAAATGCTTATTAGAACATTTTGGAACTCCCTATTTCTGAGAACACTTGAGCGTAAGTGTGTTAACATACTCATAGTAGAGTAGGTACCTATGTCAAATACTTTTACCTCTACTTATATTATTTCCTCCTTCCAAATCATTATCCTTTACTGATGATTGTGAGTGAGTATGTCAGGTTGTTTACCTTTTTGTGGTTGCAAATCTGAAAATAGGATGTCCCTTTTAATATATTTTCCGTGAATGATGACTTCCTAAATATTTGTTTGTTTCTCACTTCTTACTCTTTGTGACCGTTACGATCCGATTTCTTGTTTACCTATATCAGTTGCCAATGATAACTTTTTCTGTCAGTAGTTAAATTAAGTGTAGAAACAGACTATGCGGAAAAAAACGCGATTTAAGCGGCTGAGTTTACGTTCCGTCGTGTTCATGATATGGCGCACTTTTAAATGGGAGATGACACACTGTGCCGAAATTACGTCGCGTAATTTTGCATTGCCGTCGAACTTCGGTCGCGTAATTTAAGCGTAGTGCGTTCCTACACTTAGGTATTCATTTTTTATCAGCGCAATAATATTCCACTACGTTGAAAAGCTTTTTATCATTAGAATCATGTCATAGAGACACAACATTTTGCCTTTCACCAGAGTTTGATCTCAGGACTTCAACATAATGGTCGCCACTAGTTCAACATATCGTTTGATTAAATTTTAATACTAGCGGTCGCCTGCGGCTACGCGTGGATAGCGGTTACCGCTGTAAAAAGCCTATCCAAGAAGACACGGTCAGCAACATTATTTCCAGACTGTTAATTCACAGACACCGACACTAACATCGACAACGCAGTCATTATCCGCAGGCTGCATTCACTGCTGCCGGCAGTCTCTGAGTGCAACCCGTTGTTTTAGAGTGGAAAACTATTTTTTATGTAACAAGGAGGCAAACGCACAAGAGGGTCACCTGATAAGAAGTGATCACCGCTGCCCATGGACATCAACCAACAACCGCATAAGGGACGCAGATGCGTTGCCTACCTTTAAAACCCTATACCCTCCCCAACTAAGCTCTGGCATCCTTACTCACCAGCAGAATAATAGCACACCTGTTACAAAGTGCTATTTCATTGTGATCTTCTATAAGGTGGAGGTACTTCCCCAGACGAACGGCTCATTCAAGCGGAGGTTACATTAAGCTCTACCTCTCTTAAAAGTTTCTCTCTACTTTTTTGAGCCTATTCATAACAACCAAACAAACAAAGTATGCCTCTTTATAATATTAGTGTAAGCATAGGAAACCAAATCATTACAGCTGATGGGTTATCCCCCGACTTAATGAATTGAGATTTGGAACGCAGAAAGGTTGAATCATCAGTAAAAAGTTAACAGCTACCAACATCAGTCACGGTGTCACAGAGGTCACGGCCTCGGATGTTAGTATGAAAGTCTTCGATACCAAGAAGTCTTAAAGATGCGCAAAGTAACTCCCCGAGTTGTTTTCATTCATAAGGGTGATTTATGAGTTTGATTGTTTATTTGAACTCCGCCTATCTAAGTCAATTTTCTTATGCTTTCTGTACTTCAGTATTTCATGGGGCCATTTTTATTAGAGTAGCTCTTGGACCTTGGCCTCCCAATACTTATAGCTTATGTATGATTGAGGGTCAATGAATGTGGTTTTATGGTCTTTCATTCTTCTTAGGTACGTAGGTATTGCCTCTCTCGGAAGCTTTACAACACAGCGCTTTGTAAAATGTTTGCATAAATATAACTAACCCAAGGCATTCAAATTTAGAGGTTTATAATAGTCAATCTAGTCATACTGATAGTACTACATACATACACTTTCACAAACAAAATACTTGGCTTAGGATTTTTTCTATGCTACATTTTGTAAGCGTATTTTTATAGAGAATAGCTTTCCTCAAATCAACAATGACCTACATTGAAACACGTTTTCTCACCTTGATCTAATTTCGGCGAATTTGCCATTATGTTACAATTACTCGTAGTTTTAAGAAGTTATTTCTGTGATTCACTTTCTATCCAACTAACTGATTCAATTTTGTTGGATCCTATTGTCTAGGGAACGATAAAATGAAACAATTAAATATTGTAATCCAGTTTTTTTCATGTTATTTCCCATTATCATCTCATATACATTTGAGTACGTAGAATGTAGTGGCTCACAAGCCAGAGGGTATATAAGCCATTGGACACAGTCGGACTTCATTCGACTTTTGTGAAACGTACACAGTCAAGTACCAAAAAACAATAATTGCAATAAATTATCCTTCGAACGCGAGAAAGTGTTATTATAATTGATTACAGTTCAGAGTAAAATCAAAGATCGTCTAGATAAGGTTATTTCCCGAGACCGTACCTATTTAAATCACGTTATATCGTGAATATCGCGACTACGTCACAATCACAGTGTTTGATTTTATCTGCGCCTAATTATCTTGTTAGTAGCATTTGTTTTGAAGATTTGTCACTTATCCATATCAGTGTTATTGGATACGCATAAATACCCCTTATAAATCGTTGTGATCAAACAACAACATTTAGTTGAACTTTCGCGGCTGGTGGCGTGTGAGAAAAATAACTTAAGAACTCGTATTTAATTTATAAAAGTTATTTTATTAAAAACGGTGAGTTAATGTTCTTTTAAAATTATATTAATTATGTTTATAGTCAGGCTTTTTCATAACAGAAAGAAATTCTGCATGCAATAAATATAGTCGCAGCGTACCCTGGGCTCCAAGGCAACGGCCGAGGATGCAACCGGGAGAGGCGCTAGGATGATGATGATGATTTGTGCTATTTAGTTAATGCTAATAGAGCCTTTATATTTATTATACTCATGAATATATATTACTAATTATTATGTGGTGTATTTTTGTTTAATTTATTTAATCTGAAATCAAACATATTTGATAAAACGAAATAAACATAGATTCTAGATGATAATTTGTAGAATATAAATGAATGAATAAAAAAACCGAAAGAAAAAAAATAAGTGAAGCAATTATCTTTTTAGACTGATATTCACCATGTCATCAAAAATCTACCGAAGAAGCTTTTCAACACAAACTGACCCATAGGTACAATAACATATAATGTAAATTCAATGGTTTCAAGTGATTTTGTTATTTAACTTTAAACTTAAAAAATCAAGACTAGATTTAATCTGGTAGGGATTTGCTACCCTTATAAAAACAATTTTCCGTGTTTCAAGTAAAAGAAACATACTCGTATTAATGAAAGATTTAGAAAACATTGCTAAAACAAAAACACAAGTCATTGCACTCAGCACTAATATTATCATTACATATCAAACGATAAAACAGTATCAGCTACTTAACAATCATAATATAAAATCAGTTTATATAAAATCTGTGCTCATTACTAGTACCTAATCTAAAAGATAGTTCAGAACAATGGAAAATAGCCCCTATGTTTTGACGCTCTTAATGAGTGACGTGCAATTTTCCTTTGGCTTATCTTATAAAATCATTTTCCATGTACCTACCTTCTTCCTCCTTGAGTCGTATTCCTCATTAATTACTGAGGGTCGTGATCATTGTATGAAATGTAACACACAGCAATACTGCTGGCAATTGTTATTCAGTGGTTTGCCATTGCCTTCTCCATCAAACCTCCGTACCAACCGTATATAATGTCTTTTATTAGCTTCGGTCTGCATAACGAATTATGCAATTTGGTTTTGATGTTATTGTTTTAAATAGATAAAATGTATAAAAAACTAAGTTCAGATTATGATAACGCATGGACTGTCAGTACAATACGGCCGAGGTCCACTAATTTACACACTTTAAAACATATAAAAATTTAAAAATTCTTATTAATGTGACTTCTCTTTGTTTTAGAAAAAATGGCCAGCCTACAATTTTTCTTTTTGACCGTCGTCATTGTAAGTTGCTCAGCACATCCCGCATCAATGAAACATAAATTGGATGGTGAGTTAAAACAATTTGAACTGTTAAATGATATCCGATATTGAAATTCCCTTTATTAGCATTGAAACCCGATTTTCATTTGGAAGAAATATGTGACATTATTTATTCAAGTCTAATGAATATTCAGAAATTAGCAAAAATATAATGTGTAAGATAACGATGAAAACCAGCTTTAAGCTCTGAAGACAATAGACTCTGCATTAAAATTACCGATCTGTTCGCTATGAAATGGGCTATCGATTCTACTGTCTGACCATTTATTTAGTCCTACTACTATTATAAAGGCGAAAGTTTGTATGTGTGGATGTATGGATGTATGGATGTATGGATGTTTGTTACTCTTTCACGTAAAAACTACTGAATGGATTTGAATGAAACTTTACCACAATATAGCTTATACATCAGAATAACACATAGGATATTGGAAATCGAAATCCACGCGGACGGAGTCGCGGGCGGCCGCTAGTTTAAGAATAAAATGTCGGTACATACAGTAAAGACTCTTATTCACTTTCTTCCAGGCTCCCTATACAAATTTCCCTTCGTAAACCGCGATGCTTGGGGCAGTCGGGACCCGATCCTGGAACCCACTCCCATCGGAGAGCCAGTCTCCCTCGTGGTGATCCACCATACGTACCAGCCTGGCGTCTGCCTCACCAGAACTGAGTGTAAGCGCGCCATGCGCTCCATGCAGGACTTCCACCAGTTGACTAATGGCTGGTCGGATATTGGCTACAAGTAAGTGATAATAATACCCTCCTAGCCGAATTCAGCCACGGCGGCCAATCTTACAATAAGCCAAGTACGCAGGATATGTTATAGTGCACAAGCACGTGCGCAAGCACAGGTGGACTCCCTATTCCCTAACTCTCATAATTCAGTGGGACAGCAATCAGACACACCTGTTGAGAGATCAGGCGCAGACGGCTTTATGTGCTTTCCGAGCCACGGAGGTGTAATTACATCGCTCACACCGCAAAATTTCAACAAGGATAACAGAGACACAATTTTATCGGTTCGACCCGGAATTCGAACCCAGGAGCTCCGGCGCGGCCGCCGAAAGTGCTACCATCTAGCCACTAGCAAGTAAGTATTCTAATCATAAAGGATGCTCCCTATACAAGTTTCCCTTTGTAAACCGCGATGCTTGGGGCAGTCGGGACCCGATCCTGGAACCCACTCCCATCGGAGAGCCAGTCTCCCTCGTGGTGATCCACCATACGTACCAGCCCGGCGTCTGCGTCACCAGGACTGAGTGTAAGCGCGCCATGCGCTCCATGCAGGACTTCCACCAGTTGACTAACGGCTGGTCGGATATTGGCTACAAGTAAGTAATAATACCCTCCTAGCCGAATTCAGCCACGGCGGCTAATCTAACAATTAGCCGCAGTAGTACGCAGGATATATTGCACAAGCGCTTGCGCAAGCACAGGTGCACTCCCTATTCCCTTACTCTCATAATTCGGTGGGACAGCAATCTGCCACGCCCGTTGAGAGATCAGGCGCAGGACCAACGGCTTTATGTGTACACCGCCAACTTCCAAACTCCGGACTGTATCTGTGTTATCGCAACAGGATAACAGAGACACAATTTCATCGGTTCGACCCGGAATTTGAACCCAGGACCTCAGGCTGCACCAAGGAGGAAGTTATAATCATAAAAGAGGCTGCCTATACATACAAGTTCCCCTTCGTAAACCGCGATGCTTGGGGCAGTCGGGACCCGATCCTGGAACCCACTCCCATCGGAGAGCCAGTCTCCCTCGTGGTGATCCACCACACGTACCAGCCCGGCGTCTGCCTCACCAGGACTGAGTGTAAGCGCGCCATGCGCTCCATGCAGGACTTCCACCAGTTGACTAACGGCTGGTCGGATATTGGGTACAAGTAAGTAATAATAATACCCTCCTAGCCGAATTCAACCACGGCGGCCAATCTTACAATAAGCCAAGTACGCAGGATATCTTATTTTGCCCAAGCGCGTGCGCAAGCACAGGTGGACTCCCTATTCCCTAACTCTCATAATTCAGTGGGACAGCAATCAGACACACCTGTTGAGAGATCAGGCGCAGACGGCTTTATGTGCTTTCCGAGGCACGGGGGTGTAATTACCACCAACTTCCAACAAGGAAAGCAGAGACACAATTTCATCGGTTAAACCCAGAAATCGAACCCAGGACCTCCGGCGCGGCCGCCGTAAAGTGCGACCGTCTAGCTACTAACAAGTAAGTATTTTTATCATGAAGGAGACTCCCTACACAGGTTCCACTTTGTAAACTGTGGAAGCGTGGGCCAGTCGAGATCCCATCCTTGGGCTACTCCCAACGGAGAACCAGTGTCTCTCGTGGTCATCCTGAATTATTAGGCGTTCCCGATAGGCTGTCTACATATCGGAAAGTTAATTATGAGAGGAGAGACGGATAATCTAAACCTTTTATTTCTTGTGTTGAATTACTAATATTGTTAAACAATCTGCATATTATACAGTTATAGATTAAATATTTTTGTTTTAAGGACTTATTGGTTCATGTACGATAAAATAAGATAAAACATCAATGTCGAAGATATTTATTTTTACAGTACAATACCGACCTACAATAGGTAACGACGATATAATTGATTTATGTATAACTTTAGGTGATAAAAGAATCAAAAAGGTCTAAGAAATCATCAAGAATAAACATAGTGTATATCCATGTTGGCTTAAGTGTGTCTAAAACACAAAAGATCAGCTGAACCTTCCCGTTCCTCAGCAGATTGTTGTAAACAGAAGTCAAAAACAACCTTATTTGTTTCCAGTTTTGCCGTGGGAGGTGATGGCAGTGTATATGAAGGACGGGGCTGGGACGTCGTAGGAGCTCATGCTGTAGGCTTCAACACCAGAAGCGTTGGTATCGCTATCATTGGAGACTTTAGAAGTAAGTTCATCTCAGCAAAGTTCATGAGTAGCTTAACTACTCGATTTAATGTTTCCTAAAAGATTACTCAAGACATAAACCTTAAGGACTGATTTGATGATAATATTGGCCTAGACTAGAAAGTAGGAGTGGACTTATACGGAGTAGTGGTAGTAGAAACGAATCAGCCCATTTATGTCCCAGTCCAGGGCCCAGGGCAAATGTTTCTATCATTAAAAAACCTAGGTTTTGTCTTAATCACTACGCTTACCAAATGCGGGTCGTCTCTTTAGTTAGATCAAAACTTTTTGTCCGCCCCGGAAATCGACCCTAGGTCCTTGAGATCACGCACGTCTAACTTTACCACTTGACTTTACCACTTGACAAACGAATTAAAACTTATAGTATGAACGTAATATAGGAGACGAGTTGTTCCAATACGAGTATATGGATATTGAAGTAGACTAACTAATAAAGAAACTAACTCATCTTTCAGCTGAACTGCCAGCTCTCGTCTCAAGAGAAGCAGCGAGGAAACTCATCGCGACTGGAATCAAGCTTGGCTACATCAGCCCGAACTACCAACTCACAGGTCACAGACAACTTGGCAGTACGGAATGCCCCGGAGATGCACTCTTCAATGAGATATCCACGTGGGAAAACTTCGTGGCCGTTCCTACCCTAAATTAAGAAGAAAAAGACTGATTAAATAAATTATTGAATGCCAGTGACTAGTTTCTTTTTTTGAAAGTGCCTTCATACGAGTATATTGCGCTTGCTCTTTTCAAACCTTAAACTCATCAACATACAGTTCAAACTAACAGCTAACGGGTCACAGACAACTTGGCAGTACGGAATGTCCTGGAGATGCTCTGTTCAATGAGATATCCACTTGGGAAAACTTCGTGGCCGTTCCTACCCTAAATTAAGAAGAAAAAGACTGATTAAATAAATTATTGAATGCCAGAGACTAGTTTCTTTAATTAGAAAGTGCCTTCATACAAGTAAATTGCGCTGGCTCTTTCTGAACCTTATACTCATCAACATACAGTTCAAACTAACAGCTAACGGGTTCCAGACAACTTGGCAGTATGGAATGCCCCGGAGATGCTCTGTTCAATGAGATATCCACGTGGGAAAACTTCGTGGCTGTTCCTAACCTAAATTAAGAAGAAAGAGACTGATTAAATAAATTATTGAATGCAAGCAGTTCTTTTTTTACGACGCTTTGTATGCCAACTTGAACTTTAACGTCGTTGAACTACCAGCTCACAGGTCACAGACAACTTGGCAGTACGGAATGCCCCGGAGATGCTCTGTTCAATGAAAAATACACGTGGGAGAACTTCGTGGCCGTTCCTAACCTAAATTAAGAAGAAAAAGACTGATTAAATAAATTATTGAATGCCAGTGACTAGTTTCTTTATGTGCATAGAATGCGCTTGTTCATTCTGAACCTTAAATACATCAACATACAGTTCAAACTAACAGTTCACGGGCCATATACATACAACTCGGCAGTACGGAATGTACCGAAGATGCGCTGTTCAATGACATATCCACGTGGGAAAACTTCGTGGCGTTCCTACCCTAAATTGAGAAGAAAGAGACTGATTAAATAAATTATTGAATGCCAGTGACTACTTTTTTATTTTAGAAGTACAAAATATATTGTACTTGTTCATTCTGAAGCTTACCAAGTCACGCGCCACAGACAATTTGGCAGTACGGAATGTCTCAGGGATGCACTTTTTAATGAGCACATAATATGTACGTGAGAAACTTCCTAGATGTTTGAGACTGATTAAATAAATGATTGAAAGCGATGCGGTTGTTTTTATCTTGGAAGTATTTAAGCATTTTCATCAAACAAACTATGATGAAACTAATGACAGGTGAGCGCAGTATCATAAGAATGCATTCTTCAAAGAGATGTCCACGTAGGATTTTTTTGCTTGTCTTATATTTATTCTCATTATATTCGTTGGTATAAAATACGAAATATATTCTTAGGAATATGTAGTTCGTCCAGCTTTTCTTCCGAACCCATACATACGTGAATTACATATATGAATATTGTAGAAGACTAACTAAAAAAAACCTTACTAATCTTTCAGCTGAACTTCATTTTCTTTTGTCATCGCAGAAAGCCAAGAAAAAAAAAATAAAAAATCAATTTGCCTTCCCGTTTATCATAGCAAAAACTGCAAATCCAATAATCTGCAATAAACCGTTGCACAATTACGCGATATTGCTCACGTGTGGAAATCGATAACGCAGGGACTTATTCAGTTTATTTTTAAGGAAGGGACTTTTTTCATCAGGGTTGCATGGAGTTGCTCTTGTTTTGAAGGGATAACATTAATCCTTTTATCACATTTCGGAAATGCAACACTCACGTTTGAGGGCCAGGTATTTAAAGATAGGGACTTGGATGAAAGGGGAATCACTTTCTATTGGAGGAATTGCGGAGGACCAAACTGGCTTTATTCTGAAAACTAGCGGCCGCCCGCGACTCCGTCCGCGTGGTTTCCGGTTTCCGCAAACGTAGGTATATACTATACCTATAAAGTTCCATACAAACATTAATCCCCTTTTTCATCCCCTTGGGGTGGAACACATAAAAATCCTTTCTAAGGGGATCTTTATGTCATAGTAGCTTTATGCATGCCAAGTCCCAGCCCGATCGGTTTAAAATTGACAAAGTTTCATACAAACATTAATCCCCTTTTTCATCCCCTTGGGGTGGAACATATAAAAATCCTTTCTAAAAGGATCTTTATGTCATAGTAGCTTCATGCATGCCAAGTCCCAGCCCTATCGGTTTAAAATTGACAAAGTTTCATACAAACATTAATCCCCTTTTTCATCCCCTTGGGGTGGAACATATAAAAATCCTTTCTAAAGGGATCTTTATGTCATAGTAGCTTCATGCATGCCAAGTCCCAGCCCGATCGGTTTAAAATTGACAAAGTTTCATACAAACATTAATCCCCTTTTTCATCCCCTTGGGGTGGAACATATAAAAATCCTTTCTAAGGGGATATTTATGTCATAGTAGCTTCATGCATGCCAAGTCCCAGCCCTATCGGTTTAAAATTGACAAAGTTTCATACAAACATTAATCCCCTTTTTCATCCCCTTGGGGTGGAACATATAAAAATCCTTTCTAAGGGGATCTTTATGTCATAGTAGCTTCATGCATGCCAAGTCCCAGCCCGATCGGTTTAAAATTGACAAAGTTTCATACAAACATTAATCCCCTTTTTCATCCCCTTGGGGTGGAACATATAAAAATCCTTTCTAAGGGGATATTTATGTCATAGTAGCTTCATGCATGCCAAGTCCCAGCCCTATCGGTTTAAAATTGACAAAGATTCATACAAACATTAATCCCCTTTTTCATCCCCTTGGGGTGGAACATATAAAAATCCTTTCTAAAGGGATCTTTATGTCATAGTAGCTTCATGCATGCCAAGTCCCAGCCCGATCGGTTTAAAATTGACAAAGTTTCATACAAACATTAATCCCCTTTTTCATCCCCTTGGGATAAAATAATAGATATATACTATAGCCTATAACCTTCCTCGCCAAATACACTATCCAACACAAAAAGAATTTTTCAAATCGGACCAGTAGTTCCTGAGATTAGCGCGTTCAAACAAACAAACAAACAAACAAACAAACAAACAAACAAACAAACTCTTCAGCTTTATATATTAGTACTAGCTCGGGGCGCCCGCTACGCGGTCGCGCCCAGAGCTAGGTCGCTCCGCGACGGGGCCGCTCCCGGGCTTCGCCCTCCGCGGCGCTCGGCCTTCGGCCTCGCCGTGGCTCGGCCTGCGGCCTCGCAAAATTACATGGCTAGCTTGGTCCGTCCGTCAGCGGGTTCCTAGTCCTTTTTCGACGCCCTGAGAGCCATCAACTAAGACCTACTGATTCACTTTATGCCGCTTCGGGCTTCGCCCTCGCAGATTTATTTGCTTTGACACCTTTTCTTTTCATTTTCAAAGCAAACTTTGTATGATAATGTCATCAATATAACTAACCAATAACTCTTTATTGCTCCAGTCTGCAATTTAAAACGTTTGAAATATTTCACATTATTATTTAAAATCATGCAAGTAAACGCATAGCAGCTATGGCTTCTGTCACGGCTCCGGCGCTGCGAGGCTCCGGCGGTCCCACGCGATCTTTTCGTCGCAGATGGTTTACGCTCTTCACCGTAACTTCGGCTTGTTGGCCGGCTCTGCCGGCCAGCCTCAGTCGCGGCTTCGAGCTTCCAAACCACCTGCTCCTCAGCTCGCGGGCTGCCTCGCCCCTACGCGCCTACGCGGGCTTATATTGCACTCTAGGGGTAGGGCAAACAAGACTACGTGGAGTCGGTTTTGGCAGCGATTCGTTTCTACAAACCAAACATATCACAAATACAGTCCTAACAGACAATATTTCAGTACCACTAAACATTTTTCAAACACTTGAAAAATTTCCATACAAAGTCACAGTGCCGCGTGCCCCATATAAAGTACAAAATGTATGGGGAAAATCAAAAAACAATTTTGCAATTTTTTCAAAGTTACAAGTAAGATGAATAAAAATATGGCCAAAATGGAAACAAAAGACGACATTTGACAGTTCGTCATACAAACTTTTGCCCAAAAATTGATACTTTGAGTTTTGACATTTTCCCCTAGAACTCAAAAATTACCCTGAAAATGGGGTAAACTCTTTTACCACATTGTAGATCAAAGCCTACTCTACAATGAAGGTCATGCAACATTTTTCCCTATCACGCCTTTATCTACCCGAAAAATCAGTTTAAAATATTCCCGAACTAAAACTTTTCACAAAATGGCCGCTAGCCCATCCGCCATCTTGGTTGGAATTTTTTCCGTATTTTTTCTTAAAACAAATCTAATTTACACAAATAACCGCATTTTCACATTTCCTCTTAGGCTAATGTTGACCCCTCCAGAGATCCTCAAAGACACCCCTTCCGAAAAAGTTTGAGCCGTCGTACCTCCCAGTGTTGCCAGCCCACTTTGATGAAAATAGTCAAATGTCATTTTAGACCCTCCAATCTGCCACGCCGTGGAAATGAATTTTGCGAAAAACCGTTATTTCTATTTTCGACGTTTTCGGACCACAGCTCAAAAACTACCGAAATCTTCCAAAATATTTTTTCACCAGGCAATACCTCACACTAAAACACACAAACGCCCAGTACATTTGTTAACATCATTTGGTTCACCAAGTGCCCGAAATTTAAAGTTGAAAGTTTTGAAAACGTGAAAATTTCACAAAATGGCCGCCAGCGCGTCCGCCATCTTGGGTTTTCGTCGTCCCGTATTTTTCCCATATACAACATTATATACCGGATCAAACTGCATTTTTACTTTTTTTCTCCGCCGCACCCAGTTGGCCTAACAGGTCTTGCTATATGACCATGTGGAAAATTTTCTTTTGCTCCTCTCGCCCGGTGTTGCCAGGTGATTCTCAATTTTCTACCCTTACGTCATTGGGGACCTTGGATGCCACAATCGCTCATACCTAATTTTTCTCCAAATACCGTATTTCCATTCGACCCATTTTCGGGCCCCTCGGCCAAATCTACCAAAATCTACCAAAACATTTTTCCACCTGGCAATAGTTGGCACTTGTACAAACGTGGCCGCTATACAAGCCAACTCTGTCAGGTGTTGCCAAGGTCGCCAAAAACGGGTTTGAAAATTTCGAAAATTTTTACTTTTTACAAAATGGCCGCCCGCTCGTTCGCCATCTTGGATTTTTGACAGCGCGTATTTTTCCCAAATTCTGGACCATAGACAGCGTCGAACCTCATTTTTACTTTTTTTGTATTTTTTATAGTTTGGGCCAGAGAGGTCCGCGAAGTCGACCATATCCCGAAAAATTCAAAAAATCCTCACTGCCAGTGTTGCCAGCGTAAAGAGACAAAACTACCAAAAGGTCAATAGACGCCCTCCGGACTACAGATTCGTGGCCTCGATTTTCCCCTGAATTCCGTATTTCGATTCGACCCTTTTTGGGCCCCTGGAGCAAAAACTACCAAAAACTACCAATATGTTTTTCCACCTGGCAATACTTCGTACTAAAACTCGCGATGCCGCCATACAACACATTCGCGTAGAGTGTTGCCAACTACCCGAAAAATCAACTTTATTTTTTTCGAAAATTTTTCATTTCACAAAATGGCCGCCTGCGCTTCCGCCATCTTGAATTTTTGACAGCCAATTTTTTTAGTGTTACTACATCATATACCACGTCAAATACTGTTTTAATTTCCAACCAACAACGCACAGTGTTGCCACAGGAATTTTTCAAAGTCACCAAGTCCGAAAAAACGTTTTTTCCCCGCCGCTCCCAGTGTTGCCAGATGATTTCGAAAAAAATACCGAAAGGTCCTTGACCACCAAAGTTGCCACCAAACTGCATACTCGGATTTCGGCCAGCTGTCAAAAAGTAATTTTCTACTAATTGGACCAAATGTCAAAAATCTACTAAGAACGTGGTAGAAGGTTTTCCCTTCTGGCAACTCTCAGATAAATACTCCACCAAAACTGTAAAGAACCAAATCTGACCAGTGTTGCCATTTGCCAAAAAAATGGATTCAAAAAATAGCAAAATTTTTGACACAAACAAAATTCTCTCTGCCGGCGCCGCCATCTTGAATTTTTGCATCTAGCAACACTGACCTATAAATAGACTATATTTCTGACAAAACGCAAAAAACAGCAAAAATTTATCTCTGCCCCGTCCAGAGACACAGCCCCGCAAAAAAGGGTCGATTTTCCGATTTTTGAGCCAAGATGGCGGCGCCGCCATTTTGTTTTTCTGACATTTTTCTTTTTAAATCCCAACCTTTCCCCACAGACTACGACCCCTGAAAATTTGACAGCTCCAGAGGTAATAGGCTTGGAGATAGCACCACCAACATGGCCGCCATCTTGGATTTTTGAAAAAAAAAAGAAAAATTTCCAGATTGATTGGCGACCCGAACAAAACTCCCATACATCAGTTTCGAGTCTGAAGCTGGCAACACTGCGAAAAAAGGCCCCGATGAGTCAGTGAGTCAGTGAGTGGTAATCGAGCTTTATATATTATAGACTAGCTCGGGGCGCCCGCTTCGCGGTCGCGCCCAGAGCTAGGTCGCTCCGCGACGGGGCCGCTCCCGGGCTTCGCCCTCCGCGGCGCTCGGCCTTCGGCCTCGCCGTGGCTCGGCCTGCGGCCTCGCAAAATTACATGGCTGGCTTGGACCGTCCGTCAGCGTGTTCCCTGTCTTTTTTTTACGCCCCGAGAGCCATCAACGGAGTCCTACTGATTCACTTTATGCCGCTTCGGGCTTCGCCCTCGCGGCGCTCAGCCTTCGCCCTCGCAGATTTATTTGCTTTAACACCTTTTCTTTTCATTTTCAAAGCAAACTTTGTATGATAATGTCATCAATATAACTAACCAATAACTCTATATTGCTCCAGTATGCAATTAAAAACGTTTGAAATATTTCACATTATTATTTAAAATCATGCAAGTACACGCATAGCAGCTATGGCTTCTGTCACGGCTCCGGCGCTACGGGGCTCCGGCGGGCCCACGCGATCTTTTCGTCGCAGATGGTTTACGCTCTTCACCGCAACTTCGGCTTGTTGGCCGGCTCTGCCGGCCAGCCTCAGTCGCGGCTTCGAGCTTCCAAACCACCTGCTCCTCAGCTCGCGAGCCGCCTCGCCCCTCCGCGCCTACGCGGGCTTATATTGCACTCTAGGGGTAGGGCAAACAAGACTGCGTGGAGTCGGTTTTCGCAGCGATTCGTTTCTACAAACCACTCATACCATTAATACAGTCCTTACAGCGTTAACTTACTTCTCCGACAAGTATTTCAGTACCACTAAACAGTTTTCAAACACTTGTAAAATTTTCATACAAAGTCACCGTGCCCCATATAAAGCTCTATCTCCAGTACAAAATGTATGGAGAAAATCGAAAACTTTTTTTTTATTATTTCAAAGTTTCAAGTAAAATGAACAAAAATATGGCCAAAATTGAAACAAAAGACGACACTTGGCAGTTCCTCATACAAATTCTTGCCCAAAAGTTGATATTTCGAGTTTTGACTTTTTCGCCCAGAACTCGAAAATTGCCCTGAAAATGGGGTAAACTATTTTACCACATTGTAGATCAAGGTCTACTCTACAATAAAGGTCATGCAACATTTTCCCCTATCACGCCTTTATCTACCCGAAAAATGAGTTTAAAATATTTCTCAACTAAAACTTTTCACAAAATGGCCGCTAGCCCGTCCGCCATCTTGGTTGGAATTTTTCCTGTATTTTTCCTTGAAACAAATCTTATTTACGCAAATTACTGCATTTACACCTTTCTTCTACAAATCGTGTTGGCCCCTCCAGAGATCCTCAAAGACACCCCTTCCGAAAAAGTTTGAGCCGTTGTACCTCCCAGTGTTGCCAGCCCACTTTGATAAAAATAGTCAAATGTCATTTTAGACCCTCTAATCTGCCACGCCGTGGAAATGAATTGTGCGAAAATCCGTTATTTCTATTTTAGATGTTTTCGGACCACAGCTCAAAAACTACCGAAATCTACCAAAATATTTTTTCACCAGGCAATACCTCATACTGAAACACACAAACGCCTAGTACATTTCAAACCCCTATTTGGTTCACCAACTGCCCGAAATTTCAAGTTGAAAGTTTTGAAAACGTGAAAATTTCACAAAATGGCCGCCAGCCCGTCCGCCATCTTGGTTTTCTGTCGTCCCGTATTTTTCCCATATACTACATTATATACCAGATTAAACTACATTTTTACTTTTTTTCTCCGCCGCACCCAGTTGGCCCAACAGGTCTTGGTAGATGACCATGTCGAAATTTTTCTTTTGCTCCTCACGCCCGGTGTTGCCAGGTGATTCTCAATTTTCTACCCTAACGTCATTGGGGACCCTGGATGCCACAATCGCTCATACTTAATTTTTCTCCAAATACCGTATTTCCATTCGACCCATTTTCGGGCCCGTCGGACAAATCTACCAAAATCTACCAAAATATTTTTCCACCTGGCAATAGTTGGCACTTGTACAAATGTGGCCGCTGAACAGTCCAACTCTGTCAAGTGTTGCCAAGGTCGTCAAAACCGGGTTTGAAAATTTCGAAAATTTTTACTTTTTACAAAATGGCCGCCAGCTCATCCGCCATCTTGGACTTTTGACGCCGCCTATTTTTCCCATAGTCTCGACCATAGACAGCGTCGAACCTCATTTTTACTTTTTTTGTATTTTGGATAATGTGGCCCCGAGAGGTCCGGAAAGACGACCAAGTCCCAAAAAATTCAAAATATCCTTACTGCGAGTGTTGCCAGCGTACAGAGATAAAACTACGAAAAGGTCAATAGACACCTTCCGGACTACGGATTCGTGGCCTCGATTTTTCGCTGAATCAGCTATTTCGATTCGACCCTATTTTGGCCCCTGGAGCAAAAACTACCAAAAACTACCAAGATGTTTTTCCACCTCGCAATACTGGACATTGAGACTGGCAAAGCCGCCATACAACACATTCGCGTAGGGTGTTGCCAACTACCCGAAAAATCAATTTTAATTTTTTCGAAATTTTTTCATTTCGCAAAATGGCCGCCTTCGCGTCCGCCATCTTGGATTTTCGACAGCCAATTTTTTTACTGAAACTTCATCATACACTTCGTCGAATACCGTTTAAATTTTTAACCCACGTCACACAGTGTTGCCAGGGGAATTTTTCAAAGTCACCAAGTCCGAAAAATCGATTTTTCCCCGCCGCTCCCAGTGTTGCCAGATGATTTCAAAAAAAATACCGAAAGGTCCTTCACTACCAAAGTTGCCACCAAACTGCATACTCGGATTTCGGCCAGCTGTCAAAAAGTCATTTTCTACTAATTGGACCAAATGTCAAAAATCTACTACGAACGTGGTAGGAGGTTTTCACTTCTGGCAACACTCGGATAAATACTCCACCAAAACTGTAAAGAATCAAATCTGTCAAGTGTTGCCATCCACCAAAAAAATGGATTCAAAAAATTGCAAAATTTTTGACACAGACGAAATCGTCTCTGCCGGCGCCGCCATCTTGAATTTTTGCACCTGGCAACACTAAGATTAAAATTGACCATATTTCTGACCGAACACAAAAAAAAGCAAAAAAATATCTCTGCCCAGTCCAGAGACACAGCCCCGCAAAAAGGGGTCGATTTTTCGATTTTCAAGCCAAGATGGCGGCGCCGCCATTTTGTTTTTCTGACATTTTTCTTTTTAAATCCCAACCGTTCCCCAAAGACTACGACCCCTGAAAATTTGACAGCTCCAGAGGCTATGGCTTTGGAGATAGGACCACCAACATGGCCGCCATCTTGGATTTTTGAAAAAAAAAAAGAAAAATTTCCAGATTGATTGGCGATCCGAACAAAACTCCCATACATGTGAATCGAGTCGGAAGCTGGCAACACTGCGAAAAATGGCCCCGATGAGTCAGTGAGTGAGTGAGTGAGTGGTAATCGAGCTTTATATAGTATAGACTAGCTCGGGGCGCCCGCTACGCGGTCGCGCCCAGAGCTAGGTCGCTCCGCGACGGGGCCGCTCCCGGGCTTCGCCCTCCGCGGCGCTCGGCCTTCGGCCTCGCCGTGGCTCGGCCTGCGGCCTCGCAAAATTACATGGCTGGCTTGGACCGTCCGTCAGCGGGTTCCTAGTCCTTTTTCGACGCCCTGACAGCCATCAACTAAGACCTACTGATTCACTTTATGCCGCTTCGGGCTTCGCCCTCGCGGCGCTCGGCCTTCGGCCTCGCAGATATTTTTTTATATTTTCTTCAACACCTTTACTTTTCATTTTTAGTGCAAACTTTGTATGATAATGTCATCAATATAACTAACCAATAACTCTATATTGCTCCAGTATGCAATTAAAAACGTTTGAAATAATTTACATTATTATTTAAAATCATGCAAGTAAACGCATAGCAGCTATGGCTTCCGACACGGCTCCGGCGATTGAGATTCGTTTCTACAAACCAAACATACCTCAAATGAAGTCCTTACAGCGTTAACTTACTTCTCCAAGAAGTATTTCAGTACCACTAAACAGTTTTCAAACACTTGTAAAATTTCCATACAAAGTCACAGTACCGCGTGCCCCATATAAAGCTCGATCCAGTACAAAATGTATGGGGAAAATCGAAAACTGTTTTTTTAATTATTTCAAAGTTAAAAGTAGAATGAATAAAAATATGGCCAAAATGGAAACAAAAGACGACATTTGTCAGGTCCTCATACTAATTTTTGCCCAAAAGTTGATATTCCGAGTTTTGACATTTTCCCCTAGAACTCGAAAATTACCCTGAAAATGGGGTAAATTATATTACCACATTGTAGATCAAAGTCTACACTACAATAAAGGTCGTGCAACATTTTCCCCTATCACGCCTTTATATACCCGAAAAATCAGTTTTAAATATTCCTGAACTAAAACTTTTCACAAAATGGCCGCTAGCTCGTCCGCCATCTTAGTTGGAATTTTTTCTGTATTTTTCCTTGAAACAAATCTTATTTACGCAAATTACTGCATTTACACCTTTCTTTTACAAATCGTGTTGGCCCCTCCAGACATCCTCAAAGACACCCCTTCCGAAAAAGTTTGAGCCGTCGTACCTCCCAGTGTTGCCAGACCACTTTGATCAAAATAGTCAAATGTCATTTTAGACCCTCCAATCTGCCACGCCGTGGAAATGAATTTTGCAAAAAACCGTTATTTCTATTTTCGACGTTTTCCGGCCACAGCTCAAAAACTACCAAAATCTTCCAAAAATTTTTCTCACCTGGCAATACCCCATACCAAAACACACAAACGCCTAGTACATTTCAAACCTCCGTTTGGTTCACCAACTGCCCGAAATTTCAAGTTGAAAGTTTGAAAACGTGAAAATTTCACAAAATGGCCGCCAGCGCGTCCGCCATCTTGGTTTTCTGTCGTCCCGTATTTTTCCCATATACAACATTATATACCGGATTAAACTACATTTTTACTTTTTTTCTCCGCCGCATCCAGTTGGCCCAACAGGTCTTGGTAGATGACCATGTCGAAAATTTTCTTTTACCCCTCAAGCCCGGTGTTGCCAGGTGATTCTCAATTTTGTACCCTAACATCATTGAGGACCTTGGATGCCACAATCGCTCATACTTAATTTTTCTACAAATACCGTATTTTCATTCGACCCATTTTCGGGCCCCTCGGCCTAATCTACCAAAATCTACCAAAACATTTTTCCACCTGGCAATAGTTGGCACTTGTACAAACGTGGCGGCTATACAAGCCAACTCTGTCAGGTGTTGCCAAGGTCGCCAAAAACGGGTTTGAAAATTTCGAAAATTTTTACTTTTTACAAAATGGCCGCCCGCTCGTGCGCCATCTTGGATTTTTGACAGCGCGTATTTTTCCCAAATTCTGGACCATAGACAGCGTCAAATGTAATTTTTACTTTTTTTGTATTTTTTATACTTTGGGCCAGAGAGGTCCGCGAAGTCGACCATGTCTCGAAAAATTCAAAAAATCCTCACTGCCAGTGTTGCCAGCGTAAAGAGATAAAACTACCAAAAGGTCAATAGACACCCTCCGGACTACAGATTCGTGGCATCGATTTTCTCCTGAATTCCGTATTTCGATTCGACCCTTTTTGGGCCCCTGGAAAGAAAACTACCAAAATCTACCAAGATTTTTTTCCACCTGGAAATACTTCGTACTAAAACTCGCGATGCCGCCATACAACACATTCGCGTAGTGTTGCCAACTACCCGAAAAAACAACTTAAATTTTTTCGAAAATTTTTCATTTTGCAAAATGGCCGCCTACGCGTCCGCCATCTTGGATTTTTGACAGCCAATTTTTTTAATAAAACTACATCATGTACCACGTCGAATGCCGTTTCAATTACTAACCAACAACGCCCAGTGTTGCCACAGGAATTTTTCAAAGTCACCAAGTCCGAAAAATCGTTTTTTCCCCGCCGCTCCCAGTGTTGCCAGATGATTTCAAAAAAAATACCGAAAGGCCTTTGACCACCAAAGTTGCCACCAAACTGCATACTCGGATTTCGGCCAGCTGTCAAAAAGTCATTTTCTACTAATTGGACCAAATGTCAAAAATCTACTATGAACGTGGTAGAAGGTTTTCCCTTCTGGCAACACTCGGATAAATACTCTACCAAAACTGCCAAAAACCAAATCTATCCGATGTTGCCAACCACCAAAAAAATGGATTCAAAAAATTGTAAAATTTTTGACACAGACAAAATTCTCTCTACCGGCGCCGCCATCTTGAATTTTTGCACCTGGCAACACTAAGATTAAAATTGACTATATTTGTAAGCAATAAGAAAAAAAAACAACAAATTATATCTGCCCCGTCCAGAGACACAGCCCCGCAAAAAAGGGTCGATTTTCCGATTTTCAAGCCAACATGGCGGCGCCGCCATTTTGTTTTTCTGACATTTTTATTTTTAATTCCCGACCGTTCCCTACAGTCTACGACCCCTGAAAATTTGACAGCTCCAGGGTTAATAGTTGCGGAGATGCGACCACCAACATGGCCGCCATCTTGGATTTTTGGAAAAAAAAAGAAAAATTTCCAGATTGATTGGCGGTCCGAACAAAACTCCCATACATCGGTTTCGAGTCTGAAGCTGGCAACACTGCGAAAAAAGGCCCCGATGAATGAGTCAGTCAGTCAGTGAGTGGTAATCGAGCTTTATATATTATAGACTAGCTCGGGGCGCCCGCTACGCGGTCGCGCCCAGAGCTAGGTCGCTCCGCGACGGGGCCGCTCCCGGGCTTCGCCCTCCGCGGCGCTCGGCCTTCGGCCTCGCCGTGGCTCGGCCTGCGGCCTCGCAAAATTACATGGCTGGCTTGGACCGTCCGTCAGCGGGTTCCCTGTCTTTTTTTTACGCCCCGAGAGCCATCAACTATGACCTACTGATTTCACTTTATGCCGCTTCGGGCTTCGCCCTCGCGGCGCTCGGCCTTCGGCCTCGCAGATTTATTTGCTTTAACACCTTTTCTTTTCATTTTCAAAGCAAACTTTGTATGATAATGTCATCAATATAACTAACCAATAACTCTATACTGCACCAGTCTGCAATTAAAAACGATTGAAATATTTCACATTATTATTTAAAATCATGCAAGTAAACGCATAGCAGCTATGGCTTCTGTCACGGCTCCGGCGCTACGCGGGCTTGGAGTCGGATTTGGCAAACCAAACATACCTCAAATGCAGTCCTTACAGCGTTAACTTACTTCTCCAACAAGTATTTCAGTACCACTAAACAGTTTTCAAACACTTGTAAAATTTCCATACAAAGTCACAGTACCGCGTGCCCCATATAAAGCTCAATCCAGTACAAAATGTATGAAGAAAATCGAAAACTGTTTTTTTAATTATTCCAAAGTTAAAAGTAAAATGAATAAAAATATGGCCAAAATGGAAACAAAAGACGACATTTGACAGTTCCTCATACAAATTTTTGCCCAAAAGTTGATATTTCGAGTTTTGACATTTTCCCCTAGAACTCGAAAATTACCCTGAAAATGGGGTAAATTATTTAACCACATTGTAGATCGAGGTCTACTCTGCAATAAAGGTCATGCAACATTTTCTTTTATCACGCCTTCATCTACCCCAAAAATCGGTTTGAAGTTTTCCTCAACTAAAACTTTTCACAAAATGGCCGACAGCCCGTCCGCCATTTTGGTTGGAATATTTTTCGTATTTTTTCTTGAATTCAATCTAATAGGCACAAATAACTGCATTTACACATTTTCTCCACCACTTATGTTGGCCCCTCCAGAGATCCTCAAAGTCACCCCTTCCGAAAAAGTTTGAGCCGTCGTACCTCCCAGTGTTGCCAGATCACTTTGATCAAAATAGTCAAATGTCATTTTAGACCCTCCAATCTGCAACGCCTTGGGAATGAATTCTGCGAAAAACCGTTATTTCTATTTTCGACGTTTTCAGGCCACAGCTCAAAAACTACCAAAATCTTCCAAAATATTTTTTCACCTGGCAATACCTCATACCAAAACACACAAACGCCTGGTACATTCCAAACCTCCGTTTGGTTCACCAACTGCCCGAAATTTCAAGTTGAAAGTTTTGAAAACCTGAAAATTTCACAAAATGGCCGCCAGCGCGTCCGCCATCTTGGTTTTCTGTCGTCCCGTATTTTTCCCATATACTACATTATATACCGGATCAAACTGCATTTTTGTTTTTTTCCTCCGCCGCACCCAGTCGGCCAAACAGGTCTTGGTAGATGACCATGTCGAAAATTTTATTTTGCTCCTCACGCCCGGTGTTGCCAGGTGATTCTCAATTTTCTACCCTGACGTCATTGAAGACCTTGGATGCCACAATCGCTCATACTTATTTTTTCTCCAAATACCGTATTTCCATTCGACCCATTTTCGGGCCCCTCGGCCAAATCTACCAAAATCTACCAAAATATTTTCCCACCTGGCAATAGCGGCCACTTGTACAAACGTGGCCGCTATACAAGCCAACTCTGTCAGGTGTTGCCAAGGTCGTCAAAAACGGGTTTGAAAATTTCGAAAATTTTTACTTTTTACAAAATGGCCGCCCGCTCGTCCGCCATCTTGGATTTTTGACAGCGCGTATTTTTCCTATAATTTGGACCATAGACAGCGTCAAACCTCATTTTTACTTTTTTTGTATTTTTTATAGTTTGGGCCAGAGAGGTCCGCGAAGTCGACCATATCCCGAAAAATTCAAAAAATTCTCACTGCCAGTGTTGCCAGCGTAAAGAGACAAAACTACCAAAAGGTCAATAGAAACCCTCCGGACTACAGATTCGTGGCCTCGATTTTCCCCTGAATTCCGTATTTCGATTCGACCCTTTTTGGGCCCCTGGAGCGAAAACTACCAAAAACTACCAATATGTTTTTCCACCTGGCAATACTTCGTACTAAAACTCGCGATGCCGCCATACAACACATTCGCGTAGAGTGTTGCCAACTACCCGAAAAATCAATTTTAATTTTTTCGAAAATTTTTCATTTCACAAAATGGCCGCCTACGCGTCCGCCATCTTGGATTTTTGACAGCCAATTTTTTCGCTGAAACTACATTATATACCACGTCAAATACCGTTTCAATTTCCAACCAGCGACGCACAATGTTGCCAGGGGAATTTTTCAAAGTCACCAAGTCCGAAAAAACGTTTTTTCCCCGCCGCTCCCAGTGTTGCCAGATGATTTCGAAAAAAATACCGAAAGGTCCTTGACCACCAAAGTTGCCACCAAACTGCATACTCGGATTTCGGCCAGCTGTCAAAAAGTAATTTTCTACTAATTGGACCAAATGTCAAAAATCTACTAAGAACGTGGTAGAAGGTTTTCCCTTCTGGCAACTCTCAGATAAATACTCCACCAAAACTGTAAAGAACCAAATCTGACCAGTGTTGCCATTTGCCAAAAAAATGGATTCAAAAAATAGCAAAATTTTTGACACAAACAAAATTCTCTCTGCCGGCGCCGCCATCTTGAATTTTTGCATCTAGCAACACTGACCTATAAATAGACTATATTTCTGACAAAACGCAAAAAACAGCAAAAATTTATCTCTGCCCCGTCCAGAGACACAGCCCCGCAAAAAAGGGTCGATTTTCCGATTTTTGAGCCAAGATGGCGGCGCCGCCATTTTGTTTTTCTGACATTTTTCTTTTTAAATCCCAACCTTTCCCCACAGACTACGACCCCTGAAAATTTGACAGCTCCAGAGGTAATAGGCTTGGAGATAGCACCACCAACATGGCCGCCATCTTGGATTTTTGAAAAAAAAAAGAAAAATTTCCAGATTGATTGGCGACCCGAACAAAACTCCCATACATCAGTTTCGAGTCTGAAGCTGGCAACACTGCGAAAAAAGGCCCCGATGAGTCAGTGAGTCAGTGAGTGGTAATCGAGCTTTATATATTATAGACTAGCTCGGGGCGCCCGCTTCGCGGTCGCGCCCAGAGCTAGGTCGCTCCGCGACGGGGCCGCTCCCGGGCTTCGCCCTCCGCGGCGCTCGGCCTTCGGCCTCGCCGTGGCTCGGCCTGCGGCCTCGCAAAATTACATGGCTGGCTTGGACCGTCCGTCAGCGTGTTCCCTGTCTTTTTTTTACGCCCCGAGAGCCATCAACGGAGTCCTACTGATTCACTTTATGCCGCTTCGGGCTTCGCCCTCGCGGCGCTCAGCCTTCGCCCTCGCAGATTTATTTGCTTTAACACCTTTTCTTTTCATTTTCAAAGCAAACTTTGTATGATAATGTCATCAATATAACTAACCAATAACTCTATATTGCTCCAGTATGCAATTAAAAACGTTTGAAATATTTCACATTATTATTTAAAATCATGCAAGTACACGCATAGCAGCTATGGCTTCTGTCACGGCTCCGGCGCTACGGGGCTCCGGCGGGCCCACGCGATCTTTTCGTCGCAGATGGTTTACGCTCTTCACCGCAACTTCGGCTTGTTGGCCGGCTCTGCCGGCCAGCCTCAGTCGCGGCTTCGAGCTTCCAAACCACCTGCTCCTCAGCTCGCGAGCCGCCTCGCCCCTCCGCGCCTACGCGGGCTTATATTGCACTCTAGGGGTAGGGCAAACAAGACTGCGTGGAGTCGGTTTTCGCAGCGATTCGTTTCTACAAACCACTCATACCATTAATACAGTCCTTACAGCGTTAACTTACTTCTCCGACAAGTATTTCAGTACCACTAAACAGTTTTCAAACACTTGTAAAATTTTCATACAAAGTCACCGTGCCCCATATAAAGCTCTATCTCCAGTACAAAATGTATGGAGAAAATCGAAAACTTTTTTTTTATTATTTCAAAGTTTCAAGTAAAATGAACAAAAATATGGCCAAAATTGAAACAAAAGACGACACTTGGCAGTTCCTCATACAAATTCTTGCCCAAAAGTTGATATTTCGAGTTTTGACTTTTTCGCCCAGAACTCGAAAATTGCCCTGAAAATGGGGTAAACTATTTTACCACATTGTAGATCAAGGTCTACTCTACAATAAAGGTCATGCAACATTTTCCCCTATCACGCCTTTATCTACCCGAAAAATGAGTTTAAAATATTTCTCAACTAAAACTTTTCACAAAATGGCCGCTAGCCCGTCCGCCATCTTGGTTGGAATTTTTCCTGTATTTTTCCTTGAAACAAATCTTATTTACGCAAATTACTGCATTTACACCTTTCTTCTACAAATCGTGTTGGCCCCTCCAGAGATCCTCAAAGACACCCCTTCCGAAAAAGTTTGAGCCGTTGTACCTCCCAGTGTTGCCAGCCCACTTTGATAAAAATAGTCAAATGTCATTTTAGACCCTCTAATCTGCCACGCCGTGGAAATGAATTGTGCGAAAATCCGTTATTTCTATTTTAGATGTTTTCGGACCACAGCTCAAAAACTACCGAAATCTACCAAAATATTTTTTCACCAGGCAATACCTCATACTGAAACACACAAACGCCTAGTACATTTCAAACCCCTATTTGGTTCACCAACTGCCCGAAATTTCAAGTTGAAAGTTTTGAAAACGTGAAAATTTCACAAAATGGCCGCCAGCCCGTCCGCCATCTTGGTTTTCTGTCGTCCCGTATTTTTCCCATATACTACATTATATACCAGATTAAACTACATTTTTACTTTTTTTCTCCGCCGCACCCAGTTGGCCCAACAGGTCTTGGTAGATGACCATGTCGAAATTTTTCTTTTGCTCCTCACGCCCGGTGTTGCCAGGTGATTCTCAATTTTCTACCCTAACGTCATTGGGGACCCTGGATGCCACAATCGCTCATACTTAATTTTTCTCCAAATACCGTATTTCCATTCGACCCATTTTCGGGCCCGTCGGACAAATCTACCAAAATCTACCAAAATATTTTTCCACCTGGCAATAGTTGGCACTTGTACAAATGTGGCCGCTGAACAGTCCAACTCTGTCAAGTGTTGCCAAGGTCGTCAAAACCGGGTTTGAAAATTTCGAAAATTTTTACTTTTTACAAAATGGCCGCCAGCTCATCCGCCATCTTGGACTTTTGACGCCGCCTATTTTTCCCATAGTCTCGACCATAGACAGCGTCGAACCTCATTTTTACTTTTTTTGTATTTTGGATAATGTGGCCCCGAGAGGTCCGGAAAGACGACCAAGTCCCAAAAAATTCAAAATATCCTTACTGCGAGTGTTGCCAGCGTACAGAGATAAAACTACGAAAAGGTCAATAGACACCTTCCGGACTACGGATTCGTGGCCTCGATTTTTCGCTGAATCAGCTATTTCGATTCGACCCTATTTTGGCCCCTGGAGCAAAAACTACCAAAAACTACCAAGATGTTTTTCCACCTCGCAATACTGGACATTGAGACTGGCAAAGCCGCCATACAACACATTCGCGTAGGGTGTTGCCAACTACCCGAAAAATCAATTTTAATTTTTTCGAAATTTTTTCATTTCGCAAAATGGCCGCCTTCGCGTCCGCCATCTTGGATTTTCGACAGCCAATTTTTTTACTGAAACTTCATCATACACTTCGTCGAATACCGTTTAAATTTTTAACCCACGTCACACAGTGTTGCCAGGGGAATTTTTCAAAGTCACCAAGTCCGAAAAATCGATTTTTCCCCGCCGCTCCCAGTGTTGCCAGATGATTTCAAAAAAAATACCGAAAGGTCCTTCACTACCAAAGTTGCCACCAAACTGCATACTCGGATTTCGGCCAGCTGTCAAAAAGTCATTTTCTACTAATTGGACCAAATGTCAAAAATCTACTACGAACGTGGTAGGAGGTTTTCACTTCTGGCAACACTCGGATAAATACTCCACCAAAACTGTAAAGAATCAAATCTGTCAAGTGTTGCCATCCACCAAAAAAATGGATTCAAAAAATTGCAAAATTTTTGACACAGACGAAATCGTCTCTGCCGGCGCCGCCATCTTGAATTTTTGCACCTGGCAACACTAAGATTAAAATTGACCATATTTCTGACCGAACACAAAAAAAAGCAAAAAAATATCTCTGCCCAGTCCAGAGACACAGCCCCGCAAAAAGGGGTCGATTTTTCGATTTTCAAGCCAAGATGGCGGCGCCGCCATTTTGTTTTTCTGACATTTTTCTTTTTAAATCCCAACCGTTCCCCAAAGACTACGACCCCTGAAAATTTGACAGCTCCAGAGGCTATGGCTTTGGAGATAGGACCACCAACATGGCCGCCATCTTGGATTTTTGAAAAAAAAAAAGAAAAATTTCCAGATTGATTGGCGATCCGAACAAAACTCCCATACATGTGAATCGAGTCGGAAGCTGGCAACACTGCGAAAAATGGCCCCGATGAGTCAGTGAGTGAGTGAGTGAGTGGTAATCGAGCTTTATATAGTATAGACTAGCTCGGGGCGCCCGCTACGCGGTCGCGCCCAGAGCTAGGTCGCTCCGCGACGGGGCCGCTCCCGGGCTTCGCCCTCCGCGGCGCTCGGCCTTCGGCCTCGCCGTGGCTCGGCCTGCGGCCTCGCAAAATTACATGGCTGGCTTGGACCGTCCGTCAGCGGGTTCCTAGTCCTTTTTCGACGCCCTGACAGCCATCAACTAAGACCTACTGATTCACTTTATGCCGCTTCGGGCTTCGCCCTCGCGGCGCTCGGCCTTCGGCCTCGCAGATATTTTTTTATATTTTCTTCAACACCTTTACTTTTCATTTTTAGTGCAAACTTTGTATGATAATGTCATCAATATAACTAACCAATAACTCTATATTGCTCCAGTATGCAATTAAAAACGTTTGAAATAATTTACATTATTATTTAAAATCATGCAAGTAAACGCATAGCAGCTATGGCTTCCGACACGGCTCCGGCGATTGAGATTCGTTTCTACAAACCAAACATACCTCAAATGAAGTCCTTACAGCGTTAACTTACTTCTCCAAGAAGTATTTCAGTACCACTAAACAGTTTTCAAACACTTGTAAAATTTCCATACAAAGTCACAGTACCGCGTGCCCCATATAAAGCTCGATCCAGTACAAAATGTATGGGGAAAATCGAAAACTGTTTTTTTAATTATTTCAAAGTTAAAAGTAGAATGAATAAAAATATGGCCAAAATGGAAACAAAAGACGACATTTGTCAGGTCCTCATACTAATTTTTGCCCAAAAGTTGATATTCCGAGTTTTGACATTTTCCCCTAGAACTCGAAAATTACCCTGAAAATGGGGTAAATTATATTACCACATTGTAGATCAAAGTCTACACTACAATAAAGGTCGTGCAACATTTTCCCCTATCACGCCTTTATATACCCGAAAAATCAGTTTTAAATATTCCTGAACTAAAACTTTTCACAAAATGGCCGCTAGCTCGTCCGCCATCTTAGTTGGAATTTTTTCTGTATTTTTCCTTGAAACAAATCTTATTTACGCAAATTACTGCATTTACACCTTTCTTTTACAAATCGTGTTGGCCCCTCCAGACATCCTCAAAGACACCCCTTCCGAAAAAGTTTGAGCCGTCGTACCTCCCAGTGTTGCCAGACCACTTTGATCAAAATAGTCAAATGTCATTTTAGACCCTCCAATCTGCCACGCCGTGGAAATGAATTTTGCAAAAAACCGTTATTTCTATTTTCGACGTTTTCCGGCCACAGCTCAAAAACTACCAAAATCTTCCAAAAATTTTTCTCACCTGGCAATACCCCATACCAAAACACACAAACGCCTAGTACATTTCAAACCTCCGTTTGGTTCACCAACTGCCCGAAATTTCAAGTTGAAAGTTTGAAAACGTGAAAATTTCACAAAATGGCCGCCAGCGCGTCCGCCATCTTGGTTTTCTGTCGTCCCGTATTTTTCCCATATACAACATTATATACCGGATTAAACTACATTTTTACTTTTTTTCTCCGCCGCATCCAGTTGGCCCAACAGGTCTTGGTAGATGACCATGTCGAAAATTTTCTTTTACCCCTCAAGCCCGGTGTTGCCAGGTGATTCTCAATTTTGTACCCTAACATCATTGAGGACCTTGGATGCCACAATCGCTCATACTTAATTTTTCTACAAATACCGTATTTTCATTCGACCCATTTTCGGGCCCCTCGGCCTAATCTACCAAAATCTACCAAAACATTTTTCCACCTGGCAATAGTTGGCACTTGTACAAACGTGGCGGCTATACAAGCCAACTCTGTCAGGTGTTGCCAAGGTCGCCAAAAACGGGTTTGAAAATTTCGAAAATTTTTACTTTTTACAAAATGGCCGCCCGCTCGTGCGCCATCTTGGATTTTTGACAGCGCGTATTTTTCCCAAATTCTGGACCATAGACAGCGTCAAATGTAATTTTTACTTTTTTTGTATTTTTTATACTTTGGGCCAGAGAGGTCCGCGAAGTCGACCATGTCTCGAAAAATTCAAAAAATCCTCACTGCCAGTGTTGCCAGCGTAAAGAGATAAAACTACCAAAAGGTCAATAGACACCCTCCGGACTACAGATTCGTGGCATCGATTTTCTCCTGAATTCCGTATTTCGATTCGACCCTTTTTGGGCCCCTGGAAAGAAAACTACCAAAATCTACCAAGATTTTTTTCCACCTGGAAATACTTCGTACTAAAACTCGCGATGCCGCCATACAACACATTCGCGTAGTGTTGCCAACTACCCGAAAAAACAACTTAAATTTTTTCGAAAATTTTTCATTTTGCAAAATGGCCGCCTACGCGTCCGCCATCTTGGATTTTTGACAGCCAATTTTTTTAATAAAACTACATCATGTACCACGTCGAATGCCGTTTCAATTACTAACCAACAACGCCCAGTGTTGCCACAGGAATTTTTCAAAGTCACCAAGTCCGAAAAATCGTTTTTTCCCCGCCGCTCCCAGTGTTGCCAGATGATTTCAAAAAAAATACCGAAAGGCCTTTGACCACCAAAGTTGCCACCAAACTGCATACTCGGATTTCGGCCAGCTGTCAAAAAGTCATTTTCTACTAATTGGACCAAATGTCAAAAATCTACTATGAACGTGGTAGAAGGTTTTCCCTTCTGGCAACACTCGGATAAATACTCTACCAAAACTGCCAAAAACCAAATCTATCCGATGTTGCCAACCACCAAAAAAATGGATTCAAAAAATTGTAAAATTTTTGACACAGACAAAATTCTCTCTACCGGCGCCGCCATCTTGAATTTTTGCACCTGGCAACACTAAGATTAAAATTGACTATATTTGTAAGCAATAAGAAAAAAAAACAACAAATTATATCTGCCCCGTCCAGAGACACAGCCCCGCAAAAAAGGGTCGATTTTCCGATTTTCAAGCCAACATGGCGGCGCCGCCATTTTGTTTTTCTGACATTTTTATTTTTAATTCCCGACCGTTCCCTACAGTCTACGACCCCTGAAAATTTGACAGCTCCAGGGTTAATAGTTGCGGAGATGCGACCACCAACATGGCCGCCATCTTGGATTTTTGGAAAAAAAAAGAAAAATTTCCAGATTGATTGGCGGTCCGAACAAAACTCCCATACATCGGTTTCGAGTCTGAAGCTGGCAACACTGCGAAAAAAGGCCCCGATGAATGAGTCAGTCAGTCAGTGAGTGGTAATCGAGCTTTATATATTATAGATAGATAGATAGATAGATAAATCAGAAGAGTGTGTTAATAAGGAGGGCAGCAAGCCTAGCTAGCCTGCAGTTATGGTGGTATTTAGGAATATTCTCCTGCGAGATACATACATAGAATCAATATCAGAGTTAATCCGGCCTGGTCTTCAAATTTGATCAACTACTGCTGTATTCAATTAAAATTCCGTTATCTATCATGGATTTTGAATTTGGAGTCTGATTCCCTGAATCATTTGAACAGGAAAATATAGTCAAGAAAAAAATATGTGACCGTATAAAATAAAATATCTAGGAGATCACTCCGGGATAACTCCAATATTAAATTAGCAATATTCAAACAACATAAATGCAGCTGGAACGTTCGAAATGCGTTTTTAAAAAGAACCCTTCTTTCTGCCTGATAATATAAGTAGGTACCTACTGAAAAAACATAAACAGCAATAAAATAAATACAGTATGTTTAATTTAAACATCATTATTAAATTTTAATATTGAAAGATGTTAAATCATCTGAATCATGAAATCAATTTCTCACATACACTATTTACGCATTATCATAATTTTTAAGCCTAGTCGACTCCTAAATTCCGATTAAAATTTCTTTATATGCGCACAAAAAAATATTTTTGTTACTATAATTGTTGTTATAATGATCTTGTTTTGATGAGACTGTTATCTGACACTCTATTGAACTGGTGATAATTGACGCACAAAATATATCCCATATTGATTTCTAATTTTATTTAGTAACTCTGCTGTTTGCGATAGTATAGTTATGCCAGGAATAATTTCTGACCGAGATATTTTTTACAAAGCATCAACTTGTGCCGAAGTAGGCAGAGCTCTATTTCCTGTCTTCATTTTTACTTTATTAAGGCATAATATAATTTTGCTATGAAAAATATTAGATAATTTTAATGAAATACAAATTCTTTAAATAAGTGTTTTTTTTTAACATTGCAAGGCAGGGTATACTTTTACCATTTTATTTTGGGCAGAGGCTTGTGCTTTACGGCACAAGTTTACGGCACCTTTCTTAACTAAGCAATTGCAGGCCGAGCGGGCTAATCACTGTCGACACAATACAATATAGCTAAACGCTAACCAACGACGACGACGACACTACAGTCACGAAAATTCTACCACTGACTAATAATTTTACGACGAAAAAGCTATCACTTTCATCAGAAATAATAACATCCCTATTGCCAAACGACCCTTGAATGACTAATACGTTATCACGGCTGGTAACTCCCCGGGCTCTCGATTATGTATAAAACGAAGAGGCAAACGCCTGATCCGCACACAACTGTTTTTGCGGATAAACAATTGCACGCTAATATTATGAATAATTTCACAATGATCGCCCATATGCTTAGTATTTTTATCGTGGTGTTGAATAGTTTCGCGAATGGATACCCCGAGAAACGGAGCAAAGGTGAGTTTATTTTATATTGTTGGAAGTTATTTACAATTTATTAGGAACGAAATAGCTATTTATATAAATAAATAGCAAACGAGCAAGAGGGCGCTTGATGGTAAGTGATCACCGTCGCCCATGGATCATCATCAAGTACACAAGAGTCGCAGACGCGTTGTCTTAGACCTCCATTCCCCTCACCAACTAAGCTCTAAAGACCTTACTTACCAACAGACACAGCTTAGTACAATAGTAAATTATGAAGCACTATTTCACTGTGGTCTGTGAACTGTGGAGGTTCTTTCCCATATGAACAACTGGTTCCAATGAAAGTTCCACTTTGTTAGGCTTTGTGCAAGTTACCGTGATTCCCACAAAGGACGATGAGAGAGTGTCGCAGAGGTTTAAGTGGGTACGCCAGATGGAGCGGCCCACATAACCCGTCGTCCCGCGGTGACTGTAATGCTTGTATGCTTGTAAATACATATGTCGATCAAATGTATCGGCGTCATTTTCTCTGCATCAAAAAGAAAGGTGCGTAACCCTTTCAAATCTTTCTCGTGAGGTTTCCGTCACTTCTATGTTTCTTTTCCTGAAACAAAAAGATAACGATTCGATAACGATCGCGGTCGCGGGTACGATCCCCGCACTAGGACACACATTTGTGTGCATGAACATGTCTGTTTGTCCTGGTCTGGGTGTTATATGTATCTATTTAAGTATATTTGTAATACCACTGTTGATTCTGATGTCTGTAACACAAGTGCTTAAGCTACTTAACACGGGGTCAGATCAATGAATGTGATGTTGTAAAATATAAAAAAAAACGATTTCATATTTTTCTCAGACACCTCCTACGCATTCAAGTTCTACAAAAGACTAGAATGGGGCGCCCTACCACCAGAGAACGTTGTGCCGCTAAACACGCCAGTTGAATACGTGATCATTCACCACACGTACATCCCAGCTGCGTGCAACACGACTGAACAGTGCAAGCAGAGTATGAGATCTATGCAGGATTACCACAACAGCTTGGGATGGGGAGACATCGGGTACAAGTAAGTACCATTTTCATTATTCGGTTGCAGTCCAAAACTGGACGACATCATCATTAGTCGATTGCAGTCCAAAACTGTACTAAGGCCTTCTTCAAGAGGGGAGGTTATGTACCCATTAGTAATAGTTTTGACTGCCTCCGTGGTGCAGTGGCTAGAGCGCTGTGCTCAAAACCTCGGAGGACGTGGGTTTGAGTCCCGCGGGGAACACTTTCACTTCCCAGTGTGGTTAGAACATAGCAGGCTTGAAGCTCCTGATTGACTAATAAAAATGATGATTCCGTGCTATGGAAGGTACGTTAAGCCGTTGGTACCGACTATGATCCAAATGGTATGGTTTCTCTTGTGTGGTTGTGAGGTCAGACATCTTCTACCCATTCAAAAACGACGGACCATTCATTCTAATAACCAGGCTGATCAATTTAGGATTATAGTCGCCCTGGGCTCCGAGGCGAGGAGGAGGAAAATATTTTATGTCTAACTTTAGAAGCACCTACGAGTATAGTAGAATTACAAGCATTAGATAACAGACAGCCTGTCGTGTTAGTCCACTTAAATCAGAATTGATTTATTGTTTAATTAGATTCAGTTCTAACAAATGCGGACAACAACGAAAACAACAACGGACGTCTCGTATTAGTAAGACGGGCGGAAATTAGCGCTGTGAAATGACATAATAATAATAATGTAGATAGAAATAATAGTCCGAATTATTTCTCAAAAAAAATCTCTGGCGTACAAAATTGGGTATTTGACTGCATTTAAAATAAATTATGATACTCATACATTAAAGACGAAATTTAAAAATAATCACAAAACCTTATGTCACAGTTACAGTTTCGCTTTTAACAAATTATCATAGTTAATCGAAACTAAAAAAGTATTGATTTGACAATATTAACTTGTGACGTCATAGGCTTGTATTTCATACAGTTTTCCCTACAATGTTGCGTTTTTGACATTTAATAAAAGTGAGTGATTTGACCTGTCAGTCAAATACCGTATTACTAATCACGTGACATATTATAGGTAGGTATGTATAAATAAATCAACGTCACTTATGAAAGGTCGTTCACCCGGCTGATTCGGGACATAACCTACTATGCTCGTATTTGGATCATTATCATCAACACGATATTTTGCCAAGCAACGTAAAACCTGTTTGAGAATTAATTTGTTTTTTCGGCCTGTTGTTTTCATTGCCAAGTTTTGAGGAAGAGGTGAAGTACCTACCTTCAGAGATTATTATGAACGGCAGTGATGCATAAAAACAATTGATAACAATTTGTTTTCGTTTTACAAGCATTATTTTTCTTATTGGACATTTATGACGCACCAATTCATTTTATTATTTATTTATTTTATTTATCATATTTTTAAATTATTGAAAACCACCTTAATGTTATTATTACAAGCTAAAAACTTAATGCAATAACATGACTCTATGTTTAGGAACACACTATGCAGAAAAACGCAACCGTGTTTAGGCGGCTGAATTTACGTTCCGTCGTGTTCATATTACCTATACACTTTTAAATGGGAGATGGCACACTATGCCGAAATTACGTCGCGTAATTTTATACATCAAATTTAACTTCGGTTGTATGATAATATCAGCCTAGTGTGTTCCTACACTATCAGTTCGCAGCAACATTATAATTATACGATATTATAATGATATTTATGAGTACCTACAAGTTTTAAATTGTTCAATCTTATAAAGTAAGGAACAAGGGTATGTTAATGTACCTAAACAATAAGAAGGTACTGCAATCACAACGCATGCCATCATTGGATTGCTGATCATCAAAAACCAAAGCCAATATTCTTGTGTTTTTTTTTGGTTTTAAATTCAAACAGTACCAGGTCTATGACCCTTTTTATATACCTAGGTGATAAAAACTCTATACAGTTTTAAAGATAACTACTATAACTAGTTAACACCTTTAATAAAGATGTTATAAATATAGCATAGTCACGATGACAATGACTCCACGTGTCGTTGACTCATTCATTGATTGATAGCTGCTACTACACAACTCGCGAGGTAAACAAACAATGTGGCGTAGTTTGCTCAAGATAATGAAATATAGTAAGTAAAAGATAGTAGGTACTCGAATCATGCTTTGAGTGTGGGATAAGGATTAAACAACGACGTCCATAAAAAAAAAGTATTAGCTTATTAATGTCCTAGTGCAGGGCAAAGGCCTCCATCATTTGAAATCATGTTTTCTTTAAAAAGATGGGCTTTGGCATAATCACCACGCTTGCCAAATGTGGGTTGGTGATCATTTACTGGGGCTGTGTTCAGAAAAATCAACACAAATTTTGCCCTACACCAGGAATCAAACCCAAGACCTCGAGGCCCTTCACTAGACCATCGAGGCGTCGATGCCAAATTCAATTTAGGTACTTCGACAAAATCATCACAAAGTATGATGATTTTGTCAGATAAACGTCTTGCTAGCCGTTTGTATACCATTACACCAGGATCATCTTAACTGAAATAGACTAAAGGGCACGGCGATCTTAACGGTTAGACAAGTAAAAAGGATTTTGTAGTGCACAAATGCTTACTAAAGTACAGGGTTCTCCCTATTCATTTACTCTCATAATTCGGTGAGACAGCAAGCCGATATTTATTCATTATTTTATCACTACATAATATCATGTGTTATATTATAAATATTATTATATTATAATTCGTCACGACGAATGGACTATCCAACTCAAAATTATATTTTCAATGCGAAACAGTAGTTTCTGAGATAAGCGCGTTCAAACAAACAAACAAACTCTTCAGCTTTTTTTATATTAGTATCAGAAGATTACACAGTCGTGATTTCTGATTACCGCAGATGTTGTCTGAAGCCAATGACGTCGGAATAACAGTGGTTAATAATAAAACTTGGGTGATTTACGCTTACAATTTAACACCATGTTTTTTCCTGTATCCGGTTGGGCATTTGTTTGCTGGACAGATTACGAACTATTTATTTTATCAAATAATTATGTAGATTAACAAAAATATTTAGGTAAGTTTTTTGTTGATAGCTATATTTATGATATTATTTTCATTTTTTAATCTTGTAGGTTGTTTACCTATTACCCATATTTGAATCATAAAGAAGCGGAGCCTTAATAAGTTTAAAAATTTAGTTAAAATTTAAACTGTTTTAACTTTAAGATAATGATCATTTCAAATCTACAGTGCAGACTCATAGAATTAAATATTGTATAGCCTCCTACATAAAAGGTAAATACTGCCCAAGGCTAAACATTCAACAGCTTGGCAAAAAGTGACTTTAAATAGGACTATTTTAGTTTAACAAAGCACTTTATACAGTTAATACGTAGATAATAAGGAAATCATCAGATGAATTCCTTGTATTTCCGGAATAAAGCGGAAATTGAAGAAGTTGTAAACCGCCAGTACTTAATGAGATTAAAAAGAAAAATAGTTTTTCTCTCATGATTTTGCTTTGTTCAACTACTACGATATTACGTTAGTAGTAGGTAGTATCAGCCTATTAAAGTCCCATAGCTGGGCAAAGGCCTCCCTCCATCATTTGAAACCGTGTTTTCTTTACAAAGATGGGTTTTGAATTAATCACCACGCCTGCCGAATGAGGGTTGGTGATCAAAAAAATCGACAGAAATTGTTCCCGACCCAGGAATCGAACCCAGGACCTTCAGACCACGGCCCGATACTTATACCACAAGACCATCGAGGCGTCATATTACGTTAATGTCAAACTAAATAGGTATAAAAACCTTAACTATTTTTATACATTTGCCCCATACACATAATACAATGTGCCAAGCCATTTGTTGTCTGTCGAGTATTTTTCCGCATATTAAGTCTTGATGATGATACGATGATTAGAAGATTTGTCTATTTAGTTTTAATATAAAGCGTATGTTTTAACGTCCAATCTTATGGGGAATAACCGTGTGGAGAGACGATTAAGCAACCATTATTTACATAAGTTTTGACAACTTATTTGTCCAAGTTACTAGTACCTTTCATACAGTGACAAAGCTTTTAGTATTTACCGACAACAAATAAAGAACATTTAAACCTGCTCAGCGGCATTTAATTTGTAATTAGATTTGACATAATTGTTATATTAAAATTTATTTAATAAAACGGCGTAACTGCTGCGTTTCTTCTGGCGTCTTTTCACAGCAGGCCATTGACTTCCAGTCAGGCACAGATAGGGCGAAAAAAATTTACGTGCATTTAATAAAGCAGGTAATAGAATTTTCGAAAATATAAAAGTTTTTCGGATATCGTTTCATTTTCAAATAACTTAATCAACATCTACAATACAATGAATGTTAAATGAATAAATGAGATTTTATACACCTACCTACTTTATTTCAAAATGGTCGTATAAATTGGTTCCAAAAATAAATGCTTTATTTTTAGCCTTAGGTCATTAGTTCTCTACGGAGTAAGGTCACACAGGCATTTAGTTTTTTTCTAAACTAGTTGGTTCGTTGGATATTTTTAGCATATTTTTTACTAAATGTCGATTAGATTATTATCTAAAAGTGTAATGTGAGGCAGGTATATTTAAATAGTCTTATCAAAGCTAAATCTTGTTAATAAAAAGCGGACTAGGTATTTATTTGTTCTTGCACATACTTTGTTAATTTTACGTTTTACATTTCTCTTTATACCTTACAAAGTAATAATTTATTATGGAATTAATTTTACAACTACACACACTATACCAGCAGTATAGATTTCTTCAGGTGTGAAGGTTTTCTCCTCGATAAAGACGAACGTTCGGCCTGCGATTGCAGAATTAAGCAACATTCGCAGAGGCCAATTGTCGGATGGGAGACTGAAAAATTTCATGTCGAGGTCGGGAGGCACGTAAAGCCGATGGTCCTGCTCCTGATCTCACTACGAACGTGTCTGATTGCTGTCCCACCGAACTATGAGAGTGAGGGAATAGAGAGTGCACCTGTGCTTGCGCACTCACTTGTGCACGAGCTGTTTATATGACTTTCCATAGGGTTCCAATGTTTTAGAATAATGTCGATTTTCCTTTAAACTGTCAATTGTCACCGGGATCATTCTAGGTGAATTGGACGTTAAAATATAACTCATATTTACCGTTTCTTTTCCAGTTTCGGCATAGGCAGCGAGGGTGGGGTTTACGAGGGTCGCGGTTGGGAAACCAAGGGCATCCACGCGGGCAGGGCGAATGGAGTCAGCGTGGGCATCTGTCTTATCGGAGACTGGAGAAGTACGTTAAATTCTTCAGTTTTATCTCTTGGCTAGACCACCTGGAAAGACAATAGATAAAAGCTGATTACATATTACTAATCTATACTAATAATACAATAAAGCTGAAGAATTTGTTTGTTTGTTTGAACGCGTTAATCATTACTGGTTTGAATTTAAAAAAACTTTTTATGTTGGATAGTCCACTAGTCGAGGAAGGTTTTATGCTAAAGTATGAACACTATGTGGCTTAGCATCTGCCAAGTCAAAAATTTGAAACTAATTTGAGGGTGAAGCCAAATAACGTTATTAATCAGGACAGCGATATACACTAACTACACACAAACTAATAATACATTTTCACTTACAGCTGAACTGCCACCAGCGTCACAGTTAGAAGCGACGGCTGCCCTCATTGAAGCCGGAGTGGCTCAAGGCTTCATCAGGCCAGACTACAAGCTGGTGGGTCACCGTCAGGTCATGGCCACGGAGTGCCCTGGAGGAGCACTGTACAACCACATCTCGACGTGGGAGCACTTTGTACCAACCTTCGATCCACCTCAGCAGTAGACATTGCCGTGAATAAGATGAACCGGGTTGCTGTAATTGTTTAAGATGTTAGATCAAAAAGTCCTTAAATAATAGTAGGTTGCAGTAATTATTTAAGAAGTTAGATCAAAAAGTCGAGGTTTGATCCCGCACTCTGTTAATAAGTTATGCATGAACATATATTTTTGCACATGATTCAATGTTTATATATAAGTATGTATTTTATAAAAGTGACTTTTATTACATTGTTCATTATTGTTATTCCATGCTATCTTTAGGATGGAAAAGTGTTCAAAGTGGATTTAAAAATCACTAACGTTACTCCTTAGTGCACTACAGAGCGTTTTTTAATCTGAATATCTTAATTAAATTTAAATTAAATTTGGATCAAATTAATTACAATTAAATTGATTACAATTGATGGAAAACGATTGTCGGTAGTATACGGACTGCACGCCCTTAAACTACTGACCACGGAGTCAGAATTTATACATACCTATTAAGTTACCATATATTTACACGTTTGTTAAAGTGAATGCTTATTTTTTACCTTTAAGGTTCACTACGGCTGCCCATTGTATGTAACTGACCTATCTAACTCTTCAAATGGCTGTGACTTTTGTTAATGTTTTAACAAGATTGACAAGTTCCTGTATAAAGTTACAATTTTAATTCTAAGTATGTTACTCAAATAAATTGCCACTTTAAAATAATGTGTTTTAATTGAATTAATTTACCTTAAGTATGTGTTAATTATTTGTTAAGAAAACTGAATGTTGTCTTGTATTAAATAAAAGGTTTTGTGTTTATTCAAATAAAATGTGTTTTTTTTCCACAAAATTAACGTTCTTACATACCTATATTTAAATTACAATTACATACATTTGTTTGCACTCCAGTGTTACAAACATGTTGCATTCTACGAGTAGAATTAAAAAATGTAAAATGAATTAATTAAAAAAAACCGCAAGCGGAAGGCTAGTAATAATATTATCAAGCGATTATTATTGTGCACGTGATGTGCGCAGGCGACAAATGCTTAATGACAAAATGGAAGTCATCATCTCTGTCTCCGTTGAGGGAGCACACACTTTAAACCGTAAACGTTAGCAGGAACAATATAGTTTAAAAAATAAGTAAGTACTCGTAAGTACTTAAAACAATAATTCTTTATTTTCTTCCATACATACCTAAGCGTGGTGATTAAGCCAAAACCCATCTTTGTAACGATAACATGATTTCAAATGATGGAGGCCTTTGCCCTGCAGTGGGACATTAATGGGCTGGTTTACTATACCTAAGTTAAAACATTGTTTACAGACGTTAATTGTGTCACTATGCGAGTACTATTCTGAACTTCAGAAGTGACGTAGAAATACTTAATAATACCTCGTGGGTCCATCGGAGTCTACGTAAAAGATAAAATGCCTAAGTCCACTAATTATTGTTTTGGTCCGATAGCCGTGCACCATAAATAATGCTATTTTTCATAAGAAACTAGCGGCCCGGTACGTAGCGAAACGTTTGGTAAATGAAGAACCACTCGACCGATTTTCTTCTTTGTACTTCACATAAACCGTCTACTAAATAGTCCGAACAAAGTCAGAAAATTTTGTTTGTATATGAGTTATACTGTGACAACGATAAATGCCACCTATTTTTATATGCATATCGTGAAGATATTAAGAATTAAAACATTTAAACAATTTGAGAGATTATAAAAGAACTCACACTTAACGTCGATTGTACAAAACATGCGATTAACAAGCATGTAACGATAACGATTGACGTTAGTGTCTAAGTCGTACTTTTATCACACGAAAGGTCGCACAGTGACGTCGTATGACCTTTCACAGCGGCTGTGACTCATAGTTGTGAGATGACCAGATGACCAGATGGCCACAGATTACTATGACGTAAAGGTTCTTACCCTATCTAAAGTTATTTGTAGTAAATGAAAGCGTGCAATGTAGTATTTTATTTTTATAGCGCTGATTTTGTAACAAATGAAAACTTGTGGTGTAGTTTTTAAAGTTGTGTTTCGAATTTTGACATACATACCTGGTTTATTTTCTTCTTCCATGTTTCATCGACCTGTCGAATTTTGGCGTTTTTTTAATGCCCACTTTGTTTTTTCCACATACAATGTAGGAAAAAGGTTAGCTAATAGCCAAGTAGCACCATTAATAAAAATGCTTTTTAATAGCAGCACTTGGCAGTATTAATAATAGTGGTATTAGAATGTTAGCTGTTTTTATCGAGATAAGACTTTAGTCTTCATCTTAGTACGAGTACCAGAACGCTGGGAATATGATTGTTTTTAAGAGACGCTAGTTACACCGATTTCACACTTTGTTTTTGATATAACTTCGAAGGAAGAAGTATAATAAATATATGAATGCAAATAGGATGACTGATTGACATACCAGCTACCTACCCGAAAACTTGTTGATTTTTTATCAATTTGATTTAAAACTCGAAATATACCTACTGATCGTTTTTGTATTATGAAGAAAAATGAAGAAGAGTTTATGCGAGCTAATCAAAAAATATAATGACCGTGATAAATACCCGGTGAAGCAAAGCAGGTGTCATCAGAAAATCTTACTTAACATTACAATAAATATTTACTTCTTACCGAAGAACAGTTGACCAGATGAATGGCGTGGCTAAAAAAAGGTTTTGTGAACACATAGTCATACCTTCATTTTACTAATTACTTCTCATCTTGTAATTTACTTAAGTACTGCCTCGTTGGTTTTATGGTTTAAGTATTTTTTACAATATTTAAGTACGCCTAGTGTCTTTTTAATGTCTTAAAATCGGCCAATTAAGAAATAATTACACTGAAAATTATCCAATACAACTTACTACCAGACCAACATCACGATATCCGATCTATATAAATGTAATGTTATCAGATATTTTTTTCTTAACTAAGTATATGTGTAGGCTACTAAAATATTGTATTTTTGGTCGGAAAACTGAGTTTTATCATGTTATTAATACAAGCTGTTGTTGGTTTGATTTTTTTCTGAAGCATTGTCCGATTACCGTCCCAATAACTAAGTGAATATACCCAAGTTTGCACACTCTATTGTGCATTATTGAGTTGCATACGACAATGCGCTTGATTGTCTTAACAACATATCACAAAAACTTGACCTAGAAGAAACTTCGTTTTTCAATGTTCTAATGTTTTCAAACGTTAATTTATATTATGCCTACTGAAATTAATTAAATACACATTGTTTAAATAAAATAAATAAAATACAACAAAACATCGATTAATGCATACTCCGACGTCACAAACTAGCCTCTTAAAAAGCAAAAGGACAAAATTAAGAACCTAATTTGAATATAAACTTATTGGTGCGTATAAAATTTATTGGAACGACTACATAAACCTGTTGAATTTCTCTGCCCGACAGAGTCTGTCACTTGTTTTATGGTGATCTACCAACACAGGGGATTCACCTCAGAGAGTTTAACACCTATATATACTAGTACAGTACTGGTGTTGGTATAATTTACTCGCAAAACTCGTGCCATAGTCACAACGAGCGTGAATTTTAAGAGTGGATTGTATTTTGTTTTCCTCGGATTGTGATTGTGAATCCGCTTGAATTTTTCGGTGAAAGTGTAGTGTTTTTAAAAGTGTATAAGTAAAGAAGACATTTTGTTTACAAAGGTATGTGTTTGATTTAATTAATCTGAACCACTTTTTATACGTATACTTAGCCCTATAGAAAAACTTACAAAATACCTAGTTACTCTTCGTAGATAGGAGAACTCCTACCTGACCTGAACAGGTCAAATTACCTAATAAATTTAAAAAAAAATTTGTAGTATGTGTGATGCTCTTTAGTTTTAGTTCAGTTTGTACATGAGATGAAATCTATAGAGCTTTATGATAAGGTCACAGTCGGATACAAATGTAGTTCCAAACTAAATTATTATTTTACTTTACCGATATCTTTTGACCTGATTGGCTTTCATAAATGACAGAATTCAAAAACATCACTCTTGTAACTATTTCTCCTCACTATGCTATGGAGGAACGGTAACTTGTTTATTTTTGCAAAGTCATTTAAGGAAGTATTAAACAGTGCTGTACCGTTATTCGAAGCCTATTAATTGAGAGTAGCGTTCCGTTTTTCCTATGAGTGCTAATACAAACATCCGTTTCCGGTCCACGTACGCTGTCTTTTCCCGCCAAAAGCACGCCGTTGTTTCCATTTTCTTCCGCACGTCTACAGCGCCACCGAAGGCAGTTGGGATTGTAATCACAATTTCTTGGTCATTGGCGTTTTGATTTTCGCTCGAGTCGGTCACAACCTGCAATACGTGCAGCAGACCGCCTCCGTAGTGCTAATACGAGTAAGTGTAGTGCAGTGCAAAGTGCCCTTTTGTGTTTTCCGTGAAAATTTTATTCGGACGAACGTAAGTACTTTTATTTTTTTATACTTTGCCCCACTTTAACGATACCTTTGCAGTAATATGGTCAGAAAATTAACGGTGTTACCGTTCGATAACGTCGTAAAACGTTGTAAAACAGAATAATTCTGACGCTGACGCCATGAAAGAATATGGCGCCAATACGCAGGTATCGTTTACAAGTATTACGCATCCCCTCGTGTAGTTATCATCGAAAAGCATTACACTTCACAAATAAAAATAAGTTTAGAGGTGAATTTTTATTATCAATATTATTTTCCTTTTAAACACTAATCATAATTTGCAATCTACTATCTCATATTTACTAGACATTGATCTAGCATTATTAAAATAAGTTTTCCGTTGGCGAAGGTTATGATTATTTCAACAAGTGACGAAGTATTACGCATTTATGTAAAGTGTTATTAACATTCATTCTAACGGTCTCCGCCGTTAGAATTGTTAAAACATTTTCAGGCATGGAAGAGGAGATTCCGTCCACGTGCAGAGAAGAAACGCGGTCTGCTCTTCATGCGGAAGCTACGACGAAAGGGAATAAAGGAAAGCGGCCTAAGCCATCGAGCTCGGAATCGGATAGCAGCTCCTCAACCGATTCCAGTTCATCGAGTGACGACCGCAGGCGGCGGAAAAGGCGCAAGCACGGGAAAAGCCGTATACTCAAGCAACTGATCAATGATGTAAGTCAACTTAAGAATCATATTGCTAGTACCTCTCAAATTAATATTAATACACCAGTTTATGATGACTATATAAACACAGAGGTTAGCGGTGAACTTTACGATACTGACACAGAAACTCTTCAGCCTAATAATAATGATTTAGAATTTAACCTTGTTATGAACACTAAATTGAAGGAGCCTTCGATTCCGAAAACTCCTAGTAGTATGCTCCAGCAACTCGAACAATTGCAACATTTCGGCCAACCTGACTGGAATAGTGTACGTTACTCAGAAGTACAAAAAACTTGCTTACACGCACCGGGATTTATAGAATTAGAACCGAATGAGGAAATAAAACAATACGACAGTTCTAAGTTCACCGCTAATACGGAGAAAGCATAATATGCAAGCATAACTTATGCCGTTTTGAGACAACAAGATACGTTGCAAAATGAGCTTCGCAGTTTCCTAGCCTGGGTAAATGAAAGCAGCTCGCTATCGTACAATGAAGTACACACAAAAATAAGCGACATTTTTGTAAAGGGTGAATATAGTAAAGCTGCAAGCGATACTATTCAATTAGTCTGTGGACATAGAGCAGAACTTATACAACAGCGAAGGGAGCATATTCTCTCCTTCATCAAAGACCCTTCTCATAAGAGTGCGCTTCGAAAGGTTCCGCCTTCAAGCACCAACCTCTTTGATACCGAGAAGTTCAGCTTAGTCTTGGAAAAAGCCGGCGGCGTTAGAAAGGTCTTCTGGCCTCGCAATAAGGAACGCTATTCTGTACCACAGAACGATCCTACAACGAGCACACAAGGCTCTACACTCAAGAAGTTCCCTAACCAACGCCTACCGCATACAAAGAACTTTAAGCAACAAAACAGAAACGAAAATCATTCCTTTCATGGAAAAGGTAAGATGCCTAAAAGGAGTGACAAGGCAAAAGGAAACCGGGCGCAATCTCCCAAATCCCACCGGGATAGGAGAGACCAGCCAAAAAGGAGATTCTGACTCGAACCACGACTTTCGTGCCGGCCAAATTCGCCTATTTCGCAATCGATGGGAGGAGCTGGGGGCACCGCCTCACATTCTCAAAATTATCGAAGGCTACAGCATCCCCTTCAAAGTCAAGCCGCCACTCACAATACCAAATCTTCAGAGGCAAACGCCATACTCTGTCGAAATGACGGATGCAATTCGCAAAATGTTACGACAAGGAGTACTGGAAGTAACAAATTGCTCTCCGAGCTTTGTCTCAAGCATGTTTCTGCGTCCAAAAGGCGACGGCACGCAAAGGCCCATATTCAACCTACAAAACCTAAACCGGTTTGTACATTCAGGCAAATTCAGACTGATAAATCTGAGAGTACCAGACTTTCTTCAGAACGGAGACTGGATGGTCAAAATAGATTTTCACCAGGCTTATTTCCACATCCCCGTGAAAATGGCTCACAGACGGTTCCTGCGACTGATTTATGGCAGCCAAATCATGCAAATGACATGCCTTCCCTTCGGACTCAGCTCTGCTCCACGAGCATTTGCATCTGTCACAAATTGGATTGCCCAAATAATGCGCGAACGCGGCGTGAGGGTAATAGTCTACTTAGACGATTTTCTCCTGGTCAATCAAAGCTCCACGTTGCTACGTGCACAGGTGGGTCAGATGCTAAACATGATCGCCTATCTCGGTTGGACTATAAACACAGGCAAGTCTATTCTAGAACCGACAAAGTCTATCGAGTTCTTAGGAGTCCTCTGGGACCCCTGGCGGAACATCAAATACATCCCAGAGAAGTTGACCGACAAGGTCAAGAGACTAACACAGGACCTCGCGAACCGGGGAAAAGCATCGCTGAAACAGCTCCAGATCCTGATAGGGGTACTAAACTTTGCGAGCTTCGTTGTGAAAAGAGGACGACTGCACTACCGCGCCTTGCAGTCACTACACAACAAACAGCTAAAATTGCCTGTTTTAAAAATGCTACCCATACCGTCGAACGGAATGCACGAACTAAAATGGTGGCGAAAACACTGCGAAACGACATCACCAATACATTTTCCTCGGCCGAAAAATCATCTTACGACAGATGCCAGCGACATAGGTTGGGGAGCACAACTAAACAACCTGGGTCTGAAAGGCAAATGGTCACCAGCCCAAGAAGATCTTCATTGCAACCAAAAGGAGCTGATTGCCATAATAAATGTACTGAAAGAGCATGGTCGGCACCTGAGCTCAGAAGGCCTCCTTGTACAATGCGAGAGCAAAACAGTAGTGGCTTACGTTCGCAACGAAGGCGGCACCAAGTCTCGGGTTTTGATGACGCTCACGCAACAGCTTTTCCAAATACTGGACGAACACGACATCCACCTGACGATACACCACCTACCAGGTACCTACAACTGCCATGCAGACCACCTGTCACGAGAAAAAGCACCACCGGAGTGGCACTTGCTACCCCAACTCACTCAGATAATATTCAACAAATGGGGACAGCCAGCGATAGACCTTTTTGCTTCGCAGAAGGCTCACGTCGTACCAACATATTGCACCATCGACCGAAGAGACAACGGAGCGAAATATTACGATGCTCTGAGCTTCAACTGGAATTTCCCACTGGCCTGGGTCTTTCCACCCCCACACCTGATGCCGCGCGTATTGGCTCACCTAAACAAGGCTTCAGGCACTTATCTAATCGTGGTACCTCGTTGGAAGAATGCCTATTGGAGACCAGACCTGAAGAACAGAGCAACTGCGGCCCCATTTACAGTCAGCAATCTGGCACGCAGCATGATAGACACAACAACCGGCCTACCACCTCCGAAGGTCTCGGACATGACAATAGAGATCTGGAGATGTGGGGGTGGAACAATTCACTGAATAGTTGGAATGAAGAGCAGAAAGAGCTTCTCTCCTCTAGTTGGCGTCAATCTACACTCAAGACCTACAAATCAGTGTGGAAGAGATGGAAGGTTTGGACTGATAAGACGGGCATCAACAGATTTAATCCATCTGGACCAGAAGTCGCCCAATATTTAGCCGATCTTCATCAGAAAGACAATCTGTCCTACAGCACGATCTTGACCCATAAATCTGTTATATCCACATTCTGCAACTCAGATTGTCAAGACAGAATTAGCTCCCATCCGGTCGTCAAACAAATACTGAAAGCTATTGCTTTAGCTAAGCCTAGGTCAAATAAACCACCGGTATGGGACACTGATATTCTTATTCGATTTCTGAGTAATAAGCAACATGAAACCTCAAACTTGTTTGAGACATCCAAACGTACAGCCATCATACTACTTCTGTGCTCTGGACGGCGGGTGCACGACCTCACACTATTAAGAGTCTCGCCACAAAACTGTGTTATCAGTAATGATTGTATTATACTAAAACCCGCTTTTGGATCCAAAACTGATTCTAGCCGACATAGACAGTCGAACTGGAAACTAAAACCCAACTCCGTCGATATAGCTTTATGTCCAGTTTACTGGATTAAAAAACTAATAGACCAATCGCAAGAGCGGAGAGCGGCAAGCCAGTGTGATAACCTATTTGTTACGTTAACAGGTAAAGCTAGACCTGCTTCACGTACTATTATAGGAGGTTGGGTGAAAAAAGTACTTGAGGAAGCTGGAATAGCAGCCTCACCGGGAAGCTTGAGATCCGCAGTTGCTTCCAAAAACTGGGTGGAAAATTTTCCACTTGATGATATCCTGGCTAGAGGCAACTGGAAATCGTCAAATACCTTTGCAAAATACTACTGTCGTGAGATTACCTCAACATCCAACAATGTTATCTCTATAACTCCATTTTTCACTCCTACTGATGATTAGTTATCGTAAAACATATAAATCAACTACATTACATTTATGATTTATGTGATTTCATAATTGATTCATATGTGACTCATAAGATGATTAGCATCGACCCGATCTGAATGAACGTTTTGATTACTTAAGTCCCATCTAGATTTTGACTAAACAGAAGTTTAGAATAGAAGCTGTATACAGTACCTATTTACTTTGGAATAATTAAAATATGTATTATTACGAAGTTGTTTAACTTAAAGCATTTAACTCACCCTACAAAACTCACATTGGCATAAATACAGCACCACCAGGCGATAATAGACATGTCTCTCAATTAATAGGCTTCGAATAACGGTACAGCACTGTTTAATATCGACGTTTTACCTGAAAATAAAACGTTTATTAAACATGCTTACCTTATTCGAAGCCTACATTTTAAACCTGCCTGGCTACCTGAGACAAAAACCAATGACCAAGAAATTGTGATTACAATCCCAACTGCCTTCGGTGGCGCTGTAGACGTGCGGAAGAAAATGGAAACAACGGCGTGCTTTTGGCGGGAAAAGACAGCGTACGTGGACCGGAAACGGATGTTTGTATTAGCACTCATAGGAAAAACGGAACGCTACTCTCAATTAATAGGCTTCGAATAAGGTAAGCATGTTTAATAAACGTTTTATTTTCAGGTAAAACGTCGATATTTTTTACTAAATTACTATGCCCAATTTATCAAAACAAGTGGGACTACAATAAACATACCTACCTCAATAATTCTTGATTTCAACGTGATAAAATAGACATAGGAAATTATTTAAACATTTTAAGATAAGTATACTCGTAGCATCGCACACTTTTTTTAAATAAAAAAAATATATTTGTTTAAATTCCAACTATCATTAAACGAATAACAAACACTTATCTTTCTGCCATTCTAATTGAAGTATTTACTGGTTGGATAAAAACTGTGACGAACAAGAGAGTTAACAAATAAATAATTTGCATAGTAGGTTGTTACGTAACTATTTACATTTTGTTGATGACTTTGATTCAACAATAATTTGTACATATCAAATTAATAATTAATTGATGATAAGAATTAATTAATTTGATATGTACAAATTATTATTATTTTATTATTAAAGCATTTCTAGGAATGTTGTATTTTGCGAATGTAATGAGCGATTATATCATAGGAGACCTTTGACCCTACAGTAACATATCTATAGGCTTATGTTTTTATGTATATCTTTACATAACAGCTGATTATAACTGCAATCTTTTGATCGATAGAAGAGATAACCGATAGCATTAATTATCAACAATCGTGTAGAATTAACATACAATCCTTGACTGTGAACGGATATAGTCGTGTTAGTACGAATAGTGAGTTGATTCGTTTCATTCGATTAACAATAAAAAATTGAAGTGTTTTCATATTGTAAAATAAATGAATTTGATAAATTCACTTTAATTAATAATACGAAATTAAAATACATGTTATTTTGAATTAAATTGATTTCATTTTAATTTACAGTGATCATAACTGCGGTGGAATAAGTCATGTTATTAAAATTGGTTGCATTAGTGAACACAATGAGTATAGCAGTTGGATTTCCTGCCCTTTTAACAGGTAAGCCTTCAAAAATATAGGTACAGTCATGACCACTAATATGTATACAAACACATTGAAATATTAACTTTACTGCTTTGACATAAGAGTAAGTGTATTCATGTTATTGCTCGTGACTGTACCTACTGCCTTATTTTTTCTGAAGCTGTAATCTCAAAGCTCGATGAGAAGGTGAACAAACAAGTTTATAAGTCTAAAAGTAGTTAAATCTTTTAATTAATTTCATTGAACCATTAGGCAGTATTTTTATGAACCTATATAGCTAATTCAGATAAAAGTTAGTAGATTTATTCTTAGATTTAATACAATGTAATTTTATTTTGAAATCAGTTTTAAATGTATTTATTACCTGGCTGTACTTTGTACAAGCGTGCGAGTTGACGACATGTATATTAGGTAAATTCGAAATGTGTCAAGTCGCCCGATCGGGCGAGTTTTCTTCGGGCGAGATGGCGAATGACTCGTATTATTGTATTGTTTTAACGTTACCCTGTATTGGGGCCCTCAGACCCTGCACGATTACCAAACCATGCAGTTTTAAAGGACCAAGGCCTCTAATTATGTGAAAGACGACCCTGACCAAACGTATATTGGTTGGGTTGATCTCAACAAAAACACTATTGAACCATAAATGATCTTATTAGATATTAAAATTTAACATCCCACTAATTTTATTTGACTTACTTTATTTGATGGGCCCGTTGGTCTAGTGATCCAAGACCAGAGACCCTGGCTACAAAATCAAGGGTCGCGGGTTCGAACCAAAAGGTAAATGTTTGTGTGATGAACATCGGCAGTCGAGTCATGGATGTTTATAAAAGTATTTAAGTATGACTATCCGTTCCCTAGCTTCGAACTTAGTTTGGGGCTAGGCAATTGGTATGTTAGTACTTACAAATAATTTATTTATTATTTAATTTAATTATTTCCAGATCAAGTATCAGACAACGAAGTGTCCACCTACGACTTCCCATTCGTGCCCCGATCAGGATGGGACGCCAGGACGCCGAAGAAGAAACTTCCTCTCACAACCCCGGTGCCGTTTGTGGTCATCCACCACTCCTACATCCCAGGAGCTTGCTATACCAGGGAACAGTGCAATCAAGCTATGCAGCAGATGCAGAACTTCCATATGGATGATAGAGGATGGTGGGATGTTGGATACAAGTGAGTATTTTGACATGAGTCTTACTTTTTTTCTTCTAAACCATTCATTTACATGACTTCTTATATCTTCGGCATTTTGCTTAAATATCTTCGGCATGTAAACTAAATGCCGAAGATAAAAAGTCATTTCCCGGAAATTAAATTGACGTGCAAAATTAAATAAGTAGGTACAGCTGCGGCAGCTATATCTTGTGTTGCAGGGTCATCAATGCATAAGAAATATAAATTATGTATGACATTTTCACTTAATCAGTAAAATATGAAGTTATATGAAATTACGTTTAGTCCCGTTAACTAATATCAAAGTACTAAACATATTATTACCAAAATATTTTATGAATGATTTCTAAATTGTACTTAGTTTCGCTGTGGGCAGCGACGGATCGGCGTACGAAGGTCGAGGTTGGACCACGCTGGGTGCGCATGCGCTTCACTTCAACTCCGTCAGTATTGGCATCTGCCTCATCGGCGATTGGAGAAGTAAGTTTATGTTTCGTATATTTTTATTATAACTGCCTTCGTGGCGTAGTAGTTAGAGCGATGCGCTCAAAAACCACGGAGGTCGTGGGTTTGAATCCCGCGGAGAACACTTTCACTTTGTGTTAGTTTGCTTAGTTTATTCAGGACATTGAAGGCTTAAATCCCCTGATTGTCCGCTAAGAATGATGAAACCGCACTTCGGAAGGCATGAGAAGCCGTTGGTCCCGACTATAATACAAAGACAAGTTTTATTTTTATAACAAATGTTGCCGTATTTATCGTATCAGGAGTTGCACGATTCCCCGAGATGGTTTAACGACAACAACCATCTAAAGAAAAAAAATGGTGCAAGCTTCGAATAGGTACTCAGGAACAACTTTTAGGTGATCAGTTTTATTCAGTGTCTGGTTGCTTTTTTTTGTAATCTCGTATTTACTTAGTACTTTCCCTACTTTGGAATTCGTTTCATTAATTTCTGATGATGACCAATATTTAATAAAATAACTTGTTACTTTCCCACAGCCGAGGTCCCACCAGCAGACCAACTGAAAACCGCCAAAGCATTAATTGCCGCTGGAGTTGAACTCGGCTTCGTAAGTCCTGAGTATAAACTAGTGGGCCATCGCCAAGTACGGGACACGGAGTGCCCGGGAGACGCTTTGTATGAAGAGATACAACGCTGGGATCACTATTCACCCTACCCTAGGTCAAGTGAAGATTTACTAAGTTTGACCGAAATATCGGATAGTGTTAAAGAAGTTATTAGGGGAAATGCTACTTATAGGCACTGAAGGGTGTTACTTGTAAAGTTTACTTCAAAAAGTAAATACCTACCTAAGTATTTATTCTGCAATTATAACAGAAGAGCGGCCGCCCGCGGCTCCGTCCGCGTGGATTTCGGTTTCCGCACACATAGTGTAATACAATAGCCTAATACCTTCCTCGATATATGGACTCAAACACAAAAATATTTGTGTAGTTGGAAACGTGGAACCAGTAGTTTATGAGATTAGCGCGTCTTCGGCTATAGATAGATTAGAATTACGAGTAAAAAGTACCTCCTTAATAAAAACCGGCTAAGTGCCAATGAACAGTGCGAAAGAAACTATAGTTCTTATTTGCCCCACCTGTGAAAATACATAAGTATAAATGTGAGTGTGTAGGTAGCAAAATATACAATAAGATAGCTAATTTAATCAATAGGCCGATCAAATCTGATAAATTTATATTTTTATATTTAATAAGATACGATAAATATTGAAAATGAATATCAAAATAATATGTTGTAACATTAGGAAAATTTGGTATTTTATCAATAAACCTTGGTTTTTCAAGATAATATTATTATAGTTAATATTCAAGATAATTTATTTATCACTCATGATAATATAATTTAGAATGTAGTTTGGAACTTGGAAGGTTTGGTAAAGTCATAGAAAATAATAGAGAGAGGCTTATGGCATTTTCCTTGTTAGCGATTAACTCACAGTTTTCATTGCATAACTTAATTGTGGGCTGTGTCCCATTGGTCCTCTCTGTGCTCTTGTTACTTGAGAAAATTCATATTTAAAGTATCATAATATTAATTTAACCAGTTTAGTTTAACAGTCATCCTATTAGTCAGTAAATATAGACATAATCATTAATTAAGTTAGTAGATATAGTTATAAGTAATGAAATAAAAAAAATTCAGCACAATATTGTGTTTAAGTTACCCCTTTATTATCTACCAACAATATTTGACAAGACTATAGAAAAAAATATGCAAAAAAAATAAAATAAGGAAGTAGGTAATAATGTTAAAAGACATTTTAAAATGGAAACGTACTTTAATGACAAGATGATTTCACAAAAATAATTGTCTGCTATAATACAAACTATGTATCTAGATATCTATTACATATCGATCTGTGACATACATTAAACCACTAGTTTTACATAAGTGTTCGCGATAGGGATTTGAAATTTACTTTCGCATGATTCCAAAGTGTTCTCACTAGTTCCAACGTGAAAAGTATGTATAAAAAAATGTACAGCGCCCCTAGCGGTCATATTAAGAACTAACTTTCTCATACATATTTTTTGGCTGACATTACTAATTTCGAACACTGTGAACTTAGGCTAAGTCTGCTAATCAAATGAGACCGCAATCAATTCATCAATGAACATAAGGTTTTATCTATGCATGATCATTCGTCGTGATGATACTAAGTGGTGACTAAGACCAGCGTGACCCAAACACATTTATAGAATCAAGGGATTTAACTGGATTCCGTATAACTAATGTGATTCACTTTCGAATTTGAATGCGCATTTGTGATACCGATTTTCCTGTCATTCAATACTCACATGTCGGCAAATTCTTGCCAATTAATAGAAAAGCTACGTGCTAGACTGGTACAGATTATAGTGGTATGTGGTAAGTGACGAGGTTAATAAAAATAACTTTAAGCATAGTTGTATGCGACACATTCTACAAGTATCTATATTTTATTACGAAAAGATACATCTCTTCATTTGACAACGGAAAGGTATAACTACCAACCAATCGGATACAATTATCACTACACAAATTATTGTTTTAAGAAATATCGGTGTATTTTTTATTTGTAATGGGAATTTTTTAATGTTTTGTTGAGCATGCAAGCGAATCTGAAATTAATTAACTATAATTTCCTTTTGTATAAGTAAATAAAAATTCCCATTGCTATAGTGTCCTTTCAGTAATTAAGTGAAAAAATATATAGTGTTAGGGATATCTATAAAACTAGTGAATTTCCAGGAAACATTGCGATGAAAAATCAGAATAATAAATATGAATAGATTTATTTTGATAAATATGAGAATGACATTAACTACATCAGCCCAAAACAAGGCTTATCAATTAATATACTCTATAGATACCACTGTACATAAACATTTTGGTAAATATTTTTATTATTTTCTTATTTTAACAAGTGCGAATTATTAAAAATGGTCGTTACATAGATTCGTACAAACATTTATTTTGAAAACACCATATTATAATCTAATTTATATTATCAATAATATATTTAGCTACGTTTTGACACCAATACGTGTTTTTAACACAGTCCGGGATCGAGTAAAGCTTGGCTCAATTTGTTAGGCCTGTCTTTCTGTTATACTAACGATATAAGCGTATGACAATCACAATATTGAAAACATATGGACATCAAGGGATTTCGCAACAGCACAGAAAATATCTAAGAAGCCTTAAAAACCACTCTATCGTATAAAAGTATCATGATAAATTGATAAAGACCATAATATACATCACTTAAGTCAAAATAATACACATCTTTAACCGCATAGTGCGTACATACTCTTAGGCTCGTATTTATAAATCGCACTCAACTCTGAGATCGATGTAAGAGTTTGAGAGCGATTTATTAATACGAGCCTTAGTTTCCTCCAACGGCAGAACAATACCCCAATAAGGGGAGGCCAAATTTTGATCAAAAAAAATTTATGACTCTCATCGAAAAATAAAATTTTAACAATGCAATTATTTTACGATTAATAAAAGGAAAAAATAACGTCAATGAAATACTCCAGTTTTAAATCGTTCTATGCGAGGGATTCCAATATTTTTCAAACAATACAACCTATTTCAGGAAGCAATTCATTAGATTTAGGTTGAAAGGAAAATATTTTCTTCTACATATCTAATTTATATTCGTTAATTAAACGAAATTTGATAGCTTAAGGACTATACGAGTAATTAAGGTAAGATTCCAATTTATAAATAAGTAGATCTCATTGAATGAAATCATAACATTGTGTAAATACTTTTGCAATGGACGAAATACAAGAAGCGTGCTTTGTTTTAGTTAAACTTCTTTATTACAATAAAGATACTCTCCTTAATAATTTAAAAAGTATTTTTTGTCAATTTAATTAAAAACTATTACCTAAATTAAAAAAAAATATGATTCTAACTTTGGGTTAAAATCTTATTTTTTACATAACATTAATTTTATCAATCATATAGTCATTATCAAACAAAAGATAAGATAAATAACTATGTACCTATTGTTTAATAACATTTTTATCTTTTCATTTCTAGGATGTGGCTCGTTAAAATGGCATTGCCCTTCAATGTAGGTCTAAATTTCAATAAAATCGCCATTCACATTGTTCTATCGACAGTACAACCCTAGTGCTTGCATAAATCATGAATTTAATATTCATTACATTAAAAAGATTTGGGTAAATGCCTACCTACTGTGTAAATTGTGATACATGAGAACCTGTACATTATTTGAAGATATGTATTTTTTTTTTAATAAAATCGTTAATGTCGTTTTTCTTAATTATCTGATTTTAAAAATTTTCATGATGTTGAAAACATTAAAACTTTGTATTGTTCGGATGATCTGAGAAATAAATAAATTACATGATGGTCCTTTTATTGAATAATATTTTTTCACATTTGTCAGAAGTAAAATAACTGGAAAAGCAAATTCACTCATAAAAACAGCAAATCGAAATACAGGAATATTTTTTTTTTCAAGTAATTCGAAGGAATCGTTGAAAGTTTTATTTCATTTGATAATTATCGTAAATAAGTTTTTTTTTAATAATTGTATCTTACTTGATTTCCAAAGTGCGTTATGAAAATTTTCTATCCGTTTTTCCATATTTAAAATAAGTGAAAGGAGGAAGGGGAAATGACGAGTTATGAATTTCTGATATTTTGTTAGTTTAAAGTAAAAAAAATATTAAAATTTAAAAACTATGTGGCGCCCATGTAAAGAGGCAACGAACAGAGCCTAAAGGGTTTTTCTTTTCTAATTATGAAATATTTTTATTAAGACGTGTTTTAATTTTTACAAATAAACACAACATTGATATAAACATCTATCAATTAATTAATGATATTTACAAACGTACAGTCGAGCACACAAAAACTAACTTTTTGCTACAGATTAGAACATCTAAGTAATACGGTACATACTATTGAATTAAATGCATCTAAGTGTGCTGAACCATATATTTCAATATTATATTAATTTAGTAGGTATTTATTTAATCTTCCAATTATCTATTTATTGATGTTCTATTCGTACATTTATACTTTTTTTTAAGACTTACACGTAAACAGTAACTGAGTGTTAATGCATAATAATTAGCACATAGTTATTATACCATTACTGATAAAACATGACTATTAAATTAAAATATTATCAAGTAATCTACTCAGTTAAATTTTGTTTTTATAAGAATAAAAATAAAATAAAGATAACTACGAGAAATCATAGTTTTATATAATTAGTTCATCAATTTTTATGATAATCATCTAAGTAAAATAAAATCTTAGTAGCTAAATTGTTATATGTTAATGTAAGTATAAAATTTATTCATAAAGGTAAGTATAAATAAAATTTGTTTATTTATAAATATTATAAATAAATAAAGCAATATCTGAGGTAGACATAAAGTCTTTTCAAAATAGAGAATGATTTTAATATATAATATTTATATAGAAAAATATATAATATGTCACACAGATAAAATTTTTAAATGTTATTTGGCATCTTATACTAACCAAATTTGAATATGGAAAGTGAATTGATCAGAATTATAACTTTCTTTTTCGTGGTATTTTATACAGAAGTATATCATTTAAGAAGTTTTATTTAAGAGCAGGCCTAGGTTAAATTGAAAAGATTCAATATTTTAACCCCAAATTTCTTCGTTTGTAACGTGTCCATCCTTATAAATATTTTCCATCATAAAATATATAGTAATTAGGTGAACGTCATCTTTTATAACATGTTTCTTACACGTAGGGTAGCCAAGAAAATTATTGATTTATTTACCACCCTAAGGTTGAAAATCATTCGCGAATTCAACCTTCATAATACAGCATGGCTGTGGCAGGGCTTATTTTCCAATGCAAAAAGTCGATGAGTTTCAACTTTATTGTTATTTTACTTACACTTGACATTTGCCCGAACTGTTAAAACATTTTCTTGGCCGAGTGTACTTCACTTTTAGTTAGTACCATTACAATGGTAGATGTTTACGCGGGTATAAAATCTTCGATGAAATGTTTACATATAAGATACGATAATTTGCTATTTTCAACCTTATTTGTTCTCGATGAGAGTCTGAACTTGAAGAACGAGGTCCCTCGCGAGAGACAGTACTGCGGAAGCGTCGTGACGCTCGGCCATCTCTGGAACAACAATGTATTTTTATGATTTATCTAATAAATGCTACGCTATAATAGAACTATTATTTACTTCGCGAATGCATTCTAAACGTGTAATGCATACAAGATATAGGGCTCATATTGATAATTCAAAACACCATTTTACTTCAAGAACCACACGGAAGTTGAGGCCTCTTCATTTGTATATTTTTTTTGTACAACACTAATAAATATCGGCATTTGATCCCGATACTCTTGTTGTCTGTCGTGTCGATTGTCAGGTAAAATTGTATTTGGTAAAGAAGAGTAGTCTTCTGTAACGAGCGGCTCATTCGAGTAGAAGTTCCACTCAAGGTCGTATCTAGGGGAGGGCTTAAGGGGCATGACCCCCCCCCCCACCACCCTTTGTCCACGACTATGTGACCCCTACCTGGAGCTATGTGACCCCCTCCTGGCGCCAAAGTTGGATCCAACCTTGTTTCTAAGCTCTACGTTTTTCATAGTATCAGAATCATCTATGTAAGAAATCTGTCAAACCGTTAAAGAACTTGATGATGTCTGTGAAGTCCATCGCGTTGGCGAGGATGACGTCGCGGTAGGTCTCGAGCAGCGCGAGCGCCAGGAACAGCACCATGTGCTCCGACGCCACGTGACGCGCCGCCCAGATCAGCTCCCACGCAGCGAACACCTGGGGGACATTCAGGTTACTAGGTCAAACGACTTGGTTATTGCCACAGGCACTGTATAGGCCCCGTGCAGAAACTATAGAGGGCGCTAAAATCTAGTTTTTTTTTTCTGTGGTTTGACAGTAGAATTTGACATTTAGCGTAAAAGTTTCGGATGTGAGTCACTAGATGACAGAATAAGGCATCGTGTTCTTCCGTGGTTTGACAGTAGAATTAACGACATTGAGAGTAAAAGTTTTGAATATGAGTCACGAGATGGCAGAGTCATCTCTACAGGCGGGTATTTAAGCCAGGCTTGGGCTCAGGGTGGGGCAGCAGTCACCAACGAGTATCTCCACCGTCCCGGAAATTATTTTGTAACTTGTTTTTTGTGTTTTATCAGCCACTTTATAGATCAGAGTCAGGTTGCCCCAGTGTGGCTACGCCCGTGGGAGTGGCAAACATCACTGGAGATTCCTAAACAAACAAATATGGCGAACTTAGTAGTTTTTACTAGCAGCTTTCCCATGGGATTAAACAGGAAACTGATGCTCCCTAACTGAGATCAGGTTTAATTACCAGCAAAACCATAGCACAACAGTTACGAAGTGCTATTTCAAAATTGTCTTCTGTAAGGAAGGTGGAGATACTTGCCCAGACGATTGGCTCATTCGAGTGGAAGTTTCACTAACCTCTACATCTCTTAAAATCCTGGTATAATAAAATGTCTATAACTCACGTCCTGATACAGCAGTTCCCTCTTGAAGTCTAGCAGGAACCAGCGGTAGCAGAAGTAGAAGTGCGTGTAGTCGCCGTGCGCGTGCATCAGCTCGTACAGCTCGCAGTCCAGGATCTGGATCAGGGACCTGGAATACCGAGGAATTTGTCAATATCCTTTCAGACATAAACCTAGAGTTTCAGAAATGGTACCATACGAGGCATTGGTCTGGTAATTGTAATTCACTGTTGTGGTGGTGGTTTAGTAACCGGGTCATGATATTCCTGGTTCGATTCCCGGGTCGGTTAATTGATGTCGGTTTTTCCACTTGCTTGGATTGTGACCGATTCAATTAATCAGCCTACCGCCGTCCACTAGTAAACGTAGCCCTCCCCCAAAGTGCGCCAAGCATAACCACAGACCGATTCGCATTTGGCTAAATGTGGGGATAATGCCATAGTTTTCTTTGTGACTTCTTCTTCCTAGCGTTTATCCCGTTACTGTGCCTCGATCGCTTTGATGCAAATACGCAAGGCCTACGTGCTCTGCTTACGAGACTTTATTGTTTATTGAACTAAGTGGAATAAAATTGAATTTTTGCTCGAAAACCTAAATAAGTAACTTCCAAAATTTTCAAACCACGGACATAACTAAAATTTCACTGTAGTGTCAAACTGCGATCAAGCAAAAGACACCCCTATTGCACCAGCACTCACCGCATATCCGCAAAGTGCGCGTCCATCGCCTGGCCGGACGGGAAGTTGTCCCTCGCCCGGTCCATGAGGCGCGCGAACAGCGCATGCGCGGCGGCCTCCTCGCGCATCATCACCAGCAGCGGCGCCGCCAGGTCGCACATGCCCTGCATGTAGCCCATGTCCAGGTGCTCCCACACGTACCTACGAAGAAAGGATAGTAAAAGCCGGTTCTAACTTCGTCTGATCAGATATCATCATCATCCTAACGCCTCTCTCGGTTGCATCCTCGGCCATAGCCATCCTGAATTGAACAGACTGGTTATTACTTTACTATGGAGCGACAGTCGTATGACCTCCGTAAGCCTTACTTACATACATGGGAAAGTAGACCATTTTGATTACTGATCATAGTCGGTCGGGAAGCAACTTTCTTATCAGAAGACAGCAGGTGAATCAAGCATTTTATCAAGTCTTTACCAAATGGGGGAACCAATACAAAGTGAAAGTGTTCCTTGTGGGATTCGAACACACGACTTCCGAGGTTTTGATCACAACGCTCTAAGCACTACACCACGGAGGCAGTCATCACTCGCACTCAAATAAGTACATACAATCTGCAATATAAAGGAGGAGAAACAACTAGACATAAATAAATTTCGCAGTACTCCTCTAATTATGACAAGCTGGAAGAATAGGAAGAATAGCTAAAATAAAACATACGTGCACATAATATTTCGGAGTTTATCAAGGTTTTCGTCCGTGAAGAATGGATAGTTTCTGTCACACCGCTGAACATCTTTCTCTATACGATGAAGGTTCAACGCAAAACTCTCCACCAACTCATTCTGAAAAAAGAAAACATAAAATGGACTTGATGCAAAAATATTTTTTATTGCCACTTAAAGCCAGAGAGTTTGAATTTGAAATTTACATTCAGAAAGAACAAGTGTAAGGATATAAATAATTAATAAAGTTGATTAAATCGAACAGCCAGAGTATAGCCAGGGTACGTAGAAAATACTCAACACAATATACCCATTAACGTAAACTAGAGAATCCTCCAAACATTAAACATGACACGTTTGAGTCTCAGGAAAAACAAATTTAAGTTCCTAATACGTTATCTACAACAATCTTCCAATGCTAATAATAAACAAACTCACCGAGTAAACCCCTCCATTAGAGCTGGCCGGTGAAACGCAGTTCGACCTCGCTTCAGGCCGCTGGTCTCCAGCAGGCTCCAGCATGTCAAATGAAGCACCAGCAGAATGAGACTCCTCACGCACCACCCCGAGGGGACTGCGAGCTGGGCTTACATTTGCTGAAAAACAAGAATCATAATTTTACTATCAACAACCAGTTGCAATCAGACTATGAGTTTAGAGGTAATAGACTCAGGCAGCGTAGGCCAGGCGGATAATTACAAAACAGTAAGTCAGATCGATAAATTGCTCCTGAATTTGTTTACATTATACATGGTGGAATTTTTAAATGGGTTTTGTAAGGGAGTTTCATTGGGACCATTTGAAGTTAGAGTAATAGAAATGTCAGAATTTGCAAAAAACTTTCTAAAAACCTTCATCTTTGAAAAACCTAATTCAACAAAATGTTTCCATGTTTTCCTGTATAACAGCGGCCAACGGAAGCAAGCGAGCAAGATTGCATACATTATTACAAAAAAACGAACCTGTCGTTCCTCCTGATGCTGGAGATCCACCAGCAGCTAAATCCACTGATGGATTAGTTATAATCACACTCGTGTGCTGTTGATGTGGACTATGCGGAGCCTGGCTCTCATCTAAAGACGACCTTATATCATTACCATTAAGATTTACATTTGCACTATCAACACTGCATAATAGACCCCTTCCGTCACCTTTCTGAACTATGCCTTCGGCTAATCTCTTAATTTCCGCTATACTCTCTCTCCTCATATCTGGATTCTCTATAACACTCTTAATATGTACTTCTTCATCGTCATCTAAGTCTTTCAGACTTTCTATATCTATATCCCTACTATCACCCATCTCAGTCTCTCCGTTAACCTTTGTATCGTCTTTCTCTTTTTCCGAGTCCATCTCTATGTTGTCAACTTCGTCTATACTTGGAGCCCGTGACAGAATTGGTTTGTTTTCAGGCTTCTTCTGTTCGATCTCACTCGGCTCTGGTGAAACAATCGGTGGATTGTCTGATATGACACTGCAGTCGTCTTCGAATACCTGAAATATATAACATAACATTATGTTAGCAGATTAAAATTAGAATACTATGGCAGCATCTTGAGTTGATTGTTTGCTCCTCCTTCTTATTGGAATATGTATTCCGCTGTCGTACGTTCGCCCCTACACACAGCCACTCTGACTTCGTCGTAACGTATGGTCACCTGCACGCTATGTCCTGCTCTGCTCTTTCGGTTAAATGTCTTTTATTGTTTATCCTTCCTTACCTCCACATTGTCAAAAGTCTCCACAGGTTTCGCTTTCCCGGTGGCTTCAGTCAGTCACGCAATGGAAGCAGCAGTTGCATCTCAATCACGCTGTCGCACGATCGCCTCTACACACAGCCACTCGGACATCGTCGTCTCGTATTGTCGTCTGCCCGATATGCCTTGTCCTCACTTCTCCTATTAACCGACCTTAGTGTTTATTCTTACCTCTACAGTGTCACAAGTCTTACCTTTTCCGGAGGTTTAAGCCAGTCGTGCTATGGAGGCATCAGTAGCCTCTCTATGATCGCTTCCACAAACAGCCACTCTGACATCGTCATCATCATCATGTCTGCTGCTGTGATGCCGCTTTTATTATTTAATTGCTTATCCTTCCTTACCTCTACATTGTCAGCAGTCTCCACAGGCTTCGCTTTGCCGGAGGCTTCAGTCAGCCGCGCTATGGAGGCAGCAGTGGCCTCTCTATCACGCTGTCGCACGATCGCCTCCACACACAGCCACTCGGACATCGTCGTCTCGTATTGTCGTCTGCACGCTATGTCTTGCTCTGCCCTCTCGTCTGCGGTTAGGCCGAATCTGGAAGAATGATTTACTTCTTTTTAGTTCGATCACCTTGTTTTTTTGAGTGGTTTTAGAACGTCTTCTACTTGAAGTTTGATCATCTAGTAAGATTTCTTTTGCAACGATATAGTTATAACGCTATGTTTAAAGATAACTTATTACTTACATCCTTCGCATAATTGGAAATCCTTTTCAAAGATTTAAATGTCTTACCAATTTCGTAACATTAGCTTGGGATAACCATGAGGTTTGCTTCAGAGGTTCAGTTGTTAGTAGATGTCTAAGTTTAGCAGCGAATATCGTATGGTTAGTTACTAAATATTAAGCGAACGTAGTTGAACTTACTCGTAATAACCAAGAAGATACGGCCACACCTCCCTTCTGATTTCATGTTGCACACCTTTATAGTAGACTAGTCTGTACACTTCATCCTTATCCGTTACTGCGCCCTTCTCATCCGTCATCGACCGCCAGACTTCTTCAGTTAACCCTGATTCTGTTCCCTCTGAAACAATGACACTAACTTTTTTATTTGTTGTAAAAATAAAGTTATAAGTCATACAAATTAATTTTGAAAATATTTAAACCTAAGATGAGTAGTGTAACTTCCAATCGAAAGAGGTTCTCGTCTGTGAAACTAACTCTACCTTACGGAAGACCAGAGTTAAGTAACAGTTCATCAAAGTTGTGTTATGTTTTTGCTTTTAAGAAAGGTCTCGAGGGCTCAGAAGGTTTTTAAAGGTAGACAAATTATTTTCGTCCCTCTTGGATATGCTAATATGTCCATGCATTGCCAGTTTTAGCTCTACAAGCGCCCTGGGCTGTATTTCTACGGCGCCTTTTACGAGTAAATAACCTTTGAGCTATAAGGATAGATCGGGGACGCCTGGGGCGCCCCTTTTATGTGACGCCTGCCGCCTGAAAACTACGCCTATCCTAAAACGGGTGCTTTGTCCATGGCCAGCGGTGATGCCTAAGCATCAGGTTACGCACATGCCCGTTCGCCCCCTTTCTACTATAAAATCAGTAATCAACTTGGACCGTGCAATGACTTGAACACAAACCTTCAGGAACAATGTTAGGATGAACTAAGCCGCTAAGATGCGTCCTGACGGTGGACAAGTGTCGACAGTACGCCAACCAGCCGTAGAACGCTCGCGATATGATCTGCCGGCGCATCGTACTGCACACCAGCTCAATTGAAGCGGGCTGAAATAAATGAAATGAAATAATAATTATTCCATATTGCCTGCTTGTGCATTTTTTTGCCTTCATATTCATTAAAACATATTGCGTCATGAATATGACACCACGTTGGGCGCCAACGTTTATAAACATCAATTAATTATTTAAATCCGGTATTTTGGGTAATTTGATTTACCAAATAAAAGTATACTTCTGTATTCCAATGCGAGGGACTGTCGCAAGCTATTAATCCTTTCTCATCCTTCCCTTTATCCCGGTTACACCCAGTAAAGACCTCAGGGTGCGCTACGACTATATTATGACCATATACTGATTTGACCAGCCTAGTTACACATGCTTAAACCTAACCTACAATAGATGTTTAACTCACTTCTTCCAGCGGCTGCGGAGGCGGCGGGACTTGGGGCGGTGCCCCGTTGTGCCCGGCCGAAGGGGGCAGCCCACGGACAGCGTGGAGCAGCCCATGGAAGTGATGGACGACGTGGAGGTGAGCGGGCGCCGCGGTTATAACCAGTCTGGGTGTTACTGACTTGATTTTGCGCTTATCTTGGTTAAATCCAGTGTGTGCCCCATGGCGCTATGGTGCGCTATGGCAGTGATACACTTAAACCTAACCTACAATAGTTGCTCCACTCACTTCTTCCAGCGGCTGCGGCGGCAGCGGTACTTGGGGCGGGGCCCCGTTGTGCCCGGCGGAGGGGGGGCAGTCCACGGACAGCGTAGAGGAGTCCGAGGAGGTAGTCGACGTGGACGCGAGTGGACGACGCGGTGTTCGGGGCGGGGACGCCACGAGAATAAGAGAACTTACTCCTTTCTGGCGACGATGTAGAAAGGTATTGGCACGTTGTGGATCCCCGACTGTGACTATGATCCTGATTTGACCAATTTGGTTAAAGCTGACACACTCAATCTTCTCTCATCCATGTCTTTAGCTCGACTACATCCACTACGAATCCAGGGTTTGCTGAGACTACTATCCTAAACAACCGGCGTGTTTATTAAAACTTACTTCTTCCAGTGCGTGCGGCGGCGGTGGTACTTGGGGCGGGGCCCCGTTGTGCCCGGCCGAGGGGGGGCAGTCCACCGACAGCGTGGACGAGTCCGAGGAGGTAGTCGATGTGGACGCGAGTGGGCGCCGCGGTGTCCTGGGCGGGGACGCCACTGCCCTCTCGAGAAGGGAGTGCCGCATAGCTGTTAATTAGTAGTAATGATACTAACACATTAATAAGATAAGTGTGTTTACTGACAGGAATAAGGTATTTTATCTATGTATGTACATCACTTTGAAATGAATGAACTGAAACTGAATCGTTATTTATAAACAACCCAACAATCCATCACACTTCTTGATGAGAAGGGGACATATATGGACCTTAATAGTGCAGTAAATTTTTTAGCATTGCATCTATAGAAGTAATTAGTAAGTTTGTTTTCATATTTTTTTTGGCATTACATCTATAGAAGCAACTAGTAAAACTTCATAAGTAGAAAAAACAAACCTTCTCTATCAGTTATTGCATTGTTAACGATCCGGAAAACATAATCTCCAGCAGCTTCCTCCCACTCCGCTTCCTCCGTCTCTCCGCTCTCACAGAGGCTCGGCATCGGTCGTCTACGGATTTTTCCTCGCCCAAACACCTACAGAAATCAAATATGTATTGAATATTTAGTAACAATAGTTAAATAATGAGTGTCTTGAAAAAGACGCCCCGCGTTGGGCGCCAATATTCGGTATGACTCTCATAAGCTAGTTATGACGAAAATACTAACTCAAAGTCTACAGAAAGACGCCTCACGTTTGCCGACAGTATCAGCTATGACACGTTCAAAACACTAGGCATTTCGAAGATATTTAGTCAAACTGTACACAGAAAGCGCCACACGGTGGGCGCCAATATTACGTATGACATTTGGTTACTAAACTTGCACTTACTTTGCCTGTTCCTCTTTGAGACCACAGCGGCGGGTCAAGCTGCCCATGTGGTAGTAGTCCAGTTTCCAAATTACTCAGGAACGACAGTAAATGCCCTCCTGTAAAAAAAAAAAATTAATAAATTACACATTATTTTTATTTAATTCTGTTGTAAAAAACACATGATAATTCCTTACATAAGTACAATTGTCCCAATGAAAGGGTTGTTTTGCGCTAAGCTTAGATCAAACAAAAAAAATCTTCTTTATATGATTAAATTTTAACACATCTTTTTTTAACCGACTTCAAAAAAGGAGGAGGTTCTCAATTCGTCTGTATGTTTTTTTTTTATGTATGTTCACCGATATTTTCGTCAATTATTGACGGATTTCAAAAAATTTTGTTTTGTTGTGTAGAGTTCAGTTCTGAGGTGGTCCCATTTTCACCAGTCCAGGATCTGATGATGGAATTCAGGAGAAATCGAGGGCAACCACCGAAAATTGTATGCTCGTATGGTGTTTTTGTTTCGTAATCATGTCTTACTTAGGTATATGCTTCAGGGTGTCAACATTTGATGCTGCTGTCCTGATGATGATGCTACAGTACTCCTTAACGGTTAGGAGTTGGAAGGCAGAACTGCAATTTGGTCGATGGAAACTATTTAGTAGTATGTAGGGCTTACATATTGCTTGTGAGGTATGCTTGAATCAACATCTGATGCTACTGTGCTGATGATGAAGGTACAGTACTCCTTAACGGTTAAGAGTTGGAAGGCAGAACTGCAATTGGTCGATCGAATGTATGTAGGGCTAACGTGATACTTGTGTATATTACATCCAGACCCACGGCGAGAAATTTCGCCGAGAAGTCTCGCTGGGCCTTCACGCGAGAACAAAAAATTAATCCACACTCTCATTCACTCTTAACAACAACTAAGTTCCTATTAATAATTAAGTTCACAACGCTTTTACACAACTAAAAATAATGAAATAAACTGACTTTTTAAAAAAAATTAAACCGACTTCAAAAAAACCGTAAACACAAAAATAAACTAAAAATTAAAACATAATTCCTAATATCTATTACCTCATACTGTAATTTTCCTAAACTATGTTAAAGTAATCTTTAACATACTAACTGAAGTCGGTGCCTGCCCAAAAACAGAAGAGAAGAAGCACCGACTTCAGTTAGTATGTTTAAGATTACTTTAACATAGTTTAGGAAAATTACAGTATGAGGTAATAGATATTAGGAATTATTTTTTAATTTTTAGTTTATTTTTGTGTTTACGGTTTTTTTGATTTCTTATCAAATCTTAAGGAATAAGATGAGAGCATATTCCGTTGGGAGTTGCAAACCGGTAAGTAGAATTTTTGGTTGGAATAATAGTATCAACAAACTTTTCTAACGTTTTAAGGGTTTTATTTAACAGTGTTTTTTTGCAATTATTTCATTGCAACCCTCTTTATGTAAAAGCAAGGAGGGGGCCCTTGTTTTCAAATAATTTATGCTCATTTTTAACGGTTTTAATTTCTTTTGTGACTTATCGGTTACTTTTTAATCTTAAAATAGGTTACCTTTAGGGAACTGTATGGGCGGGCGCTGGACGCCATCTTGCCCGACCAGGATGAGCGCGTCGCCGGCCTGCGAGCGATGCACGTGCACGTACACCACCTCCCACACGCACACTTGCAGCGACATCGCCCAGTACACGCTGCAATGGACAGGTAACTTACCCTTAGGGAACTGTATGGGCGGGCGCTGGACGCCATCTTGCCCGACCAGGATGAGCGCGTCGCCGGCCTGCGAGCGATGCACGTGCACGTATACCACTTCCCACACGCACACTTGCAGCGACATCGCCCAGTACACGCTGCAATGGATAGTAACTTACCTTTAGGGAACTGTATGGGCGGGCGCTGGACGCCATCTTGCCCGACCAGGATGAGCGCGTCGCCGGCCTGCGAGCGATGCACGTGCACGTACACCACCTCCCACACGCACACTTGCAGCGACATCGCCCATTACACGCTGCAATGGATAGTAACTTACCTTTAGGGAACTGTATGGGCGGGCGCTGGACGCCATCTTGCCCGACCAGGATGAGCGCGTCGCCGGCCTGCGAGCGATGCACGTGCACGTACACCACCTCCCACACGCACACTTGCAGCGACATCGCCCAGTACACGCTGCAATGGATAGTAACTTACCTTTAGGGAACTGTATGGGCGGGCGCTGGACGCCATCTTGCCCGACCAGGATGAGCGCGTCGCCGGCCTGCGAGCGATGCACGTGCACGTACACCACCTCCCACACGCACACTTGCAGCGACATCGCCCAGTACACGCTGCAATGGATCGGTAACTTACCTTTAGGGAACTGTATGGGCGGGCGCTGGACGCCATCTTGCCCGACCAGGATGAGCGCGTCGCCGGCCTGCGAGCGATGCACGTGCACGTACACCACCTCCCACACGCACACTTGCAGCGACATCGCCCAGTACACGCTGCAATGGATCGGTAACTTACCTTTAGGGAACTGTATGGGCGGGCGCTGGACGCCATCTTGCCCGACCAGGATGAGCGCGTCGCCGGCCTGCGAGCGATGCACGTGCACGTATACCACCTCCCACACGCACACTTGCAGCGACATCGCCCAGTACACGCTGCAATGGATAGGTGACAATTAATGCCTGACCTATATGACATGTCGATCAGAGCAAAGGAGGATAGAATAGGGAAGACGAGTGAACGTCAGAAAAGTAAGTGATCGTCGAGAAATAAAATGAACATTGACTTGTTTTGTTTTTCTGATATTCATTTGTTTTAAAGATATTCACTTGTTTTCCACCACGGGAAATAGACTACGTTTGTTGTAACACAGCCGAAACGACAAGCAGTAAGTATAAAATTATATATAATTAAGATATATATAATTAAGACGACCCGCTTGGTGTATTGGTCAAGATGTTGCCTTTTAGGTACGCAAGAGGTCGCGGGTTCGATCCCCGCACAGGACAAACATTTGTGTGCATGAACTTGAACATGTCTGTTTGTCCTGGTCTGGGTGTTATATGTATCTATTTATGTATATTTGTAATACCACTGTTGATTCTGATGTCTGTAACACAAGTGCTTAAGCTACTTAACACGGGGTTAAGATGAATTTATGTGATGTTGTGAAATATTTATTTATTATTATTATTATTTAATTATGTACTTCATTATGAAATATCGCATTAAGTCCCATTAACTAATATCAGTATAGTAACGCGACACGAAAGTCAAAAGTACTTACCAGTCAATACACAACGGGCCGGAACAGCGGCGCCTATACACGGTACACGGGGCTACACTGCACAGAACACAGGTGCTTTGGCAGGCGGACGCATGCACTAGGTGGTACCGCAGACTGCACACATAGGACACAAGCACTACATGCTACTAAACATACCAAAACAAAACAAGCTAACAAGAGGAGAATAAAAAATAAAGATTGTTGGTAAAAAAAACCTGTCTCCTTTAAATTGTAAAAAGTCACGTGACGATTGTGACGTCACACACTAGTGAACAAATCCAAAATTTGTCTGCAGTTGATCAAACTCTAAACTCAACTCAGAAGTATTATTTTATGTCATAGGGTTCCAAACGAACAGGAGGGTCACTTTATGTAAAAGTGATCACCGCTACCCATGGACATCAACAACCCCACAAGGGACGCAGATGCGTTGCCTGCCTTTAAGGCCCCAAACCCTCCCCAACTGAGCTCTAGCGACCTTACACACCAGCAGAAAATAGAACAACAGTACGAAGTGCTACTTCACTGTGGGTTTCTGTAAGGTGATGGAATTCCCCCAGACAAGCGGCTCATTCGAGTGGAAGTTTATAATAAAAATTATGTTTGTGTGCTTTTAACAGGTATATATACTTTGTAAATAACGACGTCGATTTAAGAGACTCGTAACCGTAAAATGTACCAATGTCGATTGATTATAAGTAGTTGACAAAATATCATTTTTAATAACTTGTATGAGCGTTTGACTCAACTGTATACTTTAGCAATTGAATCGATAACTACAAAATACAAAACATAATTTTGTTCAAAACAACTTGAATGGCTTAAGGCTAAGGGAAGGCAACAAATAACAACATAAGATACACCAACTTTTTGTTCGGTTAAAACAAAAATAACATTGACTTACAACAAAACTTTCAAGCGCATAAACAAAATTATTTATAAAAGTTATATTAAAAAGGAATGATTGAAATGGTGAAATGCAAAACTACGTCACAAACACAATCTACTCACATACGTAACTCTTTGGAACTTTTTATTCTAAACAAAAACTATCAGTTACCTTTTATCGATGCCCTCACTCTCGGCATATCCATTCATGAGCTGATTAGGTGTCCACTTGATGACAAGACCTGCTGCAGTCTGGTGCAGGCTTAGGTAACCAGGCATAGGCTCTTCCACATCTTTCTGTTAAATACGATACCATCTTTAACCTATGCTATTGAGATAAGACATTGCTATAATACCATGTGGATGCTAAATATATTACAAGTCTTGCAAGCATAGTTCCATCAATTATACCCTATTCATTTAAAGTCAAAGCAAAGAACAACGCTTTGGTCCAATATAGTCAAAGGCCCTGGCTACAAAACCGAGGGGTCACGGGTGCGAATCCCGCTAGGGGCAAGCAAATGTTTATTGTATGAACATCGGCATTCTTACTCGAGTCATGGATGTTTATAAAGTATTTGACATTTATGTACGTCTATCCGTCTCTTTGCTTCTTCAGTACAAGCTTCGAGCTTAACTTTGGGCCTGGAGCAATTATTTTTTTAAATAGCTATTTTTAATTTCTTGCATTTGCAATGTAATTTAAACGCCTATGAATTAGTAAGTAGGTATGGGAAAGTTAGACCAACTCTAAAGTGAAAACTTGGCATAGTAGCCAACGAAATAGTTTGCTTCGTTCGTGATGGTGTACTGAAAATTATATTTATGTGGACTTACTGGTTGCACCCTAACATTATTTTTTCCGTATAAAAGTGTTGCTGTCGAATTCTGATGTAAGCTTTCTACGTAGTCTTTTGCAGTAGAGCCTCCTGCTTTACCAGAACCTGGAAAAGGCAAAAAACATTTATTTACAGAACTTTTTTTGTTTTTTTTATTAAGTTTTAATGAGTAATAAGTAACTTAAAAGATTAATAAGTCACTATTGGCTGAATTTGTAGACGTTGAGCAATAGCGGAGGAATTAAGAATCCTGCCACTTTTTGTAAAGTTGGTGGAATGACACATTTTATACAAAACACACCAGTGTTAACTGCTCCGCTGTCATCAGATGAAGCGTTTAGGCTCCTTCTAAAATTCAGGATGGGTCTTCGCACTGAGGGCGGAGTCGTGGTACCAGCAGACATGCGATGTCTTTGGACCTGTTAAAAAAAGTACCATTAGTCACCGATAAAATCTAATATCTATTCTTATGTTATAAAGCTGAACAGTTTGTTTGTTTGTGTTTTGTGTGTTATCTCAGGAACTACTGGTAAAAACATTTTTGTGTTGGATAGTCCATTTTACGAGGAAGGCTTTATGCTATAAAATCACACTGTGTGCGGAAACCGAAATCAACGCGGACAGAATCGCGGTCGGCCACTTGTTCGGTCTTAAAACTAAAAAAACTTGGTATTTACCTATGAAAATTTGAAAGATAAATCGTTATTGGATTAAGGGAATGTGGTAGGTCAAGGTATACTGGTGGTCTAAATACGTACACCGATGTCAAATTATGCGGCAAAAACAATTACCTTCACTCGGAAGATTAATTATTTCACAATTCTATTTGACTTTAATTTTAATTTTGAAAGAAAATGTCCCTTGACAAACAGAAGTCTGTCTGGCAATCGAAGAGGGCCAACGAAGTATTTCTGTAATTAAATCTTTCATCCTATTTAATATTGGCTAGAGACAATTTTAGGTAAGAGCTAAATCGATGTAATTCGTTCCAGAGTCTTCTTTTCACACAGAAACAAAGTTACAATTAAGTGTACACAAGAACAAAATAAAATAGATAGATAAATAAAACATTATGAAAGAGACGCCAGTGTTTGTGAAGTTGAGACATTTTAATCACATTATTACTTTGTGTTGGCGAAACCTCTGAAGAAGTTTTAACATCTTTGCACTTTTCTTCGGAAAACTTTTTACTTCTTTAGCACTTAATTCCAGGAATAAGTCATTTATTTTTTTCATGTGACACCTAACGATAGATATTACAGCAGTCAAAAGGGAATAAAATCCTTTTTAATTAGCAATGGTTGGCTACCAGCTAGAAGTGAGTTCCCATAAATGTCCTTCCAAAAAACAGATTCAACGCGGAAATTGAGTCAACGTACTTTGTTTTTTTTCACCTGATCGTATAAAACTCAGACCCGCTAACCCACCAATCTGACCCACTGGTAGGGGAAGGGACGCGACCACATAGTCAAATGTTGTGAACATGCTTATCGCTCAAAACGATGGCACATTCAAAACGTCTTATATATCGGTTCAGTCAAACCGCCATATCGCGCCAATGGTCTCATAGCATTCTAAGTGTTCCAAAATTGTAATTGGCAATATGTCGCTAATTGCACCAATGACTAGGTTGAACAAAACAAACTATCTAACAACAAAGCAACTACGACGCAAAAAATAACGAGCTATATACAAGTTAGAAGATTACCAATTCATCAGCCGGCGGGTCCGTCCAGAAGCAAGCTGGGGCCTTCGCCTTAGAGTACTCCAAGGCACAAGGCCCCACCAGCAGGGAGCTCAGGATGCTCCCAAAGTCAGGGTCGGCGACCAGGGCATCTCGCTCATAGTACCGGTTGGCGTTGTTCACCAAGTGCTCTATGATCTTTGCCAGCTGCCTCTCGAATAGGGCTATCCGGATCCAAAGGTATCTGTGGCTGTGAACAACGATAATAAATGAAGTTTGATAAACATCCTTTTCATAAGCCTTCCAATCAATTACAGTTAAGTAGACAACATTATAACAGCAGCAACTTCAAAATATTTATTTAGACTCATAGCATTTTAAGTAAAAGTTTGTATTTCTTAGTCACTGCTATTTTTAACGTAACGTCAGATATAAATCATGTGAGTATTGACATCCTTACAATTAATAAAACAACAATGAAACAATGATTTATTTAGCAATTTGATTCACTTAGTAAATTCTTTTGCACGTCAAAACTTTTTTTACCCTCCCAGTTTCACCATCAGTGTCTTAACCAACCACGTTAATCTTGAGTTTCATTGACAGAATTTTATTGCTAATACTGTAACTACTACATAACTATTGTTTCAGTTAAAATCAAAAACACACATTTATTCAGAAGAAAATAGCGATCGAATTTATTGCAACATCATGAATTCAGCACAATAGCATTTTATTTCAGTCCAAATCTACATCAAAAACACGACTCAACAAAGATAAAAAACAAAAGAGTCAAAGCTTTGAAATAAAATTCTCCGAGATAAAATAAAACGGATCGCTTAAATCCGAGACCGCGATATAAAATGATAAACGGCTAACCCATTTAACGTAGACAGTGGTATTAATTGTGGTGATATTGCTTTGTAAATTGCCTTTAATAACCTAAATCACCCTGGGACGTGAAAGGGTGAGCGCGTGGTATGCGTACCAATTGCTAGAGCATTAGTTTAATATCATGCATGTCTTTAAACCTACATAGATTAATAAATCGTTTGTGACTATTCTGCTATGTGGTATTACTACTCCGTATAGAGTAGGCACCTCCAAGAAATATCTTCTTAAACGCAATGTTGTCCATGGACAACAGTTGCCGTCTTTTGTACTATGTTTATAAAAAAAATGCCGTCTTGTGTTTTAAAAACGTGTACAAATCATTCCAGGACAAATATAAAGCTAGTAGCGGGTTATTTCATAGGTAAGACGACAAAAAAAACACTTAATAATCCCCCCTCCCCTGCCAGTTAGATGTTCCCTTACGTAGTAGTAAGTAATACATCAATGTGAATTTCGAAGTTTTAATTCAAATCACTTATTATAAACTAATGGATGTTCTTTTTTGCATGTCGTCAGTACTTTTCAGTCAATAAAAGGCTAACTCCAATTCTTATAGGTACATCTACGCAACCACATACATTTAAGTATGAGGTGTTACAAAATTATACGAATAATTTGTATTATATACGAAATGGTAAAAATATAATAAATTGTATACTTAATGTAATGATAAATAAAAATCTAATCCCAAAAATACGTTACGATCTACCATAAACGTGCAGTAAAAAAAGGCACTAACAAAAATATATATTTTTTTTTTTTAAATGCCTTGGACAAACACACCAATTGCCTAGCCCCAAACTAAGCTCGAAGCTTGTACTATGGAAGCTAGGGAACGGATAGACATACTTAAATACTTTTATAAACATCCATGACTCGAGTACAAATGCCGATGTTCATCACACAAACATTTGCCCCTAGCGGGATTCGAACCCGCGACCCTTGGTTTTGTAGCCAGGGTCTCTAGCCACTCGACCAACGGGCCTGTCAAATGTCAATTACATGGTTTATGTCAATGATATAACTTTACCGCACCACCACTTTATAGCACTAAGTCGAATCAAAGAAATGTAATTTAGTTGTTTCTTGTGTAAAGTATTAGCCTCTTAAACTGAAGCCGGATCCTATTTGGTCAGAAGAGTTTTTGTTTGTCAGTCATAATTTTTTTATGTGTTTTAGGGAGGCAAACGTACAAGCGGGTCACCTTATGGGAAGTGATCTCCTCTGCTCATGGATTGGACATCAATCAACAACCACACAAGGAACGCAGATACGTTCCCTATCTTTAAAACATCATACCCTCGCCAACTGAGCACTGGCATTAGGTATGTTATGTAGATACATTTCCAATATTTAAAAAAAATACATATATAAAGCATTTTCAAGTTTTTTAATTAATCAATATATACTCATTTGAAAACCGTGAAGTCCACTTGCACACATCAAGTTGTTAAGTATACGGCCTTCCCCATAGAAACCAACGCGCAAGGAATTTCAATTCATCCCAACTCGAGTGTGCATCGTCGACCAGTATGAATAGAGCTAGAAGCCTCGAAACAGACCATAAAACCTGATACGACATTACCAAATGAGAGGGATCAAGTTAACTCAGCAGCTCTCGAAATAATATATTCGCAACACGTAAAAGGGCAATTCGGATGGAAAATGGAGCGAACTGATTCGGGCGCAAGTTGTTTATACGAAATGTTAAACTGAATTAGTGGGATTTGAAGGCGTTCCGCTAGGGACGTTATTGAATTTGAACTTTGATCGGCGATACGGAGTTTTTACGAGCTTTGGAAGAAAATGTTAAATGTATTTACAAGACATTTTAAGATTACCCGTTTTTATTAAGTTTAGCATGTTAATACTCGAAAATGGACCCTTTAACATCTACTAGACTTACATATTCTTCAAACACCCCCATTACAGTATATGACCAGCAAGATGGTCTTTAAAATTAATACAACAGGCAATTGGAAAAGGACATCAACAGGTACAGTCCGTCAAATAATATCTCTAAAACGGGTCTTCGAAAACAAATAATAGTTTATCCTGAATTCTCACAACAACGTACGTTAAGCCGGCAATATCATACAAATGCTAATACGGCAAATTCTTCGGTAACAAAAGCGAGAATTTCTAGTGAATCGAGGGTCGCGACATAACAAGGACATCCTCCCTATAATGGAATATTTATCGTGCTTATTGGAGCCTACATGGAACACTTTTTGTCACTTTACGAACTGGGGCTATATGTTTTATGCTTGACTTATGGTAAGCCGCTCTTTCTGATCTCCCAATTTCTTGACTTATTGAAACTACAATAATAGTGGAGCAATAAACACAGTTGAAATGTAGGTACTAGTAACTGAAAAAGTCTTTTTCTTTCTTCATTTATGGCTGATTGATTTATGTCATACATGAAGACTATTTTGCCTTATTTAAAATAGAGATTTGTTAAGCTATCCAAAAAAAAATACTATTCTCCTTATTTTCCTTCTGAAATTACCTAAGAGAAAGATTCTATACAATAATATCCGGCACAAATAAGAATTAGCTATTTTACCATTTAGTAAATCGATGCGCATCGATGTCGCAATAAGGACTTCTCTATCCTCGAGATTTTCTTCGGAATTTACATTTAACTTTGAACATGACGAGTACCCGGCAAAGACCTCAAACTTATGAGCTGGAAACTGCGAAGTTGCTAAACTAAGAGTAACTTCATCTCTAGTGCTTTGTAAATTAAGTCGATTTTAAGATAACTTACTTTAACGAGTCGTAGTTATAACGACTAAAGAAACAAGTTATTAAGTAGGAGAAAAGAGAACTTACGTAGCTATATTATGATAGACGAGGATGCTTTTTTTTCTAAATCGAATAAGAGAACACCAATATCACCAACAAAACAGAAATCAAAATTGCAATAAATATTTACGCGGCGACTGCAAAATGAAAACGGCTTGCCTCCAATGAAAAGGTTGCTTACAAACACTCGATCACTCTTCTATACTATTGATCGGATTCAACCGACTTTCTTATAAGCCTCTTCTACAATTCCAATGTTTTCCTTTTGTACAGTTACAATAAATACTTCAAAGGTCAAGTTTACTTCTACTGAGATTGAGAGATTTGAAGTTTTTATTGGTTTAATATTATTTTACGAGTATTCCGTTAACGAAGCTACGTAGCCTACTTTGATAGTAACTTGTTGCCACAGCGGCTGTTTAATGGTTTCTTTAATTGACGGGCCTGTTGGTCGAGTGGCTAGAGACCCTGGCTACAAAACCAAAGGTCGCGGGTTCGAATCCCGCTAGGGGCAAATGTTTGTGTGATGAACATCGGCATTTGTACTCGAGTCATGGATGTTTATAAAAGTATTTATGTATGTCTATCCGTTTCCTAGCATCCATAGTACAAGCTTCGAGCTTAGTTTGGGGCTAGGCAATTGGTGTGTTAGTCCAATGAATTTATTAAAATTATTATTATTTAATAAGGAAAGTTCTTAATGAAACATCTACTTGTAATTCCCAGAGTCTATAGAATACCCAACATATGTAGAAGTATAAAGAATGATTCGTTAAGAAATAATGAGGATAGTTTTGGGTAGGTGAAAGGAAGAAAGTGATATATCGATCTGCGAATTAGATCTGAAGAAAACGAAGTTCTTTACGAGTGTCTAGTACCTAGTAACTCGTCAATAAACTATATTATATCCCTTGAACTTTGGCAAGAACAGACCATCCCATAACAATTCATTAGGTGATCATAAACATCATTACGCGTTCCTGCCATGACCTTGAACCATAAGACAAATCAAGTAAGATTACAAAAATGTAGCGATTTCAAGTTAAGCTAAGATTTATTTCTCAATGACTTACCCATCATATGAGATCAAATAAAACTCGATCTACAAAATAGTATACGAGTAATATTCCTTGAACTTTGGCAACAACAGATTCTTCCATACCGATTCATTAGGTGATCATAAACATCATTACGCTTCAGCCATGACCTTGACCTCCAAGGGTGCTCGACTGCTCAGCGTACCCGGCCAACCTTGACAAAGGATGGAGGGATCGATTAGGACCCTTAATTCTCCCAAGTAATTGTCGGTTCCGCCCAGTTAAACTTATCGAGTTTTTGGAATCGAATAACGAGATCTTTAGGCACAAAGTATCGATGTTGTTATTACTTCGACTGGCGACAACATTAAAGATTTTGTTTTGGAACGTAGGATATCAATAAATATGGAGTATACGTATAGTTTTAAAAAAAATATTATCAAAATCTAGTTATTTAACGCTTGTTTAATTCGAAATTATTTCTTGTTTTTCCATGGAGTTTCAGTTTTTTGGAAAGTGATAAATTATAATAACTTCTCTGATAAATAACATTTACGTCCATATCAGTCTTACTGATAACAATCATTAAAAGGGTTGTGTGCCTATTAGGAAATGTTAAAAATAAAAATAGAAACATTTAAACCCTCCTTACAAAACTATAACTGTCCAGAGATGGTAAATCCTACAAAATATCCAATGACCAGTGGACTGTTGTTGTTTTACAACTACACTTTGCAAGCTCACTGGCATTAACACTATACAATGCAAAGTTAACAGAACAGAGTACACTTGCCTTGTAAGCTAGACGCAGTATATTTAATGTAAATCGCTGCAAGGAATGTTCCTAAGGGACTTTGTTGCTACGTAAGATGACTGGGATAATATGTTCTCTAGATATAAGGTAGGTTTTAGCTCGTAAGGCAACTCCTACAAAGGCTTATTCATCACTCGGATTATATTATTAGCCTTTGGGCTTTGTTTGTACTTCAGGGCGAGGCACATTTTCCATCATCATCCTGGCGCCTCTCCCGGTTGCATCTTTGGCCATTGCCTCGGAGCCCAGGGTTCGCTGCGACTATGACAGGCCCGTTGGTCGAGTGGCTAGAGACCCTGGCTACAAAACCAAAGGTCGCGGGTTCGAATCCCGCTAGGGGCAAATGTTTGTGTGATGAACACCGGCATTTGTACTCGAGTCATGGATGTTTATAAAAGTATTTGAGTATGTCTATCCGTTCCCTGGCTTCCATAGTACAAGCTTCGAGCTTAGTTTGGGGCTGGGCAATTGGTGTGTTAGTCTAAGGATATTTATGATCCTGAATTGACTAGCCTGGTTATTATAATGGAACGACTGTCGTCTGACCTCCGTAACCCTTACAAGGGAACCAGACAATTTGAAACTAAAGGCTTAACGTGCTTCCGAAGCATCATTCTTATCGGACAAACTGAGAAAACCAACACAAAGTTGACGTGTTCCCCGCTAGATTCGAACCCACGACCCCCGATGTTTGAGAAAAGCGCTCTAACCACTACATCACTTAGGCTGTTTGGTTGCCGTGAGGTGTGGTGGCAAACAATCCTTCCCTCTAAATGTATTATGTACTTCAAGTCCCATCTAAAATCATGACCCATTTAATGGCATTAAGGAAGGCTCAGCGTGACGTTTCTCACATTGTTAACTAATACAGAATTCAGTATTCAATTAATAAGTAATGATAATTGAGGCTCTAGAAGTGATTTGACGGCAATACACTACTATACTATAGTTAACCTAAACAAGTGACCTTTTGTATATTTACTTCTAAGCATGCTAAATATTATTAACCTTTATTTATTATTTATTTAGGTCCATTAACGGTCTTAATTGGTAAGAGCGCTTGTCTGGATTATAAGAGCTTCTTGTTTCAATCCCCCGCCTGATATCAGACGAATTTTTCTTTATTTTTAATTCTAAACGAGTGACTTGCCATGTAATTAAAAGTACACATAATTCTGCTTAAAAAAAAGACGAATGGATAGATAAACGATCGCTTTCGAGCCCCTAAAAGGCGATCCATTTTAATAAGTCCATGACAATAATAAATGAGCAACCAGAACCACGTATTTTCTCGCATTTGGTTCACATTTGTGAGGAGGACAAAAATAGCAGCACAAATTCTACTGATTTCAATCAGAGATAGAAAGCGATCAGAATCAGCCAATTTAACGAATTTCCTTAGGGACGAAAGATAAAAAATCCAATTCAGGATGCCGCCGCACCTATAAAAAACCGGCAAAGTGCGAGTCAGACTCGCGCACCGAGTGACAACAGACTCCGTACAAATCCTAGAAAATTGCTGTGTGCGATTCATGACGTATTACAAAACTACTTACTAGATCTCGTTCAAACCTATTTTCGGTGGTACTTGGCATGGTTACGAACATTATATATTTTTATTTGTTAATCATTCTCTTATTTTGGATGTTAGAGGGGGGGGGGGACATTTTACCACTTTGGAAGTGTCTCTCGCGCAAACTACTCACTTCGAAAAAAAATATCAAAAAGTGGCTGCGATATACGGACATACAGACAGACAAACAGACAGACATGACTATAAGGTTTCAATTTCTGCCATTTGGTTACGAGCCCTAAAAGCGTAAGATACCTACTCGTAAACGAATTTGATAATCCTATTATTATATAAGGCGATTTTAAGGAAATCATTTATTCGAAATAAGATATTATCCCTTGACATCTCGTGAAGTTTAATTGTTTTTTGTGACATAAAATGTATCAGAATATAGCTTCTGAGACATTGTAGCAGGTAATAAACGCAAGTCTCATAAAGTTGTCTTCTTCCAGTCTCCTGTCGTCTTACGGGGCACGTGCCGCCTCTATTGTGAACTATGAGCTAATGAAACTGATACATTGAAACAGATGAGACGGTTGTTGGTTGGCACACATTTCACAAGTCGTGCCGTGTGAGCTTTGGAACTGTTCCCGGTGGATAAGAAATGTTGCAAAGGGCAAGGCAGAAGACAAGCGCTGCCCATTTTCCAATTTAAATAAATAAAAATAGTGTACAGTTTGTGTTTTTAGTGTGAGATAAATGCTGATTATTTAGCTTACACTAAAAAAAACATTTGTCTGCACAGTCATGAAAGGAAGTGCATGGCCTCGTCTTCTACATGATTAAATCATCTGAAATAGACGTAAAGGCCAATGATGATGTGTATGTATGTGATGAAAATTACTTTCACGGAAGGCAAAGAAGACATATTCAGTTTTATTTAGTTTATTCAGAAAGTTTGTGACCAATCCACATTTGGCACACTTTTCGAATCAATAAACATTATAAATAGGTAAGGTAAGATCCTACTTATGTATCATTTCATGACTAAACTCCGCCCACCAGAGAGTGATACATAAATAGCCTGATCATCATCATCATCCTAGCGTTTGTCCCGGTCGCGTCCTCGGCCATTGCCTCGGACATAAATAGCCTGATATTTACATCAAAAATTACAAACGGGTCTACTCTGTAATGTAAATCTGTGTTTTATTTATTTATTTATTTATTTATTTATTTATTTATTACAATTCTTACACTATCATTACAGGCTCTTAGGCCTAATGCAATAGCGCAATTAAAGGAGAGGCACCCCACCCTTTCCTCGAAGGATCGTCATCTTGTCACTGGGGTGCTCAGTAACCGAGATATGGTATTTAATGTATCGCTATTCGATTAACTTCGAATGGCCAATTGGACAGAGAAGGTAGGAAAATAGCACATAATATTTCTGATATACGCGTGGGCTGTGGGCACATAAGGCTGGAGATTATGCCTAATGCAATGCAACCTAAAGAAAAAAAGCCTTAAGGCATAATAAAACAAAAGGATATCTATAATGTAGGTTTTTATGTGCGAATGCAAGAATGTATTAATTTATTTATCGAACCTGAATTATAACATCATACGTTTTATGTCAGCAACACGACATCCCATCACAATTTGTACAGGCAACTACACAATAAACAAAGGATAAAAATATACGACCCTACTCGTTGTTACATGTCCAGTCATGCCTCTGATAGGAAAGTAGAATTTCCTTTATTTTACGGTCATTTATCAACGTCAAACGAATTGTGAGTGAGCCCTTATCTGAAAATGCTGGGCCATTTTTTGCGGCCGATGCTCGCCGCTCAGTTTTGTTAGATATCTCGGAGATTGTCATGGTCGCCTTTTATATTATGATTACCACTTGGAGAAAAGAGTTTGAAGCTTGCTATCACTGATATTAGCTTCAGCTTCAAAAACACGTAGCCGTGTGATGTAAAAGAGAAATATTACAATGAAATAAAAAAATATTAAACCGAATGAAAAACGCCGGTGCATCTGGGTGTTCAATATTTAAAAAAAACATGAATTCTCTATTTTAAAACATTTGTCTTCCATCGCGTGACGTTGAGAAAACATGAAACAACCAGCAGTAAATACCAGGAGTATGAAGCTATTGAATAATAATATGTAATAAGAAAATTATTACTTCGAGGAATAGGAGTAAGAGTGCCAAAATATAACAATTTTAGTAACTAGGTACAAATCTGGCCTTGAACTTCAAACTCAAATTAGAGAAATACGCCCAGAGAGAAGGCGTTCAAAGCAAAATATTACTGCGAAGGATAAATTTCCCTAACTAATCCGGAGTAACGTACGCTGTAGTAAATACAAACAGTGCTCTTAATTTGACGCCGGAGGGGAAACAAAGAGGGATTAATTATTAAATCCTAAATCCCCAACATAAACGTTTCCGTCGGGCGAATATCGAAATTGTATATAATAAAATCACGGCTCCGTTATTTCTTGAGCGTGAAGGGTTGGTTATTAGCGTGAGTAAAATTAAACAATTACTTTACACTCTATCAATCGATTTTCTTGTGTTTCTGCTGGATAGAAAGGTCTTCAGAACACAGTCGGGGAGATTATGGAGTTTTAAAAGCAAGCAACGCAATAGCGATCCTTGTGGGCGGACTTTCTAGTTTGTCTCCATTTTCATTTTTAAAAAAAACACTATTACAATACATTATAATTTAATGAATCAAAGCTTTATTTAGTGCAGGAACCCATAATGAAAATACCATTCCTCTGGGGAATATAATCGTAAAACGTGAATATGCCTTTACGTGGAAATTTTGTTGTGATCTTTACCCACTTTCCTGAGCACACTTATGTGAAGTGGTCAGTGCGCGTCTCATCTCCGTAACTAACTTTACTAGCAGGACGTGCTCCATATAGTTATTACTAGCGGCCGCCCGCGACTCCGTCCGCGTGGCTTTCGGTATACGTTAGCTTAAAACCTTCTTCGACAAAAGTCCAACACAAAAAAATCGATTCGAACAAGTATTTCCTGATATTAGTGCGTTCAAACAAACAAACTCTTCAGCTTTATTTCATCAGTACCTTTAGATAACCAACATATTTAACTACCAAGAATAGCTGATGTATTTTTTATATTTGCTTCGTCAATGACCAACCAAGTGTAAAATCAAGGCAAAGGCCGACTTTTCCCGCTCTCTTTTCTTCTACATATGTACATTACATACAAGCTAAGCAACAAGTTACAGTGTATAATTTTCCTAAATAGACAAAGGAAAGTAAATAAAAGAGAATCTGTATTCCCATTGAATACATCCGAACAGAAACTATGATCGCGTGATCAATTTCATTGTAGTACCAAAGCTAACCAAATCGCCTATTCAGGTCGGTACAATCAATCTCCCATTATAATAAGCGAATCGCTCTATTGTACTGGGAATTTCCTTTACCTTCCCAGCTTTAGGTTAAATATCGAAATAAACGGATTTACTATATATAAGGTGTAACAAAATATACTGCAAATATTTTAAGGGCGAATTGTTTAGTGGAGATGTAATAAATTTGTCTAGTAATTTTTTTTTGTTTATACGCTAGTTTCCGAGAAAATCAACAAAATAAATTGAGGGAAAAATTGGGAAAAGTACAAAATATGTCATATGCAAGACAGCTGGTCATGTCTTATCAGTGTAATACAATTACTACACTTGTCCTGCCCCAAAAGCAAAGTGGTGGAGAGGGGGCGAAGCTTACAGGACGAAAAGAGCAAATTGGCAAATGCAGAAAATAGAGGATTTAGTGGGCATTAATTTTGACTTTTCATTATATCTGATATTGATTACATAGCCAATAAAGAATTCGCCCTTAAAATATTTGCAGTATATTTTGTTACACCCTATAGAAGGTACCTTAGGGAGGCTGAGGCCTTTTGTGAAAAGGAATCCAAACTGAGGATTTACTCCACTTTGGGCACCCAAACGTTGAGCAGCTGGTACCTGGCCTAGTCCACTTTGAGCCCCCAGGCATCAGACACCGGGTTATCTTGAGAAGCTCGATAGCGCAGTGGTAAGCGCGCTCGGCCTGCGATTGCAAAGTTAAGCAACTTTCGCAGAAGCCAGTCATCGGATGGGTAATCTATACTAATATAATAAAGCTGAAGAGTTTGGTTGTTTGTTTGTATGTTTGTTTGTTTATTTCAACGCGCTAATCTCAAGAACACTTTCTTTATCTTTGTTGTTTCTGTGTTGGATAGTCCATGTAAATAGGACGGCTTTAGGCTATAGTATAACCGAAAACCACGCGGACGAAATCACGGGCGGTCGCTAGTCAGGTATAAATAGTACCTAGGACCACAAGGCCTCTGTGAAAAGGTACCTACTCCGAGATATCGTGCGATGTTTACCAACGTACGATACAGTTAACCCCGCAATCAGACGGCAAACAAGGATTTAATTAGAAACCTTGTTACTGCAGCATCTGCTGTCCATTTGAATTGGTGGAAATGCGGTGTATCTGGGACACTTCGCAGTTCTAGTAAATTATAGGCACGTACATACTGTAGTTACCAACCAAACCATTGTTTCAAATCATGGAGACAGTTTGTAATTTACATTTTTTTTTTATATCTATTGTATTATATCTTAAAGCCTGTGTCGACAAATGGACTAAAAAACACAAAAATGTTTTTTTTAAATTCGAACCAGTAATTCCTGTGATTAACGCTTTCAAACCAACAAACGATCAAACTCTTCAACTTCATTATAATTAGTAGTAATAAATAAGTAAATATCTCTGGACATTATTCACACAGCGCCATCTAGCCCCAAACTAAGCATTAGCTTGTGCTATGGGTGCCAGACAACGGATTAACATTACTTATATACTTTTTTTTGTAAATGCATACATATTATACATAGAAACACCCAGACCGATACAAACAGACATGTTCATGCACACAAACGTTTGTACCGTGCGGGGATCGAACCCGCGACCTTTGGTGTAGTAGCCGACTTCTCGACCATTACACCAAACGGCTCGTCATGATGAGTAATGAGTAGTATTTAAGCATTAGTTCGGTAATCGTTCCTTCTCCTTGAGTTTAGATTGGTTTGGTTCGGTAAGTACAAACACGTGAATTTCATGCGCAATTTACTATACTTAATACTAAAAAAAAAACATATTACCACCACATAACTGAAATAATCTAACTAGCTAGTTTTACTGGTATCTTTATCCATTATCTTATCAAAAATTAACAAAGATGTTGCTCATTTGTTTCATGGTATAAAAATACTCATCATAAATTATGAGAGTTTGAGTTCTCTCTTTGAAACAAGTTATTCTTATAATGGTAACTCAATAAGGAAAGTCTACGCTGTCTAGAAACTTTTATATTACAGTATAATTAAAATTAGTAAGTAATTTATTGCTGAATATCTTAATAAATAACTTACGTAATTATGTAAGCGGGTAATTAATATATCGACCTTAAAGTGAATGACAAACTCTTCAAGTTTAGATTTTTTTTTAATGTACTCTAAACTGAACAATGAATTATTATGTCAGTATATGGCTGTGTCTGGTTTTATATTTTTAACCTTTATTTAACAGAGCTGTTGTTATTTTGAAAGTAACTTAGCCGTGATTTTGGAACACATCTATGACGTGAATTGATATTAGAGAACAAATAAACCCAATTTGTTATAATGCATAGTCATTAATAATATTATCATGGGTATTGCAGCGCACGGAGTTACCATGGAAAATAATTGACTTGGAGTTAAATCATCAATTATAATCCAGGGAGATTAAATAGTTCTCCATCAATACTCGTGGACACAATTTCGCGACGAATTTGAACAAGACACTGTTAATTACCAACTTGAGAGTTCGGCTTATTGATAATAAATTCATTTTGTGTACATTCCATTAGTCTGAAGGTCGAGCTCTAAGTAAGGCTTCTTATAAGATACTTATTTACTTTCAGTTATTGTTAAATTGTTTTTAATAGAGAACTTATACTTAAGCACTTTTATTTGTTCTTTATGAAAGTGTTAGCAAGTTTTTCATGACATTCAGACATCAGATCAAAGTCAAACTAATATTGCAATGTTATTTTTCAAGTTAGGTACAAACCTATTATTTAACATACCTACATAAACCAGTCTTAAAATCTACCATGAAGAGAATACCTAAAAATAAGTGACTCATAGTAATTAATGGATTATAAAATAAAGAAAAGTTTATTGTTAAGTTTTTATATAATATATTTATAAAACAACTACCTATCTACGTGTGATAAGTGGCAATAAACAGACGCAAACAAGTTAATCTATTTTTTATTTATTTAAGGGTATCTGAAACATCGACATGCAGTCAGAAAATGTCTTCAGCGTTTCTTATAACTGTCTACATACACAAAAACGTCGTCACTCTAATTGATTTGGAAGCCTTACATGAGCGAGCGTATAAAATTATCCACGTCTGTGGAACAAAACATTTACACTTGGCAGAGTCTCCGTTCTTTTATTGACATTTCTCTTTTATTTAAGAAATCTACAGAAAGACTAAGCGTCGTGATGTCTTTATACATCGGGATTTTGACGGCATTGGGTCTGAATCACAAAAAACAAAAGTTGTGTTCCGTAATCTGAATCTATTGCTGAATTCCAAATAGTTACTTAATTGAGTTGTATGTATCTCTAAGCTAAGACAATATTTATCTACGTTCCCGATAACTAAGCATTACTGAAATGCCATCAAAATTCAATAATTACTTAAACACACATATTATCTGCCCCCGTGGTTTAGTGATTAGAGCGCTGGGCTTTAAACCGAATGATCATTCTTATCGGACAATCAGGTGATTCAAGTCTACAATGTCTTTATCAAACTGGGAAAACCAACACAAAATGAAAGTGTTTCCCAGAATTCGAACCCACGACCTCCGAGGTTTTTAAGCCAAAGGCTCTAACCATTTAACCCACGTTTCGAATGTGATGCAATGTACTACTTACATGCCCAGAATTTTAGTGCTATAATAATGTTTACTGAGGCATAATGCTTAGTAGATTCATTTATTTTATGTTAAGTATCTGTTAGCAAAACATATTATTATAGGTACCTAACTTTTTCTATGCTCTTACAAAACGTAACTAACCGCTCTAATCGCTACACCACGGAGGAAGTTCAGCCCTGCTTTAAGAGTATCCCTCTTAAATCCATATTTTATTTTAATAAAGGAAGTCAACCTGCCTCCTATTTCGCATTTAGCTAGAAAATAGATAAGCCAGATTAAGGTCACCTGTACTATAAAAGATAAAAGGATTAGACTCTTCCCTACGCTCAAGACATTTCATTAGAGACATAATTTGCCGGCTGCAATGGATGGATTTTATGTCGGCTTTAGTATAAAATGCTTATTTTATAGCGGGAACCGTAATGGGTTATGATATAAGATTTTCAAACTTCATTTTATTATTTATATACGACATTCTGCTTTTTTATTGGCAATTTTAGAACGCAACGCTTTATAATCTTCCGCTCTATTATTAACAATTTCACGTTATGGTTTTTTTCTACCTTTTAAGTACGATATCGACGTATGTCCGATATACGTGTTTAGCACAGGAAGAGTACCTATGTTATATGTAAAATAAACGTAAAAATATACAAAAATCCACTGCTGTACGAAGGTGTCTCCCAGAAGGGTGATTGCTACCCATTTGACTGGCCCGTTGGTCTAGTGGTCAGAGACCCTGGCTACAGAACCAAGGGTTGCGTGTTCGAATCCCGCTAGGGGCAAATGTTCGTGTGATGAACATTGGCATTTGTACTGGAGTCATGAACGTTTATAAAAGTATTTAAGTACCTTTGTATCCGTTCCCTAGCTTCCATAATACAAGCTTCAAGCTTAGTTTGGGCTATGTTATTCCAAAGAATTTATTTATTTATTTTATTCTGTAGTAACAGCCCTCTTGGGTAGGCAGGTTGTTAACCGCAATATGGTTAACGATAAATCACATGGGAGCCTCCAGAATGTCTTATATTAATCTTCCTTAAAGAAAATATAAAAATAAAACCGCTAGGAGAGATCTCAGTGGTTTCGCCGGCAACCGGTAACCGTATTTCCTGGCCTGTCGCCTCTTACCGCCAATTCAATTTTCCTAATAAATCTGCGAGCGAAAATCCTGAGGTGAATTACGCCAGCCAAGCAAAGGTAGCTTTAGATTTTATTAACGTAAATTAATCACATTTAACCAGTTTAGAAAATGATTGTTAAAAATCGTTCTATTTTGAGTAAAATTATATATGAACGTTTTCGATTTTAAATATCTTACTTAAATGTGGGGAATGAAAATTACTTTAGCCCAATTTATTCCCGAAATTATTAATTAATGTTAATGCCGGTTCTGAAAGCGAATCTTTTATACAATTTTGTGCTATTTTGAAGGGAAAAACTTGTTAAAAACCCTATTCATTTTTAAGTCATTAAATTTTTTAAATATTAATTAGTCAGGCAAATAGCTTATTATTCCCCAACGCCTTCGCATTATTTGTTACTTTCAGTCGAACTCAATAGCCAGCCAAGAAAAAGTAATCAATAAATTTTAGTACTGAACTTAATTGATTTAGCCTCAGTAAAAACGACGACCTTTTCACCCTTTTTTATGTTAAACAGTACTTAAGTTAATTAATTATATTTAATGGATGCCAACCCGTCTATTGCAAGTCTTAACAGCCTTTGCTACTAGTAATCTGTTTCTTAGTCACAGTTTGGCCTTATTTTAAATGGCATCTATTAGTGTTAAGAAAGTTTTGTAAAAGCTCATTACTTATTTCTACCCTAATATACAAATGGAACTCATTCTGTAAAGGAATGTTTAAATAATGTTTTAAAGAAATTCGGAATTTAAAATATACAACGACCGAATGAACGGCAGAATACATTATTAAAAAAAAAAACTCATTTTCTCATTTCATGTAATTTGGCATACATTGATCCTTTTTCCTTTAAGGACACGGCTGGTAAGGTACTGGAAAAGTCTTGCAAAATGGATATGTAAAAGCACTCTGTATTTTGGGAAACATCACGACAACTGTCAGTTTCCACCCAGTACAGTTTGTAACAATCTCTGTCATAGGCAGAATACCTGGGACTTAAAATCAGAGTAAAGCTATGCTGTTAATCCTTTTCCAAGTAAATTATACCTACTTTTAATAATTATTTTATTACTTAATATCCTTTTGCAGATCATAAGTACGATACCGCAGGAATTCCTTATCGTTTGTGGTTGGATTAACACTGTTTTAATTAACCCCAACCCAAAGCTTTAAAGCAACCGAAGTATTACATTAATTTTAGAGTTTCAAACAACGTGAAATGTAAGCGGGGCATGTCATTATACCTAAATAAGGGAAGTTTGTGGCAAAGTGCGTGTTTTGTTTTTGTAATTTAAACCTAGAGGTAACAGAAAATCGGTCTTAGCGACAATGTTAAGGGCTCTATGCCCGATTGAAACGTTCATATCTACAAAATAATTTACACTAAAATAAATTATAACTGAATCAACATAAAATCTATTACAACAACCGTAAAATAATCGCAGATGCGTTGCCTGCCTTCAAAAATCCCATACCCTCCCCAACTGAGCTCTGGCAACCTTACTCTACAGCAGAAACATAGCACAACAGTTACGAAGTGCTACTTCAATGTGATTTTCTGTAAGGTGGTGGTGGTACTTCCTCAGACGAGCGGCTCATTCGAGTGGAAGTTCCACGAAGTTCAACCACTCTTTGAAATAATTATTCTAATTAAAAAGCAAACTCGGGCATTGTTTATGCCCCAGTTTGCTTTTTAATTTTAAGGTGTAAACTCCCTTAAGCCAGGGAGTCCATTCAACAATAAAAGGATACAACGATAATGTATCGACTAACTTAGTACGGTGCGAATTCACTAAATCAACTTAGAGAAGGGTTTATTTGGTAACTCTGTTGAGATGTCAGTTTGTAACGTAAAAGGATCGCGAATGAAAGGGATTTCTGTATTTTATTGAGAGGGAAGAAATTCTTATCGACACATAATCTGTCCCTTACGCGGGTCACAACAGATGAAGACTTCTTATATTTATTGAAACGTTCGTTCGTATTGACTAAAACATTTTATTGAACATTACTTTCGAGAGAGATTGAGATTATTTTTGCTCTAACGTGGATTTTCAATAATAATACATTAGTACGATGTCATGATTTTTTATTTTATTTAGTGATCGAGAAGTCGTCTGTGTATGACATTATTTTCGGATGAATGAAGTACTGAATATTAGAAAATAAATAGGCACATTCATAGCTTTGTGATTATTATTACAAAAAATTAACTACTATTTTATAAGTAAATAGGTAAAAAACCCCATTATTTTCCAAGTTGACCTGTGATCAGAGTTTTCTTACGAGTATTAGAGTTTCTTCAAGAGGGTGGAAGGTAAATCCCAGGGTATGATAGTTTATCGAAATATCCGGAGCGTGTAAAAAATCACCTATAAAATTAAATGAAACATTTAAACGCTAGGACGAAGAAGGAGAAGAAGAAGAAACATTTTGACTACCACAAATAAAACTTGCTGTGAAACCCTACCGAGGAAAGAGATCTGACTTTATAAGCGGTCCCTATGTTACTGAAGTGAGATCTGGGCCCGTAGCCAAGGTGTCACTTTTACGAATTCGCCATGCTTTCTTATATTGCCATCCCGCACACGAACTATTTATGTGAGCGGGAAGGAGATATAAGTCGCTACGAAAGCGTATGGCGAATTCGTCAAAGTGGCATCTTGGCTAGCCAACTGCTTTTTAGGGTTCCGTAGCCAAAATGGCAAAAAAACGGAACCCTTATAGATTCGTCATGTCTGTCTGTCTGTCTGTCTGTCTGTCCGCCAGTCTGTCACAGCCACTTTTTTCCGAAACTATAAGTACTATACTGTTGAAACTTAGTGAGTGGATGTATTCTGTGAACCGCAACAAGGTTTTCACAAGAAAATGGAAAAAAAAATAAAAAAATGGGGGGTCCCCATAGTGAGAACTGAAACTCGAAATATTTTTTTTCATTGAACATAAACGTGTGGGGTATCTATGGATAGGTCTTTAAAAAATATATTAAGGTTTCTAATATCACTTTTTTCTAAAGTGAATACTTTGCGTGACAGACCCTTCCAAAGTGGAAAAAAGTGCGTCCCCCCCCCCCCCTCTAACTTCTAAAATAAGAGGATGTTAAAACTGAAATAATTATAGAATGTACATTACCATAAAAACTACCAACGAAAATTGGTTCGAACGAAATCTATTCAGTAGTTTTTTAATACGTCAAAAATAGAATTTGTACGGAACCCTCAGTGCGGGAGTCCGACTCGCACTTGGCCAATTTTTTTAATTTTATAAAGCATCATAATACCGACGAATTTTCTCCACTCCAAGTCTGACGCAATTTTCGTCAATGACTTTCCTTATGTCCTTAAGGTTTCCTCCCCTGGACGTGGGTGGAGCTGAAGACAGCAGTGACCCGGAACCTCGCTTGCTTAGCGGAGGGAGAGGCGATGATGGTCGCCGCTCCACGACTGACTCAATGTTTATCAATGACACTCCTTATAACCTAAAGGTTAACTCATCTGGACGTGGGTGGAGCTGAAGACAGTAGAGACCTGGAGACTCCTTCACAGGCCAGTACGTGGGCCGACACCAACACCTTATCCGGGGAGCGAGGCACGAATAGCTACCGCTCTATTCCTAGCTTTGGTTCAAGCACTCGCTATGCTCTCAAACTTGCCTTACCTGGACGTGGGTGGAGCTGAAGACAGCAGTGACCCGGAGCCCCGCTTGTTGAGCGGAGGGCGAGGCGCTGACGGCCGCCGCTCGACGCCCGACGCCGAGCGAGTCGCCGGCGCTTCTTGCTATTCGCATACTTCATTAACGTCTCTCATTATGTTCTCAAAGCTTCCTCACCTAGATGTGGGTGGAGCTGAAGACAGCAGTGACCCGGAGCCGCGCTTGTTGAGCGGAGGGCGAGGCGCTGACGGGCGGCGCTCCACGCCCGACGCCGAGCGAGTAGCCGGCGCTCCCTCAGCGGCTAGAACGCGGGCCGATACCAACGCTGCCTCCGGACAATGCTGGGGAAGAAATACTTTTTAAATTTTTCGTTTGGCAGGTAATAATCGACAGAAAATAGTAAGTCATCGTGAAGATTGGCTATGACTGAAGACTGGAAAAAAATAGGATCTACAATCTCCTTAAAGGCCGACATCCACTGACCTCTATATATACAAGTACATAGAGGTCAGTGCCGACACCTCATCCTCGATTCCCCTGGTATTGCCTACAGTTGTTCAGGAGACCATAACAGTACATGAAGTGACACCATTACTTGGAGGCGACAGTATGTTTATACGGTCCCCTCCCTCGTAAATTCGAAGAACTACAAATTGTTGCATTTTCTTTTTACCTATAACCGGCAACAATAGGTGACTAGACGAAAGTTTCTAATTAATAAAAATCAAATGCTTTATTGTTCTAAAATTTCAATTTCTAAGCGAATTGGTGAATTTAATACTGAATAGAAGCTATCCCTTAAAGCTCATCTGTCTAGACTTTAAGTTAGCAAATAATCTAGTCTGTTAATTTAGACCACGACTACTCATGGATGAGTTAACTTTGTAAGATTGCAGACCAGTCTTGCTAGTTGACGTAAACTTTTCTCATTAAGAGGTTGAGTATTAAGAATGTTTTAAAAATCTTAAAGAAAGAAAGCATCTTAAGCTTCACTTTAGTAAATTAATATAAACTAAGAAATGTGTTGAAAATGTGTAAATAATTTCGACAGTCACATAATATCCACCGACTTATGAATAAAATTAATAAAACAATAAAAATAAGTCATAATCATATTTTAGAATCTATGGTCGTACCTTCATCAGACAGTTTTGTACTCTATTGCGATTCGATTGTTATAGTTATTACTTAATTATAACGACAAAGTTTTAGAAATTACTCAAAGGCAAAACAGGCTGTCATAATTCTACTTTTGATCTGTAACACAAACTTGCTCAAAGGATTTTGTAAATTATATCAGTTAATGGTTTATTTTTAACAAAACGCTCTGTTGTAAAATAATACAAAACCATTTATTTTACCTATCATCACAGTCTTCAGTACACAACCAACACACAGTTCACAATATAACTTATTTATACATTAAAAACGGACTTCTACATAATATTTTCTGTTCCCGCCATATTCTATTATTTATCTTTTTTATACTGTATTTTAATCCATGACAGGACAGGCAAAGGGAGTTGGACCCGTACAGCCATCGTCTGAAATCCCGCCAGATATTTTTTGACTTTTTTTTTTAATCCGGTTACACACTACATTGGCTTTGGCGATGAAGCTTAAACATGACAATGTGTAATGTGACTTTGCTACAAAAAAGAATCATCGCCGCGGTACTGAATGTTATTCTTTATAATTTTCATCTCCAAATACAATAATTAAAAATCTCTTAGGTTGTCCCTGGCACGTTTATCACGTAGTTTCAAAGTCAGGGATATATCTCACTCTTAGCCCGGCGTTACGACCGAAAAGCTTTTTTCAAAGCCACTCTTTTTAGGCGTGTGAACGCTTATTATTCAAACCTTAGGTCACATTTTTACGCTGGTAAGTACTTTTTATTGTCAGAGTGGAAATAGGGCGTAACATTGTGCGAGCTGCGTGAAAACTCACTACACGTTTCGGATTTTCACTTTCCTTTTGTTGGTAAAAATACATAGGCTATATAGGGTTTTTGCTAAAGTGAAAAAGACGCAAAGATATATGCAAATATAGGGCCGTAAGATCTACGGCTTTCTAAATAAAATATCCTATATTAAAGTTTTTGGCGTTACATTGCTGCCATGTATAACTTTAGCAAACCGCAACATGCCGAAGAAAAATTGAAACCTCTTATTTGGTAGCGTCTATTAGGTGGTGTTATGGCGTACCCTTGAATATGCAAAAACTTCAAGTGCGTGAGCTCCCGACAAATAAAACACACTTTCAGTTTAAAAGATGTTGATTGTAATGGAAGAAAAAATATGACATTATTTTTTTTTATAACTTTTCTTGACAGCCAGCATTAAAACAATTAAAAAGTGAGGTTTTAATTTTTACACAGAGATTTTAACACACACACTCTATATATTTATGGGCAATATTAGACAGGTTATCTGAGGTAGCGCAAAAAAAAGGCGTGATATCCAAAGAGCCCACGAAGAAATAGTTATATTCTGTTCCTAAAGTGACATGGGCAAAGGAAATCGTTAGCAAGGTAAAGTGGTATCTTCAAAGTGAAGCTATTTTCACTCGTAGTGTAATCGATATGGGTGACTAAAATTGAGCCAATTTACTTGCGAACTTCAGAAGGCCCGTGACGGCAAAGGCAAATATTATTGTATTAGCGAACCTCTGAAGTGAACATTGTGTGGATTGATTGAATTACCACCTATAGTGGGATGGATGGGCGGGGGATTCGAATGCATTGGGATTTCTGTCACTGTTGTCTTTCCATTTAGCAACAACTTCGAGAAAGGAAAAGGCATGTTGACACAATACAAGTCATTTGCCTTATTTAATATTAAATTGTTAAAAAAACTGTACACAAATCGTACTTTGTGTAGTCACAAGTTTTTGTGTGTGTAACAACTCTTATTTTAATTTAGAACCGATCATTAAGAAAATGCCTAAAAAGTGCTGGTTTAAATTGAAAAAAATCGTGTTGGATGGTCCATTTGTCGAGAAACGCTTTAGGCTATCACTAGGTAATATCACACTTTATGTGTATCGAACGGAAAAAAACCGAAATCCACGCGGACGAAGTCGCGGACGCTCGCTAGTACATAATATAAAGTTTATTAATTATAAGAAGGGCCAGCAGAATTTGGTTTTTGCCATAAAGCACGTATCGAATGTGCAATTTACTACCTACATGCACATAATATAGTAACTAGTGCATGCTTTAAGGCATAATGCGCAGTAGAATTATTTGTTTTTTAAGTTAAGCTTTCTGTTGGCAAAACGTATAAACCTAACTTTTTCTATTCTTTTACAAAACGTAATTCAAACAGAACATTTTGAAGTAAAACATGCGAATATAATCCGGCTCTGGTGACAAAACCGCTTAGCCAGTCCACGGATAAACCTTCAATTGTTATTTGCGTTATTTTATCTCAACTTTTGTCAGTGATAGATTTACGAGTCCCTTCGACATATCGGTTTTAGGAATTGTTTGTACGATAAGCTAAACAGAATATTTTACGAAATTTATCCCGAACCCGTTGATTAAAATCGACGGGTATTGATTTATAGAAATAATAATTTTGCATTTGTTAACTTTACACAACAAATAACAAAAATATTCTCGTGCAATAAGCACGAGAACATATGACCTTTTTCGGATAACAATTTAGGTCTAACTATTACAAACTAAGATTAGATTTTAAAGAAATAGTTAGGTACTCAATTCCTCTGAGAAATATCTTGAATGCCTTGGTCTTAAACTTTAATACAAGTATTGCTAGAAAAGTAATATATAACTTTGAAGATATTATTTCTATATTTTTCGTACAATAATTCAAAAAACTTGCCACGAAATGTTCATACTCTTTTTGCCTATACAGTAAGGTATCGTATTATCACAAACACATTTTGGCTGACAGCCGAATCGCCGCTGTTTTTATATATAAGTAATCATTTCTATTCTATTGAAAAGGTTACAAAAGAAATATTCCAAAGAACATGTGGTTGGAATTTCCCGCCATCCCAGGACACAGGAGTAATTTCCCAGACGGCAAACAATGGAGGCACCTTGGCGAGAATTCCATAAAATGACCCGCGCTTACATAGGTTAGAGTAAGATTACATTACATTAAGAAATCACTCGCGGTCCGCCCCGGTTTGCACGGGTTTAACTAAAATTATCAGTGTTTCTCTACTACTACTGCACTAAGCGGCCCGGCACGAGCTTCGCTACGTGTGGTAAACGAAGAACCACTCGACCGATTTTGTGCGAACTACACATAAACCATTTACTAAATAGTCTAATACTAATAATTTGGAGGTGAGCCCGTTCTTAGGTTATAAAGTGACAACAAAAATGCCACTTACTTTTAAATATTAGGATGTATTAAATTTACACATAAAACTCCCTTTTGAATCACTCAATCTGATAAACAACACCGCATGACAATCAGTTGCTCCATTTAAAAGATTTTAGTATACATAAAGTATCATCCAGAAGAAAGCGTCTTAGTTTCATTCTATGTAGTTATGACATCATCGGGGTCATAAAAGTTATTATTTCTCTTTCTCTACCTACGTTACATGAGCGTCACAAAGAAAACAATAATTTCACCTCTTTCTAAATATTTGATTGCTCAGTGTCGTTAGAATCAATTAAGAGACATGGGAAGAATTATAATCGTTTACCATATAGCGGTCATCATACCTCCTCTCCCAAACATAAAAGAAACTGGAGGTCTCCTCCAAAAAACCACGTTTGAAATTGGAAGCCATCAAGCCAACGCGGAAATCGACCCTCACAAGGGTTGTGACCCCGGGAATACTAGTTACAACCACTAACGTTCTCTGAGGTTTCGAACATTCTCGTCTAGTGAGAACAAGGCCTAATTACGGTCCATGCTCCACCCCTTTGGGATTCGGAGATGGCTTCCGAAATCCTACGAAATTCCACAATAATCTGGAATGCCTTTGTTGTTCTAATACGAATGAACTCTTATTGTTTTTCTCGTGAGTCATTTGTTTTTTTAATGTGTGTTGCTAAGGCAATTGCTCAATTGGACTAACTTTGATCACAAGTACAAAAGGTACAAAGATACCATGATATGATTAGACTTATTGTACAGGCAATTAATGTAAAAAAATGGCAATTGAAAAAGCAACTATCAAGTTTCTTGCCGCTTCTTCTCGGTAACGATTCATAAGTGCTTTCCTGAGGCCTATTTGAATAAAGATTATTTTGATTTGATTTGATTTTGATTATAGCCGCATCTAATGGCGACATGCCAACGACACATACCAAAATCTCAAAATGTTTTTGTCTACAGTACAAAAAATATCACTTTTTTAACCATGAAATGTTTACTGCATTAAAGCATTCACTGTCCAATATTACGTTTAAAACTCAAATCAGAATTCGGTTATCGCGATTATAGCCAATGTCATCGTTATTACGTGCAAGTCACTGAAAAATCGATATTCATTACCATTAATGTAGAGCGGTCTGTTTATTTTGCATTACTTTAAAGACGTCACGCGATTGAGCGACGATTTTTCGGCGTAGAATTGTTTATCCTTACTTAATGGATAGTTACGTTAATACAGTTAACGATATTATTATTATAACTTGTACTTACTAATTGGGAAAACAGATAAAAAGCAGTCGAAACGTCAGGTTATTGTAAAACAAATAGTTTTAATTAAACCGGAATGTAACCCGTTCTCTTACAATAGTTTGAGTAGTCGCGTTTACAAACTTATAATTTTGTATATTATAAAGAAGAAAGATGTTTGTTCGTATTGAATATGCTAAAAAAGATTTAATATCCTTTACAACTATATTAAATTTCTTCTACAAAAGATATTAAATCTTTTATATCATATTCGATACTAAGCACAAATAAACAAAAAAAAAATAACAAAAGGATTTTAATGGAAGTTAGTTACAACAAAATGCCAAGTCATCCATTCAATTACTTATGGCAAATTCAAAGAAAACTCAAATATAGCCGTGACCTACTAACACATTCTCTGAGCCCCAACATTGCTTGTGTAGGAAATTTATTTTTAATACATACTGGTTCTGGGCGATATAAAAATATTCAAATTATCCTTTGGGAGCCCTTAACGGTAATGGAAAATATGGTAATGCACAAATCATCTCATCATAATGTTTATCCGTCCGGGTACAGTAAGAAGACCTTTTAGCATTGGCATCCTTCTTAACATGTATTAAGAAGTCAGTGAATAGCGTATCGTCCAACCATATCACTTGAACCTTACCTTCAGCGGTAAAAAACGCAAAGAAACGTACAAAAAATGATGATCCCGTTGCGACAGATAAATACTAACATGTTAACTAAATAAATGAATGAAATAATGGTACCAAGTATTACTGCAATAATTTTAATTAACTCAGAAATAATGCCAATGTTTATCAATAGAAACGGTTGTAAAAATCAGTTTTTACATTCGTATAGCAATACATCTTTTTTTGTTAAATCTTTCTAATATCTTAAATCATTCTAAAAAAATTATGTAAAATAATACGAAGAAGCCTTCCAAACTTGGCAGTTACACAACCGTGCACTTATTTCTCATACAGGCGTGAAGGCAAGCACGTGCATTAATTATTTATGAACGCAACCTTCATCAGAAATATCGACTTTGCCTGCTAAGATTATCTGCCCTGAAGCAAAAAGCTTTCGCAAAAGCCCCTATTTGATCTTCAACAATCCTGGAATTTCACACATTATACTTTCATATTTTTACAAAATTCCAAGCGACCGGTCCCGACATCGCACGGGTGCAAAGCTAGTACTAAAGTAGGTACGAGTACATACTAGTATCTATACTAATATTATAAAGAGGAAAGGTTTGATTTTTTGTTTGTTTGTATGAATTGAATAGGCTCCGAAACTACTTGGCAGATTTGAAAAATTCTTTCACTGTTGGAAAGCTACATTCACCCAGAGTAACATAGGCTATATTTTATCCCGGTACGGGAAGTAGTTCCCCCGGGACGCGGGTGAAACCGCGTGACGGGCCGCTATATATTATATAATGCGAATAAAAAAGTCTTGCATCACTCTAGAATGAAAAAACGCATGAATGTCGGTCGCATAGTTTAAAAGATTTAATAAGCACACATAGGGACTGACAGAAGAAAGCATATTATTTTAATACTTTGTAGTGATTTTCTTGTTAAGGTTGGCTTGCATTATTATTTATAAGCACAAGATTATTATTATTATGTACGAAAAACGTAATGTTTTGTGTAATTTGTCAACATAATTAAAACAATTTTCAATTGAATGTGAATAACTAATTTATCTCCGTTTTCCTTAATATTTAGAAATGTCACGAAATAAATACCTAATCTGAAAAAGCTTTAAAGAGCCGTAACCTTTTTTGTTCCTTATATTTTAATCTTATTTCTTTTCAGAACGTAATGAAATATTAATGATTTTCTTTGAATGAAATATTTCTTTTAATGTGACTTTTACGCGTAAATTACTTAAATAAGAAAAGTTTTTTTATATCTTAAACTAACAGCCGCCCGCGAATCCGTCCGCGTGGATTTCGGTTTCCGCACACATTCATAGTTTTATTCTATAGCTTAAAACCTTCCGCGTCAAAAACTTTTTGTGTACCATCCACAAAAAGTTATTTTCAATTCGAACCAGTTATTCTGAGTTTAGCGCGTTCCAACAAACAAACAAACAAACAATCACTTCAGCTTTATCATACTACTAGTATTGATCATTTAAGTAGCTATACAGAAAGCGTCTGTGCTTAATACTAATAATAGCGGGAAAAATCTCTATGAAACGACTCAATTCCTGCGACCAAGGCTATGATAAATAAAAATTAAGTGGCGCAACTTTGCTATAATTTCTCTATGTAAGTGGAAGTTGGTATAATGACTTTCGCCTGCAACACCGGAGTGCAATCCCGTTCAAACATGCATAAGCTTTCATCCCCAGCTGTGATCTGCTAAGTAGAGATTAGGGCTGCATCTTGGGATAGAAAGATAGATTTTTGTCTCGCAAAAGAATTTCAGTGAAGGGAAAACAAGTTGAAAATAAACACCTTTGAATTTAATAAATGCATAGTTTAAGCTCAGTTAAGAGTGCACTTTGTAGTTAACCAATCCTTGAGTTGCACTCAGGGCATATTTATGTGAGGAATATTATGAATTTGGAAAATAAACAAACATAAATATAAAACGTAGACATTTCACAACATCACAAACATTGACTTGACTCCGTGTTAAGTAGCTCAAGTACTTGTTACAGACAGCAGAATCAACAGTGGTGTTACAAATATCTTTTAATAGATGTGCATGCACACAAATGTTTGTCCTGTGCGGAGTCAAACACGCGACCTCTTCGTCTAATAGGCAACTACTTGACCATTACAACAAGCGGCTCGTCATTTTATTAAAAAAGGAGGCAAAGGAGAGTTTCGCTATAGAATATTATTTTTGAGACTGTTAAAATACGTTACGAAAAACTCCTCTCCTCATTCCCAGCCCTATTTAAACCGGCCAATCAGCGTTTCCGTTGTGAGGACTAATTACTTTGATTTTAATTGTACAACAGACTGCCTTAATTATTTAATTACAAACGTTTGCTCAGGTGGCGGACAAAAAGCCACTTTTTACTTGAACTCACTCCGTTTTTTTACAATGAGAGGCAAATTGGATTGAGGATTATAAAATGAAAATGCTTTAAATGCATGTTAAGAGACTCTGTTTGCACCAAGTTGCCAATGTGTTTTTAATGCGCGTTGGGCTTATGCAGAGTATTTATCTTTTCCTAGCTTCTATTATTAGGTATTGTAAGACAAAAGACAGTGCAAGAACCGAAGAACCTCTCTGATCGACCGACCCGTATTTAAACGTATTTATTTAAACTACAACTATAGCTTTCTGTGTTCTGTGACTACAACGAGAACTCAAACTTTTACATTGTTTAGTTTCCACCAAAGTTTCATACTTCAAAGGGATATGAAGGCAAGGTGGATAGTAATTTTGCTATTAACTCAATTCTTCGAGGAAAGTTCTCACAAATTCATCGGGTACAAACAAATCTTCGTGATTCCCTGAACAGTTTATTACAATAAAGATTAAACAGCTAAGCAACGAGCTCAAAGTAAATATGCCTGTGATTTTAATATTTAAGTAATAATGTTGTTTATGAAAACAATATTTCTTCACGTTATTGATTAGACGTAAGATTTGGATAGCCCTTCTTAGCTCTGTATGTTCCAATAAACCCGATTTAATTTCACCATTGAAAAAAATCACCAAACCGAACCGATTACCATAAGACCATGTTACTGTATTGTAAAAGACATTAGTGAAGAAAATAATATATCAAACTACCATGATAAACTAGCCTGAGTATCTTATAGTTAATTTTGTACATTAATAAACCTGGTAAATAAACTTAAATATAACCAAATCTTCCCGCTGAAAAAAGTTTAACCTTTCCAAATTTCAATTACTATGAATATGACCACAATTTTTTTCTAAAGTTATAAAATCTATCCGTTTAAAAATATCGGCATTGGAATCACCTAGGTACCTCCATCGAAAATTCTAGTCTCCGGTACCCGTTCAATTCATCCCAGGTATATTTGGAAATCCATCAATAAACGGGACAGAAATTAATTTGCGGCAGTAAATTGCTCGACCTTTGATGTCGTGTCCGCCACATTTAAAGCCATTGTTCCCTTCGTCGATATTAATATAAATCATAGAAGATATTTTGTTGCTTTTGATAGGTCACACAAATTTTAGAGGAGACGGGCTTGGAATTCATGTCATGAATTGTAACAACATGCAAAAATTCACAACCGCCCTCAACATAGTTAAAGCCTTCATAACCATCACACGGTAAAATGTTGTGCGAAATTATTTCACGCTTTTAAAAATGCAGCACCTAAAAGATTTTAATATCTTTAATAATTAATTTCACAACGATGTCTAAATATGTATCATAGAAAATGTTTAATAAATACGATCAAGACAAGACATTTCTAATCGACAGTTATTTTGAAATACTACTTCACTGTAACTCCTGTAAGGCCTTCAAAGTTTTAGATCAACAATAGTTTTACCAATATAAATATCCAAGGTACTCGTAAATTCGGAACATCGTTGATAAGTGAATCAGAAATTCATTTGCGACAGTAAATTGCTGGCTTTGATGTCGCTCGCTACATTTAGATCCATTGTTAACGTCAATATTAATATTCCCATAGCGTTGTCAAGATATCTGACGACATATTCAATATACGACGTTATATTGGATAAAACACTCTTACCAACGCTACCTAGATTTTCAAGTTTTATTTTTAGCACATCAAGAACATTCATAATTGTAATAAGGCTTCCGTTGGGACCGCAAATTATCCCTGTTTCGTTTGTGTCGACTTACTTCATTGTAATATTTAATTGTCTTTTTGTTGTGGATTTGTTAAAAGGGTGACATTGTGAATATAATTATATCATAATATGACAATTTACCTAGCCAAATAAATACTAATTGTACGACTCTGCCATTTTCTTATAAATGTCGGCTAAAGAAAATATATGCTGCGATTTTAATAGGCAACATTTAATAAAAGATTAAATTGTTTGGATACATCTAAAGCTCAAACTCTGCCCTTGGCGTACTTTGCCCGCAAACTTCAGGACAAGACTGTTACTGAGCATTTCACGAACAGAACCCCAATTATAACTTTTCGATCCCGAGGATAAAAGGGACCAACACGCAGCCTTTTACAGGCTTCACATTGGAGAATGAAAAATGTGCTTAAAACTGCTTTATTTTATTTTTTTATGAATTCCATGGATTGAGAGACTCCGTGGTGTAGTGATGAGAGCTCTGTGCTCAAAAACCTTGGGGGTTCTAGGTTCAAATCCCACTAGGAACACTTTCACTTTTGTGTTGGTTTTCGCAGTTTGGTTAGGACATTGCAGGTTTGAATCACCTTATTGTCTGATATGAATATGAATGACTCCGTGCTTCGGAGGGCATGTTAAGTTGTTGGTGCAGACTGATCCAAATGGTCTGGCTTCCGTCAGATGACAATCGCTCCACTGTAATTGCCAGGCTTGTATCAAGATCACAGTCTCAGTGCACCCTGGGCTCCGAGGGAATGGACAAGGATATCAACCGGGAGAGTTCAGTTGATGGACTTTCTAGTTACACCGCGTGCGGGCATGCCCAATTTCGGGCTACAGAGGGCGCACATGAGAAACCAACTTTCAGCCTGACAGGTACGCTGGAGTGGGGCAGATAGTAGATTATATTATATCAAATCACGAGGCCAATTCACATATTGGCCTCGTCTAACCGCCTTAATATGTAAGCAACTTCTAACGACTGCTTCATCGAAAGTGACCCTGTGCCTAGTAAAGACCAGTAGCTTATTCATTAAGGGACACTTAAGAATTCATCAACGTGCCGGCTCACTGTTATTTTTGTTCATCGATCCGTTATTGGCTTCGTTCCCATACTGAATGAGCGATTTTCAAACAAAACGGTAACCATCGTCATCCATATCATTGTTTAAATTGGACAAGGTATGAAAAAATTGCCTGATTTTTTATTATTTGAATAATGATAATAAATAATACCATTTCGGCCATTTTCAACCATAGCTGCCAATCTTACGATCAGCCAGGTATATACACAGGATATTAGCGCACAAATGAGTGCGCAAGCATAGATGCACTCTTTATTCCCTCACTCTCATAGTTAGGTTGTGCAATCTGGCACGACGGTAGATCGATGAGATGCAGGACCAACGGCTTAACGTGCCTTCCGAATCACGAAAAAGCTTGACGTGAAATTCTCGGTCACCCATCCGATGGCTGGCCTTGCGAAAGTTACATTAATTCGCAATCGCAGGTCGAGCCGGCTAACGACTGTGCCATCGAGCTCCTCAAATCGAACATTTACGAGTACAATTAATCATTAAAAGTACCATCTAGTAACTAATTCCTGCAGAGCTTTGAGGTTCGTCGTCGATCCTTAGCAAAGCACTTCCAAAGTTACCTAACTACATAAATTGATTAAAAGTGTAATTTACATAGTTTCTCTTTGTCCTGTAGTAGTTTGTGAAACCCACATATTTGAAAACTATCATAGTTCGGCAAACTTTTCAATTAGTTCCTACACGCGTTACAGCGTGTTGATAGATTGGGGATATCCTGAATCCTGAAACTTCTAATTGAGTTACGAATAAATGCTAGTTTTGTGAATTAAATAATCAATTATCGAACTTCTGACGTCAATGATATGTCCATTAAAGTACATACATACATACGAGTGTGGGCGTCGTTACTATTTCGAAAACTTCTGTGATTTGTCTGATATGTCTTTAATCTATTCCACACTAAAACATTGAGTTTAATAAAGTTTTCAATTAAAGTATTCTTTCATCACTCATTCCTCATGTCTATTTCACCTAAGAAAGATGATCCCGGTAACCGTTTACGGCTCAAAAGAATAACGATACAATTCTAAAGCATTAACAACCCCACGGAAAATCACATAAACAGCTCGTGGAGCTTATTGCCTTGAAATAAAGTTTAATTTCGTATAATATTAAACTGTCAAAGATATCATCTTAGCTGTAATGGGCTATAGTTAGCTATAAAACACTTACTTCGTTGTTAAAGTTTATTTAGGTACTATAAATGTAAGAAAGTGGTTTACAATAAAAATATTGTTTTATCTGTTCCCTCCAATGTTTACCGAAACGTGAAAGAGCAGGCACTTCAAGTATCTGTCGGCTTATGCCCGAATAAACATTATTTTCTTTGCCAATTCCATTCAATATTTACTATCCCGGTATCCCGAACTAATTGGAATTACGAATTCATTTTACTACAAAATATGATTCGTACGATATGTATGGTTATATCACTGTAAAAACTTTCAGTTCAATAGTAGCACTTATGCCCCTGATATAAGGGCCTATAGTGTTTACTTTGAAGTGCTGTTTTGTCTGTACATAAGTATCGAACTGATTGTATATCGTTATTGTCTGACACATTCCAAATGATCACAAAGCTCCCATAATATTTCCAAGTTCGACAAACTTCACCAAGTTTAGTTCATAACTCCTTTGTAATTGGTCCCAAGGGCCCGAACTAAGTACCTACCTCATCGCGAGAACGACCTTCACGAACAATCGTCGAACGAAACTTCAAACCATAAATTATAAAGCAATAAGTATTATTACAATAAAGTTTGTCGTTTTGATGCCAATCTTCTTACAATTTATGCCAATTTAGCGACATAGATATCGATTGCGCTGTTTCTGTCGGTGATCAAGAGCTCAAACACTATAGCGAATGGAAAAAAACACATCTATGACCTTTGCAATCTCATACTGTTGATCGTTCGTATTTCATTACAATAAGGAGTTCGAGGGCGCAGTACCTAGCGCGCTCGGCTAGCGCGCAGTTCGCAAAGGCCAGTCATCGGATGGGTGACCGAAAAATTTCATCTCAAGCTCCTCCGTGCTACGGTAAGCAACTTAAGCCGTTGGTCCTGCGCCTGATCTTTATACGCTCGTGTCAGATTGCTGTCCCACCGAATTATGTGAGAGTGCACCTGTGCTTGAGCATTCACTTCTGCACTATTGCAGAATATATCCTGCGTACCTGGCTGTTCGTGAGATCGGCCGCCATGACCGAAAATTGGCCGGAGGGTATTATTATACTTTATTATATGTATATTCTAAGCCGGCACGAAGACTCTTATTATTTTTTAATCTTATCATTTAAGAGTCTTTGATCAGAGATTTTTATAAGAGACAATTGCTTAAAAGGAAATACTAACCTTAGCAATCTTATGGAGCAGCGCAGTGGTTGAGCTCGTCTTGAAGAGCCCCAGCGCTCGCCTGCGCAGGCCCTGGCCGAGGCATGCCTCCACCGCCCCGCAGAGCGCCGTCACACCGCCGCTGTCTTCGTGCACGAACTCATCACTTAATGAAACACTAACCTTGGCAATCTTATGGAGCAGCGCAGTGGTTGAGCTCGTCTTGAAGAGCCCGAGCGCTCGCCTGCGCAGGCCCTGGCCGAGGCATGCCTCCACCGCCCCGCAGAGCGCCGTCACGCCACCGCTGTCTTCGTGCACGAATTTGCGCGTCACAGCCTGCAACCAAGGGTTTAAAATACAATTTAATGAAAACCATAGATTCTCGCTATGTCACGTTTGAGTGTCTCCACCAAAACGTCAAAAATTCACCTAACTTTGCACCTACGAGTAAGTCTGTTTCTCTCTTAGTTTCTCTAAACCTCTGATTAATGAATACCACAGATGCTCCATATTATGTCACATCTGATTGACTCCACCAGAATGTCAAAAATCGACGATGACGAGGGCCACGCGATAATGGCGTCATCCCTCCTGACAGTTTAGTCGGCGAGCGTACGTGTGTCTGCTATCTTGCTCTATCATACGTTAATCATAATAAGGAGAAAAGGGATAGCATAACTGTCATATTATTCGTTGCATCTATTGATATTCATTAACCTGAGGGTGCAATTTAAATTAGACAATAAAAGTTTTATAAGTCATAACAAACATAAAGAACGTACAAACATTAAAAAGAAAGTAGCTTCGTACATAATCGTATTTTTTGCTAGTCTAACCTGACTGCTATTTCACCTCCAATTAGATCATGCCTATAGCTTAATTGGATTATACCTATTATATACATATTGTATATTTAAGTATAATCGCATTCCTTATCAACTATGACATGTTTCCTCATATTATGTACCTAGATAACGATAATTGTCGTAGCTCGGGACATGCAGCACATACACAGGAAAAAGTAGTGTCTTCGTAGCTTCGTAGCACGCTACGAGTAGCTGGTGCTTACTCGTAGCGAGGACTTTCACGATGTTCCCGCTAGTCCAGAGTCAGTGAAAAACAAGATTATACGAAGAAAACATTAGCATTAGCGTTTTATTGCATTCTATGAAGTCGGTTAAAAATAAACTTGAATTTTATTCCTCAACTTACGAATATAAAAAATAATTTGATCTTACATGAAGTTTAGACGAGGCAGTCTATAAACTGAAGAAGTAAAATTCCTATCTTCATCTAACCAATATTTTATTCATAGCCCTCGATTGTAGCCTCAAGGTTTTGTGTGGATGTTTTATTACGCTTCAGTATTATCCCACAATACGGGTTTATGGAGGCAAAATTATCCTAACAAAGTAAGGTTAAACCCATGTTAAACCATTTCTGTTTTCGCACACATAGTCTTATTACGAGTATACTATAGCTTAAAGCCTTCCTCGACAAATAGACTATCTAACACAAAAGTTTTTTTTTTCACATCGAACCAGTAGTTCCTGAGATAAGCGCGTTCAAACAATCACACAAAGTCTTCAGCTTTATTATATTAGTATAGATAGCCCAAAAGAGACATCTACTCGTACATAATAAAATGACGGGCTTATGAACGTAACAAATTCCTAACAAGGTAAACCCTTATAACCCACATGTCAACTGCATAGTCAAACAATATTATAGAAAATAACCCAAATACGTCCAAACTACCTCGATCAAGCCCTTTGTATCCATCAATGTCAGAGAACAAAGCCAAAGGATATTGACAAAATCTCAATATATTCCGTTTTCGAGAAAACAGTCCCTTTATTTGGTAATATATGGGAAAACTTTTTAATCTTTCTTAGCGGTTTTTACGTACTCGGAAAGGTAATTTATTAAAGGAGAACAAAGCCCTTTGATATAAAAGGCTTGGGATTAGGGCTTATAAGAAGTACAGACTTTCACAATGAAACAAAAGGAGGCCTTAATCGTTGAAACTCTCGCTCTGACTCTCTTGTCTAAAACATCTGTTAGGCTTCCATAGGTCTTGAAGTGAAAAAAAATACTTTTGATATTATAATTCAATCAGGAATATACTCTTCGTTATCGATTCATAAATCGTTATTATATTAAACAAGAGATTATGATTTATGCAAAATCAATGTTTTTAGTATAATGAGTTTTCACTAACGATCTACCTTTACATTCGTAGGTACTATAAATTAATAATAAATGGCGTCTCTAATATGCTTATATGTATTAGAAATTTTGAATTATTAATCCACCTTGACTCGTATTCCTTATATCTGAGATCGTGATCATTGTATGAAATGAAACACACACCAACTCTTTTGGCAATTTTAATGAGGCAGTTTGCCATTGCCTTCTGCATTTTCCACACTTACTCGTAGTGGGTTTCCTCACGATGTTTTCCTTCTCTGTACGGTTAGCTGGTATTAAAAAACGCTCATAGATTTTTGATAAAACAAAAGTTCGTGCCTGTCCGGTTTTGAACCGCTAACCTCACGCATATGAAGCGGCGCTTTTACCACTAAGCTAATAAGCTGCAATTACATTAAAACCATTAGGCTAACACAGCTCTACTACTCTTCTACTTTCAACCTGTAGGTACTCATTCTGTGTCCTTTAATTACGTGATCTGTAATCGAATCAGACTAGTCTGAATTATACAAGTACACATCGATCGTACGCCGGCTCACGTACGGACTATTTGTAATACTGTTAATACAGACGAGATTGCGTTAGGCTACGTAAGTACAGTCGCGATCAGATATTTCGTAAGAGACAAGGTGAACAAATAATAACCAGGTTTGTGATTCGGGATCATAAGCGTACGTAGCCTTCCCTGGGTTGCGTGGCAATGGCCAAGTATGCAACCGGGAGATATGTTAATAAGTTCAATACACTGAAAGTATTAATATCCGATCATTTAGTACTTCATAAATACCAAAGCTACCTACTGCTAAAAATCAATAACTACTGATAACAAAACTAATCAACAATTTATGAAAACTCATTATGAACACTATATTTTAGAAACATATTCTTGTCATAATATGAATTATGAAAGTAACTACAAGACAAAGTGTTAAAGAAACTTATCACGAGTTTTGATATTATTTTTTTATTTATAATGAAGCCCTGCAATATTTCTCACCTAACAGATTATTTTTGTTACTGTTGCGATTTGAAATTATTGACTTTCAGCAACTCAGATATAAATGAAGCACTAAATATTCAGATCTTGGTTACTTGTAGTGTACTGAACATTTAAAATTGTTTCGAAGTATTACGTCACCTTTTCTGCTACGAAATATCTGATGGCGACTGTACTAGATAACTCGCAGCATCGATTGATACAATCAGATGCTGTTACAGTATTACATTCACGTCCTTGGTGTGTATTTTTAACCTTTTCAGAGTGTCGTCGAGGATTGTCGTTTGAAGCGATTGTAGGGGCTAAGTTACTTTTGTAGAGGCCGGTCATTGGATGGAATCTCCTTCGTAATTCGGAAGACACGTTAAGCCATTGGTCCTGCACCTAATCTCTCTAGGGTCCTGTCGGATTGCTGTCCCGCCTGACTATGAGATTAAGGGAGTGCTGCTCTGCTTAAACACTCACTTGTGCACTAAGTACATATAATATAAGTATCCTACGAACCTGGCTGACCAGGACCGTCTTTCACCTATTACGGGCCCTGGGCTCATGGGCCTTTAAACTTCTGGTTTGGTATTCGTGCAGGGTCTGGAGGCCCCAAGTGCAGGATATGGGGGCCCCGGGCACGTGCCCGTTGTGCCCAGTGGGAAAGAGGGTACTGTGGTTTTACCGCTACTAGAAATGAATTATTGCAACGTGCAAAATTATTTCTATATAAATCTTATTGCAAAATAAATAAGTTGAGTTGGAGTTTGATCAGCCGCCGCGGCCAAAAACAAAAACGACTTGGATGGTAGTATTATTGTTACTAGGTAACTCACAGCGTCGATTGATACAATCGGATTCTCTTACAGTATTACAATCACGTACTTTGTATGTATTTTTAACCTTTTCGAAGAGTCGTCGGTATCGGCAAGTTGTGTTTACAAAGCCTAATGCTCTGAATAAATACATCTCTAATTTGAAAAGTCGATACTGTAGGTACTTTGGTTTCGTCAGCAGGGAAGGAAAATACGAACGAGATTTGTTCATTTAAGGCAATGCTTTTTTTTGTTCATCATGGACAAAACCCTCTTCCATTCATACTATCAATTAAACATGCTAGGAACCGCGGCTCTAATAGTCAAACTGTCTCGAAACCCAAGGTAGGCTGCAACTATGATCCTTTATTGACTGGCATGTTAATTACATTGGAGCAACTGTCGTCTGACCTCTATAACCCTTACAAGGAAACCAGACCATTTTGATCATAGTCGGGACCGCTCAAAGTGCCATCCGACCACGGAGTGATCATTCTTATCGGGCAATCAGGTGATTCAACCTGCAATGTACTAACCAAACTGGGAAAAGCAATACAAAGTCAAAATGTTCCTTGCGGGATTCCAACCCAAGACACACACGTTTGAATATACAACACTACAACGCGGAGGCAGTCACAATAGAGCTATGAGAGCATTACTCATGAGCAGGAGCATGAGAACATTACTCATTTACTTACTCCTGTGGCTCAGCGACCTTGTGTGTCTTGGTCTCCGACATGTCTCCGATAGAAGAAAACGCCACCTATCTCGGTCCCTTGCATTTTCGCGCCAGTCTCCCAAGCTCTTGGAAGTCTGCATCTACAGCGTCACTCCACTGGTAGCGAGAGCGACCGACCGGCCGACGACCAATAAGAATAAAAATAAAAATAGTTGTTGAACGAACCTCTTCCATCAACTGCTTCACCTCCTTCTTGACGGCGGCAACGAGGCGCTCCTTCTGCTCCGCGCTGGGGTCCGCCGCCGCCGACGGCATTTCCTCAGGCCCGCTTTCCGCTGTCAACAATGTAATACAATAAGATAAGTATTGACAACAGATAAAAACGTTTACGATATAAGTAATATGTAAATAATAAATAAATTCATTGGACTGACACACCAATTGTCTAGCCCCAAACAAAGCTCGAAGCTTGTACTTTGGATGCTAGGGAACGGATCGACATACATTAAAATTTATAAACATCCTTGACTCGAGTACAAACGCCGATTTTCATCACACAAACATTGCCCCTAGCGGGATCCGAACCCGCGACCTTTGGTTTTGTAGCCAGGGTCTCTAACCACTCGACCAACAGGCATGTCAATATACTTTAGTTGTAACCTCTAAAAGTCAGACTAATCTTGATGCAGGAACCAATAATGTTCCGATATTAAATCTGAATGTGGTGGCAATATAATAATACGATAAAACTAAAATAAAGAATCAAACGAATAACAGACACGCACTTCACTACTGGATTTTTCTAGAAAATAATAAAAATAATTCCGATCCGACATTTTCCATTGTGCGGACGAAAAGGGCCACTCAAAAATTGTTTTTCTCATTCAAACTATCAGAGTGTACACGAGTGAAATTAAAACAAACAACAATATTTGTTTCGTAGCGCTTTTGAATGGTCGGGCACACAGGTGGTGTTTTCTCTGGATAAATAAAAAATCGGCCAAGTGCGAGTCGGACGCGCGCACTGAGGGTTTCGTACAACATTTTTCTATTCTATTCTAAATTCTATTTTGGACGTATTAAAGTAAATACTTACTAGATTTTGTTCAAACCTATTTTCGTTGGTAGTTTTTATAGTAATGTACATACATTATACATTTTTTAGGGTTCCGTAGCCAAAATGGCAAAAAAACGGAACCCTTATAGATTCGTCATGTCTGTCTGTCTGTCTGTCTGTCTGTCTGTCTGTCCGCCAGTCTGTCACAGCCACTTTTTTCCGAAACTATAAGTACTATACTGTTGAAACTTAGTGAGTAGATGTATTCTGTGAACCGCAACAAGGTTTTCACACGAAAATAGAAAAATAATTAAAAAAGTGGGGGGTCCCCATAGCCAGAACTGAAACTCGAAATATTTTTTTCATTGAACATATATGTGTGGGGTATCTATGGATAGGTCTTTAAAAATTATATTAAGGTTTCTAACATCACTTTTTTCTAAAGTGCATACTTTGCGTGACAGACCCTTCCAAAGTGGAAAAAAGTGTGTCCCCCCCCCCTCTAACTTCTAAAATAAGAGGATGATAAAACTGAAATAATTATATAATGTACATTACCATAAAAACTAGCAACGAAAATTGGTTTGAACGAAATCTATTCAGTAGTTTTTTTAATACGTCAAAAATAGAATTTGTACGGAACTCTCAGTGCGGGAGTCCGACTCGCACTTGGCCAATTTTTTATTTGTTAATTTTCGTGTGAAAGCCTTTTTGCGGTTCACAGAATATGTACAATTGTACATCCATTCACCAAGTTTCAACAGTATAGTACATATAGTTTCGGAAAAAAGTGGCTGTGACAGACTGGCGGACAGACAGACAAACATGACGAGTCTATAAGGGTTCCGTTTTTTTCCATTTGACTACGGAACCCTAAAAAGCGACAATATTCCAGCTAGCTACCTACACCGAATAGTTTTTCGATTATGTAGGAGTTGTAAAATCTTTTTAAACTTTCCACACTGCAGCGCCTGCACCTGACATGAAACAAAACAAAGTTTGAATTAACTTTGTTTTGAATTGAATTCAATGCCAGATGGTCAAACTCCTAGATTGTGTTGTTTGAACAATAGGTTTGTTTATTTGTTTAACATTTCAAAGCAACTAGAGACGAACTTCTTAGCTATCCATGGATTCTCCGTGCGGGTGCCGGGTCCATCGCGTGGAACAGAGAGGAACGTCAGTCGGCGCTTGGGACTTTCGACCCAGCGTGTAGGTTTAAGGGGCCCCTTTATAGTATACTAACGATCACCTTCACCGATGACATTCCTCTCCCTTCCCAACCATATTTGGTACGAGCCGAGTAAAGCGGCTTTAGTTGCTCTTTTCATGAAAAGAAAAGACGAAACGTATAAGACGAAATTGGCAGTCAAAAGGTATACTTTCAGTTTTACAATAAAATTATATCCCGTTGAAACTTAATACCAGCACCAGTAAACATCATATACGGTACGAACCTTTTACATAAGGATTTAATATTACTTGCGAAGATTCTGTTTGCACAAATCCGGTACGGCCATACATGGCAATATTTAAACAAGACTATGTTGTAAGTATCGGTCTGGTTCCCTTCTTAGGGTTACGAAGGCCTGATGGCAGTCGCTTCACTGTAATAACCGGACTCGCCAAATCCTGGATCATGGTCAAAGCGGACCCCGTACAGAAACGGGATAAACGCTAGGAAGAAAAAAGAAAAACAACAACTATGTGTTAAGTTTTTGCGCAGTTTAAATGCATTTTCAAAATTTTCATACTTTTATTATAGTTTATTGCTTTCTAAATTTCTTTCTCTAAAAAAAGGAAACTTTTCATAAAAGCAAAAATAACACAGCCTAAACCACCACAGATAATAAAATTAAAATAATATTCACGTGATTTAAACGGAATAAAACTTCTGCAGAAAGAACAAAGAGTGCTAGATAAATATTTCTAAAGTAAACTTTTCAAGTACGAGTAAATCTAGTTTACTATCCTTTCATTTCAGTGGTAATTCACTGAAAATAATGTTTATTTTCATTTGGAAGTGCATATTTACCTTTCATTTCTAAAGCAAATAATCTCGGGGATCCAGCCAGTAACCAATTTATGTTGACACTGCGAGTATTTGAAGTGGGATCTCATTGCAAAGAGTAGCTATGCATCGGATAGAAACGTAGAATATTATCATCACATTTCTGGTTCGCTCGTCGGTCGTAAGTATGTATGACTTAAAATTATCTATAAAACTAGCGGCGTGGTTTTCGGTTTCCGCACACATAGGTCCATATTATATACTATAGCCTAAAAAGCCTTCCTCGTCTAATGCACTATCCAACACAAAAATAATTTATGACCAGAACTTCCTGAGGTTAGCGCCTTCAAACAAACAAACATATAAACAAACAAACTCTTCAGCTTTATGATATTAGTATGGATAATGCGCTTATTCCATATATTGATTCAATCTTAAGTACCTATAATGTATAGTTCAAGCAATTTTGTCATCAACGAAGATACGATATACAATAATAACAATAAATATATAAATCATTACAGCACAGAGGAAACACAAAAATAAATATTTTTAAATAGGACGGACAGACGATTTCTTGAAGACAGAAAGATGAAAAGTATAATTGTTTCGTAGACTTCGTATCTGCATTTAATTTATAAATGGAAAATCAGACTATAATGCAGTTGCAATGAATCCAGCTTATCTGTTATAAGTACATGAAGCTTCCACAGTAGTAATAATATTTCCAAACTCGCTTTTATGCGTCTGAAAAACAAAATCAGTCTCTCTTACTGTCATGGCAACCATAAGACCTTCAAGTCACATAGCAAGTTCAATATAAATGAGTTTCCCTTGTCTTCTAGACAATTCGGACGAACGACTTAATTGGAACATACAGTGTACACAAGATTTAAACAATGCATTTTGCCTTTAGAATACCTCGCTTTGACCAGCGAAGCAATTATAACAGCTACTGTGTGTGAAACATTGTTCCTTTTGAAGCTCTTCCTTTAATTTAGAACAATGAGACCTTCCTCATAGCTAACTTTTCTTGATTAAGTGTAATTACTGGTCTTAGGTATGTTGATTATGTTTTTTCGTTAGAATTTGGTCTTACAAGTAAAAAAATATCCATTTGTTTTCTTTATATTTTTGTCCTATACTTTTGTCATGTCGTAATATAAAAAATACTTGTCAATTGCATTTAAGAAGACTGTAGGTACATTATATCCGCGCCCTCTACACTGTGACCACAATTGTTAGGTTTCATATACATAGAAAAAAACCCCTCAATCCCATAGGATCCACTATTTCGATCCACAAGTGGATTGAATAGCACGCCGGAGTTCACTATGATCCACCAACGGTCTCGGTGGATCCTGTGATACTTGGATCTTCTAATATGCTCCACCACCATGGATCGAATATAGTTCTGGGAGTTTCTTGAGATCCACCACTGATTTCAGTGGATCCTGTGATGTAATTTAACACATTTACACTACGCTTCCATGTCGCCACTCTCATGGGATCCCCAGATAATTTAGTCTAGTGAAATCATAAAACTTTATAAATGATTTACATACATTCCTAGCATGATGGTACTGCCTAACTGCCTATCTAAACATAATGATAAAATACCCCTATACAGTAAAAGCACCAAGCTAGACGTTGGAAAAAAACATAGTTAGTTAAAAATATTTTCTGCGAACAATGTTCCTAGTAAAATAGGACACTGGTGCATTGTTTTATGACAGCTGACGGCTACACGTGTTCCCAGACTCAGTGTTATTGTGTCTAACAAACACTGCGACATATTCAAGTAAAAGATCTTTAACTTTGTTTAGTACTAGCGACCCACTCCACAGGGGTGCAACTAATTATCAGTAGTTCTCTACTATATTGTGCATGTTAACACAAAGACCTTCCTCTTAAAGCACTTTGTGTGATAAAAAACCGCATGGAAATCGGTTGAAGTTATAGGTATATGACCGTATACGCTACTTAAAGGAACCCTATTCTTATATCCATCCACATCATAACAATGTATTTAATGAGTTGGCAGACGTCGAAATAATATTAATGACAGTGAAGAAAAATATTTCTTGAACATATTGCAAAGGTCTAGAAAATGGTCTAAAGAATTATCGTTCAGTTTGCTTGGAAAAGACTGATTAATGTGTAAGAAACGAAAGCATAATATGGCTCATGAGAGGCGGTACCTAGTAGATGTTGACAGGACGTTGATTTAGCTCTTAATGTCGTTTCACATTGGCGTGAACATTTTTTATGACAGGATTTATCCAGCTTTTTAGCGGCGGAACATATTTACACAAGTCTTTGGAGTTGTGATAATATTCACGAAGAATTTTCAATATCTATGCAATAGATACGACTCCAAACTGCGGTACCATAACAGGAATAATTTAGCAAATTGAATGTTTCAAATTCTGTTTGTGCAATGAATTACTTCGTTTTGCGAAGACCGATTAAATTAAGTTGCGATGCCAACAGTGTAGCGTGTTCAAATTGTATATTTACAGGCATTCTATACAAGAAAATGTTGCTAAGTATAGAAAAATGCTTAAAAAGATGCTCTGACAACTAGATTTATTTAGAACTTGTTGTTAGTGCCAAAATATATTTTTTTAAATAGAAAAAGTTACACTTGACTTCTGAGTCTATTAGTACTGAATCAAAATAAGATTACTACTAATAATGAGTTAAGATGCTGTACGATAAAACTATAAACATAGGAAAACTCTGCTGCCCATCGCTCCGGATTGTCCCTTAGTTCTTCTTGCGATCGACACCCACGGGGAAAAATAGAGCAGAACAATTGCCGGCATCACACGGCACACCTTATTCACTTATGAAATCTGGGCATGTTGTTCCATTTCTCTATAAATTATGAATAAAGACCACATAATATACACACACACATTCATCATCTATGTAAGTCACCAAAGATCACGACATCAACGTTCCGATTAGGTTTAGAATTGCTATAGTGTATGTAGTAGTTTGAGATATAAAAGACTTAGGACTGAGACTGTACCAAAGTTGAGATGTGAGAGCGGAGCGGAGGTGTGTCGAAAGCAGCTAATAGAGTATTGGGCCAAAGACGTGACCATATCAGAGTGCAATCTGCGCTATGAACATCCCCGCTTTGGTGAAGTTAAACTCCCATCCAAATCTAGACTAACAATTTTCAATAAAGGTGTAAAGGTCGGGCTAATGAAAATATGACGAAGCAATCAATTTTCCGATTAATAACCGGACTTTAACAACTACGTAGGCAGAAAACAATACATCACACGATTCCGTAAAGCCTGCCTATAAAGTTCCCATCGGCTCGTTAAAATCGGGACCATTACAACACAAACAGCTCAAACGGGACCATTAGTCAAATTACTACCTACGTTCGACGTAGTTGGTCTATGCGAATGCGAAACACATTCGAGTCAGACCCGTCTTTCCCACTGGGCACAATGGGCACGTTCTCAGGGCCCCGCGATCTATTGGGGCCCCGGAACACGAGATTCAGGGGGCCCCTCGTATACCACGTTTACGTTTGCTACGAACGTAGCAAACCGGCTCTCATGAGTCAACTCTTCCTCTTTGTGGGAACGAGACGTGACGAGTTTGCGAACTACATCGCCGCCCTATTATTGTTTGTGACACATTAATTGCATACCCACAAAAATAAAACAATTTAAATTCCATGTGTTAACAATAACTCTTTTACTAAGATCTCAAGAACGTAATGATGCACTCTCTCACGAACATACCTAATGCATGGATAGTTCCCGCCCGCCCATATTTTTCAAATATTCCTATTTCATCTATTCTTACCAAACTCTGCATCAAACTTATGTAGATAGTACGTATCTAATTGCAAACAACATCACATTACTGCATTGTATAAAACAAAATACAAATTTTCCGACCCAAAGAAATGTAGACGATTTCACGATCAGATCAAACTGATTTGGCCATTTCATGAAATGTTCATTTCAACGATATGACCACAACGTATACACAGAGTAATTACGCCGATTTCTGTAGTGATTACACTACCGCACCCTTTCCCTGACATACAGAAAATCCTTTACGACGCAAAATGGTCTAGCTCGAGACTCCGACCTGTGACGTACCGCAAGGGTAACGTCCCAAATAAACAAACAAATATACTGAAAGTATACTTAAAAATCAATTAATTGATATTAAGCTAACCTTGATTATTAAGTCTAGAAAATAATTATTAATTTAAAGTATTGTTGCTATAAGTAACATTTGGTATCCATCGGTAGGTAAAATAATCATCATCAACCACAAAACGTGGGATATTTAAGTAATCATAATTAATTTAGCTTTTATATTCTAAAAACTATAATTTTAGTTTATAGTTGTGGTAATTAAGTTATAAAATTATGAAAGTTCAATAATTACACACTGTAGAAGTACTCAGAGAAAGGTTAATTTACCAAATTAATTTATTGTTAGAATAAAAACACTTAAAACCATTTATTATGTCTGAAACAGAACAAAATATTATTATTTTAATTCATAATTTAGTCTCAAGAACATCATCAACTAAAAGAAGAAATTTGAAACTTAATGTACTAATCCCTAAGGTTCAAAATATAAAAATCGGACTGATGATGGTCTGAAGGGGCGGGGAGAAAAGATAGCTATCTCTGTCGGGAGCATAAGGGTGTCCCGCTCGTGGCGTATCGACGATCATCGCGTTACATTGCCGAGCATTGGATGACATAGGCTCGCAGGACGTTACAGGACGTGATATTGACGATTATCACGTGGAGGGTTGAATCCATATATAAAGGAGAAAGATCCAAGATGGAGAGGGTCAGTCAATTTTCATACAGGGATCGGGAGCAGTCATGCTCGCCCATAATAGTGAGAATACCGCGAATCGGGAGTGTTACAAGAGCAGAGTCTTGCTGAAGTAGAGTCTAGTTCAGACCAATTGCCGTCGGTTATTCTAGAATCAGTGTTTACTTACAAAGCCTGTTGGAAGATAGTTTAGAGTCAGTGTTGTGATGAAAAGTGTTTGGATTGTGGCTGAACCTCGAGAAGTAAGGCGGTTCACTGTGCTGAAGGACGAGAATGGTGTAAAAGCTAAGTGGTTATCAGGCTAGAAAGTCTAGTTTGATTTATATTTAAACTTTTGTATTGTTCAAGTGTTCTAAACAATATTTCAATATTAGAAGCCATATTTGTATTGGTTTGGTCGATTTGAACCATTTTGAGTGAATTTGATTTAAAGTGATATTCCTAGAGGGAATAGGTTTGTTGGTCTGTTGGTTGGCTTGTGTAATGCGATGCGGCACGAGTCTCTTCTGTCTGCCTGACGGAGCAGGAGGATTCTTTGGCCATACTAACTTATTCAGCATACCAGTTTATTGTAATATAAACTTTGTCTTATTCTAGATCAGAATAAGTTATCTAAGAATGTGGTTCAGTTGACGAATCTGTACAACTATTTATTTATGTTTGCAATAACTATATATTTTACCAGCAACTCTTATAATGTTGTTTCCCATTAAACTCATCTAAGTTGGAGTGATCAACTCTTGTGCACAAGATTGTACTCTATTGATTTGCGTGTGAGCTGGACACACATAGAGTCACGGGTTGCATCCTCTTACTGTATATATGACATTTGCATTGTGTCAAAGCGGTGGGAAGCCGACCAAGTCATTGGACGAGGCCACAGGGCGAGTTCGGAGCGCCGGAGGCTCGCCCCCCTCCTTTAAAGAGGGCCGCAATTCCATTATGTCCTCTCTCATAAAGTAAACATACCTATATATAAATATCTATCCTACCTTTCTCCATGTGTTATGTTTCAGGTTCTTCAGTGTATGATTTAGGTACTTTTCATTATCTAGATTAAGTTTGATGTATGAAAGGTTGTATGTTAATATTATCATTATTCAAATACTTACTCCAATATACCATAACTTTATTCCAATTCCTAAAAGAAACTGAGTTACTATAGGAACAGCGAAGGGTAACTTGACGATCATGTGCCAAAGTAGGATTACATCACGAGCCAATTATTATTATCATTATTATTTAATCAACTTAGGTAGTCTACTTAGGGTTAGACAGGTTAGGTCAATTAGGTCTCATTTAGGTCTTCAATTAGCTTAAATTAGCATCAGGTTAGTTAGGTAGTCAAGGGTAGGTTGGGGTCTACTTGGGGGGGTGTTACAATTGGGTGGCCGATGACACAGGATAGTAAAGATATGTAAATTAATAAGATAAGTAGGTAAATTATAACATAGGACTATATTTATGGTATATTTTTATTTATTTATTAATTTATTTCGTGGCTATATGCAAATATAGCCACAATTTGCTGTCCGTGAAGATGGAAAGGAATTGGAATTTGAAGTTATGGGTGGAAGACTGTAAGGTAAGATAGAATAAGTCTATTATAATCTTAGCAGTAACTTATTTTATAAAGATATCAAAATTTATCTTACTATTTAAAGTTAAGTAAAATGAGGCAGTTCAGCCAACTAGTAGTACTAGGTTAATTTAAAACATATTATGGTTAAGAGTTGGGATCATCAATATTTAATGTTAATAATTCCGGACTCAATCTCCGGTTATAACTTAAAAGTATATTTGGGGAAAGGTCCTCTAGTTGGGGGGATGGTTAAATGTATTTCTTATGTTAGAAATAATGGTATTGTCATGAAAATGTACATTCCAATGCTTTGGGTTCGATCCCTAGGAAAAAAATAAATTGAAGCGATCCTAACAAGATCAATATAACTATAGAAAATATCATTAGTAGCTGCCTATAGCTATATACTTTTGTTCATCTATTGAATGTTATGTATTCAATAGATAACATAACATTTATCACTATCTATTTAAATTCTCTATTTATATAGACCTACTATTATGAAGGAACTTGTTAAAAGTATGCTAGTATTTACTGCTACTAGTGAACTTGTTAAGAGTCATTACCTTATTAAGAGAAAATAGAAGTTAAGGTTATTCAATAAGTAAACAAACATCATATTTAATTAGGTTATTAACAATCAATCACGGTTAAAAATAACTTGTATTCTTCTTTCCCCATTTACATCTTCATTAGCAACATCCATGTCTTAACCTTCCTCTGTTATTTCAACTTGTTGTGGAAAGACAGCTGGAGGTTATGATATTGAACTCATCAATTCATTCATCATCTATCATGGTTATTGGAATTAGTAACGATCATTTCTCGATCTCGGATGACACTTTAGTAAAGCATTGGTAGTGTTAGCATCTGAAACAATGTAATACTGAGTTAGTTCTACTATAAAGTTCTAGTTAGTTAAACAAAACAATTGAAAAAGGTTATCAAAACAAACCTGCAAACACAACCGGGTTTCCTAGCTGCCGCCAGTTTAATTTTTGATTGATGCTCCGCCACATGTACTTTCTTGTTTTAAGAATAGATTTCTTACTTTTCTTTATGTTTTCTGTTATAATTACACAATTTTTTACAAGAAAATCATTCACTTTGCGCATACGCGTAATTCGACATTTTGTTTGTTGACATTGTCGTTGACATGACACTTGACAGATATGCACAGACGCTTTAATTAGGTTGCGTTCAGAAACGTCCATTTTGTTTTTACCACAGACAATTCGTATCCTTTATTTATCTTAGTAACTTAAAATAAAATAAAAAATATTGTAGCCTTTTACAGTTTTGAAATAATGTGGATAATTTTATAGTGTGGTGTTGTTAATTTATTTTTAATTAATTAGGAAAAATTGTTCTATAAGAATTAGTGTGAAAAAAAAAACAAATGGCATTGGAACACAGTAATTGAGCCGGGTCAGTTACACACATGTTGCCAGTTCAATTCTGGTTTAAAAGTTTAAATATTTTTCTATAGTTTTATTTTTATTTTTTATATTATTAGTTATAAGTTAGTAATTTTTAGCAACATAAAGATGGGTGAAGTAACTTATGCTTTTAGGTTAAATGTTTTGTATGGATATTTTAACGGGGATGGAGTAGATCTAAGTCTTGTACTAGTTGTACTAAATTGATAATTTTATTTTAATGCTTAAGTTTGAATGTATATGCGCAAACAAGGTTCCTAGGTTCAATTCCTGGATTAAGAGTTAGTTCAAACACTAAGTACCTAAATGTTAAAAGAGCGTATTTCCAGTTATGATAGAACATTATTGTGTCAACTATTTGTGTTATTAATATTATAGTTATAGTTATGACAATTTTATTAATTAGTCTTGACTTTGTGTTAAACTTCAATGTTTATACAAAAGGAAAAAAAAAACTGAGTTCGACCTTTGGATAAATACTGTTACTTTGTAATGTAAAAGTTTACATTTTCTAAAGTTGTGGGGATGTAGTAAACTTAAATAAGCGTAATTGCTAATTAGATATGAATTATTTATTTCTTATGGGCTTTAGTTTTGTTAATGTGAAGGTTAAGGGATTTTTTAAGGTCTGGGTTCAAATCCTGGATATTATACAATAAACAGTTGAATAGTAAAAGGGTTCTACAAAGTTGGGGATGAAGTTTACTACACATATAATTAACTGGGTTCAATTCCTCGGTTTAATTCAATGAGAAGATAAATAGTTAAAGAGTTTTTTAAACGGGGGGATGCAGTCTATTACATTTGTAAGTATTATAATTAATTGGGTTCGATTCCCCGGTTAAATTTAAATAAGAGACGATAGTAAGAGTTTTTCAAACGGGGGGATGCAGTCAATTTTATCTGTAAGTAAATGTTACTTTACTTAAAGGTAAACTGTAGGATGATATTATTTAAGTTAGTTTTAATGTATTTTATTGTGACTTAAAATGATTAAATTGTTATGTCTCGGTTCGTCACCAAGTACAAAATAAAAGTAAATAAAGGGGATCTAACAAAGGTGGGGATGATGTGCACTACACTTATGATTACTGGGTTCAATTCCTGGGTTGATCACGATAAAAAAAAAATATCAAGTTTAAATTTGGTAAAAGGAGGCTACTTACTTCATTTGGAAGTAAAGTCCACTTTACTAAGATAGTTGTTATTACATTTAAGTTTACCTTATTAAAGTTATATTGTTTTGTTACTTAGTGAAATAAGTTAAATGTTTAAATTGAATCGCCCTGGTATGACATCTAAGGCGAAATGAAAAAAAAGAGGGATCCTACAAAGTTGGGGATGTAGTCTATTACTGCATCAATAATTTAGGTATTAGGTTCGATTCCTACATAAAATATGAAAATGAAACAGTAAAAGAGTTCTTCGAACTTGGAGATGTAGTGTAATTCTTTTGAAATAAAGTCTACGTTACTTAAATAGTTGCGTTTTAAGTTAAGATGTTATTATTGTATCCAATTTAGTTTAATGTAAAGTGAAGTGGCAATAGTGGAGGAAGTATTTGTATTGATTGACCGAGGTTCGACACCAAGGGTAAAATACAAAAGGGGTTTGAAGGTGAGGTGGTTTTCTAAATGTGTAATATTGTAAAATTCTATATATGTATCTATTTAAGTGGTTTCACTCATTCATTTTGTTGTTTCCTAGGATATACCTGAAATATTTTGAACTAACACAGATAATATGATAGTGTACGGGGTTCGATCCCTTGTAAGAAAAATAAAGTTAACTCTAAATTCGAGAGATCTGAAGGATATTGGGATGGGGTATAATTTATGTAGAAATAAGTGAGTAGATGGTATAGTTAGAATAATTAAGTACGTTTATTAACATAGAAAAGGTTATTGAGAAATCAAAAAGATAATATTCAACTGTTATATTCGATCGGAGACGCACACGCAAAACATCGTGACTTATGGAAGCGTTTGCGATATCAAAATGTTTTGATGTTCCGATAACATGAAAAAAAACTGTGCCTGCAATTGAATTGTGTTGAAAGAAGTTGTAGTTTTAGTAAGGTTAACATTTTGTCAGATGTTTGAATTTGAATAGGGGAGGGGTAGTTAAGAGGAAGAAAAAAAAAATTAAAATCTTAATTTGAGATTGGAATAAAGGTTAATTTGTTATAGAACAGCATCAGGTTCGATCCTTGAGCAATACAGGTGGTTGTGTATTGAAGTGAAACAGGTTTGTTTCCTGTATACGGTTATGGTGTTTATGTATTGAGGAGTTGGCGGGTTCAATTCCCGTAACTACATGGTTATTATTTTGATAGAACATATGATTAGTTTGCGTGTAACAAAATGTAATTTAGTTTAAGTCGGTACCTAATCTAAGTTGTTATAAGTTAGTTTAGTTGTAAGATTATCATTGTTGTCAGTAAAAGCAATAATAAGAATAGGGGACTAAAACTAAGAAGAAAAGGACATCGACAGTTTGATAATGACTGATTGTTATGTTTTTGTTATTATCACTGGTTTGTAAATTATGGATTGTTGTGTGAATAGTAACTTAGCAATTATTTCATCATGGTTCTGTGTCGGGGTATTCCTGGACAATTCGGTCGGAGTATCAGTGGTGGTATTTATTTCACCTTCTAAAATCTAAATTTTCTGGGTTTCAATTTGCAGAGTTTCTTTTTGGTAGAAATTTAAATTAAAACTATAAAATCGCAGTTTTCACCCAGTTACGTTTGGGCATAGGGATATTAGTTAGTAAATGTTGAATTAATGATTTAAAGGAGGTTTGTTGCGAATAATGTTTAAAATTCGTGCCTAGTGAACATTTAAAGGGAACTCTTCCTTGATTTATGGTCAATAAATAAAACTAAGTATTATATCTTTTATAAACATGACACACTATCAGATTGAAAAAAAAAACTGATGTGGAATCATCAAACTATATTAGAATGATATATATTTATTTTATAGAATAGGTACGGTCATGTTTCAAGGATGTAGTTGGGATGGGGATGTATTTGTTATTGGAAACCAAAAGAAACTCAAATAAAACAATGGAATTAATTTATGGGGACATTGGTGTTAGGTTAAGCCAGAGGGCACTGTCCTGTGTAAAACACCATAAATTAAGACCTAACTGGACAAGAAGCTAAGACTATGACTAATTACACTGCACATATTCCAAATATTGATTGCTCTAGTATGACACTGCATGTGAGATGGGTATTGAGAATCGCAATTTTTAAGTTAATGCGAACCAAAGACTGTCATCTTTCCTTTCGAAGGATATGTAAGTTGGACACAGCAACACCGGACGGAAGGAATGCGGCTGTGAGTCACTTGCTAAGATTCATTAGGATTTGATCAGCCTCACAACCTGGTCATCTTCAGTGAGGGGAGATGTCATAGGGGAAATTAGGTTATTTGTTGCATTCAATATGCTTAAGTCTTACATTCAGTAAATCTATGATGGGTAATACATATTTGGTTTAAATACACACTACATTATTATTCATGCACGTAGGACGTAGGGCCAGCCCTTGCCTCAGTAATGGGGACGCTCGTGGGTTGATATCCCGATTTAGACACTCGTTTACACTTTTCGGTTTTCTGGAGGCGGAAAATAACAAATTGCTTATTTTTTTTAAAGTATAAAGTGTTCACATTTTATTTTATTAGCGGCAAATTTCCTTTATAGAGTTTATCAAAACTTCTGGGGATGGGAAAGTTATTTTGTACATTAGCAATTATTTTACTAGGGTCGCAGAAAAAAAAAAGAATGAAGGTTAAATAATATTCTACACTATTAATTATTTTTCTAGCATCGCCGAAAAAAAAAAGATGTTAGTTAAATAATTTGTTCAATTAAAAATATATATATATAGAATGAAGGTTAAATAATATTCTACATTATTCGTAATTTTTCTAGGATCGCTGGGGAAAAAAAAGGGGAAGTTAAAAAAAAAAAAAGTAGTTGTAGTTAGTTTTATTATTGCGATATATATATCGGCTGTTCACCAATGATCATTCATTTGATCACAGTAATCAAAACATTATTAGGATGGAAAAATAATATATTTGAACATAGAAATATCGATTAAAAATAGTGTTCGTAAGTTGTAATGCAAAAAAATTATGTGTGGATGTAAAATCCAGTTTAGAGTATTCATCATCATCAGACCAAACTGTCTTCTAGTGATTATATAGTTGGAATACTAATCATTAAGTTAGGTTAAGCTGTTACTTTGCAAAATGGTTATGTGTTTGCTTTATTAGCTTTGTTTATTTAGTTGATTTTAAGATTAGAGAATAACTTTCACATTTGGTAAAATAAATTTTATTTTACCACTTTGAAAGTTAGGGGGATGAAGATGTGACGTACCGCAAGGGTAACGTCCCAAATAAACAAACAAATATACTGAAAGTATACTTAAAAATCAATTAATTGATATTAAGCTAACCTTGATTATTAAGTCTAGAAAATAATTATTAATTTAAAGTATTGTTGCTATAAGTAACATTTGGTATCCATCGGTAGGTAAAATAATCATCATCAACCACAAAACGTGGGATATTTAAGTAATCATAATTAATTTAGCTTTTATATTCTAAAAACTATAATTTTAGTTTATAGTTGTGGTAATTAAGTTATAAAATTATGAAAGTTCAATAATTACACACTGTAGAAGTACTCAGAGAAAGGTTAATTTACCAAATTAATTTATTGTTAGAATAAAAACACTTAAAACCATTTATTATGTCTGAAACAGAACAAAATATTATTATTTTAATTCATAATTTAGTCTCAAGAACATCATCAACTAAAAGAAGAAATTTGAAACTTAATGTACTAATCCCTAAGGTTCAAAATATAAAAATCGGACTGATGATGGTCTGAAGGGGCGGGGAGAAAAGATAGCTATCTCTGTCGGGAGCATAAGGGTGTCCCGCTCGTGGCGTATCGACGATCATCGCGTTACATTGCCGAGCATTGGATGACATAGGCTCGCAGGACGTTACAGGACGTGATATTGACGATTATCACGTGGAGGGTTGAATCCATATATAAAGGAGAAAGATCCAAGATGGAGAGGGTCAGTCAATTTTCATACAGGGATCGGGAGCAGTCATGCTCGCCCATAATAGTGAGAATACCGCGAATCGGGAGTGTTACAAGAGCAGAGTCTTGCTGAAGTAGAGTCTAGTTCAGACCAATTGCCGTCGGTTATTCTAGAATCAGTGTTTACTTACAAAGCCTGTTGGAAGATAGTTTAGAGTCAGTGTTGTGATGAAAAGTGTTTGGATTGTGGCTGAACCTCGAGAAGTAAGGCGGTTCACTGTGCTGAAGGACGAGAATGGTGTAAAAGCTAAGTGGTTATCAGGCTAGAAAGTCTAGTTTGATTTATATTTAAACTTTTGTATTGTTCAAGTGTTCTAAACAATATTTCAATATTAGAAGCCATATTTGTATTGGTTTGGTCGATTTGAACCATTTTGAGTGAATTTGATTTAAAGTGATATTCCTAGAGGGAATAGGTTTGTTGGTCTGTTGGTTGGCTTGTGTAATGCGATGCGGCACGAGTCTCTTCTGTCTGCCTGACGGAGCAGGAGGATTCTTTGGCCATACTAACTTATTCAGCATACCAGTTTATTGTAATATAAACTTTGTCTTATTCTAGATCAGAATAAGTTATCTAAGAATGTGGTTCAGTTGACGAATCTGTACAACTATTTATTTATGTTTGCAATAACTATATATTTTACCAGCAACTCTTATAATGTTGTTTCCCATTAAACTCATCTAAGTTGGAGTGATCAACTCTTGTGCACAAGATTGTACTCTATTGATTTGCGTGTGAGCTGGACACACATAGAGTCACGGGTTGCATCCTCTTACTGTATATATGACATTTGCATTGTGTCAAAGCGGTGGGAAGCCGACCAAGTCATTGGACGAGGCCACAGGGCGAGTTCGGAGCGCCGGAGGCTCGCCCCCCTCCTTTAAAGAGGGCCGCAATTCCATTATGTCCTCTCTCATAAAGTAAACATACCTATATATAAATATCTATCCTACCTTTCTCCATGTGTTATGTTTCAGGTTCTTCAGTGTATGATTTAGGTACTTTTCATTATCTAGATTAAGTTTGATGTATGAAAGGTTGTATGTTAATATTATCATTATTCAAATACTTACTCCAATATACCATAACTTTATTCCAATTCCTAAAAGAAACTGAGTTACTATAGGAACAGCGAAGGGTAACTTGACGATCATGTGCCAAAGTAGGATTACATCACGAGCCAATTATTATTATCATTATTATTTAATCAACTTAGGTAGTCTACTTAGGGTTAGACAGGTTAGGTCAATTAGGTCTCATTTAGGTCTTCAATTAGCTTAAATTAGCATCAGGTTAGTTAGGTAGTCAAGGGTAGGTTGGGGTCTACTTGGGGGGGTGTTACAGACCGCATGTATTTCGGTTTCCACGCACAGTGTTGTACCTACTACATGAAGCTTAAAATCCATTCGAAACAGAAGTTTCTGAGTTACTTCTATATAGAGATATAGTGAGATAGGTGGCGCGTTTAAACAAACAAACACTTCAGCTTTATTATATAAGTATAGATTTACTAAAACTATGGTCATGTAAAATTGGATTTCATTTCTCAGTATAAGTGGCACAGGACATTACAATCCTCATTAAAAAAAGAACATAACAGCACAAAGCGACCCTGGCAACATTCACATTGCCAAATTAACTCTAACATTTCAAGTAGGTAGTACAGTCTGTTTGTTCAGTGAACTGTTATACAGTTACTATGCAGCGCAGTGTTAATCAAATTATAAGTATACTAGCTCCCGCCCGCGACTTCGTCCGTATCCCGTTTTTTCTTTCTCAAGGTCTAAAGATTGTCTGTGCCAGATTCCATCAAAATCCATTGAGATTTTAAGTGGGAAAGCGTAACATACAGACAGACAGAGTTGCTATCGCATTTATAATATTAGTAGGGATTTACACAGAGTGCATCCCGTTCGCGCTAACATACTTCAAGCGTCGGTTTGTTTCGTGTAATTCCAAACCGAGAGACTAATTTTGCCAGAAATAGTTCAAATACCTCCACCTTACAGAAGACCACAGTGAAGAAGCACTTCGTAACTGTTGTGCTGTTTCATCAATGAGAGTGACGGGTAAGGACTACCTACATTTGTTCTTGTTCAACAGTGTTGAAAAGATTTGTTCCGGAACTGTACTCTTGTACTACAATACTGCAGTAGTGAAAGAAGATCGGAATGCAATTTCCAGTGGTCTGCTAACGTTATTAAGTCCATCGCTTGGAATGGAAAATAGTACATTAAATGGTTCCCACACACCCAGCACATTCTTTCATTTATCCCTGTGAGGCGGTAATCAAATCATATTAAAGTGGTTTCCACATATCTAGTTCATTCTTTAATTTATTCCTGTGATGTGGTAATTAAATCATATTAAAATGCTTTCCACATACATATGTACCACATTCATATGTAAAACCTCTTTCGTTCATTTGACACATAACAGCAGGGAGCGAATTCCCTTTAAATATTCTTTTGTTTTTCTGTTTTTTTTTGCTTGTCATATTGTATTGTTTTTCAGTTGTAAATAGACGCTCATATTGATTATACTGCATTCTTTCATTTATTCCTGCGAAGCGGTAATCAAATCATATTCACGACAATGCGTCCCTTACCCCTAATGCACTTTATGTAAATTGTTCCGTCGCGTTTGAAACGGGGAATAATTTCATCTAGTAAAACGTACATAAACGTATGTAAACGAGTATTACTCATGTAGCATTTGTGCGGTCGTTATGGCGTCGTCTTTATGAGATACTGAGCAAATGAGCATGCATTTCTCGTGTTGTCTTACATCGCTTGAAGCCGTTGGTGTTAGTTAAAGGTGTCTGCAACACCAGGTCATCCGCAAATCATTCACTTGTCTTCTTAAAATATAAAATAAATAAATGAATATATATATGTTTTTATTACAAGAAAAGTGGTAGTAAGGACCGCGCCCCACATACATACGTGAGGTCCGTGGTTCAAATCCGGCCTCACACCTCTGGATTTTTCAAAAATCTACTTGTGGATTTGTGCTATTATAGCTATATATTATAGCTATATATTATAGCTAATATAGCTTAGCTCGGCGGTGAGGGAAAACACCGTGAGGAAAACTTCGCATAGGTTCCTGGGCCCCACAATTACCGAAGAAGAGGTTTAAAGACCCATGTGCCCCTCTCATAAGTGTTAGACGGCCCTGCGCACCCTATTAGCTAATGATTACAGGCCTCAGGCCCTAGGGCCTCTATTGATCTTACAAAGAAAAATCTGACACGAAATGTAACCTAATCAGACCTCTCTTTTGAATTTTCATCTGATTGTAAACTACAATCAATTTTCGCAACTTTATGAAAAAAGGAGCAATACACTGTTCTACAACTCAGATAAATGTATCCCAGTTGTCCCTCTTGTCACGAAGGGAAATTATGAAGTGTCGGTGACAACCAGGAAAAAATAATCCATTTGTCACCCCTGAGACTTGGTGTCCCAGTTGAAAAATATTGTACTTGAGTCAGGAAATTCTTATTCGTAGTTGGGATTTTAGATGTTCGACGTGTCATAAATTTAAAATAAATTGTTTACTAGACATTCTAATGCGGGCTCATACTACAGTTTATCCGGTGTAAAGAATAAACGTTGACTAAATTTTTATTATGTTGTTCTGACGTATGCCATGGGTTGTTGTAACAAACTAAAATAAAGTAATAAGTAAAGTAAAGTAAAGTATCAAAGCCTTTTACTTCCCCATTGCGGGGCAATGGCCTCCGTCATTTCAAATCATGTTTTTATTACGAAGATAGGTTTTGCATTAATCACCACACGTGCCAAATGCGAGTTAGTGATCACAAACCCGGGCTGTGCTGGGTTCGAAAAAACCGACACAAATTTGCCCGATCCAGGAATCGAACAGAGGACCTCGAGACCACGGCCGTTCGGTACTTAAAGCAGTAATTAAAATATTATACATATAGTAATGTCATTTATTGAATTATGTATTGCAAATTAAATATTGCGTTTAGCCACCGTTCGTTTAAATATGGTAAAGCCCGACCTAGTTAAAGTTATAATGATACGTTTAAATCTAAAATCTGTGCTTAGAATTATTACCTAAATGCGCTACAAAAAGTATTGAAAATTGTAGTGCGCTTAACATTTTATGGTGTATCTATCTATAGTCTTTCTAAGATTCGTCAACTTATCCCGCAAGGTTACCTCAAAAGTATCTGGTTACGTGCTTCAGTTATGTAACAGTCGTTAATATTTCAGACTGATTGATGACCTACAAGTTTGAACCTCGTCGCTACTGGATACGACTGAGGGTAAATAATTTGCTTTGTCGAAACTATTGGTCTCTTGCTTCATTTACAAAATATTCCTACCTAAATGGGGATTTGAGGAACAATGTTTTCTTAAGTTTTGGTACGCGAGAGTTGGCTAATTTAAGATGCAGAGTTTGTTTGTTTGCTTGAAAGTACTGGTTTGAATTGAAAAAGTCTTTTTGTGTCGGATATTACATTTGTCGATAAAGGCTCTAAGCTATGTATAATGTAACACTGTGTGCTAAAAGCGACATAAACGCGGACGGAGTCGCGGGCGGCGGCTTGTTCATTAATTAAAACTACTTATAAACGTGATTCAAAGCGTTTCCGTTAAAAGTAATTCCGTTAATTTCATTTTAGGAACCAACCTTTCGTTACGAGCATTCAAGATCAATCTTGATTTGCTTTTAACTATAGCTTGGTTAACAATAAGTATACATTTCAATTAATATGTCCACTTCTATGAGCACATAAGTAACCTTTAAGTTAGTAAATTATAGTGGAAAACTTCTACCATTCAAAACATACTTTTTTAATAGACTTTGAAAGGTCAAATGTGACCCGTCGCTTAAACGAAATTAACGTTATGTTTGCGCCCCCGAAAATCAGAATGCTACCTCAAAAGTTTTCCATTAAAACTGTGAAAGTAATTCACTGCGATGCGAAGTCTACTCAGGTTAGTAAATATCATAGATGCTCTATATGTCACGTTGACTGTCTCCACCAAAACGTCAAAAAGTCACTTTTCACTTAAGCCTTTTTTCCCAGTCTCTCTCAAAAGAAGACGAGGGCCACGCGATAATGACGTCATCCCACTTGACAGTTCAGGCGACAGGAGTACATGTGCCTACTATCTTGCTCTATCACACGTGATTCACATTAAGGAAAAAAGGATAGCATAACTGTCAAATTATTCTGTATACCGAGGTGAGCATTTCGTAGACTTCCTAAAGACTAAATTTTTCTAAACATTTGCTTGTTGTATTATAATAAAACAAGCAAATATTTAGAAAAATTCAATATTTACTGTCATTGTTACAGGATGTACCGCGAACAAAGGGAGAGGAACTGATCCGGATATGAAAAGGAAAACAGCTTCCATCGACTTTGACATTAAACAAGATATACCAACAAAAGGGATAAGACATAATGTGCTTCACTTTTTAATAGCAAAAATATTTATTTTGCGAGCGGTTAAGCTGCAGAACATCCCCTCTTTTCTTTGAAGAAGTTCAGTTACATATTTTAGTTTTTCATTTTCAAACGTCCCAGTTATTTTTTGTGTTCCGTAAACAAAAGGTAAAAAACCAAGATTTGATGAGACCTTGCTATCCTGCCCTACCAGCAAAACCATCTGCGTCTCAGTACTATTTATAGTAAGAAAGCAAAATGCTTACTCATACACATACCTACACGATTTTTTTTTGTATGATGGTAAGTATGTTTTTTAACTAGGTCTATCTTGCTGCAAAGCCCACATAAAATCCACGTTCCAAAAACACTCAGCAGGCCGGTATCCTTAACAACCAACATGATATTATTCATGTGTGAAAGGAGGAAACATTCACTACATCACGTGAATCGCAGCTTCGTACATCCCATCTAACAAATATAATATTCCATTTCGCGTCGATTTCAGGCGAATATAATTCCACCTTTAAGCTATAGTTGAAATATCTCCGGGTCCCATCTGGTGTGGCTTGTACGCGGATAATACGCTACATTAAACATGAGCTCGAGGAATAAATCTTGTTAGACAACGGTCTCTGGTTCAATTCCGCAGACAATATATCACGTTGACGTACACCAAAAACAGGGGAGTAAATAAATAAGTCCCTTGGAATAACAGTCCAGTTGCCTAGTTCCAAAGTCCAAACTAAGATTGACATTGACGCTTGTACTATAGATGCCAAGGTACTTTTCTTAGTAAGTAGTAGACTGTAGTCCATTTCACGTAAAATTATCTCTGTGACAGGTGTAGGTACTTCTTATACGAATTTAAACTTTATTTAACTGTTTGTCCTGGTCTGGGTGTTATTATGTATCTTTTTAAATATATTTGTAATACTACTGTTGATTCTGATGTCTGTAACAAAAGTGCTTAAGCTACTTAACACGGAGTCAGATCAATGTATGTGATGTTGTGAAATATTTATTTATTTAAAGGCGTTTAAATAATATATTTAAATACGTTCCTCGAGGTGTTTATATGAAAAATCTAAGCTGTACAAGAAAACTCCGACACAGGTTTTGTCTCAATTTAACTCAAGGAATTAAAACCAATACATAAAGAAGACATTAATCGAAAACAATGGCGCACCAAATTATAATAATAGATCAATAGATTAAAGACAGTAGATGATTGATTACTACCACTAATCTATAATAAACCTAATTTGTCTACCAATATTTGTCTAGAATCCTATTAATCATGATTGGATTGTATCAGCAGTCTACATAATATATCTTAAAAGTTCATGGTAGTTCAGGAATCTTTAAAACGCGGCCAAGCCACGGGTAGAAACTGGTAATTATACACATCCACATCTACACTAATATTATTAATCTACATCTACCAACATCTACACTTAAACTTAATATAATAAAGAGGAAAGATTTGTATTTTTGTATTTAACGAATAAACTCAAAAGCTACTGGACTGCTTTGAATAATTTTTTGACTGTTGGCTAGCTACACCATGCCCGGTAAACTTAAGATACTTTTGATCCCGGAAATGAGGAGGAAGGGGGGATATTTGAAAAAAAATACGCGCGAAACCGCAGGCGGAAAGCTAGTAGTAACTTTTAAATTCTGCTTGTTGATTGTTCGCAATCCGTCTCGTAACCAAAATTAGACCAAAAAGACATTAGTTATACTCGTAACAATTGTACGTGTAAGTAAACCTTTGTGTTTTCTTAACAAATTACGCAGCTATTTATGTAGGTAGGGTAACGTATCTCGGCACTCATCGCATGGTACAATTTCCCGCCTTCCGTGCCTCGGGTGCAAACATTAATCTTAGGAGCAAGGTTGAACTTGAAAAAAGCTAAGATTAATTACCTACAGCGGGTGACTCAGATGGTTTTACTGATTACATAGCAGGGAGGGTAGGGGAAGGTAAATCTTTTTAATATTATAAATGTGAAAGTTGGTTTATTTGAATGTTTGTCCGTCAATCACGCTGAAACTACTGACCGGATTTGGATGAAATTTGGTATGCAGGCAGGGTAAAGGCTGACTTAGGTGATAGAACTTTTTATCGCTATTAAATGCCTTCCATGGGATAAACCAATATCCCCGCGAACGAATTCGCGGGCGGCCGCTAGTAAAATATATGAAACTTATTTTTTTGATGTACCTCTACCTCTCATAAGTAGTGTTAGGGCTACGCCCTCTTGATTTCACAGATTCCCAGATTTCCAGGGATCCCTGTCTTTCGCAATAAAAGGTGGTCGATGTCCTTTCTCAGGGTCACAAGATTGACTGTGCCAAACGTCAAAATCGGTTGACAGGTTTTAGTGGGAGAGACAGACAGATAGAGGTACTTTCACATTTATAATACCAGTAAGTACGGATTTATTTATTTACAAAGTTCAAAGCGAAAACGTAATATGAGAGCGCCAGGTAGCTTAGCAATACTGGCAAGATGCTTCTATGAGTTTCCTTTGAAAGCATCCATCCACGTTGATGAAATGGGGATCATATGTTGCGGAAATGATATGCACATACTTAATTAATCTTCTATATGGTTAAGAAGGAGGTATGAGCTAATTTTGTCGTTTAATATTTATGCTGTGTTTCTCTAACTCAAACTTCAAACCTTATTTTTCGATTTTTATTCTTAAACGCGTTTTAGGAATTTTCTCCGATTCTATTACAAAGCTGTTATTGTATTTATATTTGGAACCAATTACTAAATTCCTAGTATGTACCTACATTATGTAATATGTACAAGTTGTCATTTTTGTTTTCTTTTAAAATTTTAATTATAAAAATGTGATAGCTCTAGACAAATACAAGGAGTAGACTGATTGAGAAAGTATTTAACGTTTATTTTTACGATTCGAGTACCTATATAAAGACATATAAGCGAGTGCATAAATACATAATACCTATATAATGCAACCAAATCGACTACTCGGATGTAACAAAAAGGATATAACTGTAATAAAAAAAGTTTAAAATGTATGTTTTCAACATCTGATCTTGAATGCAGAAAACGAACTAATGCACGTCAAATAAATCTTGTTCAGGTTCTAGCTCAGGTAAGATTTGCTTATAAAAGTCGCTCTCAGACTAGTGGGTCCCCGGAGATTGCAATGAAGACGGTCGCAAGGTAGAATTACTAATACTAGTTAGTTACATTCTGTGAGCAACTCACTTTGACCTCAGACGCTGATTTTATATGTTGCAGTAATTACACAAAGCTTTTGAATTTAAATTAAGAACAAAAAATTGGCCAAGTGCGAGTCGGACTCCCGCACTGAGGGTTCCGTACAAATTCTATTTTGACGTATTAAAAAAACTACTGAATAGATTTCGTTCGAACCAATTTTCGTTGGTAGTTTTTATGGTAATGTACATTATATATTTATTTCAGATTTATCATCCTCTTACTTTAGAAGTTAGAGGGGGGGTACACACTTTTTTCCACTTTGGAAGGTTCTGTCACGCAAAGTATTCACTTAAGAAAAAAATGAGCTTAGAAACCTTAATATAATTTTTAAAGACCTATCCATAGATACCCCACACGTATATGTTCAATGAAAAAAAATATTTTCAGTTTCAGTTCTAACTATGGGGACCCCCCATTTTTTTATTTTTTTTTCTGTTTTCGTGTGAAAACCTTGTTGCGGTTCACAGAATACATCTACTCACCAAGTTTCAATAGTATAGTACTTATAGTTTCGGAAAAAAGTGGCTGTGACAGACTGGCGGACAGACAGACAGACAGACAGACAGACATGACGAATCTATAAGGGTTCCGTTTTTTTGCCATTTTGGCTACGGAACCCTAAAAAGTCTACTATCAATGTCCTAACTTAAAAATCAAACATCATACTAAACACACGAATCATAGGTACTATTAATAAAAATTATTTGAAAGCTGGTTTGTTTGGATGATAGTCGGTCAATCACGCTGAAAAAACTGAACGGATTTTGATGGAATTTGGTATGCCTACAGGCATGAGGCTGACTCAGGTCGCCGCGACAAAGCCGCGGATAAAAACTAGTTCATTATATTTTTGTTCTTCACACGAAGTTACAGGAATTTATGTAAAATTTATATTATTGCGAATGAAAATGCGTTAGGCTACGCATATCCCGTTTTAAGGTGAAATAGCGGGGATTTATGGGACTATCTACTAACTAACCATTCAATTAAAAAAAAAACGTCCACTACTCCCTCTCTCGAAGCCATATTAGACTTTGGTCATAAGTGGACACCTACTTACATCTCCTTGGTCCTTCACTTACTCCTTTAAACAATATAGTTATAATGTAATATAATTTACATTTAGGCACAGCAATTTGAGTTGAAATCTGTTACGAGCCCAACGCACCCACATTAACAAGTTTCAATGAAGTGATTAAAACCAAAGTTACAAGACATCGGGCAAGACTAAGAGGTAGGTATTATGTAGGAGTTTCTGTAATTTATGTATTGTTTAAACGTTGATAGTAATGCTATTTTATTCAATTTTTTATTATTTGGCTCGGTATAATGGCTCCACGCTGCCTGATGGTAAGCAAAAGTGGAGCACTAATTGCCATGGCAGCAAAGGCGTTACCAGAGTGGTATCCTATCCACTGACTGGCATCGCAATACCGGACCCCGAGATACTTCTTCACGCTTCTTTTGAAGGAACCACTATAGCGTACAAAAAAACACACAAAGTAACAAACAAACTCTTTAGCTTTATACGAGTAATATTAGTAGGTATATAGAAAAGTATTCTCGATATGAGGGGCAATATCGAGATTTTTTATTTAATTATTTATAGGTATGTTGCCTTTAAACGTTGCTTCTCGCTTTTTATTTTTAACTACATACGAATAAAATAACCAAATCTCTATTTATCTATATAGTGTACTGTACGCACTCACATACGTGTTTAGTTTTTAATTTAACACCAAGGAGGCCGTAAATCAATTAGTCTGGCACCTCTAGCAAGAATACCTAAAGGCGCGGTTTGAAACCAATCTCCATTTAGGTATACTGGATTCACAAAGCCTTGGATCACGGTCTTATGTTTCGGGGATCGAATCACAAAGGCGTATATTTGAATATTATTGAATAGATAGGGGCTGTCAACGACAGCTAGAGAGAACAAATACGTTTATAAACACGGATGTTTGTCTTAGAAGGGAATTGAACCGGTGAATCATGGCACTCCACTCATATGGGTAAGTACATAAAAAGAAGGTAATTATTTTAGGCAACAAAATCTTTCTAAACTTCATTGCATGGCATAATACATATTTGTATAAAAGGCAGACTTAATGCATTATGGCATTCTCTATCAGTCAACCTTATCTTTAATATATTATTTCAAAAAGGTAACGCAAATGTTATTACGATTGCTTTATCTGACCTAACATATTAAAAGTAAGCGCAAGAAATTCTTAAGATTTCTTCTTTCGATTCAGATGTTTCTTTTAAAAAATGGATCCATACGATGATGGCCAACGCAGTTACTAGTACCTACATAGGTATTTGGTGCATAAAAAGTAGGTACTTTTAAGTAGGTAAGGTTTTATAATAAAAAACGGCCTGGAGACTTAATACTACGTATAGGTAAATATTTGGATAGGCAAGTCTGTGCAAGAAATAAGCACAGACTTGCCTATCCAAATGTCAGGCTGCAAAAAACTGGAAAGTCTTTTGTAGGATTAAGCATTAAAATGTTCAACAAAGTACCACAAAATCTTGTTGAATTGCCTCTACATCTATTTAAATTAAAAGTTAAGAACTGCTTAATGAGAAAAGGTTATTATAAGATAGAAGATTTTTTTAATGATGTTGACAAGAATTTGTGGGTCTGACAATTTCTTACCACTCTGCGCATGTGGTTGTCTAATTTATTTATTTATTACATTTGTAATTTTTTATTTTTTTATTTTTGACATTATTTTTTTTGACATTTTTAATGATTTATTATGATGACATGTAAAAAATTGTACAAATATTTATTTTTTAAAAAGGCAAACTGTTGAGTTTCTTGCGGCACTTCTTCTCAGCAGGCCATTCACGTCGAAGTGCTGGTAGGTAAAAAAATGATATGACGTGCAAAAGAATTTCTATGTAAATCAAATTGCAAAATAAACCACTTTGACTTTGACTTTGATAGTAAATATAGCCTATGCTTAGCCATACTAAATCATGTGATTATTAAATCGTTTCAAATCGTTTGGAATTATAATGGAAATTTAAATGTAAATCGGAAGTTGCGCAATGACACAATAATCTCGTTAGCAACAGCGATATTATGCGCGTTCCGGTGATTTATGCGCTCAGATACGGGGAAGCGATGATTGGATCTCGAAAATTATACAAATGTCGTCCCAAGACGCCACTCCGAGTAATTTCAAATTTATCTTCCCCTTCTCAACGAGGTAGTCCATTTTGAACACCCGCACATTGGCGGTCCAAAAACGTCAATAAGTTTTTCTAATCGTTCTAGTTCCATTATAAGTAACCAGACCCCTCTTTCCCACTTTGCACAATGGGCCCGTGCCCAGGGACAGGGCCTGGAGCCCTATGATTACCAAACCAAAGGTTTAAAGGCCCATAATGTGCCCGCCCAGGGCCTCTAACATGAGGAAGACGGCCCTGTATGTAACCCTATTTACCGCAGAGAAATGATTTTGTATTTGTAAACATAATCGACCTTCCAAAAAAATTGAACAGGTGTGCCAAAAATATCGTTAAGTCTGTCAAAAATATAAATAGGTGCTCAAGTAAACAGACCAGGTGCTCTTTGTCGAAAATTAGGTGTTCAAAGTGGAATAACCTTTTCTCATCACTACCTACACATTTTCAGCAAAAATTCTGTGAGCAGGATCATTATCGCTGTCTCATCAATCATCTTACACACTGCTTAAGTACTTGGGGTTGTAAGGATCGTCTCGTTTTCTTTGAGATGAGCTTATATGCTAGAGTCATATTTCACAGCAACTTTATGTAGAGCAAGCGGCCGCCCGCGCCTGCGACTTTGTCAATGTGGATTTCAGTTACCTTTTTTCGCAAAGGTAGCGTATGTTCTTTCTCATGGTCTAAGGCTTGCCTGTGCCATATTTCATCAAAATCGTTTGAGAGTCTTAAGTGAAAAATCGTAACAGACAGAGAGACAGAGTCACTTTCGCATTTATAAGAAGTGATAAATAAAATAGGCATATACCAATGGATGAATGGTATGTTACGCCCAGTTTTTGTGAAGACACTTTACATTTTCATATAGGGTTACCAAAAATTTTCATCTCGAGTTCCTCCACTTTACTTCGGAAGGCACGTAAAGCCGTTGGTCCCAGCTGCTTTAGCAGTTGTTGATAACCACTAACCCGTACTGCGCCAGCGTGGTCATTTAAAGCCTGATTTCCCTACTATCCATCGATATGGGGATGTTAATAGAATGATGATGATGATACAAATGAAAAAATTCAAGTATATAAATCTCATCAATAAACCTGCACTCAGAACTGATTTCAGTAACCACATGCGAGTCTATAACTAAACACTGAACATCATGCAATCGACCTAAAAGCCTGGACTGAGGCCAAACTACACCATAAAATTAAGCTAAACGTATCAAATGGGTGTTAAGTACTTAAACATTTACTTAACCGAATTGATTGGAGCCTATTCTCGTACATGCGTCTAAATGAGCCATTGTTTGCCCACTGCTGAATGTAGGCTCAGGCTACAAGTTGATTAAACCACTCGTAACTGTCTTTCATCTATTTCATCTGATACCTACATACATAGCTTTGTTTCAAATAAATAAATAAATTCATTGAGCTAACACACCAATTGCCTAGCCCCAAACTAAGCTCGAAGCTGGATGTAATATTATAGATGCCTAGCATCCATAATATTACATCCAGCTTCGTGAGAGGGAAACGGATTGACATACTTAAATACTTAATTTTATTGATACAAATATACATCTATACTAATATGTAAAGCTGAAGAGTTTGTTTGTTTGAACGCGCTAATCTCAGGAACTAATGGTCCGATTTGAAAAAAATTGTGTTAAACTATCCGTCCATTTGACGAGAAAGGCTTTAAGCTATTGGAAATCGAAATCCACGCGGACGGAGCCGCGGGCGGCCGCTAGTGAATCATTACACACAATAACACCCAGACCAGAACAAACAGCCATGTTCGTTTATGCAAACAAATGTTTGTCAAGTGCGGGGATCAAACTTGCGATTTCTTGGTCTAATAATCTTGCACTTACTAACTTCTTAATCACCAAAACAAGTGGATCGTCAATGATTGAAGTCTTACGATCTAGGAAACGTACTATTGAAGTATTTGGTTTAACATACTATTTAAGTATCTACTACAATATTTTGTAATTGCATATCTGAGTTAAATCATGCATGTTACTATGCTGATCAATCCCGCTTATTGAAAGCCCGTAAAGCTATCGTCCTTTAATCATATTTATCAAATTGATATCATTCCAAACTATGAAGGTAAGTACAATATTATACTTTTACAGACTTTTACTGCACTTTTATACTCATATGTAAGCGCTACTGGTGCAATGAACTACTCGTAATTTTTTATGCAGGAGCTTACATGTGTCTAAGTATATAAACATGTAATGAATTTTTTTCGAAAAGTCATTGATTCATTCCTGCTGACAATATCCTGATTTCGGCAGCCTTGATTCCTCCATCTTTAGTCGTAATCCTCATTTCTGAGGGTCGTGATCATTGCATGACAATGAAACACACAACAACGCACTTGGCAATTTTAATGGAGTGGTTTGCCATTGCCATCTCCATTTCACACAATAATAAATCATAGTGTGCAGGTTTCCTCACGATGGTTTCCTTCGCCGGACATCAGCTGGTATGAAATTACACAAATGGATTTGGATATCATTCACTCCTTGCACGTATCATACTTCACGCAAGCCATCCACGGAAAAAAAATGCTCTAGTTCAGAGGCACATGTGTTGTGTCACCTAAAATGCTATCTAAGTTCGAAGGAAATATTTATGGCATGCCATTACGAGTAGAAAGGTGTAATGCCATTACAGTTTTCTATTTGGAAGAAGAAAGTTTCAACTTTGGTACTTCAGTCCCCTTATCGTAAAAGCAAATATTGCTTTTAACGGAATTTTCTTGGCGAGAATCTTGTTCGACAGGTAACATCTAAAGATGACAAAGGCGACTTGGAGGTTGGCCCTTTGTTGACATATTTGAACATTGAGGGGATGAAGATGCTTTTAAAAACATTTCAATATGGCATCTTGACAAGCTCATTTAACAAAGATACATTCTGATAAGGAATACTTTCTTAAGTTCCCACAGCTTATAAACCCTAAGGGTATTATAACAATAGGCTCTTCTTGAAAGCTTTCCGTAGCGGTGATGATAAATTGTTCTGCTTCTTTGATAAATGCTGATTCTCTTGAGCATCTCAGAAGGCAACATGAGTGAAAAATGTTCGGAATACGAAGGTTCTTCAATCCGGTAGGCATAACTTTAATTTTATAGCAGAAATTACTTTTGAAGATTTTCTTCCTGGATAAGGAATGTCCAGATATATACAGGAGAAAATCAATTAAAATATGTACACATCCACATGGATACGTCGTAGGTGCTCTGTTCGTTTATGTACCGTGGAATCTTTGTTAAGAAAGCTCGCCACAAAATTACACCATTTTCTTTAATAATTAAAATTTTAGAATGCAACATAGTAGTAGTTACTAGAAAATTCCATGACACATTAAGTTCGCCTTTTGTACAATGTTTGATGAAGTACAATAAAGATTAAATAAATAAATAAATAGTAGTAGCTGAGGCTTGCAATAAACCACCAACGGCGTGAGTGCTGTGTAGGCCTATTAAAGCAACAAGTGTAGCAGTCAGTAGTCCCTAACATGTAGATAACCGTATCGTAACTACTACAACTGTAGCTCATTTGCATACAGTGAAGATGTGTAGTGTAGATAACATTCATTTAAATTCATATAGGTTCTGGACTTTGGTGTAACTGGAATTTAAAGATAATTTTTAAAGAAAGATGAATCCCTTTACATTCACTACCAAGGTCACTTATGAAGCTACGTGATTTTTGTCAGATGTAGTCCTGAATTAATTAATTACATTTGATATGACATACATTCAATTAAAATATGTTATCGCCCTATAAACATGTATAGTAAATACAACAGTACTTTTCCACATCAGCAAATTTAGTTTTACGATAACCAACCTTATCTCTAATGCCATGCCATGAAAACATGATTACAAACAGTCGCTCACATGGCAAATTTTCGCCCACACTCTCTGTTATCATCTGAAAGCTGACGCGAAAAGCCTGCTGCCCTAAAAACGCCGACGTACCACTTAAAAAAATCGCCCACAACACCCTTCCCTTCCGAAAAATACAAATCGTATCGTAAATTTGACACTCACCTTTATTCTGTGTGGCCATAATTTTCTTCACGCTGGGAGTGGCGCATTATTTTCGCGCGAAAACTCTCACATTTTCCACTGACCCGGTGTAAAACGCTCGAGAGACGTCTGTGGTTTGTTTTAAACGTGTTTGTAATGTTAGTGACGGATGGAAATGAGTTGTTTTGTGGAAAAATCGATGAGCGCCGCGCGCACGGCTCACTCCACGCAAGTGATAACACCCGGTCGAGGAGACGACAGATACAAGTATAACGCTATGTTGTATAGCTGAGTACCAACTTGTGCTGGCTGGTTCGGTCCCTACGATTGATTGTCCAGTGGTAGGTACTTCTTACCCCCTGGCGCTCGTTTGGAACTTTCTTGAGCGAAAATATTGGCGATGCAGTATGAACGTCGCCAAGGTCAAAGCTACGTAGTCGTGTTGAGAATTCAAACGTACACTCGTATCAGTACGGATAGGTCTTGACTATTCTTGGCATAGTTTTACATTTTATTCTTATGTTCTTAGCATAGCAAACCTTTTTCACAGTTGATAATACCTACATTGAAAATGAGAATCAGTATGTAACCACGTGTTCTTAGTTAACTTATAAAACATTAGTAGTAGATTAATCATATTCCTGATCAATTGAGTCAGGTCAACTGAATCTAAAGTCAATTGCTTTTTAATGCCAAGGAAAATAAATGGAGATATGTTTTTTCTTCATAGGTTTTCTGATAATCACACAAAATAGTAATTGCTCCCTATTTTAATTAGGCGTTACATTAGTAGTATTTAATTTAATTTAACCTTACAGCCTGTAAACTAGGTAGGTACCTAACTAGGAAAGTAGGTACATAATAAATCAAATATTGGTGAAATGTTTGTGTTTTTATTTTTATTCAACGTGTGTTTTATTCGTAATATTCTCATACATACTTATTTCACTATCTACCCAGCTTCTGCTAACCTATGTAGAGACCTACTATGAACCGACCTAAACTTTCTATTAACGTGATGAAACACTGATAACATTAAATAGCTTTATTATGATTTTCACGATACGAAAAAAAATATTCGCGATAGAGGTTGTTTTTTTAGATGAGGTGGCTTGTATTCTCAGCTTAACTACTGTAGTGTAATTTAGACTTGTGTTTTACCAATATTGTTTTAATCAACAAAGACGTTGAATATTCAAAAAAATTTGTAAGTTTGAAAATCAACTTAGTGGGGATAGGAACCAAAAAGCGTTTTGCTATATTTATGTAAAATAAAATGTTGTAACAATGATACTAAAACAAAAACCACTGGTACTTTCACGCATATATTCTCAATTTTACTAAATTGTAACAAATAAGCAAAACAAAGATATAAAAATAAATTAATCTATTAATTTTTAAATATGATTTCATGAACAACATACTCGTTGAAATAAAACTGACGATGAAACCAAACGCAGAAATGTTAATTTTGACATTTGAGTTTGATGGGTTGATACGTCCTGTCGTTCGATTATCGAATGATGAGTGAGCTAAGGTTTTTACTATTAATTACCCGTTAAAACTGTAAATATTTATGCGAAAAAATGTCCGACATTAACATGGAGAAGTTTGCCGTGCCAGACTTTGTACCAGACCGCTACGTGAAGGAGCTAGCGAGGTCTTGCGTCGGGGGGGAGGAGCTCCAGCAACAGAAGGAGAACATTCAAACGCTGGCAGAAGAGACCGCAAGTGCCCTCAAGAAAAATGTTTACGAAAACTATATGCAGTTCATCGAGACGGCGACGGAGATATCCCACCTCGAAACGGAGATGTACAAGCTGTCCCATTTACTAAGTGAACAACGTACGGTGCTTACGACCCTATCTCATGCGTCAATTCTAGGTAACGAAAACGCGCTGTCCCGCGAGTCGCTCGACACCCACGACGTGGAAGCCGAGCGCGCCGAGGAGCAGCGCAAAAACAAGCTCAATCTTATCTCAGAGAAAGTTGAGGGATGCATGCCTTTACTTGATGTCCCTGAGAGAACTCTGCTACACGAAGGTGATTTATTAGAGATAGACGCGGAGGAGAACACTGCCTTACAGAGGATGCATGTGTATTTATTCAATGACTGCCTTATGCTGACTTCGTGGATATCAAACCGACGAGGTCCAATGCGATACAAGTTTCAAACTAGTTATCCCATCAGTACTTTAGCTGTAGTGAACGTCCGTGATTTGGGAACTGTTAAACAGGCTTTTAAAGTGTTGGCTTTCCCTGACACAAGGGTGTTTCAGTGTAACAGCATAGCTGTTAAGAAAGATTGGCTAGACAAGTTTGATGTGGCGAAGAAAATGCACATTGAAAAAGAAAATTCTAAGCAAAAGAAAAAGGAAAGCCAAGAGAAACCAAAGCTCGAGTCATTAGAATCACCTAGTTTATCAGTTGAGGAGCTGCCCTCACCACAAATACCCACACTGCCGGAGTGGTTAGCAGATGTCACTGAAGAGTTAGATGTTTTAATAGTAGAAAGACACTTTCAAAAAACTTATGAGCTCATGGTAAAAGCCCAGAATACATTAGATACAGAGGAGTTTAAGAATCATCCACAACGTGCAGATATATTGAAGAGGATCGAACAAAAACAAAAGGTTTTGATAGAGATATTGCTGAAAGAACTTGATGTAACACACAATTGGAGTCCACGAGGTGGACTACGATCAACCCGCCAACCAGTCTTAATACTCAATAAGTTTAATATGACCAGTCAAGCGTGTGAACTATATCTAGCTATATGTAGTCATACTGTTAAAGTGCATGTAAAAGGAGTCCAATTAGAGGGCTCCATCAATAGTTACGTTAAGCAAGTGGGGGAGGTGTTCTTTTGCTCACTCAGTGATGCCTTAACCGAGTTCATAACGTTATTCCCTAAAAATAAGGTTAGTGCTTTCGTAGTCTGGGCTAGCATGCAACTAAGAATTCTGATGAGTCAAATTATTAAGCAAATATTCACACCCCAGTGTGCTTTAGATTCTGTGCTTGAGTGCGTCGAGAGCCTTAGGGAACAGTGTATGCTATTCTGTGAATTTGGTCTAGATCTAAGATTTCAAATGAACAGTTGTTTAAGAAATCCCATTCAAAAAGCATTGAGGGAATATAAAGAGAAGATTGTTGATTCTATGAAGACTAAAGTGGCTGAGGACAAATGGACTCCTGTTAATATGCATACTAAAGCCGCTGTCAACAAGTTTGTTTCTCAAATGGAAACTTTGGGCCTTATCTTAGCTAAGTATAAATTAAATGAAACATGGGTGGACTTGTCGAGTAGTACAATATGGTTCGCACAGTCTGTCATAACGGTGCAAAAAGTAGGGTTGAAACTTGTTACTAAAGATTTAATGGATGTGTTGGATGAGTGTATCTACGCTATCTTCAACTCTCGCCTTAAGTTGTCTATAGGGAATGACTCTAGTTATGCACAGAAAAATTTCAAGTTTATTTTAGATACTGTAATGCCCCTCATGTTGAGATGTTATAAGGAAGAAGTTGGGTATGAGAATGAGAAATTAGTTGGCCTAGCAAAGAAGTTTGGTGTCAATGTTGCACCTCCAAAGAAATCCAACATCACGAAATATACAAGTAATGAATATTTATGAGAATAACCCACAAGTATGTATATGTTGGTGTACGAAATTATTTTTATTATGCTGAAGCTTTAAAATTGTAATATATAGATAGTAAGCATGCAGGATTTTTGTAAGTTTATTTAAAAACTGATCAAATTAAAATTTATATTATATGCAAGTTATCAATATGAAATTTTAATAAACCAAAATTTATGGTTCATGATTGTGTATTTTTCTTTTGATATAAAAAAAACTACATGTTTGGTGTATAAATTATTTAACTTTTAATAAAAATACAAAAAGTATAATTCAATATTACCTAACAAGTTTTAATTACAAATCTTACTCTTTGGTAACCTAATTATAATTACAATTATACATACATCTATTTAATTAACTTACAAAGCAATATCTAAATATTTTAGGAATGGCAGATTTAGAGGCATAAGCCTTATACTATTCACACAGAGCTTGTATTGATCTGTATAACAATAACATTTTATGCTTGGCTAGAAAAAAAATACATTTTATATACGTTATACTAGAGAATTAGAAAATAAAGAGCAGACCTTTCATGCTCTCACTATTTGACTAACCCTGAGATATTAAAAAAGTATTTTAGTCAAATTCCATCAGAGATTCAATAAAAGTAGTTCCATTTATCAACTTAGTAGTCAATATAACGAATTCTACACTAGAATCTTCCTGTTGGCTAATAGTCCTTAGCGCTGAGATCTCTTGATAGGTGCAGCCTCCAATGAAGAAGACTAATATTACTCGTGGGTTTTCTAATGAGGAAGTCTCGCTTGTAATAGAGTTTCGACGCACCATACGCGGTTGTAAGGTCTGTAGCTCATCGACTGTGGGACCCGGGAGTAAGGTCAAAACGTCTTGAATACCTGTAGAATAAAAAAATAGCATTTCAGAAACAGTGCTTATCGTGTTATTGCGTATTTTTTGAGTCGAAATCTGTTTCAAACCTCTTTTTACAAGTTTAACTGTAGAAATTAATCGTATGGTAGCTAGACATGGAAAATAGGTCAGAACATAGTATTTAATTATTGTTTAGCCTTTAGCCATATAATTACTCGGAATATTTTTTACAACGCATTTATAAAAATCTGTATATTTTGAAAAAAAAAAGCTTTATAAAGTAAAGCAAATGCCACAGAAGTAATGTCCGAATTTGTAAAAAATAATTTTAAAAAAAGGTGTGAAAGAATTGCTAGTCCCATTTGTAATTTAAAACAAGCATGACTGTTATTTGGGTCAGTTATATTTGTAACAATGTACAATTGATTGGATGACATCACTCAATTCACCGACGGAATTATTAACATGATAATGCCAGTCTGTTTTACATAAACAGCTCAATGGGGTATGTGTTATGTTATCATTACCACACTGGTTCGTTTTTATCGCATTTGGATAACTTTGCGATATAAATGAGTATAACTACATTAATCCAGCTAATGAAATAACGCAATCAGTATTTAGGTACCCATATTAGGCACACATTGATATCAAAACTCATTGTAAATTGGTTAGTTTAAAACCATGTTTCTTTTCCCTTTTTACACAATAATAATGTGGATATTTTAAGACTACCTAAAGTTCTTAGAAGTCTTAGTCGAACTTCCACTCGAATGAGCCGCTCCTCTGGGGAAGTCTCTCCACCTTACAGAAGACTACAGTGAAGTAGCACTTCGTAACTGTAGTGCTATGTTTCTGCTGGTGAGTAAGGTCGCCAGAGCTCAGATGAGGGTATGGGGTCTTAAAGGCAGGCAACGCTTCTGCGACACTTGTACGGATCAGGTGACCCTCTTGTTCATTTCCCTCCCTATCAACCATAACGATAAAGTCCCGGATAACCGAATCAGCGACAAGACAATTCCAATATTTAATTTTGTAAGGTCAATATAATTACCCATTCTCTACCTACCCTTAAGTTTAGAAACGCACTAAGCCGAAAAAACGCGAAGTTCATTTTATATACAATATTACGCGACGTTATTTCGGCACAGTTGGAGGATGACACATCCTCCAATAAAAAAACATTGCAGGCCTAATCCTGCCTAACTTCGGTCGCGTTTTTTCGGCCAGGTGTGTTTTTACACTTTGTCAATGTCATAAGAACAACTTTCCTTTCGTCTAATTTGGGAATAGGAACTGCAATCAGTATATCATATCAACATACCTGACCAACCCTTGTTCTTCGAGATGTGCTCGCTTAGTCGAACTGTTAACGGAGTGAACTTGCTCGACAAATACCCCTTGTCTTTATCGTCCAATTCCGACTCATCCATTGTCAAGTGTAATGCCTGTAATTATGTTAACATAAAAAGTTGGTCGCATAAAATTAAATTATATCGAAAAGATATTGTTTTATGTACTGTCGAAGATCACTGGTGGGTACTTTGAAAAGTTTAAATGACTGGTGGGCACTTCGAATTTTATTGTTAAAATTCATTTCTGTCTCAATGTCATTAGAAAGCCTAAAATGTAGGTTTTTACTCGTTTTGAAGGGGGCATTGCCAAACTCTCAATCAAAAACGATGAAATCATTAAATTAATTCTACACTAAAATTGAAAGGCATTGAGGTATTACTTTTTGTTATATTTTTGCCTTATATCTCACGAAACCTATTCTCTTTGAGAAAAAATCTCAATTTCATATTTTGTTAAGACCTATCCATAGACACGTATAGGTTAAATTTATTGAATTTCTTTTCTAACTATGGGGAACCCTCCTTTTTTTCTATTTTCGTCTGAAAATCTTAGTGCGGTTTACATAATACATCTACTTCCAATGTTTCAACAGTATAGTTCTTAAAGTTTCGGAAAAAAGTGGCTCTGAGATACTGGCGGACAGACAGAAAAATTAAATGACGAATCTATCTATCCGTCTTTTGCCATTTCGCTACGGAACCCTTAAAATACTAACCTTCCTTAGTACAGTATACTGCCTCGTCCCAGCCTGCGGTTTGAGCAGACCACACTTCTCCAAGTTGCAGAGAGTGAGCCAAGTCTTCAGGCCGTATACTTGGACCAACTCGCGTTTGTAATACTCCAGCACTTTAGGTTTTAAGCCTGAACCGGTAGCACATTGGAGGCAGATTAATCTCAGAATCTGAAAACATTCGGGTTATACTTTTATAATATTTTCAACCATTTAAGTATTCATTACATACTAGTTTTTACACGCAGCTTTGTCCGCGTGTAAAGTGAGTTGCTTTGTTTGTTTGTTCCGCTTTCACGCCGTAACTACTGAACCGATTGCTTCGAAACTTTGCAGACGTAAAGTTAGAAGTCCGGATTTAATAATAGGCTACTTTTTATCCAGGAAAAAATCATGTTCCTGAGGGAAATAAAAATATTGTTTGCAATATGACTAAAGTTCACGCGGGCGCTGCCGCGGGCAGAAAGCTAGTAATTTATAAGTAAGAACCTTAGACGTTTTACCTTTGTAAGTGGTTCTTCCTTAGCGATAAGATCCTCGATGTATGGACAAGCTTTTTCGTTATCTATGCAGTTGAGAAAGTCTTCTTCGCACTGTATGAGGTCGTGAAAGTCAAAATCATCGGTAATCTGCAAAATAATACAAAACGAAAAAAATAAATAAGAAAAAGTAGTGTTGCTTAGGTACTTATTATCATTTGCGACGCCATCTTTTTTTGTCTTTTTTTATATAATATGATCATTTATTGATTTAAAGAATAATACACATTTACTTTTATCGACATGTTCGCCAGGACATTTTTATTAAATGAATAAATCACACAATCGATGTAACATCATCGATTGTGTGATTCAAACATTTAATAAGTCAGTAATATTATTCTTATCGTCTCTCGTTATTATAATATATTAAATTAATTACAATTAAAAATGATTGGCGGCGCTAGTGTGAGAACTGCACGCTCGTGGTTTAAATCGCGACAACGATGATAAATTATTGTCGTTAGTTTTGTTACCTCCTTAATGTACTCGGCTATGGCAGTCTGCGTGGCCAGCGACTGCTTGTTGGCGAGCATCTGCGGCAGCCGCGAGACGAACTGCTTCATCTCCTGCACAGACTTGTTGTAGCGCTCGTCTAGCTGCGTTTTGATTATAATTACCTCCTTAATGTACTCGGCTATGGCAGTCTGCGTGGCCAGCGACTGCTTGTTGGCGAGCATCTGCGGCAGCCGCGAGACGAACTGCTTCATCTCCTGCACAGACTTGTTGTAGCGCTCGTCTAGCTGCGTTTTGATTATAATTACCTCCTTAATGTACTCGGCTATGGCAGTCTGCGTGGCCAGCGACTGCTTGTTGGCGAGCATCTGCGGCAGCCGCGAGACGAACTGCTTCATCTCCTGCACAGACTTGTTGTAGCGCTCGTCTAGCTGCGTTTTGATTATAATTACCTCCTTAATGTACTCGGCTATGGCAGTCTGCGTGGCCAGCGACTGCTTGTTGGCGAGCATCTGCGGCAGCCGCGAGACGAACTGCTTCATCTCCTGCACAGACTTGTTGTAGCGCTCGTCTAGCTGCGTTTTGATTATAATTACCTCCTTAATGTACTCGGCTATGGCAGTCTGCGTGGCCAGCGACTGCTTGTTGGCGAGCATCTGCGGCAGCCGCGAGACGAACTGCTTCATCTCCTGCACAGACTTGTTGTAGCGCTCGTCTAGCTGCGTTTTGATTACGCGAGCCTTCTTCGATAGGGCTGCTCCCACCTGGACTAACAAGAAGTAAGTTTATAAGGGTTTCTGGTATAAACGAACGTTTTAGGACCGGATTACTACTTTCCCAATACAAAATAAGGTGTAACAAAATATACTGCAAATATTTTAAGGGCGAATTATTCAGAGGAGATTTAATTAATTCAGAAAGTAGAAAGTCAATGTTGATACGCTAGTTTTCGAAAAAAATCAACTAAATCGATGCAGTGAATAATAAGAAAAAAAACAAATTGTGTCTAATGCGAGTCAGCTGGTCGTGTCTTAGGTATCAGTGCTATACAATTACTACGCTCGTCCTGCCCCATAAGCAACGTTGGCTAATGCAGGATGTACCGAAACAGATTTGACGAATCTATAAGGTTCCCGTTTTTTGCCATCGCTACGGACCCCTAAAAACAGAACTACATACCGCGGTAAAATTACAATCCCTGAGCTCTGCAAACAGCTCCTCACTAGAGTTGAGAATGATGCGCTTCTTCTCGCTCGCAGACACCTCCGGGTTCGCGTCGTCCGGACTCACGAACTTGTGGCCCGGGAACGAAGCAGTGGAGTTCTTTATGCCGAATAGTTCGTCTGCCGGAGAAAAAGAACTTTTTTGTATACTTTTGACACTTTTGTATACCATACCGTTCGGAAACCAATTAAAGTGTTAGGTAAATTGTCAAGTGCTTTTTAAGGATGGAGCACATAATGGCTTTCTTTTCTTTATAAATAATTATGTTTGTTGAAACTTTGCATCTAGTAAACTCAATATTTGACCACATAAATCAATGAAGTCGATTTATCAATTCTATACCTACATATGCATATTGATGATAAATTTACCATTCAATTTATCGTTAATATTGTTTTACATTTTCTACAAAATACATCGACATTAATTCCAGCGGTGCAACAAGTGGTGAGTGGACGGGCACTGATACAAAACAGGAGTTACCCCTCCAACCACCAGTGGGTGAAGCCAGTGGGTGAGCGGGGCATCGCCTAAATCTATGACATAACTACCCATTTAATCATCGCTAGTGTTTATAATGAAATTTAAGTTATAGCGAAAACTAATAACTGAAGCAAAATTACACTAAAACACCAACCAATGAGTCCTTCATACGTCAGTTGCGTTGTCATAACGCTGGTGAAGTCGACGGCTCGGTCGAGGAGCAGCAAATGGTCGATGCACGACGTCGCCGACCCACGAGGTCCTGTGCCTTGCTCCTCCTTGTTCAAACGACAGAGGAGGTCCCATACCTGGTGACATATCCAGATATTATTTTTTTGTCAGGGAACACTGACAACTAAGCAGAAATCTGATAACCACAGACATTAGATCAAGTTGAAATGCCCGGTCCGCCGCACTTTACGAAAAAATCTTTAAATAGTAGCTCTTATGCCCAAGACACAAGAGCAGTACAATGATAAAAATGTTATGTGTCTGATCTGCTGTTAGCTGTACATAAAGTTGTACTTCGGTTAAAATAACACAGTAGGGTAATCACATGCATAATTTTGTACTCTGACAAGCTTTCTGAACAGTAGAACACAATCAAATACGTTAGGTCCGATCTAAAGTTTATATACTGATTAAATATGAGTGCTCACTTGTTTGGCAGCCACTCCTTTCCCGAAAACCCTCGGTATAATCCCGTACAGTTGCTGTATCGTCCGTAGCGCCTGCGCTGAGTTGTAAATGCAAGTCGGGTCACCCTCTAAGTAGTTTTCTCTGTGCAAACAATCCATTAATAAGTATAATGAAAAATATGTATTTTCAGAATCATATTAATAATTTTAAAAATATTTAAGTTATTTTATGCTCATACCACAGCTATCTTTTGTCTTAATGTAGTTGTAGTTTTTGCTTATCTTACAATACAGGTTAGATTTTTAGCAAAATAAAAAAAAAGGATAAAAACATCATCACCACACCAACTCTCAAAATAAATCACATTCATAAAGAAATAAACTGCTCTGAGTAAAGTGCAAAAAGTTACCTGAAATCATTCTGCAGTTCTAAAGACATGACGTCACTTTCAAATGGGAATATGTCACACTTAAATTCTTGTATGCTGAGGTTGCCAATCACACCGAGATTGGACAGATGTTTCTCACACAGCTCACTCCTTCGTGGTACAAAGAACAGGTGAAACTCAACACCTGCGCTTTGCTTATTCCTAAAAAATTTGTTCAATTTATTTATAAAATAACATAATAAATCACTAATGTAAAAAAAATAAAAGTATATCAATATCGTCATGGAAAGTTTTGTTTGCAAGTACAACTGAAAAATCACATTGAAATGTTGACTGAACTCGTAAATTGACTCAGACTACCAGATTATTTATTTGTTGTCCAATAAATCTAAAAAACTTTTAATGTGTGTCTGATTTGTTACATGCTAAATGTTATGAGACCCTTATATATATTTTTTAATTAAAACAAAGAATAATACATCTGATCTGAGGTGGCTCAGGCGGAAATCCAACCCAGCATCTCTTGCAATCTGGTTAAGCGCTCTGACCACTTAGCTACTGAGAGACTAAGTGGACCTGACAAATTCCTCCTTGTTATTTGCTTAACGCTTAATGCAGCATTATCTCTGTGACTGTATACAAAGTCTTAAGACATTTAATGTTGATTTTCACATACTATGTTTCATTATCAGCCAACAGCAGTCCACTCCTGGACATAGGCCTCTCCAAGGGCTTCATCCCCATACTCAGTGACAATGTTTATCAATATCAAAATTAATTTAAACTTACCGCAAAGAAACAATGTAATCTGCAACAATATCCATGAGAGAGAGTTTTGGGCGGGCGATAAAGACAATGTGCTTGACCGAGATGGTCGGTAGACTTCCAGGGCGAAGTGGAAACATTTCAGCCACTTGATGATCCTTCAGTAGAGAGTACTGAGCCACAAGACCCACAGGGCCAGCAAGCCATTCATCCCATATTGTTACCTAGAGTTATATAGATTAATGAAATATAGGTTAAAAATAATCTATATCTACAGTAATATATAAAGCTGAAGAGTTTGTTTGTTTGTTTGTTTGAACGCGCTAATCACAGACACTACTGAACCAATTTGAAAAATTATTTTTGTGTTGGCTAGTCCATTTGACGAGGTAGGCTTTAGGCTATTGGAAATCGAAATCCACACGGACAGAGTCGTGGGCGGCCGCTAGTTTAAGAAACTCTTACATCTCGTCGTAAAAACAGGGCACACAGGGTCCCTAACAGACGAAAGACAGCCTATCCAGGGCTGTCTTTCACACACATCTGGGCACATTGGCCTTCAAACCTCTTGTTTGGTAAACGTAGGGCCCCCAGAACCTGGTCTGGGAGTCACAATAGATCTCGGAGCGTGCTCATTTTTTCAGTGGGAAAGATAGGTCTGGTACTATCCATTCACAGTTAATATACCAGTGAACACTTTTTCAGTTCATATTAATTAGTCATGAGAAATATAGCTCTTTGAAGAGATAAGAGCTATATAGCTCTTTCCCGAGTCAAGAGCTATACGGCTCTTCTAGCTCAGTAGCTCATTTAGCTCAGCGAAATTCAAGAGTCATGAGATAAAAAGTCGTTCATTGACTCGCTCGACTGAGACTATTGTTTGAGTTCCTACCATTAATAAAATAGAAATAACTATTGGTTTTGTATTATATTAAAGAACAGATTGATTAATTAATAGTTATTTAATACCTATACATACTTCATTATATTTGTAATAGTGAAGTTATTATACGCACTTTTTCGATAATATTAAAAAACATATTTATAGCTATTTTTAGATTTAGAATTATTATGCTTACAATTGATTCATCGAATTTGCCACGATTGTCCTTCATACTTTGTCAGGCTTAGGACTGACAACCAAAACAAATATGAGTATCTAAAATGAAACTGAAATTCCTCGAAACTCTTTCGTAAATTGTTGTTGTGAACGTATTCCAATAGGCGTGCTTGTTTGGGTGTGTGTGTATATATCTGTTTCTATCGCTCATATTGTACAACGTTATATCTCTCTTTGTCTATCGAGTCGTTTGGAGACACGGAGCTAAATGAACTACTGATATGAATTGAACGAGACTGAGCGAGATATACGCTGAGCTAGAATAGGTGAGCCGGCTCATTTAAACAACTCGCTCATGAGCTACTCATCGCTAATATTAATATAAATCCCATGAAGCTTCAGATCAATAATTGTATCGCAAGGATCTTATTTTCAATAAACCTGAATCATGCTAAACAAAGAGCCAATGCAAATGGAGATTAGGTAAAATGTCTGTGAATGCATTTATCTATTAGTTTTCTAAATTAGAAACCACATTAACTGCATTGAGAAAAGTCATCCCCTACTTCATCAACTTATAATGGTAAGTAGGAATTACTTTTTAATGTTTTTATTTCCTTTAATTTCTTATTTTTTGTTTTCATGCAATCCCACACAATATAAGAGCAACTTAGTGTATTTTTTTTCTTTCTCATAACAGTCAACACACTCCCAACAACTCTTTTGTACTTAAAATTGTAATTATCCTTAAGTTAGCTTCAGGCTTATAATGAGCTTCAGGTGCCTTAAAAGAAACTTTAATTTTATGTTTACTTCTCATTCAATACGAACGGAAGGCTTTTAGCTCAGAACAGGCTTCTAGGTTGATAGCTTAATGGATAAAATCAGTTTTTTTACAAGAAACACTCACTTTGGGACCATCGCAAAGTTGTAAGAGATTCAGTAGCTCTTTCCTCATAGTTTCTTGCACTAACGCGACATTCAGTCGACCACCAGCTAAATGAGTACTCATTTTAGCATCCTTCATATTAATCACCACCAATACTAGATAATCCATATGTCAGGTTTGAGTGAAGCCACTAAAACTTCAAAAATTCACCTATTTTTACACCTATAGTGCCGTGCCTATCGATAAAGTCCTCGAGCCAACAAGACGTTTTTCTACTAAGAGATTTTTTTATTTATTAATATGAAAATACTCAACATAAATAATAATCATTGAAAATGTTCATCATTAAGTGAAAAAGTGTAAAGAAAAGATACAATACCTATTACACGATTCAGTTTACCAAAGGTAATTAAAATTTATATTACCTTTAAGTCGACCCGTACTCAACACATCTCTTCGCCTGCATCTCTCTACAAAGTTTGTTTCTCTCAACAGAAGTCAATTAAAATTATAAATTCATAGATTGAGTGCAAGTTCTTTATAGACAGATACATATCTAATAACAATGCAATGCATTGTGCGTGGATTCATATCGCGAGAAAGAGGAAAGGAAAGTATTATCCGTTTATCTGAGTGAAATGCAATGATATAAAGTAACTGTTCGATTTTGTCATTCAATATTCTTACAATATTTACGGCACTTTTTACTAATTACAATATTGCGCTCGAAGTACGAATTACACTGGATTCGATTCCCGTTAAAAAATGACCGTTATAATAGCCAGACCAGCTTTACCCATATTCATTATTCAAATAGCCACTTTTATAAATGATGTCGTCATTCAAGTTATTTTACAATACCACCTCTATTATCAAAAAAATATTCTGTATCAAAATTTTACGTGCAGTAGATCATAGTCTACACATATAAACGGAGAGTCGATATCGATGAAAATCGGTACGCATGTACTGGAATCCCTAGTTCCATGACGTTAAGACGATTTTTGACGGGTGTCTGGTATCTTGCTCTATCACACATGATTCATAATAAGGAGAAAAAGGACAAAAAATCTGTCAAATCATACTCTCCATCTAGTACTTCCAAAATCTTTGATTTTTGACAACTGAATTACACTTCAACCATAGAGTAAAGTAAATATACCAAAAGGAATCAAGCAAATGTCAATAGGATTATGACTTTTTACATTTGACATTTTCATGCATAGGGATGTGATAAAAACAACTTCGATTGTGATTACTCTTTCTCAACTCTTCTGTTACTCTTCGTTATTTTTTAAATTATATAATATTTGGGACAAATCATGATTCAAAATTATGATATTCTAAATAGTTTGTTCTTAAAAGTAATTAGATTAGAGATTAATGAATGCTGCTAATCTTAGTATCTTCCCACCTCACCATTTTAGGAATCTAAAAAATACTTGCAGCAAGCCTGTCGATTATTATTTTTTCTTAAGCATTTAAATGAAAAATATAAAAAAAAATCTTTTGAAAGAAAAAAAGAAAGAAAAAGTTGTTATGTGGCACAGAAATTACAAGAGTCTCATATAAATCTCAGAAAAAATCAAGTCTGCATCTTTAGACGAATAAGTATTAATTGTATTGTGTAGGGAATCTTTAACACGAATCCTTAAGCCACTTAGCAGAAAGTCAGATCAATGTTTGTCTTAGATAATTCCCGTAGTAATATTATACTTTATGGGTAATGTTGTATAACTAAAATGTGTGTTGTGGAAGGAAAAAAACGTACTCATTAAAGTAATATTAATTTCATTTATTTAATCAACGGCAGGCAGTAAAACAATGGCTGGTACGAAAAATGATTTCTAAAGTTAATATCACATTTTTAATAAGGTATTAGATGAGAAAACAAAAGTACTTAAATCGAGTACTTTAAAATTAATCCACTAATGGTCCAACTTTATTAAAAAAATCGTTAATCGATTTAAAAAGGTACGAGCCATTTTTCGTTGGTCGCAATCGAAGTTCAATAGTCTTATTGTTTTAGGTCCACAACCTTCACTGGACTGAGTACTGGAGGCACGGCTGAGGCTTCGGGAGTTTCAACAGGCTTTGCTTCTTCTGAGACCTTCGCATCTTCCGAGACCTTCGCTTCTTCTGTGACGACGTCGAGAACAACGGCTTCCTCGCCCTTAGGAGATTCAACCTCGGTCGTGAAGTTGCCGTTCCTCTTGTACCTGTAGTAGCGGGTTGAAGCGGCTTCGGAGCGGGACTCGTAGCAGTTCACAAGGGCGTCTCCGTTGCGTCCTATTTGAAATAGATTATTTACATGAGTAAAGGGTCGTGTTTTTAGATTTAAAACTAGCAATTAAGGTATTCAACGCTTATTCTAGGGTAGGGTTTGTATGAAGTTATGTACAACTATTTGTGCCTTTTAATCATATTCTAAAATGTCTGTTTTTTAACACACTAGTAACTTAGGAAAGAAGCCAGTATTATAGCGTACCTCAGAACCATATAATTTACTCTGTGGTAGGTTTCACAAACTATATATGAGAACACGGAAAATCAGTAAAAGAAATATCTGAGCTTCGTATACCTGAGGGGCAAGTACAGACAGCAAGATGTCTTCGCGCCATGCAGACGGCGCCGGAACCACACTGAGTGTTGCCGAGGCACGGGTCCACGCATTGGTAGCCCACACACGCTAAGTGGTCAGAACACTGGGAGTCCAGCTCGCATTCACCCTAAAAGAAAAAACTTATTCTGAACTAAGAACGCAAGACAACTAGCAATAGACTAAGATATGCAGTGGAACCACAGAAAGTTATATTTTGGAGTCACATTAATCGATTTTAATTCAAACACTGCACAACACTGTATTACACATAACTCGGCGAAGGTCGAAGAGTCTAGGCAAAATCCTTTTTTTTCATGATAAAAAATGTATTGGCCACCAGTGCCGGTCTTAGGGCGGTGCGACCGCACCGGGCGCCATCAAGGGGGGGGCGCCAAGTGAGACAAATTTTTACGAACAGAAATTGTAATGTAGTAGGTAATTTTAATTTATTTTATAGGAATTATTTTATACTGTTTTAATGAAAAAAAATATTTTCAGTTTCAGATGTAACTATGGGGACCGCCATTTTTTTAAATTTTTTTTCTACTCATGTGTGAAAACCTTGTTGCGGTTCACAGAATACATCCACTCACTAAGTTTCAACAGTATAGGACTTATAGTTTCGGAAAAAAGTGGCTGTGACAGACTGGCGGACAGACAGACAGACATGACGAATCTATAAGGGTTCCGTTTTTTGCCATTTGGCTACGGAGCCCTAAAAACGATTGGCAAGATGTTTTTCCGAATGTATGGACAGCGCTTCGTATCCTATTAACTGTACCTGTAACTGTTGCCAAAGGAGAACGAAGTTTCAGTAAATAAAATTTTATAAAAACTTACCTACGGTCTACTATGTGTCAGGAAAGACTGTCCGACCTTGCAATTATATCCATAGAAAATGCTATTGCCCAAAAGTTAAATTATTCCGATTTGATAAAAAAGTTTGCAAGTGCTAAAGCTAGAAAAGTATCAATATAAGTATTTTGTAATATTCTTGCTATATATTGAATTGATTTGATTGTTTGCATGAAAATCAGATTATTTATTATTATAATATTTATTATTATTATTATTTTTTGCGACCCACATCACATATTACTGGTTAAACGAACTTTTCTACGATTTGCCATTGTTGACAGCAGAATAAACGGAAGCAACTGCTTTTTCTGGTGGAAAATAAATGCAACTGTTTTATATATTTTTTTAACTTAGAGGGGCGCTACTTATGGTTTTCGCACCACCTAAAAAAATTAATAGGACCGGCACTGTTGGCCACGGGTATTGGCCAATAAAATTAAAAAATAAAAATTAACGAACCCTATCGCAAGCAACAAGAGCATTTCCAATGTATCCAGCAGGGCATGTGCAGACAGGACGTTCGGCGCCAGTGCGGTCGTGGCCGGGGGTGCACTTGGCATTGGTACCACAAGGGTTCGGCTCGCAGAGGTCACCTGACGAACAAATAAAAGTAACAACCGTTAAATTACCTAATGGGCACACCTAAAGTAGCTTCTTTAAACTTTTACAAGAATTTCTTAATAGGAGAACTCAAAAAGCGCGGCAATCATCTTTGAATCTTTTCGCGGTATCAGTAGTATTAGTGCGGGGAACGGGTCACAAACAAATTAGTGATGCGACTATCGACTAACCAGCTTTCCGTGTAACAGTAGGTATAACATTCTTATTATGAACACTTACGGGCTTCAAAAGGCCTGCAGAAGGTGAACGGATCGCCAGTCATGGTCTTAGGGCAGGAGCACACAGGGGTCAAGCCTCGGAGGTTGCAGTCAGCATTAACTCCGCAAGCGTTGGTGCAAGGGTTGACGCACGCGTTGTACACGCAAGCTGGCTTGTAGCTGGGGCACTCGGAGTCTGATGTGCACTCGGCACTGCAAATGCGGTAGGGGTCGCCGTGGTAACCCTGGATAATTGATAAAGAAATAATTAATTTAGGATGTGGGCTGGCGATATTACATAATTATTTGGTTGTGGGAGGCTGTAGTAATACTAACAAACGCAGATAAAAAAACATCTCATTTAAAACGAATTCAGATTGGTCTGTCACGCTAACTGTATTCTGAGATCACGCTACAATACAAGAAACAAAAAAGAAAATGTCAAAATTGGTCAGCAGTGGGTACTAAAGAACTTTTCAAGTCCGATAAGCATTTCCAGTGGATCTCAAACTGTAGCAGTTATAAGGTTCATCAATTTTATTATCATAAGTAACGTAAAAAAATTACATAACCTTGGTTTTGTACAGCGCCTTAGTATAACTGCTGGTATAACTTACCCTGGGACACTTGCAGACGGCGCGGTGGGCGGCGACGGTCTCGCAGTCCGCGTTGACGCCGCAGTCGCTGCACGGACTCACGCACTTGAAGTCGCGGCAGGACTGCTGCGATCCGCACTCGCCGTCCGACTCGCACTCGTGTCTGCACCCTGCCACTGAGCCTATGTGATCAGGCTAGGGCAGTGCCTTAATATTACTGGTATAACTTACCCTGGGACACTTGCAGACGGCGCGGTGGGCGGCGACGGTCTCGCAGTCCGCGTTGACGCCGCAGTCGCTGCACGGGCTCACGCACTTGAAGTCGCGGCAGGACTGCTGCGATCCGCACTCGCCGTCCGACTCACACTCGTGCCTGCATCCCGTCAGTGGGCTACCCTGGAGTATGATAAGAAAATTGTTAGTAATCATAGTGAACATGATACTCGTATAACTACAAAGTTTAAAAAAAAACAAAAAGTTATTTATTAACGTAGGCTTCAAATGCGCACTTACAAATCTTAAATAATTATAACATTACATTAAGTAGATTTTACCACCGACTTCGGAAAGCAGTCTTCTTAAAGGGTTGCCTTACCCAGGTACCATGGTAAAAGAGAGCCCAGCCCGTTCTTCTCAAACTTTATACTAAATAAATGTTACCCCAGCAAGAGCTGTCTAAAAATTCTTCAATACAGTCAGTTAATGAGAGGATCGATCAATAACATGGCGAGTAGGTAATCAAACTTACCCTGTATCCTGGCAAGCAGGTGCAGATGGCTTGGTTGTTCGAGACGTGGCATTTCGTGTTAGCACCGCAAGGAGATGGGTGGCACGCTTCCTCTGTAAAATAAAAAAATAATGTGATGACCGTAATCTTTCTGATGTAGGTACTATCAATGATTTATATAGTTTTAAATCTTAAGCCTTCTTTAACGTTCATTATTTGGTGTTAAGATATAAATAAATGTAAGCAAATAAAAAATAGCACTTACCAGGATCCGCAACCCTGCACGACTGGAAGGGATTTCCAGTGTATCCTGCTGGGCAGGAGCACACGGGAACATGATTGCGTACCTGTAGAAAAAAGGCTTCTTTTGCATACAACTGACAATATGCTCAGATTACAATCTTCTCTAATCTGAGGTATATATAGGATGTTTTTAATGCACTAAGTGAGTCATACAATAAATTTTGTACGCCTATGTCTTGGTAGATGTAAATTATATCAATAAGATTGACAAACTTAGTGAAGTGATTTAGATAAAATGATTAATGAGATAACGATAGGCGTAAATAGGTATTGAGTGATTGTTTAACATCTGTTAAATGGACTATGACTAACATCACAGTTGGCATTGACTCCGCAGGTGCCCTCGCAAGGATTGACGCAATGCTGATTCACACAGGTTTGGTGACTGCGGCACTCACTGTTATCTGAAAAAATAACACATTATTATGCATATTATCAAGGTTCGTCATACGTTGGCCAAAGCTAACAATCAAGACTGAACAATCAACCAAGCTCAGATCAATTTGGACCACAGAAAATCGTCGCCTTGGCACATAAATCTTGACGTCATTGTTAACTTGATGTTGTTTCAGTGTCATATCGCGTTGGATTTAGCTTCACTATCATCATTCATGCCCATAGTCACTATTTATTAAGGAAATCAGACCATTTGGATCATAGTCGAGACCAAGGGCTTAAGCTTAACTTGCCTTCCGAAGATCGGAATCATCAAATTTATCGGACAATCAGGAGGCAACGTCCTTCTAACCCAACTGGGAAAACCAACACAAAGTGAAAGAGTTCCCCGTGGGATTCGAATTCGAACCCATGACTCCGAGGTTTTGAGCACAGTGTTCTAACCACTAAACTACGCAGGCGGTTTCAAGAACAAAATTCTTCTTCAAGTTTTTATCTCTTAATTCTCCTCCTCCTTTCTTTGTTTCAACTTACCAACACATTCAATCCTGATGCACTGTGACAGTGGGTCGCCAGAGTGCCCGGCCAAACACGCGCATACCGGCCTCACACTGCCGTGGATGCAATGAGCTCCCACACCACAAGTGTGGGGTCCACAAGTCACCGTATTGTCGGAGATAGATCGGCCATGTTCGTAGAGATTGCGACCGTAGTAGCTTCGAGGGTGGTAGTTGTAGTATCGTTGGGCTGAGGAAAGAGCAATTAAATCAATATTACTATGATCTACTGTCGATAATAAACAAGTTGAACAACTTTCTATCTGTATTTTACATGCATTTGTGCATAAACTTTGACAAGTAATTAACATGATCCCTCTCTTCGCATTTATGAAAGAATTACTTTAAGTCACTTTTTGATTCATTGATCAGTTACCTAATACCTACTTAACTTAAAGAGGTCAGGAAATCGCGCATTGACTAGTGCAATTCTAAATGCCAGCAGTTCATCGTTGTTGACATTAATATTGCTACACGCTCAGTTCTGCCCACGTAATACCTATACCACAATATTCACTTCACAAAACATAGATATTATTATTATTGAGTATTTGAAACATCCTTCAGAGGTCAACATACTTCGTAGGTAATTCGCATTAGAAAAACCAACAAGCGACGCCTACGTACGTGTACCTGATCTCGGTACCTACATAATTAAACAGTCGATGCTATTTAGATAAAAAATTAACGAAGAGATCTACATTAAACTATGTCCAACCTTGGTAACGAACTTGTAAACATTCCGCCTACACTAAACCATAATGTGTCCTTCTGAAGATCTATGAATTCAAAACAATTGGTACCCACCCACCTAGTCTCATATCAAATGACGTAATAAAACATCAATTTCCCAAAATCTCATGAAGTTATTATGGTCATTATATAATTCACATGCAAAAAAGCTTTGGATTGACCATGCGGAAACCATAAAATTTAAATTAGACACAAATTGTGTATGTTTCTCCTTTTCGCAAATTCCTTATTTCTAAGAACAATTATGCCTTTATTTTGAATTTGCCATTTTAGGAAAGGCCACAAAATAGTTAAGATTGAACTAAAAGCATGCATTCGTTAACGAAGATATTTGGAAAATAGTTGGTGTTCTAATTATTACCTTTTAAATTCGTATCTACTTATTTAAATATCTGAGCTGCTGTAAAATAAATTGGAAGAAGGAAGGAACTTATTTACTAGGTCTGAACCGAGTCATACGAGTTTTATGTGAAGACTTAACAACAGAAGTAGCATCTGAGTTTACCTCACTGTGTTATTGTTATGCTAATAAAGTCTTAGAATAACTTTCATTGAAAGATTGCGTATTATGCAGCTATTTTGTTGTCACCTGTCCAACTATATCCTGACGGCTTAACAACTCTAACATAGATAACGTTAGATTTGCCCTTGCTATAGTTCGAGCCGATTTGGATTACTTAATAACATTTACAACACAAAAAGAGCAGTGATAACTCGACACGTGTGTTAGTTAAACCGAATAAATTTAATTTTGTTACCAGCGTAAACAAAGCCACGCCCACAGGTATTTCTGAGCTTATGTCCTTCTAATCTCCATCAATCGTCGGAACTGGCGTTTATAATCGTTATTGATACAAATTAATGCGAGGACGTGGGCCGGTTCCGCGTGGTCAAACGAAGGAGAGCGAATGACGCGGCAAATCAAACATTCAAGGGCAGAAATGCAAATTCAATTTGTTTAATAGCTGCCCTAATAGTTCGATAAAATTTTCAATTTTGTAATTTTGGTTGGTTGGTATTTACCAAAGCTATCAATCTCTGCAGAGGCTTTGCCGCACTATTTACTGGACAGGACACCCTGTATAATTTTTATAGAAGTACGGTAATTTGTAACATGTTATTAATTGTATTTTAGTAATCATAGAAGCCGTCATTAATGATGATGAACTATAAATTAACATGTTTTTTGATTAACTCATAAATTACTCAACATAATATCGCAGTTCACATTATATCATAGCTAAACTTAAAATGGCTTACATAAAACCGATAGACATCAAGTCGCCGCTAATGAACAAAAAAGACTCATTAATTCCATCTCCCATACGAATTGTTAATGAATTCCGTTTGATCTTCATAATTTGAATAAAGCTCACCACTTCACACCTACGCAACTTCGAGTATGGGCATCGAATCATTAATAAGAAATATGAGGTAAGCGTTTTCAAAACACCTGAACTACTATATCGCATCAGTGAGAAACCCATGTTGGAAGATATTAGAATCATTGTAACATGTTCTTAATTTTTTCAAATAAAATCTTTAAACTGAGCTTTTTCAGCCAAAATTAATGACAGGTACCTAAAATCACTGTTAAAGATAACGGTTATCCTGGTTTTACCTGTCACTTTCTAAGAGATAGGTACCGAAAGTAAGAAAAAGATACTTTTATAAATACTTCGCACACTACTTAGTTTAATTTTCAAGTAACACAAAAATAAACAATACAGCAATTGAAATATATGCTAAAACTTACCGTCGACTGATGGGCCAAAGACGGCTAAAAGCACCAGAGGTGCTATCAACAAAATCTGCCCACCCATCTGAAAACAAGTAAGGGACTTATGAATCAGTATGCCAACAATGATTAATGGAGAAGTTTTAAATTAATATAAGCATTGTGGTGTTTTTTCAAAATAAAACTTATGGGGTAACATATGCATGCAGTTTGACAACCACTGACTTTTTTTAACGGTCACGTTCAAAAGTTCTATCACGTATTTTACTAGCTTATAAGACATGACTTTAGAAGTTTCAAATAATTTGAATGAAAACATACTTATATCAAGAAAACGTTCAGACTAAACGAAACAACAATCAGATTAAAACTATAACTAATCTGTACACTATGCAAAATTAAACGTGGACTAACAAATAGGTATGTAAACATTTGCGAATATTTAACATAAGCCATTCAGTGATTCATGTCCTCAAACATATGTACCTACATAGAACTAACCAACGGCATCTAGGTACAACACCCATAGCTTTACTCGTATATATATGGCCAGTGGCACAAGCGTGATATGAATGATTTATAAGCAACTGATGAGTACATAGTACTGGCTAGCAATAATCTTCTAACTTTCAGAGATTAAACTGTTACTCATAAACTAAACCGTACTTTTTTAATAGCGCTGCTACTTTCTGAATGATTTAAAATACTTATTTTTAAAGTAAATGCCCATATGCCCATTAATATATTTTATTAATGATACAACAACATCGATATATTCGAAATTAGGAATCGAGAAAAAAGTTGAACAACGAACTGTAAATTCAAATAACTTTTTGGCGGCAACCGACCTCACTGCACGAAAATACACAACACTAATTAAAAGAAATATAATATTTTTAATAAATTGCACAACACAGGACACTTACGTCTGTTCGTCTGAATGATTATGAGGAGGAAAACAAATCTGAAGCTCGCACAGCGTCCTTATACTGCCTGTGGCGCCTACGCTTCACCCATATTGTCTGCTCTATTTTTTTTTTTTTGAGAACTCTATTCTAGTTGTGGGTGCATTAGAATAAAATAAAAATGTTTCGATGTTTATTTTTTGCTAGTTTTAACCCCTAATGTATAACTGGCGTCAAGAAATCATACATAAAACACGAAAATTAACGGCACCAAATTATCCATTTTATCCGATATTTTTTAAAATTATTACAATTGATACACGACGTTAACCCAAACTCATGCCGAAGACCGTGCGAAGTGGAGTAGAAGCAAAGGGGATTAATATGGAGTCTAGACTCCAAGGCACAAGGAAGCGACCGGGACGGATGCTATAACGGATAATAATGACGAGTAGGTAACCTAAACCTAAACGACACAAGTCGTGTAAAAAAATTAACATTCATACTAAGTTTTTATTTTATGAATTTTGGCTTCTGAAAACAATGCAGGTTAATGAGTTTTTGTTCATCTGTTTTCGAAGACGCCCATTAAATTACAGGTCATACATGTAGTTACCTACCTACTTTAAAACTATCAAATTCTGAACATTTAGACGAAATATTTGTACAGCTGTCCTGAATCCACTAACTACTACCTATACTTATACCTACTATTCACTTTCTGTTTTGTCCTAAGTTTGACTGGTAGAGAATGCCATGAGGCATTAAGTCCGTCTTTTGTACAAATTTTATTTCGTGCAATAAAGTTTAAATAAATATATACTACATTTTTATTTATTTATTTATTTATTTTTTATTGGCTTCTCAACAATGAGTACACTCTTACAAGCTATTCACTACAAAGATTTCTTACATATCTAAGTGCCTCACCACTTATAGAAAAGCACCACATGTACTAATAAGTGTGTATACATTAAGTAAAACTATAGTAAATAAACCAGAATCAATACAAGTGAAATATTTTAAAAACTAAACAATGAATTAAACATGAATCTAAACACTTGAGGTGTTCAGATCCACAGACTATCTTATCTTATACTAAAATAAAACAAAAACTAAAATAAAACAAAAACTAAAATCTAAAACATCAGTGTAGCTTTCTTGATGCCTGCTATTGACGTGTAATACAAGTCGATATCTGCCTCATATCTCCTGTATAGTGCATACATTCTCGACAACGAGCAATGCTTTTTTAAATTTGTGCGGCTCAATGGCGAACGAAATAGTTTCCCATTAGATTTTCTCGGTAAATTATATGGAATATTAAATGTGACTTTACCAAGCAATTCCGGACAGTTAATAGTACCTGTAACAAGTTTTTTGAGAAAAACTAAGTCCAACATTTCCCTACGCTTTTCTAAGGAAGCCATTCTGAAATACTTGAGTCGCTCCTCATATGACTTAAGACTCCTGCCCTTATTACAGCTAAAAGTCAGATGCCATAGGAACCTTTTTTGCAACCGTTCAATTCGTGCAACATGGACATGGTAACCAGGAGACCAGACTACGCTGCAATATTCTAAATGGCTCCTCACTAACGCATTGTATAAAACCTTTTTGGTACTGGGCTTTTTGAAGTGTTTGCATTGTCTCAGAATGAAACCTAACATTCTCGTAGCCTTCATAACGATTTCATCAATTTGCTTTACAAAACTCAGTTTTTTGTCAAATTGCACACCTAGATCACGATATAATTCGACTTCCTCTATCACTTCGTTATTTAATTTGTAGTTTGATGCTATGATGTTCTTATTTCTACTGAATTTTATGTGCTTGCACTTCTTTACGTTCAAATATAATTTATTATCATCGCACCATCTTGCCAATCTGTCCAAATCATCCTGAAATAAAACTACGTCCTTTTGATTACTAATTCTTTTAACAGCTTTTAGGTCATCAGCGAATAAAAAGATATGAGAGTTTTTAAAACACTTGTGTATATCATTTATAAATAAAACAAAAAGGTGGGGGCCCAAATGAGAACCCTGCGGAATTCCCGTAGTTGCTATATAGGGAACAGAGGTGCAACCATTCATTACGACCTTAAGGCTCCGCTTGGAAAGATACGACCTGAACCTGACCTTTTATTTGCAGCAGGCATATAATAAATGACAATAGAACGAATACAAATATTTTTATATTCTTTTATGTTAACTTATTTGGTAGGTATGTAAAAACAGCCCTCAGATGGGTAATGCCCATAGGAGCAACCCCTTATGTTTTTTATTGCTTAATGAAGCTATGCTCTACAATGCTATAGGCTGAATAAATCTTCGAGCTTAGGTAAAGACATGTTATCTTATCACTAAATCATGTTTTTTTGTTATCCTTAGGTCCTTAGTAACCTATTGTGCCATCTGCATACCTAAGCCATCATTAACCACGAAGTCTGTGCCTATAAAAAGTTTTTTATCTGTGCGCTGGCCGAACATTATTAGCTTTCGCGCCTTATTTGGAAGCCGGCAACCAGCTGACTACGCGTGGTTAACTATTTACTCATTGCTTGCGTATGTACTTACGACACTGACGTCATACCAAATTCGCGAACCGGAATCGGAAACTTGCCTTTATTTTATGAAGACTTCCCGTTTGCGAAAAGTGGTTGGGGATGATAAGTTAATTTTATACCTATTAGACTAAATAAAAGGTTTTCTTTTGATATTCTCGATGTCGCAGTTCGGAAGTTCGGACAGGGCAAACCTTTGTCGCGGGTTCAATCTCCACTAAAGGCAAAAAAAATAGAATTTGAATAAAAAAAGAAGGTCCGGATGGAACAAACAAACTCAAAATACCAACTTTAGCATATAATTTTGGCGATTGAAGTAAAATGATCCATTTTTTATTGAGATGAGGACAACTGAGTCATTCAAGACGCAACCCACGAGATTACGTAATATAAACTTAAACTATTGTGTTAGAATAAAAATCTATTTCTAATGTTTGTTCCCATTTCTTCCAATCGAAACAATCTACAATAAGGTCTCAAGAATTGTGAATTGTGAAAATCCCATGGATTTTAATGGATTGATTGACGATAAACTCACTTTAATTAATTCGTCGATATGATAAGAATCAACGGTTTATCTACGTTCCCTATGCACTTATCGACTAGGTATGTCCAATTAATACCTTTAATTTAAAGTTAGGTAGTAGCAATAATACTCGTGTGAGACGACATAGGTATAGGTTGAGTCGAAGCCATGGAAAATAACAAAAAAAACAAGAATGTAATAGGTAAAATGGCTCAGAATCTTAACTCAAACAGCCATAATAAATCTCAAACTTTTCAAGGTTAACTAGTGCCTTTCCAACCAAACGTATACTTACTTAATATTATTATAACATTATTCTTTTAATAGTGTCCATTTTCCATATTGAACCAAAAAAACAAGAAAATAACTCTTCATCAACAATCGGTATTATAGGCTCGTCCAACCCACACACGTTATTTAACAAATTACCATTATATTTATATTCTGTCACCAAGGAAAGAGTGGCCATATTTGGAACCCCAATTCTGTTGTACCTATACCTACAAGCAGTACCTACTGTCATAGATAGATTTTACTTAAAAACTGAGACCTACCTTCTAACGATCTAGGGTTGTCATAAACTCGAAATAAAAATATTGACTGTTACTGATTACTGACCTACCGCCAAGCCTATGGGACCTCTTTCGCCGAAAGGACTTATAACGCAAAGGACCTATTTATTATACTATGTAAATGTGATGAAGATTAATAAGACATATAATATACCGTACGTATGGTAGGCTAGTTAGTAGCGTAAGTGCAAAGAGAAGTGTTTTCTTCTACTTATTCGCAGACTTAATTTGTTAGGTTTATTTTTAAATTTCACTAATGTAGAATTTTGAAATGTTTCTGTTTGATATCGTTAATTAGCAAGGACAATTTATTAATCACAATCATAATCGCTTTTATTTTTAAATGTTGCTCGAAACACTGGTGCTCAGTGCTACTAACAATGATTATATTTAAAAGTAAAATAACAGCTGACCGTGCTGAAAAATATTTGTTGACATCAGATGACACATTCAATTTGACATCTTTCACTTCACATCTTTACAACCCACCAAAATGTACTGAAAAAAGTGTGGTTAACGACGTTAATAGTTCCTAAATTGTTTCATTTACACGGTTACATTTAAAGATATAACACTTTATTCAAAAAACATGTCCGCTAGTAAGTTAGATGCTGTTTATCGAAGTATTCTGTTAACCAAGTTTTTTACAAAAGGATGGGGCAAACCAGAAAATTTACGCAGGTAAAACAGAATAAATGAAGCAAAAACAACTTAGAAAGTGTTCGTCAATTGTAAGACAATAGATGTTGTGCATTGAGCATATAAGAAGGATTTTCATGTTTATGTTTTTTTAGGTTATTTGAGTTCAGAAAAGTGGTGTCCAATCGTGACGAGTGTTTTAAATTGGTCGAAAAAGATTATCCAGTGACTATAACTAAGGTTTGTAGTATTAAAACATGCTTATTTTATCTATATTAACTTTTTAACTATCAACAAAAACTTTGAAAACTGGAACTTTCTTTAAGTCTAATGTGAATGTGATGTTTACATTATAGACTCATTTATTATGTAAGACATTTGGATAACACATTACATGTATAAATTTTCCATTAAATTTGGTACAGTCATGTAAAAAGTTCCTCTGTTTGTTTTCTTAACAATATACAAACATGGAAATTCAAAAATAAATTCTTGTAACAGCAATGGAAAATGTTCCACTCAGAATATTATTGTGGAGAGTATCAAAGCCAGGCCATATTCAGGGCAATTCTCGTTATATACTTATTTTTATAAAATAATTTATGAATTACTAACTAAAGTACCAAATGTAATATAAACTAACCTCTACCACTTAAGAGTCATATTCCTTATAACCGAGGGAAGATATAATTCTACGAAATGAAACACGCAAGGATTCTTTCCACAGCATGGTTAAAATTTTATTTTTATTTGAAATTATCAGTTATTCATCCAGCTATATTTTTAATTTGAAACTTTTCTGCAGGAACAAAATCTCACAGACTGCAAGCTTCTGGAAGGCTACTTCATCACTCCGCTTGAGAGGTACTTGCCAGGTATAGTGCCGGAGATCGCTAGAAAAGCCCATTTCCAAGTTCTCCTGCCTGTTCACTGGCCTGAACCCACCTGTAAGCCCGTCTGCCTCCATTTAGCTGGCACTGGTGACCATGTAAGTATTGTTTAACCTTTTAAAGTACTTAATCATATTTAATTTACAGCCCATCAAATCCTACTAATATTATAAAGGTGAAAGTTTGTATGTATGGATGTATGGATGTTTGTTACTCTTTCACGTAAAAACTACTGAATGGATTTGAATGAAACTTTACCACAATATATATAGCTTATACATCAGAATAACACATAGGATATTGGAAATCGAAATCCACGCGGACGGAGTCGCGGGCGGCCGCTAGTAATAAATAAATTAACCCTTAATTGGCCATAACATGACCAATCTTTTCATTGGTGTTTGACGTTGAGTCAAGGACATAAGGTTTGATTTAAGGTGGGAACTATTTTCCCTATATCCGATTAAGGGTTAAGAACATTATGTTATGTAGAGATGTCTCTTTAGTGCTTCTATATTAGATCCAATCATTTAGCAATTTGAATTAACAATAAGAAAGCACTTTATAATAGAATCAGAGTGAATTCCAAGCGTATGTCAATTTGATAATCAGATTAGTATTTGTGCTAGTTAACCTAGATAGTATTTGCCCTGTTTAACTACTCAAAAACTATTACCACCATTGTATATTTGTATATATGTCATTATTTTTATTATCGGCTTCCCTCAAAGGTTAGTTTCTGATAATCATAATATGGGCCCAATATCAGTAATCTATATTTTCTAAACACTCATAATGTTCCTGATTTATGTCCAGATTATATAACCTATACCTAATATGGCATGAAAGTATTATAACCTCATAACACAAGTCTATTTTCACTGATTAGCGTTTTATCTATAGTCCGTTTCTTTTTGATTAGAAATTATGTAAACAATGAAGTAGAGGTGATAAACATTCTACATTGGAAGTATTTTTCTGATTTTTGACACTTCTCAGCTTTTCTTTCTTCTTTTAGCTTTTGTAGGACAAAAGGTGATTTTCTGAAAATTACCTTATGTCATACATAATTATGGCAATTCTTTTCTATTTGGTTGTATCAAATTGTTTGAATGTTCCATTTTTGTTAATATAAAATATCTTCTGCTTCTTTAGATCTTTTAGTGCAAACTTTAGCTAGATAATAATAAGTATTTTCTTAATTAATTATTTATATATGTATATTCGCTTGTCTCAAAGAGTGCCTCTAATAAAATACCAGAATTTGCTTCTTCTTAATGCTAAAAAAGGGAATATAGCATGTTAGTAAGCTAATAAACTTTCAATTTTATCTTGCCTTATCTTGTTAATGTGTTCTAATCGGTCTATGTCCTACTTCGCGAATTTGATACCTATTGTTTATGTTCATAGAACGCACTTTACCTTGCACATAAATGGTATCTATTAGTGTTGGTTCCTTATCAGTGATATAATCATTGTGTAATAAAAGATCTATTCTCGTTACAAGTGTAAACAAAAATATAAACCGGAATAGCTTGTTGCTTCCACATGTTGATTTTTTGGATTGCGTCCAAAAGTTGTTGAAATATGGGTTCATTGACGAACATGTTTCGAAAGTTAACTGTTTATACGTAAACATATTTATACAGTGTATGGATATAAAAAACACTGTTTTTCCTTTTAGTCTGAACTGGATTGTCATTGTTTTGATCGGGTACTTATGCTATCGACTTGTATAGGCCCCGTGCGTAGCGATGTCTCTGCCATCTCGTGACTCATATTCAAAACTTTTACTCTTAATGTCGGTAATTCTACTGTCAAGCCACGGAAAAACACGGTGCCTTATTCTGCCATCTAGTGACTCATATTCGAAACTATTACCCTCAATGTGAAATTCTACTGTCAAACCACAGCAAAAAAAATCTCGGGATTATAACGCCTTCTAAACAGTGCCGTAAATAGGGCGGTGCCAGCGGTGCCCAGGCACAGGGCGCAGACCCTGGAGGGGCGCAGAAATGACCGACTTTCAAGTAAAAAAAAAAAGGTCGCAGCTTTGTGAGCTCGCACCCTGGAGGGGCGCAGAAATGACCGACTTTCAAGTAAAAAAAAAAAAAAGGTCGCAGCTTTGTGAGCTCGCACCCTGGAGGGGCGCAGAAATGACCGACTTTCAAGTAAAAAAAAAGGGGCGCAGTTTTGTGAGCTCGCACCGGGCGCATATAAGGCTATTTACGGCACTGCTTCTAAAGTTTCTGCACGGTGCTTTGTATCAAATGTTCGTTACAAAAATTCCGAGACAGTGACATACAAAGTCTAAAATGAATTGATTTGCGTCATTCCCGTCTCCCTATCAAGGCAACTTGAATTTCAATATCAACACTTGGCATGTTTCCCGGCTTGTTTGAAACAAATTATGATACTAATATTTAAGACTTTCGCTTTCATTATAAATACAAAAAATACTAAACCACTTACTATCGTTGGTTGCTTGAAACACATTGGTTGTACAAAATAAGTAAATACCTACCTGTATAATACTACTAAATGCTACATAATAAACTAGCGACACACCCCGGCTTCACACGGATCCAAGTTATCAGTGTTTCTCTAGTAGAGAATTTCTCTAGTATTATGCATGTATTATACACATAAACCTTTGTCTCGAATCAATCTATCTGATATATAAAACCTCGTGAAAATCGGTTGCGAACTTTTGAAGATTTAAGATTACATCGTTACAAACGGAAGAAACTGGTCCCATTTAGTCATTGTTGGTGTAATTTGTGTGACAAATAATTCAGTGTTTAGTCCCATTCAGTCATTGTTGGTGTAATTTATGTCACAAATCATCCAGTGTATGATAGCTCGATAAGAAACACACTAGGCCGAAAATGCGCGACCGAAGTTTGGCGGGATTACACACACAATGTATTTTTAATAGAAGATGAACGTACCGTACCGAACTAACGTAACCGTACCGAAATTACGTCGCGTAATATTGTATAGAAAATGAACATCGTCCACGTTTTTTCGCTTATTGTGTTTCTAAACTTCCTCCCAATGCTACCTGATTGTGTTCTCGCCCACATTTTATCGAACTTTACGATTATCTAATCAAAGCCAGACCACATGCCTAATAAGTATTTGACGTCAAGAATATTTATCTATTCCGTCACTTAGACTACACGTTACCTTATGTAATAAATAGGAGTACTTTGTAGCCAGTGATATATTATGTGACATCATGAAGACGCTAATTATATTATCTCATACGATAATAAATTCCAAGACTATTTATGGCAACTACGCTTCAAATACAGATACTACAAAAACGTAAACAACAACATAGGGAAAAATTATCTAGAGCTAATTAAATACAATGAAAACTAGCTGACCCTACAGACTTAGTCCTGTCAAAATTAATTGTAATCCATCAGGGCTGTTTTTAGGGTTTTCCGGCAATTATTAGATTTTTCATCCTTGGACTTCAACGAACATTTAAAAAAAATTGGCCAAATTGGTCCAGGCGTTGTTGAGTCATGTGCTTTTTGCGATTAATTTTTATATTATTAGTAGATAATAAGACTAATTTCTTAAGAAATACACAAAAAATATTGTACACCCGATAATAGTGTCGGATAAGGGCAGGAGGATGATGATGATGACCCGATAATTGAATTGACATTGAAACATTATTGATTGGTAGTCTAGTTCAACTATTTTAAGACGTGTGCTTATTAAACATTTATTGCATGGAAATCTGTCTAACTGTAGGTACTTACTAACCGCATACATAACATCAAGTCTTCATACTTTAGTTATAAAACATATTTGATAGAAGTAAATATTTGTACTTAAGTGTGCAGTTTAAGAGAAGGAAATTTCACCAAAATAAACCTTATTATGTTTTATACTACACTGGTTTTATTAAAATGTTAAAGTACTCACATATTAAAGATTCTATCAGCTAATTGTTATGCTCTTTTAGGGTGCGTGTTTTACTGTTATTTTGTAAATATTGTAACAGTGTGAATGTAATAAATACCTATCTCTCGTTGTAGGATATAATATTAATATTGAGCATTATATAATCTTGTTATAACAGTTTTTCTGGCGACGGCGGAACCTCATGGTCAAGCCTTTACTAAAAGAAGCCGGTATTGGTGGCATCATCCTTGAAAATCCCTTTTATGGACTACGGAAACCGACTGATCAAATGTGAGTATATTGAACTATATAAGTCAAACACATTTAAAAGTTCTATTGAAAGGAACTGGACTAGTCCCATTACAAACCAAACTCAACATGGAAATCAAAAGCGACAGGATGAACTGGTGGAAAACTTACATCAAATGAATTTCAATGATGGAGATATTTATCTTGCAGTCAATATTGAGCTAGAAACGAATAAATAAATAAATAAATATAAAGTGGTATCCACTTTCCTAAGTTACTGCCTACCCTAATAACTATTTTCTGAATTTCCTGCACTGAAGGAACTCACCACAATCTGCAAACCCATATCCTTTATGTTTGTTATCTGTTTTACAATTCACACGTCACTCTTATGTTAAATATAACTATACAATGACCTTTTAAATAGTTTTGGCATTGTTTTTAGAGCTAGAAAAATTAAATAGGTACTTGGAGATATGATTTAATTTACATAATATCTTCCACACATACATATAGCTCTTTACACGACATAGTCGCTAAGGATTTATCTTTTATCAATGGAAACAGATTTGAATAGTCAAATATACTTTGAAACACTTTGAATTTGAAATTGGTTGATAACTGCTTGCCCAGGAATGACCCTTTGTCACCCACGGGAAGAAAAAAAGGTGTGTGCATTATATTTCCGATAGATGACGTAACGAAAACATAGAGTTCAAGGTATTTATTGGTCAATTTGTAGAGCAATGAGGCAGTCACGCATTTGATGTCTCCCTAAGAACCAGATATAATAAAATACCAATAACATTACAGTTAGAAGTATGTTGCCGATACGCCATCTAGCGGGCATAATTGGGTATTTGACTGCATACGAAATAAATAATGATATTCTAACATCAAAGATGTAATCAAAAATTAAGCACTAATTTCTAACCCACGGTTACTATTGAGCTTTTAACAAATTATAACAGCCGATTAAAACTAAAAGAGTATTGATTTGACAATACAGAAATGTGACGTCACAGTTCAGTATTCCATACAGTTTTTCCTACAAGGCTACGTTATTGACATTTGATAAAAGTAGGTCATTTGACCTGTTAGTCAAATACCCAATTCAGAAACACCCTAATTCTGATGTATTATTGCAGTCGTTCGTCGCTTCACAACGTGTCTGATATCTTCGTGATGGGCGGCTGCCTGATCCTGGAGTCGTTGGTGCTGTTCCACTGGTGTGAGAGGAACGGACTCGGTCCGCTCGGTGTGACCGGGCTGTCTATGGGCGGTCATGTGAGTTCAATATGTAATAAAAATAATTAAATAAATATTTCACAACATCATACGTTAATCTGACTCCGTTTTAAGTAGCTTAAGCACTTGTGTTACAGACATCAGAATCAACAGTGGTATTACAAATATACAATACAATAGATACATATAACACCCAGACCAGACATACAGACATGTTCATCATGCACACAAGTGTTTGTCCTGGGTGGGAATGGAACCCGTGACCTGTTGTATAATAGGCAACATCTTGGCCATTACACCCAGCGGGTCGTCAAAATTAAAATAAAAATGTTCTTTATTTCCGTAGGCTTCACAGATGCTCTCTGCTCTCTATCTCAAAAACGTTTGACTTTTATCAAAAAAATGTATGTCGCAAATTTTATGCTTTACAATTTTGATTATAATATGTGCATCAATGGAGGTAGAAACGGAGATAATCGTAAAAAAAACAATTTTCATGACCTTCGAATAACTTACGTCGCAGACAAGAGAGAATATGAGACAAATTATATAACGCCAAAATATTCATATTCCGAGTTTGATCCCTTTTTTTGCTTAAAGTAACAGGACTATATTGGAACAACTCATACTGCGGTTGTTGTCATATTTTACAATCAGATGATAAAATAGCGACTTTTACACTATGAATCTCTTCTTGAACAGATGGCGTCGCTGGCAGCCACAAATTGGCCGAAACCACTAGTGTTAGTGCCTTGCCTGTCTTGGTCCACCGCATCAGCAGTTTTCCTTCAGGTATCATATTATTATCCTTCGATCACACTCCGTAATGCTTACGATCTCTTGCTTCTTAAAGATACAGACGAAGTTAGTTTGTTAACACGTAAACTTTTAGACTAGAAAAGGTTCCTAAACATTTGAATGGCTCTGTCGATAATAAGTATAATAAAGTTCAAAATATTACTTATTATACCTTTCAATAAGGTCCAAAATCAATGAAATTAAAATACTCGTTCTGCCCCATTATGGGTTTAAAGGCCGGCCTATGATTTCAGGGTGTTATGTCGCAATCAATAAATTGGGATCTTCTAGAAGACCAGTACCTCTCTGATGGAGTATACAGAGAGAAACTTTCCAAAATGGTGACTATTGTCGACGAAGCTTTCCTAGCTGGGAAGAAATTCGCACGAAGCTACACTCAAACCGTTGATAAACAAGCTAATGTGAAAACTCCAGAGACGAAAACGGAAACTATAACAAACCCAGTGCAAGAAAAAAGAGTCGACATCACTTACAAAGAATCAGGTTGTACGAAAGATCCAAACGTTTTAGATATAACTAAAAACATTGCTATCGATAAAGTGCCTCAAAATGTGACTAAGTCTGAAAGTTTAGAATCTATAGAGACATTGAAGGGGGAGTTAAAGAAATTGCTAGATGAGAATAAAATTAATCAAGTACTATACGATAAGTTACTGTCGAACGAAAAGTTTCAACTAGACTCGCAAGACATCGCCGATATAAATAAACTGACTGAAGATAGAATTAAGGAATTGTTGCTGAGATTTAAAATTGGTAAGTTCAACTCTTTTGTTGGTGTAAGTTTTATATTGTAGCCCTTAAAAAGGGTTCAATTTAAAAATTACAATTCAACATTTCTAGCAATAACTGTAAATTATGTATTTATTTATTATTTTTTTAACCTTTTTTTTCGTTCAAATTATATAAAAATCTTACTGCAAAATTTTCTTGTGAAACGTATCGGTGTTTCACACCGTCAATGTCTCTTAGATACTGAAAAATTCCATTGTAATAACCTGACTAATATATCACTATAATTTGTTACAAAACTCTAAAAACATATCAAATATTTAAAACCATTCTGCTTGCATCATAAATTCATGAGTCTAATGAAAGTAACTCATTAAACAATCCACAGCACTACTTCAAAAAAGAAATGATTCATCGGAAAATACATCACTAAACGAAAAGCACGACATAACAACATCAGTTGTAGAAAGCGTTCCAAATGTAACAACAGAAAAAACAGAAGAACACACAAAAGCTGTTGTCAACACTAGTGCAGAGAAAACCGGTGAGACGAAATCGGTAACGGAACCGGAGAAAGGTAAAATAAAAATAAACTAAAATAAATTTATTCAGCAAATTGATCGACCTAGTGCCTCATCAGCGGAGACGTTAAAGGGCTTGTGATGTGATGTGATTCGTTCATCATCATCATCAACCTATCGCAGTCCAATGCTGGACATATGCCTCTCCTAGGGCTCTCCACTTTGTCCGATCATCGGCGACTCGCTTCCAGCTCTTGCGCAGATCGTTACTCCAGCCGGCCTGAGGGCGTCCTTTTTTATCTTTTTTCGCAGGGAATCGCTTTGACGCGCCATTATTGCAGGCTAGCTAGACCTGCAGCCGTATTCCCACTATTACCTACTAAAAACCCTGTGGTTTCCTTCTCACCCATGTGGTGAGACGGACTGGTTCTCGTGGCTGGCGAATGTTTAGCGCTGCCCTACGCTGAGCTATTTAGGACACGGAACTGTCAGATTTAATAATCAAACTTATATTTTTCTATGGGTAGGTAAAAAACCGCTCCGATCGTGGAACGAGCTGACATCAGACTTATGGGTGAACCTGCCGTTCCTCCGGTCGTCGGGGAAGAAGATCGACATCAGCAAGATCCACTGGCGCGACCGCGAGGCGCTGCAGTTCATGCGCGGCGTCATGGACGAGTGCACGCACCTCAGCAACTTCTCCGTGCCGTTTGACACGTCGCTCATCATCGGTGAGTAGTCTGGCACATGTCTGGTCTGTTCCTCACATCGTCCGGGAACAGGATCGACATCAGCAAGATCCACTGGCGCGACCGCGAGGCGCTGCAGTTCAGTTAATTTAGCTTAGTTTAGTTAATATATAAAGCTGAAGAGTTTGTTTGTTTGAACGCGCTTATCTCAGGAACTACTGGTCCGATTTGAAAATTTCTGTTTGTGTTGGATAGTCCATTTGACGAGGAAGGCTTAAGGCTATTGGGAATCGAAATCCAAGCGTACGGAGTCGCGGGGGGCTGCTGGTTATATAGTGATATAAATATTGCAAATTAACCTATAACAATTATCATCTTTCATATGCTACAGTATTTTTTCAGAGTCTTAACTTCCGCAATTATTAATTGTCAAATGTGTATCTATAATATAAAAATGAATCGCAAAATGTGTTGGTAAGCGCATATCTCAACAACGCCTGGACCAATTTGGCCAATTCTTTTTTTTAAATGTTCGTTGAATTCCAAGGATGGTTCTTACTGCGTGAAAAGTTCGAATAATTGCCGGGAAAAAATTGCCCTAAAAACAGCCCTGTCAGATTACAATTTTTTTTGACAGGACGAAGGCTGTCGGGTCAGCTAGTTAACAATGGGGGCGTTTGGCAGAAAAAAGCGCTAGGAAGCGCTAACGATAAAATAAGCAAAATGGCGGATTGTGTCAAACAAACTGTACAGTTTTCGGTCAGGACATGTTTGCTAACTTCAGTCTGTGCTTCAGTTGCGCTGACACAATCCGCCATTTTGCTTATTTAATCGTTAGCGCTTCCTAGCGCTTTTTTCAGCCAAACGCCCCCAATAACCATTGTCCTCTATATCAACAGCTGTGTGCGCGAAGCACGACGCGTACGTGCCGCGCGAGGACGTGGGCACGCTGGAGGAGATCTGGCCCGGCGCCGAGGTGCGCTACGTCGACGCGGGACACGTCTCCGCCTACATACTGCACCAGTCGCTCTTCAGGTAACTACTTATAAGTGATGTTAGGCAGCTTCGTTGCGATATCCGATAGTTCCGATAGTTTCGGACGGATAGTTACGGATAACCGTAACCGAAACTATCGGATATCCGATAAAAAAATACCACTTTAAATGAAATTCATTTTATTACCTATTTGTAGGTTTAATTTAGTTTTGAAATTTCTTTAAAATCTGTATATTCGTAACGTATCCGAAATTATCCGAAAGTAACGGATAATCCGAAATAATTTCATATCCGTATCCATATCCATTCCGGTATTATAAATCAATCCTATAACCGTACCCAATCCATCTCCTTCCCATCCATCCCATCCTTGGAACTTATACTATCGGCAAGGCGTATAACATAGGCATAACACCATGGCTAAAAGAGCGCATGCTACCTTGGTATTCAAAAGGCCAAACACGGTGTTCGACAGTATAATTTGGTGTTTTGATGGATGCGTAATAATATCAATAAAATTGACTTATTCAACCATCGGGTCTTTTCAAGAAAAATATAGATATATCAAATGTTTTATTAATTTGCAGGGCTTGTATAAGGGAAGCTTTTGAACGCTCAAAGAAGAAATGGAAGGACGGGAAACACACCGACTGATGTTTAATGAAATTATAAATAACATCAAACGAATACGGGATGAATGACAACTGTCAACTTTTCACGTGATGAAATAATCGACTCGTCGACATTTCGATAGGTATTTAAACAATTATGGACTTTATTCGTATGTGATTCAAGGCACATGTTCCAGTGTTTTAAAATTAAAACCTTTTTTACAGTTTTTGAGTAGTTATACTCTGCTTGTGTGCCTTGTATTGCTTGCGTGAAAACGAGACGAGAAATGGCCCAGTTTTAGTCGATTTCCACTTCAAGGGTTCCATTACTATGTGCAGTTCTGAAATGCCTCTTTAAGAATAATATTTTCCAAACAGAATATTATACACTCACGAGCTTATTAAACATTTTGTTACAAACTTACTACTTTCCCTTATAAGGGAAACTAAAACATTTTTACACTAACTTTGATGCTCATTCGTTTTGCCGTATAAGGCTTCCAGAGACCACATTTATAACACTTTTGTATCATACTTTATAAAAGAGGGATAGCGCATCATTATTTGATTGCATAGTCTATGGTAATGGCATAGATTAAAGAATCCAAAAACTCGTTAAAAAGTGACAGTTGCTCATCAATATTCCTGTATAATCTGTGACATTCGCGCCCAAGTTCGCTCGATATAACGGTACTGTGATAATATAGAAGCATATAAGCAATTCAGTTAATAGTTGTGAAAACAGTTGTATCAGGAGAGATTTTATACTTCAGTGTTATTTGTAAATACATTTTACATCTTAAAATGCTCAATTTTCAAATAATATTAAGTAGATTTTTCTATTGACATTAAAGATGATTAAATCAATGAAACATTTTATTAATATCGTAGTTACTTCGTCGTGAAATGCAAAGAGCGTTCTTTGAGCTCGTGATATGCAGCTGATTAAAAGTGTTGGCTGAATTTCGGTGGCGATGCATTTTGTGTACAAAATTACGCGACGTAATTTCGGTAAAGTGTGTCATCTGCCATTTAAAAGAATGTCGTATCTTAAACACGACGGAACGAAAATTCAGCCACGTTTTATCCGCGTAGTGTCTCAAATAAAATGGTTATTAAGCCGGATGGGCAATTTCGGAACCCGGAAAGGACTCAAGTCAATTCAAGTAAAGCCAGCCACCTACAGTCTGTTATACAAAAATCTGATGTAGTTTAGACACTTCATTATAAATCTATAAATACATACATCGATATTATATTATACATCGGTCGTGTTCTTATGAAAAATAGTTTTTTACAGTTAAATAGCACAAGATTACTTAAGGATATTTCCTCGAAACGATAACTTAAGTTTTAAAACATATTTTATTTGTACAATACATACACACCCTATTTACTAATAATATAATATAGATAATAATATTTGTGGCCTCGTTTAATATCATTAGAAATTATTCGCTTTATAAATGTATGTCTTATTAGCAATTGATATTTAAGAATTTTTTTTATTATCAATATATTATAAAATTATTTGTGAAACGTATTACGTAATTACGAAATTTGTCGTTCATTAGAATGAGCAACAACATAATGTTGGTTACTTTTTGTATCGTGACACCATTTTGGCCCAAATTCAGATATCTATTCGACGCATTAGTTGCAGACGCAAACGAGAACGCGTGCCAATGAAATTAATTGACAACATTTATTTTTTTATAAGGTACTCTAATTCAAAAACCATTTCGAGATTTTCGCTAAATTGACACAGAAAAAATGATTTTAATTTTTTTGATTCAGTAACTAAAAAGATATTTTGAAAAGTTCCCAAATTCAATGCTCGTCGGATCCACACACAGTCAATCTTGGTCTCGCTTTGGCCAACGTGATTTAAAAAAAAGAAACGTAAGTTTGACACTTGTTTGACACTGTTTCTTGTCAAACTGACAGAAAACTGTGCATGTGTGTGTACAGTGTTGCCGGATTTGCAAAACTCCTGGCCCATCGGGGAAAAACTCATGTTTTTGAATATTGCGAAAAAATTAAAAATCACTTATTGTACCAAACTGTTTTTTTATAGCTTCATGAAGTATTACTATCACATTTTTTACGTTAATTTAAAGCACAAAAAGGGTACCTTAGTTGCACTTAAGCTACTTGGACAACTTTTTTGTCATGAATTTTCCCTAGAGTCTCCTGGCAACATTGATTTGAACTTCCGTCATTCAAGTTTATTTTTTAAACAAGCAAAGATAAAATGTTCGTTCATCCCATGACATTGACTTACGCTCTTTTAGAATAAGTCGTTTTTAAATAATTTATTTTACGAAAAGGAAAGAAAATTAGTAAAAAAGCAAAAATACGTATGTTTTAATTTTTGAAAATCTTTCGTATTAGTAAATAAAAACAATACATGAAAAAAATTAAATGTTGTCAATTATTGTATAATTAAGAAAAAATTTTACCATTGACAAACTTGTAATATTTCAAGAAAATAAATCAACAATTTTATCCTACATTTTCTTCAAAGCACGAGCTTAAAATGTTGTCTACGCTCAAATATAGGATACATCTGTTAAATATCACTACATATTAAATACTTTAATATAATAATCTAAGCGCGAATGTCCGATTTGTGAAACGAGAGCGATTTGCTCTGATGAAGTACAAATGAGTGTATTTTCGTGTGCATATTGTTTAGAGAAATATTGTCGTGCAATGCTTTTAGATAACGTTATTTATTGTAGCCACTGAGGTATTACTACTACGTATAGAGTGGACATGGAGAAATAAATCTATGGAGGGAAGAGGGCGGATAATTTAGTGCCTTTTTGTCTTTTTATCTATAAAATGGCACGCCACTAGATTTGTTTATGGTCCTGTAAAGATTTCTACACGTTATTAAAACATAAGACGGCATTTTTTCTATTATAAAAATGGTATATTATATAAAAAACATTTCTTCGAGGTGTCCACTCTATATGCAGTAATAATACCGCAATGATTGTAGCCAGGCCTGTATATAAGATGTATTCTCTATTGAGGATGTACAGTGTAACGTATTTTTGTAATAAACATTGTTTTGTTACAACTTTGTTTTATTTTACGTCTTTAGCGCAAAAGATCCATTTGCCCCTTGGAAAAGAGGTTTCCACCCTTTTCATATTGTTGAACTGTGAAATGCGAAATAAAAGACAAGACAAAAGTCTTAAATCTATTCCTTTATTTACTTCTGTACATGGAATTATGACATACACAAAACAGTACAAAATGACCATTTTCACACTCGCTTATTTATTATGTCTAATTAAAATCAGTATCAGCAAAATATTGCAAACGATTACGTTCAAATTACTATAAAATTTAATATAAACAAAAGAAAGTTGGTTTTAAGTAGTCTACGTACTCGTATCTGTAAATAATATTTTAAAATACAACATTGCCACTTAAAAAACTATTACTTTTAAAATTTAAAAACAAAACCAGTCTTGCGAAATAGAACACAAGTCGAACAAGAAAACAAAATTGTAAGTTTTTCAAAGGTTTAAAAAAGAAGAGCTGAATTCTTATAAACTAAAGATTAGATCATTCATTCTAAGGAAGCTCCACTGGGGCTATTAAATTACAGAAATGAGCTATGAAATAGCTTTAGATGTTTGAACCTGCTTTTGATCCTAAGCTTACAGGATTACTCCACTTTGCCCACCAAGGCGCCCCACTTACACACTAAAGTGCTGACCCTAGTGCATAAATTGATTCAGTGGGGCATATTACACTGCAAATTTTGAAGCAGTGGAATCTGCCCCACTTGTGGGCGCTTTGGTGGAGCAAAGTGGTATAATCCAGCTTACAAGCGATCATTATAGCAGTTAAATAATTTATCATAAGGGTGCGGCTACGTCTGACGAATACGCGCGTGCATGTTAGGTCAGTTATCCATACAATCATCATATGAGCCTCCATACAAGCATCGTATCCAGGGGCGTAGCTACCGCCGTATCTGCCGTATCAATTATACGGGGCCCCCGAGGCACGGGCCTCCAACTCGCGAAAACAAAAATTAATAAAAACTTCCCAAATTAATTTAATTTATTTTTAATTAATCTATTGAGATATATTTACCTTTCCTAAGGGCCCCAAACAATTTTTTATACGGGGCCCCGCTAAGGCACGCTACGCTTCTGATCGTATCCCACCAAACTGTTGCAGTAACTGATGTGCGTATTCTTTAGATGTGGGCGCACCCTTATATTGAATTTCCTTCCAACGCCAAAGAGTGTATTTAATCAAAACATACGCGCAGTTAATTCGTATATTAGGTTTCAACTCTGGATTGTATTCTGAGCTTCATGAGTAAGATTAAATTCAATGCTAAAAACTAATATACTATATATAGCACACAATAATTAAAAGTTGCAGTAAAATAAAGTAATTAGAAATTTTTTCTTCAAAATATTATGATGATCGAATTTTGGTTTAAGAAATATGAAAACAATAATAATTATAATTACTTAAGTAAAAAAATAGCAAAGAAAATATCTATGTGGTAGTAAGAATTTTACTATCTATAAAACTGTATCATTCACACATGAAAAATACAAAACTAAAGACTAGTTGTTTGTATTAAAATGAAATAATCATACAATTTACATTTCTGATGACATTCAAACATCTTACAGAAATACTGGCAAACATTTTGGTGAACAAGCGCCTGCTACTATTATTACTACGTCTGTAGAATGAGATACGCAGAGAAAAAATAAGGGCAGTGTGAGTAAATATAAAAACATAACCAAAGATAAATCAAATATATTATTATACAATAGGAAATATGTATGCGTGTACATATGATTGCTGTATAGAGAAACAAAAAAGGGAAACGAAAACAAAAAAAAAGAGGTTGACTATACAAAGAGGTCGTGGGTTCGATCCCAGCACGGGGCAATCATTTTTATGCCTGGATACGTCTGTCTGTCCTGCCTGGATGAGTATTGATATATTTAATTATATATATTTTTGTATCACTGGTGATGTGAGTCTACTGCCACGGCGAAGATCAATCTCTGTTTTGTAAGATATTTATTTGTTTGTACACCAAAGATTAGTTTCAAAGTACATTTTCCTCATCTTTTGTTACCTGCGTAACCATTTGAGCACACATATTCCCTATTATAAAACTACGAAATTCTGTCACACCTGAATATTGTCTATGCTTTCTGACATATCTCAGTAATAAAAAGAATCATACGTTGAAGAATTTTTATCATTGAACCTTACACTATTTTGGGATGACAAAGAAAGAAAATAAATGTTAAGATAGCATACAGTAAGATTTTAATTTCCTGTCAAATCCTAACTTATAATGCCCATTGTGTGCCACCATTATTCATGTTGATTATTTTTATTTCACATTAAGTTTAATTCCTGAACATTAGACCAGTCTACAGTATGGCAAATTGAGCATTACTTTCATGAAAAATCCCAGCTATTAGCCGCGAACTATCAGGTGGATTGATTTATTATTCCGTATATCGAATGAGAATATTTCAACTACTACCAATATATGGCGCGACGTAAACATAAGGACCACTAATTTAGGGTAATACTTGTATTTTTTTAAGTTATGACGTTAATTAGACGTTTTCGCCCAATGACAGATTAGTTGTTCTTGTATGTCGGGACCCCATCTAGAAGATTGGTTTTAGAGCTCAGTTTGGGAGAGCATGGAGTTTTAAAAGCAGGCAACCCATTTGCGACCCTTGGGAGTTGGTGATGATCATCACCAACTCTCAAGGGTCGCAAATGCAAACGTGCAGCGCTGAACACTTACCACAAAAAAAAATGTGTCAAAAGACTTTCTTATTCCTTATAAAGAATTGTCAAACTTATATTACCCGTAATATCACAATCGGCCCGCGACGTTTTGGTCCTAATGTTTACGTTACACTATCTAGTGGGAATAGTTTTTCAAAAACACTCTCATTAAACAAACTACGCAATGAATAGGACCAATTCATGAATATCCAAGCGGTATTTGGAAAACTTTTTCCAGTTTTGTGAAACGTCCGCTATTAAAAAAGCCCTGGATGATCAATCCACGAAAATTTAGTTTTCAAAGTCCAGCTTACATGAGGGTTCGACGGCTTAGTTCTACACAGGTTTATTTCTTGAGTAGCATGTTTCTGAAGTCGGTGTTTGACATGGGTTTCGAGGAGCCGTTGGATGGGTGACCGCCGTTCGAACTCGTGCTCGGCGTCGGCTTCTGCAGCACGCTGGGGATGAACGTGCTAAGCTGCGTCCGCCGCCTGGAGAGAAAATTGTATGTTAGATTGAAGTATAACTGTGTTCAATATGTTTAAAATTCTTGTTGGGGTTTGGATTCGATGATTGGTGTGTCAATTTGTGTTGTGAGCCTAATGTGACTAAAATACTGTTGCGACCACATTTATTCTTTCTCGATCTGTCAACTGAGACTGTCTTTTGCTCGATGACAACCCTAATTTGTCCCAACTTTTTTTTGTCCTCTAAGGCAAAGAAAGCAAAGTTCATACAGCCGGCGTCTGATATATTCCTTAGGTTTTTCGTGTCCCAGAAGAACCCTAATCCGTCCCAACTTTTTTTATTCCTTATGGCAATGGAAGCAAAGTCCATAATGCCGGCGCCTGCGATATGTGTATTTCCTTGTTGTTTTTGGTACTCACTCTCTCTTCGGCAGTCCTAGATGCGTCTGCGCTTGCGTCGAGTCGTGCGGCTTGTCTTTGGGCGGTCGCGCACTGACGACGACGGCAGCGACGCGTACTTTTTTTTGTACATAAAGCAATGGAAGCGATGTCCATACAGCCGGCGCCTGCGATATATTTCCTTGTTTTATTGCATCTCCAAACATAATCTGGATACTTACTCTCGCTTCGGCAGTCCTAGATGCGCCTGCGGCTGCGTCGTGTCATGGGGCTTGTCCTTGGGCGGCGGCGCGCTGACGGCGACGTCGAGGCGAAGCATGACAACATGAGTTCGTGCGACTCATTGACTATTGTTGTCAACAACCCTACTTTTTTAAACATCCTGACTTTTTTTCCTTAAGGTCAAGGAAGAAAACTCCATACAGCCGGAACCAGCGATATTTTTTTTATGATATATTTTCTTGTTTTTTGGTACTTACTCTCGCTTGGGCTGTCCTAGATGCGCCTGCGGCTGCGTCGTGTCATGGGGCTTGTCCTTGGGCGGCGGCGCGCTGACGGCGACGTCGAGGCGAAGCATGACAACATGAGTTCGTGCGACTCATTGACTAGTGTTGTCAACAACCCTACTTTTTTAAACATCCTGACTTTTTTTCCTTAAGGCAAAGGAAGAAAACTCCATACAGCCGGACCCAGCGATATTTTTTTTATGATATATTTTCTTGTTTTTTGGTACTTACTCTCTCTTCGGCAGTCCTAGATGCGTCTGCGCTTGCGTCGAGTCGTGCGGCTTGTCCTTGGGCGGCGGCGCGCTGACAGCGACGTCGAGGCGACGCGAGCCTAACATCAGGCCGTGCGTCTCATTGACCAGTGTTGTCAACAACCCTACTTTTTTTTAATCCATAAGGCAAAGGAAGCGAAGTCCATACAGCCGGCGCCTGCGATATTTTTCTTTGTTTTCTTGCGTCTCCAAATATAAACTGGATACTCACTCCCGCTTGGGCAGTCCTAGATGCGTCTGCGCTTGCGTCGAGTCGTGCGGCTTGTCCTTGGGCGGCGGCGCGCTGACGGCGACGTCGAGGCGACGCGTGCCTAACATCAGGCCGTGCGTCTCGTGGTCCAGTGTTGTTAGCAACCCTAGACCGTCCCGACTTTTTTTTGTCCTCATGGCAAAGGAAGCAAAGTCCATACAGCCGGTGCCTGCTATTTTATATTTACTGCGATATATTTTCTTGTTTTTTGGTACTTACTCGTGCTTCGGCGTTACATAATAAACATGGTACTCACTCTCTCTTCGGCAGTCCTAGATGCGCCTGCGGCTGCGTCGTGTCATGGGGCTTGTCCTTGGGCGGCGGCGCGCTGACGGCGACGTCGAGGCGACGCGAGCCTAACATCAGGCCGTTGGTTTGCTCGATGGCCCGCGCCGCTGATTCCTCGTCCTCGTACTCAATGTATGCGAGGCCTTTTGGCTTGCCATCCCTGAAGAAGAAAACAAAAATAAATAAATAAAATTCCTTGGACAAACAACAATTTCCTAGCCCCAAACTAAGCTCAAAGCTTGTACTATGAATGCTAGGGAACGGATAGACATACTTAAATTCATTTATAAACATCCATGACTCGAATACAAATGTCGATTTTCATCACACTTGTTTCGATGATTCGAGCCCACGACCTTTGGTTTTGTAGCCAGAGTATCTGACTCGACCAACGGACCTGTCGATGTGTAACAGTGTCACACAGCTACTTACTTGAAAGTAACAGGCCGCACGTTTCTCAACGGGCCGTGTTTCCCGAACAGGTCGGTAAGGGTATCCTTGCCGCAGTGGCTGAACAAGTACCGTCTTTATGCCAGTAGCATAAGATCTACTATCGAACAGCAAGTGTAATACGAACTTACTTGAAGGTAATGGGCCACACGTTTCGCCACCCTAATGCCATAGACATAAGATCTATTGTCGAACAACAAGTGTAACACAGCTACTCACTTGAAAGTAAAAGGCCGCACGTCTCTCAACGGGCCGTGTTTCGTGAACAGGTCGGTGAGCGCGTCCTTGCTGCAGTGGCTGAAGGACAGCTAGTTACACTATATTCCGGCCTACTACCGTTTTCATAAGGTCTATTATCAAACATCAAGTGTAACAGTTACTCACTTGAAAGTGACGGATCGCACGTCTCCTGTTAGTCCTTCCTGTATTGGCTGAAGGACAGCTATTCACACTACGAGCCGCCCTAATACCATAAACATAAGGTCTACTACCGATATGCAAGTGTAACACGCTCCTTTCTTGAAGGGGATGGGCCACACGTTTCTCAGCGGGCCGTATTTGAGTCCTCGCTGGCCCGGTAATAAGGTTCATTTTCAAACAGCAAGTGGCACAAAGCTACTCACTTGAAAGTAACAGGTCGCAAGTCTCTCAACGGGCCGTGTTTCGCGAATAAGTCGGTGAGCGCGTCCTTGCTGCAGTGGCTGAACTATTTTCCACCATTATACCAAAGACATAAGGTCTATTATCGAACAGCAAGTGTATCAGAGCTACTTGCTTGAAAGTAACGGGCCGCTCGTCTCTCAACGGGCCGTGTTTCGCGAACACGTCCTTGCTGCAGAGGATGAACTATGTAGCGGTACATAGTTTACAGTAGACCTTATGCTACTGACATAAAGCGCTGCCTTATGTCAGTAGCATAAGGTCTATTGTCGAACAGCAAGCCACTCACTTGAAAGTAACAGGCCGCACGTCTCTCAACGGGCCGTGTTTCCCGAACAGTTCCGTCAGGGCGTCCTTGCTGCAGTGGCTGAAGGGCAGGTTCTTCACGAACAGCTTGTTCCTCTCCGCGCCGGTCGAGTACTTGAAGCCCGCCTTGCCCTTCTTAGCCGAGTACCGGGAGAGTGTGTCGCTCTTATACCATGGACATAAAGTCTATTATCAAACAGCAAGTGTAACTCGGTAATAACTTGAAGGTGACGGGCCGCACGTCTCACAGCGGGTCGTGTTTCGCGAACAGATCGGCGAACGCGTCCTTGCTGCAGTGGCTAATCTATTAACCGCCTTGCATGGTCATAACGTTTATTTCCAAACAGCAAGTGTATCAGAACTACTTACTTGAAAGTAAAGGGTCACACGTCTCTGAACAGGTCGGTGAGAACGGCTTGCTGCAGTGGATGAACGAGTACCGTCCATTAGGGCGTTACTCAGATAATAGATCTTGTGGTACTGACTAATGTCTAATGTAATGTAATGTAATGTTGACTAATGTCAGTACCACAAGATCTATTATCAAACAGCAAGTGTCACACAGCTACTCACTTGAAAGTAACAGGCCGCACGTCTCTCAACGGGCCGTGTTTCTCGAACAGGTCGGTGAGGGCGTCCTTGCTGCAGTGGCTGAAGGGCAGGTTCTTCACGAACAGCTTGTTCCTCTCCGCGCCGGTCGAGTACTTGAAGCCCGCCTTGCCCTTCTTAGCCGAGTACCGGGAGAGGAACATCGGCCGTCCGTCTAGTGGTGTCCTGTCGTGTTTTACCGCTTCGTCTACTGACTCCTGTTAAAGATAAAAAAAGTTAAGTATAAACATTCATTTTTTTTTATATTTCACAACATCACGTACATTGATCTGACCCCGTGTTAAGTAGCTTAAGCACTTGTGTTACAGACATCAGGATCAACAGTGGTATTACAAATATACTTAAATAGATACTATAAGCCAAAACCTTATGTAAACGGTATCGCTCCCCACTCCAAGCCTATAAAAGCGGCTGCGCAGCTCGAGCGAGCCCATTTGCCTCGCAGACGCCGGACGGGCAGGTTGTTGGAAGCGACACCGGGTGATATATTTCCTTATTTACTTTGTGTGTCATATTTTAGTACTTTATAGTTGTGATTTTGTGTTTGAATATTAACGGATGTTTGCATTGATGTTAGAGTGAATTATTTTTGTTTAAATTGAAATTATATTTGAGTAAATTAGTTCTAGGTTGTTTATAATTGTTTTTTTTTATTTGTTTTACGCTTCTGATTCCTAAAATCAGAAGTGGGATAGGATTTCGCCCACAACCCAGTTTTAAGTGTAAACATCCGTTGGTATTCCGGTAATATGCCACGTGCCTCCCGTGAACGATCTATTCGGACGCCGCCTCGCGATGAGGTCGAGCATCGTGATCGCCACAAATCAACGCGGCGGAGCAGGTACCGTTCGCGATCAAAATACAGTGAATCTCGTGTACGATCGGGTCGCGATACAGCGCGTTCGCGTTCGCGCCATGATAAGACACGTGGTAGAAGCCGTTCGTATTTGTCTCGTAGTAGTTCGCGCGCCCGCTATGACCGAACCCGCTCGCATCATAATCGTTCGCGCTCGCGTGACGCACACTATTATGAGAGATCCAGATCTCGTTCATTCGCGCGTCGTGACCGAAGTAGGTCGCATTCCTACCGTCGGGATAGTGAAACGACGAAAGCATTAAGTTCAATTATGTCGCGCTTAACGGCGATTGAAGCAAGCACGGCCTCGGGTTCGAATGTACCCTCGTTCGTTCGTGGTAACACACCGCCATTAGATAAAAATGATACCTCAACGGCTCAAACTCTTGCCGAAGCGATCGGCATGTTAACTAGGAAGAAGTCTGGCAATTATTACATCTCAAATTTCGATCCGTCAGTGAATAATTTCGAAGTTTGGTGCGGTGAGGTTGACAGGGCTAGGTTTGTGAATAATTGGGATGACCTCGAGTGTTTTTCGCGTGTCGCGCATTGCTTGAGAGGTGACGCGAAGACCTGGCTAAATGATTGGAACACAAATGATCGTTCATGGTCTTGTTTCGTAAAAGAGTTTAAGTCGTTGTGTCCACAAAAAGTTAATTACGCGCAAATTTTACATGAAGTTATAAATTCTACGTCCGAAAAGTTCTTGTCGTACGCGGAATATGCACGCCGTTCTTTGTTACGTCTATGTGTGGTAAAAGGTTTAAGCGAGGAACTTATGGTTCAAATAGTGGTTCACGGTATTAGTGACATGCAAGTGCGCGCGGCAGCAACCAATGCTGACCTAACGACGGATAACCTGGTCTCCTTTCTGGCCACCTATACTAAACCTACCCGCAAAATTGATAGTCGTCAGTCCGGCAAGCCGGTGCCGCCTAATTTTCATACAACTAAAAAACGTAATTACAATAACTCCGGCAGACCTGAAAGTAGTTGCTTTATTTGCGGCCAATCGGGCCACTTTAAAGATAAATGCCCTAAAAAGCGTAATATTGCGGACAAAACCGACAGTAACACCAGACCCAAGTGCAACTTTTGTAAAAAGTTAGGACATAAGGAAAGCGACTGTTTCGCCAAAGCCCGTTCGGAGGCGCAGGGTAACAATAATAGTCAACGTAAAGTTAACTTGTGTAGCGAGCCTTCGAGCGCGAATCGTAACAGTGACATTAGCACAGCTGTAATTCAGGGCATACCGGTCGATATCCTTATTGATAGTGGTGCACTTAATGTGTCTTTGATCTCGTCCGCGGTAGTAGATTATTTTACCGGCCCACGAAAATACACAAACTGTTCCTTAAAAGGTATAGGTGACAAAGAGTTTGTGGCCCATGAATCGATTACCCTAACAGTCGAGTTCAGTCATATAGCGGTCGAGGTCGATTTTGTTATAGTACCCGCGTCTTACATGAATACGCCTATTATCGTAGGTACAGATGTCCTTAATAGGGACGGTGTTACATTTGTTCGTACGAAATACGAACAATACCTAACTCACACACCGGGTGTCGTGTCAAAGATAAATTCGGTGAGCGCAAACAAGTTCCCACAAGTAAATACGCCTCTCGAGGGTGCCGAACTTGCCAGGCTTATGGAGGTTGTTACAGAGTTTTCTGAGTTTTTAATATCTGGCACTGCCACCACAACCGTGAACACTGGCAAAATGCACATCAGCCTGACAAGCGACGTTCCCGTTGCATATCATCCGTATCGTCTATCTTACGAGGAAAAACTTCGAGTTCGCGTAATATGTCAAGACCTTTTGGACAAAAATATAATTAGGGAGTCGGATTCTGAGTACGCGAGCCCGATCATTTTGGTCAAGAAAAAGAATGGCTCAGACAGAATGTGCGTGGACTTCCGCGCACTTAATCGCATCACTGTCAAGGACAGATACCCTCTGCCCTTAATTGACGACCACATTGATCGGCTCGGGGGCTCAAAATTCTTTACATCTTTAGATATGGCATCTGGGTTTCATCAGATACCTATTGATGATGGTTCAATCCACAAAACTGGCTTCGTCACCCCAGAAGCTCATTATGAGTATTTAAAAATGCCGTACGGACTTTGTAATTCTCCAACCGTTTACCAGCGCATAATTAATAATACTCTGCGCAAATTCATACACAACGGTGACGTTTTGGTTTACATAGATGACGTGCTGCTTGTCAGTATGACAGCTGATGAGGGAATTTCTTTACTGCATGAGGTATTAAAAACCTTAACTCAGGCAGGGTTTTCCATCAATGCCCAGAAGTGTTCGTTCCTCACGACTGAAGTAGAGTACTTAGGTCGCGTTATCAGTCACGGTCAGGTGAGGCCGAGCCCTCACAAAATCGAAGCATTAGTAAATGCGCCTACTCCTACCAATGTCAGACAGGTACGTCAATTCTTGGGCCTTGCAGGCTATTTTAGACGCTATATCGAAGGGTACGCTTCAAAAACATTGTGTATCTCTCGTCTAACAAAGAAAGACGTCAAATTCGAATGGGGACCAGAACAAGACCAAGTCCGACAATACCTAATAGAGCGATTGACTAGCGAACCTATTTTGGCAATTTTCAACCCCAGTCTCCCTACAGAGTTGCATACCGACGCCAGTAGCGCGGGGTATGGCGCGGTTCTCATGCAGGTTCACGAAGGCGCTAGCAAGCGTGTCGTGGCTTATTTCAGCAAAACTACTCAGGGTGCGGAGTCTAAATACCACTCATACGAGCTGGAGACTCTAGCGGTCGTCAAGGCACTGCAAAACTTTCGTCATTTCCTTATTGGTGTTAACTTCAAAATCATAACGGATTGCAATGCCTTGAAGGCCACCGAGCGCAAGAAGGACCTCCTTCCAAGAGTTGCGCGCTGGTGGATCTACATGCAAGACTTCAATTTCACAATTGAGTATCGCAAAGATGTCATGATGAGTCACGCGGACTACCTCAGCCGTAATCCACCAGCGCTGCAAGTCAACAACATTGAACGACCGCTGAACTGGGCGCAAATGGCGCAATCAGCCGACTCCGAAACCCGTGAGCTTGTGCAGAGACTGAGCGATGGTCTTTTAGATTCCCGTCGGTATGTAGTTTTGAACGATATCCTCTACTATCGTTATTCACCCACAGGCGAGGATTCACGTTTACTGTGCTATATTCCGAAGGGGCATAGGCTTAGTTTGCTGCGTGTTTTCCACGATGAACATGAGCACGTCGGGGCTGATAAAACTTACGATCTAATTTTAAAACATTTCTGGTTTCCCGGCCTGAAACAATTTGTTAAAAAATACACTTCCCATTGTTTGATCTGTATTTCTAAGAAACGTGTACCGAGAGCTCCTCTCCAGCCTATAACGTCTTGGGAAAAGTCAGATGTCCCGTTTAGCACGATCCATGTCGACGTATTAGGCCCACTACCGGTCTCTAACGGTTATAAATTCGTTCTCGTACTAGTTGATTCTTTCACCAAATTTTGTTTATTGTACCCCATGTACAGACAAGATACTGACGAATTAAAACGCGTTTTTAGTAATGCCATATCCCTATTTGGCACTCCTAAGTTAATGGTTTGCGACCGTGGTCGTATGTTTGAAGCGTCAGCTTTTACTACTTGGGTGGCTGAGATGGGCTGTGCTATTCATTACATAACGCCCGAAATGCACCATGCCAATGGGCAAGCTGAGCGTTATGTTAGAACAGTTCTTAATTTAATTCGTGTCGAAACTTACAATAAGAAATCTACTTGGTCAGACGCATTGTATAAAATTCAGTTAGTTTTAAATGTTACAAAACAAAAAAACCACCCAATATTCACCTCTATATCTTTTAGTTGGTATTAATGCGACCACTCCTGTGATCCGTGCACTGGTCCGCGACATTGCCATCGAGAACACCAGCCCCAACCGTGAAGCCACGAGGGAACTTGGCAGGGACGCTGCCAGGGCATCGCTGGACAGAAACCGTCATGCTCAAGATGCACGAGCAAATCGTCAAAGACACCCGCCGAAACAGTTTCAGATCAATGATCAAGTGTTTGTGATAAAGTACTCTCAGTCCACGGGAAAACTTGACTCTGGCATGAGGGGACCATACCGTGTCACGAAAGTGCTTCCAAGTGACCGCTACGAACTGAAGTTGGTGAGCGGTGCTAGAGGCAAGACAACTCAAGCTGCGGCACAATACATGGTTGCCTGGAAAGGCGAATGGTGTCCTGAGAGTTGCGCTGCGTTCTTTGAGAGTAAGTTTAACCTGAACCTTTTAACGTGTCTCTGTATTGCAGAAGTACGTGAGATCAGTGTGCGAGCGTGAAGGTGTGAGTGCAGTCTCAACCTGTCAGCTCGTGCTCCCGACATGGGCGCTTTGGAGTGCCCAGTGCTGGGAGGCGTGTACGCTGTGCACGGGCGGGCGCAGTCCCGTTTGGCGTGTTCTATGAACATGCTTCAGGCGCAGTCCTGGCGGGCGCAGTCCCGGTGGGCGCATTCCCGGTTGGCGTGTTCCATGAACATGCTTCAGGCGCAGTCCTGGCGGGCGCAGTCCCGGTGAACGTGTTCTATGAACATGTATCAGGCGCAGTCCTGGCAGGCGCTGTCCTGGTTCACGTTTTTAACGTGGGAACTTGCAAGTTCAAAGTATGAGTTTGAGAGAGACATTTGTAAGCGGATGTATGCTTACTTATGAATGTGAAGTATTGTTATCTCTGTTGTGAAAGTCAAACTTTTGTCTGAGGGCCTTGAATGCGTGATGAATGATAGAATAGGCAACGCTGTTCTATTTCATGAGTAATTAACGAATTGTTTTTACAACAGATGATGACGACGATGACGGTGATGATGCCAGTGAACCCTCAGATGGTCCAGTGGCTCCCCCTGGTGCTTCAGCTTCCACGAGCCAAGAAGGTGCACGAAGTCTCGTCGCTGTACCTAGCTGCTCCCCTGAAGGAGAAGTTCCGAGTGCAGCCGAGGACGGTGCAGGATCAGGAGAGGCCGTATAAGCCAAAACCTTATGTAAACGGTATCGCTCCCCACTCCAAGCCTATAAAAGCGGCTGCGCAGCTCGAGCGAGCCCATTTGCCTCGCAGACGCCGGACGGGCAGGTTGTTGGAAGCGACACCGGGTGATATATTTCCTTATTTACTTTGTGTGTCATATTTTAGTACTTTATAGTTGTGATTTTGTGTTTGAATATTAACGGATGTTTGCATTGATGTTAGAGTGAATTATTTTTGTTTAAATTGAAATTATATTTGAGTAAATTAGTTCTAGGTTGTTTATAATTGTTTTTTTTTATTTGTTTTACGCTTCTGATTCCTAAAAATACATATAACACCCAGACCAGGACAAACAGACATGTTCATGCACAAAAATGTTTGTCCTGTGCGGGGATCGAACCCGCGACCTCTTGCGTAATAGGCAAAATCTTGACCATTACACCAAGCGGGTCGTCGTCGTATTTATAATAGCACATCGAAGTACAATAGCATACGAAGTAGCACTTCGTAACTGTTTCTGCTCGTGAGTTAGGTCGCCAGAGCTCAATTGGGGAGAGAATGGGGTGTTAAAGGCAGGCAACGCATCTGAGACCGTTGTGCGGTTGTTGATGTCCATGGGAAGCGGTGATTAATTACCATCAGGTGACCCGATTGTTCGTTTGCCTCAATCTTAGACTAATGTAATAAAGCTGAAGAGTTTGTTTGTTTGTTTGAACGCGCCAATCTCAGGAACTACAAGTTCGAATAGAATAAATTGTTTGTGATGGATAGTCCATTTGTCCACTATATGTGCGGAAACCGAAATCCATGCGGGCGGCATCGCAAGCGGCCGCTAGTGTCACATAAAGAAAGTAAAAGAGTTTTCTTAAGCAATGAAAAAGTTTTATCGAATGTGTACCTGTGTTTTATACTGGCAGTAGCAGATGGACCCGCCGAACGCCTTGACGCCCGCCTTCACTCGCATCGACACGATGTCGCCGTATTGCGCCAAGTTGTCCCTTAGCTTTTGCTCGTCCACTCTAAAGGTAAAAAATAGTTTTAGACATTTTTTTATAATTCTTAAGTAATTAACATACCACTTTTTTATTGTATTTACACTACATACATTTGAATCTTAATCTATTTAGGGTCCATGGTCCGCTTTTGAGGCTTCACTTAAAGCGTGCCAATGCTTTTATCATAATTACTTAGTTATTTTAAATGTAGAAACACACTGTGCGGAAAAAACGCGACCGTATTTACGCAGCTGATGGCAGATGACACTCTATGCCGAAATGACGTCGCGTTATTTTGTATAGAAAATGCAATGCCGCCAAACTTCGGTCGCGTTATTTCAGCTTGTGTGTTTCAACACATAGACCAATCGGACTTTTGCTACCCTTGTACAGCTACAGTTTAATTATTATTAAAGACCAATCGAGATCCTAATTTAACTAAGCCCTTTATAAGGCTCCTCCTTTGTCACATATAATCATTAATATTAACTGTAATTGGCCACCATATTTCAAACTTTATTGCATTACAATAAGTTCCAAAATTATTTCAATTGAAAAATATAATCTTATGTAGATATTAGAGATTAAAGTAAATAAGAACTTACTTGAAGTCGAGATTGCTGACAAATAACGTGCAGTCGTCTCGACTGGCGGCGACTCGAGCGTTCTTTTCATCTTCTGTTTTTTGCCGTTTCTTTTCAGTCTCTGAAACGTAAATAACGTACTTTTTATCACAACATTTATATCACGGGCTAGTAAAAGACTACGGAACCCTAAAAAGTAGGAATTCTCACCGCGGTACTAAGACGTGAAGCCACAATTTTTTCCTGCATGTATCACATGTGTGTGCGTTGTCACCGGCAAAGACGTTTGTCTGTCACAAGTTATGTCAGAGCGTAATAGCAGGTCGCCATGGCGATAAGCTTGTTATTGAGAGAGTGCGTGCGTGTAGGTGCGTATTTATATTTGCTTTTACTTGACCAAATATTTTATATTACAATATTGGTAGATACTCTTTAAAGTGGTGGCACTTGCAGTAAAAGTTGGTGGTATATTCGGTCTGCGAAAGGCTTTTTGCTTGTTCATCATTTTATAAACATAAATTGATTTGATATGACTCACCTTCAGCATCATCGCCATCATCCAGCGGCCTCTTCACCCCGCTGCCGCTCCCACCCTCCTTCTCTTTCCCACTCTCCTCCACTTCCATATCGCTATCTCTTTTCCTCTTCGTCTCCGACCCCTCAATATCTTCCTCGGATTTCCTCTTAGCCTTGTTCTTTGGTTGTTCATCCTCTTTCTTCTTCTTTTTCTTGTCGAATTTTGATTTCTTGTCTGCCTGTTTGCCTTTTTGTTTCTTACCGATCATTTTTTCTTTCATTGCCTGGTAGCTGTCTCGCCATTCTTTCAGTTTTGCCTGTAATAAAAAGGTTTAACATGAATATTATTAAAATTGAGCACTTTTTCATATAATATAATATAACATGTACACTTTTGTACCATGTACCTGTTATCAAGATGGTGGTGTTGGCTGATAATATACTTCATATAAATAGAAATGGTATGATATCGGTAGCGTCCAGGTGCCCTACGGCAACGGAGCATGCAACGTGCAGCAACAACAAAAATGATGATTATAACTTAATCTCGCAAGTCTCGTAACACTGTGTAGTGTCGTAGCCTTACCTCGCAAGTGTCGTAGCACTCTTTATTGGTGTCCAGGTGTGCGTAGTCCCTCGTAGCACTGTATTGTGTCGTAGCCTTACCTCGCAAGTCTCGTATCCCACCTTCGGTAGTGTCGAACGAGCGGTCCGTCACTCCGTACGAGCCCGTAGCCAGTTTACGGCACTTGGGAAGCGTCTTTTACAAGTAACCTTACTTCGCAAGTCTCGTAGCACTGTATAGTGTCGTAGCCTCACCTCGCAAGTGTCAAGCACTCTTTAGTGGTATCGAGGTGTCCGTAGTCTCGCTCGTAGTCGGTCCAGAGGCGAAAGACGGCAGGCGGGTAGTCGGTGACGAACTTGAACGCACGCCGGTAGAGGTCGCGCCGGTTGTGCTCCGACCGCAGCGGGCTTTTTAGCAGTCTTCAGATGTTCGTAGTCGCACCGGTCGTTAGTTTACTGTGGTTGGGTAGCCTCTTGTATCTCGCAAGTCTTGTAGCACTGTATAAAGTCGTAGCCTTACCTCGCAGGTCTCGTATAACACCTTTGGTCGTGTCAAGCGGTCCGTCGCGTCGTAGCGTGCGCGCCCGTAGTCGGTTTACGGCATTTGGGAGGCGTCTTTTACAAGTAACCTTACTCCGCAAGTCTCGTAGCACTGTATAGTGTCGTAGCTTTACCTCGCAAGTGTCGTAGCACTCTTTAGTGGTGTCGAGGTGTCCGTAGTCCCGCTCGTAGTCGGTCCAGAGGCGGCAGACGGCGGGCGGGTAGTCGGTGACGAACTTGAGCGCGCGCCGGTAGAGGTCGCGCCGTTTGTGCTCTGATAAAGGAGGGCTGCGGCCGCATTCCAACTGGATCAAAGCCTCCCAGTACTTAGACATCGTCTTGTTCTCGCCGTATTCTGGAGAAGATTGAGAGAGTTTTTGTGGTTATAATATTTTGGGTCAGTTTTACTACATACATATAAAATATTCTGATTCTGAAAGGCTATCTGACGGATATACTTATTCAGGACCGTCTGTCAAACAATCTTTCTCAAAAATAACTGAATGCTGAGACCAGCTATTGCTATTGTGATCATGATACTTAGTAGGTCTACTTTAAGCAATTAACGGAAGAAGAGTGATTTTATCGGTTGATTAACCAACAAAAGACCTTAGTAGGCATGTGACAAAACGAATAAAAAATATTACATATATGGCTATGTTTACTCACTAAATATTTCTTCAAAGATCTCCTTGCCTTGCTTTGGGTCTTTCATGCGGCTGTATTCGAGCCGCGCCCAGTACAATGGTATTTCACAATCGTTCGCCTCGTCACCCCATGCCTAAGAAGTAAATGTAAATAAATACGTCAATACTTTAGTTTAAAACAATTCACCCTTACTTGGCTAAGCAATAAAGTCTTTATTACTCCGGCGTTATACTTAAAGCTCTTTCTAATCCTTATTAATTATTCCAGACAGCGTCATCTGGATAATCGTCTTAACCTATTTCGTAATAAGGTTCGACTTACCTCAGCAAGCGAGTCCCACGCCAGCCTGAAGGTCTGCCGCAGTTTTTCCACTTGTTCGTCGTTGTCGAAACTCGTCTGCCGGCGCACGTATTCTAAGTAGCTCAGCCACAGCGCCTCAGCGTCCTTGTACGACTCCATGCCTTTGGACAGCGCCGTCTCGAATATCGACTTTACCTGGAAAGAAATAAGGTCAAAATTAGATCATACCTGTTAATAGAATCTGTTTGATAGTTTATGACTAACTTAGTCAAAATTAAAACAAAAAAATATATAATTCACTAGTTCGAATCCGGCTCGAGGGAACATATCAGGCTCGAAGGACCATAAAAGCATGTATCCCTAAAAAGTAAAATTATTGTTGTTGGTGCAACAAGAAGGTTCATGCGTTCATGAACTGGGATAAAATACAAAGGTAATAGTCTCTTCTCACATCCACGGGAGAAATGAAGTAGACATGCACATGTAAGTGCACATGACGACCCGCTTGGTGTAATGGTCAAGATTTTGCCTATTACGCAAGAGGTCGCGGGTTCGATTCCCGCACAGGACAAACATTTGTGTGCATGAACATGTATGTTTGTCCTGCTCTGGGTGTTATATGTATCTATTTAAGTATATTTGTAATACCACTGTTGATTCTGATGTCTGTAACACAAGTGCTTAAGCTACATAACACGGGGTCAGATCAATGTATGTGATGTTGTGAAATATCTATATCCATCTATATTTAGGTGCGCACAGGAGCACGCTACATACCTCTGCGGCGGGCTTCCCCTCGTGCTCGGCCTGGTGCATGCGCAGCGTCCAGGCGGTGTGGCGGCGCGGCAGCCGGCGCGCGAGGGCGGCCAGCACGCGGCAGTAGGTGGCGCGCGACGAGCAGCGCGTGCGCACAGGAGCACGCTACATACCTCTGCGGCGGGCTTCCCCTCGTGCTCGGCCTGGTGCATGCGCAGCGTCCAGGCGGTGTGGCGGCGCGGCAGCCGGCGCGCGAGGGCGGCCAGCACGCGGCAGTAGGTGGCGCGCGACGAGCAGCGCGTGCGCACAGGAGCACGCTACATACCTCTGCGGCGGGCTTCCCCTCGTGCTCGGCCTGGTGCATGCGCAGCGTCCAGGCGGTGTGGCGGCGCGGCAGCCGGCGCGCGAGGGCGGCCAGCACGCGGCAGTAGGTGGCGCGCGACGAGCAGCGCGTGCGCACAGGAGCACGCTACATACCTCTGCGGCGGGCTTCCCCTCGTGCTCGGCCTGGTGCATGCGCAGCGTCCAGGCGGTGTGGCGGCGCGGCAGCCGGCGCGCGAGGGCGGCCAGCACGCGGCAGTAGGTGGCGCGCGACGAGCAGCGCGTGCGCACAGGAGCACGCTACATACCTCTGCGGCGGGCTTCCCCTCGTGCTCGGCCTGGTGCATGCGCAGCGTCCAGGCGGTGTGGCGGCGCGGCAGCCGGCGCGCGAGGGCGGCCAGCACGCGGCAGTAGGTGGCGCGCGACGAGCAGCGCGTGCGCACAGGAGCACGCTACATACCTCTGCGGCGGGCTTCCCCTCGTGCTCGGCCTGGTGCATGCGCAGCGTCCAGGCGGTGTGGCGGCGCGGCAGCCGGCGCGCGAGGGCGGCCAGCACGCGGCAGTAGGTGGCGCGCGACGAGCAGGCGCGGGCGTGCCTCGCGAACGCGACCAGCAGCGCGTGCGCACCCGAGCACGCCACGCACTCCGTTGTGGCGCGGTCGTACAGCACCTACAAAGAAGGATAGATGTAATTTATCAGCCTATTAATTGTCATGTATCACCCTATTAATTGTCATGAATCAGCCTATTAATTGTAATGTATCAGCCTATTTATTGCCATGTATCAGCCTATTTATTGTCATGTATCAGCCTATTTATTGTATTGTATCAACCTATTTATTGTATTGCATCAACCTATGAATTTTTATGTATTAGCCTATTAATTGTCATGTATCACCCTATTAATTGTCATGAATCAGCCTATTAATTGTCATGTATCAGCCTATTTATTGCCATGTATCACCCTATTTATTGCCATGTATCAGCCTATTTATTGTCATGTATCAGCCTATTTATTGTATTGTATCAACCTATTTATTGTATTGCATCAACCTATGAATTTTTATGTATTAGCCTATTAATTGTCATGTATCACCCTATTAATTGTCATGAATCAGCCTATTAATTGTCATGTATCAGCCTATTTATTGCCATGTATCACCCTATTTATTGCCATGTATCAGCCTATTTATTGTCATGTATCAGCCTATTTATTGTATTGTATCAACCTATTTATTGTATTGTATCAACCTATGAATTTTAATGTATCACCCTATTTATTGCCATGTATCAGCCTATTTATTGTCATGTATCAGCCTATTTATTGTATTGTATCAACCTATTTATTGTATTGTATCAACCTATTAATTTTAATGTATCAGCCTATTAATTCTCATGTATCAGACTATTAATTGTCATGAATCACCCTATTAATTGTAATGTATCAACCTATTAATTTTAATTTGTCGGCCTAGTAATTGCAATGTATTAGCTTATAAATTGTAATGTATCAGCCTATTAATTGGCATGTATCAGCCTATTTATGTCCTACTGCAGGGCAAATGCCTCCATAATTTGAAATCACGTTTTCGTTACAAAGACGGGCTTTGGCTTAATCACTATGCTTGCCAAATGCCGATTGGTGATCACCTGTAAGGTTGGATGTAGTGATTTTTATTTTTACTTTTATGTGATAGGGATGGATGTAAAACGTTGATGCGTGAAAAATGACGCTGATGATGAATTTTCACCGCTGCCCGTCGACGTCAACAACCGTGCAATTAAAGTGGGGCATCAAAACCATTTTTAATGTAAAGATAATTATTTCGTTCTATACATACCTTGAGTATTCCATCGCTGTCACACTCCGCATATTTCTTGTCATGTGATAACTCTTTGACTGTATCAATGTACTCCTGGTACAATTTCAGTTTCTCCTCTTGATTCCTAAAACATAAATTATTAAAATTAATTTGATTTTCTTCATATTATAAATAATTTTAAAATTCAACAATGGTAGTACTCACTCTACAGTCAGCAATCTGTCTTCGTAGGATGTTATTTTCCGTAAATAGTCGAGGGCCGATTCGTGCTGACATTTCACCTATGAAAGGCATAAAAAATTTAATGAACAAGTTTATGCAATAAGCTTTAATCTGAAAGAGGATATAAAATTGTGCTGCTCGCCACCGACTCGACCGATCGACGCATTTGTGAGATGTGCATGGACACCCTTAGTATGTATAGAAACACACTTTAGGTGGAAAAAACACGATCGAAGTACGGCGTGACTACGCCTGAAATGTGTTTTAAATGGAAGATGACATACTATGCAATGACGTCGCGTAATTTAGTACCACCGAATTTCAGTCCCTTAATTTTGGCATATATAACACAAAAAGTTACGAGAATAATCTCTGCTTTCGTTAGAAAAAGCCTGCAAATAGCGATTCAACGAGTGATTCAAAAGACTGGCCAGAGTAATGCTGCAGAATCCCAATTCTGCAGCATTACTCTGGCCAGTCTTTTTGTAGGTGTCAAAGTCGTCGCACTATCTTTTTCTGGGCCTTCCGTGTCGTCTTTACGTTGTTAAGGCCCTGCTACACCTTACACTCCGGTCGCGTACACTGTGGCCACATACAGACAGGCCACAACGACGAGCCGTTTGGTGTAATGGTCGAGAAGTCGGCTATTACACCAAAGGTCGCGGGTTCGATCCCCGCACGGTACAAACATTTGTATGCATGAACATGTCTGTTTGTATCGGTCTGGGTGTTTCTATGTATAATATGTATGTATTTCCAAAAAAAAGTAGATAAGTAACGTTTATCCGTTGTCTGGCACCCATAGCACAAGCTAATGCGTTAGTTTGGGGCTAGATGGCGCTGTGTGAATAATGTCCAGAGATATTTACATATATTTATATGTATTATATATATATTCATACCTTGTCGACGTACTGCTGGTTGTGCAGCGCCATGGCCAGCTCCTGCGCCTGCGGCCAGGCCTCGTCGCAGCGCAGCAGCGGCCGCGACACCGTCTCCTCCAGGCACCACAGGACCCGGCCCTGCTGCACCTTGTATTCCGGGTCATCCTCACTGCAATATCATCATCATTAGCATCTATACTAATATATAAAGCTGAAGAGTTTGTTTGTATGTTTGTTTGTTTGAACGCGCTAATCTCAGGAACTACTGGTCCGATTTGAAAAATATTTTTGTGTCAGATAGTCCATTTGACGAGGAAGGCTTTAGGCTATTGGAAATCGAAATTAACGCGGACGGAGTCGCGGGCGGTCGCTAGTATTTAAATTAATGCCTAAGCAGGCACCTTACAGAAGACCACAGTGAATTAGCACTTGGTAATACTGTTGTGCTATGCTTCTGCTGGTGAGTAAGGTCGCCAGAGCTCAGGTGGGTTTTTAAAGGCAGGCAACGTATCTGCGACCCTTGCGGTGTTGATGTCTAAAGCGAGGGGTGATTACTTCTTATCAGGTGACCCGCTTGTTCGTTCGCCTACCTACCACCTGCTATGGTCGAAAAACGGCCGGAGAGGTATTTTTAATATAAAAAAAAAATATAAAAGCGTAGGACAGAGTGGTCTCTATACTCTAACTCACTCAAAAATTCTATAATTAACTGGATTACAACTGGAAATAAAAACTACTTGAAACAGATATAACCTCCGTATAAGTTTGAAACTACTTATTTACAGGAAAAGCCTACATACTTAAAGGAAAGTTTTATTTCATGAGTAACAGTCGCGTAAACCTAAGAAAACATGTTGAACAGTATCATACCTCATAGTATCCAGCTGCGCCTTCTCCAGCTCCAACTTGGCGTCCCAGAATACCTTCCCGGACAGCGGGTCGGCGCCGGCGCGGCGGAGGATCTCCTCCAGCTGCGCGCGCGCCGCACACGTGTCGCCGCTCGATAGAGACCATGTGCACCACTCGCTTAGGATCGGGATGGCTGGGAAATAGAAAACAATAGTAATGGGGATTTTGATACCACCAGTCATTTGTCTTTCTTTTATTAACTGTCAGATTCCAAACAATGAAGTTGGAATGGGAGTAGCTACACATGACGTCATTATTTATGAAGTCAACTGAATAATTCGTTGTCATTTTATAACTCAAGAATGGGGTCACCTATCCAAACCGAAATATTTCAAGGATTATTCGGACTATTTAGTAGATGGTTTATATGAAGTTTCCACAAAATCGGTTGAGTGGTTCTTCATTTACCACACGTAGCAAAGCACGTACCGGGCCGCTAGTTTATACATAGTTAAAACTCACAGTAGCAATCCAGCATGGCCTGGTGGAACAGCTCGGCCATGGTGTCCCGCGCCTGGGCGGAGTGCGCGAGCGTCGCCTCGGTCTGCAGCCGCAGCAGCCAGTGCTCCGGCTGCAGCGCCGTCATGAGTTACATCATAGTATACGTGCAACACTCACAGTAGCAATCCAGCATGGCCTGGTGGAACAGCTCGGCCATGGTGTCCCGCGCCTGGGCGGAGTGCGCGAGCGTCGCCTCGGTCTGCAGCCGCAGCAGCCAGTGCTCCGGCTGCAGCGCCGTCATGAGTTACATCATAGTATACGTGCAACACTCACAGTAGCAATCCAGCATGGCCTGGTGGAACAGCTCGGCCATGGTGTCCCGCGCCTGGGCGGAGTGCGCGAGCGTCGCCTCGGTCTGCAGCCGCAGCAGCCAGTGCTCCGGCTGCAGCGCCGTCATGAGTTACAGCATAGTATACGTGCAACACTCACAGTAGCAATCCAGCATGGCCTGGTGGAACAGCTCGGCCATGGTGTCCCGCGCCTGGGCGGAGTGCGCGAGCGTCGCCTCGGTCTGCAGCCGCAGCAGCCAGTGCTCCGGCTGCAGCGCCGTCATGAGTCGCAAGGCATAGTATACGTGCAAGACTCACAGTAGCAATCCAGCATGGCCTGGTGGAACAGCTCGGCCATGGTGTCCCGCGCCTGGGCGGAGTGCGCGAGCGTCGCCTCGGTCTGCAGCCGCAGCAGCCAGTGCTCCGGCTGCAGCGCCGTCATGAGTCGCAAGGCATAGTATACGTGCAAGACTCACAGTAGCAATCCAGCATGGCCTGGTGGAACAGCTCGGCCATGGTGTCCCGCGCCTGGGCGGAGTGCGCGAGCGTCGCCTCGGTCTGCAGCCGCAGCAGCCAGTGCTCCGGCTGCAGCGCCGTCATGAGTCGCAAGGCATAGTATACGTGCAACACTCACAGTAGCAATCCAGCATGGCCTGGTGGAACAGCTCGGCCATGGTGTCCCGCGCCTGGGCGGAGTGCGCGAGCGTCGCCTCGGTCTGCAGCCGCAGCAGCCAGTGCTCCGGCTGCAGCGCCGTCATGAGTTACAGCATAGTATACGTGCAACACTCACAGTAGCAATCCAGCATGGCCTGGTGGAACAGCTCGGCCATGGTGTCCCGCGCCTGGGCGGAGTGCGCGAGCGTCGCCTCGGTCTGCAGCCGCAGCAGCCAGTGCTCCGGCTGCAGCGCCGTCATGAGTTGCAAGCGCTCGAACGCGCTCCTCCAGCGGTCAAGTTCTGACAGTCGCCTGGTGGAAATGGTACATAAATTACCTACAGATTTCCAGAATGCGTTCTTAGGGCTTGTCGGGGTGTGAGGAATGATGTAACGCAAAACTTTCACAGATTAACTCTAACCCCTGCGGACCAATGAATATGCCCACCAAGCCTTTTAAATACCAGCAGTGCCATGAGACATACTACGTCACGTGGCACATGCTGAGCACTGGCCTTTTGAGTGAAAAACTTTAAGTTCTTTATTTTTAATTTTCCATTCATTATTTTTTATTTTCAATTAATGTTACCTATGCACCTTTGTTTCGTTTTATACATCTGAAAACTATGTCACCCAAAGCCATAGTATTATTTTCGCTTATGAAGTCACATTATATAATAGATTGGTAAATAATATATATATGATTATTTTATTCCTCTCTCTGATCTCCGTTACGATGAATAATAAAGCATAAAAAAACATACATTTCTGAACTTACCACAACGCCTGTATCAATTCAATGTGTTCATCATAATTGTACGGATACTCTGCGATGCGTTGCTCCAATTCTGCTACCTTCCGCTCCTGTACCTCATCATCATCGTCATCCTGGCAACAAAAAACTTATTAGTATCATTTGTTTACGTTCAATCTGAATGAATAAACATTCGACAAATTTTAATACAATGGAAGATTTTTTGCACTTTTCATCAATATTATATGCATTTTAAAACGCACCTCAGGTCATACACATGTCTACATTGACATTACTTTTATTTGGTTGTATCAAATAATTGGATTATTATTTATTAAATTTAATTGATGTTTTAAAAGAAATTAAGGTGAAGGGCATCAATTTTATATTTATTATATGAAATTTAGAAAAGGTGTGAAACTCAAAGTAAATGAAATTTTTTGGCTTGCCTCAAAAAATTCCCACAGTAAAAATCCAAAATTTAGATTTTTCAAATGATTAAAAAAAATTACACATAGGTTATATGTATTGTCACAAAAAAATCTACTTTGCTGCTGAAAAACTGTGTTTAAAGTTAAAATAATTACACCTCATGATGTTATTGACTGTAACGATTTTCTTTAAGACATCATCAATATACAAATAAAAAATAAATTAGGTATAACCCCACAGTGTTGACAATTTGCTGCAAAAAAAGTTTAAAACTTCCTACTACGATTATTTACGCTTCCCAAAACAAGTTTTTGTAAAATGTACTATAAGTAGAGCAGCAAATGTTTCCAAATAGTATTGATATACTCCAACTAGAATGAACAGTCCAAATTAAATGTGGAAGACATTTCAATGAGGAAGTAATTATAACTCGACTTTCGCAGTCAAAAGTGAGTGCTATCATTATTTAAAGGATTAAGTATACAAGTCCCTTGATGAACTTGCAGTGTTTTCGTCAAATTACATCAACACGAAGGTAAAGCAAAAGTAACAAAATATGCGTACGTCCGAATCGTCGGAATCTCGGTCTCCATCATCTTCCTCTACCACAACTTCTATCTCATTCTCTTCTTCAGATTCATTTCTCACTTCGTCCTCCACAATTGCCATGGTAAACACAACGGAAACTAATTAAAAACGCAAATATCAGACGGTGTTTATAACAAAAAGCACACAATCAAAATTAGTTATGGCGGAAACGTCAACGTCAAACACGAAGTTGACACATTAATAAAATGTTGCAATCATTGCCAAATCATTGCAATCATGGTAGTTAAAATAATAAATTAAATACAAACGAAAGATTTTAAATCCATTACTTCTTTTTAATGTTAAAAAGTAATTCTTATCTACATTTTTATGAAACTTGCATTATCTATTTTTTATCCAAAGCTACTTAAGCATCTCCTCACGCCCGATATTCCAAGGGCACCTTACAAAAAATAATAGCACGGAACCACGGAACAGAAAAGGCGATCTGTCCTTGTCTATTAAATAACCCGCTTGGGGTGTAATGATCAAGATGTTGCATAGTATACAAGAGGTCGCAGGTTCGATTCCCGCACAGGACAAACATTTGTGTGCATGAACATGTATTGTCGGTTTGTCCTGATCTGGGTGTTATTTGTATCTATTTAATTATATTTGTAGTATCACTGTTGATTCTTATTTCTGTAACACAAATACTTAAGCTTATTTAAAATCAAAATCAAAATCAACGGAGCCAGATCAATGTATGTAATGCGAAATATTTATTTTATAAGGTTTACCACACAACCTTCCTTGAGGACAGCATTGCAAGTCCGTTGAAGTCCACAGCCTTGGTGACTTTATTATTTATTATTATATTTTATATAATCTGAGGCTAGGGCATAAAACTCCTATCTTGTGGCTGACGATGATGACTCAAACGCTAAAAAATAAATTATTTTGCATCATATTTTTTTACCTATAGCTCAGCCAATATTCAGGGGAAGGATTAGTAATAAAACAATTTCACTTATTTCATATTTATTATATAAAAAATATAGTGATTACATAGGAGTTTATATATCTAAACATGTTACCTATCCATATAATTTCTTTTGCATGAAATTCCTAAGAGTTCGTTGGTATTCATTTTAGATTAGAACCAGTTATTTTTGCTTTGGCACCAATTTTACATCTAAGAATTCAAGATATCCTACTAGAGGAATTTCTTTTGTCATTCACATCTGATGTTTTGATATATTAATTATTTTTAAATCAAACCGCAACGTTCACTATTCTTTCGCATGACAACATTTTATGATATTTTCAATTAAAATTAAAATTCTGTCCCACCCTAAATTAGTATGTCTTAACTATTGGATAAACAGAATGGAAGCTACTTATTTCTTCACTGTCAAAGTTTACTGCGGTCTTATTTATTGCTGAGAATTAATTTGAAAGCAAAACAAACCAAGAATCCAGACACCCTACTCTATCTTTAAATACCACAAATACTACATTGTATTTATAACAGTCTGATTCAATAACTTTGATGGCTTTATTGAAAAGGCCAAGAATCGATAATTAACAGGAGTATCAAGGCTTAGTACACAACAAGGCCTCGTAACTCGATTTAACGGAACAAAAAGAGATTGAAATACAAAGCATAGCTCACATTAATTTAAGACTAAACATTCGAGACAAGACGCAATAACCGTCCAAGATTCAATTAAGTGTACCGATCAAATACGTATAATAAAGATAGTAAATTAAAAATAAATGCACCAATCATGGAAAATACTTCAAAGAATACACGAATGATAAGATCTTTAAGTACCTACTTATGCTTATTATAGTTTTGCAGTCACCAGCTTAATCAGACTTCAGTTCAATAAAAACTTTAAAATTTTGCAATACAAAGAGTAAATTAATCATATTTAAGCAAGTTAATACTTAAAGTGGAATACATAAAATCAGTCGTTTTGTCTAAATAATACGCCATGGAGAAAATAATACTACTTGATTGGTGCTGCTAAAGTTTTTTGATGTGCTTAATATATAATAAGATCAATTGCATACATCTCTGTAAAAAATATCCGGACTGCCAAATTTCAATTGACAAAATAATTACTTAATTATTTTCAGTAGCAACACCAATAGTTTATAATAAACTTCCGTAAAAGTTATTTAATTATCAGATTTAATAATTGTATGAATTAATAACAGAATATACATTAAGTTTGTGATAACGACAAAAATAAGTTTATAGATATGTTTCCTGAAGACGATATGTTTTTTTTTAATACATATGTTGTACAAAATTGTGCGAAAATTATATAATTTGCGTTTATGTAATACAAATATGCAAAAATACAAAGTTGGATCATAATATAAATCATACTTTACAAACCAAAACATTACGCCTCCATTGATTTTTGTCTCCAAACATGTTTCGTTACACACAATGTGAAGTAAACATCAATATCAAACAATATTCTTCTATATTCCCTTCTGTAAAACGAATTTTGCATAGCTTTTTCTCAGTCACTAAACACACTCCTTATTCTGCAGTGTTACCGGAATAATCTGATTTTCGAATTTTATCGTTGTAAATTCTACTAGTATCTTATGTCACACACAATAAATAAATGATTATTGCTGTGCCCGGTAAAGTTACGGTTAAAGATGGCACAAGAGTTTAACAGATGTTATAGTATGTTTCACAAGGTGATCCCCGTGACAGATGTACTTTTTATACTTTATTTCAAGGGAATAAGCTCCACGGGCTGTTTATATTATTTTCCAATGTGCATTATATCCTAATGCTTTATAATAGTGTCGATTTTCCTTTGAACCGTCAGCTGTCACAGGGATCATCTTATGTGAATTGAACTAAAGATAATAATTAGGCCACATTAACAACCTACCGTCATTTCTAAACTATCAAAATGTCGATATTTCTATACTTACAGGAAGTACTACTTACGCGCTTTTTGTAGGTAGAACGAATGTGTAAGGACAGATAATACCACAGGATAATATAATCTAGTTCTACAGAATGTCCCCAATTGCTTCCTTTATAAGTAAAAGGAACTTTACATGTCGCCTATTTGCAAGAAGAATGTTACAGCTCAATATTACATTTACATAAGCAATATGTTACTCAGAAATCATATTATGTGCGTAAATTTAGGCCTCTTCCATCACTTACAGATAAAACCCAGCATTCCTCATGTCTTTTGCCAGATAGGTCATAATATAATTATTTGTATAACCTATAATTTTTGTTCAGACAGCCTACCAGGAACTTATCTGAGTCGTGAAATCGATCATTAGGCAAACATTACCTATGTGATACTACAGTCCATTTCACCTAAGATGATTCCGAAGACAGTTCAAAGAATAATCGACACTATTCTAAAGAGCTCATGGGGCTTATTGCCTTGAAATAAAGTTAAATTTCGTATGCCTGTCACAGAGATAATCTTAGCTGAAATTGACTATAGCATATTACACACATTGGGGGCGTTTGGCAGAAAAAAGCGCTAGGAAGCGCTAACGATTAAATAAGCAAAATGGCGGATTGTGTCAAACAAACTGTACAGTTTTCGGCCAGGATATGTTTGCTAACTTCAATCTGTGCTTCAGTTGCGCTAACACAATCCGCCATTTTGCTTATTTAATCGTTAGCGCTTCCTAGCGCTTTTTTCTGCCAAACGCCCGCATTCACATTCCACCAGCAAACATGCGACGTTTTTAATTAATTTTATTGACAGGAACAAACTGCAGTATGATTATTGCAACCTCTTATTCTACAAATAGAGAGAAGTATATTTGATAACATCTACCTATATATACCTATAGAATCGATATTAACGCAATTACATACGTTTTGAAATAAATGAGTATAAAAAATAATACTTGTTACTATAATAACAATATTGAAGATCACACCCAGTTTACCGTTAAATTAGAATACTATAATCAATATTTCAATAGGACAATTATAATTTGAATAGGAATATCTAGTAATAGTAATTATTTTAATAGATTTCACTCTTAATTCTACCAGATAGTGAGATAAAATTGTATCTATTAATAGTGGACAACTATTGAGGGTAGTTTTTGCATAGGTACATAATTTTATGGAATATGAACACATTAAATCGAACGTAAAATTTTTGTTGCACTTAAGATTTAGAAGAAGAAGAGTTATATTTGGAAGCGATGATTTATTTTTCAAACTCAAAACGCACGCATCGTTGGAACTTAAAAGAGTACCAAGACAAAAAAGCTTATTGTGGAACGAAACATAAAAAGTCTTTAGTCATAATTTTACAAAGGACAGTTAAACCATTCTATGGCTCGTATTAATAAATCGCACTCAAGTCTGAGCTCGATCTTGACCGCAAACTTGAGGAGATGTTATGTATGAGAATGATATATCTAGTTGGCACTCAAGATCGAGCTCAGAGTTGAGTGCGATTTATTAATACGAGCCTAAGTTTGAACCTGAATGGTTATCTGCCAAAAAGTTTCTAAGAACTTGTATCGACTGTGAATAAACCTCTCTGCAAGTCGGTGAAAAGTTTCTCAGGGAGTAATGTTACTGGCCTATAATTTTCATTCATTTATTTTTATTCTGTTCAATAATATAATCGATAACAGAATCATATAATTACTACCAATGATGGTGAATTCATGACCGAGCCGTGCATCTACTTATTGAATAATACGAAGTAACCAAGTAGTTTATTAAAAATAGTTTTACCGACATTTCGATTGCGACGTTGGAGTTTTTCTTAACCTTTTATTAGCCAAAGTAAACAAGCATTTTTTTAATCCGAATTTTATTTTTGTTGGCCAGATATCTATTTTTGTTTTTCAATAATCCTATTAGTTATTTATTAGATAGCTTTTTTTACAAATAAACACTGCGGACTATTATTTTATTATAATTATCTCGCTGACTCAACCTACCCGGATTATGGGTTAAGAAAAAAAACGTGTTTAAACGTATTCTCCGATCGCATCGCAATAGTCAAAATATTGGTTAAAACATATTTCAATAAACCACTTACCCTACTTTAACAATTAGAACAACTCACTAATTCTACAATTTCAGATTTATAGAGAGTCTAAAACGTTCTGGAACTATTTTAATTTAATTCATCAAACACTCGACATAAGATTCACAGCACACGTTTCGTTCAAGACTGGGTGTTGACCGTCTGTTATTAGTTGGAAGTCACACAGTATGGGATGACGCGCAGTATCGAGTTGACGACGTCGCAGGCGACTGGCAGCTGGACAGCCGTACTTGTTTCTAACTGAAATTGGGAAGGAAATAAATAAGTAATATTATAATAAATAAGTATTATATAACTATTACGTATTTCGGTAAGAGACTCAGAGCTCAGTGGAACTTCCCTTAATTGAGCCCGTCTTCTAGGGAAGTTCCTAGAACTAGCTTTATTCCAAAATAAAATATACAAAATGTATGAGCTGATAATTCATTCATTTACAATATGTGACTTGGGTGAATTCGTTTTGGCGTGATAGGTCTAATGGTGAAAATAGTACGTATTTGCGGAGTCCATTAGTCCTAAACTCAACGATGATACTTAATTGTCAGCATTTCAATAGCTGCGCAATCCCGAGTTAGACCAATCGTATCTACGCGAAGTGTATCGGTCAGCAAAATGTTTCGTGTAGTAAGTATTTTTGGCTAAGCAAGTATGTGTCGTGTAGTATGAAACGTGAAGTAATTATGTATTGTGTAGTTAGTATGTATCGTGAGGTAGGTATGTGAGGTGTAGTAAGTATGTATCGCGTAGTAGGTAAGTATGTCTATGTTTCGCTTAGTAAGTATGGGTCGTGTCGTATGAATTGAGAAGTAAATATGTAAAAAAAAATGTGTTGAGAAAATACATCGTGAGGTAAGTGTGTGCTGTGTAGTAAGTATGTATCGCGCAGTAAGTATTTATCACGTAGTTAGTATGCATCGTGTAGTAAATGCTTCACCTGTGCGTCGGTCGTGCACTATGCCGTGGTGGTGGCGCCCTGCGCCTGCAGCTGCATCTGGCGCTGCATCTGCTCCAGCATCTCCTGCATGCGACGCAGCTCCGCCTCCTGCAATTATGACGATCAGTTAGTAATAACATACAGTAGTGTATGTTCCGAGCGGGAAATTAGTTAAAAAAATCAAAGAGCAATTTCCTGCGTCGCAGATAAATTTCTTATAGGCTAACTGGCAGATAGTTACTACGAACTTTTTGGGGCTAAATATTTTGTGACGTTATCTAAGAATATTGTCCCATGTGAAAACAGTAAAACTTCATAAATAATAATTCATAATTCATAAATAATAATTCATAAATTAATAATTGCCTTGGACTAGCACACCAATTGCCTAACCCCAAACTAAGCTCAAAGCTTGTACTATGGATGCTAGGGAACGGATGGACATACTTAATTATGTACTTTTTATAAACATCCATGACTGGATTACAAATATCGATGCTCATCACACGAACATTTTCCCCTAGCGGGATTCGAACCCGCGACCTTTGGTTTTGTAGCCAGTGTCTCTAACCACTAGACAAAAGGGCCGGTCGGATAAAGAAAACAAACCTTCTCGCGAAGAGCACGCTCGCGCTCCGTGGGGTCTTCGTTGGAGCCGTTGGCCACACCGTTGCTGTCCGCTTCACTCAGACCGCTCTCAGTCGATCTGAACACAAAACACAATTATAATTTGTCTGTGACATTGAGGGAAGCGTAACAATGAGGGTGTTTGCGATGGAAAAATCCGCAAGATGGCAATAATAGGCGTGAGGTCTAACTGATAGCAGTTTATCTAGTTTATCTAGCAGAACACATGCCATAGCATAGGCCATTGGTGAATTTTGAGTCAAAATTAATTTTGTCATGACATTGGGGGCGTTTGGGCGAAAAAAGCGTTTGCAAACGTTTGTAAACAAAATGGCGATTGTTAGCGCAAAATGGCGATTGTTTAGCGGTAACACCAAAGGTAACACAGTAAACTGACAGTTAGCAAACACGTCCTGGCCGAAAACTGTACAGTTTGCGCTAACAATCGCCATTTTGTTTACAAACGTTTGCTAACGCTTTTTTCGCCCAAACGCCCCCATTAACTATGTAAACATTTTTGACATATCTGTCAATGTCATGTCAAAATTCACCAATCACATACCAGTTAGACTCTACGTCTACCTTGTGCCATCTAACAGATTTATATTAGGTATACAAAATAAATGAATGAAAAAGCTAAAGGTTGAACTCACGTGTGGCGTTTAGGCACTTGTCCGCTGCGCGCGAGTCGCTCGGAACGGTAGTTCTCGTAGTGCACTTCTTGAGTCACCTCCTGCAGGTCTTGCATGTGCGTGCTACAAAACAGTTGGTTAGTTTCAGGATTATTTTGATGTGATTGGGAGGCAAACGAAAAATAGGGACACTTAAAGGTATGTGATATTGATTAAGTTTGTACGGGAGGTACCGAGGATATTTTAATGTGGCATTAAAATTTTCTGTTTAAATAATATTATTGTAAATTATTATTTCTAGATAAAAATTAACAATGCTTATGGTAATTGTTTCATTATGGAATCTAAAGAACGGGTTAACAATAATGTCACATATATTTTATGGTAAACAAAACATCGAGTTCATGAAATTCGGGCAAGTGAAATTCTGGCAAATGAGTTTAAATGAAATAAAAATATTATAAGAATAAAATTATTTATTGTCATGTAATGTTTAGGAAAAGGAATAACTCGTCCCTACTGCTATGTATAAATTGACCTGGGAAATGGGAGCCTGATGATCTGTATGACAGGTTTTATTTAACCTAAGTTCAGACACCAGTCTCGGGAAAGGCAAACAACTTTGTTAATCTATTGTATTGTGCTAACTAAATGGTACAATTTTACGAGCACAATATTACTATCATCAATTAATCCAGCAATTTGAATCACTTAGTAAATTATTTTGCACGTCAAAACTTTTTTCACCCTACTAGCGGCTCGACGTGAATGGCTTGCTGATTTATTATTTTTGCACATTATGTGTATGTTAAATGTGTATATGATATTTATTGAATGATTTTTTTTTTCATAGAAATACGTTCAGGACGACCTTACTCCACCTGGTGGTAAGCGGAAGTAAGGTCAAGATAATAAAAAGTAATAGGTCAAATTGCTTCATTTATAATTTTCTGGTTTACAACAGACAAGCACTCACATAAGCATAGTCCTCAGCTTGATGAAGTCGCAATGGTCTGGGTTCTCGACCTCGACGACGCCCCAGGGGTAGAGGCGGCCGCGCACGCGCCGCCCGCGCACCTCCAGCTGCTGCCCCGCGCCGCACACCGCGAACGGGACCGCCTCCTTCAGCTGACGGACCTGCACACAATAATCAAAAATAAAAATCAAAATATTCTTTATTCAAATGTGCTTAATATAAGCACTTATGAATCGTCATTAAAAAATGCAGTAGTAATGACTCAACCACCGATCATCAGTGCCATCATCATGAACATCATCATTATTATTAGGTCGTTATTTTTTTAACCTACAAAATACATAGCTGAAGACTGAACATTTTACATTTACATGTCATATTAGTAATCATCTTATACTAATATATAAAACTGAAGAGTTTGTTTGTATGTTTGTTTTTTTGTTTGTTTGAACACGCTAATCTCAGGAACTACTGGACCGATTTGAAACATTATTTTTGTGTTGGATAGCTCATTTGACGAGGAAGGCTTTAGGCTATTGGCGATCGAATTCCACGCGGACGGATTCGAGGGCGGCCGCGAGTCTTATATATAAAAATGGATCGCAAAATTTGTTGGTAAGCGCATAACTCAACAGCGCCTGGACCAAGTTGGCCAATTCTTTTTTTAAATGTTCGTTGAAGTCCAAGGATGGTTATTGCGGCGAGCAAAAATCTAATAATTGCCGGGAAAACCCTAAACCTTTTCAAATCGGACCAGTAGTTCCTGAGAGTAGCGCATTTAAACAAACTCTTTAACTTTATTATATTAGTATATAGAAGCATGGATGTGTAAGCAAAATAACATGAGGGGTCACCTAATGGAAAGTGATCGTCGCTGCCCATGGACATCAATAACCGCACAACGGTCGGCTTGCCTTTAAAACCCATAGCCTCCCCAACTGAACTCTGGCAATCTTACGAACCAGCAAAAACATAGCACAACTGTTAGTGCTATTTCACTGTGATATTATGTAAGGTGGAGGTACTTCCCCTGACGAGCGGCTCATTCGAATGAAAGTTCCACCTAACTCTTCCTATCTTAGTTTTCAGTTTGTTTATGCAAGTACTATCTGGCTGTAATCTGACATCTTACCTGTTCTTTGTAGTCCTCATCCTCGTCGCTGTCGCAATCGGGCAATGGGTATATCTTGATACCTTCCCTTTCAATTTCTTCCATTACCTTGAATAACATATTAAAAAATCATTAAGGTAAAATAAGCATTTTCTATGCCTGTCAGTTAAAGGGTTAACGAAGTACTTCAACTCAAACACCATAAAGTTATAAACACAACAAAAAAAAGCTAAATTTATGAATGTTGAAGAAGATAACGAAAATTATTACTACACGTAACTACTCTAGAAATGGCATATAAAAAATGTTACAGCTACAAAATTTATGAATAATAAATTAGATTTATAAAGAAATTAATGAAAACACGCAACTACTCAATGAATGGCATATAAAATAAAGTACAGCTACTGGCCACGTGAACGTAATAACATTCTCAATGATCGCGTTAAAATATGCAAGAGCACGTATGAAGCGTCGCCATACTTATTAGCGATGCAACTCACACGCGCACTCTAGTTTTTAACTAATTTTTATTTTTTCTTTGTTTATAATTTTGAAAATTATAGCTAAAGGCTATAATAATACTTAGCATGTTGCATGCAAAAATGCTTAAATGAAATATACAAACATTCTTTATAACTTACAATCATTTCAGACTTTAGTATGCGCGATTTTAAGTAAGTTAGAGTAAAATAAGAGAAGAAGGTTGGCCGGCTTGGGCCCTAAACACTTTAAAAGTTGGAGTTAATTGAAAGATAACAATCAGTCTAGGATAGATAAAATGTGTTACACTGCGCCAACCTAGTAAGTAAGTGAGTGATATGGGTTTGTCTTTTAAGTAACTAGCGTCCGCCCGCGACTTCGTCCGCGTAGATATCGGTTTTCATACAAATGGTCTTTTTCGCTAACTCCCGTTCCCGTGGGAATTTTGCAATATCCTGTTGCTAAAGTAGGTACCTGCATGCTCAATTTCAAGCTTCTAACTTAAGCGGTTTAGATTCTCTATACAAACTTCCATACCCCTTTAAGGGAAGTGGGAGGTTAGAAAGTGGCAAAAAGTAGGCTATGTTACTCTTCATCTCTTCAACTATCTCCAGTTAAAAAACCACGTAAATTCTGTGCTCCGAATTTATTTTACGTGTATAATATTAGTATGGATAGTATGGAACTAACTATTGAAAAATAAACTAAAACATTTATTGCCAATAAACAACTTAGGTAGATTGCAAAGCTCCGCCCATATTTCCGATGCAAGTCACACACATACACACACACACACACGCGCACACACACGCACACACACACACACACACACGCACACACACACGCACATGCACACACACACACGCACACGCACACACGCACACACGCACTTACCCTAGTCTTGAGCCGCTGCACTTCCTTCTTAGTGAGGCAGTCGGCTTTCGCGATGACAGGCACGATGTTCACCTTGTTATGTAGCTGCTTCATAAACTCGATGTCGAGCGGCTTCAACCTACGATGCAGTTTGCGATATTATGGATATGTTCGTAATAATTTTCCGACTGACATTAGGTCTAAGACTTAGGCTCGTATTAATAAATCGCACTCAACTCTGAGATCGAACTTGAGCGCAAAACCCCTCCACCCACCAGTGGGTTAGAATGGTGGGTTAGCGGGTAACTGCCCAACTTGAGGTGCTGTTTTATATGAGAAATGACATATCAAGCTCGCACTCAAGATCGATCTCAGAGTTGAGTGCGATTTATTAATACGAGCCTTAGACTCTAAGTGGTAAAACAGACCAGAGAACATAAAAAACATAAACGCCTTGAACGTTAAAGTTCTTATTTTAATTACACAGAGAGTTGTTTTTTCTGCTTGAATAATGTTTTGTGTATAATAATGGCCGGTATTCGGCCATCGCGGCCGAATTTACGATCAGCCAGGTACGCAGGATATATTATAGTGAACAAGAAATGTGTGTACGTTTTGTGTTTAAAGAAATGTTGATCTCACTTTCTACGATAGTTCCAGTTATAGCATTTACAACCTCCCAATAAACGTATTTTGGTCATTAATACTTTTACTATTTCTTAAACGGCGCGATGATACACAGATGTTGGAAAAGGCGCACAGATGTTTCAAAGTGTTGTAACGACAACAAAACTTTTTTAACATGATTAGATTACGTTCACCACTTATAGACATAATAATCCAGAAACAGGATAACAATCGGTTATGGTTTTGTTTTGCTTGTTTTATTTAATGGTATTTTTTCCGATTACCGAAGCGTTTCTTCATTGCGCTATTTATACGTATTTACTTTGCGAAAACAACATAGGTACCAATTCAAGTATTTTCAAGTCAGCAAATGAAAATGCAGAAATGTTTAATATCCAAGTAAAGTCCACTTACCCGTGTCCAAAAGGCGATATGAAATAGAAGCAGCAATGGATGCGGTTGTCGACGATGTTACGGCGGTTGAGGCCGCTCTCATCGCGAAGGAAGCGCTCGAATTGTTCGTCGATGTATTGTATTATCGACTGCGGACAAATGTAGGTACATGGATACGTGTCACGCACTGTTGGAATGCATAGAAATGACAGATGCTTTCACATATTAAAATTAATCAATACATTACAATATTTTCTTGCATTATTTTGACGTTCCACATGCAATAAATCTGTACGGGGGAAATAATGTTCTCATTTTATAGCTAGGTACATCAGCGGCCGCTCGCGACTCCGTCCGCGAGAATTTCGGTTTCCGCGCACATAGATAATACAATAGTTTAAAGCCTTCCTCTACAAAATATGGACTACCCAACACCTGAATTACCTGATTAGCGCGTTCAAACAAACAAACAAACTCTTTAGCTTTATTATATTAGTATAAGATAAGTCATAAATATGTATGTCAGTTAATGCTTAAGTATTGTTTCATGTTGAATTACAATCGAGAATAGCGTAATTTCCAGAAAATATTTCTAGTATCGGGAAAAGTATCGATTCTCTATAGAGTTTTTTAAAAGACGTGAGTCACAGTATATGTGTTACGGGCAACGTGATTAATCGGGAATTATGAATAAGGGCCGGCCTTTATTAATAATTCCCAAGAGCGTTGGGCAAAGTGATTAATTTATCACTTTGACCGGCCCGTATTAATAATTCCCGACGCCTCTTGGTCCATGTAATAAATCAGTGTTTGAGATGGCTTGTATTTATCACTTGGACCGGGCATTATGATAAGAAATGTTTAAGGGTCACAAAAAAAAAATAACCCTAACCTATTTTAGACCACCTAAGAAGCGGAAGACTAATGGATGGATATAGGTTAGGGTTATTTTTTTTTATGACCTTTTAAAATTCCCCTAGTCACGAACATAACACATGGTAACGACTTTTCATCTTATGTAATATTTTTATCTAAATAAAAGTAGGAAGTTAATTTTTAAATGTTCAATTGATGTGTCCTTTAACATTTCATGTTAATATTGTAAGTTTAATAAGATTTAATTAGCAAAACCACTTCAAATAACCTATTTTATCACTTTGCCCAATATGGGTTGGGAATTATTCATAATGGCCGGGAAAAGTGATTAATTTCTCTATTTTTATCACATTGCCCAATTGAGTAGGGAATTATTAATACAGACCGGGAATTATTAATACGGCCCGGGCTTATCACATGGCCCGTAACATATGTATAAACAACGAAGGTGCGTAATATTGATCGCAAGCCACGGTCAAGAACACCCAGATATAAACAATGCTAGTCGTAGTTACGCTCACAGATGGAATTGGAATGTTATCGCAGATGTTTCTAAGATTCTGAGATTATAAGATTTGATTAATAAGTAATTCTTTGCCGTATGGTAATAAAATATAGGATTTTGGGTCTTATCCATATTAATGTGAAAGTTTGTTTGTTTGGATGTTTGTCCGTCAATAAAGTTGAAACTACTGGACGGATTTTTATGAAATTTGGTATACAGACAGGGTATGGGCTGACTTAGGTGATAGGATACTTTTTATCTCGATTAAAAGCTACCATGGGAAAAACCAAAATCCGCGCGAACGAAGTCGCAGGCGGCCGCTAATTAAAAATATTATTTCTCGTATAGCAAGTGTAGCAGAGTTCGCTTCAGTTGGGGCTAATCCGTGCTTGAAAATGTATTTTTGGTCGAGACATATTATATTTCGACGGTCAATACCTGGTTCGTCCCCAAACAACGCATAACGAAGACGCTCATATATTAATCAATGCAAGCAGTAGAGGTCTAATCATTTATCTGCAAATGAACTCTAATTGACTTAGCGACCTTGCTGTAAGATCCTTGCAGTATATAAAATGATACTGCTTGTGCGACTTAATACTACATACATAATTATGTATAATTGGAGATGTATGTATTTCAGCTGTTTTTAATTTTTAACAGTCAGCTCACTTATGAGGTGTTTTATCAGTGCCGGTTATAAGCGCCTCCTCTACGACTAACTAAACTTTGAGGTATAAAGACAGGTCGGGGCACCTGTGGCCCCCTACCCTAAATCCGCTACTTTTAAGGCAAATTCGAAATAGGTGGCTACTTTATCAAATCAAAGTTTAAGTAACTTTTAACAAAATAATGGGGGCGTTTGGCAGAAAAAGCGCTAGGAAGCGCTAACGATTAAATTAGCAAAATGGCGGATTGTGTCAGCGCAACTGAAGCACAGACTGAAGTTAGCAAACATGTCCTGGCCGAAAACTGTACAGTTTGTTTGACACAATACGCCATTTTGCTTATTTAATCGTTAGCGCTTCCTAGCGCTTTTTTCTGCCAAACGCCCTCTATGCTACATCTATACTAGTATAATTAAGCTGAGGAGTTTGTTTGAACACACTTTTCCCAGGAAGTTCTGGTCTGATTTGAAAAATTTAGTCCATTTATCGAGGAAGGCTTTGAGCTATAATATAACGCGGACGGACTCGCTGGCGGCCGATTGTCTCAGTATATTAAACGATTGAATGCCAAAGTCGTCACTTTGACATTCAATAGATATTTAGGTGCTGGCCTCTATAATAAAAGTAAATGTATATTGAGCACAAGTAACTTAAGTAAAGGACTTACTTTAAAGCAGTCTGTATTGTCAATGGCGTCTCCATAGCCAGGAGTATCTACGACAGTCAAACGCAGCTTGACGCCTCTCTCTTCAATCTCAACGGTTGATGCGTCCAATTTAACCGTTTGGTTGGTTTTTTCTGAAAAATTTAAAACTTATAAATTCTTTACCTATTACTTAATAAAAAATATGTGTAATTAATAAATAAAGGACTGACCATTGAATTAAAAATTAAAACAGAACATTTTGGTAGTTGTCATAAACATTGCAGATATTAGATGAATGGCAAATGGAGGACTATTCATGAATAACACAAATATCAGAGGGCACAAATACTTTAATAACTTAACATAATATTTATTTAATGATTAACTACTGCATTTAAATTATAACAATGTACAAACCAATAGCATCAGGAATCACTCGCTCAGGATAGAGATCAGTAAGGAATAGCGAGTTAACCAGGGTTGATTTGCCGAGTCCGCTCTCCCCCACCACCATGAGAGTGAACTCAAAGCCCTTCTTCACCGATTTACGGTGCACCTGGTTAGGCAAGTTGGCGAACCCAACGTAGCCTGGGGTTTCCAGGTTGGAGAACTGTTGATAAAGTTTTTATTATGTTATTAATCAGAAGTTAATTCTATGTTGTCATCATATCAGAATGATATGATGACAACTTGTTTCCTTTTCCACAATTTGAATTCATCTAAAAAGAAGCATACATAGAGCCAAAATCTCATGATCTTTTTACTTTAACTAGACACATTGCTTTACTTCACTATCATAGATACTGTTACATAATTATCTGCATTGGATTAGGAACTTTATATAATTTTTAAACAGTTTTTTAAAGCTTTTTTATGTCCCTTTATATTTTCTATGATTGCTTTTAACTTAAAATACTAACAAATGTTTGTATATTATATATTACACATAGGACATGTTTAGAATTACAGAATCCCTCATCAAATAGTACCTATTTTGTGACTACCTAGCTACTATTATTGTTGTGATAATTTTTTTCTTAACACTAGGAGACATTCTTTATCATTTGTGAAATGAACACTGAATCACACACAATAAAAGCTATTTTACTCCAACACATAGGTGACCAGGATAATGAGCCCATTTAGTAATGAGTTACTGATAAATATATGCCTACCAACATGTTTCCTATTTTCAACGAGCGCATGATAAACAATGTATGTACGGAGCGGCGACTGACCTATAGCACCTACTAAGAACAAGTCGAGTGTAACATGTATGTTACATTTACATTCCATTGCACTCACTCGCAAAATATTCAAGCGGCACGCACAAACATTGACACACATCCGCCGTAACTGTACCGAGATCCATTTCACCGACAGTGCGCATAAATAACAACCAAATACTTTCGGAATACACAAACCCCGGATGACTCACTGATACCGGAGGGATGGCGTTCACTCTACAAGCTATCGCTTTGTTTAAATCTGTTAACCAGCAAGAGGAAAGTTTAACAGAGAAAGAATAATCAAAAATCATTTTGCATTTAAAGCATAAATTCAACACTTACGTTTTTATTCGATGTTTCACTCGTCATTTTTAAATTTCACTGCGGTATGCACCACTCACAACTGATATAGTTATTAAATAATGAAAAGGGTGTACGCATAGGCGTAGCGATTTTAAAATATGTAAATAATACGTTAGAAACGCTAAATAATTCAGCCAGATTAAAATTTACACCAGCCGAGAGAAGACACCGACCGACATCAAAAACTTTTTCTGACACCAATCGTAGTGATGTGCTGATGTGTCATGTAATACGCCACGCTAACATTGAATAATATTAATGAGTTAAATTTTCTCAGCAGGTGAATCACAAAAAAAAATTATAAACATATTTCACTTCATTGATTTCTTTATTTCACTGTAACTTAAAAAAAACTACGATGAGTTCAAGAAATATTAATTATTTTTTATAAAAATCTTAACCTGCCTATTCAAATGTCTATCATGCAGATTTTTTCAAATATAACTGTTTTGCATTACAACAAAACAGTTATTATGTGTCGGATAAAACACAGTGTTGGGTGAAGAAGCAGTCTATGATTTTTGCCTAATATTGTCTATGGGTCTGCACTTTACCTTCTCTTGACACCAGTTGGCGCCAATTTTACCTGAATTTGGCGTTGACACTTGCTGTCAACTTCATAGTCTACCACCAGCAAGACCTTGCTGCAACACTGTGTTTTATCCGACACATAATAACTGTTTTGTTGTAATGCAAAACAGTTATATTATGTGTCTTTCTAAAACACAGTGTTGGGTGAAGATCTGTTTGCTATCTGCTGGTGTCAAGCACAAACGCTATGAATGATTAAATAAATAAAATTAATAACATTGACAAATTATTAATTTTTTCATATTGAATTGAACTTAGTAAAGTATATAAAATAGAATTAGGATAACTCTCTGAATCTTTAAAGAACAATTCTTTGTTTATAAATATAAAATTATTCTCATGAAAAGCATAATAATTAAAGTAATTCTCTTAATCAATTAGATGAAATCTTTATACTTATTTTACAAAATGATAATTATTCACAGGGAAATTAGGAACATACTAACTTCAACTATTATTATTTAATAGTTATGCTTCAACTATTATTATTTAAAAGTTATACTGACAATTTCATCTGAATGAATTTGATATCAATTTAAATTGATATAACTTAGATTTAAGAAAAAACAGAATAAGAATCATAACATGACATTATGATATGTAACCATTTCAATAAATAGTGTTTAAATTTATGAAACAATAAATCAGCACACTCATTATTAGAATCATTGGTCTTATTCTGACATCAGTTATATAAATTAAAGGTTTGCACATCTACAGGTCTATTTTCCAATCATCCACAGGATGCCACTGCAGAGCGGGTACTTCCTGGAAGAGCATTAATATAAATTTGTTTAAATATAGTCTGTATCCAATTTCAATATTGGTATGTGATGCTGGTTAACAGTGACCGTAACTGAAATAAATAAATTATTGATATTAGTCTGAGACCTTCTTTCAGCGGTTAGCTGAAGGTGTTTTCGGATATGATCTACTGGACATATTTGCTTGATAGGGTGCTTAATAAGTACCCAGCCTGATTGTCTGTGTGTTTTGAACAGACTCTGGTGAGTCTCTCCAAGATCCAAACTTTGATCCACAAGGTAATTGTGTAAATGTAAATTCTTATCTTCTATAAGATGTCCTAGGGAAATATCTAATAAACTAAGGTCATGAACTCTATGACCTTAACTCATAATAGAATCACGGTAGTTTGTCTAGCAACATCAAAGTGTGCCTAAACAGGTTGTACCCTGAAGCCAATCAAATAATAACTTGACATCAATAACAGGACGTTTGAAAGTCAAAAGTGCTTTGACAAAGAAATTTTTTGAAATTTCTTCTTTATTGATTTTGCACAAAAGGTGGATACAGCTGATTTGTGCAAAAGTATAGTATTATATATATGCCAATTTGTCCTCTGAAAACAATTTTGATAAAAATCTGGCTACATCATTACATGATGGTAACAAAGGATCAATGTTGTTAAGGTTACAATAATTGATCCATCTTATAATAATGGCCTTTATGGTAATAATGTGGACTCAAGCCAACTTGTTTTAACAGATCCGATCTGTTGTCAGATGTGGGTTATTTGTTCTGCCCACCCCCACTTTCCACACAGGAAGAGAGAGCTTCTCTACTTGTGGGGGACATAAGCCTGTTGTGTGATCTATCAGGCTGTGCTGTAGATCCATTAGAGGCAGTGGTTCCTCCAGGGACCTGGACTGCAGGTCCAGTAGCCAAAAGCACTCAGGCCATTGTGGTGCTATTATTAAGAACACTCCTTTGGAGATGTTCATGTGAGCCCGAACTTGAGGGATTAGACTGAGTGGTGGGAACACCCATCCAAGTTGACAGTCCCAGGGTCGACAGAAGGCGTCGCAAAAAATTGCGCACCCATCTGATGAGATTGGAGTTACATAATTAAGTACGACTTTTGTTGCCTTGGAGGCAAACAAGCCTAGATCTGGGAGGCCCCAAACACTGAATATGGCCTCCGTGGCCTGGGGCAACAAATGACATTCGGGTACTGCACAACCCCTGGCTGCTGTTGCCTTGGAGGCAAACAAGCCTAGATCTGGGAGGCCCCAAACACTGAATATGGCCTCCGTGGCCTGGGGCAACAAATGACATTCGGGTACTGCACAACCCCTGGCTGCTGTTGCCTTGGAGGCAAACAAGCCTAGATCTGGGAGGCCCCAAACACTGAATATGGCCTCCGTGGCCTGGGGCAACAAATGACATTCGGGTACTGCACAATCCCTGGACAGGTGGTCAGCTGTTCCGTTCAGTCGTCTCGGTAGGTAACAAGCCGAGAGGATTATTACCAGGTCTTCTGTTAGTTAAGTATTTTGGAAGTCAACTTTAGTAGGGCCAAGGACTTTGTGCCCCCTTCGTTACAAATAATAATAATAATAATATATGCAGAGATAGAACCTGGCAGATGTACCCATCTCATATTAAATTAAATGGTACCGAGAAGCCTCTGCGCTGTTGGCTTCGGCCCCACGCATGCTTCAAAGGACCGAGTCCCTGTGGACCCGAGAATTTCCATTGTACCTACATAATAATATTAAATTTATTCAATAACTATGTCGGACTGAATAAAAATGTGGGCACCCCTCAAGTTCTTTTCTGGTCTAGGATTGCTCCGCAGATGGCATACATCTCCTTGATGTTTGAATACCAACTCCTTTGGCAGTTGCTCCACTTTCCTGAAAGATACAGATCATTCAACTGATTCAACTGAGCACTCCACCCTGCATCCGCTGCATCGGTGGAAAGGAAGTGAGTGACTTCTCTTTGGTACATCGGTTTTTAGCTATTGTATACTGCCTCTAGCCACCAGAGCAGATCGTGGTAAGCAAGGTAAAAGGTAAAACTCTCTCTCCTCCCTGAAGCGCGCTTTTTTGGAATCTTCTCAGAAAACATTGCAATCTGCGACAACGTAGATGTCCTCCGGGGATCATTAACGTTGCAAAGTTTAAGAGACCTAGCAGCCTGTTTTTTTTTTTTTTTTTTAAATAAATATGTTGGAATCAGATTGTCTAACAAGGATGTAAGTGCCTTGATTTTTTGTACTGAGTGGTAATGTCATAGTCTTTCTGAGAGTATTCCAAGTTACGCCTAAATATTCTAGCTACTGTGCAGGGATCAGAGTTGACTTTGGATAATTGACATCCTTAAGTCTCTAGTATCTCAGCGTTTCCGCAACCTGAGTTTCTAGAACAGCCTTTTGTTGAGGAGCCAGGAGGTAGTTGTATAAACATACCAGCCCCCAAATTCCTCGAAGGGTTTCCGCAACCCAATTGGACACTGCTGAGAAGATCTGCGGTGCCGCTGATAGGCCAAAAGGAAGTGCTGTTATCAACTGTAACACTTCCTGCTGGTAAACAATTCTCAGAAATCGCCTGTGAGCCACAGAAATTAGTAAATGAAAATAAGCATTCTGAAAATAAATTTTTGCCAGCTAAGCGGTGAGAGGCAGAAAGTCTGCTACGTCTGTTTGAAAAACCAGAAGGAAATGTTTTGTGATAACATGCGCATTGAGAGAGTGGAGATCAAATATTGGTCGCATTCCCCCGTCTAACTTCCTGACAAAAACATTTTGGAAAGGAAGCGGGGCCCCAGTGTTGGTGCAGGTTTTAATAATTTTGTCATGATCAATGTTACTTTGGATGAGAATCTTTTGAGAAGATTCTCAGAAGGAATCTGCAGCGGAGGCTTGGTTCCCTTCAAGGGAATTCTGCATCTTGAGATCATGAATAGGATAGAACGGCCCGCACCGTGCTGCTCCCAATTACCTAGCTGATCCTTCAGACGCCCCCCTCTGAAGTTTCCTTTTTGATGGTCAATTTGATTTTGACTAAGTGTTTGAGTTGTTTTGATTATTGTTACACTGCAAAAGCTTCTTTAATTAAACTTTTTCGAAATGATAGTCTCCTTTGAAATTTTAAGAAAACATTTCAAATAATTTATCAACATTAAGATCAGATTGATTATTGGACTTCTAATTTGAAATAATTTGTAAAGCTTTTAGAATTGTCTCTGTTCTAGAACAACATTAGACAAACAAGCCATGAGGGTCTCGGTATAAGCTAAATAATGTTAATTTTTATTTAAATGGTATAACTCTCCTTAATTTTTAAGCCCATAAAACCTGGGGAGGCTAACCAAGGTTACATTGCTTTCTTATACCTAATGCCCTTCCAAACCTAAGCTTTAAACTGTAGCAATTGCTCGAGTTGTTTAAAGCTGTTGTGTTGGCCCGTATTTTAGGAGGCCAAAATTTTATCAAGATTATCAATCTTGACATTACCTAATGCCAAGTAGTGCTCGCATTAGGGTTTTTGAGAAAATGAGGTGTTTCCGCAACAACCTGCGATATAGTACTAGGTAAGCTGGAGTCAGTGCTCTAGCTCTACTTCACAAACACCAGTGTGTTTCGAAGAAGACGGAATGTTTGAGCTATGAAATTAGAAATATATACCTCTAAATAACTGCTCACTATATCATGATAACTCACTTGTGTCATCAATGTGTCCACACGCCGGGCATGTTTCATGATTTTTCTTGTACTTACGTCTCTTGTTATGAGGCGGTGAAATGTACCTTTCGTCCTCCGAGGACGAAGATCAAGAAGACGATTCCGAGGAATCAGACCGAGCCTGTCGCCCATCCGGAGCAACAAAAACCCGACCTTCCGCCATTCACCTCCTCAATCTCACTCATTGTGCACAAAAAACTGTGTTTTATCACCTTTTAACAACTTTTTTACAAATTAAATTCACAAGCATGGAAAAAAGTTGCCGACTTCAACAAAAATCACAAACGCTATGAAGTTGACAGCAAGTGTCAACGCCAAATTCAGGTAAAATTGGCGCCAACTGGTGTCAAGAGAAGGTAAAGTGCAGACCCATAGACAATATTAGGCAAAAATCATAGACTGCTTCTTCACCCAACACTGTGTTTTAGAAAGACACATAATATACCAGTTTTGTTCAGGACTAATGAAGTTTTCTTTTAAATATCTATTTAAATGTTAAGAAAGGTCGAACAAAACTTTGATTTCACGTTTCATTCCTTCCTTTATAGCTTTCTTGTTGTGTTACAATGACTTAAAAATATATTGTTACTAACAAGAACCCTGTAAGAGTACTGCAAAATGTCTTACAAACTAAAGTATTATTTTTCTGAAACTACATTAAAAGATTCAACTAAATTAAATAATAATTCAGGTGTTTAAATGATTTATTATGAATTGATAACATGAATCAAACAAACTCCTATCTTTCTAAGCTTTTACGTGAAGAAGAGCCAATAAGAAATTTAAATGATTCTGATTCTTATTCTGAAAAAAAAAAAACAGTCTATACGTTCTCGTTACATACGTGTTTGCTACTTTCATGCGATACAGCACTATCATTCGTTGTGTCATTTTTACAGCTGTCAAACAAATCTGTCAAATGTACATGGAACAATCGTGAATCAGTTGTGTTGTTCAAGGAATTGTTTAAAAACTCCAATTTCTATCGCGATTCGCGATATTTCCTTACGAAAATGGCTACATCGAGTGACACCTCCGATCAGAATGTGAAATCGAGGCGCCCAGCTGGTATGGTTTGCAAATAAATTTGACCTTGTTATCATTATCGATTTAGTCTACATAGGTGTAACTAACTCTTGTTTCCTCGTAGAATCTGCGTTCAAGCAGCAACGCCTGCCCGCCTGGCAGCCCATACTGACCGCTGGTACTGTCCTGCCTACATTCTTCGTGATCGGGATCGCCTTTATTCCTGTTGGAATAGGATTGCTCTACTTCTCAGATGAGGTAATGCTCCGAAATAGCACTGCGTGATATTTAAATGTCATAGAACAGACTTTCAGTTTACGATGTATCCATAAAAAAGTAGTACCTACCTAATGTAAGCAACACTCAAAGTCAGAGGTCAATGTTTCGGGTTTACTGCTAATATTTCAAACAATGAGTGCTGCTTTAGCTTTTTAGACTATAACTATGTAGGAATAGTAATTGCTATTTAGATAAATAGATAACAACTTTATTAGTATCATACAGAAACACACAAACACAAGCATAATAATATAATAATAATATTATAAAGTACATTTGAATTTTTTATTCCATGTACTTCACTTAATAAAACCTACTTCTGCAGGTAAAAGAGCACGTCATCAACTACACATTCTGTGAGAAGGAAGATGACAACATAACGTGCGCGGACTACATCAAGCAGAACTTTATGGAAGAGTGCCGTTGCAAGATCAACTTCAATCTATCGGAGGACTTCAAAGGAGATGTTTACTTGTACTATGGACTCAGCAACTATTACCAGAATCACAGGCGATATGTGAAATCCAGGTGAGTTTTTGTCGGTAATATTTTAGAATAATTATTTTTAAGCTAATAATTAAATCGAATGATCAGATATACCATTAATTTTCAATTTTCGATAACTATGCCATCATGATAATAGTAGGCTTAAGTAATAACAAAATACAAAAATGACCTGACCTTTTATGGGTATATCCATATAGCAAAACTTCATAAATTTTCTAAAGAAGAAAATTGGACAAAAAATCTACAATTAACACATGAGTTCTTATTACTATTGTGTGTGAATAAATATTTTTTTTCTTAGTTTGAAGAATACATTTTGTAGGGAAAAAGAGAGATGAAATAAATTAAAAAGCCCTTTAGAAGTAAAGGGCATTGTTTTGTAAATGGACTTGGTAACTTCTTACCAAGTACATTTACAAAACAATGCTTATTTGAAAAAACAATATCTGTATAATATTTTTGAAAATGATAAGATTATGTATTTTAAGTACATATTTTCACTGTCTTATCTAGTTTATGGTGGTAAGAACCCCTCATTCGAAGGTGAAGGCCTCCTCTAGATACCTTTCCATATCTTTCTTTTACCCTCTCCATCCATTGTTTGCCAGCGACCTGAAATATATCCCAAAAATCAAATAGTAGGAATAAAAAATTGTTTGTTTTGTAGGGATGACAATCAGCTTCTCGGTCGCTTGTCCATGACTCCATCGTCGGACTGCGAGCCATTCGCGCACGTCGAGGTAGATGGCAAGCGGAAGCCTGTGGCCCCCTGTGGGGCTATTGCCAACTCACTTTTCAATGGTTTGTATATTTATAGTATTAAATCTTTCTAGATCTTTCTCTTATTATTTAGGAAACTGCGGCCGCTCGCGACTTTGCCCGATTGGATTACAGATACCTTATTTCGCAATTGAAGGAAGCTTATGTTTTTCTCGGGGTGTAAGGATTGTCTGTGCCAAATTTCATCAAAATCTGTTGAGAGGTTTTGGCAGGAAAGCTTAACAGACGGACGGAGTTACTTTCGCATTTATAATATGTACTAGCTGCTGCCCGTGGCTTCGCACGCGTGGACATGGCGCTCGCGATCAGCTGTTAGACGTAGCTCTCGTTCTTGACTCGTTTCTGAGACTCGCGACAACGCATGACGTTCACGATCGGCTGTTAGTCGTTGCTCCCTTTCTACGTTGGTTTCCAGCGACCGAGAAGCAGACGTGCGGGTGCGTTGTGAGCTTAAGCGGGACTCTCTTTCCGTAAACGTCTATGAGACTCGCGACAACGTATGACGTTCACGATCGGCTGTTAGTCGTAGCTCTCTTTCTATACTGGTTTCCTGCGACCGAAAAGCAGACGTGCGTGTGCGTTGTAAGCTTAAGCGGGACTCTCTTTGAATAAACGAGCTGCTGCCCGCGGCTTCGCACGCGTGGACTATGCAAATTTAAAATCATCGTTTTGCCCTTGCGGAACAGATTCCAATGCAGCTTTAAAACTATGCGCATACGGGTTGATTTCATGCAGCAAATTTTGAAGCAGGCAAATCAAATTATTGTTAAGTTGTGGAAAAATTTGGTTTCTTATATTTGCCTGTTCATTATAATCAGATATGAAATATATTTGAAGAAACTTGGGTTCGTTTTCAGGCAGTTAAGAACCTATTAGGTGGTAAACCTGCCCCTGAACCTTAAAGGTGGGCATAAATGGCCCTTCCGTTATTTTCTTTGCACCAAACGATGTCATCTGGAATGCATTATTATAAGAACGAATATTTTCCAAGAAGTGTTTAGATTGTGGATGATCTCCATTTAGCAGCGCTTTTAAAAGTTCTGGCGGCTCTAGAAACAATGAAATATGTACTTTTCCACTCGCACAACACATTCCGCTGGATTCTTTTTGCCATCTGAGAGCTTCACAAAAATCACATTTTAAAATCATTCCACCCACAAATGAAAATGAAGCATAATCAATTCTGGGTGAGTATGTAAACCCACTTTTTTCTTTTTCTGTCCAGGGGTATTGTTCGTCAGAATCAAGGTCAAACTCTTCAGATGAAACCGACCTTCTGTTGAGTAAGTGTCGAAGTCGATCGGACTCCAAGCGTGCTTGACGTTGTTCTTCTGATTCATGCTGTCTTATTTCATGTATTCTCTCTCTTTCTCTTAGTAACGAATCCTCACGATCCTGGCGCATAAGCTCATAGTTTTCCCTGGCCAATTCTAATCGTTGCTGGTGTTGATCATCCCTTTCTAAAGCACTAATAATATTTTGACGATATCGAGCGTTACTTAAGCGTTCCTCACGTTGGGTAAAAGTTTGTGAGGCATAAGATAATGTATGGCGCTCGCGATCAGCTGTTAGACGTACCTCTCGTTCTTGACTCGTTTCTGAGACTCGCGACAACGCATGACGTTCACGATCGGCTGTTAGTCGTTGCTCTCTTTCTACGTTGGTTTCCAGCGACCGAGAAGCAGACGTGCGTGTGCGTTGTGAGCTTAAGCGGGACTCTCTTTGAATAAACGTCTCTGAGACTCTAGATAAAGAATGGCGTTGCCGATCAGCTGTTAGTCGGGCTTCACGCTGAGAAGGATTTTCCATAGCGCGAGCAGTAGCCTGGCGGTGTCGAGTCGCAGTAAGTCTTGCCTCATGATCATCGTTACTTTCTTGGGATCTAAACAACCTAGATCTTTTAGCTTCTCTTGAGTACTGAGAAAGATTTGACCTTTTTCTAGGCATTGTGAAGAAACAAACCGTGAAAGTATTCGCCGATAGAAATATATATTCTTTTGAAAATGCACTTTGTGGTTATTTACGAAATAATCGGAATTATCACAGAATGACTTTCAAATATAAACAGATAGGTAACGTATACTCTGTCCATTTTATTAGGCGTCTTTTGACAGATTGACGTTTGACACAATTGGTGATGTCCTAAAGTATCTAAAATGTGGTCATTCCGATTATTGATAAACTCGAGTTACGATTTAATAATCCCTAAATGTAGAAAGAAACCCACTGAGGCGAAAAAACGCAACCGATAGTCGGCGTGAATGCATTTTCTATACGATGTAACGCGACGTAAATTCGGCACGGCAACCTTATTTATACTTATGAAGAAGTTAAGATTCATAGCATTTATTTCTACCGAATTATTCGAAATCTGTGGCACAATCGTAGTAATCGTTATGTGTTGCACATCACTGAGTGGACGGAATCGTTCATGAAGTACAATATTATTCTTTCGAAACACGTTAAGAAAACTATATGTTTTTTTATGGGCATGGGCTGTCAAAAGTCGTCTTCTAGAGTGGACAGAGTATAGTTACAAAAACAATGCCTTTCGACGCTAGACAGCGCTGCATGTTAAACTTTTTTTACTCGACGCTAGATGACGCCATGGACTCTTCCGTGATTTTGTGATTTTCAAGAATGGTTTTTTAACCATCCCACGGGAACCCTTTAATATTCCGAAATAAAAATTATCTCAGATGTTGACCAGGGATATTAGGTATTACCATGCAAAATTTCATTCAAATCCGTTCAGCCGTTTCGAAGATTAGCCCGAGCAAACAGACAAACAGACAAACAGACAGAGAAATAAGAAATTCTAAAAAAAAATTATTTTGTATTTTCCTTTTATTTACATCACCCTGACTTCGTTTTAAGCATTTTTTTCATTTGTACAGACATTCGACCTCTACGATTTTATTATATGTATTGATTAGTGGGATGTTAAGTTGTGTCGTTAAAGCGCAGTAAAAAATTTACATTGCTCTGTGTTACAGTTTTTGTAAAATTCATTCAGATTAAAGTTTAATGAATCTAAATATTAAATGGAATGTGATAGATCTATAGATGATCTGTATTCTACTATTTTATTTACGGTCTTAATTATAGTACCTACAATCTTAATATCTTTTCCATCAGATACCCTGACCCTGTATTCGGTTGAAGCTAAAACCAATGTCCCAGTAATAAGGACCGGAATTGCATGGACATCTGACAAGGAGATTAAATTCCGGAACCCTGAGGGAGACCTTCAACTTGGTATGTAGTCTTTTTATACTTAACACGCGGTTTCACCCGTCTCGAGGGAACTACACATACCGGGATAAAATATAGCCTATTTTACTCAGGGTGAATGTAGCTTTCCAATGGAGAAAGAATTTTTAAAATTGGTCTAGTAGTTTTTGAGTTTATTTATAACATACAAAAATTCAAATAATATTAGTGTTGATTAAAATAGTTTCGTTAGGCAAGGAATTGGTTTTTACGTTAGAAACGACGACGTGATAATATTGACATTTGTTGTTGACAACAACCTCAATAAATATGCATAAAGGTGAAATCATTGAACTTATTCTATACACTGTTTTTGTTTCAGCGTTCGCAAACTTTTCCAAACCTGTGAATTGGCGCGTTAATGTATGGGAGTTAGATCCTCAAAACCCAAGCAACAATGGATTCCAGGTAAACTTCTTGTTTTAATTTAAAATATATAATACTCGTAGCATAGCCAAGTAAAGTATTATTGAGGAATGTTACATTCTAAAATATAGTTTTTTAAGTTGTTGATGTTACAGTCAAAACTCATAACCGGTTAAAATCACTTTTGACTGCTTAAATCAGACAAAAGTGCTTTTGACCGACACCCATAGTTAAAAACAGTTTTGACTGATAGCTATTCGCAGTCAAAAGTTGTTTAACTAAGGGTCAAAACCTCTTTAAAATGATATGTTACGGCAAATAACAGAACTGCGGCTAAACCTAGTTTTAGCCGGCTACAATTTAATAATAAACAATAAGTATGCAGAAATTCTACTCTGACGGAAGTAGGTTAGAAGAGGGGTAGGAGCTCTTTTATAAATAACTAAATTGTTATAATATATTTATTTGCAGAATGAAGATTTAATTGTCTGGATGAGGACGGCGGCGTTACCCACTTTCCGCAAGCTGTACCGGCGCGTCGATCACTCCCAGACAGGCTTCACTAAAGGACTCACTCAGGGAGCCTATGTTCTTACTGTGGACTATAGTAAGTTTTTATAGTACTTACCCTTAGTATAAAAACACACAAAGCCGTAAAAACGCGACCGAAGTTTTGGTTTTGGTATGAAAAACTACCGTGGCATAAACTGAATTTCTCAGTATAATTACAATTAATATTAATTTAATACTAATACTCTTCCGGCCGTTTTCGATCATGGCCACCGATTTCATAATTAGCCAGCCACGCAGGATATATTACAGTGCACAAGTGAGCGCGCAAGCACAGATGCACTCCCTATTCCCTCACTCTCATAGTTCGGTGGGACAACAATCTGGTATGACCGCAGAGAGATCAGGTGCGCCTGATCTCTGGACTAACGACCAATGTGGTAACTAAAACAAAAATAGTTCCCAAATTAAATTCAACCTTACACTCTTGAATTAGGGTCCAAAACATTCATGTCAACATTTCCGAAATTAAATATACTTAATATTTTTAGACTACCCGGTGACGGACTTCGACGGAACTAAGTCATTCGTGATATCGACGACGTCGCTGCTCGGTGGCAAGAACCCGTTCCTAGGCGTCGCGTACGTCGTCGTCGGCACGCTCTGCCTGCTGCTCGGCATAGTGCTGCTCGTTATACACGTGCGCTGCTCTAAGAGGTGAGAGATACCATATGTCGGGGACGTAAGGTTCAAATTACGTCAGCAAGATCTCTGCTTGATGCGACATGGCCATTACTAACACAACAGAATCTGGACGTTATCCCAATGGCGTAAGTTTCATATTGCGGCGGCAAGAACCCGTTCTTAGGCGTCGCGTATGTCGTAGTCGGCACGCTCTGCCTGCTGCTCGGCATAGTGCTGCTCGTCATACACGTGCGCTGCTCCAAGAGGTGAGAGATACCATATGTCTGGGGCGTAAGGTTCAAATTACGTCAGCAAGTTCTTTGCTCGATGCAACATGGCCGATACTAACACAATGAAATCTGGACGTTATCCCGATGGCGTAAGTTTCATATTTCGACGGCAAGAACCCGTTCTTAGGCGTCGCGTACGTTGTAGTCGGAACGCTCTGCATAGTGCTGCTCGTCATTCACGTGCGCTGCTCCAAGAGGTGAGAGATACTATTTGTGGGGGGCGTAAGGTTCAAATTACGTCAGCAAGTTCTTTGCTCGATTGGTTAGTCGATGCGACATGGCCGGTACTGACACAACGAAATGTGGACGTTATCCCAATAGCGTCAGTGTCATATTTCGACGGCAAGAACCCGTTCTTAGGCGTCGCGTACGTCGTCGTCGGCAAGCTCTGCCTTCTGCTCGGCATAGTGCTGCTCGTCATACACGTGCGCTGCTCCAAGAGGTGAGAGATACCATATGTCGGGGGCGTAGGGTTCAAATTACGTCAGCAAGTTAGAGAACTGGTCAGTCGATGCGACATGGCCGTTACTAACACAATGAAATCTAGACGTTATCCCGATGGCGTAAGTGTCATATTTCGGCGGCAAGAACCCGTTCTTAGGCGTCGCGTACGTCGTCGTCGGCACGCTCTGCCTGCTGCTCGGCATAGTGCTGCTGGTCATACACGTGCGCTGCTCTAAGAGGTGAGAGATACTTATGTCTGGGGCGTAAGGTTCAAATTACGTCAGCAAGTTAGAGAACTGGTCAGTCGATGCAACATGGCCATTACTTACACTATGAAAACTGGACGTTATCCCGATGGCGTAAGTTTCATATTTCGACGGCAAGAACCCGTTCCTGGGCGTCACGTACGTCGTCGTCAGCACGCTCTGCCTGCTGCTCGGCATAGTGCTGCTGGTCATACACGTGCGCTGCTCTAAGAGGTGAGAGATATTCTATGTCGGGGGCGTAAGGTTCAAATTACGTCAGCAAGTTCTTTGCTCGATGCAACATGGCCGATACTAACACAATGAAATCTGGACGTTATCCCGATGGCGTAAGTTTCACATTTCGGCGGCGAGAACCCGTTCCTAGGCGTCGCGTACGTCGTCGTCGGCACGCTCTGCCTGCTGCTCGGCATAGTGCTGCTCGTCATACACGTGCGCTGCTCCAAGAGGTGAGAGATACTATGTCGGGGGCGTAAGGTTCAAATTACGTCAGCAAGATCCCTGTTAGATTGGTTAGTCGATGCGATGGCCGTTACTGACACAATAGAATCTAGACGTTATTCCGATGGCGTAAGTTTCATACTTAGCGTCGCTTACGTCGTCGTTTTTGAGGTCCAAAAAACACTGTGCGATGGCTTAAGGCACAAATTACGTCATACGCGCGCCCTGGTGGGCTAGCCAAGATGCCATTTTGCGCGAGTGAAAAATTAAATATCGCTTTCATCGCGAATTATATCTTCATCCAACTCCAAAATACTTCGTGTGCGGGATGGAGATATACTTCACGTCGATAGAGATTTTCGCTCTCGCGAAATGGCAGCTAGGCTAGCCCCCCTGCCCGCTTCTTCATTCAGTATCGACCAAATACCCCCGAGAATAATAATAAATATTTTTTAAATTTAGATATCCCCCTCCCATTGCCCCGACCTATGTCCTCGTGCAAGAACCCACTACCCGTAATGAACCGGTCACATCGTAAGTTTGAATTTACAGATGTGTAATTGTAGGAGTCAGTTGGATTGATATTTTTTGTTGGTTGGTAGAAGTTGTACTAGCCTTAGTTACTATTTCGTTTTAGACATTGGTGTTTATTATAAATGTACTAACCTACGTTAATTATGTAGTAAAAAATGTAAAGTATTATGTAGTCAACTTAAAAAAGATAAATTCTTTCTATATAGATAGACTTGTAGACTCTTTTGACAAAGTACTGGTGATGCCAACGGATAAGACGCCACTCAGTACCGCATCCGTTGTCATGGCAATCAGGCACTGTGGAGCCAAGTATCGTGCCAATATAAAAAAAATCCTATTAAAGATACAGTTTTAAATAAGTTCAAACTAAAACATTAAAATTGTATCAGTTGTTTCTTGTATTATTATCAAAAAAATGTAACAAAATGTGTAGACAAGATACAAATATCACCCTTCAGAAAACGCTGCTCATCACAAAATGTAGCAAAAATGAAACTGTCTTCCATTTTTTAAATAATAAATAATTATTGTTTGTTCCAGCACCACCGAGATGATAAACGTGAACCCGCGTACCCCGTACTCGTAAACGAAACGCTGCGGCCGACTCTCACCACTCCACGTAGGCCGGTAAGATGATATTGACGAAATAACACGTATTGTTCTCATGTTAGGAATACGAGTAAGGGCGTTTCTGTTTTTTTTCCCGCTAGATGGCGTAACGTATACATATCAATTTAAGGTTCCAAGTTTGACAACTCCTATATAAGGTGTAACAAAATACATATAACTACTGCAAATAATTTAAAGGCGAATTATTCAGTGGAACTGGAAATGTAATCAAATCAGAAAGTAAAAAGTCAATGAAAAATGCCTGTTAAGGCAGTTTTTTTGAGAAAATCAACAAAATCGATTGAGACGAACTTCTTAGCTATCCATGGATTCTCCGTGCGGGTGCCGGGTCCATCGCGTGGAACAGAGAGGAATGTCAGTCGGCGCCTGGGACTTGCGACCCAGTGTGTAGGTTTAATAGTAGGGGCCCCTTTATAGTATACTAACGATCACCTTCACCGATGACATTCCTCTCCCTTCCCAACCATATTTGGTAAATATTGAATGAATTTTCTGAAACTGAATTTATTACATTTCCAGTAAACAATTCGCCCTTAAAATATTCTCAATATATTTTGTTACAACTAATATACTGCGGACCCCTGACACACATGTGTGTTGCTACATTTGTGACATGCTACAGACCCCTAAAGTGTCCATTGACCCCACGTTAAGAAACTCTAGGGTCCCTAGGTTAGGGCGTAGGCTACGCCGTAGCAGAACAAGGAGTGCATGCCATCCTGGTCCCCAATGGCCATACACGGTGATTCGAGAGGAACTTGGTGTTAAGTGGGTAGTCGCTCCAGCGGAGTCCCACATACCTCTGCTCCGTGAGCGAGGATGCGTAAAAGCATTCACCAAGTATAAAAAAGGGGGTAGCAGAACGAACAACGACGACGTCTATGTATACGTTACGCCATCAAGCGGAAGTAAACTTGCAGAAAAACCCTCAATGAACAAATATGGCTTATGTAAGTACTTCAATTTGTGATTACAGTACGCTTAATAGCTTGGCTGGAGAAATGTTTGTACTAGTTACTGCGCAGATTCCACCCTCGGTTATTTTATCATGCATACATTACATGATTTGTTAATTTATAGAGTACAAAGAGTATGATGACGGGCGCGGATTAACTTAACTTTAGGCTAGCCAAGCTATTTGGTAGGTACGTATGAACGTATGATAAAATAAAGCGGTCACTACGCCATTTCGAAAAACGTTTTGTCGAATTACAATTCATCGTTACATACAATTACATAAAATTATAGTTACAATTCATTTGTCGATGACATTTCGTCGATTGTATAATAAGTCTAACGTGATCAAAAGTAATTAGATGAAATAAACTATCGCTGAAATTTTATGTCTACCTCAGTATTACGATCATTCAAACCATCGGCTAAAATACATTCGATGAATTGAACCATCGATGTAACAGCTTTTGGGTAAATAACGCATCGTTCGAACAATCATTCGACGAAATGTCATCGATGAACTGTAATCCGACGAAACGTTTTTCGAAATTCCGTAAGGAATCTGATATTAGTTACTTAAAAAGTATTAGAAATCTTTTCCTAACTCTTCTCTTTGATAATTGTATTTGAATTTGCTGGATTAAATAAGTGCAAACTTAGTAAAAAATATCATTTTAAAGAAAAAAAAACAAATTGATGGTCCGTTAATCAATCGACTGTCTCAATTCAATTTCGTCAACTTGCCGGTTAATTTAAATAATTGTGCACTTATTATTAATACACGAAATTTCCTATGGGCCAGAAAATATATACATATTATAATATGTGAAATAAATAATTCTTAATTTTTTTGTGAATTATTAGCAGTATATGTTATCCTTAGAAATTATCGTGTAGGCTCGTGATATTTTTGCAGTTTGTCCGCTAACACATATTGCAACATCGGCTTTTAGAAGGAGACAATATGCTAACTGACTAAATAGGTTTATTAGTAAAAATAACAAATCATTGCTTCGTAAATAGAACAATGGTTCAAAAAACAGGGGTGGATAATATTAAAGTTTATCAACCCAAACGCTAGAATGGAAATCCAATAGTCGATTTGCAATATTTATTGCCCGATATGTTATATCTACGATACATAAATATGCCAAAAGTCAAACACTCTGTGGCAAACTGCTATGTTTACTGGGTCAAGCTAAAGAATTAGACTAATTTTTAGTATTTTTCTTAATGATTGACTACAACAAGACAATGGTGTTTTTATAATTCGACACGGGAGTTTCCAAATATTATTGAAATTAATTAAATACGTGCTTTTATTTTGAACTTATTTTATTCTTAAACGCAGGCCACAATATGAAGTGTTTAGTTTTTACCACTCTGGTAAATTCAGGATCATTGTCAACTGGGATAAGCGCTAGGATACTAATGATGATGACAAGTCTATGTCACATATTATTTGTACATTTTCGTGAATTTCCTAAAAATAGTAGAGCGGCCACTGGTTATTTATGAAGTAACAAGACGATTTCGGTCGTCTGATTATAAAATACTTTTGCAGTGTAAATTGAAAATAATAACCGTTATACAATTCTGCTATATTATTACATAGAGAATTTATTTTTTTTCATCCTTTGATAATATATTTTTTCCTGATTTCTATAGATATAGTGTGGTCTGCAAACCAATTCATCTTAGTTAGTGATGCATTAATTAGGAATCGCGATAAATACCTAATCATAGATGCTAGTTAATATAGTTTGTTATTTGATTAACAAAAGTTTATTGTGATAGTTTTCTTCTAATGTTATATTTCAGTATTTTCAAATAGTTAGCTCAATTCACAAGCATAAGTCCGATATTCAAGAAAATGAATACTTCCGCATTTGAAAAAACATAACTCATAATATTTTAATAAGGCCCAAGTATAATTAGACTTTGCTAAGAGAAATCCGTTCTTTTGAATGAGAGTCCCATTTTTAGAAATAATTGGTTTTGGTCAGATATTGATTGTTTATCACATAAGTACCTACCATTTAATGAGTAAGTCTATGGTTTAAAAGGCTTGTTTGTGGATTGACCTAATTATATGGCGATTAAAAAATAGATTTTTTACTTTTTTTTTATTTTAAGGAAAATACTTATTTATATTTCAGTTGTACGTTGTGTATTATATTTATTGTATTCCATTAAATATACGAAATTAATATTAAAATTTCCTGTAATAATGTTAAGTTTTTGTTAACTATTTTCTGACATAACGAATCCTATTTCAATTGGTACTTACTACATATTTTCTGTCATCCAAATGTTTTAATAGTTAGTTCAATTGTTAAGTTGTAGCATTTCCGTATTATAATCTATCCTCATTTCATTAACTCAAGTGAACTATGTATTTTCTTTATAACTGTTAGCATAATGTGATATTACTTGTTATGTGCTTACTGTATCTAGTATAAACACGTAGTTCAATAGTTATGAGATATTTATTTTTAAGAAATAAATTTGAAATTTGTATTGTTCAAAATTGTTTGGCATACCTATTTGTTTAAAACTTTTAATGCTATGTTGGCGATAAGAACCAATAGTTTTTAAGACCAGATCATCCTGTAACCAAATATAATAATTATGACATTGTGATTTCTGCAACTGCCAAGAAAATTTCAATTGTTAAGTTGAAGAAATTATGTTCTCTGACAGATCGAAAAAAATCTCAAGAATAAAAAAAAAACAAGTGCCTTGTAAAGTTTTTATCATGAAAATTTTGAGTGAACTAATATTCAAAATGTTATTCTTAAAATTATATTATTGTATGTATTTAGGAATACTGCACGGATGTAACGGCATTTACTATTGTCAAACTATTTATTTATTATAATGATTAGCGATGTCTTACAATTTTAAAATAAATGTTTTAGAAATTATGTACTCTTTTTATTTCTTTTATAATGTTATAATTATGTATGAATGATTTTTGATCTACCGATATCTATCGATCATTGAATTTATGGCAACAAACTTGATTCGTATGATGAACAGTCAAGTATTTGATTTATTATTTAAGTACCTAGTAATGTTGTAGTTTTTCGACAATAATCATATACAATTAAGATTAACAATATCAGTAGACAAAGCTTAAAAGTTGCTAATTTAACACGTTACGAGTTTAAATGGTAATGGCAGGCACACCGGATATAAATTTCAGATAAGATACAGTTTATCTAATATTAAATCCAAATACTTTCTTGAAGGGGCGTGAAAAAGATATGATCTACTTTAATCTTAACGTGTTTATAATTGCTATTTATGAAATCAATGTCCCACGAAAATAGTTGCATTAACTAAATTACAATTCTAGTTCTATAAATGATAAATAACATTTTGAATTTTAATATTTTTAAATACGGCGGCCAATGCTGAATAATTTTATGCATACAGAAATATAAACATAGGTATAAGCACATTTTGCACACTGAACTCCTGTCTTTCGCACCAGTGCCCACCCCATTAAGCGGTTTACCGACCCGAATTTATGATTTTCCCCTATTACAATTTACAACTAGTAGTTTTCCGATACCTACTTATTTGTAAAGGATAATATCTGAAAAGGTGAAAGACATAAGACCGACAAAGAGATCATTCCAAGGAGGAAAAATAATATTTTTAACGGAAATTGTATTACGTTCAATCTTTAACAGATATACATCGTTTTACAACATTGATAAGTGTCTTAGTTGCTATGTTTTTTCATTGCCGGCTTATTGATATGACTGGATACATGTTTTAGTGTCTATTTAATCTATTTTCTTTTATAATCTCACCTAAATAAGTTTAAGTGATAATGAGGTATATTTTATATTTAGTGGCAGTACTCGCGTCTGGGACAGCGCAAGAAAACACAGGATTATTTGAGTTGAACATACTACATTTTAATGATTTTCATGCACAGTAAGTAGCATTTAACAATATTTATTAATAATAGGTGCAATAAAAAGGGTCACTTACTCGACTTGAATTGCTTGTTCCTTTGCCCTATCTCTCAATTAATCAAAAAATCTTACACTTCAAATCACAAAGAGCCTGATAGGTTATTAGGCACCTAATCCACACAAATGAAGTAACCTATTTATATTTTCATAATACCCAATAAGGTTTTTTTTTCATATGGCAAATTTGCAACCCCGTCTTACCCATTTGTATTAAGGCTGAATAGACTAGGAGCTGGACGACGCAGTGCAACTTTCGCAGAGGCCAGTCATCGGATCGCTGGGACCGAAAAAAAACTTCTCGAGCTCCTCCGTGCTTCGGAAGGCACGTTAAGCCGTTGATCCCACCGAACTATGAGAGTGAGGGTATAGGGAGTGCACCTGTGCTTTCGCACTCACTTGTACTTGCACGATATTATATCCTGCGTATCCAGCTGATCAGCTGAGCAGCTTACGATCGTAAGGTCGGCCACCATGGTCGAAAAACGGCCGGAAGGGTATTATTTTTATGTGATAAATACACACTGTTCTCGTTTTTCCAGTTTCGAAGAAATCAGTCCAGAAGGCACAATATGTAACCCCGACCAGGAGGCATGTATAGGCGGATTCGCGCGCCTCTACACCGCCATCAGGCAGGGTTTGGAGGCCGAGCCGGACTCCGTCGTGCTGAACGGGGGAGACACCTTCGTGGGCACCATCTGGTACAACTTCATGGGGTGGAATGTCAGCCAGCACTTCATGAACTTGTTGCCGCATGATGCCCATGTTTGTATTTTTAGTCTACCTCAATAATTCCTTAAAGAAATGTAGCAGCCTGTGAATGTCCCATTGCAGGGCAAAAGCCTGCATCATTTGAAATTATGCCATATCGTTACAAAAGATTGGCGAATAAAAACCAGAGCTGCGTTGGGAAAAACCAACTCAAATTTTGCGCGACTTAATCGAACTTAAGACCACCAGAGGCTTTAATCTTGGTTCCTTCAAGAGAAGCGTGAAGAAGTATCTTGCCGGCCGGTATGGTGATGCCAACGAATACGATACCACTTTTTGGGTTGGTACCGCAACCGTTGTCATAGCAATTACAGCTACTCTTTCACTTACCATCAGGCAGAGCAAAGCCATAAGAAAAAAACTTCATAATAAAATTCATTATGATGGACTTGAGTCTCAGTTTGTATATCATGATTTTCTAAATCATTACCATTAATTAATCTATAGTAATTATCTTCTTGTAGGTCCTAGGCAACCACGAGTTTGGCCATGGCGTTGAAGGTCTTATACCTTACTTGGAGCGCTTGAACGCCCCCATGTTGGGCGCCAATGTTAACACCACATTTGTGCCCGAGCTTGGGCAATATGTTAGGAACCATGTCATTCTCAATCGGAACGGTAGAAGGATTGGTGTCATCGGAGTACTGCTTAGAGAAGTAAGTATTCTCTAGATACAGTCGGCGGCTGATAGATTATGACACTCCGGATACCTCCTTAAATAAATAGACGCGGTACAAAAGTTTGCAAATTGTTGTCAGCATTCTAATTGTTCAAAAGGGCGATACAACCATGGTTATTGCCTTTTGACTGAACCGATCTTAATGAGATTTTAAATGTGTTGACTTTTTGAACGAAAATAATGCTGTCAACATTATAGAAACTTTGTTTGTCCCGATAATATTAGACAACCTATTTATTTGCGTCTATTTATTTGAGTAGGTACTCTAAGTTTCACTATCTATCTGTCGCTGACTGTACACCAAATAGTTGTAAATGTAAATGTTTTTTCGATCTTCTCACGTTCGTTAGTTCGTTTTTATTATAAGACCTTATTTTATTATAAACCTATAGTAAAGTACTTGCTTTTAGTTCACAGTACCAGAGCACTTAATAATAGAGGATGAAGTGGAAGCAGTGAACAGAGAGACGTCTATTCTGACGGAGATGGGCGTCGACATTATCGTGGTCCTGTCACACATCGGTTTCGCTGACGATTTGTAAGTACTACCAATGCGATTAGTAAAGTTGAGAATGGAATAAATACATACAATGTGACCCTCTTTGAAATGATATCGTGTCTTGAAGTGCCTGTAGAAGTTGCATTAAAGGCAAAGCTGTAGAAGATTTGAGGTTAATGGACAAAGGGGTTACATGATGGTGATCACCGCTGCCCACATGGCCATAAACAACTCCATACCCTCCAAATGAACTCTGGCGACCTTACTCACCAGCAAAAAAATAGCACAACTATGGTCTTCTGTAAAGTGAAGGTACTTCCCAAGACGAGCGGCTCATTCGAGTGGAAGTAGTACTAAGCTCTACCTCTCTTAAAAATGAAGAACTTCAAAAATACACCTAACTTGACACCTAAGCATATGGCCTAAAATTAAAACTTAAGAAATTCGAAGATTATGTGGTCAATTTTTATTAAATTACAATGTAGTGCATTGTACGTGGAGCTTTTAGAGGTGTGATTTGTGTTGGAGAGATAAAAGAGAATTTGGCGAGAAAATCAGTTTCCACATCTCACTTGACAGTAAAGAGCGAGAGTATGTGTGTCTGCTATCTTGCTATATCACACGTGATTCATCATTATGAGAAAAAGGATAGCATAACTTTCAAATTTTATTCGTTTCATATATTGATGTTCATGAATCTGAGATCGTATTAAAATAATTTCTCTTCACGACAGACAGATGGCGCAGCGAGTCTCCCGGCATGTGGACATAATAGTGGGATCGCACTCGCACACCCTGCTTTACACGGGGTCTCCGCCCAGCGGAGACACGCCCGCCAGCGCGTACCCCACTGTGGTGGAGCGAGACGACGGACACAGGGTAAGGCTTCCCAACAAAATAAATAAAAATAAATTCCAAGGACTAACACACCAATGAGGGTGTTTTCGATTAAAAATCCGCTAGATGGCAATACGTTGGAATGTGGTCTTATTGCTACGTCATTGGTGAATTTTGACATATCTGACAATGTTATGTCAAAATTCACAAACCACATACCAAGCACATACCATACCAATTTGAATCATAGTCGGGACCAACGGCTTAGCGTGCCTTCATCATCATCAATCATCATCCTTGTCGGACAATCAGGTGATTCAAGCCTGCCATTTCCTTACCAAACTGCAAAACCCAACACTACGAGAAAATTTTCCCAACGGGATTCGAAACTACGATCTCCGAGGTTTGAGCACAGCGCTCTAACCACTAAATCACGAAGACAGCCATTTCAGCCAACACCAAGTGTAGGTATTAAATTATGTTAAAACTAGCGGCCGCCCGCGACTCCGTCCGCGTGGATTTCGATTTCCAATATCCTATGTGTTATTCTGATGTATAAGCTATATTGTGGTAAAGTTTCATTCAAATCCATTCAGTAGTTTTTACGTGAAAGAGTAACAAACATCCATTTATAATAGTAGTAGGAATATACATAGATGATCTAGATACATTTTATTTCAACAAACAATTAACTGAATCTCTTGTTAACAGATACCAGTCGTCCAAGCTTCTTGTTACACACGGTATCTGGGCAGCATCAAACTCTTCATCGACGAAGAAGGTGTCGTCCAATCGTGGGAGGGTCAGCCGATCTTCCTAGGATCATCCGTTATTCCAGGTACGGTTAAGTTTCGTTGGATTATCTTTTATAGATGCTATTTAGGAAAGTTTGATCAAAATTATTGAGATAATGACTAATGTTATCTTAGGTTTTCGCGACTGTTACTCATAAAATAAAACTAATTTTAAACGAATAGAATTTCCTGTAAACGTGCACTTTAAAATTATACCGCGATTCTATCCGTTTAAAGGTAGTTTTCAAAAAATTATCAATTTCATATTCACATAATAGGCATGTTTTGTTTGATTTCTTCCTGCATTCCTAGATTCTTTCAACAACATAATGGAAATGAAATATCTTTCAAATTCGTTTGGATTTATAGGACAAACACGTGGGTACATGAACGTATGTATTATTTAACATTACAACGGGACTTAACGCGATATAATTTTTTTTTTTGCACTTTATTTTTGGAATTTATTCCCGTTGTAATGTTAAATAATAATTATAATGCAACGCGAAAGTTTAAAGTTATATGAACGTATCTGTTCTTTCTAGTCTGGGTTAACTAAAATACTTAGTTAATAATTCTAATGTTTTAGGTGACTCACTCAAGAGCTTTACCAAATTATCATGGAGGCTCTCCATAGGCTACCTGTTTGATATAAGATTTTAGACTTTCGCGTTGCATTATGACACTAGTATTATTTAACGGGACTTAACGTTAAGTTAAATAATACTAGTACCTGTTTGATGTTCAGAGATATTTACATTTTATTTTTATATTCAAAGACCCGCAGATGCTTGAAGAGCTGATTCCTTGGAGGGAACAGGTGGAGGCTATCGGCAGAGAGGTGGTGGGCTCCACGAAGGTCTCCCTGGAGCAAGCTTCTTGTTCTGCGGGCGAGTGCAACATGGGGAACTGGGCTTGCGACGCGTTCCTTGATGAGGTAACGTTATACATCTTCTATCACTAATATTATTTAACGGGACTAAACGGGTTACAACAGCCGAAACGTCAAGCAGTATAAGTAGTATACATATACTACATAATTAATATCGCGTTTAGTCCCATTAAATAATATTAGTGATATAATGCAACGCGAAAGTCTAAAATCTTATACATCTTCTATATCTATAAAACTCAAAGGTGATCTAACTGACTGACATAGTCATCTATCAACGCACAGCCGAAACCACTGGACGGATCGTGCTGTTTGGTATGCAGGTAGATGTTTGACGTAGGCATCCGCTAAGAAAGGATTTTGATTAATTCAACCCCCAAGGGGGTGAAATAGGGGATGAACGGCAGCATGAAACTTTGCCAATTTTAAAACTATCGGGCTGATATTTTGCAAACATAAAACTTTGACGTAGACGTTTGACTTTGACGTAGGCAACGCCTAAGCAATCATATTGATAAATTCTAACCCCCAAGGGTGTAAAATAGGGGATGAACTTGAGTATGAAACTTTGTCAATTTTCAACCAATGGGGCTGAGACTGTGCATACCTACATAAAGCTACTATGTCGTAGGCATCGCTTAAGCAATCATATTGATAAACTCCAACCCCCAAGGGGGTCAAATAGGGGATGTACTTTAGTATGAAACTTTGTAATTTTTTAACCGATCGGGCTGAGACTTAGCATTCGTATGCATCCCCTTTTAAAGATTATTTGAAAAACCACCCCTAACGGAAACTATAGGACATAAAGAAATCGTAATCCACGCGGACGAAGTCGCGGGCGCCCGCTAGTCTAATATATTTATTTATTTATTTTTATTAGGGAAACCAACAGCAAGTAATACAAGTAAAAATAACTTAAATTATAACGACATAGCCATTCACATATACGTACCTATTATGTGATGGTAGGCAAATGATTAAGCGGGTCACCTGATGGAAAGTGTCCACCGCTGACCATGGACATAAACAACAGCACAAGAGACCCCATATCCTCCCTAACTGAGCTCTAGCTCTGACTTTACTCAACAGCAGAAACATAGCACATCAGTAAGAAAGTGCTAGTTCGCTGTGGTCTTCTATAAGGTGGAGTTACTTCCCCAGACGAGCGGCTCATTCGAGTGGAAGTTGCACAAAGAACTATTGATTTTAAATAAAGTTTCTAAATAAATACTAATTTTTAAATAAGATAACTTATTCATCATTATATTTTCTAGGTGGTCCCGTTGTCAACTGGCTCGTTGTGGAACTACGCGCATGTTTGTATGATCGGCGCGTCTGGACTTCGTGTGCCAATAAGTCCTGGGAGTAAGTTGAGTGAATGTATTACTTTTCCTTTACCAGCTTTTTAAACGTTCAACTGGCTGCCTATAAATCTTCAATTATTTTATTTCTTAAATAAAATAAATGTATAATCAAAAAATATAAACAGTCTCGAGTAACACACGGTTAAGATACCTTACCTACCTACATAGCCTAACCATGTAAGGTACCTTAACCGGGTACCTAACACGGTTTATTTTCATGTTTTATAAACGAGTAGATGCCAATGTTACGGGCAATAGTAGTATTTTTTTAGTTATGCATTTGTAGTAATTTTTAAGTAGGCATTGTTTATACAGTTACCAAAGCGCGGGCCGCCCGTAACTTCGTCCGCGTGGATTTTGATTTCCGCACACAGTAAAATTTCTCGTTTCTCGACTAATGGACTATCCGAAACAAAACGAATTTAAATTTTAATTCGAACCAGTAGTTCGTGAGATTAACGCGTTCAAACAAACAAACAAACTCTTCAGCTTTATTATATTAGAAAAGATATAAGTAGATTACGCTTGTTTTTCAAGACGTGACAACAGAAGCGCTGATGATGGCAATACCGTTCGAGAACCGCATGGTAGCGTTCGACCTGAGGGGCGAGTTCCTGCTGGAAGCGCTGGAGCTGTCCGCCAGCGCCGACTACACTGCGCCCGAAGACTTTTCCACGTATCGCTTGATGCAGCTTGGAGGTGAGTATTGAGTAGCCGTCTTTGAGGCCAGGTAGGCTAGCCAAGATACCACTTTGACAAATTTGCCAGACACTTTCGTAGCGACTTATATCTCCAACCCGCTCACATAAATAGGTGCGGGAGGGCAATATACGTCGCGACGAAAGCGTATGGCGAATTCGTCAAAGTGGCATCTTGGCTACGGGCCCTGGTCAGGTCATCGCTTACTGTTTATAGAGGCGCGGTGGAAAAATATTGATGATTCCTTACTTCGTTTACTTCGTAAGCCACGTAAAGCCGTTGGTCCCGTCTATGATCCAAATGGTCTGGTTTCCCTTGTTAGGGTCACGGAGGTTAGACGACCGTCGCTCCATTGTAATAACCAGCCTGGTCAATTCAGGATCACAGTCGTAGCGTACCCTGCTCTCCGAGGCAATGGCCGTAGATGCAACCGGGAGAGGCGCTAGGATGATGATGAACCGCATGGTAGCGTTCGACCTGAGGGGCGAGTTCCTGCTGGAAGCGCTGGAGTTGTCCGCCAGCGCCGACTACACTGCGCCCGAGGACTTCTCCACGTACCGCTTGATGCAGCTTGGAGGTGAGTATTGAGTAGCCGTCTTTGAGGCCAGGTCACCTACGGTTTATAGAGGCGCCTTGCTTCGTCAGGCACGTTAATGACCTCCGGGTAGCAACCATGACTCTCACCATGATTTCCAACGAAACGTCATGTCTAGACCAGTTCCCCACCTATCAATTAATTCAGGTCAATTCAGGATCATAGCCGTATTAGCGTATCCTGGGCTCCAAGGCAATGGCCGATGATGCAACCGGCACAGACGTTAAGATGTTGATTAATTGACGCGATTTATGTAATTTTGTTTCAGGAATGCGTGTGGTATACAACATTAGCATGCCAGTCGGCTCACGGGTGTCTTCTGCTGCGATCCGCTGCATCGACTGCGACGTGCCCCAGTACTTACCGCTCGACCCTAGCGCCACCTATCGGCTGCTCACGTCAGATTACACCGCCAACGGGGGAGACGGGTTTACGGTAACTAAAGATATACCTACGTAACCTGCTTTATAAACCAGAATCGTGTTAGCCAAAGCGCTTTGAAAGGCAAACTGATAATAGTCATTTTCGGTATATGCCAAGTTGCCCTCTCTAGCTTTGTCCCTCGAGATGACAGCTGGGGCTTGTTTCTTGGTTGTCCCCGTGGTGACAATTGGGTATTTGACTGCATACGAAATAAATTATGACATTCTAAGATTAAAGACGAAATCAAAAATTAGGCACAATTTTTTATCTCACAGTTACTATTGAGCTTTTAACAAATTATTACAGATAATTTATTCATTTATTCATTTATTCATTGCATGCTACATTGGGTACAAAGTATTATAAAATGTGTACACTGGTCTTGGGTATTACAATGTAGCGCCCTGTAAGGGCGTTGCACATTTGAGAGGGCAAATATATTAATAACAATTTTTATCGAGAATGAACTCAAGTAGGAAACTATATGAATATTGCACAATAATCTTATTACAATAAATATCTTTCATATTCTATCTCTATTATATTATACATTATACATCTATTATATTCATGTATGAATATGAATATTATTATCATATATTATGGAATTTAAAACGTTATGTCAAATGAATTATATGTAATTTAAACATTATAAATAAAAAGCATTGTTTTTTTTTTAATTCTATGTTTTGTTGTCATCGTCAAAAAAATCTGAAATACTATAATAACATTTTGTAACTAATAATTGTTTAAGTTTACTTTCAAAAATTGTGTATTTGTCTATGTTTTTAATTTTATTTGGGATATTATTATAAATTTTAATCATCATTGAATGTGGGGCAGAAGAGAATAATTTTAATTTTGAAAAAGGTAGTTTTAATTTATTTTCATATCTGTTATTTCTTTTTATCATATTAATAGGTGAATACAAATTATAGTTCTTTTTAACAAATTTGCAAGCTTCGAATATGTATAGACAAGGCAAAGTTAGTATGTTTAGTTGTATGAAATGTGGTTTACAAGAGTCTGTTTGTTTAATGTTTGCTATTATTCTAATACATTTTTTCTGCAAAACAAATACCTCATTGATGGTCGTACAATTTCCCCATAGTATTATACCGTACGAAATACGAGAGTGGGCAAAGGCATAATATGCTGAGACTGCAGTTTTTGTATTTGTAGTCCGTTTAAGACGTCCTAGGGCATATGTAAAAGAAGACAATTTACTAGTTAATTTATCAATGTGGGGTTTCCAGGTGATGTGGGTATCTATTTCTATGCCCAGCATAGTAGCTGAATTTACACTTTCTATTATATTATTTTTATATGTGTAGGTAAATTTTAAAGTGGTTTTTTGATAAGGCTTGAATTGAATTAATTTAGTTTTATTTAAGTTTAACAGTAAGTTGTTTTGATTAAGCCAGCCTGTAATGGAATCTAATAGTAAATCTAAGTCTTTTGTCAAAGTTATTGAATTGGAGCAAGATAATATAACAGAGGTGTCATCCGCAAAAGATACACTGTCAAACGGAAGTGATTGCGGCAAATCATTTATGTAAATTAAAAACAGGATACAGCCAAGCACGCTGCCTTGGGGAATAGAACCGGTTACGGGGACTATATCTGATCTTATAAATTTTGTTTTTCCCGTTTCGAAGTTGACATATTCTATTTCTACACATTGAGAACGGTTTGTGAGATAGGACCTGAACCAATCAAGCGCAATACCTCTAACCCCGCACTTATACATCTTATTCAAAAGAATTTTATAATCAACCCTATCATATGCCTTGCTCATGTCAAGGAGCAAACCAACTGCGTATTCTTTATTATTTATAATGTTTAGTATTTTCTGAATGTATTGATAGATTGCTAATATTGTATTTCTATTTTTACGAAAACCAAATTGTGTGCCATTGAGAACCTTGTACTTTTCAAGAAAGGATGTGAGCCGTTTTGACATAGCTGATTCCAAAATTTTTGCTGATGTAGGCAGTAAGGCGATGGGACGGTAGTTGCTAGTTTCAGTTTTGGCACCTTTCTTGTAAATCGGTTTTACTAGCGATACTTTAAGGGAGTCGGGGAAGCTGCCCTCCATGAATGATTGGTTGATTAGCAAAGTGTACGGAAAAGCAAGCTCCTGCGCACACGCCTTAACTAACCGTGGTGGTATTTCATCTAACCCGAAGCTTGATTTGTTTTTTAATTTTTTAATTATATGGTAAGTTTCTTTTATATCCACAGGCTGTAAGTATAGGGAGTTATGTACTTTATTTGTAAGCTTAATATTGCTGTTATTGAAAGTTTGATTCTGGGTTTGGTTCTGAGTATTGCTAATTATAGTAAAATATTCATTAAAACAGTTGGCAATAATCTTTGGGCATTTTTGTTGAGTGTGATTGTGTGACAGGACGATATTTTGTTTTACTGATCTAGGTTTATTACAAGTTTCATTATTTATAATTTGCCACATAGTTTTACTTTTATTAGATGAATTATTATATTTGTTAACATAATGTATTTTTTTTGACATTGAAAAAGCTTTCCTTAACGTTTTAGTGTAAGATTTATAGTAGTCGTGTATAACTTTATTGTTTGTTTGTGTTGTAATTAAAGTTGTAAGAGTATTGATTTGACACTATTGCATCGTGACGTCACGATTCAATATTTCATACATTTTTTCCTACAAAGTTACGTTTTTGACATTTAAAAAAGTAGGTTTTATTTGACTTGTCAGTAAAATACCCAATTCGTGCCTTCGAAGGCCAGAGGAGATAAACATAAGCATGCCAGTCGGGTCGCGGGTGTCGTCTGCTGCGATCCGCTGCATCGACTGCGACGTGCCCCAGTACTTGCCACTCGACCCTAGCGCCACCTACCGGCTGCTCACTTCAGATTATACCGCCAACGGGGGAGACGGGTTCACGGTAACTAAAGGGTATATTCCCAGGTGTCCCCTCTAGCCTTGTCCTCCGAGATGACAGCTCGGAGTGCTTCCCGATCTTTGTTCCCGACTGTCAACGGGGTGACAATTCGTACCGACTGTCCACTTTGACAGCTGACCAGAGGAGATAAACATAACCGTCTTCCATAAACCCATAAAAGTATTTTTGTATATCTAACCCTTCCATAGCATTCATATTATTACAAGCATCAGCATTAATTTACAGAAAGGTGACAGTTTTTTTTGGGCCCACCAACAATCGGTAACGTTTAAGAGAAAGAGAAGTATGTAAAAAATGTATATGTTTTTTTATGAATTTTGCAATTGAATTGAATTTCAAACGAAACCGGAGTCAGTAAACCAAAATAAAAAACCCTTATTTTGATTATATCCGTGAACTATCTGTCCAAAGATTAGTAAACAATGGCTGACATACAGATAACTAAAGTAAAAAGGTTTTAATCAAAATAATTAAAATACAACACTTGAAATCGAACATAAAGGAGACGCAAATTACTTTTGGAACGGTTTTCATGCCTATTTTTATCTAAGGCGGTGATTGGAAGTGACTTTCAATCATTTAATTAATGAAATAAAATAATTCGAATAAACAATACAAAAAAATCCGTATAATGGAACGCAAGTGCTAGTCTATTGCCGGATTTTGATTTTATTTAAAAACTGAATACAAATGTCAGAAACCTCCCGTCTGTTAACTGTCATTAGTTACTATATAATAATTATAAAAAAGCTGTAGTTCGTTTGTTTGTTTGAACACGCTACTATAAGGAACAGCTGGTTCGAATTGAAAAAATATTTTTGGCGTGGATTATCCATTAGTCGAGGCGGGCTTAAACTAAAAAATGTAAAGCTATAGTTTAAGACTATGCGTGCGTAAACCTTATTCCACGCGGACAGAGTCACAGGCGGCCACTAGTCATAATAAATTGCTTTTACTTCAGATACATAGGAAAAACATAATGGAAAATCACCCTTATGTGTAAGTATTTACGGTTCAGGCGTTGAAAGTCAGGAAAGCAAAATGACAGATTACTTTATAAGGTTTATATATTTTTTCACATCTTATTTCTAACGATTCCGGTTAAAATATGAAAAAGTAATGTTACCACTATAATCTAGAGATTATAAGGAATAAATTGATATCCATTTCGTAAATAAACGCTAAAATTTTAAGTGGGCCTAACTCTCCATACAAAAACGATTGACTCCTTTGTGTTGTTAATCCAAAGATGTTTCCTTTTTTCTGTCGCTAAATTTTTCTTGTCAGATGCTGTGATGAACCCTGTTTTTTTGTCAGATGCTGTCAGAAACCCAGTCCAACGTGCAGACCCTGGGGGTTGACTACGAGATGCTGCAGAACTACATGCGGCGGCGCGGACCAGTGGTTACGGATATCGACGGACGCATAAGAATTGTTTACTAAAATTAAGCTTACAATAAAGCGATAAAAATGTTGATTCCGTATAAACTATTACGAGTATTATTACCCCCAATATTGTCGCCATCGCGATATGAGAATTAGTAAAACAAGACGACTTTTAATACATAAGTGTACCTACTTGCGGCCACCCGGTAACCATACTGGTACGAAAAGAAAAAAATATTTTTGTGCTGCATAGTCCATTTGTCGAGGAAGGCTTTAAGCTATAATAAAACACTATATTTGCTAAAACCGAAATCCACGCGTACGTAGTCGCGGGCGGCCGCTAGTATGTAGATATACATTCGTTTTATAGTTAGGTACTATTTCGTGGAATAGTTCGTTAGGTTAATCTATCGTCAACCAAGTTCCTTACTTAAGTTAATTTAATGGCTGATTGCCGATAAGATTAGATTAATCTGTCACTAATCTATCCCTCATCGAACTAATACTGGTTAATCTAATATTTAACAAATTGTGTAATAAATATGAGATCAGAATTAATTCCTTAATATTCACACGTATTTAGGTCTGGAAACTTTGTGTCATCTCCTATTTAAACATGAACATTTTATAGGTACTTTACGGTTAAGTTATAGGTATAAGTCGTAATTATGTAAGTAGGAAACCTTTCATAACATAATGATTTTTATAGAATTCTGAAAAATTCTGAACAAGAAAAATTGAATATGGTTTTTCATTCTTTAGAATAGTGTCGATTTTCCTTTGTACCACTGTCACCGGGATCATCATAAGTGAAGTTAACTATAGTGTGGGGTAACAATTAGTATACTTAATAGAAAATAAGAAAAGGTAATAAGAAAAACCTAGATTTCAATTTTTTTTGCTCTATGTAGAGACTTAAGTAGTTATATCGGAATAACCCACGCTTTCTAGGCATAATGATAAGTCCAACTAAATAATGATAACTTTATGCGTACCAAGGTTAATCATTGGGTGATTTATTGTATGTTTATAACGTTGATTAGACTCGCGAATGGTCGCAGTTACTTGCCCGCTTCTTGTTGCGAAAAGGGGCTGGTGTTCTTTTGTTAACCGACTTCAAAAAAGGAGGAGGTTCTCAATTCGCCTGTTTTATTAAAAGGACATCAGATGGATCGCTTAGTGCTTTTGTTAGGAGTGCTGTCGGCTGTGAAAGCGCAATCGAACACGGGACTGTATGAACTGAACATTGTACATTTCAACGATTTCCATGCACAGTAAGTACTCTTTACTTTTTTTGGTTTGTTATAAGATCAAGCTTATTCTGGAAATACCGGCCGCCCGCGACTCCGTCCGCGTGATTTCCCGTATTCGCACACATAGGTTTATACTATAGCCTAAAGTCTTCCTCGTCAAATGGACTATCCAAGACATAATTTTTTTTTCATATCTGACCAGTATTTCCCGAGATTAGCATATTAGTATAGATCGTATACATGAGCATGTGATGAGGAGAGAGGAAACTCATGTTGCGACACGGGCGCTGAATATGAAGGTTCAAGGTGTGCAAGGAAGGCAGGCCAAAGAAAAGATGGATGGATTGTGTAAAGAAAGATATGAGTGAAAAAGGTGTGAATGACGATGTATTCGACTTGCAGAAGTCAACAACGTATTGCGCCAACCCCAGATGGGCAGGCAAATGATATATAAGTTGAAGCTTCGATGGTCTGGTTAAGTACCGGTAGTGGTTTAAGTACTGGGTCATGATCTCGAGGTGCTTATTAGGTTCTATTCCCAGGTCGGGCATTTGTGTCGGTTTTTCCGAACACAGCCCGAGTTTGTGATCACCTAGCCGCATTTGGTAATTCTGGGGATTAAGTCAAAACCAGACTTACCACCAGGTTACCAGACTTACCACAAGTCCCCAGACGAGCGGCTCATTCGAGAAGTTCCACTAAGCTTCTATCTCTCTTTTCTTCACAGTTTCGACCAGATCAGTCCGCAAGGGACAGTATGCCAGCCCGAAGTAGCGGACTGCATAGGAGGGTACGCGCGCCTCTACACGGCAATACGACAGTCCTTCGAAGCCGAGCCAGAGTCCATCCTGCTGAACGGAGGAGACACCTTCCAGGGCACGATCTGGTACAACTTCCTGAGATGGAACGTCAGCCAGCACTTCATGAACCTGCTGCCTCACGACGCTCATGTACGTACCACTTGGCTTTGATACGAGTCATCGATGTAGGTTATTGCTGCCGATTGTATCACCCACTTTAATTTAAAACTAGCCTACTACCTGCGGTTTCACACGCGCGTAATTTCTTTTTAAAAAAATACCCCCCTTCCCCTTCATTTACGGGATCAAAGTACCTACCCTTTGATCCCCGGGGATTGTGTAGCTAGCCAACAGTGAAGGAATAATTCAAATCGGTCCTGTAGTTTTTGAGTTTTTTTTATGTAACATAAAAATAAGAAATCTTTCCTCTTTATAAAATTAGTGTTGACGTTGATGTAGAAGTGTAGAAAAAAAGTTAATTTAGGCACTTAACAACTGGACTGATTGGACAAAACATAGATAAAATTCATCCCTGATAAAAGTAGTGTGACTTCTTAATTTGTTTAAATTATGTAGTCACAATATGTATAAAATGAGGAGACGGTACTTATAGTTTGAAAAATAAGACTTCCGTCAAATAACAAAAGATTGTATTTGGCGATACAACAGTAATATTTTATGTTCAAGGACTATTATCAAACATCATTTACAAGCAACCGAATTATATTATCTTATCATAATCGTAAATTCTCATATTATTACATATTTGGTGCTTAACACGCGACCGTATTTAAGCCATTTTAATTGTTAAAAATACGTAAAAGTGGGGATTAGGAGATTAGATTGTGTTTGGTACTTGTAAAAATTTGCATCTTATTGTAATAGTATTGTGCGGGTTTTCCCTTTTCCGTGTTTCTTTATTGAACACAGACTATGATCCAAAAGTCTGGTTTCTCTTGAGAGGTTACTGAGGACAGATGGCAGACGCTAAAATGTAACATTGATGGCTGGTAAAATAAGGTTCATAGTTGCAGCGTTTTCAATTTAATATGCATAAAAAGATACATATAACATCCAGACCAGGACAAACAGACATGTTCATGTACACAAATCTCATCAATAACTAATAATCTCTCACACAAAGCGATCTTAAAACGAATGAGTAAGTGAGATGCCGCCTTATATGATGTTACACTACTCACTGGATTTTAGATCTCTATAAGATTTGATGGTTAAGCCTCTGCTTGGTGTAGGGGTAAAGAAGTTTACTGTTACACCTGCATGCTCACAAATATTTGTGTACATGAACATGTCTGTTTGTCCTGGTCTGGGTGTTAAAAATGAACACGGATTAGATAATGTGTTCTGCGTTATATTTATGTATAAACTGTTCAGTTAATTTGTACCAAATGACTTTTAACGTTAATATTTACGTTCAGGTCCTCGGAAACCATGAGTTCGACCACGGAGTGGAAGGCCTCATCCCTTACCTACAACGCCTGAACGCCCCCATGTTGGGCGCCAACGTCAACACGACTTTCGAGCCAGAACTAGGCAGATACATCCGCAATCATGTAGTGATCGAGCGTCGTGGACGAAAAATCGGTATTATTGGAGTTTTACTGACTGGGGTGAGTAATTTATTTTAATTATGTATTCAATGTTATTTTATATATTTTTACACACACTAGGCTAAAGTTCGGCGCGCCTTCGACGCGACGCGTGCAATGTACCTACATACATATAAATGGATGATGTGATGACACACTATGCCAAAATTAAGTTGCGTAATTTTGTATAGAAAATGCATTGCCGCCAACTTCGGTCGCGTATTTTCTGGCTGGTGGTCTAGCCAAGTTGTCTCTTTGACTATTGTCGGTATCGACATCGTCCCGACTTACATCGCCAGCCAGCTCACCTTCGTGTGCGGGATGGCAAAATAAGTCGAAGCGATGGCGATGGCGATAGTGGTCGAAGTGGCAACTTGGCTAGACCACCTGGTAGGCTAGCCAAGATGCTACTTTGACGAATTCGCCATACGCTTCCGTAGCGACTTATATCTCCATCCCGCTCACATAAATAGTTCGTGTGCGGGATGGCAATATAAATCGAAGCGGTGGCGACTCAGTGCTCAGACTTGAGTGCGATTTATTAATACGAGCCTTCGAGACTTTAGGCTCGTATTAATTAATCGCACTCAACTCTGAGCTCGAACTTGAGCGCGAACTTGAGGTGCTGTTTTGTATGAGAATGACATATCTAGTTCGCACTCAAAGATTGATCGAGCTCAGAGTTGAGTGCGATTTCTTCATACGAGCCTAAGTGATACGGAGAGCAATAATTTTATCTGTTTCGGAATGTGTTTATATAATTAATGTAATTAAATCTCTCTTCCTCAGTTCTCTGCCCCGATAGGCCAAGTGATAATGGAGGATGAGGTGACAGCCGTTAACAGAGAAGCAGAAATCTTGAACGCGCAAGGAGTGGACATCATTATCGTCCTCTCTCACATAGGATTCAACCCTGACGTGTACGTTTTAAAACGATTTTATACTTATTAGATTATTAAAGTTATAACAAAGAAAAATTTATCTGATCTCATGTCAATTTCAATTTCAATTTCATGTGGCTCAGGCGGGGATCGAACCCTGCTCCTCTTGCAATCCGGGCAAGCGCTCCACTGTAACAACTCGCCGTAACCCTTGCAAGAAAAAACAAGCTTATTTGGATCATATTCGGGACCAACGGCTTAACGTGCCTTCCGTTGTTCATCAGTTGTTAATCAGGTGATTCAAGCCTGCAATGTCCTAAGCAAACTGAGAAAACCTAATACAAAGTGGTGGTGTTCCCCGCGGTATTCGAAACCACGACCTGCGCAGTTTTCGATCCCAACGCTCTAACCACTACACCACGGATGCAGTTACTTCGTATAATTAGCCTTGCCAAACACAGCATGCCGGTATAATCTCATTGAATTGTTCAGTGGGTTTACGAAGGCGTGGCGACTTACCTTCGAGTTGATGATATCTTTAATACTAAATCCTATCAGTCGGTAATTAGCTCATATTAATCTATCAGTTGTTTGGCTCATATCTATAAGCAATAATTAAGATAATATTAAGTAATCAAGATATGTATAACATACTTCTGGTGAATGATTGGAAGTCCATCAATCATCTAAGTGTGTACCGTGCGTGAGCCGCTCGTGTAAATTAGTCGAGATAGACGCAGAACCAATGCAAATTATAGATAAGTGTGAGGGGCACGATTCAATCACGATTTGATCATTGTTAATGATAAAATGTTAAGTACAAATATATATCTTTAGATAGGTATGCCCTCGCAATATATCGAGCCGCTCCGAAATTGGAACTTTTAAGGCGACGGTCTCTTGTTACAATGACAGCATGTTGAAACTTATATCATGTCCGTCAAAATAATAAGTACCACAGTTCTCTGGTGTCGACAAATAACTTGAGTACAAATTGAAACATAGTAAAATATTTGTAATTCGTCCTACTACATCTACATTTCTACTGAAGTAAACTTAACTAAAGTATTTATTTATTTAACCGATTTGACAAACTTTTTCAACAGGCAGATGGCGCGGCGGATATCCCGGCACGTCGACATCATTGTGGGCGCACATTCACATACTCTGCTATACACGGGGACTCCGCCTAACGGAGACACGCCCGCCAGCGCGTACCCCACTGTGGTGGAGCGAGACGACGGACACAGGGTAAGGTGATCTAAGGAGTCTCAATGCACAGACAGGGCATACATATTAGAAACAGCTCGAAAATTCGAAGTTTGAAACCATTACGAGGCCACGACTTTTAGAATGACCTGAAATGTATTTATAATGGAAGATGAACAAATTATTAGGGGCGGGTCAGCTGAAGGATAATGTTGACGTCCTCACTTAGTATGTTATCTAGCGACAAAAATAAGAAAACTAATTTTTGCCTATTTATCTATCGTGTTTTCTATCCTTACGAATATTCTGCAGCATTTAGAACGTAAAGAACTTTTATAAACGTCGTGTTTTGTTTCAGATTCCCATCGTTCAGGCGTCCTGTTACACGAGATACCTCGGCAATATTAAGTTCTTTATCGACGACGCTGGCGTTGTCCAGTCTTGGGAAGGACAGCCTATCTTCTTAGGGACATCTATTGTTCAAGGTAAAACTCAGTTCAGTATTAAAAAATAGTTTTTCGTGTATCTTGTCGTTTTCGTTCATATTTAAAGTTAAACAATTCCACATAACATGCGTGAACGGATAATTATTATTACATAAGTGCTTATTCTATTTATGAAAGTAAATGCTGGGTGGTAGGTATCTAAAGGTTCTAGGCACTAAGCGCCTAGAACCTTTAGATACCACCTTTAGATTACACAATATTATCAAGTTCCATTGAAAAGACCTCTGTAAGTTATTATAATAATTATAACGAGTTTGATCTTAACACTAGGTAATATAAATTATTTAACAGGACTAATCGCGAACGCGAGTTTTCGTCTGCTAAGACATAAATCACGTATAGTCCCGTTAAATAATATTAGTGTTGTAATAATACAATGCGAAAGTCTTAAAACTGAGTTTGATCGTAGACCCACAGATGCTTGAAGAACTCGAGCCTTGGCGTATAATGGTGGACGAGGTCGGCAAGGAGGTCCTCGGCAGCACCAGAGTGGTTCTCAAACGGTCTTGGTGCCGCAGTCGCGAGTGCAATATGGGAAGCTGGATCTGCGACGGGTTCCTCGATGAGGTAAAGTCCATTACGTCATTTTTACCATGTGTTTAAGGTATAGAAAAGCGAGGAAAATTTGAAATGATTTTTTGCTGCCTATGAACATCGCGTCATAATAAATTGGTTTGGTAAAGGTTCGCTAAGACTCCAGAAAACAAAAATACGGGTAGCAATTAAGCCGCGTTTTAGGATTGTAAAGATGTAAGTGTTTAATTTGTTGGTTTCTCGTAAAATATAACACGATCATAGTCATCAATATAAAGCGCTAAACTTAATCAGGAACGTTACTACCGCCGTGGTGTAGTAGTTAAAGCGATGGACTCAATAACTGCGAAGGTCGTGGGTTCGAATCCCGCGTGGAACACCACCACTTTGTGTAGGTTTCTTCAGTTTGTTTAAGACATTGCAGGCTTGAATCACCTAATTGTCCGATAAGAATGATGATACTGTGCTTCGGAAGGCACGTTAAGCCGTTGGTTGGAGCTCGATGGCGCAGTGGTTAGCGCACTCGGCCTGCGGTTGCTAAAGTTAAGCAACGTTCGCAGATGCCAGTCATTGGATGGGTGACCGAAAAATTTCATCTCGAGCTCCTCCGTGCTTCGGAAGGCACGTTAAGCCGTTGGTCCTGCGCCTGATCTCTCTACGGTCGTGTCAGATTGCTGTCCCACCGAATTATGAGAGTGAAGGAATAGGGAGTGCACCTGTGCTTGCGCACGCGCTTGTGCACTATAATATATCCTGCGTACCTGGCTGATCGTAAGATCGGCCGCCATGGCCGAATACGGCCGGAGGGTATTATTATTATTATAAGCCGTTGGTCCTAACCGAATGATCCAAATTGTCTGGTTTCCCTTGTATGGGTTGCCGAGGTCAGATGACAGTCGCTCCAATGTAATTACCTACCCTGTAAGTACCCTGGGCTCCGACGCAATGGCCGAGGATGCAACCGGAAGATTTGCTTAGATGCAACCGGAAGATGCGCTTTTAATTGATTTAAATTTTATATGTTACTTAATGCTAATATGTACGTCTTAAGTTGTTGTATGTTTCGGAGAATGCTGTGTACGCCTATAAAAGGCATATGTACTAGAATTTAAGCTTAAACTGCCTCTATACGTGTTTTGTATGTATGCTGTTGGTGTACCTTATTAAATAAATAAATTAATAGATGATGATGCCATAATCAGAAACGTGTTTATGATTGTCAGATGATGTCGATGGCGAACGGCTCCGCATGGAATTACGCGCATGTTTGCCTGGTCAACGCAGGCGGCTTGCGTGTGCAGATCAACATAGGAGGTATGTTTGACGGCCCGTTGAGTGGTCAAGGACCCTGGCTACAAAACCGCTATAGCTATGGTTAGTAAGTACCTAGATGGTGTAAGGAGGTATCCCCCCTTAGAGCTAGTACTAGAAGAACTAGAGCTTAGTTAGCCAGCTTGTTCGTAACAATACAGCTATCGTATTTGGATATTTTCTTTCATGTCTGCATCTCGTGCTCGCTCACCTCAAAGCGTTGTCACACTCGGTCAAGTAATGTTGAGATATTTCACAACATCACATACCTACCTACATTGATCTGAATTCTGACTCCGTGTCAAGTAGCTCAAGCACTTGCGTTACAGACATCGGGAACAACAATGGTATAACACATGTAATCAAATAGATAAATATAACACCCGGACCAGGACAATTTTTTTCCTGTGCGGGGATCGAACCCGCGACCTTGGTCTAATAGGCAATTTCTTTACCATTACACCAAGCGGGTGTGCTATCAGTCTTCCTTTAAATAAATAAATAACTAACTAACTATTATAAATACTACTACTAAGGGGCCATCCATAAAGTACGTCACACTAATTTCATGAGTTTTTGAGCCCTCCCCCGTCCTTGTCACAGGTGGTCACATTTCTGAGACCCCCCCCTCCCTAGTGTGACGTCACATGTTTTGCAATTTAACATCGAAAAATTATTAAATTAAAACAGCAGTTCCGAAATTAGTTTTATTACCATTTAAATTAAATACTTTTTTATGAGTTCAACATAGTATCAAATATTTAAAAAAATAACAAAAAATAATAATGCTAATGAATACTAATGAATATGAAGAAAAAGAAGAAAAAGAAACTCAATCATCTTCAGTCCATGGACTTTAAACCCAGTCCTTTAAATTATTTATAACTGGCATGGCAGTCACTTCACAGTTCACTTCGTTTTTCACGTCAGGAACATTTGTGGTTTCAACATCTTTTTCATCCAACGCGATTAGTACCTCTAGATTTTGAAATGTGATGTCACGAAACTTAGGACCCCTCCCACCCCTTGTCACACCATGTCACACTTTGTCGACCCCCTCCCCCCCCCCTTTACGTGTGACGTACTTTATGGATGGCCCCTAATATAAATAGTTAAATATTTTGTATTCACAGACGTGACGACAGAATCTTTGCTGATGGCGATGCCGTTCGAGAACTACGTGCAGGTGTACGACTTGCGCGGGGAGCACCTGCTGGCGGTGCTGGAGTACGCGGTCAACTCCAACAGCGCGCCCGACAGCTTCGACAGCGGCCGCATGCTGCAGTACGGAGGTGAGAAGTGATGAAGTCTTGCAGACGAGACGACAGAGTCTTCTTAGAGACGGATCCCGTAGGGCGGGGTCAATAGATTTAGGGAAATCATTCATTAGGTACCTAAAAGTCAGCAGTAGGTATTTCTGCCGCACCTGCTGGCGGTGCTCGAGTACGCGGTCAACTCCAACAGCGCGCCCGACAGCTTCGACAGCGGCCGCATGCTGCAGTACGGAGGTAAGTTGTGATGAAATGTTACAGACGAGACGACGGAGTCTTCTTAGAGACGACGGATCCCGACGGGTGGGGTCCATAGTTTTAGGGAAATCATTCATTAGGTACCTAAAAGTCAGCAGTAGGTATTTCTGGCGCACCTGCTGCAGGTGCTCGAGTACACGGTCAACTCCAACAGCGCGCCCGACAGCTTCGACAGCGGCCGCATGCTGCAGTACGGAGGTGAGTTGTGATGAAATCTTGCAGGCGAGCACGAGGACTAATAACTAGAGGGAAAAAAGTTAGTAGTTCCACTCGAATGAGCAACTCGTCTAGGGAAGTACCGTGGCAAACAATGCGCATGCCGTTATATTAGGGCAGGATGCTGCAGTATGGAGTTGAGAAGTGGCTGTGACGGACGTATCGGAACGACTCCTTGTGGCGATGCTGAAGGAGTCGCCACATCCTTGCTGATGGCGATGCCGTTCGAGAACTACGTGCAGGTGTACGACTTGCGCGCTGCTGGAGGTGCTCGAGTAGAATTATTCCACTTTGCTCCACCAAGGCACCCGGCTGGTGGGGTAGAATCTACTGCTTCAAAATTTGCATTGGAATATGCCCCACTGAATCAATATAGTGTGGCATATTCCACTGCTTTAAAAGAAGGTGTATTTTGCTCCACTAGGGTCAGCATTTAAGAGTGTAAGAGAGCTTCACCGTCGGCCCGAGATGATGTAATAAATCCTACTACTATTATAAAGGCGTAAGTTTGTATGTACGGATGTATGGATGTATGGATGTTTGTTACTCTTACACGTAAAAACTACTGAATGGATTTGAATGAAACTTTACCACAATATAGCTTATACATCAGAATAACACATAGGATATTGGAAATCGAAATCCACGAGGACGGAGTCGCGGGAGGCCGCTAGTAAAAAATAAAAAAAACCCTTAGACTGAACCACAGATATGACTGAAAGATCATTCCATCTTCCCAGGCCTCCGCGTGGTGTTCAACGTGAGCCAGCCGATAGGGTCGCGCGTGGTGTCCGCCAGCGTCCGCTGCATCGACTGCCCCGTGCCGGAGTACCGGCCCATCGACCCCGCGGCGGTCTACAAGGTCGTCTCGCAGGACTACATCGGGGAGGGCGGGAGCGGGTTCACGGTAAGAATGATAAAAGTGAACTGCTTAAGCGCCATCTTTTGGCAGGATTAAAAAATACCTGTAGTTTATGGTTATTTCCTAAGGTCATCGAATTTATTTAAAAACAATAACATTTATTTTAAAGGTTATTTTATTCGAACGGGAAGTTTAAATGCGACACTGCCGCTCTAACTTTTCCCTTCAAAAATGCATGTTAAGTGCTGCAATGCTTCACGCATATGCATTGATTTTTTATGAAGATTGTGAGACAAACATTAAAATAATCAACCTACGAAGTTATAATAGGTGATTCTCGCGACCAGAGTAGATCAGAGCTTGCCCCACCCTAGCTATAACCAATAAGATGCCTAATTAAAATAAAAACAAAAAGTTACAAATAATAACTGGGAGAGGGGAAATAGGTTGACTGCTGTCCCACCCTGAGCCGACGCTGGCTACGCCCTTTCATCATCATCATCCTAGCGCCTCTCCCGGTTGCATCCTCTGCCATTGCCTTGGAGCCCAGGGTACGCTGCGACTATGACACTGAGTTGACTTGCCTGATTATTACAATGACGCTGGCTACGCCCTTTCATCATCATCATCCTAGCGCCTCTCCCGGTTGCATCCTCTGCCATTGCCTTGGAGCCCAGGGTACGCTGCGACTATGACACTGAGTTGACTTGCCTGATTATTACAATGACGCTGGCTACGCCCATTGTGTTCGGGAATCGCAAAGAATCACAGAATAACAAATCCATTATTATCCCCAGGTCCTGTCTGAGAACAGGTTTAACGTGCAAACCCTGGACGTAGACTACGTCATGCTGCAGCGGTACATGAGGAGACAGGGCCAAGTCGTCAAGGACTTGGACGGACGGCTACAAATAGTTACCTAACACGTCGTATGTTATGAATATCGGATGGACGCGAAAACGAATATACAACTCTTCATTATCATGAAAAAGTGACGATGTGATGACTGTTACTATTTATTTATATCAATAAAGTGTGATATTTTTTTACACAAGTGTTTTACCCTGGAATTGAAGATCTTAGATTTTAAAATTAATTTAAGTTTTTTGGGAAAAGAACAACAATTTTGTCTCAGGCAGGATTCAAGCCATATAGAACTAAAATATGTTCATGCATTCCGAATAAACACAAATTCACTCTTTACCATTTGAAATTCAATACCAGTATTATTTTATCAAATTAAAACTAAGGCAACAGAAACAAAATCATGCAATTTATAAACCGTTTATTATTAAATAACGCGGTGATTTTTTTGTATACAATAAGTCATTCATATGTTTTCAATGAAGGTGTAAAGTTACAAATCGACTCCAATGACGAACGGTAGTATTATCATAGTAGAAAAAATTATAGCCATTTTATGAATAGAATCATCAGCCAGCATTCATAACTTTACACTTTCACATAAATATTTACAACATGTATAATTAACCTAAATCCAAACAACTTTGGATAAATATTACAATTAAAGTAGTTAACTAATCAATTGGACAAAATCATATTTACAAAAATAATGATTTCCGTTAATATCACACAATGAGCGTGGGACTACATGTTATTATTATGATTGGACAATAATAAATTAAAAGGTACAATCAAACATAATATAAATCAATTTACTTATTTATTGTATTGAATTTTTATTTATTTTTGGGAACAATTTGAGTTAAAAGTATTACTAGAAGTACTAAGTACGAAATAGGTCGCAAATTGTTTGTCACTTTTTATTAAGCTCAAAAAATTAACATGTCATCTTCTGTGTATAATTTATTAAAAATCCATATGAAATGCCAAGAGAGGTAGGGACAAAAAATTTAAATTTTAGGTCATATAATTTTTAAGTCTATATTTTTGCCTTTATATGGCTGTGCTTACTTCGCTATAAGCTATAATATACTTCCTGTAACTCCGATAATCTAGGCACCGTATTAAAAACATAACCAAAGTAATTTTAAAATGTCTTTTAAAATTTTCTCATGTCGTCATATTAATTTAAAACAAATATATTGGACAACTTATAAGAATGGCTTACAAGCGTAGACCTATTTTTAAGATTCATATTTTATAAAACTTCAAAATTATAAAAGAAATTACATTAACAAATGATTTAAGAAAGGTAGGTGAGGTCAGAATGAGTTGAATAATGTTCATTTTGTAGAGTAGGTATATTGAGCTAAATAGATGTATGTTGTTATTACATATTTTGTTATGATTAGGAAATTGCAGTACATTGAAAAGCACATCAGACTACCACTAATTGCCAAAATTCTTCAATTGATAATAAACTATAACTTTTAATTTACTTAATTAGAATTTTTTATATTAAAGAATTTTGACACAATTTGTAAAATATTTAAAAATTTCAAGCACCGATAAAGAAATGACTTTGGTCAAATATTCACATTACAGGTAAAAAGAATGGACTAAGGTCGTCTTAGTCAAAAATATATAAATTGTGATTTCCATTTAATAAGTATAGCAAAATTAGTAAAGCCGTCAGCATAATTATCAATTAATACGGAAAGTCATTTCGAATAAAGATATTTAACGACGAGTAGACTCTGTTTGAACATACGAAGATTTTATAAAGCCGACCTATTTCTGATGTTAAAGATACAGGGTACAACTGTTTTGATGTTCTATTCAGTGCCCGTAGCCAAGATGCCACTTTGACGAATTCGCCATATTCTTTCGTCGCGACTCATATCGCCATCCCGTACACGAACTATTTATATGAGCGGGATGGAGATATAAATCGCTACGAAAGCGTATGGCGAATTCGTCAAAGTGGCATCTTGGCTAGCCTACCAGGTGTTTTCCCACGCTAGAATATTGTTACAGAAAATCGTTCCGCCGGCTTATTATCAGGGTTGTTACGAATGCAAAAAAATTGACATTTACGGATGTAGATGCATAATGAGGATTATTAGAAGTTCACAACCGCAGATGCGGATTTAAATTATTTTATTTAAGTGGTAAGTTCAGAAATAACTGAATGTCAATTTAATATGAACTTGTTATTTATCGCCTTCCCATTCTTCAGTTACCAAATGAAGTTAGCAATTACCAAAAATAACGCGAAGCACGTGCCACTATGACTCCGCCCACTTTCTTTACATGTAGTTCCTTGTTGATGTGAATCTGCATCCGTAAAAACTCCGCATTTATTGATGTGAGTGCGAATATTCGTAACGTAACACCCCTGGTGTGCTAGCCAAGATGCCGTTTCGAATTATATTTATTTCCATCCCGCACACGAAGTATTTGTGTGAGTGGGATGGAGATATAATTCGCGACGATAGCGATTTTTCGCTCTCGAGAAATGGCATTTTGGCTATCCTACCAGTTTATTATGTATTTGTCGTAGCCATATCGTTGAAATGCAAATTTCATGAAATGGCCAAGTCTTAACTTACTTCTTATCTTTGACCAGATCGTAAAATCATCTACATTTCAGAATAATAACTATTGCATCCGCCCAATAAAATGAAAGGGGGAAGTTTTAATGGGTTTACAAAAAAAAAAACCTTAACCTACATCAATCATACAAGTTGTCCATCCCAAAGAAATGTAGACGATTTCACGATCTGACCAAACCGATTTGGCCATTTCATGAAATGTTCATTTTGGCGATATGGCTACGAAATATTCTATTGTATATTTTACCTTAGTCCAGGAATTTTAGATTTTGTCTGCGGAATAATTCCTAGTGAGCTGAATTTTTGTATACACTTTTATTATGATATTGTTATGATGATATGAAAAATCGACATTGATATCGTGCCGGCAAAAAAAGTTATAGGGGTCCAAACGTCACGAAAATCAGTTTTTCGCAAATATCTCGCGATCTATTGCTCAGAGGTCAATAATGGTTTCATAAAAGTTGTTCGTCGTAAAATTGTCTACAAAAAAGGTCTCTTGCATTTTTCTGTAGAATTAACCGTTTTTGAAATAGAGACTAGAATGCACTCACGTATGGTATTGTATACCGTACGGTGCATACCAAGGCATAAACCCTATTGTTTGTTTTTTTCCCTTTTTTGTTTGTGTGTTTTTTGTTAGTATGATGTTCTACATATAGAAATATAAAGGACTTGAAATACTAGTACAGTTAGGAAAATAGGAATATCAACTATAAAATACTAAGTGGCAATTTTTTTTGTCACTTTATAACTCAAGAACGGGCTTACCGATCCAAAGCAAATTTGCAGGGTTTGTACAGACTATTTAGAAGATGATTTATGTGAAGTTTGAACAAAATCGGTCGCTTCACTTTATACGTAGCGAAGCACGTACCGGGCCGCTAGTAATGATATAGATATGCTATGTCCAGTGACGTTTGGACCCCTATAACTTTTTTAGCCGGCACGATATCAATGTCGATTTTTCACATCTTCATCACAATATTATAATTAAGGCGTATACAAAAATTCAGCCCACTAGGAATTTTTTTCGCAGATCGTGGATCAAAATTGCTAAAATTCACATTGCATATCTATATCATTACTAGCCGCCCGGTACGTGCTTCGCTACGTATAAAGTGAAGCGACCGATTTTGTTCAAACTTCACATAAAACATCTACTAAATAGTCCGTACAAACCCTGAAAATTGGGTTTGGATCGGTGAGCCCGTTCTTGAGTTATAAAGTGACAAAAAAAATTGCCACTTAGTATTTTATAGTTGATATTCCTATTTTCCTGACTGTACTAGTATTTCAAGTCCTTTATATTTCTATATGTAGAACATCATACTAACAAAAAACACACAAACAAAAAAGGGAAAAAAACAAACAATAGGGTTTATGCCTTGGTATGCACCGTACGGTATACAATACCATACGTGAGTGCATTCTAGTCTCTATTTCAAAAACGGTTAATTCTACAGAAAAATGCAAGAGACCTTTTTTGTAGACAATTTTACGACGAACAACTTTCATGAAATCATTATTGACCTCTGAGCAATAGATCGCGAGATATTTGCGAAAAACTGATTTTCGTGACGTTTGGACCCCTATAACTTTTTTTGCCGGCACGATATCAATGTCGATTTTTCACATCTTCATCACAATATTATAATTAAGGCGTATACAAAAATTCAGCCCACTAGGAATTTTTTTCGCAGATCGTGGATCAAAATTGCTAAAATTCACATTGCATATCTATATCATTACTAGCCGCCCGGTACGTGCTTCGCTACGTATAAAGTGAAGCGACCGATTTTGTTCAAACTTCACATAAAACATCTACTAAATAGTCCGTACAAACCCTGAAAATTGGGTTTGGATCGGTGAGCCCGTTCTTGAGTTATAAAGTGACAAAAAAAATTGCCACTTAGTATTTTATAGTTGATATTCCTATTTTCCTGACTGTACTAGTATTTCAAGTCCTTTATATTTCTATATGTAGAACATCATACTAACAAAAAACACACAAACAAAAAAGGGAAAAAAACAAACAATAGGGTTTATGCCTTGGTATGCACCGTACGGTATACAATACCATACGTGAGTGCATTCTAGTCTCTATTTCAAAAACGGTTAATTCTACAGAAAAATGCAAGAGACCTTTTTTGTAGACAATTTTACGACGAACAACTTTCATGAAATCATTATTGACCTCTGAGCAATAGATCGCGAGATATTTGCGAAAAACTGATTTTCGTGACGTTTGGACCCCTATAACTTTTTTTGCCGGCACGATATCAATGTCGATTTTTCACATCATCATTACAATATTATAATAAAGGTGTATACAAAAATTCAGCTCACTAGGAATTATTCCGCAGATCGTGGATAAAAATTGCTAAAATTACTGGACTACTACTGTTTTTAATTAGCACTGCGCAAGCTCGACCTTCGGTATGTCAAAGATCGGTAGTCCCTGCTTGAATGCACGCAAGTCAGTGATGAAATCGGCATCATTCTCAGTAGTATCTCCGATGGGTCTGGATGCATCCAGGAATTCTAGGTTGTAATCCTTTATTTCAGGTTCGGTTTTGGTCACATTTGTTGTGCTTGCTGGGTGGCCCATTACCTGTAGATAATGATTTAGTTTGATTATATACGTCTTGATAGTGTTAATTTCCCAACAATTTTTTACAATGGTTGGGTATTTAGATTCTAAACCAAACTTAATAACATATTTGTGAGCGTACATAAACATGTCTTTTTGTCACATTTTTAAGGTAGTCTTTCACAAAAAAAAAACTTTTTGTGTAGGAACACACTAGGCTGAAATTACCCGATAGAAGTTCGGCGGCAATGCATTTTCTATACAATTAATATGCAACGTTATCTCGGCATAGTGAACCTTCCATTTATAATACATTGCAGGCGTCGTCACGCCGAATTACAGTCGCGTTTTTTCAGCCTTGTGTGTTTCTATACTGGATCTCAAGAGCGCTTGCCCGGATTGCAAGAGATGCTGGGTTCTTTTCCCGCATGAGCCACTTAAGATCAGATGAAATTTTCTGTTTTTTTTAAATTAGTTTAAAGAGTTAAATTCCCTCTTTATTCAATAACTTTGGAAACATAATAATAACATCCTCAAAACGTACCTGAATGGACAATTTCCTGAACATCGACCTGTTGCCCGTTGAAAGGTGGTCGGCTACCCACGCCTTCACTTCTGATAACTTGATCTTTTCAATAGCGTCAGCCTGGAATGAACATAATAAATAGTTTAAGAAAATCTTATTTATACTAGAAAAAGGGTCGTTGTAATAATATTATTTTTGCTTACCTCATTGAAAAGTCTTTGGAATTGATACTCCATGCTCACGATTTCTCTCCAATTTCTTTCAACCTGTTGAAAACACAATACATTTTTATCTTTGAAATCACTTTGGTGTTCTTAAATATCGGAGCTCAAGACCCACTTCGGTTCGCTGCGTCAGGAAGTGAGTGGGTGAGTGAGTGAGTGAGTGAGTGAGTGAGTAAGTGAGTGAGTGAGTGAGTGAATGAGTGAGTGATTGCGTGAGTGCGTGAGTGGGTGAGTAAGTGTGTGTGTCAGTGAGTGGGTGAGTGAGTGTGTAAGTTAGTCACTAGTTAGTCACTAATGCCTTGATCACACGTACCGAGCAAACCAGCGAGACAGTAAAATGTTTCGCGGCCGAGATAGTGTAGTAAGCGAGTAGCTGTTCAAACACGTTTGAAATAACGGTCGAGCACTCGGCGCTTTGTTTATATGTACCGAGTACTCGACCGAGAGCATTGTCTCGCCGGTTTGCTCGGTACGTGTGGTCAAGGCATAAGTAGGTGAGTAATTACGTAAGTAAGTGAGCAAGTGAGTAAGTCAAAGTCAAAGTCGAAGTGGTTTATTTTGCAATTTGATTTACAGAGAAATTCTTTTGCACGTGCATATCTTTTTTTATCTACTAGCACTTCGACGTGAATGGCCTGCTGAGAAGAAGTGCCGGAAGAAACTCAACAGTTAGCCTTTTTTAGCCTAGCCCTAGCCTGAAAAATAAATATTTGTACAATCTTTTTACATGTCATCATAATAAAGCATTTAAATGTCAAAGTAAGTAAGTAAATGAGTAAGTAAGTGTGTGGCACGGACCTCCTCCTTGAGCTCGTAGTCGGTGGTGTGCTTGAGCTGCACGAGCGAGGTCTTGGTGGCGGCGAGGGACCTCTCGCTCAGGCGGCGGATGTCGCGCGACCACTTCTTCAGGAACGCCTCCACGCGACTGTCCACGTGCGCCACGCTACAAACACATGTACATGTATATTACAAAATGTAGCTTTCGTAAGTTTCCAAAAAAATATTGTATTAGTAGAATCTAAATATCTCTATCCGTTCCCTAGCATCCATAGTACAGGCTTCGAGCTTTAGTTTGGGGTTAGGCAATGGAGGTGTTTGCGTAGGCGTGAAGGTCTAACTGCTATTTCATTGGTGATTTTTGACATATCTGTCAATGTCATGTCAAAATTTACCAACCACATACCAGATAGACCCTACGCCTACCTACTGCCATCTAACGGATTTTTCATTTGCGAAATCCCTCATTAGTGTATTAGTCCAATGACTTTATTTATCTTGAATTTATTTCAGTGTATTTGAAGTATTTTTAGTTTTTAAATAAATAAACAAATATCTCTGGACATTATTCACACAGCGCCATCTAGCCCCAAACTAAGCATTAGCTTGTACTATGGATGCCAGACAACGGATAAACATTACTTATATACTTTTTTTTTTGTAAATGCATACATATTATACATAGAAACACCCAGACCGATACAAACAGACATGTTCATGCACACAAATGTTTGTACCGTGCGGGGATCGAACCCGCGACCTTTGGTGTAATAGCCGACTTCTCGACCATTGCACAAAACGGCTCGTCAATATAATGAATATGACCATATTGGGCGGGCAGTTCGCTTCCCAGTCGTAATAAGACCAACCTGAACTTGTCGACCTGCGTGTTGACGGTGACGGAGAAGCCGAGCACGCCGAACGTGTAGCGCATCATGCTGAACACGCTGTAGCCGAGCTGCTCCTTGGTGCACTGACCTGAACTTGTCGACCTGCGTGTTGACGGTGACGGAGAAGCCGAGCACGCCGAACGTGTAGCGCATCATGCTGAACACGCTGTAGCCGAGCTGCTCCTTGGTGCACTGACCTGAACTTGTCGACCTGCGTGTTGACGGTGACGGAGAAGCCGAGCACGCCGAACGTGTAGCGCATCATGCTGAACACGCTGTAGCCGAGCTGCTCCTTGGTGCACTGACCTGAACTTGTCGACCTGCGTGTTGACGGTGACGGAGAAGCCGAGCACGCCGAACGTGTAGCGCATCATGCTGAACACGCTGTAGCCGAGCTGCTCCTTCGTGCACTGACCTGAACTTGTCGACCTGCGTGTTGACGGTGACGGAGAAGCCGAGCACGCCGAACGTGTAGCGCATCATGCTGAACACGCTGTAGCCGAGCTGCTCCTTCGTGCACTGACCTGAACTTGTCGACCTGCGTGTTGACGGTGACGGAGAAGCCGAGCACGCCGAACGTGTAGCGCATCATGCTGAACACGCTGTAGCCGAGCTGCTCCTTCGTGCACTGACCTGAACTTGTCGACCTGCGTGTTGACGGTGACGGAGAAGCCGAGCACGCCGAACGTGTAGCGCATCATGCTGAACACGCTGTAGCCGAGCTGCTCCTTCGTGCACTGACCTGAACTTGTCGACCTGCGTGTTGACGGTGACGGAGAAGCCGAGCACGCCGAACGTGTAGCGCATCATGCTGAACACGCTGTAGCCGAGCTGCTCCTTCGTGCACTGACCTGAACTTGTCGACCTGCGTGTTGACGGTGACGGAGAAGCCGAGCACGCCGAACGTGTAGCGCATCATGCTGAACACGCTGTAGCCGAGCTGCTCCTTCGTGCACTGACCTGAACTTGTCGACCTGCGTGTTGACGGTGACGGAGAAGCCGAGCACGCCGAACGTGTAGCGCATCATGCTGAACACGCTGTAGCCGAGCTGCTCCTTCGTGCGCAGCATGTCGAACACCGGCTCCTCCATCAGCATCTGCCCACAGACAACACTATTTTAGTATAATTCTTCAGATGAACGAATTTTAATATATGCTCCCTCTGTTACGCTTGAGTGTAGCACTCAACATGTCAAAAATTCACCTAACTTTACACTCTTTAGAAGGCGAAGGCAAAAAATGTTAAAATTAAGAGGACGTGGGCGAGAAAATCAGCTTCCACATCCCACTTGACAGTTAGGTCGCGAGAGTACATATGTCTGTTGTGCTCTATCACACGTGATTCATAAAATATGAAGAAAAAGGATATAATATGAAGAAAAAGGATTGCATGACTGTCAAAATATTTCTTTCATCTTTTGATATTCATTCATAAAATAAATTATCTAAAAAAAAGCGGCAACGAAAGGCGATCTATATAGGTTGGCACACGATTTTTACGCGAAGAGAAGTGACACTATTTCAATTATTATTGAACCTCAATACGAACGCAGGTCAACTTTACATAAAAGTTAATTAAGGTAGTTAAAAATCTCTCTGGCATATGGGATACTAGTACTAGGAAGGCTTTAAGCTATAGTATAACACTATGTGTACGGAAACCGAAATCCACGCGAATTTAGTCGCGGGCGGCCGCTTGTACCCTCATATGGAGGAAATAGGCCTACGTCCATGCCGAAGCCTACAAAGGTCAGATTTTTCGCAATAAAAGGTAGCCCATGTTCTTTCTCAGGGTCTAAACGTCAAATTTCATCAAAATCGGTTGAGAGGTTTAAGGGCGTGCAGACAGCACACAAGCGCCACCAATAGTTTTTCTTTTATGGTAAAGAAAAGGATATTTAAATATAAAACGTTCTGTAGTACCCTTCAAAATAGCATTGATGAAATGAAATTTCTGGAATTTACTTTTAGGGAAGGATAGTAGAACATTTATACAACGTACCATGAGCGCCTCGAGTATGGCGGTATCTTTCGGCGTGGTGGGCTCGGCCTGGTAGTAGTTGGTGACGATGCTGTTCGTGGACTGCGGGTTGAGGCTCATCACGCGGATCTTGCGCTCGCCCAGCGGCAGCTGGTGCACCTTCAGCTGTAGCCGTGTAAAAGAAATCCCAACTAATATTATAAATGCGAAAGTAACTCTGTCTGTTTGTCTGTCTGTCTGTCTGTTACGCTTTCCCGCTTTAACCTCGCAACCGATTTTGATGAAATTTGGTACAGACAATCTTTAGACCCTGAGACAGAACATAGGCTACTTTTTATTTCGAAAAAAAGAAATCCACGCGGACGGAGTCGCGGGCGGCCGCTAGTATGGAATGAATATTGATGCGCTAAATACGTTGATAACTAATATTGATATGACAGACCCGTTGGTCGAGTGGCTAGAGACCCTGGCTACAAAACCAAAGGTCGCGGGTTCGAATTTCGCTAGGGGCAAATGTTTGTGTGATAAACATCGGCATTTGTACTCGAGTCATGGATGTTTATAAATGTATTTAAGTAAGTCTATCCGTTCCCTAGCATCCATAGTACAAGCTTCGAGCTTAGTTTGGGGCTAGGCAATTGGTGTGTGAGTCCAATGAATTTATTTATTTATTTATACGCGAAAATATGTTCTACAGTTCACGGGAGAGAAAGCTTAGTTTTGTTGTACACTGCTGGTGACTACATCGCCAGAACTCAGTTGGAGAGGGTCTAAAAGGCAGGCAATGCATCTGCAAACCTTGTGCGGTTTTTAATGTCCATCCATGGGCATCAGCGGTGATAACTTATAATCAGATCAGAATCAGACCATCTCGTTCGTTTGCCCCACTATAACATGAAAAAAATACTCACGAGTTTTGTGTTGTGGGTCAAAGTCGACATTCTACTCGCAAAATTATGTCTCGTATATTGCAATGTTTAACTAAATGTTTAAATAGTACTAGGATACAAGTAATTCTCACCTGAGGCAGCTGATCTTCAGTGAGGCCCTCGAACTTGATATTGTTTCGGACGTTTTCAGATATGCGTATGGCCTCGTGCCATGGGATGTTGCCTTGCATCAACACCTGCAAGGAAAAGTTGATTGATTTATTTACTTTATTTGTGAAATTAAACTGAAACTCTGTCAAAATAACCTCAATGCTAAAAAATAACATAAATTTCCTAGCTAATATTATTTGTAGTTTAAAACTACAAACAGTAGTTTATTGCTACGAATCATATTAGCTAGGCAAACAATTAGAATGTATGTAAATCTTTTCAAATTACATAATTAAATTGACATTATTCAGCTTATAATATAAAAAACATCTACGATAAGTATCATATTACATACATATATGCCATCAATGCTTATACAAACTTATTGAGTTTTGTTATTACTAATTGTCTTTAGCATCGGTTTAAATAAAAATATGGAATGGCTTAGTTATTATTTGTTTTGGAGATAAAACAACAATAAACCGCCATACCAAATATGGCCTTATATGCAGTAGAGGGTAATAAAGAAAAATAAAATAAACCCAGTATAGTTGCTGCGATGTATTTACCTGTAAGTACATATGATCCAGCAGCCTGTTGCTGAATTCCTGCAGCTCGTCTAGTGTGATGGAGTGGATCAGCGTGACTTTATCCCGCGGCGATACGTACGGATCCAACAGCACGTTCATCCGGACATCCCTGATACAGACAATGATAGTTTTATTGTTAACCCGCTAGATGGCGGAGTGTGGTTGGTCTATTTAAATTGAAAACGTCAAATTGTGTCAATCATCCGATTATAATATTATTTAAGAAGAAGCGTGACTTTATCCCGCGGCGATATGTACAGATCCAACAGCACGTTCATACGAACACCCCTGATACAGACTATGAGAGGTTTAGTGTTAACCCGCTAGATGGCGTCTCGTGGTTGGTCTATTTAAACTGTAAACGTCAAATTGTGTCAATCATCCGATTATAATATTACTAGCGGCCGCCCGCGACTCCGTCCGCGTGGATTTCGATTTCGAATATCCTATGTGTTATTCTGATGTATAAGCTATATTGTGGCAAAGTTTCATTCAAATCCATTCAGTAGTTTTTACGTGAAAGAGTAACAAACATCCATACATACATACATCCATACATCCACACATACAAACTTTCGCCTTTATAATAGTAGTAGGATATAAGAAGCAGTGTGACTTTATCCCGCGGCGATATGTACGGATCCAACAGCACGTTCATCCGGACATCTCTGATACAAACAATGTGAGTTTTAGAACTACATCGCTGGATGGCGTAGCGTGGTTAGTCTATTTAAACTGAAAACGCCAAACTGTGCCATCAAGAAGACTTGTATGATAACTTTCACTCTACATCTAAGGTTAATTTAAACAAAAAATAAGATTATGTTTGAAATTTTAATCATACATTTAATTTATAGGGGCACAATTTTAATACGTATTAAGGGTACGAACATTAAATTAGAATTTACTAAATAACGCAACTTAAACGTTAGTTATTGTTTTGATATTCTTATATTGAATAACATTGTAAATGGAAATATGGTATTTGCGAAAAGCAACTGTCGAGTTTCTTGCCGCCAGTAACTGCTTTCCGAATCAGTGGTAGTGTCAGTATTTTGTAGTAGTGATTAATAACGATATTTTGGATTTGAATTTAGACTGCCATTTAAACGTTCAAACATTATGTATAAAGGTCACCAGTGCTTTTGACCAACACAAAACCAGTTCACTAACTTATGCAGCTGAGAAATCGGTCTTGTTCTTTGGTGGTATCGTATAGGTATCGACTCACTCGGCTAGCTTAATCGGATTTGTGGTTAACTTAAGTGCTATCGTACGTGTATGGACTCACTTGGCGAGCTTGTGCGGACGGATGAGCACGTTGTGGTACGAGCGGGCGCGCACGTCGCGCACGGCCGCGAACAGCGGGCCCGACAGCGACGACGTCGCGCCGCGCATTTCACGCGTCACCAATTCCACCAGCAGCTGTGCACGGAATTAATATAAAGTGAGTTTGTTTGTTGTTCCGCTTTCACGCCGTAACTACTGAACTGATTACTTTAAAACTTTGCAAAGGTAAAATAAGTAAGAAGTTCGGATTAAATAATAGGGTCATATCAGCCTATCGCAGTCCACTGCCCTCCAATTTGCCCGATCCACAGGACAAAAAAACTGTCTAAGAAAGTATTGAGTTCACCTGCTTTGGAGTTAAAGGTTGACAAGTGGAAATACAAAAATAAAATATGAGTATAGCAACTGGCTTTTGATGATGATAGGGAGCCGCTATAAGTTTTTTACTGCTTATTTAAAGTTAGACTAGATTGTTCTACTTACGTGTAGATTCTGACTGTAGCCTTGCACTTTTAACGTTAACCCCTTATCGGAAACGTAAAGTGAGTGAACGAGGTCTGCCATATTCGCCGGGTATACTTCTTCCTACAAATAAATAAAACAACAATTACCCAAAACAAAATAAATGCATAAATTTTCAACTTATTTAGTGTGTCCAGAAAATAAGTGCCACGTCCAGTCACTTCTTTAACTAATGAAACAATGAGCCATATTTACATAGAAACAAGGTACAGACAACAACACACTTTGGTATTTCTCCATCAATATGGCATAAGTATTACCAATGTTTGCAAATGTTCTCCATGAAATGAGGTTGACATGCTACACGATTTTTTAACTTACTTTAAGCCCTTGTTGTAAAACGTCCGTCCATAGATCCAGAAGACACGCACTGTAGAGAAAAAGATACATTAATAATTCGTATTCAGAAATAATTTGTTAATACATACTTGACTTCATAGTAACAACTTACTCTCTCGGTGATTTCAGACTGAGCGGGGTGATGAAGTAGAAGTACAGTAGAGCAGTTGGAAAGCGGAACTTGAAGTCTGGTTTGTACCACACTTCCATGTGACGATTCTTGCGAATAAGATTAGGCTGGTCCAACCTGCAAAAAAATTTATTGAATCTTTATATAAATAGTGTAAAAGAAAGTCTCTTACCGTGTTCGATTGTATGTGTATGTTAATGATCGAATTAATGAATTTTAATTTTAATTATATAATGAGGGTTTTCGCAAATGAAACATCCGCTAGATGGCAGTAGGAAGGCGTGGGGTCTAACTGGTGTGCGATTCGTGAGTTTTGATATGACATTGACAGATATGTCAAAATTGACCAATGACATAGCAGTTAGAATTCACGCCCACGTATTGCCATCTAGCGGACTTTTCATTCTGCTCATTGTCATAGTCCTACCGAAAGAACTACCAGTACTGTCGAATTTCAAGGTCCCATGCTTCAGCACCTGATGCTCCATAGTGCTCGAGATCATCTTCTTGTGTTTATCTTTGACGGTACTCTTGCTCAAGTCTACTTTTAGCTCAGTGGTTCGTAACCTTTTAGGCATGACCCCCACCGTGATGGTTTATTGGTAATTTCCAGCGGTCAAATGTAAGCAAGAGTGGTTAGAGGTCTCTTATCTACTATCGCTTCGCAGACCACTTACATTGGCTCCTGGGATCACCAGTGGTCCACGAACCATAGGTTAAGAGCCACTGTTCTAGCTGGTGAGCCAGCGTCTATAGGTTATGCCCACTCGGCACGCAGAACTACGAGCAAAATCAACGAGCCAACTCACCTGAAGTTATTCACAGTTGTGATCAAGTCCCCATGCTCTAGCACTTGAGTTCACCTTCTTGTGTATATACTTGACGGTGCTCTTACTCCAGTCTACTTAAAGTGGTGAGCCAGCATAAATAGGTTATGCCCACTCGGTCACGCGGAACTACGTTCAACCAAATAAGGGACTATGACGGACCATCATCGTGCCAACTCACCTGAAGTTATTCACAGTGGTAATCAAGTCTCCATGCTTCAGCACCTGAGGCTCAACATGGCTCGAGGCCACCTTCTTGTGGATATCCTTGACGGTGCTCTTGCTCAGGTCCACTCCGAGCTGGTGGACCACCGTCTATCTATACTATAGGAGAGCTATGGGGAAATTTATCCGTGGTACCAATAAGAAGTCTATTCACGAGCCAACTCACCTGAAGTTATTCACAGTTGTAATCAAGTCCCCATGCTTCAGCACCTGAGGCTCAACATGGCTCGAGGCCACCTTCCTATGTATATCCTTGACGGTGCTCTTGCTCAGGTCCACTCCAAGCTGATAAGCTACCGTCTATCTATACTATAGGGGAGCTATGGGGAAATATATCCGTAGTACCAATTAGAAGGACTATTAACGAGCCAACTCACCTGAAGTTATTCACAGTTGTAATCAAGTCCCCGTGCTTCAACACTTGAGGCTCAACATGGCTCGAGGCCACCTTCTTGTGTATATCCTTGACGGTGCTCTTGCTCAGGTCCACTCCGAGCTGGTGGGCCACCGCGACGTAAGGCTCGGCCGGGGGGATGAGGTTGAAGTCCGTGGTGATGTATACGTTCTTCTCAGGAAGGTAGAAACTCGGATACGGCTCGACTTTGAGCCAGCGGTCCATCCAGTTGGTAGGGATTTCTGTTGATATGGTGAAATTACCTTACTTGAAAATGAACCTTATATCTTTCAATTAAGGTCGAATTAAGATTAAGTGCTAGGCCATTCAGAGATTATTTCGTGACATCTCATAAGCCGTCAGTGAGACAGGTCAGGAAATTCGTGGCGATGTATACGTTCTTGTCAGGAAGGTGGAAGCTAAACCAACGACCTTAAAGTAATATCGATAATGTATGACATAGTCGAATGTTTGGACGTGGTGAAATAGAAGCCGCTTCAAATCGAACCTTATTGTATTTAGATAGGGTCGAAAATCAGTTAATGGCTTAGTCGGAGTATAGGTTAGCCAGCCATGAAGACTTTAAAGATGGTAAAATATATGTCCATCTTGGAAAGGTCGAAATACCTCAAATCCAACCTAACTGCACAGTTGGCAACACATTTATTTTTAAATCAGTCCGAAATCACAGTCCGTACATAAACTAACATAAAATATTATTAATTTAAAGCATTGAAGTATAGATTGCGACTACGCAATCTCATTCACACACAAGACGACAGACGTTAAATTTCACAAACAAGTAAAGCTACCATGCCCTTCCCTCGAAACACAGAGAGATTTACAATCAGCTCAATTGAGGAATACATAGACTTTTAAAAGCAGGCAAAGTATTTGCCACCCGCCAGGAGTTGTTGATTTCCATGGATGGTGGAGGTCACTTACCATCAGATGTCTCTGTTAACATGCAAAACATTAATTTTACGGAATAATTTCTCAATGATACAGATAAAACTACACTGCCTAGTAATCTAAAATATAAAAATGAATCGCAAAATGTGTTGATAAGCGCATAACTCAACAACGCCTGGACCAATATGGCCAATTCTTTTTTTAAATGTTCGTTGTAGTCTAAGGATGGTTCTTACGGCGAGAAAAAATCGAATAATTGCCGGGAAAACCCTAAAAACAGCCCTGCCAGATTAATTTTTTTTTTGACAGGATGAAGTCTGTCGGGTCTGCTAGTTATTTATAAAAACAACTGGAATTGTTAATTGTTTTAAGTGTAATTCCAAAAGGTTCTACCCGATCTAGAGAGTTTTGTGCATGAACTAGTCTGTTTGACAAATATATTTGTAATACCACTATTGGTAATGGTGTAAATGGTAATGCCATCTACAACACAATTGCTAAACTTAAAGATACCCGTAACATAGATGTTAAAATAACAATTATCCGTAACATTACTACTGAAGTTTCTGATAACCGTAACATCAGGACTGAACATAGGTACTGAAATCCGTAACATGAGTCCTCAATTTACTAATACCCGTAACATAAATTCTCAAGTTACTGATAAACGTAACGTTACTTACAACGAAGATCAGTCTTTGCGTTTCACCATCAGATTTACTTAAAGTTACTGATATCCGTACCATAAATGAGCAAGTTACTCGTAACATTCATGCAGAAATAACTTATATCGAAGTCAGACCAATATTTATGTTACCTACACAATCATATACATATTTATCTACTAGCGGCCGCCCGCGAATCCGTCCGCGTGGATATTGCTTTTCAATAGCCTAAAGCCTTCCTCGTCAAATGGACAATCCAATACAAAAATATTTTTTCAAATCGGACCAGTAGTTCCTGAGATTAGCGCTTTCAAACAAACAAACAAACAAACTCTTCTGCTTTATTATTAGTAGTATAGATAATAAAAAAAAATCGAAAAATGTGTTGGTAAGCGCATAACTCAACAACGCCTGGACCATTTTGGCCAATTATTTCTTTTAAATGTTCGTTGAAGTCCAAGGATGGAAGTTACGGCGAGAAAAAATTGAATAATTCCCGGGAAAACCCTAAAAACAGCCCTGCCAGATTTCAATTTTTTTTTGTCAAGACGAAGTCTGTCGGGTCAGCTAGTTAGTTCATACAAACCTTGTCTCTTGTACTGCGTGCCGAACCACTTCTCCTGAGCGTCGTACTCGATGGGCGTGGTGTGTTTGTTGGACAGTATCATAATGTTGACCGTGTCCGCTCGCATACAATCTAGTAGCTCTGTGATACCCTGAGGAAATATGATTATTATGTTTTAATATCTCCTGAAAAAATTAAATGAATGATTGTATTTTTTATTTCATTTTCAATCAATGTCATGACAATATTTTTTTCGTCCAGGCCTGTCAGGCACGCATCTCTGGATTATCAAAATTCTATGTGCGTGAGGAACTCTACACACTACGAGTTAGTGAGTGAAATGGAAAAGGCAATGGTAAACCGAGAGATGTTGTGTGTTTAATTTTATACAATGTTCACGACCCTCAGTAATGAGGAATACGACTCAAGGAGGAAAGCGGATGTCACCACTTTTTGTCTTTTGTGTTTTTTTTTTTTATGGAAGGACTTCGCTATGGGCTGCTAAAAGCTCCCTCTACAGCTTAACCGGACAATAGACACATATCACAATTAATTTCACAACACTTTTCTTCAAAAAGAAGACGCTTTTTAGCACTTAATGTATTGGTTTGTTTTCGTTTATATGTAAGAAATGGATTTTTAATAAATTAAAATGACATAGTAAATTGTTCAGTTGACTTCAGAAGTAGTGACGCCAGTGTTTGCTATTCCCATACAAACTTCATAGTTTGGAATCGTTTTGACAGTTTATCAAAGAAAGTCAAATGACTGGTGGTGTCAACTACCCTGTTGTGGGAGCAGAAGGCACGCACCACAGAAAACCACTTATTTTCAGTAATGTACAGTGAATGTTACCTTCGGGTCGTATTTGTAATACAGCCGGTCGCCGGTGATGTAGTGCTCGGGCGGGTACTGGTGCATGTTCTCAGCCAGCATCTCCACGTACTCGGCCGGCTGCGACTCCTCGTCGAACCGGAACCCGGTCTCTTCGATAGCCTGTTGATGGTCACACAAGTTTATAATAATCAACATTCTGTGAACAAGTATCTGTAGAGTTTGTTTGTTTGTTTGAACGCTTTAATCTCAGGAACTACTGGTTCCAAGTGAAAAAATATTTTTGTGTTGGATCATCGATGTGACAAGGAAGGCTTTGAGCTATAGATAATAGTATAACGCAGTGTGTGCGGAAACCGAAATCCACGCGGCCGCTAGTATATGTATAACGGCCTAATGACGCTTAATGTATTTTCCTATAATATGTCTAATGAAGAAAAAACTAAGTAAAACAAATCAAAATCATAATCAAAAATATCTTTATTGTCTAATAAGGGTGTTTCTGAGTGGCTACTTTAGGTCAAATATATTTATTTTCATTAAGATTTCCGCATGGTGTCGTAACAGAAACAACGTCCAGCTGTACTGTTATTGTTCTTTTTCTAAACTGACCAACGAGTGCATTACTTGGATCCCTTGTTTATGTTACGCCACATAGCGGAAAGATAATTCAGAAACATCGTCATTCGTTTTGCGAATGTGAATAGTTACAAATGTAGTTTTCTTGACACTCACCTTTATCTCATTGTATATTCTTTCCGACGGGCCTATATGTCTCAGCATATTGATGTACGAAAACAGAGCTTCTAATACCTGTAAAATGTATCCAATGTAAGTTCCAATTGAATTACGAAATAAGGAATAAGAAAAGTTATCCAAAGACCTTTATTATCCGACAAGATACCCATATGTAGTCATAATTTATGTAGCATACATGACTTAATAGTAAGTTGTGATAGGTACCATTTACAAGTCAAATTAATTAGGCTATGAATCATGGCTTAGACCTACTTTCTATATTCAAAATGTCAGGATGTATCATTGTTTCCGAAGAAAAATGGAGTTTGATAATTGAAATATTTAACAAGCATGTAATTTATTGTTTACTACTTTATATATTTCTTCTTAGAAAAACCCCTTTGGCATTCGTAACAGGTATCAAGGACCTTGTATTTTTTTACATGAAGTAGTCACACAATATTGATTAATATAAGTTTTCTTAGGAATGCCTTCTCGTACCAAGGCCAAGAATAAGTCATCTACCACTTATATGTATTATCATACAGATAACTTAAATAAATAAATACATTGGACTAACGCACCAATTGCCTAGCCCAAAACTAAGCTCGAAATTTGTACCATGGATGCTAGAGAACAGATAGACATACTTAAATACATTTATAAACATCCATGACTCGAGTACAAATGCCGATGTTCATCACACAAACATTTGCCCCTAGCGGGATTCGAACCCGCGACCTTTGTTTTGTAGCCAGGGTCTTTAGCCACTCGACCATCGGGCCTGTTTTAATTTCGCGTTTACCTCGTCAACGTGGTCCAGTCCATCCTTAGTGAGAACAATTTGCGTGGAGAATAAACTGTACATTGACGTGTAGTCGATGCCGCTCTCCGAGTTACCGGTGTATATGCCGAGCGCCCACACCCTGTACAAATATAAGTGTTTTACAAAGTAACACCCTGTATAAAAATATAAGTGTTTTACAAAGTAACTCAATGTACAAATATTCGTGTTTTCCAAATTATATTTGTAAGGATTACAAATTGACAAAACACAAGCTTAGTATGAATTTTGTTAGTCAAATTGCAAAATAAGTTGTTTTTATTTGTTTTTAACACTCTTTTGCCACTACAATGAAATCCTTGAAAGTTTTTACAAGGTATTTAAATAAAAAAATGTAATGGCCATTATGTTTCTTCTCAGTGTAATATTCAAATCTTAGTAAACAGTTTAAGATGTAAAATCATCAAATCAAATAATTTATCAAAATAACAAAATAAATACTATGACTCTGCTTTACATACTTTTTCCTTAAGTAAGACAACAGACTGCCCTTCCCCTCGTGTCCAAGCAGGAACGATATGTACTGATGCGGTTTGGACTGGTACTCAGACTTCAAGGACCGCATACACCAGGTTAAATTAATCTGTAAGAAAGATTAAAGAATTTATACACACAAGTTCTGATGTGATATATTTCTTGCACTATTAGTTTAATCATTAAATAACTTGCAATACACCCTACGCAGGAGAATAATTTTCACTAGAGCCTTATGGAGCTTGTCTAGGAAATAAATTATTTCGTACAACAACAGAGACCCTGCGGTTTCCTTCGCCTCAGAGAGAATGCCCATTGCTTTTGCTTTGGAAGCATGCCCTCGATAAGAACTTAAGTGTGTCCCATTATGAGAGTTACCTCCTATCCTATCCCTCGTACCTTGTCTATCTATCTATATTATCAGTATTATATAAGTGAAAGTTTGTTTGTTTGGATTTTTGTCCGTCAAACACGCTGAAACTACTGGACGGATTTTGATGAAATTTGGTGAACAGGCAGGGTATCGGCTGACTTAGGTGATAGGATACTTTTTATCCCGATTGAATGCTCCCGTGGGACAAACCAAAATCCACGCGTACGAAGTTGCGGGCGGCCGCTAGTCTACAATATAAAAATGAATAGCAAAATGTGTTGGTAAGCGCATAACTCAACAACATCTGGACAAATTTGGCGAATTCTTTTTTTAAAATGTTCGTTGAAGTCCAAGGATGGTTCTTACGGCGAGAAAAAATCGAATGATTGCCGGGAAAACCGTAAAAATAGCTCTGCCAGATTAAAAAAAATTTTGACAGGACGAAGTCTGTCGGGTCAGCTAGTCTATATCTACTAATAATACAGCTGAAGAGTTTGTTTGATTGTTTGTATGTTTGTTTGTATATTTGTTTGTTTGTTTGTTTGTTTTATTTGTTTGAACGCGCTAATCTAAGGAACTACTGGTTCAATTTGAAAAAATCTTTTTGTATTGGATAGTCCATTTGACGAGGAAGGCTTTAGGTTATTGGAAATCGAAATCCACGCAGACGGATTCGTGAGCGGCCGCTAGTACTATATAAAGCTCAATCTTGTGTACAAAACTGCAGCCTCACCTCAGTAGTATCCCCCACGGGCTTCACGTAGTATATACTGCGGAACTCGGGCGTGACGGCGTCGGGGCGGAACGCGAACTGGGAGAAGTCCTCCGGCGGCAGCTTGTTCGTCGGGATCGCTCCGAACGTGTTCACCACGTACCGTTCCAACGCGTCAACGTCCATGCGGGCCTGAAGACAAAAATATTTAGTCATTATGATTAAGAAATTAAGTTTCTTTTTTAATATTTAAGATCTATGAAAAGAGCAACTATCGAGTTTCTTGCCGCTTCTTCTCGGTAGATGACTGCATTCCGAAGGTTGTAGTCAAGTCATTCTATTGTTGTGGTATTATTATTGACGATTTACTAGTGCCTCGAAGAGGCCTACATAAATAAAGTATATATTGATTTTGATTTTCTGCACTTAATGGCGTTCTGATTCGCACTTCTAAATTGTTCGTGAAGGGACTTAAATGGGGCCGACCTATTTTGGATTGGAGCTAAAATTCAAACGAGTTGTATATGGATGGGATGTATGACCGAGGAATCCCAGGATATTGTCCTAAGGTGATCCTGGGAAGTGCCTCAGAGGTGTGAATCAAGGAAGTGATACAGGACATAAAACACAATATAGTGTTCCAGGTGAGAGATGCACAGAACACTTGGCCAGACCTTATGTAGCGTGTCATCGTCAATGTAGTGCCCCAGGATAGTGAACCAGGGCAGTGTGCCAGAATAGAGTGACACAGGACTCTGAGGGGCGTCTTTCACCTATAAGAAGCCCTGGATACATGGGCCTTTAAACCTCTGGTTTGCTAACCCTGGGGCACTGAGACCCCGCTCTGGAGGCTCCAATCAATCGCGGGAACCTGGGCACATGCCCATTATGCCCAGTGGGAAAGACGTGTGCATTAATGATACTTGTCCTGGGTATTCCCTCACCTGCACAGCGACAGTCATCCTGTTCGCGCTGTAGTGCCGCTTCCTGAACTCATGCGCGGCGCGATAGAGCGTATCATCATCGGCGACATCATCTCGGAGACTGCGCAGGTTGCCCCACGTGAAGGTCCGCGCCGGGTGACCCTCGGGGAACAGGCTGGATAGCAGCTGGTCCTTGCGGTTGGAGTCTGATGGGGAGGCTATTGCGAATTCTGGGAGAATGAGACAAAAATATGTATCAGAATAATTTCACGGACAAATACAAATTGCGAAGCTCTACAAAGCTAGCAACAAACGGATGGACTATAGAAACATCATCCATACATACACACAGATGCGAATGTTTCCACACATACATGAGTGCTTAGAGAGATGGAAGCCCCGCGACGGTTTTGTGGTTTGTGTAGTCAGGATCACACCAACGGGCATGTCATAAGAAATTATGTATATAATATTGAACCAAACTACCTACAGAAGGCAGAACAGCTGAGTTTCTTGCAGCGTCTCTTCTTAGCAGGCCATTCACGTCGAGGCGCTGGTAGGGTGAAAGAAGTTTTGACGTGCAAAAGAATTTACTACGTGAATCAAATTGCTGAATAAATTATTTCATTTCATTTCATTTCAGTAGGAAACTGCTATTGTGATGTAATCATAACCAGCCCAGTAACAAGATCTGTGTTACTTCGGTCTCATTTACTGATCCGTCACACGACATCCTCATCATAAGTAAGTCACATGCACTTAAATGTCCACGTGAACTATTTGCCGACTTCAGGAAATTATACCATGCCGTTGCACATCGTATAATTGGTAAACTGCCGTGAGTAATTACACTAACAGCGTTCGTTGTACCGAATGATGCAGCTAGAAGGAAGGAATTACCGTGGCTGATGGTGGTTTAGTAAAACAGCACTTCCTATGTTCAGATAATGACAAATAACGTAGGTCGTTGTTGCATCAATTTAGGACCAGGTTATGCGGTACACAAATTATATTTTGCCAAATGAGTACCTATGTTAGGTACTCATTTTGGTCAATACGTATATCATGCAGGACCGGGTTATTATTTTAGCAAAATACTCTGTTATGGTGCGTGAATCTGGAAGGACTTTTAATGTCACATATTATGTAACGAGACGATTCAGCTGACGGTCACCGCCACGGCTGCCCGGGACGGTTACAATGACATTGAAGTTCACTGTAACACAATTTTCATGGGTAATTCCAACCACCAGGTGACCTATCTATAACGATATTAAAGAGCAATGATTTTCCTCCACCTTCAGATGACTCTCCTCGTTTGCCTACCAATTATATAACAAAACTGTTTATTGTATTTAAATGTTCCACCCACCAGACTCGATCGCCTCCCGCTCCCGCTGCATAGCCTCCTGCTTCATGAGCGGGCTGACGAAGAACTGGCTGAACATGTCCATGGCCACCGGCAGATGCTTCTCCTGGATCTCGAAGTAGAACGTTGTTGCCTCGCAGTCGGTCGACGCATTGTCCGAACCGCCTTTCTTCTGCAAGATAGAAGGAAGAATTTGAATTGTAATGTAATACCCCTCCGGCCGTATACGGCCATGGCAGCTGACCTTACGATCAGCCAGGTGCGCAGGATATATTATAGTGCACAAGTAAGTGCGCAACTCCCTATTCCCTCACTCTTTTAATTCGGTGGGGCATTTGAATTGAACCAGGTGGTCTAGCCAAGTTGCCACTTCGACCCCTATCGCAATCGCCATCGCTTCGACAAATATTGCCATCCCGCACATAAAGTATCTGTGTGAGCGAGGCGGAGATATAAGAAAGAAATTGGCTATACCACCTCATATTTTGCACGGCATGAAACAATAACCTACCCCGCGTTCACTATGTTTGACACGACCTTTCAGGATCGGATTAATCCCATTAATAGGATTAAGAGAGTGACTTGTGTAAGTGGAAAGAACGTAATTGCATTAATTCCACCGTATGGTAATTAAATATTAATATCTTATACCAACTGTGATGCCACATACTTATTAAATCGCGCGTTACGAAATCGTGTATACCAACCATTATTTCCATTATTTTCTTTTTATTGAGTACTAAGTATGGAACATGTAAAAAAAATAATGTAATAGATTTATAGAATAAAAAATTGAAACATGTTTTTCAGAAAGTAATACTCAAAATTAACTTTGTTAAAAGTCGGCTTAAAAGTATTAATATAAGAACATAATATCTTTTGCTCAAACTTAAACATGCTAAATTCTTAAATCGCAATTATAATCAAACGACGGCAAAAGGTAACTTTAATATCGTAATTATTTTACAAGTAAAAAAACTAAATGCATTTTCAAGTAATGCATGTTTTTTGCAGTTGTTTAATTACGGTAAAAAGTATTAACCGTGTAAACATTCGACTCGTGTTTTATACTTATTAGTTGCGCATTTAAATTTATGTACGTGAGTTAATTTAATATGTAGGTATGTGCGCTATATGATCCTATTAAAACCTGCGATGTAGATATGTACCTTTGAACATTTCCCGTCCTTAGTTAAAATATTCTGCAGCGTATATGTATGTATACTTTAATACATACGTTTATCAAACGTAATACTTATTAACATAGTCTCTAATTAAACAAAATTATCTAACAAATTAAAATAATTTAGGAATGCCTATCCGTCCCTAACATCCATAGTGCAAGCTTCGAACTTAGTTTGTGGCTAGGTAATTGTTGTGTTAGTCCAGGGAATTTATTTATTTATGTTATTGCTTTGGTAAGCAAACGGTCCACTGTCGATTAAAATCGATCTTCACTTAAACCGCACGTAAGCGAGATCTCATTCGATAAACTGTGGTATACTTATAACCGATAATTATGTGGTAACAAGTTATCGAATAAGCAATGAAGCACGTAGTTTTCATAGTCTCACGGTTTTAGGACAACTATTGTTATACTCGTGGTAATAGGTACATATATTAATTCGTTACCGTGACTCAGTTTCCTGCTACATATTAACTTTGTTTTTTACTTTAAATATATTATTGTATGTTTATACTTATTAAGTCAAAAAATGACGCATCCCTATTTTAGAATTGTAGTGTATAACGCTTCTTTAACCTATTTTTGGAAGGGACATAAATTTCTTATCATAAAATTATATTACATATCATGCCATCTCAATTCAATTTACGATTTACAAAGCAAATTCTTTAGAAACATGTTTTTTAAAAAGGTAGCGAAAAGCAGCGAAAAGAAAATATTTGCCTAAACATAACTATGTAGAAAGTGCTATTGTAAATTGTTTGTGTAAGTGTTAAAGAGTTTATGAAAACCAGTCACATATATTTGAAAACGTATTATGCAATATTATTGTACATACATACATAGTACTAGTATAGTATTAGAGCGTACCTCTGAGTATGTTAACATTGGTGTAGCACTATGTGCACAAATGCACATAGTTAAGTAAGATAATATTATAAATAATTTAGTAAATAAAATGCATAAGAACATCATTTCAATTTAATTATTATCTGAGAGTATTCTGGTACAGTCGGGTTATTTCACTTTTGTTTCCATACATTGTCCTTTTCACATAAATGTTGAGGCCGGCAAGCCAACGTTCATTCATTGATGACCGTAACCAATTGTTTACTCTGCATAAAGTATTGAAGGACTTTTCTATAGTTTAGTTTAGAACTATTACAGACACAATCACAAAAATATGCGAACAGTTGCGCATCGCTTTTAGAGGTATTACTCGTAATCTCGTTGCCTATACTTTATCATCTTTAGCTTCAAGAACGGCTTTGTAGTAACTTTTCACAATAATTTAATGTTTCAAAAATTAACTTATAAGTCACCGATCAACAATAACAAGCCAATATAGGCAATTTTCTTATTTTCCCTTTTATTTAAAGGATTGGTTCTGAACCTGTGGCCCATGGACCACTGGTTGTCCCTGGAGCCATTCCAAGTGGTCCGCGAAGCGGTCCTTAACAAAAGTCTAACAACTATAATGTTAAAATTAGAAACAAAGAAAAATTCATCTGATCTCGTGGCTCAGGCGGGAAAAGAACCCAGCTCCTCTTGCAATGCGGGCAAGCGTTCTGACCACTAAGCTACCGAGACCGTTAGTAGAATTTCTCCTTGTTATTTGCTCAACGCTTAAGGTATAATAATACCTAGCATTTAAAAATGCTTACAATAAAAAATACAAAATGTCTAACAACCTTTATTTTCAGTATCGAATATTACCAATAAGCAAACTTGGTGGTCTCTTGCAAGACAGAAGTTTGGTAATATGGTCGCTCAAGCTTCAAAGTTTAAGAACCACTGATTTAAACAAATCAATGCACACTGTCAACATGTTGGATAGATTGTAAACAAACGAGTAATTTGGCACAAATTACTATGCACGTAACAAACTTAACGCATCTATTGTTATGAATCTGATTGAATTACGTCAAACGAAACATGTTTACCAAACAATTTTAATAATCCACCTCATTGCCTTTTACTGTCATATGAAAACTCTTACGTAATACGGATACAAATAATAGAAAAATTCTTTGCAAAGTACACATTTTTGGCCACATACTCTAAGAGCACAGTAGGTATTCGTCGTAGTGCAAACATCAAATATATAAAAACTAGCGGCCGCCCGCGACTGCGTCCGCGTGGATGTCGGTTTTCATTATACGAATGTTTTTTCCCGCTGATTCCCGTTCCCGTGGGAATTTCGCAATATCCTTTTGCAATTAAGCATCAAGTTTACTAAGGGACCTGCATGCCAAATTTCAAGCGTCTAACTCAAGTAGTTTAGATTTTCCATACAAACTTCCACCCCCCCATTTCAGGGAAGTGGGGGGTTGGAATGGGTCAAAAAGTAGCCTATGTTCTGTCTCAGGATCTAAAGATTGTCTGTACCAAATTTCATCAAAATCGGTTGCGAGGTTTAAGCGGGAAAGCGTAACAGACAGACAGACAGACAGACAGACAGACAGACAGAGTTACTTTCGCATTTATAATATTAGTTGGGATGAATCGCAAAATGAGTTGGTAAGCTCGAATCTCAAAAACGCCTGGAGCATAAGACCAGGAATGGTTTTTAATTAATGTAAGAAAAAATTACAACTAGACGAAGCAACGGGACGCGGACGAAGTCTCGGGCGGAAGACTAGTACCTAATTGATAAATTACTCTTACTTCACTATCTTTTCTTTTCTATCAGATCAACGGATGTAATGATGTCATATATTAAATATTTTAAAATAGTCTTATTCATGGAAACATAGTATAGAAAATAAGATATTCTCCCTTCCGTGTTTTTCCACACGGAACGAGTTTATGCAAACTACTTTCTATTCCGGTTAGTCACGTGGCTGTTACATTATTTCTTTGCAATCGACGTCCCATACTTTTACATCACGTGCGTCGATACTTTATAGAGACATAGGTTTAGGTTTAGGTTTCCCAGGGAGTTTTCCGCGCTCAACCTCTAAGGTGGGTTGTGGTTGGGTTTATAGAGGCATAAAATCGATCTCACTAACCCTTTTTAGGGATTACGCGACTGAAGTTCGGCGTGATTACGCCTGAAATGTATTTTTTATGATTCGGCGCAATGATAGAATAATCGGCTGCTACAACAGTAGGTAACATTTGACACGAGCAAATATTTTAATTGATTCATTTAATCTTTATTGTAACTAATACTTGAAAATTTATAAAACGCAGACTTAGTGCCTCATTGCATTCTTTACCAGTCAATCTTTAGTATTGGCTTGGCTGTTTCATACTTGTTCTACGTTCACCCTTGCCTTTATCCCGGTTTAATCCATTTTGGACATCAGGGTGCGCTTCTGAGTTTAATTTGACCAGCCTTGCTATTACGCTGCCGTTTGTCCTCCATGCTACATGTATGTACCTACGTTTATAACAAAGTTTTTATACAACATTTTTCAGTTTTTAATTCAGCAAAATCCATGCTAAGTTTAGGACCAGGCGCCCCGCCTGCAGAAGAAATGTCAAGGACATTTAATTGCGATACATACTGAATCATCAATACCTAATATTTTTACTTTTACTTACCTAACATTATGTTCGTGCACCGAAATGTTGGTCAAAAATTAAAACAAAGAAGCTTGGGAGACTTAACGCTTCATAAATCTCTTATACATGGGAATAAAGAACATTCTAATTGATTGGTTTAAATTTCCTCATCCTAGCATACGGTAATCCAGATTAGGATAAATCTCTCAAAATGAAAGAGTTCTTTGCGGGATTTGGATCTCACCGCTTTAAATCAACACCTTGAAGGTAGAAATTGGTAGATTTAGATTATGATGAACTATTTAAACCAGATCCTGGCTCTGCAGGGCAATTTAAATAACCCTGTATAGAGCTTACCTTAAATTTAACCTTATCCCTTTGACTTAAGGTCGGAACCCAGAGTGAAAACAAATAATGATACGTCTAGTGAGGGTTAATATATGTAATATATATCGTCGGCTAAAGTTACAAACCTCGTAACTCTATGAGATAAAATTTTACAGGTGACACAAAAAGCTTCACCACGAAAAACTTAGTCACACAAAATTATACAAAAATATTTGAAAAAATAAATGGAGTTACGCTGTCTGACACTTTAGCCGAAGACACAACAGTTACGTGTGAAGTAGCACTTCGTAACTGTTGTGCTATGTTTCTGCTGGTGAGTAAGGTTGCCAGAGCTCAGTTGGGGAGGGTATGGGGTTAAGGCCGGCAACACATTAACGATACCTCTGGTGTCGCGGATGTCCATGGGCGGCGGTGATTGCTTACCATCAGGCGACCCGCTAGCTCGTTTGCCGCCTCTGACATAAATAAAAGACGAAGCCTTACCTTAATGAAGGAGTCGAACTCATTCTCCTTGGGGTACTTCTCGCTACCCATGAAGACCATGTGCTCGACGAAATGCGCCAGCCCCTGGATGTCGGGGGGGTCGCTGTAGCTCCCCACGCTAACACTGAGTGCGCATGCAGCCTGCAACAAGGAGTTCACCATGTTATGTTCATTGATCATCATCATCATCCTAGCGCCTCTCCCGGTTGCATCCTTGGCCATTGCCTTGGAGCCCAGGGTACGCTGCGACTATAATCCTGAATTGACAAGCCTGGTTTATGTTCATTGATGAATGAAGATATTAGGGCTCGTATTAATAAATCGCTCTCAATTCTGAGATCGACCTTGAGAGCGAGTTCGAGATGCTGTTTTATATTAGAACTAGCGGCCGCCCGCGACTCCGTATATAGGCGTGGATTTCGATTTCCAATAGCTTAATTCCTTCCGAGTCAAATGGACTATCCAACACAAAAATATTTTTTCTAATCGGACCAGTAGTTTCTGAGACAAGCGCGTTCAAACAATCAAACAAACAAACTCTTCTGCTTTATATATTAGTATAGATATAGATAGAAGATCGATCTCAGAGTTGAGAGCGATTTATTAATCCGAACCATAGCTTCTCAAGAGGTTTTTTTTTATATAAGCAGGGAATATTGGCTCCTCTCTGCCTGATGTTAAGCAAATGAGGAGCCCTAACTACCATGACAACGGATGTGATACCATAATGGTATCCTATCCGTTGGCAACGCCATACCGGGCCGCAAGATACTTCTTCACGCTTCTGTTAAAGGAATTCAGGTTAAAGGTGGAGGAAACACGGACGCTGGTAACGCATTCCATCGTTTAATACCTAGTTCGGCAAAGATATGAGTTGCCAATCTTCCGGGTTCGCGATGAAATGTGGCGACGGTAAATGGATGGCAACTTAGACCAGCGCGCGTGGTTCCTTGGCGGAAAGGGGAAGGAGGGATAAGGTAAAACATAACCGAGGATTAAGGTCTAAAGTGGATTTTGTGACTGCTGGCAAACGACGGCACCTTTGTTCTAGTGGTCAGAAACACAGGCTACAAAACTAAGGGTCGCGGGTTGGAATTTCGCTTTGGGCAAATGTTGTGTGATGAACTTAATGAACGAAAATGTGTACTGTTATAAATTAATTCAATAATCACGAGCTAAATAAATACTATAACAATCATACATGTTAAATAGTGACCTTGCACATAAATAAATGTTTTATGCGCAATGCGAAGCTTCCGCAAACCTTGCCATTTGGATTAAACGCGCATCGCGCATTTCAACCCATCAGCCCTACCATGCGAGTAATAATAAAACCTTACAGTAAATGTTGATGTAGCTACGACTTGCAATATAGTAATAAACAATACGAGTACTAGTAGTATAACGCATGAATTATCTATATCTATACTTATAATAAATCTGTAGTGATGGCAATTCTGTGCATTAAACATAGTTTTTCATTTATCACGAATTGACGAAATCTTTTGTGTTTGATAGTCCATTTACCATTTGTGGAGGAAGGCTTTAAGCTATCTATAGTAATACTGTGTGCGGAAACCGAGTCGCGGGCGGCCGCTCGTGTAGATATAAACAACAAGCTTGAATCATCAAGATTAATATTTTATTCATTAATATTAGAGAATTTAATCCGGATATAAAGTACCTTTCCTATCGTCTAAGTCAGCCCATCCCCTGCTTGTATTTCAAATTTAATCAAAATACGTTCATTTGTTTTAGCGTGTTTGACGGACAAACAACCAAACATAGAAACATTCACATTTATATAACTACCTACGATTAGATTAAGGTGATTTTGCATATATGCTGCGAGAGACGCAATCAATGACGATAAATAGCAATGTACAATTAAAAAAAAACGATTTTTTAATTTGCGTTGCAACATAATTAAATATACTAAAATTCGAAGAGCTTATATTTGTCCGTTTTCAAAATAAAAATAAATCAAATCTAATATCTACGCGCTAAAACGAGAACTGAATCTAGGCGAATACTTTACAAGTCTACAAAAAAACATCACCCGTTTATCAAGTTCAAGAACCAACACTCGTTCGATCGTGTTAGAAATCTTCCTTTGCCTTGAACTTGTGAAACGTCCTTGATATGTTATGTGTAAAGTCACGAACAATAACATATAAACACCTCGACTCTCATGTCAAAGCAGTATAGGTCATATTTCAATGTGTTTTTATACTTATGAGTGCTCATGGCTGTACTGTCAATGACATTAAACCATAAAAAGTTTTATGGTTCAATGTCATTATTAGGCATAAGTTAGGCTTTTTCAAATATTTAAGTAAAACAGTTAGCCTCATATAAGTGCCATTAAGCACTCAAAACTGGATTAGATAAAAGTTTTGTTTTAGATATACTTTTGCTCCGACGTAAGTGGGCCATACATATTGTAGGTACATCAACATCATCATCATCAGTCCGTTTTCCAGTACAATGCTAGAAGAAGGGCTTCACCATGTGAGTAGTTGTGGCCATATTCACCTTGCTTAGCAAGCAGGTCAGGAAGGTTGACAATCGATTGGCATCAATTTAGGCATATTTTGCTTACACATAGAATTCTATAGACCAATAAAATCATTATATTGTGCATTGAATCGCGACCTTGCAAAAAAAATACGATTTCTTAACTTCCATAAATCGTAATCTCCATACAGTACAAATACGGTACAAATCAGGAAATAGTTTCTGTATGAAAGATATTTTTGCATCTTAAATCTCTATAACTTGATTTTTTTAAAAAAAGTTTGGAATAGTCAGTTGTGCGATCTGTCCAGGTTAGTAAAGACTAAATGTCAGCACAGTCACGGTGGATGGTCAACAATAATAACATGCTGAAATCAACTGAACTCTGTCGGGGACTTTTCAAGAGCGAACGGCGAACCTACATAATTATCTTTTATCTGAAACGACGTGATTCATCTTACACAATGCTCTGGTGCAACACTCGCAAAACCATTACCTAAAAAACTGCTTTAAAATTGTATAAATTAATGTGTACGCACTACATTTTTAAGCCATAACAGGAAAATGCGAATGTTGTAGCAAAAAACTTTAAGGTCAACGACGAATAACATCAATTTCAGTAGCAGAAAAACAATTGAGGCTGTACCTAACTAATTTTAGAATATGTTAAGTTCGTCTGACATGGTTCGAACTAGAGATACGATGTTAGAACTAGAGATGCGCCGAGTAGTATTTTTTGCTGAGTAACGAGTTACCGAGTTTTTGACAGCAATTCCAGAAAAACTTAAAAAAGAAAGGTAGAGCTTAGTGGAATTTCTACTCGAATGAGCCGCTCGTCTGGTCCACACACAGAATACCACAGTGTAGTAGCACTTCGTAACTGTTGTGCTATTTTTCAACTTGCGAGTAGTAAGGTCGCCAGAGTTCATTTGGGGAGGGTATGGGGTTTTTAAAGGCAGGCAACGCATCTCCGACCCTTGTACGGTTGTTGATGTCCATGGGCAGCGGTGATCACTTACCCATCTGGTGACCCTCTTGTTCGTTTGCCTCGCTATCACATAAATAAAAGATGCATAAAGGATCTTTGTGATTGTGGTAATCGTTTAGATTCGCTTTCTTCTGAACACGAGCGCCTAGTTACTAGGCCGAATACGAGTATCAACAAGACTCGCCGATTATCGAGTAGAACTCGGTCCATCTCTAATTCGAAAGGTGACAGTTTTTTTTGGGCCCACCAACAATCGGTAACGTTTAAGAGAAAGAGAAGTATGTAAAAAATGTATTTTTTTTTTATGTATTTTGCAATTGAATTGAATTTCAACGAAACCGGAGTCAGTAAACCAATATAAAAAACCCTTATTTTGATTATATCCGTGAACTATCTGTCCAAAGATTAGTAAACAATGGCTGACATACAGATAACTAAAGTAAAAAGGTTTTAATCAAAATAATTAAAATACAACACTTGAAATCGAACATAAAGGAGACGCAATTTACTTTTGGAACGGTTTTCATGCCTATTTTTATTTAAGGCGGTGATTGGTAGTGACTTTTAATCATTTAAATAATGAAATAAAATAATACAAATAAACAATACAAAAAAATCCGTATAACGGAACGCAAGTGCTAGTCTATTGCCGGATTTTGATTTTATTTAAAAACTGAATACAAATGTCAGAAACCTCCCGTCTGTTAACTGTCATTAGTTACTATATAATAATTATAAAAAAGCTGTAGTTCGTTTGTTTGTTTGAACACGCTACTATAAGGAACAGCTGGTTCGAATTGAAAAAATATTTTTGGCGTGGATTATCCATTAGTCGAGGCGGGCTTAAACTAAAAAATGTAAAGCTATAGTTTAAGACTATGCTTGCGTAAACCTTATTCCACGCGGACAGAGTCACAGGCGGCCACTAGTCATAATAAATTGCTTTTACTTCAGATACATAGGAAAAACATAATGGAAAATCGCCCTTATGTGTAAGTATTTACGGTTCAGGCGTTGAAAGTCAGGAAAGCAAAATGACAGATTACTTTATGAGGTTTATATATTTTTTCACATCTTATTTCTAACGATTCCGGTTAAAATATGAAAAAGTAATGTTACCACTATAATCTAGAGATTATAAGGAATAAATTGATATCCATTTCGTAAATAAACGCTAAAATTTTAGGTGGGCCTAACTCTCCATACAAAAACGATTGACTCCTTAATGAGGTAGATGTGGTCAAAACACATTTAAGATCGAAAACGTTTTAAGCGTAAACATTGAAAAGAAATTCATTATAATTCATTCATTAAAAACAGAGGAAGTATACACTAGTATTTATTTAAAACATGTCGGTTTTTTGGCTCTACCTAGTCATTCTGTACAATGACAGACTAATGCATAAACTGAGTCATACTTAATCACCTAGCATTGTTTTGAATTTCAGCCGTCGAAATTAATGAAGAAAAACTCCAAACAATATTATACGACATTTCCTTTCCGGTGTAAGTTAAGTTAAAACATAATGTATACAGGAAGAGACTTCTGCACTAAAGGTGCTTTTTGGTGAACTAAATTAACATAAACTTTAGCTCTACTCGTCAGTTTTTCAAACTGAAAAAAATTGCAACTATTTAACTGAAACTAAAATCCTAGGTCCAAATGTAAAATCGAAAAGTAAACATTATATTTCGTGACATATTGCTATTATTTAAATGATTCATTTCATAGATTTTGTGATAACGTTATTTCTACCATCTAGATCGTAATGCTCATACCTAAACCTACCCAATGCCTAAAACCTACATAAGCCTACTACCTCCAACAGGTCTATCTATACTAATTTCATTTACCTACATAGATACGGATGAATCGATCAAATCCTCAATATACGTACTATTGAAAACCGGCTGCATTTCATACCGTATCGAGAGAAAGCTCTGGTCTTAACAACTTGCACCGCTTTCGAGATATTTTTTCGTAAGCGATCTTCATAAGCCTAATAACATTTCTTTTGTAGCGACAGACCTGTTGAGGTATAAATATATTACTGAAATGCAACGTAATGCCTGAGGGGCGAAACGTGAGTTTAGGTAATGAGAAGTTGAAGGCTAAGGCCGTTTAATTCGAGAAATTATACGTTTAGTCATCTTACACGAGTCGTATTGATTCTCGAAAAAATAAGTCATTAACACGAAATTTAATCAATCATATGCGCAACTATTTAATTAAATTGATGATCTTCATATTGCAACAAATATTTCTGATAAAATACTTTTCACTTTTAATATAGTATCCTCCTCCTAGTCAATATTTTTCGGCTTGCAGCTAATCGTTCGATCAACTCAAGTACGCATGATATTATTATAGTGCACAAGTGCATGCGCAAGGACAGACGCACTTCTTATTCCCTCACATTCATTATATCATCTAGTAAGCAAGCAAAGCAATTACCGAATACCACTTCTAAAGGACCAGCTTTATTTTAAACAACAATTCGGAAAATCGAGCGAAAAACCTTACACACTCTGCAACGACCTAGATTCTCAGCCTAAAAGTGAAATAGATCACAACGATTATTCAATACAGTGCATTTGATATCGCTATTCCCATTATTCAATCAAGACATTCTTGGATTATACAAGTGCGAAGGTAAAACTAGTAGACCATTGTCACCGTTCTAACTAGGGATTAATAGATTCTTAGCTCGCATTAATAGGTGTTTAGATTTACACGTGTGCTAAGTATTAATAGTAATGAATAATAGTCTAGTCTGAGCAATACGAATAGGTAACAAGCTTGTCGATCAAGGCGTTGAATAATGTATGTAAACAATTTCGTCTTAACTTGACGAGGGTTTTAAAACCGGCCAAGAGCGTGTCGGACACGCCCATGAAAGGGTTCCGTAGCTAAAAGATGGCCCGACCGCTTAAGACACCATTTAGTAAGGGCAACTGCACGTCATAAGTTGGTCGAGTTGTATAAAAATAACTATGTATGATACAGAGTTCACTATAGTTTTCGTTGAAAGTGCTTACTTGGAGGTATACAGGACATTTTTTTTCAGAATTGACAACATTTAATTTTTTTCATGTGCTGTTTTTATTTTCTATTCTGAAAGATTTTCAAAAACTAAAACTTACGTATTTTTTCTTTTTCGTTTATTTTCTTTCCTTTTTTTTAAATAAATTATTTAAAAACGACTTATTCTAAAAGAGCGTAAGTCAATGTCATGGGAGGAACGAACATTTTATCTTTGCTATTTTAAAAAATAAACTTGAATGACGGAAGTTCACACAAATGTTGCCAGGAGACTCTAGGGTAAATTCATGAAAAATGTTGTCCAAGTACCTAAAGTGCAACTTAAGTACCCAGTTCGTACTTTTAACTTACGTAAATAATGTTTTAGATTAAGATTTCATAAAGCTATAAAATTAAATCTGGTACATCAACTGAGTTATAATTTTTTCGCAATATTTAAAATCATGGGTTTTCCCCGATTGGCCAGGAGTTTTGCCAAGCCGGCAACACTCTATGAAAAATGTACACACACATGCACAGTTTTCTGTCAGTTTGACAAGAAACAGTGTCAAACTTACGTTTCTTTTTTTTAATTCACGATGGCCGAAGCGAGACCAAGATAGACTGTGTGTGGATCCGACGAGCAATGAATTTGGAAACTTTTCAAAATAACTTTTTAGTTACTGAATGAAAAAAATTAAAACAATTTTTTCCGAGTCAATTTAGCGAAAATCTCGAAATGGTTTTTGAATTATAGTACCTTATAAAAAATTAAATGTTGTCAATTATTGTAATAGTATTTCAAAAGTTAAGGGGGGGGGGCGCTCTAATTTTAACTTTGTATTAATATATCTCGTGACTGGGGTGTTTGATCCACATGGTTTCAAGGCAAGTTTTATTGTATTTAAAAGTACCTTTTTAACGATACCCCACACGATGGGGTAAGTCGAATGTTTTTTTTCGAATTTACTTTTCGCTGAATGGGAGGGGGGGTAAAAATAATTATTTTTCGATTATTTTAAAAACCAATTCTTGAATTATCACTATACATCTCTCCACCAATTTTCGTGGCAATCGGTTCAGAAACGGCGGAGAACGAGCCAGGACAGACAGACAGACAGACATGACGAAACTATAAGGGTTCCGTTTTTTGCCATTTGGCTACGGAACCCTAAAAAACGAACATTTCGTTTCGTGTTTTAAGAAAAATTGCTTAGCCTAGTTATAATATTTTGATTAAATAACCTGGCTTAATAAAGCAGGTGCCATTGTATCGATTAAAACAAAAAATAAATAACTAAGTCACTAAATGCTAACGTATTTTACTTGACAAAAATTCTGATATAAAAACGATTCGATTTCTAATTCAATTATTATAATATCTGTATTTAAAAATAAACTTCAATTGACCTGTATAGTTCAAAAGTACCGGACCAATAGTCGGTTATGCAATCCAATCAAATACAAATGTAGCAGGTCAAGGGTGCAGTCTCCACATCTATTTCATGGTCGCGAGGCGTATATTGTTACAACAAAAAGTGCATTGTTCCCGTGCGAATAACTCATGCTTATTTTAGGTTTAAAGAAATGTATTACTCATAAAAACAAGCGGTGAAAAAAGTGCGATGGTAGCCTAGTGGTACGGATGGCGCCTCACATACGTGAGGTCCGCGGTTCGCATCCGGGCCCAAAAATCTGGATTTTTCGAAATCTATGTGTGGATTTGTGCTATTAGCTCGGCGGTGACGGAAAACACTGTGAGGAAACCTGCACATTAAGAGATTTCTGACTTTAGTTCAGTTATATCTGAATGTGTAACCATGATCCAATATGTCTGGTTCCCCTCTATGGGTTACGACGGTCTGATGGCAGTCGCTTCACTTTAATAACCAGACTTGCCGAAATCCTGGATCATGGTCAAAGAGGACCCCGCATAGAAACGGGATAAACGCTAGGAAGAAGAATTACCTACTCATAAAAACTTACATACATAAGTTAATTTGAAATGGGATAAAGATATCAGTACTTGAATATTAATGTACTGTACAATATATTATTAAACCTATAGGGCCTCATACAATTTGCAGCTCTTGGACATGCTTTTAAGCTTACGTTTTACAAGGTAGAATAATGAAACGGGTTCTTTCAACGTTGTAGTTACAAGAGCCAAACACAACTTTTTAAGAATTTGTGATCAGCATTCATAGATTTTGCAAAGCGATGGTGGCCTAGTGGTACGGACGGCGCCTCACATACGTGAGGTCGGCGGTTCGAATGCGGGCCCACACCTCTAGATTTTTCGAAATCTATGTGTGGATTTGCGCCATTAGCTCGACAGTGAGGAAAAACACTGTGAGGAAACCTGCACATTCAGTGATTTCTGACTCTATGGGACCATTTAAGGTTCGAGTTTTAGAAACTTTTTCATGGCTGCACTAGTAATGACCAATCCGCAGAGAGCCCGCGTGGTAATTTAAGGGCCATAAGGCCCGATCGCCCTATCCAACCGTAGGTAAGGCCCAGGGCTGATTTGTATAGCATTATAAGTATTAAAACCAGTGTTAAATAAATAATAACTTATTAAATTCATAAAATTAAATCTGTACAGATTTGAATCTGCATTTAGTGCTAATTAACCTGTCCGTAAAAATGGTGCATCATGTTTTTTAAGTGCTTGGAAAAGCCCATAAGTTAATTAATACTAATTAATGCAACAGAGGTAAAATAACAGAATTGTATACTAAAAATAACATTCTTCTGATTTAAGTATTATTGGAAAATAGCTTAATATTCGATGATTATTTTATATATTTGTTTGCTTATTCATTTATCTACAAAAACGAAATTGCACATAAAATATGTAAATTAGAAAAGAAAATGTTTTAGTGCAGGAACACACTATGCGGAAAAATGGCGCGGAACTTTTATGGATGTCGTTTTAAAGCGTAATAACAATACTCTATTCAGAAGTACTATCATTATTAATCACAATTTTTTTATTAAAGTGCAGAAGCAGTTTATGGTTGGGTGCTGTTGGGTGACAGCCTGGGGCACCAGATAATGGTGCCCTCGACCTTTAATTATAATTCACAGTTTACTTAGTCAGAGGGTGCCTAAGAAATCTCGCCCAGGGCACTAGTCGAGTTTACACCAGCACTCTTTAACTGGCACAAAACTAGAATTTGAGATAAAAGTACAAGTTTTTTATAACTAGAACATTGAATTGAAATACTTAATGTTCTTTCATCACAAAAATCTTGGTGATGTGCAAAATTCGGCTTTTTTCAATCCCACATAAACTTTAGTACGTAAATATGTATTTATGTACCATAAAACGTAAACTTACCAGTTTTTCCTCGTCAAACTCTCCTCTTCGTTTACTTCCATGCTGGTCACTAGCAGCGGATTGCCCTGACTTGCCGCTATCACTTTCCGGTCCAGAGGTCTCATCAGAACCACTACTCTCTTCCTCACTAGAGCTACTTTGATCAATTTCAGGCGGACGGTTTGGATCAGAAATAAGCAGGGCCGTCAAACCATTCTCTAATCTTATGGTCCTGAAAATAATAAACTACATTTAAGTATATATGATAAAAAGCTTTAAATAATCTGTAATAAAATGTACAAGTAAATTATCTAATAATATTAAATACAAGCTCAAAAATATCTTTAATAAAATAAAAATTAGTAGAAAGGTTACAGTTTCTCATAAAAGATTATTAAAATAAAATTTAAGAAAGACCAAAAACTTGAAAAGGGACTTTCATGCAGCTCATATAATATACTATGCCTAGGCCAAAGTTATGCTTTTTCAGCGACCTGAAATCGTTTTTGTTTTGGTTGTATTCAAAGTTCAATAGAATCAATATATTGTTTTGATGCAACTTCTTCATCAATAAAATGTGAGAGAATAATGGACATAGAATTTATTTTTTATTATTTATAATCATTTTATTGTATAGTTTTACACTTACTTGTAAATTTTTTTATCCGATTCAGATTTGATAGGCTCAGGAAGAACCTCTACTTTCTCCTTTCTGCTGATAAGAGTGATAGAATGTTTAGAACGAGCGTTAGCCACTTTTGTTTCTGGCCTAAATTTAGGAGTTTTGTGAAAGCCGCTTCTCCGCGACATGTTTTTAATTATTGTTGGATATGTCTTCAGAAAACCAGATGTTTTTTGAATAAAATTGGACAGAAATTTTGACATTTATTGGAGCATGGTCAAGGGTTGCTATTATTCAAAACGTATTTAACTACCATAGTAGTTTTTGGTAGTTGTTTCGATAAGATAAATTACATTTGTTAAACTGATTTGTCGCAAATTGAATGTTGGTGCTAAAGAGTAGAAACATAATAAAAAATTGTGAGAGTTAATATTGAAATAAAATAATAATTAATTAAAGTTTTAATATCAAAGGTTATCTTTGCTTCAAATCAGTTTTCATCATCAAAAATAATACTGTCAACTGTCAAACAAATTCAAATTTCACTGTGTACCGAACGGAGTGCGCTCTAAAAGTTTTGTGATGGTTTATTTTAAGATATTTTGTAGTGAAAGTGTATTTATTTTATTGTAGACAATAGATATTAATTACACAGTAATGGATCAATCATATTCTGAGAGTGATATTTCCTTATCGCCGTCGCAAATATTAGAAAGGCTACAAGTTTTACGACAACTACAGTTGTTGCAGCGAGGGAAACTACAAAAACAGCGTTTAGAGTACCAAGAGACCTCAGAACACTCATCGAGTATTACGGAAATCGTTAGTCATTTCAGTAACAGTACCAGCTACAACACTTTTCGAAGTTTACTGCAATCTCCACATGATTCGTCAAACGATGGGACACCACGACTAAACAACAGTAATGTGGCAAAAAATGTTAAGGAAAAAGACTTAATTGAAGGTGTTTCAGTGTTGAATTTATCACAAGAGTCTGAGTTTATAGTAAATTCGCCAGTTTCAAGTAGAAGTAGAGTTTCTGCACCATCCAGAAATGATGATCTCAGTTCCCCTATGTATGGTAATGAAGTCAAATCGTTGCCGAAAAAACAAATCGCCCTAGACGATATGCCTATTCTGTCACCCAAGAAAGATTTTGAAGTATTGTTGCTAGAGAAACTACAGGTTGAGAATAATGCTGCAAAAACCAAAAGTCCACAGAACTCTTCTAATGCACCGACCAAACGGCCATTTTTAAGGCGAGGGGAAGGCATGTCTCGTTTTGGTTTACGAAAGAAGGATTTAGTTATACAGAATACCAAATCTTTGCCATGGCGGAAACAAGTTTTAGGAGACAAGAAAATACAATCACCAGCTAGAAAAGAATTGAAAAAACTACCAAAAAGCAAAGATAGTAAGGTAAGAGTTGAGATATTAGTTACAGATTCACCTAAATGTAGAAATAGCAATAACTCAGAATCAAAAATTGTTGAGACAGGGAAAGAAATAGTAAACCCATCCCATGATACTTCTAATGCTAACAACACTTCATTTATGTCAGCTAGAAAGCAGGAACTATCACCAAGACCAGGAGTACCCAAACTTGACTTCTCAAATGGTACAAGGAAACCAAATGAGCAAAGTAAACATCCTTTAAAGGATAGTCAAGGAAAAACATGGGCGGCAGTCTTCACAAAAGAACAAAATGACTTCCTCAGACAATTGAAACAGAGTGAATATTACAAAAATTTTGTTTCACCAAGTAAGAGCATTGTGTCCGATGCTAGCTGTGATGAAACACTTTCAAAACTGAGGCAAGAAAGAGAGCTTGCTGAACAGAACATGTTTGAATTACTGGAAAATAAAGTAACAAATGAAAGCTTCAACTTGGAGAACTCTTTCTTTAACAGATTTTTGAGGAAAAGCAAACTGGAATGTTCTGGTGAAAGTACTCCTCTTGTAATGCAGCAGTGTTTGTCTAACAATCCAGATTTGATGCGCATTCACCCTGGCATGAAACCAAGGGTAAGAAACAAGGATTCACAGAGTGATATTGAGACCTGCAACAGTGAATATACGGATTGTTGCAGCGACACTTGCTCCTCAGTATCGAGTTGTTGTTCATGTAAAACTATTGAAGAGACTCAAAATACTAGATGTTCAGATAATAAAAAGAGAGACTCAGCACCCAGAAAAGAAAATAAGAAAGAAAACCTTACTAGAAAAGAGGTTGTAAAAGAATTAGATACTCAAGATGACATTGGTCATGTCAGTGGAAATGACAACATGCAGGCAAATATGGTTGAAATGAACGCCAAATTAATTGCTACTAGTGAATTGCTAAAAGATAGATTACGTGAACTAGAAGACGAAATAGAAACATTCAGACAAGAAAATGCTAATCTCACAAAAATGAGGGAAGAGATTGATGGCGAGAGGCAGAAGTTCTATGAAGAGAAAACAATGTTTGAACAGAAATTTAATGAGGAGAAAATACTTTCCGAATACTACTTAGCTGAAGAGAAGGAGAAACTGAATAAACAGAAGCAAATGTATGAGAAATATGTAAGAGAAATGAGAGGGCGCCTCAACAAAAAAGACAAGGATGAAGTTGTGAATCTGAAAAAAGAAATCAATGACCTTAAAGAGGAAATACGGTTGAAAGATGCCAAATCCACATCTACTATAGCAAGATTGCGTAACCAATTAAAATTAATGGAAAAGGAGAAAAAAGACTTTGAAGCTCAGATAGAAAAATTAAAGAAAGAAAACAGGCGGATACAGCATAGCAATGACATGACAAGAAGAATGACAAACATTAAATATCTAGAAGAGATTAACAAGAAACTGTCTAATATTGCTGCAAAAGACACACAATCAGAAGTAAACCTTGATAGCAATGCCAAGTACAAAACATTTGAAATTGAAAGACAAAGCAGAAGTAGGAAAGTACAACAAAATACAAGTAATCCAGTAATGAGAACTAGAGCTAAGAGTGTACCAAATCTCAAAGTTACATCCAGATATGCCAAGTATTTCAGTCAAAGGGATTCAGTTAGTGACTTTGACAAACATAAATCAGTCAATGGAATAAACTCATACAATAGCCCATCAGACAATGATGTAGAAGATGAAATATTGAGTATTTGCCAAGATGGTTCAATAAATTACAATGATAATTCAGACCATGAAGATGAAAATAATTTGGAAAAACTGTACATGGAAAGATTTCATTCAACTTCACCTAGCATAAGATCTAATTTTAGTGGTAATCAGAATAATTCTCAAAGTACCAATCCAGATACATTCTTTATTACAAAATCTAATACAAATTCAAGTAGAGATTCTAGATCACCATGTATCACATCTCCATTTAATAACTCAAATGGATCAACATTAAATAGATCAAAGTCTCCAATGTTGAGTCAAAGGTCGAATATTAACCCTAGGGAAATGAGTGGTGGTGAAAATTCTAACAGAACTACAAATGTTTCACAATCTTCAAATAGTCTGCGTGCTAGGTCACCAGTTTCAATTCTTACAAATAGGTCTTCTAGTACTCATAAGCCAGATACAGTTATTCATAATGAACCATTCAGGGATACATTGGGTAGACTCAGTCCAAACCCGACGAGCAGTAAAACAAGTTTAACGAAAACCAATCTCAACCCAACAGAAATAAAAAAGCCTGATGGTTCAAGAGAACTGAGGTTTCCCAATGGCAATATTAAGTTTTTATCCGCAGATGGAAAGTATTGCAGATTTGTATACTACAATGGGGATGTCAAGGAAAACTTTTACAATGAAGGCAGGATTAAGTATTTCTATGCAGAAACAAAGACTTATCATACAACTCATGCAGATGGATTGGAAATACTGGAATTTCCTGAGTAAGTCCATGTTATAATACATATATTCTTGAGTTTTGTTATGTTACAACTAACTAAGAATAATTTTCTTCATGCTTTATTTTATATTTTTTTTTTATGCTATAGGGAGGTAAATAAACAAGAGGGTAACCTGATGGTAAGTGATCACTGCTGCCCATGGCCATCCACAACTGCATAAGAGTCGCAGATGCATTGCCTGCCTTTAAGACCCCATTCCCTGAGTAACTCAGGGTCTCTCTCACCACTCACCACTCACCAGCAGAAACATAGAACAACTGTTACGAAGTGCCACTTCACTGTAGCTTCTGTAAGGTGGAGGTACTTTCCCAGACAAGCAGCTCTATCTATATCGTCTTATAAATTCCTTTTAGTGGTCAAGTAGAGAAACGCTACAAGGACGGCTCAACGGAGATCCGTCTGCCCAACGGCAGCGTGCGGTACTACGACCCGAAGAACGAGCACGTTCGGGAGGAATGGCGGTTCCCAGACGGCACAGCGCTGACCGTCTCCGCCACGGGCGACCAGCGGATCGTCTTCAGCAATGGGCAAGTTGAAGTGCACGCAAAGGACCATAAGGTAGAAATAGAAATAAATATCACACATCATGACAAACCCATATGTACTTTTTATAATTCTACTCTGTGATAAGTAGCCATCAAATTGATCTGGCTCCGTGAAAAGTAGGAAGCTGACGTGTGTTACATACAGCTAACCTGCAGGTATTAGAATTTCGGCAGTGGTATTACAAAGATATTAGGAACGAACCCGAAAAATATTAGTCCAATAAATCGATCGTCAGGTATAAAACGTCATAAAATAAAACAACTTATTATTACTTGACAGGCTCGTTGGTTAAGTGGTGAAAGTCCCTGACCGTAGTAATCATAGTAACTCATGTAAGTCACGTCAATCAAAATAATGCCACAGTTTTCCGGTGGCTGGCATATCTAACTATTTAAATCTATACTCTATTTTATTAAAGCTGAAGAGTTGGTTTGTTTGAACGCGCTAATCTCAGGAACTACTGGTCCGATTTGAAAAAATATTTTTGTTTTGGATAGTCCATATGAAGAGGAAGGATTGAGGCTATGGTATAACCGAAATCCACACGGACGGAGTCGCGCGCGGCCTCTAGTCTATGATAATTAGTTAAGAAATTAAAACAGGATCAATGCAAAATGTTTATCATTATAACTCTTGTTTCAGCGACGCGAATTCCCCGATGGCACGGTCAAGTTGGTGTACACAGACGGCACGGCGGAGACGAGGTACGCGTCAGGCCGGGTCCGCATCAAGGATAAACATGGAAACCTCATTATGGACTCCGCACCTTCTTGAATCTAGTTAATAATACTAACTAATATTTTTAATGCGAAAGTAAATCGGCTATATTTGTGTCTGTTAGGGTGTTACCACACCAATCGATCGACATCGGTCGATGTTGATCGACTGGTGTGGTAGCTTTAATTGATCGACGCCATCGACGGACACCAGTCGACTAACCCATCGATCGATCACTGATCGATGGCACCGGACTACGTTGATCGATTGACGAAACAGCTCGATCGACGTCGTCTATTCCATTCTACCATCGATCGATGGCGTCGATCGACGATCGATCGATTGGTGTGGTAACAACCTTACACTTTCCTAGCAATTTTAATGAAATATGGTACAGAAAATCTTTAACGTAAGAAAGAACATAGGCTACCTTTTATTGCGAAAAGAAGGGATGTGAAACCCACGCGGACGAGGTCGCGGGCGGCCACTAGTAATAAAGAAATTCATTAGACTAACACACTAATTGCCTAGCCCAAACTAAGCTCGAAGCTTATACTATGCTAGGGAACGGATAGGCATACTTAAATACATTTATAAACATCCATGACTCGAGTACAAATGCCGATGTTCATCACAACAAACATTTTTTTTTGGTTGGTTGTGTATCAGTTGGTTTTGTAAACCACTCGACCAACGGGCCTGTCAAGTTAGGAAAATTATACTCATTGATTGATAGCAACTATTATTAACTCCTACAGACTGAATCAAAAATATTCTTTGTTAAAAATAGTTGATTAAAATGTAAAAGAAATGATGGTTTAGAATATTGAATGTGATGTTTACTAATGGAATTGAATAGAACTCTGTGATATACAAAATGTTTTAAGATATACTGATATCGTGATTTTCTTATCATGAAAATGAAGAATTTCGTGTAATAACTTTACAATTCTGTTTCATACTTGTCTGTTATTCAATATTTATAACTAAGTGCCTTGGATGAATTTAATATTATTAAGAATCTAGATTTATTTGACTTTTATTTGCTAAGAAGAAGTATATTGAAGAATGATGTTATATAATTCCTTGTAATTTGATAATTCTATTGTAAATAAAAGGTTTAATTTGCACATTATTTTAATTTTATTTCTTAATCTATTCTACTATAAAGCTGAGTTTTAACTGGCAGATATTTGATGGCGGGTCTGTGCTTCACGTTTTGGTATTCCTTCTAGTTTGAACGAGATTGGTCTCATATGATTTTCTGTGCCGAAAATTTTCTTTAGAGCTTCTCTTGCAGCCATTTCTTTTGCTGTTGGCACGTTTTCGCCAAAACCTGAAAGAAAGTTTACTTTCTTGTAGGTGTAAGTTCTATCATTTTTTTTCCACAGTCCTAAAAAGTGAACAAAAAGTTCACAAATCCAACGGGGAGAAGTGGAATAAGCCCCCTGGACTACCCATACAATTAATATGGGGTATAAACATTGATATACAAATGGGTATAAACGATTTCTTTTTTCGTCCTAATATTTCACATAAGCAAAATTACTAATCCAAATATTGCTAGAGGAATAACAAAAGAAGCGTCATTTAAATTACAAAACTGTCATAGACAGTATGTTTTACAATTAAAACATCATAGATCACCATGTATCACATCTCCATTTAATAACTCAAATGGATCAACATTAAATAGATCAAAGTCTCCAATGTTGAGTCAAAGGTCGAATATTAACCCTAGGGAAATGAGTGGTGGTGAAAATTCTAACAGAACTACAAATGTTTCACAATCTTCAAATAGTCTGCGTGCTAGGTCACCAGTTTCAATTCTTACAAATAGGTCTTCTAGTACTCATAAGCCAGATACAGTTATTCATAATGAACCATTCAGGGATACATTGGGTAGACTCAGTCCAAACCCGACGAGCAGTAAAACAAGTTTAACGAAAACCAATCTCAACCCAACAGAAATAAAAAAGCCTGATGGTTCAAGAGAACTGAGGTTTCCCAATGGCAATATTAAGTTTTTATCCGCAGATGGAAAGTATTGCAGATTTGTATACTACAATGGGGATGTCAAGGAAAACTTTTACAATGAAGGCAGGATTAAGTATTTCTATGCAGAAACAAAGACTTATCATACAACTCATGCAGATGGATTGGAAATACTGGAATTTCCTGAGTAAGTCCATGTTATAATACATATATTCTTGAGTTTTGTTATGTTACAACTAACTAAGAATAATTTTCTTCATGCTTTATTTTATATTTTTTTTTTTATGCTATAGGGAGGTAAATAAACAAGAGGGTAACCTGATGGTAAGTGATCACTGCTGCCCATGGCCATCCACAACTGCATAAGAGTCGCAGATGCATTGCCTGCCTTTAAGACCCCATTCCCTGAGTAACTCAGGGTCTCTCTCACCACTCACCACTCACCAGCAGAAACATAGAACAACTGTTACGAAGTGCCACTTCACTGTAGCTTCTGTAAGGTGGAGGTACTTTCCCAGACAAGCAGCTCTATCTATATCGTCTTATAAATTCCTTTTAGTGGTCAAGTAGAGAAACGCTACAAGGACGGCTCAACGGAGATCCGTCTGCCCAACGGCAGCGTGCGGTACTACGACCCGAAGAACGAGCACGTTCGGGAGGAATGGCGGTTCCCAGACGGCACAGCGCTGACCGTCTCCGCCACGGGCGACCAGCGGATCGTCTTCAGCAATGGGCAGGTTGAAGTGCATGCAAAGGACCATAAGGTAAAAATACACCCCCTTGGTGTTATGGTCAAGAAGTTGCCAAGTAGACCAAAAGGTCGCGGGTTCGATCCCGCACAGGACAAACATTTGTGTGCATGAACATGTCTGTTTGTCCTGGTCTGGGAGTTATATGTATCTAATTAGGATGGTTATAGCAACTCATGTACGTCACGTCAATCAAAACAATGCCAAATTTCTCTGGTGTCTGGCATAATATGTATCTTGGGCTTTTTAGTAGGGGCTGAAGAGGGTGAAGTTGACTGGCCAATGGGTACTTTGTACTTTTGTGCCAGTCAACCTTATATTTAGACCTTACATCCACTTACCACCATGTGGAGAAAAGTCATCCTCACTGCCTTTCCTTTAAAAAAAGATATGATAATTAGTTATGAAATTAAAACAGAATCAATGCAAAATGTTTATCATCATAACACTTGTTTCAGCGGCGCGAATTCCCCGATGGCACGGTCAAGTTGGTGTACACAGACGGCACGGCGGAGACGAGGTACGCGTCAGGCCGGGTCCGCATCAAGGATAAACATGGAAACCTCATTATGGACTCCGCACCTTCTTGAATCTAGTTAATAATCCTTACAAATATTATAAACTAGCCTTCCACCCGTGACTTCGTCTGCGTCCCGTCTCGTCGTCCCGTCCCTTAGTTTATAATTTTTTCTTGCCAAAAAACCATCCCTGAACATAAAAGAACAATTTAAAAAAAAGAATTGACCAAATTGGTCCAGGCGTTATTGAGTTATGCGCTTACCACCACATTTTGCCATCATCATCATCATCATCATCATCATCATCCTAGCGTTTGTCCCGGTCGCATCCTCGGCCATTGCCTTGGAGTCCAGGGTCCGCTTTCCTACTCCTTCTCCACTTCGCACGATCTTCGGCATCCTGTGCAGTCAGGCCACATTTTGCCATCGATTGTTATATATAAGATGCGAGAGTAACTCGGTCTGTCTGTGTCTGTTACGTTTTCCAAACAATTTTAATGAAATATATATTAATAAATGGTACAGACAATCTTTAACGTAAGAAAGAACATAGGCTACCTTTTATTGCGAAAAGAAGGGATGTGAAACCCACGCGGACGAGGTCGCGGGCGGCCACTAGTAATAAAGAAATTCATTCGACTAACACACTAATTGCCTAGCCCAAACTAAGCTCGAACCTTGTACTATGCTAGGGAATGGATAGAAATACTAAATTACATTTATAAACATCCATTACTCGAGTAAAAATGCCTATGTTCATCACACAAACATTTGCCCCGATCGGGATTCGAACTCGCGACTTTTGGTTTTGTAGACCACGCGACCAACAGGCCTGTCAAGTAAGGAAAATTATAATCATTGATTGATAGTAACTATTATTAACTTCTACAGACTGAATCAAAAATATTCTTTGTTTAAAAATAGTTGATTAAAATGTAAAAGAAATGATGGTTTAGAATATTGAATGTGATGTTTACTAATGGAATTAAAAAGAACTCTGTGATATACAAAATGTTGTAAGATGTACTGATATTACGATTTTGTTATGATTAAAATGAAGAATTTCGTGAAATAACTTTACAATTCTGTTTCATACTTGTCTGTTATTCAATATTTATAACTAAGTGCCTTGGATGAATTTAATATTATTAAGAATCTAGATTTATGCGACTTTTATTTGCTAAGAAGAAGTATATTGAATAATAATGTTATATAATTCTCCTTGTAATTTGATAATTCTATTGTAAATAAAAGGTTTAATTTGCACATTATTTAATTTTATTTCTTAATCTATTCTACTATAAAGCTGAGTTTTAACTGGCAGATATTTGATGGCGGGTCTGTGCTTCACGTTTTGGTATTCCTTCTAGTTTGAACGAGATTGGTCTCATATGATCTTCTGTACCGAAAATTTTCTTTAGAGCTTCTCTTGCAGCCATTTCTTTTGCTGTAGGCACGTTTTCGCCAAAACCTGAAAGAAAGGTTAGGTTCTTGTAGGTGTGGGTTCTATAATTTTTTTCCACAGCCCTGATAAGTGAACAAAAAGTTCACTAATCCAATAGGGAAAAGTGGAATAAGCCCCTGGACTACCCATACAATTAATATGGGGTATAAATATTGATATAAAAATGGGTATAAACGATTTCTTTTTCGTCCTAATATTCCACATAAGCAAAATTACTTATCCAAATATTGCTAGACGAATAACAAAAGAAGCGTCATTTAAATTACAAAAGTGTCATAGACAGTATGTTTTACAATTAAAACATAATCAACCATCAATTCCTGATCCGGAATTACTCACCACACACCCGTAGCCTGATCAGAGGATCAGAGTGTCATCGGCGACATTACAAAATTAGTACTAAATTACGACTGTCGCCGATGACACAGCGTTGAGATCATGACGTTTGCGCTTAGTGAATTGCACCTCAGATGAATTTGAGGAGCCTCTAAACTGAACTCATTATGACAAGAGTATACAAACAAACAGCTTTGAATCTTTGAAAGTGTTACCTGAGGAAATCATCTTCTTATCAACATACAAGCCGACCCTGTAGCACCCTAGCAGGGTGTGTTTGCCCGCCTCGCCTATCAGCCGAGGTTCAATCTTCGCGCCATCTTTCTCCAATAATCCAGTTAGCATAGCCCAAGGATCCTCTATGGGCCAGAACTCGTTTATATCTTGACCTGCCAAAAAAATATATTTCATAAGATTATCTCTACATATTATACAACAAAGTTGTTTTCTTCTGTTTGTCCCTATACATTATGTTTAAATATTTCAAACTTCGCACCAACCAATTTTTTATTCATGCGGTTTTTAAGTTTAAATAAGTTTTTAAGAGGAAGGTTTATGTGCTAATTTTAGATGCATCCTTGTTTGGCTGGGTTGCTATTTAAATAATAAATACTTATAACATTGAATCTATAACACAGCTGGATATTATCTGTGGTAAAGGCTTCTATCTTTTAAACTCATAACTTTTATTAGATAAATAATATAAGAGTCATGTATATAAAATTATGTTGGGTAAAAATCATATTTTTAAACAGCTAAAACAAATTACAGAATTATTTTAATATCCTAGTTCAGAAATCGTACACCGAGAATAAGTCCCCAATGACACACTCAAAACACACTTTTTCCAATTTGTTATTGGAGATTATGCAGTTTTGAACGCAGAATTTGGTTGTGACAAAAAGCCATCTTTAAATTAATATTTAGGTACTACTCTAATTCTAGGTGTGTGAAATATAAATAAAAATTGGCCAAGTGCGAGTCGGACTCCCGCACTGAGGGTTCCGTACAAATTCTATTTTTGACGTATTAAAAAAAACTACTGAATAGATTTCGTTCGAACCAATTTTCGTTGGTAGTTTTTATGGTAATGTACATTATATAATTATTTCAGTTTTATCATCCTCTTATTTTAGAAGTTAGAGGGGGGGGGGACACACTTTTTTCCACTTTGGAAGGGTCTGTCACGCAAAGTATTCACTTTATAAAAAAGTGATATTAGGAACCTTAATATAATTTTTAAAGACCTATCCATAGATACGCCACACGAATATGTTCAATGAAAAAAAAAAATTTCGAGTTTCAGTTCTGACTATGGGGACCCCCTACTTTTTTTATTTTTTTTCTATTTTCGTGTGAAAACCAACGGTATAGTACTTATAGTTTCGGAAAAAAGTGGCTGTGACAGACTGGCGGACAGACAGACAGACAGACAGACAGACAGACATGACGAATCTATAAGGGTTCAGTTTTTTTGCCATTTTGGCTACAGAACCCTAAAAAGGACCGAAATAAAGTTCACCTTGCAGTTGTGTGATGAGAAAGTCCCTCACAAAATGTGCAGCTCTTTGTTCACCAGACGACTGCAGTAATGCGCCCACAATAGCTTTGAATGTGTTCGCTAAAATATGGTTATCCACTGGGTATTCCTGTAAAACATCAGAAAAATAATTGTAATGACAAAACAAGAACATAAATTTTGCATTATTGTAATAATTATGGCCTTTAAAAAGAGCAACTGTCGAGTTTCATGCAGATTTTCTGGTGGTCGAGTCATTATTACTGTAATATTCTATAATGATCCATAAGTGCTTATATTAAGCCCAATTAACAACCAAACACATAACTACATACGTCGAAGAGGTGATCACATAGTACTTCCCACAATAAGAACCAATTATGGAAGAAAGTCAATTACTTTTGAAGGAGTCCAAATCTACAATAAACTACCTCCAGACATAAAAAATGCAGAATCGTTCGGATTGTTCAAGTCGAAATTAATTAAATACATTAAGAATAAATTATCCTAAGGTGGAAACTGTACCTAATATTTTATGTTTAGTATAATTAGCTATAAGTTCTCATGTAAGTGACTTTGTCTTAATGAGAATAAATAAATGTCTTTGAACTGAATTAAATAAAGAATATTTTGATTTTGATTTTGAATTCGATTTAATTGATTTAATTGACAATAAACAGAAAAATTTTAAAAACTGATTGTACAACAGCGGGAATAAAAAAAAAACTTACAAGAAAACTTTCTAATAGGTATCATACTTAGTCATTATTGTCGAGTAAAGCAAAAAAGTTAAAAAAAACAGTATGGTCTCAGGGCATTTAAAATGAATACACATTTTTTATAGAGGTTCATTATTGCTGTGATTACAGAACTCTTTTCTTACAGAAAGATTAAACATAATAAATACTCACCGCAGCCAATATTATATCCTTTGTACCAAGGTGGAGCGACACTTGAGCAATGGTCTGTTCACTTATGAGGTGCTGCCGGACTCCAGCTATGCCCTCTAGCGGGAACTTGGGTAACACAGCTTCTAGGTACAGCTGGACATATTCTCGGATAAACTTCTCACCTGGAATATGAAAATGAATATGGATTAATGTAGCTCATTTCATTTTTATACTGAGAATAAAGTGGAATTAAGTATTGGTGGCAATTGAGGAATTATTAATCTCTCCTTGGTTAGTGGGGTTGCAATAGTTTTCTATCTAGCAATTTCATTAAAAGGCTTATAGCACAATATTACTACTACATTCCATTTAGATGACTACATTCCGAAGTCGGTGGTCAAGTCATTCTATTGTGATGTTATTATTGACGATTTATAAGTGACTTGCAGAGGCATACATAAATAAATATTTTGATTAAATTTGATTTGATTTCTTCCATCAATAACAGTTAAATAATTTACTTAATACTTTTATATTTACCTTCTTCAGCCAACTTCCTATTATCTTTCATTTTGATATCAATATTAAGTTCTTTCTGCTTCATTTCTTCTTTTATCACATACGATCGGTCTGTGAATGCCTCCAGCAGCAGATCGGAGTCAAATTCCTCGTTCAGTCGCTTGCCAAAGGCGTACAGCTCTGCTTCCAAGTTCCATTCTAAAAATGTGTTACGCGGGTTGGTCTTTTTACCACCAAGTTTATCTTCCCTTCTTTTCAGCTCCATCAACGTCGGTGCAACCCATCGGCTTATTTTTTGGGCTATAAAATATTAAAAAAGCTTATATTAATAAGTTTTGTATTGAATCTTCCATCGTTTACAACTAATTACTTACACTGAACTGTGATAGGTATTATTTTTACAGCTTTTGTAATAAGCGGCCTGAAACGTGTAAGTGATGCCATTTTATTCATTTTCTTTAAGTAATTTACAAATAAATACGAGAGAATAGAATTATTCCATTTTCTTTCAAAACATCATCTGTCAATGTTGTTAACTAACTTTGAGGTTATTTTTGTGTTACAAGAAAGATTATTCAAATTTCTTCTAAAAAAAAAATATTTTTGTAGTATCACTCTTAGAATAGAAATACTTATGGACTTTTTATATTATTTGACTGAAGCTCAACAAGATTATTAGCAAAAAGAATTATAACATTCTAATTTGTTTTATTTTACAGTTTGCCGAAAAAAAGGCAAGGGGAGTGAACATTTAAAATTCGAGTTTTATTTGTAAAATGGGTAAAATATGTGATAAATAAATATTTCTTCTAACAACATTTTTTTTCTTTTGTGAAAAATCTTTACCTCCATCTAAGGGCCTACAATTTTTTTTATATACGGGGCCCCCACAAGGCACGCTACGCCACTGGTACCTATCCTTTCCCTTACCCTTAAGGTACCTATCTTACATCTACGTAACGAAATGACTTCAATATAAAGTTGAGTAATGGTAAAAATGAACACTACTTTTACGGTCTTCGTTAGGTAACTAAACTAAGAACAAATAAAATAATTCATTCCTTATTCTAATGTAAAGATTTAATGTTCCAAGTAGCCAATTACCAAAGGAAAGCCAGTTTGCCCTAATCAATGAAATTCAAATTCATGTTTAAAATATCACTCTTTATTAAATTAATTTAAAGAGCATTTAAAATATTTAAAAAAGTAAAAAAAAACATATAAAATACGATGTAAGCAATCACATCATTATTTTTTTTACAGGTTTCACACGCGTCAACTTTTAAAAAACTTCTCGTTACACAAGCAACGTACAATACCTACAATGTAGGTACATAAAATATTCTCCAGACTTCAAGTAACTAAACAATAAATTGGAATTCAAAAACTTTGCAAATATCAACTTTTGCGATTCCCTAAGAATTCTCGTACAGAACTGAAAAATCCTCGCTTCATCTTGCTACGGATTGGATACACGCTGTGGTTGGTATAAAATGAAGCGGAAGTATCGTATATTGATGAAGTTACTTCTATTGCCTGAAAATATGAAGAACACAATATTATTACTGTTTCGAAAATATTTGAAAAACAGTCTAGATAAGTAACCTAGACAAATAACCCGAATGTGAAGTTGCTAACTAAGGGGGTAGGTTAGGTACCATCTACTAGATGTAGTTAATGGACGTTTTGCTGCTAAGGAACTAATCTGAAGTATTTATAACTTAATACAAAAACATTGACTTATTTTATATAACTTCATCATGTCAATGAAAGGCATAATCAACCTACATAACAAGTAACAACACATCATAATTACCTCCGTAGCAGTAGGTATAGCTCAATGTTAATACGTAATGCATTATCTGCAGTACTTAGATAACTATTCAGTTAAGATTAATTTCAATTATTTCGGCTGTACTTTCAGAGGGCATTGACATTATTTTCCACACACACATGCGCTCATAATGCCTACTTACTGCGAGCAAAGTGTCGAAGGAGCTCTCGGCAGTCGGGGCGGCTTGGGCATTACCAAGCACTCATTTGGCAAGGATGGTGATTAGCCAATCATCTTCAACGTACTCCGAGCGAAGCGCTTATATGGCAATTATCGACGGAGACCTTGATAGTCACCGGCTTGTGCGCCTTGGGCGATTTGTCGAGGACCGACGCGCGTGCAGACCACATCACCAAGTGACGTCCTCATTTGGCAAGCGTGTTGACTGTTGATTAGCCAATCATCTTTAACTTACCCCGAGCGAAGTGCTGATATGGTAGGAGTCGACCGAGCTCACCACTGTCTCTGGTTTGGGCGCCTCGGGCGTTTTGTCTACGAACGACGCGCGCGCAGACCTCATCACCAAGCGACGTCCTCATTGGCAAGCGTAGTGATTAGCCAGTAGCCAATCATCTTTTACTTACTCCGAGCGAAGTGCTGATATGGTAGGAGTCGACGGAGCTCTCCACTGTCGCCGGCTTGGGCGCTTCAGGAACGTTGTCCAAGACCGACACACGCGCAGACCTCTTCACCATGCTCGACAGCCGCATTTCACAAGCGTGGGGATTTGCAAAGCATTTTTAACTTACCCCTAGCGGATTGCTGATGTGGTAGGAGTCGACGGAGCTCTCAAGTCTCAACTGTAGGCGGCTTGAGCGCTGGGTGCGTCAGGAGCGTTGTCTAAGGCTCGTATTAGTAAAGCGCACACAGCTCTACTGAGCTCGAACTTGAGGTGCTGTTTTGTATGAGAATGACATATCTATGTAGTTCGCACTCAAGATCGAGTTCAGAGTTGAGTGCGATTTATTAATAACTACGAGCCTTAGACCGACGCGCGTATGGCACTCATCACCAAGCACTAAGTCCGCACTTGGCGAGCGTCTGACTTACTCCGAGCGAAGTGCTGATATGGTAGGAGTCGACGGAGCTCTCCACTGTCGGCGGCTTGGGCGCTTCAGGAGCGTTGTCCAAAACCGACGCACGCGCATACCTCATCACCAAGCGACGTCCTCATTTAGCAATCGTGGTGAATAGTGGTGATTAGCCAATCATCTGACTTACTCCGAGCGAAGTGCTGATATGGTAGGAGTCGACTGAGCTCTCCACTGTCGCCGGTTTGGGCGCCTCAGGAGCGTTGTCCAAGACCGAAGCTCGCGCAGACCTCATGACCAGGCACGACATCAGCCGACGGAGGAACGGCTTCTTCTTAGGAGCCTCCGGGAGCAATCGAGGCTTCTCCTCTTCAGAAAACAGGGAGAACATAGAAGTGCCCAAGTTCGGCGTGTGGCATCTTCTATGACCTGAAAATTATAAAATTCCAATGTGTGTAAATTCATACATTCCCTGAGTTATCTGCCTCCGTGGTGCAGTGGTTAGCGCGTTGGGCTCAACCTCGGAGGTCATTGGTTCGAAACCCTCTAGGAACACCACTACTTTGTGTTGGTTTTCCCAGTTTGGTAAGGGCAAAGCAGGCTTGAATCACCTGATTTTCCAATAAGAATGATGATTCCGTGCTTCGAAAGGTACGTTAAGCCCACCAGGGCGGGCGCCACGGTGAGTTAAAACCGGCCCTATTGTGCCCATCAAAATGAGTCAGTAGGTACTTAAATAAGTACCTATCTATATTTTTTTATAAGTATGAACGACTATTTGTATCAGCCCGGGCTTTAACCTTGCATAATACAGATATATCTACCTATTTTAAGATAATAAAATACCAATATAATTTCCAAAAACTGTTGAGGCCTGTGAACTCATTTGTTGCCTAGCCAAATAATTAGATACAGTAGGTATTTGTATAGTTTGGGCGTTAACGGCGTTTTTATGTCTGTTGTTCAATTCAAGTGCTAAAAGTTTACCTATATCTGATAATACGACTGTACATTCCACGTGTTTCCTTATTTAACACTAGCGGTCGCCCGCGGCTACGCCCGTGTGGGCGCTATTGGTTACCTCTGCAAAAAGCCTACCCAGGAAAGACACGGTCAGAAAAATTATTACCAGGTTAATTCACAGACACGGACACTAACATCGACGACGGACGCAGTCATTATCCACAGGCTGCATTCACTTTTGCCGGCAGTCCCGGAGTGCAACCCGTTGTTTTAGAATAGAACTCTATTTTTTTACAAAATAATATTCTGTCTGTGTTCCTCGGGGCTGTAGCTTTCGAATGTTGAAAGAATTTTAAAATAGGTCTAGTAGTTTTTGTGCCTATTCATTACAACCAAACAAACAAACTTTTCCTCTTCATGATATACCTAAGTGTAGATATTACTATGTATTAGAGTAGATAATAAACACACAATAGAAAAAAACAATGAATTTCAATGTTTGCTTTCCAAACTTTGGAACTACCTAATGTCTGGTGTAGAATAAATTGTCAAAAGGTACATTTTTAGATATTTAAATTAGTAAGTTATTGATCAGCATTCGCTACGGATAGTAAGTAGGTAGTCAATTTCCAGGCATAAATATCTAGAAATACTTCAAGAAGATTTTCTTTTCTTGGGAGTTCAGTTGTCAGTTTTGTTTAATACTAGCTTTACACGCGGCTTTGCCCGCGTTGAATTATGACGTCAAAATCCGTTCAGTACTTTCGGCATGATTGACGATTATCAAGATTCTTGTTTTATCCCATGGGAACATTTAATCGGGATAAATAATGTAATAATTCATAATAAATGTAATAATCTAAGTCAGCCCATACCATACCCTGTCGGTTTACAAAATTTCATTAAAATCGGTTCAGTAATTTAGGATTGCAAGATTTGCAATAGGTGCTGGTTTTAACCCGGCCTGGGACCAGATGATTTTTTCTTTGTTTATCAATTTTATAATTATAAGAATTATACAAACTTAATCTAGGTACCTTTACCTTTGAAAATCGTGTGAACAGAATGCGACTCTTTTTGTTGCAATGGAGCCTTGGTAGAACCCACTTCTACGTTGGTTGACGAAAACGTAACGTGTTTCATATAAGACATGCTAGCGTAACGAAGCTCTATAGAAGAAACCGTTTGTCTGGGCGTCACGGGAGTCAGCTCTTTGTCAGCCATGTTTGTTCTAGCTTTTCCTTCCTTTGAAAACAACACATATGTTGGCCTACTCGCTTTATCCTGCGGATAAACGCACGCACGCCCTACAATTCTCACACTCTTATTAGAGTTGCTGCTACTCTTCTTTCTTATTATTAAGTCATTCTTGGCTGTTTGACTCTGCCCGTTGTAATTCAGCGTCTGCCGGTACCTTGGCTTCACCCTTACGTTGCCAACTGACACTAAGCTCGTCTTACAAATGCATTTCTTTTTTTCACGCGTTTTATTGGATATCGTGTTTTCTATCGTCCTTTTCACTTTATCATACTGCTTCCGAGTCAACACGATTGGCTTTTGTTTAGAGAATTGCTCGACTTGCAAAAATACTTGAATATTGCGGTTCAATATCAGCTGCTGGTAGAGAGAAGTGCGGCGCACTTGCGTTTCGTACTGGGTGCCAGTGCTGTTGCTACGATATCTTGATTTGTGCGATTGTGATTTAGTTGGGACGACTACATCGTCTTCCTCGCTGGTAGTCGTCTCTTCTTGGTTTTCCTCATTAAGAGGAGTCTCGTGGCGGCTCCTCGAAGCTTGCATTTGTTGGTTAGACTTCTTTTTTTGTTGCGCAATCAACTGCTGACTGTGCCGGCTTAGAATTTGTTTGAGTTGTTCGCTGTGTTGGCTCAGCAATTGGTTTTGTTGGTTGAGCATTTGATTCATTTGGCTATGTTGACTTTGTTGCATTTGGGAATTACGCATTTGCTGCTCGTTGAGCATTTGACTATGTTGGCTTTGTGGCATTTGGGGATTTCGCATTTGTTGCTGGCGACTAAGGGAATGCGCTGGGGGTACCACTTGGTTGCTAGGATAGCTGGTAGGAGTGGGGTAGTACTTTTTTCTTACATCGCAACAAACACATGGTGGTGGCACTTCCATCAGATTAATCCCGGTTACTATTTTCTTTTCGCTGTAAAATAACATAACATCGATGGTTATTTTTATTTGAAAATGGGTAATGATTTGCAATTCAACTAGTAAACTAGTGCATGACCGGACCGGCATACTGGCTCTATATTTGCTAGAGTAGAGCAATACATAAAAATCCTATTAATATTTGGTTTGGGGGTTTTCTATGTGTATGTACTTGTAAGGTACGCGTAAGGGATGACTATGATTTTATCATAGTACCTACATGTGATATATTGAAATTTTACTGTGAAAGTAATTTGTTTAAAATCATATCAAATAAAATAAAATAAAAAACAGAAATAAACCATGTCTTGTTATAGTAGTAATGGACTGGTACTGGGTGCTTCGTTTTCGCAGGCTTTGTTCCCTAAAATGTTTAAAATAATACATTATTTATTTCAGTAAAATTAAATATAAATATAATAAGATTGTAGCAGACCTGGTTAATAGCAGCAGTTACGCCCTTGTCCACACCAAGAAGTGACCTGATTTCTTTATCACGCTGTATTGGGTTAGCAATGGGACAATTGTCTCCTGTATAATGTTTGATAGGAGCTGTAATGTTTGTATGTACCAATTAGCCAGCAATTAGTACAGCTATTCTTTTTTAAGAGACGAAAACAAAGTCAGATGAACGGTTTAAAAATCGATAAGATCCATTGAAAGAGTGTTACATAATTTTTACCTGAAAATAGACTACTGTCGTCATTTGTGTTAAAAGTGTTTCCCTTGCCCTTTTTTCCAGCTTTCACATCGTGCCTGCAATATCAAATAAGAGAAGCTTTAAATAGAGTAAACTGAATAGATTATAAAGGAAACGGCAGAAAAACGTAAAAAAAAGAAAATAAACAATCTACCTGTGTGATATTTCTAAGCTATCCCGGAGGTGTAATCTTGAAAATGTATTGAATGGTGGTTCATCATTCACTTGCTGAAAGTAGAATAAACCAAGATTCTTATCAATTTACTACAGGCGTTATAAGAGCGGCATATATTCCTTACCTCATCCATACACACAGCTTGTGGGCCCCTTACTGGTTCGTCAGAATTTGTCAAAACCTTTCGTTTAGACGTAGAATCTTTATGGTTTCTATTTTGTGTGCCTTTAACAGTCTTTTTAACTTTTAAATCCGTCGCTACGTCGTCTTGTTGAAAAAGTACATCGTAACGTTCGGTATCGCCATTAATATTTACAACGATTTTAGAAGGGTGATTAATCAGCAATTCTTTTTTATTCTCAACATCAATGCTATCCATGAAAGCTGTTAATTGCTTGGTATAGTTTTCGACAAGAGTTTTCTTCGTCATATTATGTTCAGTGTTGGTGCCTTTTGTAACTTTATTGGCGGATCTTTGCGGGGATCTGTCTCTTAAACCCACCCTATTGTTATTAAGAAGTGGTTTACTAAGATTCCTCTCTCTGGTGGGTTTGGTTTGCTTATTGTTAGTTTCTCGCTCTGGGCTTATTTTTCTTGTTCTTAACATGTTGGTTGGTGAATTCGTTTTATTTGACATCTTATTTAGCATTCGATCAGGTGAAGCGAGTCGTTTGATAGGCCCATTAGCCTTTTTTTCATTTCTTTTCTCTTTACTTTCACTGTAAGGCCTTTGTTTAACATTCTGATTACACACAATTGTTTTTTGAGGCAGAAAATATTGGTTGTCCTTCAGATGACTTTCCATCCCATTATCAGTGCAATCTGACGCTGGATACACTGATATAATAACCAGGGGACTCTGACATTCTTTAACAGAATTGCTGTCACTTTCACTATCAGAAAGATTTTCTCTATCAAAATTTTCGCAACGACACTGTACTACCTCGTCCCTACATCGAAGCGGATTCTTAAATTGTTCGATGTTCATGCATCTCTGAACTATTTCCTCTTTGTGGCCAAGAGACCAATTAGTTTTTTTCACGTTTGTGCAGCAACATTGAATGAATTCATCTTTACACTGAAAAATATTGTTATTTTTTTCTGTTTCTGTGGATGTTCCTATTGCAAAATCATCTTGAGTAGCTTGAGTTTCTTTGCTAAAATAATATTAAACACAAAATAAAAGTAATATTCTAAAAACATTTCCACTGTTTTCATTACGTTTATTTGTTTACCTTCTCATTACATTTGTCGTATTCACGACAACTTGAGGGTCGATCCTATTTTCTTGTTGAATATCAGTTTGCATATTGAAGTCTTTTTTGACGCTAGAATAAAAAGGTTGTATGTTACTCATCAAATGTAAATAATAACAGATTATAAATGAGAATTATAACAAGATTAACAAGAAGGAATTATTTAATGATCTTTTCTCGTACCTGAAAGTACTTGTTGCGGCATTCTCATAGCATCGAGTTGGACAAGTGTCGACATTGCTAATGTTGAAGAACCTGTTTTTTCGGAAGAAATTAAATTAATAATTAACAACAACGTATTGTCTCACCATTGCATACATTCAATAGTTAAACTATGCCGGTTATTTTGGTAATTACTAATTGATTTCTTGTCATTGTACTAAGGTCTTTTTGTGGTCTAATGTATGTATCGCACAGTCTACAGTTGCATTTACAAGTATTTTTTTTAAACTTAATGTTTAAATTAGACTTGATAATACAGAGATACGATACGGCAAGCCTAAATAAACTCTCATAAATACCTCCTATCTTCTCGGCGAGGTGATGGTGATGGTGATACCTTCTGTGCCTCGGTGAAAGAAGTGACGACTGGAAAACGAGTGATATATTACTGATGAAAGAGTAAGTAGAGAAACAATTATTTACATTGAGTCATACAAGAAATAAAATGAAGAAATTGTAAAAAAAAACAGAATCTAACGAAACAAGTAAGGCATGCAAACCAGGTTTGTCGTTTACGGTGGCAGCGCAACTAAGTATATAGCGATCGTCTTCGCTCATTCCTAGCTGTCCGGTGATTCGCACAAAACTTTTTCTATCAGAAACGTCCACATTGTCGACACAGTGACGATAACACGTACAATCACAAGTTTTGTCATTTTCACAATTTTTTCTAGAAAAATCTGGATTCATAGAGGCTGTAGGAGATTTTTTCCTCTTCTTCTTACTTTTCTCTTTCTTTCTCTCCATGTTTAACGAGTCTAATACCAATTTGAGACTCGACAACTGGTCTATTGGAATCACTTCATCTTTGAAGTCGTTTAATGAATTTGTGAAATTCGCGCTGCCTGAATTCTTTATCTGGTAAACCTTGTCTTTTTTGTTCCCGGAAGGCACAACTAGGAATATGTTCCTAGATGACACTGAATTCTCCTGATTGGACACTGTCGTCTGAACTCTCTTTGCTGTATTTTTACGGTTTCTTAACGTTTGCTTTGTTTGGGTAGATTTAGGAAACACTGTAACTCTAATTAAAGGCTTTTCCTTTGGAGCGGGTGGGTCAACTCGATTAGTTTTGGGTGCCGGATTAGAGTATACAAAGTTTTTATAACTTAATACCGAGTATTGTTTTATTATCTGCAAGTATGAAAATGAACGTTTAATTTGAATATTTTCCAAGTATCATTTAGACTAAATTATATGTAGGTGTGATTTTAAACCTAACAGACATTGTTAATTACCTTATCGTCAGTTTTGTTTAAAATCACTGAAGACGACGACGAATCAATGATTTGTGGATGTTGAGTTTCAGCTGAAACCTTTTTACAGAATTCGTCAAATGCTTGAATGCTGATATTTCTTTCGCCTATATGTGCAGATGTAGCTCTGGCAATAGTCCTGAAATTTCTTTTCACTGGGGGTCTTAAAAAATCCAGTGACTCTAAAAATAATAAAAAGAAAATAAAAAAAGCTTTTCAATAACATAAAACATAAAGAAAGGCTTCCACGATTGCTAACCGATAAATTCTGAATCAATACTGCTGTAATCCATCTTAGTAATTTTGATGTTTTATAAAATAAAATGACCGCGACGAACATACCAACATGGTGCGGTTTTGCTACTGATTGACAAGAACTGACTTTGACAGGTTAGTGACAATCCGTTACTTTTTAAAAACTGAGAAAACCTCTTTGTATGTTGCCTTTTCAAAAAAGGTAAACCCAATAAACCAAAATGTTACGACATTCCTTATTGATTTTAAAAAATATATAGAGCAGGGAAATGCCAAAACACATTTGGCAATACTGTTCACGTGGCTTTTTTAATTACATTTTAACAACTTCGTAAATTGATCAAGTTTTTAAATAACAATGTGATAAAAAAGATACTTCGAATACAAATTGTTTCTAAAATTTTTGTAAGCAACAATTATGTCGAACGTTCTTGAAGATCGTTTAAGAACCCAGATGGTAATACCGGTGTCCAAAGGGACCTTTTTTAACACTAATTGGACCCCCACGGAAGCACCCCTCTGTCCATACGATATGTTGTATCACCCCCCTGATTACAATCCTAAGTCCGCCCGTTCAGACAGGCAAGAACCAAAGATTATTAAAAGAAACATTTGGAATCAAGTGAGTACCTTTGTGAGGCTTCGAGACTACATTTTTGTGAAGCAAACAAGCTGTAGATTTCAAACGTTGTGTTTATGATGTTCTAGATAAATCAGAATTTAAGTAAGTAGTCCAGAGCAATGACTGTCAGCAGAGCTGAAGTTTTGTTTCTTATAAAAAATCACCATTTCTATAAACCGCCAAAAGTAGGTACCTATTTCATAAAGATATAGGGAACTAATATCAAATCGTATTTATTTGGAGGAGCTGCACAAGGGCATACCGTCCACCACGCATTTCCAGTTAGGAAGACCAAAATGGAAGCTAATCGACTTGCCTACAAAACAATATGTAAGAGCCCAGGGTAAGTTTCTGATGAGAATACCTGCTTTTCTTTTGTGTTGGTTTTGACCCCTGCAGACTTCAGCAGTCATTCGGCCAATGCAAATCAAAACTAGTTAAGTAAGTGAAACTGTGGGACAGCAATCTTATTTTTCTTTATGTCCGTAAAGAGACCAAGCGTAGAACATACCGACAAGCCTACAACTCAAATTAGGTACAGCTTCTTGCGCTCAATATATCAGCAGTCTTGTTGATCAATTATTATTTAATAAATTTATGGATTGTATGTATTGAGATGAGATCTACACTCATTCTCGAAAAAGTTTCATAATATTTCATAAGTAGTTAATAAGTAAGTGGGTTTACTGACTCGTAAAATACGGAAATAACGTATTTCAGGACTAAAAATGCACATAGGTTTATTTGAGGGTATAAGATTATTTGTTTGTTTGCAGTGAAAAACGAAAACCCTCACATGCGAATTGAAAAGGTGCTCGAATGGGCAGTTCTCCTGAACGAAGGAAAGCCTATGTGTGATGACTGAATTGTAGCCCACGAAACATAGTCCAACTAACTAATCTAAATTTTAATAGCTTTGAAGGCTCAAATTATAAAACCTTATGTAATGAAAGATTGACATAATCACATGATTATGGAATATGGTAAGAAACGGAGATCTCATAATGACTGTCAGTGTTTCATTTGCGAAGTAAACAACTCGAAAAGTTGTCGTTTACATACGGATTACGGCTTAATAAAGAGATAAGGCGAATAAAGAACATAACAATGACACTGAAACAGGTAATTTCCTAAAAGAAAAGTTGCTGTCTAATGGTTACATAGGAGAAACTTCAAAAACCGTTTTATAATAGTTAGCCATGTAAAAAGTATATCTATTAGAAGTCAAGAGACCAAAAAACGAAACGTGAGGGATTAAAAAATAATCAGAAAAACTTGTATGAATAAGACGATAACCATAATAATGGAAGGATTGTAGATGCAAACAAAGTCGATTGCATCTTTATGTTTTATGAAATTGATAAGTGTTTTTAAAGATGAAAGTTACAGTGTTAGTATAACTATAAAACAATATACTACTTTTCGTTGATTACTGTACTTAGCACTTTTAAATGGCCTCGAGTCTTCGAAAGACGTCGAACTTTCAAAATAGCTCGAGCCTTTGAAAGAAATAGAGCCTTCAAAAAGGGCTCTAGCCTTGAAAAAGGACTCATCAAGCCTTCAGCAGAATAGCTCCTCGAGCTCTGAAAAAGACTCCTGAGTCCTCGGGAGGCCATACAAACGAGGCGAGCCCTAGAAAAAAGGAATCTGCAGCCTCGAGGCTTGTAGATACTTCTACATCACTAAACCAAATCGCTTTATCACCAACAAGACTATAAAACAAAAAGTTAGTTATTATTTCAGAGTTCCTTTTCATGCGGAATGCAGTACCCCTTGCTTGATGCGAGAGGTCCAATCAGAGCCCAACAAAATAGATAATTTGGGATGCTGCAATTCTTCCCATCAAATCACAACATTGCTACAGTGGGCTTCTTAAGAGGAGTTCAGCCAGTTCCTATCCCATATAGTGAAAGACCACTTTCCATTCAAATGTGTCGAGCCTCCTTTAGGTATAATAGGTATATCAGATACACCCAGTATTCACTACGAATATTTAGCACTAGAACCTAATAATAATTACTTAACGCCTAAAATGGACAAGTTAACTCTTCGAATATATTAAAACAAATCAACATACAATTATGAGCTATCTTTCATGGTTTCAATTAAGGATATAATTTCTACTTCCTGCTGACACCGTTTTGTTGCGATACCTTGGGTGGTTTTATCGTGAAACCCTGTCATTAGGCACTATAAACAAGGCACTCAATGTGACGGAAGTCAATTTTGTTGCCGTATTGTACCCTTCGTCTTTATCTAGGGACCTAATTTTGCGAATAGATACGAGTAAATATTCAGAAATATTATTCTAACGCTAACAGTTTTGTGGTTAATATTCTTGAGGGAGACCCGAATCAACAGTCAGCATTTATCTTGCCTTTATGGAAACCGGCGCTCGTGATATTTTTACGATGAACAAGCAACTCCCAAAATAAGAAGGTACTTACTTTAAAAAGTGCAGAATCAATTTCCTTGTTGTCTCTTCGTTAAATATCTATCATTTATTTGTTTTTCAGCCTTGAATATCTTTAGCTCTATTTACCTTCCCTTATCAAGTTGTTCAGTATTATGTACACTGTCTTCTTGTATAAAAATAGGTAAAAAAATTGATGAGCTTCATTTGCTGAAGTCACGTCACAACTGTATATACCTCGTAAGTACTAATAAATGTGAGACCATTATACAGGGCACCTAAATACTTATAATATTGTTCCATCAGAGCTATCCATGTTAACAATTATGTAATGAAGTGACTCAAGAACTTGCATTTTGCAAATTTTATTGCATTCGAATGTTATGCGGGGTCGATACCCTTCAAACCTGAATCTGGTCAATGTCCCGTTGTCAGTTTAATTCAAAAGTTGAGAAAAGAACAAAAACAAAGGGTCCGTATAAATGTGAGTACGTTAACATTTTTGTGATTTTTATTGTAATTTTTGCTAATGCAAATATGAATAATGGAATCGTTTTTTAAGTAAATTGACTGTTTTCCCGGTAAGTTTCTTTATTATTTTTGTAGTGTTGCACTTGTTTACCATAGCAACTTTATTCTGCGAATTTTATTGCAATTTTTGTAATTTAAATAAGAGACTGTAAGTCAATAGTCGGTGAAATCGTCAATACCAAGCGTATTTGAATATTTATCCACTTTAAGTCTTAGAATAGAATTTTCCTTCAATACATTACATTTCCATAAAAAAGTACCTTAATTTATCTGCATTGCATCGGTCACACAAAGTTTTTAGCAGCGTAGGTTATCAAAATAAACTCTGAAGAATCTTTTAGTCGTAAATGTAATAGGTATGATGACTGCAACACTCAAGACTCAAGAGTTACAAACCTCTTTATAATTGCCATCATTACTCGTCATAATGTGTACCACTCAACGACATATTTAATTAGTACCATTGCATTATTTTAATTGTAAGTAGTAAATATTTTAATTTTGGCTCCCTCATAAAAGTTGTTTCAATTGCATAAAGTAGTAGGAACCCAGAAGTCATCATCATCCTACTAGCGCTTATCCGTGTTGCATCCTCGTATCCCTGTTGCATCCTCGACAAATGCCTCAGAGACCAGGGTACACTACGACTATGATCCTAAATGACTGCCCCGAATGACTGCCGTCTGACCTCCGTAACACTTACAAGGAAAACCAGACCATTTTGATCATAGTCGGGACCAACGGCTTATCGTGCCTTCCGAAGCACGGAATCGTCACTCTTATCGGACACTAAGGTGATTTAAACCTGAAATGTCCTAAATAAACTGGGAAAACCATCACAAAGTGAAAGGGTTCCGTGCGGAATTCGAACCCACGACCTCCGCGGGTTTAGCACAGCGCTACCACTACACCACGGAGTCAGTTAATAGTAGTATCGAACTAAACGGAATAATTGCTATGTTTTATCAACGTGTTCCTATGTGTTGGCGAAACTTTGTGTGCATCGGAATTCATGTGAAGCATGCGTATGGGAACTTTACTGTTGAGAAACGACAGTCACCTCTTACGAATTAAATATGTTGTCGTGGTACATTTTTAATTACTCCACTATTTCTAAAGATACGACTGACAAGCGGGAAAACCTAGTTTTGGATATGTGCATCTATGTGCACTTCACTTGTGCCACAGACAGATTTTGCTAAAATATTTTGAGTCCGCGACCAGTCAACCGAGGATCGAGGGAGTTTAATCTCGTTAGAGGAAGATGTTTTTGGGATGAATATCGGAATTTTTACCTAATTTTTTGTTAAATAATTTAACTATCCGTATCCTAGCACCCAGTTGCATTTGTAGCAGGCTACTTGAAATTTATTTTTATTTCTTTTCTTACATATTTGGTAGATTATAAAGAATACTAAATTCGTTTACTTTATAAAAAAGGTAATATAATTTATCTGATAACGGTTAATATATTAAACAAAGAATGTTGCTTAGGTGATTACTAGACAGTTAGAGAACATTTCAATTCTGGCTTTAAACCTGACCGGACTTATTCAAGACGATAGATTTTTCTCCATCGACCAATTAAGTAGGTGATAATATTTTCAAAAATCCATTTTAGTATTGATCGAGTATTGTATTCACGGTGATTGATATATCAACAACTGGTGATTGATATATTTATTTCATGCAATATTATAATTAAATGCTTAAATGCACTTATTGCATGATTTGGCTGTTCAACCTTTCCAAAGCATTTATGGATCTTTAATTTAACATTGTAGTATTTTCGTCGTTGAAAACATTCATTTTATATATTCGTAATAAAGTTGTAATTATAAATACTTACAAGCACTCAATATTCTTAAGTTAATATATCAATATTCTCTGAAACATACGTACCTTCTTACATACGATTAATATACCTATTATATCTATGTATAATTAACAAAGCAAACACAAAATTAAAAAGACCGTGAATTTTAAATATTAGAATATCAAGTAGATGTTTAAATAAGATGTTTACGAAGGAGTATCGATCACTAATTTCGCGGCAGTCTGTTTTCAGTTTTAGAAGTACATAGTTAACAAATAATTAATTAATACTGTCTTATTTTAGGAGTCTGGGGTTCAACACTGATAGACCTCATACAAAATGATTTTATCACCTCAGGTAAGTTTTTATTTCTTTTTTTATTTTATTAAGCAAACTAAGAGCCATGACAACGGATGCGAGAACTACCTATAAGCACCGTGCAAAAACTATAGAGGGCGTTATAATCCTGATTATTTTTCTGTGCTTTGACAGTAGAATTGGACATTGAGCGTAAAAGCTTCGAATATGAGTCACTAGATGGCAGAATAAGGCACAGTGTTTTTCCGTGGTTTGACAGTAGAATTACCGACATTGAGAGTAAAAGTTATGAATATGAGTCACGAGATGGCAGAGTCATCGCTACGCACGGTGCCTATCCTATCCGTTGGCATCGTCATGCCGGCCCGAAATTGTATCCTAAGTCTTGTGTTTTTGTTCTCATTAAGTTTCCTTTTCTAGGGCTGCCAATGTCCTCTGTCAGACGACGTGGGCGTGTCTCTCGTGAACTCGCCGATATGCTCTGGAACCTTCACCTTCATGGTGCTGCTTCAGGCCTTCCTCAAGGGTCGCTGCAACATCGCGTCTCCTTGCGAGAGGGTTCAGTCTGTGAAAGAGTTGCGATCAGAGTACGACTTTATCGTCGTAGGCGGCGGCTCCGCTGGGTCCCTTGTGGCTGGAAGACTCAGTGAAAACGACAGTTACAACGTAATAACCTTTTTCTCAAATACTTCTTTCTTACTAAATTATGGGTACATCGAGCTGAGACAAATTGTTTCCCTGATGGTAGCGCGACGACTAACAATGACAAAAAAGTTAAGCTTTCGTTAGGTTAATTAAAAACAGAAATTAAATCTCAAAAGTATTTAGAATCAATTATAATTAGGGTTGCAACGATATATCGGAAAGCCTATAAATATCGATATACCTAAATCGATATCGATGACATGCCGATATCGATATATCAATATCGAAGACAAAATATATTATCGTTTGCTTTATAATCTGTAACAGGGTGAATTTTAACAAACATGGGTACACTGCTTCGGAACCCCCGGAATGACCCTCAGTCGTTTTGTCTTGCTTTGTAATAAATTGAGCGATACTCTATAATATATAATGTGATGGAAAAAAATATACTCAAAGTATGAAAGTAATTGCAGATTACTGATTATGCTTGTTTAAATACTAGTTTACCCGCGGCTTTGCCCGCGTTATCAAGATTCTTTGACTTTGACTTTAACATTAGTATGATACAGATTACAGAAGCTTGGATGATTTAAGCCGGTAGTACACGGCATCCAGTTACGCTATCAATATCCCCACAGGTGCTACTAATAGAAGCGGGACCAGAAGAGCCGATTGGGGCCAGACCGCCCTCCTTCTACCGGACCTTCTGGTCGAACCAGATTGACTGGAAGTACCGGACCGTGCCAGCCGATTACTGCCTCGACCAGGACGGCAAAGGATGCATGTGGCCGAGAGGAAAAGTGCTGGGTGAGTCTGTGAATTCTATGGTTGCGTCGAAATAACACTATAGTTGTAACTGATGCTATAATACTTAATATGATACGTAGCTCCAAAGGCGTAAAGATATGGTATCTATTATTTCGGAAGTCAATCAGTATTGAGTACACTATTCTATTTTTATTTTATTTATATGTTATTAACGAGACGGGACGAGCAGACCGCGCATCTGTTTACACCTAAGTGAACCAAGGGTACAGACATTGAACCGTGGAAAACCTTGGTGAACCACTTCGGTGTTTCCTGGGGACAGAAAAGAACTAAAAAGTTACTGATTGATACCGTCCTACGCTCATCTACCAGCTAAGTCCAACACAGCCGTTAGGTCTTGCGTAACCAGTAACTTTACAACAGTGGTCTCTCCCCGTAACACAGATACGCTTGCTCTCTTCTATTATAATTCAAAGGGTAAATATTTAACACTACAACGACGTCCATATAGACGGCGTAGTACATAAACCATGAGCTCAGGCTCCAAACACTTCTCGTCTCAATCTGTTTAGTCCATACATTTACCCAGAGTATCTCTTGACGATAACTGTATTGCGCTAGGTGGCAGCAGCGTGCTGAACGGCATGATGTACCACCGCGGCCACCCGGCTGACTACGAAGACTGGGTGCAGGCCGGCGCCACGGGCTGGTCCTGGGAGGAGAACCTGCCCTACTTCGAGAAGACTGAGGGCAACAAGCAGATCGGAACGCTCGTCAGCGAGAAGTACCACTCGGCTTCAGGGCCCATGCCTGTGCAGCAGGTTGGTAGTCAGGAATGGATCAGCTATGTGCTTTAAAGGCGGGGGCCGATAGCTCACTATTCGTATACCAAAGAAACCGCAGGAGTTTAGTAGTGAAAATTGTTCTGAGGCCACACAAGAGCTACAGGCTATCTCGCCTGTGCGCCATGGCGCGTAAATGCGTTCTCCTGACTTTGTTTTTTTTTAAATATATCGATCTCGATGAAATAATTCTTTTTTTACTGTTGTTGTTCCATTTTTGAAGACGTGTGTCACAATCATGTAGCAACCCGTCTTGCTGTTTTTTGAAACTAATCAAACTCAGTAAATAAAATAAAACAAAATACCAGTTAAAACATAATCGTGTCTATAAGTAATGTACTTATAAAAAGTTCCTAGACTGGAATATATGTATGTATATAGTTATGGTAGGAACACGGTTGAGATACTTATTACCTACACTTGTTTCTTATTTATAAAATGAATACTTTTTTTCCAGTTCAACTACCAGCCAAAGGCAGCTCATGTTCTACTGCAGGCCATTGACCAGGCAGGCCTGCCCGTCATCGCTGACATGAACGATCCAGACACGCCTGAAGGATTCACCATCGCGCAAATGTTTACAGAGTGAGTAACTCATTAAAACTGCAAGTGAATAAACCACAATTTAAAAAGCAACTTTTAGGTATATGTCCGTAACTACTAAACCCTTTAAAAAAATTGGTATCGTTGTTTTGAATTAGCAATTCGCGATGATGGTGATTTGCTAACTGAAGCCTTTAGACAGTAATAACTTAAAAGTCAGGGCTCTTTTCCATGACACCGCCACCGCGTCTATGTCCTAACTAAACTGAGAAAACCTACACAAAGTGAAAATGCCCCCCGCGGAATTGGAACCCACGACCTCCAGCGCTGTAACCACTACACCTCGGAGGCAGTTTGTGAGGCGATACATGTATTCTATGTTATATCTCCAGTAACGGGCAACGGTACACCACGGCCAGAGTATTCGTCAAGCCGAAGCCCAACTTGGACGTGAAGCTCGAGTCGCTGGTTTCCAAGGTTCTGTTCCATAAAAAGAGGGCGGTTGGAGTCGAGTTCATTGACGAGAAGGGACATAAGAGGAGAGTTAAAGCCACAAAAGAGGTAAGTTACTCCCAAAATGCTGATATATTAACATGGTTTAAAGTTTAAAAGGTAATGACTTGTTTTAAAAATGAAAAGTTTCAATCGTAGCCGATTTAGACTACATAGTCCAATACCTTTACTTTCTGTAGACTATGCAAAAAAAGTTATAGTGCACAAATTAAAGCGCAAGCACAGATGCATTCCTTATTCCCCTAACATCATAGCTAGGCAAAATTCTGACATGGCCGTATAAAGTCCACTATGAGCACTTTATTTAAAATTACTCTCATCTTGAGCACCAATAGATTTTTTGGCAGGTCTATTTGATATTTTTCTAAAACCAATAATATGAACAGGTGTTCAAAGTGCTCAATAGGACCCAGTATCAACGCTTCTAATGCATTCCGAGACAAGGGGATTTCCTAATTAAAATGACACAATTTCTTTCGTCCTAGGTGATATTAAGTGCAGGTGCACTTAACACTCCGCAAATTCTCATGCTCTCCGGCGTCGGACCGAAGGAAGTGTTGGAACCGCTGAACATTCCAGTGGTAGCTGATCTGCCAGTCGGGAAATATCTGAAGAACCACTACGGCATGACTTTCTACTTCAATCTGACGAAGCTGGAAGACACTGATGTGTTGGACTGGAGCGTGCTCACCGAGTATTTGCTGAAGAGGGATGGGCCTATGTCTGGAACGGGAATTACTCAGGTTTGTGTAGATTTTCATTCAAACTTTCCGTTTCCAACTTATCAAAAAAAATGTTAAACTTGTTTTTGACTCATACCTACATACCTACGTGTTTCGCAAGTCGTACTTTTCAAACCACGAGTTTGCCGAGGGATCAAACCGAACAAAGATAGTTTTAACAAAATATTCTTTCATCAAATGGTTTCCTTTCTTTATAAGGTTGATAGGAAAAAATTATCCAAATAATATTCCGTTCGATGCATCTTTTACAGACTAAAGTCGGTTCGATTAACAGGTGCGGCAAGCAGATTTTTTAAAAAATCATTGAATGCAATTTTGTTTCTTTTCACAAATAAAGAAATGTCTTTTGAGTAAAATTTTCTACAAAAGTATTTAGGCTAATATTAATAAATCGCTCTCAAGATCGATCTCAGAGTTGACATTACAAAATTCCACCCTGTATTTTCATCAGCTCACAGGGCTTTTGTACTCGAGCTTGGCGGACCAGTCGCGCAAGCAACCTGACCTGCAGTTCTTCTTCAACGGATTCTACGCCGAGTGCTCGGAGACCGGGGCGATCAATGAGCTAAGGAGTGTGGGCGGGAGGAATGTTTCGTAAGTTCTGTTCGTAATACTTACTATTTGGCCTTTGAAGATTTTTGAGTTTTTGCTATAATTTTAAAAAATCTCTTGGCAAAAGACGCAAACATATAAGACCTATAATAAATGTGAAAGTTTGTTTGTTGGGATGTTTGTATGTTTGTCTGTAAATCACGCTGAAACTCCTGAAAGGATTTTATGTTTGGTATACAGGCATAGCATGGGCTGACTTAGGTGATGATGGGATACTTTTTATGCCTATTAAATGCTCCTATTGGTAAAAACAGGAATCTACACAATGCGGGCAAATTCGCTGGAAAAAACCTACAGCATTACCCCGGCTGTAGGATACCTAATTTCATCAAGATTAGCTCTGTAGTTTTAGCGTGATTGACGAACAAACATTCAAACAAGCAAACTTCCACATTTATGAAATTAATATGATTATTTATATAAATATCAATAATATTTTATAATAATACTTAAATGGGTTTACATACCTATAAATGTCGCTATTCGATTCCAGAGCCAACGCTGCACTCTTACTTCCGCGCAGCTATGGCTACCTGACCATTAATTCCACCGACCCTACCCAGCCGCCGGTGTTCTACCCTGGATACTTCCAGCACCCCGAAGACTCGGTCATGATCAGAGACGGCGCCAGATACCTGCAGAAGATATTTGCGAGTGACGTAAGTGTTGCTTAACTCACTTTTTTAAAGGACACAGTATATTGGTTCCATTCTGCATAATGACACGATGCCTCGACTGCCATGACAATGGATGCAGCACGTCACCTACATTGTTACCTATTCCTGGTGGGCTAGCCAAGATGCCACTTTTGCGAACTATATCGTGTATATCAAACTATTCTCACAGATACTTCGCGCGCACATAGCCCGCTCACGATTGACTTAGAGGTCTCGATATTGTAGGATGGTAGGATGGGGAAATACTTTTTTTAATGTAAGAGGAAGGCAAGTGAGCAAGGAAGTAACTGATGATTTGGCGACACCTATCTACATCGTTACAAAGGAGCATAGATCGTTCGTTCGAGTATAATGACCCTTGTGCGGCCCTTGTGCGGCTGTTGATGTCCATGGACAGCGGTGATTACTGGCCATCTTGTTCGTTCGCCTCCCTAAAACATAATAAAATACGTTTAGTTTATCGCGATCATGCAATTTGTCGCACACCTTTCATGTGAGGGTAGGTCCACATTCGAAATGTACCAACCAGGTAAACGGTGTCTAAATAAACTGGTCGTTAAAATTATAATAGCAAATACTAAATTGAAAGAGCAATTTAACCTACTACTAGCACTGCAGCACGTTACGTTAGTAATTAACCTTGCATTTTTAATATAATAACACATTAAGATAACATTGCTTTATTAATCAGAACAGAGTTCGCAGATCGTCAAGATCAATTAAGCATTAATGTTAAATTCGATATTGAGCATAGTGTGGGGCTAGGCAATTGGTGGGTTAGTGTAAGGAATTTATTTATTGATTAATTTTATAAAGGTAATGCAGCAATACGGAATAGAACTAGACAAAAGCACGACGGAGAGGTGCGACGACTTCACCGAGTGGTCGGATCCGTGGATCGACTGCCTGGCGCGCGTTAACACCGATCCGCAGAACCATCAGATATCCACTGCTGCGATGGGCCTTGTCGTTGATCCGCAACTCAAGGTTTACCACGTCAATGGTGAGTGTCCAATTCTCTTTCGTCGCTTTCGAAACGATAGATTCTACTACTATTATTAACCCTTTCCACGCCACGAGTTTTCGTCAAAAACGTTCACCACACGCCACCGCAATAGAACTGGTTGATTAACTAGTGCTGACAATGTTGAGTATCGATATTATTAATTTGTAACAAATAAATCATTTGAAAAAAATATTTATAGTTATTTTTTAAGTTTCTTGGGTTTTATTTTATTACTAGCGGCCGCCCGCAACTCCGTCCGTAGTTTTTACGTGAAAGAGTAACAAACATCCATACATACAAACTTTGGCCTTTATAATAGTAGTTATGATTTTAGTTACATGAAATAAAAATATCAATAATGACCGGTAAGTTTTTCTAATGTAAATACATCTACGTATTCCAATAATCCTCTAAAAAAACCGGCCAAGTGCGAGTCGGACTCGCGCACCGAGGGTTCCGTACAAACCTGCAAGGTTTACAAAGTTCGTTCATTACGACAATTGAGTCATAATTATGGTATTTTTATTGCAAAATGAAATTCATAACATTACAATGGGGAAAGATGGAGAAGCATAAAAAGACAAAGATCTCTTTAAAGTTTTGCGTTTTTGCGTTGACTTAGATTTTTTTTTTTCACGGGTTAAAGGCAATCAGATCTAAGTATTTGATATGAATTTCAACTTGATAGCTCTACGCGTTCATGAGGAAAAAATTAATAAGTTTATATTTAAAAAAAAAATATAATGTATATTTTGTAATGTAACTAAAAATTTAAGGTTTTCGGAATTTTTCCTTTATGTGTGCTATAAAACCTTGCTTCATGCCAAATTTCAAGATTCTAGGTCGATTGGAAGTAACCTTTAGGTTTTGATTCCCTTGCGAGTACTTGCGAGTTTCAAAATATGCAGCTTAAATTGCTGTTTCTTTTGATTGCGTTGACATAGAAGTTTGATTTTGTTACAGCTTAAAGGTATTATAGACCTGAGTATTTGGTATGAATTTCAATTTAATACTTCTACGCGTTTATGAGGAAATGGGTAGTAAGTTTAAAATTATTTAAAAAAAAAATATTATGTGAAGTAACTAAAAATTTATGGTTTTCGTAATTTTTACTTTATCTATGCTATAAGACGTTGCTTCGTACCAAATTTCAAGATTCTGAGTTCACGGGAAGCACCCTGTAGGTTTTGATTCCCTTGCAAGTGTCGAAAATTTGCGGCATAAACGGCTGTATCTTTTGATTGCGTTGGCTTAGAAGTTTGATTTTTTCACAGCTTCAAGGGACAGTAGACCTGAGTAATTGATATAAATTTCAGCTTCATACCTCCACGCGTCCCTGAGAAAAAGGGTCTTGACAGACGGACGGACGGACGGACGGACGGACAGACGGACAACAAAGTGATCCTATAAGGGTTCCGTTTTTTCCTTTTGAGGTACGGAACCCTAAAAAAGAAAATTACAAACACTTTATTGTGTCAAACCATGGTTGCACCATTAGATTGGGACGCTTATATTATAGTACATATTATATTTTTTTATAAATTACCTGTTGATTATGTAAGAACACTTCAAATTCAACATCATCAGTTCCTTCTAAAATCCTAATCAACTCCTCTGCAGTGGTCATATTTCAATAAACATTAATTTATTAACGTAATAAATCTACACAGCAACGTAAAGCATAACACAGTAAATAACATAATTTTGCAGGGTACTTCCATAATTTATCGATATCTCCAACCCTCATTGTACAACACTAAATAAGTCGTTCTAGAAACATCTATCGCCTCTGACGTCACTTCCGTGTCTGATATATCAGACGTTGGCGTACGAGACTCATGCATGATCGTGTCGCTATAGTGTTGTGACATACTATGCAATTTACTGGATTTGATCATGAAACCCAGTATCAATCAAATCCACCAAATCAAATTTTGATGCAAAACATGAATCGAAAACAAAGCGTTTATCAATGTAAACGCTTTATTTTCGATTGCATTATTATCGAGTGGATTATACAGGTTTTTGTTTTGGGCATATTTTTTGTGTGTTACGAAATCTTACCAAGTTTAACCAATGTAAAACTTGGCAAGATTTCGTAACACACAAAAAATATGCCCAAAACAAAAACCTGTATAATTTTTACATTTTTGAATGTTTCTATTTTGAGGTACCAGATTTCTGGTTTTGGTAGGAACATTGAAATGGAACATCACTAATGGAACGCCAATGTCTGATATATCAGACGTTGGCGCAGAGGGTCCACGTAAAAAAAAAATAGTATGAGTCGATTCAACACGGTTTTGTTTTTAACAATTTATCATTAAAATAACATTATAATACTTTATGAAATTGATATTTTTGATTAACTAAAGTATAAACAGTCTGAAAATTGTATGCATATGTCGTCACGTACTATAACGATAAGAAAAAATAGAGTTAAATTGGTTAGATATTTATGTCTGATATATAAGACGTTGGCGGCGAGGGCACGAAAGTTAAATGTCTGATATATCAGACGTTGGCGTGGTAAGGGTTAAGGCGAAAGTTTGTAATGTATGTATGGATGTATGGAAGTTTGTTACTCTTTCACGTAAAAACTACTGAATGGATTTGAATGAAACTTTACCACAATATAGCTTATACATCAGAATAACACATAGGGTATTGGAAATCAAAATCCACGCGGACGGAGTCGCGGGCGGCCGCTAGTAAAAGTATAAAAATATCCATAGCCCATGACAGTACAGTGCAGTGTACGGTACTCCTAGGGAAAATGTCTCTGTTAATGCAATCTTGATTTTTCAAGTGCTAAATTAATGTGTCCTGTGTCCTGTGAGTTGTGTCCGAAAATTAGACAAGACCCGATCCAGGAAATCGAAGATCACAGGCAAACCCAAACTCAAATAAAAAAAGGAAATGAAAGAATAATTAGGTAAACAGATAACAACTGAAATTAACATATGGAACTTATGTAGGTAAATGTGATAGTGGAATGCCGAAAACGCAAAAAAGAACTGATTGTCATAAATCTCGAATATTAAAAATCGTTCTCCCCTCAGGTCTACGTGTGGTAGACGCATCAGCGATTCCAACACTGCCAACCGGAAACCCTCAGGGAGCCATCATGATGGTCGCTGAACGAGGTGTCAGCTTCATCAGGGAGACTTGGAGCTAATCAACCAGCCAGCTACGACTGCATCGAGAAACTATTTACTAGAAAGGAGTTGTTAAACCTACATTTATAAAAAAAAAACTGTAATAGCACTAGGCGGCTTTGTAATTAGCCAATAGGAACTACTTCGTTTTTTTTTTGAGGCTGGCGCTCTGTACATTTCAATGCTGAGACGTTCACGCGTTAAGAATAAAAACCTATAGGCTGTTTACGACAGATCTCTACCCCGCTACCCCGCTCCGCAAATCTCCGCTTGGGTGGAGTCACCCTTAAGATTTAAAATTTTTAATGAAAGAAGTAACGAACGATTATCGATTTTTAATAATTTGATGGTAGAAATATCCCTAGATAGAAAATGAATAATATTTATTTCTTTAATTAGTGTTGCTATCATAATATTTTCTGTGATTCTCATAGTTGGAATGACAATTTGTTGTATTTGGTTTTGTTGACGTGCAGATACTGATAAATGAAAACAAGTTGTTACCAATGGAAAATGCTATTATTATAAGTTAAGGAATGAGTATTACGTAATAAATAAACGATTAAATCCTAAGTATCAGTGTTTACCTACTTCTAATTTTAGATTTACCCTCTCTCCTTAAATAGTTTACAGGTTTTAAAAATAAAAAGAAGAAAATACAATTGATAGGTAGGTATTATTGACGTGATTCATAGTAGAACTATTCGTTGATATTTATTTATAGGTAAAGGGTTAAATATCAATTAACAATATGAAGACACATGGCTTCATTACACCAAATTAACGGTGACAGAAAATGCCTATCATCACCTCTAGCTATTTATGGTATGACCGGACATTGTAAGTGTAGGTAGTGAAACTTTGAATACCTAGGCGATGTTTGAGAAATAAGAAATAAAGTAATGTGAAGAAATCGTTGAAACATTTTTAGCTATCTGAATAAGCAACTTTACTCGGTGTCCGAATTGACAGAATAATATTAAAATTTGAAAATTCAGACCATTGGTCCGAGTAAAATCTGTCCGAATTGACACCTAACTACTCTAATACTTAGCGGAGGGGACAAGAAATGTTTTGCAGGTAGAAAACATATCTGCTACCCTTGTTATTGTCGTCCATCCATGTACACAGGTGACCTTCAAATCGAGGGGGCCCCTTGGCTCGTTTACCGTCGTCGTTTATAAATAAATTCATAGAACTAACACACCAATTCCCCAGCCCGAAACTAATTAAAAAAAAAAAAAAAAAAATTTTTGCCTAATTTCGATTTCCAATATCCTATGTGTTATTCTGATATACTTATAAGCTATATTGTGGTAAAGTTTCATTCAAATCCATTCAGTAGTTTTTACGTGAAAGAATAACAAACATCCATACATCCATACTTACAAACTTTCGCCTTTATAATAGTAGAAGGATAGAACATATATTTAAATAGATACATACATATAACACGCCGACCAAGACAGACATGTTCATGCACACAAATGTCTGTCCACTGCGAAACTCAAACCCGCGTCCCTTGGTCTAATAGTCAACATTTTGACCATTACCCACACACAGCCGTTAGATACAAATATTTGCGTGTATGTTAAAGGTTAAATCTGTGGGGTTTGTAGAATAAACGACGCGTGAATAAAGAAAGATGCAGCCAGTGTGAAGGCCTAACTCAGCGATGCGCTTAACGCACTGAAAGTAAAAAAAAAACACAATGCCTGCACTCAGCAATCAACAATCTACTTAACAAGAACAAATGTACATAATCAAGTGCTGTTTGTGAGACGGAAAATTGTATTAGTTACATTGGATAATTAAACTACATCAATTAGTTAAGGTATGTACCTATGTTAGTTACACATTTTATTATCATATTATTAATCTGTTTACAATATTAGTTAATATATTGTAGCTTCTTGGGTAGGTCGTGAATTCGTGATACTCGTTTCCAACACAAGACGGTAGGTGCAAGAAAGTGGCCTTAAAGTGGTCTTGCAAACACATGGTTTTACGTGGGAATACTAACCCTTGTGTTTTGTTGACTAGAAGGGCCGTCTTTCACCTATTAGAGGCCTTGGGTATATAAACCTGGCCCTGGGCATATAAACCTCTGGTTTGGTAATCGAGCGGGGTATGGGGGCCTCAAGTGCAGGGTCCGCGGCTAAATGGATCGCGGGGCCCTTCGCACCTGCCCGTTGTGCCCAGTGGGAAAGAGGAGTCTCTTGACTAGCGAATGATTTTCCGCCTAGGGTGCTAGACCATAGTGCAGGGCTTGCTAGGACAGGCTAGCATTCAGATGCTAACTAAAGAACCTTAGTGTGTTCTTCTCAGATAAAAAAGGGGTAGACCATTTTCTCGACTTGACAATACGAACGCCAAACATTGTCCAGTGAAAGTTGAAATTGTTTATGTGATGTGTTTCGGATAAAATGCACGGTAGGTAAATCATTTCGTGTAGGATGCAGTACATTAATGGTATTGATAGATTTTACCATTGCCACTGTCATGCGAAAACGTGCAGCTTGCCAAATTGCCAATCATGGTGGTTGACGCGCTCATCCTATCTAATTGAATTGAAGCCTGAGAATACCATAATTATTTTGCTCAACAATAGGATATCAGCAATGCTCATTCAGGAAGTATCCTTTCTAAAGATTCGAATAACAATCTCTTTCCCTCCTCAAGTATTTCACATATGCAAACTACTTATTACAAATAATCAATAACTTCCTGTTTTGTTATAAGAGACGTGAAAACGTGCTATATTTCAATAAGACACTTATTTGTTAACTTATAAAAGCAACTGCGTTAGTATTAGGGTATATTCACCAAACAAGTTGTTATGCGGGTAGGTATCTAAATAGCTGGCCCCTTTTTATTTTAACTTTGGGCTTTTACAAGTGCTTTTACGCATACCATTCGCCAGTAGGGACGGGAAAGAGTTAGGTATGATGTGGGACTCCTTGAATGTGACGTCAGACAACCCACTATTTTCTTATACGCACTTTTATCCATGGACAACAGATGCTGTCAATTGTACCTACCTAACTACCTACTATTTTATAATCGAAAAATGCCGTATTTTATTTCAAAAACATGTACAAATCCAGCTGCGTTGGGGGACAGACGAATATGTGGAGCTCTCCCTAAGACATGTAACCTACATTTTAAACCAATTTTTTTTTTTAGGTAGGCATTTATGACAAAAATATTGAATTTTTTAGTGCATTCGAAGTTCACAAGTGTGCGTTAACCGTTAGGTATTGAACCACAAAATATAATAGGATTCAGTTGAACAATAATTGTTGTTACGACTAGCGGCCGCCAACGACTCCGTCCGCGTGGATTTCGGTTTCCGTAAACTCGTAATGTAACGCTATAGCTTAAAACCTTCCTCGTCAAATGGACTGTCCAACACAAATATAATTTAGTTCCTGAGAATAGCGCGTTTAAACAAACAAACAGACAAACGAATTCTGGAGCATTATCCTATTAGTTAAGATAGGTATTGATAAACAATACATACAAGGTTTTTATAAGATAAGTAAGTATAAGTAAGGGATCACGCAGCACGCTCCACAGAGATTTACTCCACTTTAAGTGGAGAATAACTCGACAGTAGGTACGTGACTAGCTACTTACCTGCAACTCAGAAAACTTTTTTTTATAAATCAGATTTATCATTTAACAAATGTAGGTAGTTAATCCGTTTCTGAATGGTCAATTAAAATTCGATTTATTCGTTTCAGAGAACTGAACGTCTACATTCAACATGATTTTATCCGCAGAGGTAAGCAATCAAAGTCCATAAACAGAAAATTTAGTTTAAAAAAAATGCAAAATTATGACTCTACCACCGATTTAGTAAACAGTTTCTGTCGAAAAGAACCAAACCTAAGTTAAGTAGCACTTCCTAACTATTTTGCTATGTTTCTGCTGGTTAGTAAGGTCGCCAGAATTCAGTGGAAGAGGTTTAATGTTTTAGAGGCAGGTAACGCCTCTGCAACTCTATGTGCGGTTCTTCATGTCCATTGGCAGCGGTGATCAGATCACTCACCATCAAGTGATCCTCCTGTGCCTCTGTATAACATAAAAAAATTGCCAAGTGCGAGTCGGACTCGCGCACTGAGGGTTCCGTACAAAATCTATTTTTGACGTATTGAAAAATACTTACTTGATTTCGTTCAAACCAATTTTCGTTGGTAGTTTTTATGGTAATGTACAACATATATTTTTTTTGTTTTATCATCCTCTTTTTAGACGTTAGAGCGGGGGGGACACATTTTTCCACTTTGGAACGGTCTCTCACGCAAAGTTTCCACTTTAGAAAAAAATGATATTAGAAACCTCATTTTTAAAGAAAATTTCAAGTTTCAGTTCTAACTATGGGGATTTCGTTTGAAAACCCTGTTGCGGTTCACAGAATACATCTACTCACCAAGTTTCAACAGTACAGTACTTAAAGTTTCGGAAAAAAATGGCTGTGACAGACTGGCGGCCAGACAGACGGACATGACGAATCTAAAAAGACGATCTTGTATGTCGTAGGACTGCCAATGTCCTCTCGTGGACGAGGGCGTGTCTCTAGTGAACACGCAGTTCTGCATGGGCACCGCCACCTTCATGGTGCTGCTGCAAGCCTTCCTCAAGGGCCGCTGCAACATCGCCTCACCTTGCGAGAGGATCCAGTCGGTGGACGAGCCTCGCTCCGAGTACGACTTCATCGTCGTGGGCGGCGGCTCCGCTGGCGCCATTGTTGCTGCGAGGCTCAGCGAGAACAACTCTCATAGTGTAAGTAAAGTATAAGCCTATAAATGTCCCACTGAAGGACAAAGGCATTTCAAAAGAATCCTTGAGCGATTCACACCGCTGTAACTACTGCGGTGCGATAGAGCCCATTCAAAAGGGGCTCTTGGGCGATTCGTACCGCGGTTCGAATCTCTTGCGGTGCGAAACGCCTAAAGACCCTTCGTTACAAAGATGGGTTTTGACTTAATCAGCACGCTTGCCAAATGCGGATTGGTGATCACAAACCTAAGCTGTCTTCGAAAAAACAGACACAAAATTGGCCGACCTGGGAAGCGAACCCAGGATCGAGACTACGGCCTGGTGTTTAAACCACTAGACCATCGAGGCTCATAGCGTAAATATGTTTTACTTAAAACTTTTAGGAAACCTACCGGCACTTATGGCCTAAGTTGCTGTAGGGAAGTGCTAAGGGGTTCCGTTTTGGTCAATTTCATCACTTGCTAGATTCACTTGCTAGATAATTGAAAAAAAGTGTCTACTGGGGTAAATAAACAGTAGATATTTCCTTTCTAATAAATGTTTGCCCGAGAGGCATATTGGTGTTATAAACTACTTCGGTATTTGTTGCAGGTATTATTGATCGAAGCCGGCGAACAGGAACCAATAGGAGCCCGACCTCCCTCGTTCTACCGAACCTTCTGGTCGCACGAGAAGATCGACTGGAACTACAGAACCGTGCCAGCGGACTATTGTCTAGATCAGAACGGATTGGGATGCTTGTGGCCAAGGGGTAAAGTCTTAGGTAAGACTTGAAAACTTGATTGATTAATTCTATAATACCAATACAAATACAGTAAGCGCGGAATAATCATAAATAAATTGATAAAATGATATTCAAGGGAACATATTGACAGGGCAAAAAGTTGTACAAGGGTAGGTAACTACGTTATGCGGTGAACGTTGAGAATATTCCGTTTCAATGTGTTACCACAGTGGCAAGATATTTTGTCTATAAAATTAGAGATAGAAATAAGGAATGTTAATCAATTAGATTACCACAGATTTTTTACCAACAGAATCCTGCATTCAGAGACTGTAGACGTTTTTTGGACCAGGTAGGCTAGCCAAGATGCCACTTTAACGAATTCGCCAGACGCTTTCGTAGCGACTTATATCTCCATCCCGCTCATATCAATAGTACGTGTGCGGGAGGGCAATATAAGTCGCGACGAAAACGTATGGCGAATTCGACAAAGTGGCATCTTGGCTAGGGCCCCTGGTCTCTTATTAGCTGTATGTTAGCTGATTTTGATGTTCCTATGTTTGTGCTAGGTGGCAGCAGCGTGCTAAACGGCATGATGTACCACCGCGGCCACCCGGCAGACTACGAGGACTGGGTGAAGGCCGGCGCCACGGGCTGGTCCTGGGAGGAGAACCTGCCCTACTTCGAGAAGACTGAGGGCAACAAGCAGATCGGAACGCTCGTCAGCGAGAAGTACCACTCAGCTTCAGGACCATTGCCTGTGCAGCAGGTTCGGAAGTTTGGCCATCTTAATCTAATGTTACTTGTGGCGCCCCTATCTGCGTCAACACGAGGATGTAGGTCTAATACAACTCAAGAGAAGACACATCGGTTTTGCTCTACGTCTACGAAATATGGTTCTGTTATAATTTCTATGGCACGGTATTAGTAGATCCGATTTTGCTGTCATTCTACAGAAAACTTTTCCGGCTACTCCATCGGACCATATTTTCAGGGGTTGAAATCGGACATAAAACACTGAAGATTCTCTGTGATTGCATACCTTTGCTGGATGGTTAGATAACTGAATTAGAAGAACGCTTAATTACCGGCATATCAAACCTGAACATGAAGGTTGAAGGTCTCTTACTTTGTAACTGCCTTTGACATTGACGCCAACTCTGTAGTCTGTGAAGCTCTGGTACGTAAAAACCAACCACCAATCCTATCATTGATTATATAGGGTACCACATATCATCCGATCTGTGATCACCACAACGGGTAACTTTAATTCTTCTTTCCAGTTCAACTACCAGCCCTTGGCGGCTCACGTTTTGCTGCAGGCCATCGACGAGGTCGGCCTCCCCGTCATTGCTGACATGAATGACCCTCGCACACCTGATGGCTTCACCATCGCTCAAACATTTACAGCGTAAGATTTTTTTTATCAAACCTTCTTCCGCAGAAGCACATTACAAAGAGCTCAAATAGAGGGTGTACGGAGTTTGTAGGAAGAGAGAAAAGGGGTAGAACTTAGTGGTACTTCTGCTCGATTAAAGAAGTAACCTACACCTAAGACCACAGTGAAATTATCAATTCGGAACTGTCTCCGAAGCTCAAATAGAGGGTGTACGGAGTTTGTAGGAAGAGAGAAAAGAGTTAGAATTTAGTGGTACTTCCGCTCGATTAGTAGGTAGGTACCTACACATAAGACCACAGTGAAATTGTCAATTCGTAACTGAAACAGCTGTTGTACGTACATACCTACTATGTTTCTGCTTGTGAGAAAGCAATCCAGAGAGGCGGGAGTCCATGAAAAGCAAAGCATCTGCTATCTCTTTTGGAGTGGTTGATATGGTGATGATAAATGAGCATAATACCAAAAGAGGTCCTTGCTAGTTGTCTTTATGTTATAGGCATTACCGTTATTTGTATTACCATTTTTCTTTCTTTCGTCAACGTACTTGCGCTAATTTTGATGTTACTCTAGTTTTAAAGGCACAGGTTGCCTTATAATTTGATTACCAACCTTAGTTATAATTTGGCGATCACTATTCCCTTATACCATTTTTTTCAGTAACGGGCAAAGATATACCACTGCTAGAGCGTTTCTTAGACCTAATTCTGAAAGGCCTAATTTAGACGTGAAACTGCAGTCACTGGTTTCGAGGGTACTCTTTGAAGGAAAAAGGGCTGTTGGCGTGGAATACTATGATCAAAATGGAATAAAAAAGACTGTCAGGGCTTTGAAAGAGGTCAGTAATTATTTGTATTAAACGTTATACTTAGAGATTTTCGTGAAAATTTTACACTTCAGTTATCTAGGTAAGTATAGGTAAATATTCATTCCGTCTTTTTTTAACACATTAAATACTTATGTAATTTATTTTGAGACTAAGCATCAAGATGGTGCAATTAATTGTGCGGGTGACGCCATTTTAAAAGAACAACAACAATCAACTTGTTCTAGGTAATATTGAGTGCAGGTGCACTTAACACTCCTCAAATCCTGATGCTCTCTGGCATCGGACCGAGGGAAGTGTTGGAACCTCTGGACATCCCAGTACTGGCCGACTTGCCAGTGGGGAAATCTCTGAAGAATCACTACGGGATCACTTTCTACTTCCACTTGAAAAAGCTGGAAGATACAGAGGTTCTGGACTGGACCGCGTTGACGAAATATCTGCTTAAGAGAGACGGACCCATGTCCGGCACTGGTGTTACTCAGGTCTGTAATATTTAACCTATCTGTAATGGTACCTACCTATACCTACAGTTGTATTCCTTGTATCTTACACAGCGTTCCTATGAAATGAAGGCATGGAGCTATTCTTAAAATACAGACTTGATAGTTGAGAGAGTCGACACAAGTAATTACCTACTTAGAAAATGACGAAATGTAGGTATGGAGCTATTCTTAAAATAAAGACTTGATAGTTGAGGAAAATTCGACACCAGTAATTACCTACCTACTTAGAAAATGACATGTAAGTAAAACAGATTCAAAGGGCCTACACATACATGAGCGTAGGTTCGTGATTGCAATGGAAATCACTATTTTGTTATTTAATTTCGAGAAAGAGATTGCATTCCCCTAAGTGCTGGGGCATAGCACTACGAGAACCAATTAGAATTTACATAAAGAAATAAAAGACCTGCTTTTTAAAATGACTTTACCTATATTTTATAATCTCAACTTCATATGTTTAGTAGTTGCATGCCTGCGTACCTGGCTGATCGTAAGATCGGCCGCCATGGCCGAATAAGCCGGAGGGTATTATTATAGTTGCATGCATAATTTTGCTACAATCTTACGATTGTAAATAAAATCGTTGATAAATAATACTAATAATTTCAGCTCACGGGTATTTTGTACTCAAGTCTAGCCGACAGGGAACGCAAACAGCCGGATCTGCAGTTCTTCTTCAACGGATTCTATGCGGAATGCACCAAGACAGGGCTTATCAACGAGACACGGGGGTTGACGTCACAAGATATTGGGAGAAATGTGTCGTAAGTTCAGAGAAACATCGGTTTAGAACTATTCAAAAAATGTTATCGACGCCTGCAATTTTTTATTTATTTATTTAACAAGTTATTTTGTTGGGACAACCAGAAAGAACACATGCCAAGAAACTATATCTTTAGTGCTCTCCAAAAATCATCCAAACAATCATAAGGCATCAAACAACAAATAGGTAGGTAAATTCACCGAGCTAATTAAGAGTCACATTCTAAGGTTACAAACAAAAAAAATAACTTACCTACTGTTTAATGAACAAAAATGGAAGCCTTTTCGGGGTCGAAGACCTCTTCCTTATGCAAATTTATTTATTTTTTACTAGCGACCAGCCCCGACATCGCACGGGTGCAAATAAAATGGATCTCTAGGTACTCTATTATACATGTAGAGGTATCTACTACTTATACACATAACCCTTCTTATTGAATAATTCTATCCGAACTCGATACAAAAACCGCATTAAAACGGCGGCCAATCTTAAAATGAGCCACTTACGCGGGATATATTATAGTGCACAAGCGCGTGCGCAAGCACAGGTGCACTCCCTATTCCCTCACTCCCATAATTCGGTGGGACAGCAGTCTGACACGACCATAGAGAGATCAGGCAAAAAAAGCTTCTAACATAAAAAGTGGCAGACTGAAGATGTAGTGACACATTGCAGAGCCAACGCCGCTCTCCTGCTTCCTCGCAGCGAGGGTTTCCTGACCATCAACTCGACGGACCCGTTCCAGCCTCCGCTGTTCGTGCCCGGCTACTTCGCGCACCCCGACGACCTCGTCATGATACAGGACGGCGCGAGATACTTGGAGAGGATCTTTAAAAGTGACGTAAGTTAATTAATAAATCAGTTGGGGAGGGTATGGGGTTAAGGCCGGTAACACATCAACGATACCTCTGGTGTCGCGGACGTCCATGGGCGGCGGTGATTGCTTACCATCAGGCGACCCGCAAGCTCGTTTGCCGCCTCTGACATAAAAAAAAACATCCTAGCGATTGATCCTGTTTTGACGAGCCTTTACATTGGTAAAGACGAGCCAAAGGCATAACCAGCTTTTGCGCCAAGGGTCACATAGTCGGTGTCAAGACGAGTCTCGTCAAAATAAACGTGCCTTTCGAAACACGGAGTCATCATTTTTATATGCCAAGCAGTTCATTCAAGCCCGCAATGTCTTTCATAACACAAAGTGAAACACCCCGCGTGACTGAAATCCACGTCCTCAGAGGTTTGAGCTTTAACCCTTACACTAAGGAGGCAGTCGGTAGTGGGTTAAGTAAATAAGAAGCATCATAAGGCTGCTTCAAGACCCCGCTCAATAGCCAATGCTCAAAAACTCCTGTTCAAATTAAAAAAATACCTAACTACTTTTATTTCAGACATTGAAGCAATACGGCTTAGAACTGGACAAAGAGTCAACCAAACGCTGCGACCACCACTCCGAATGGTCTGATGCGTGGATCGAGTGCCTGGCGCGCGTGAACACCGACCCTCAGAACCACCAGCTCGCCACCGACGCCATCGGCCGCGTCGTGGATCCGCAGCTCAGGGTCTATCAACTTGAAGGTGGGTTTCATACCAGTAAAATGAGGTTAAAGCCTACACGACCGGCCTACATAGTCTTAGGTACCTATGTATTATTAGAAGCTATTAGAACTATATAAAGAGTCGACCAAACGCTGCGACCACCACCCCGAGTGGTCTGACGCGTGGATCGAGTGCCTGGCGCGCGTGAACACCGACCCTCAGAACCACCAGCTTGCCACCGCCGCCATCGGCCGCGTCGTGGATCCACAGCTCAGGGTCTATCAACTTGAAGGTGGGTTTCATACCAGTAAAATGAAGTTAAAGCCTACACGACCGGCCGGCCTACGTAGTAAGCAGTCACAGTCGCGTTGCTTATCTATAATTAGAACCTATTAGTACTGGAAAGATAGCCGCTGAAACGCTGTGACCTCCTCGCCGAGTTGAATAAGTATTACGCATGCTGGAAAAACCTGAGGCATTACTATACATATGTCACGAGAGGCACTTAAAATGTCATGCCCAACCAGAGTATGAAAAGTAATGATGAATGGCTGGTAATATATGTACATTCTCAAAAAAAAAGTAACTTAATTGGTATGTATTTTACCAGCCATTCATAATTAACCAAAGCTGAAAATCTTAATTATTTCATGTAGGTACCCACTATTGGATACAGAAAGTAAACTGTTTAATTTCAGTAGGCATCGAAAATATTTTTTATAAAAATTAAGTACATCATAATTCTGGAAAATCATCCGTCCGTGATGGTCCGTGAACAGAAATTCTCAACCTTTATCGTCAAATCCTGAATCTTTAAGATCGTTTCCTACAGGTCTCCGCGTAGCAGATGCGTCAGCCATGCCCACCCAGCCGACCGGCAACCCGCAAGGAGCGATCATGATGGTAGCCGAGCGCGCCGCCGCCTTCATTCAGGAGGCGTGGAGCTAACACACCACCAAGCGAGATACCATGTTATAACAATAAAATATATATCTTACCTCATACTTTTGTATTATTTACTACAGAGGCGTGGAGCTAACACACCAACCAAACGAAATACCACATTATAACAATAAAAAATATTTATCTTACCATGATCTTACCTCATACTTTTATATTATTTACTTTTCTATTATTTACTACAGAGGCGTGGAGCTAACATACCAACCAAACGAGATACCATGTTATAACAATAAAAAATTATAATTTACCTCATATTTTTCTATTATTTACTAGCATTCCGAATGGCGACTGCGTTCTTGCTTTTTACCCAGGGCCTCTAAAGCCAAAAGACGATAACAATGATAAAATCAGGCCAACTTATTATATATTATAGTATATACATATGTTAGTATATACGGGCTGTTACAAACCATGGTGTTAGTCTAAAAATAAAACAACCTTGATTTATTAATAAAAAATTTGTAATAAATACATACATGATTATATGACTACATAATACACACACTAGGCACATGTAACGACTTTACTCTGTAAACTCTATACCTACTTGTTTATTTATTTTCAATAGACAAATTAAAGTAAAACCCAAGATGCACAGTCTCGAACACATGTAACAGTCAAATACTGTCACCAAAAACTCGGCAAATGTTTGTTTGTAGGTAAAGTCAAACTATGAACATTACTATTTGCAAATTAAGCCTCTTGCAGGTTAGTAAGATTGTTTTCACAAGGGAGTGTTCAAAATTGCAATGACGCGAGTGACGCACGACTGTTTGAAATAAGTGCATTCTGCACTTATTTTTTGGGGACGACATTGAGACGTTGATTGTGTATCTTGGATTTTTGTATATCAATGATCAAAATTTATTCTTCGCAAAATTATTTTGTTGATAAATCTATTAAAAATAAAGTAAACCCAAAAAATACATAATTTCATAAACAAAACATCATGTTGTCTTCAAACTTAATTACTTCATTTTTAAAAACACAAAAGTCCTTCAATACCAAATCAAGGAATGATCATAATACTATTTGAACCAATCACATTATTTCTTGAACTAAATTGGAAAATAGCAAGAAATCAATTATGGCAAATCAAGCTTACAAATAAAATGGAATTATAAGACAAATGCATGTTTGAAGTCAACCTTTGAAATGCAGAAATTTAAAATCTTAAGGTTTAAAATTAGCACCTCTGATAAAAATTTCGTATCAAATCAGCTTAAATTTCTACTTGATTTTTTTTCACTTATTATTAAGTTATATTAAGTAATGTTAGTCTGTAAATATATAAATTATACAAAGTTAAGCAGTACTAGCAGTATATATTGTTGTTCTAAGTTGAGATTACTAAAATGAATATTTCATGTTATTATAACCAATTTGATTTTCTCTTTTGATTATAATATTGAATATTTTTGAAATGCTTTCAGGCTTATTTTTAGTTGTCTACATAGACTACCTATCACTAACAAGTACTGAGCCGAAATCTATTAAATGTAAAACATTCTAATATTATTTCCTTCTTTAAACATAAGGACAAGGTATATTATTCAGGAAATCCTATAACTTTACACTGCATATGAAAATCAAAACAATATAATGTGAAGGTTAAAAAAAATAATGGAAAAAATATCTGTATGCAATTACCAAGCTATACAATATTTTTATATTGAGTGTTTTCACTCACCTTTCCTCATGTAGGCAACTTAACATCCAACAAGATGTTAATTTTTCATAATTACGCAAGCTGGAAACACCGCAAGATCAGCCAGTGTTATTTGGAGATGGTGAAACTTATAACCTTGGTAGTTGTATACATTAATTCAGGTATATCGGATGGCTGGTACTACACCAACTTACTGCGGTCCGCAACTTACTGCTCATCCTTGTCCTTGGCTCCGTGCTTGAGTATGCGAGTGAACTCAACGTAGTCGAACAGTCCGTCGCGGATGGGCGCCTCCCGGAGCATCTCGTCGACGTCGTCGTCGGTGAACCGGTCACCCATCGTGGTCAGCAGCTCGCGGAGGCGCTCCTCGTTGATCACGCCGTTGTTTTCCTCGTCAAAGCATCTAGAACAATTAAAATAAAATAAATATTTCACAACATCACATACATTGATTTGACCCCGTGTTAAGTAGCTTAAGCACTTGTGTTACAGACATCAGAAACAACAGTGGTATTACAAATATAGATAAATAGATACATATAACACCAAGACCAGGACAAACAGACATGTTCATGCACACAAATGTTTGTCCTGTGCGGAGATCGAACCCGCAACCTCTTGCGCAATAGGCAACATCTTGACCATTACACCAAGCGGGTTGTCAAACAAATTGCTGCGGTCTGCAACAATGACGGATAAACAAATTTTTTTAATAAAAAATGAATATTACTTGTATATGATTAACAATTTTACAGTCGCCACTCCACCAAGGCCAAAATCAAAGCCTGTAGGTATTAGACAACATTTAAAGAAGATACACATATACACTTTTTATTTTAGTTTTCCTGTTTACTTCAGTGATGTAATAATTTTGATTGCAACAAACTCAGTGATAAAATAATGAAAAATCATGTATATTCCCATTTGTTATATAACTTAGTATTTGTATTGAAAGGTAGACGAGAGTCTCATTTGCAATAAAAGTTTTAACAAAAACATATAAATAATTTTAAAAAAATAAGTTACTAACCCAAATGCGTTTTTGATCACATCTTCTGGGTCAGTGCCCTGCAGACGTTCACCGAACAGAGTCAAGAACATGGTGAAATTAATCGGACCAGGAGCCTCGTTCATCATTCCTTCCAAGTAATCCTCAGTTGGGTTCTTGCCTGATAACAAAATAAATTACAACTTATTTCACTACTTGCAGAAGTATTTAATTTGCAATTTGGCTAATGAATTAGCATATGCTGTCTTCCAGAAGTCATTCATGATATTTTTGATTGGTAGAACATAGACAGATATTGGAGAGGCCATGTCTATCAATGGATTGAAATAGGTTGATGATGAGAATATTAAAAAACTTTAAAAAAATTATAGAACGACAAGTTCAAAAAATTTAAAGTTTTGTTTCCCCATCGTTTACAAATCATCTTACCAAGAGATGCTAGCATATCATGCAGGTCATCTTTATCAACAAATCCATCTCGGTTCTGGTCAATCATGTTGAAAGCTTCTTTGAACTCGGCGATTTGAGCTTGGTCAAACATGGCGAAGACATTAGAAGTGGCACGCTGGGCGCGCTTCTTGTTGGTGCCGCGGCGGCCGGCTGTTTTGCGGGAAGACATGATGATCCTGAAATAAATATACTAATTAATAACACATTCAATATAATTAGTATTTAGTTCATTTTCCAACACCAATTTGAAGTCAAATTCAAATATGAGGTGATCTCAAAGTGTTTCTTTGTGATTTTAAAAATGTTTCGTGATATGGCAAAACACAGTGGAACAGACAAAGAGTCACTTATAATGAAACTCGGAATAAGAAGTTTTGGACATATGCTCTGCAAAATATTCTTCAACCACTGCAGAACTTACTTTAAAAACAACAAAACCTTACACGTTCAAAAGGGAAGACTGCGAGATTCCGTCTAACAAGGGACAGGAATGAGCGATCAAGTTTATAAATAAAATATGTTCGATGACGGACAACTTATCGTCACTCAATGTTGCACCCGCTAATGAAAATGAGTCACTTGTGATGGAGCGAGAGTGATAGAAATTCTTGCTTTTCGTCGTTAACTAGGGCAGGGCACACACACGGTGTCACAACCAAGGATTTCCATATACGGCAATACTTTTAAATTCGGCCACACATGGTCGATTTTAACGTATAATTTGACTAGCTTTTACGAATAATACAAAACATACCTGAGAATTACTCGATTGCAATCCAAAAATAAGACGACCGAGTGGTTCTCCACCTAATTTTTGATGAATTTTTATTTGTAATTTGTGACTAATATTTTGCTTGACGTCACAGAACAAATGTCAATTTTGTCATACAAAGATCGTTTACAAAGCACAATACTAGCTTCAGCGCTAAATCATTTAAGCCAAAAAAAACTACCTTCCTTCAAAAACTTGTTCCATTGCTGTAACTTCCCTAGTCCATTTTTTGACAGAAATCACTTTTTTGTTTTGACTTTTTCCGGATTTTTGTCAATTTGACATCTAGTCGTAAATGACAGCAGCCTTGAAAATTCTCAAATTCTAAAATGACGGAAATAAATATTTTCACTGAAAATTTCCATTAAATAAATCTACCTCTGTTTCAAAATTTAATCTGCGTCTTCTTTGAAGGTATATAATAATTCTCATGTTGCAGAAATTGTTGGGTTGTCTATTTGTTATTGAAATAATATTGCTCTTTCAGATGCTATGTAAAGGCAAATTATGGTTGGTGTCAGACCTAGCGCGTTCCATTAGCACATCGCCTAAGGTGCTTGCAAGCCACTATGATGTACTCGGGGTCACCCCGCGCGCCACTCAGGGCGATATCAAGTCTGCATACTACAAATTATCGAAGCTCTATCATCCGGACAAGTCGAACGTATGTTCTGTTCAACTCTTACCTAATACCTATATCGTAAATATACACAAATCATCACTGAATACTTGAGTTTTACAAAAAACAAACCATGATTTTAGGATGAAGCGTCGGCGAAGAAATTTAGAGCTATTACAGAGGCTTATGAGGTGCTAGGAAATGTAAATCTAAAGAAAATGTATGATAAAGGTATGTAATTAATTTATTATGAATCAGTAAGTCTGGCTGGCTAAAATAACTATATCATTTTCTAATCATGTGAAAATGTATTTTGCAGGACTTCTAGTTGGTCGTGAAAATACTTCTAGAATGGACTATAGGCCTGAGCCAGAGCCCACCGACCCAACACTTAAGTTCTATAAGTCTCGAGTGAAACGACAAGTTATGCCAACTATGGATGGTAACACACCCATTTATGACTTTGATGCCTGGTAAGAATCTGTCATTTTATCAATACACAAGCTTAGCTTAATTTGGAGATCCATTAGCAGTTTCTAAGATAGAGCAAGGAAGAGATCAGAGGTGGAATTCACTAAGCGCAAATGTCATAATCTCATGGTTGTATCAACGGCGACAGTACAAAATTAGTACTAAATTCCTACTGTCGCCGATGACACAACCGCGATATTATGACATTTGCGCTTAGTGAATCGCCCCCATGGTCTGTAGGATTCATTTCAAGTTTTTAAAGAATTCAAATTACAAGAAATACTTGTTTATAGTAACTTCTATTTGTATCTAGCCCCATGATAATTAGTCATCTATTTCTTTCAGGTCTAAAAACCATTACGGGGACTTGTTCCAGAAAAAAATGTATGAAAAAGAACAGCTGAGAAAACAACAACAAAAACAATATGATACTGCACATGCAAATAATCAGGAAACACTCATGTATGTGATATGTGCCATTGGGGGTTTGTTTATGTTCTGCGTTGTGAATGGAACCACAGACTATGATAAAATTAAAAAAGATAAGGGACCAGAAACAACAACCACTACGGAATAACCAAAATATTAAGACATTTGAGTAAAATTATCAAAACGTAACAAATGGATACATTGTCATCATTAAATTTTCTTTATTTATAATAATCAAGTTTGTAATATATTTATTGTACATACATAATTTTATGTCAAATACATTATTAGATGTAGATAAATTGTGATAATAAAGTAATAATAACAAAGGAGCGTCTCATAAATATATTTATTTCTGTTTTAATTGTTGTCCTATTTTTACAATAATTAAATGTTCATCTTGCCCTACTTTTACAATAAGTTTAAAGGATTATTCCACTTAAACTAATTTTGTTGTCTTAATGCTTTTACTAGAAAGTCCTAAAAATAATCACTGCAAAAGTATGTATTTCTCAACAGAAAACAGGTGCTAAGTAAATATATATAGCGTGAGCTATATATTTCTATAAGTTATAAATATAACATACAAAAAGGTCTAAGTGAAAAAAAATAATTGACCTCCTTTTCTATTCAGCATAATAAAATATTCAGTTTATTCATCGCTAATCTAACCTTTATTATGAATACCTTCATTATTATTAATGAAATTACAATATAGTATTAATCCAGTAATCTACATATAGTTTAATAATGATTTTTGTTTTTCTATAACTCAATTTTACTTACACAACAACTACAAAAGCACCAATATGAAAATGGACTTAAGAGCCTATATAGAACATGAGTTACCGGATCATCTTTTTCTAAATAATGAAAAACAGATTTATATGTAAGTAAATGATATCTAAAGATATTGACAAATTGCATAATAATAATAATTAATATAGAAACCGCTACAAAAAAAAGTGTAAATTTCATTAAAACAACTCTAATTCTAAGACATATTTATTTTAAAATAGTAAGCCACGTAATATAATCTGATATAAAATCATAAGTCTTAATTTAGTGAAACATTCCCTAACAATTTAATGAACACATGAAACTTCAACTCAAAAATGATTTCCATACATTCCTGGCATTGGCATATTTAGTGGACCCATTGGGTACGGCACACTGGGCATGGAAGGAGGGCCATAGCTCGGATAAGGTAAGTAAGGTTTTGAAAATCCATTTCCATAACTTTGGTTTCCCGTCCTCATCAGCTCACTCATCTTTTCCGCTTTAAATCTTCTTAGATGCATTTTTTTGCGAATTGGCGCAAAATCTTCAAGGAATTTGTCTACATCAATTTTTCCATCTAGAAACTCCTGCGCTATATTTTCAGACTCTTCTTCTGTTTCGGCTGCAGACGTTTGCAGCAAAGCGAGAGTAGTGTCGGCAGAAATACCAGCAGATTTAGTTTCTGGAAAATATAAAATGTTAATGAGATCCACAAATTAACCAAAAAAATGTTATAGCACAACATAGACCAAGAAAATTATTAAATGTTGACATTACAGTAATACCCCGCTTTACGCGACCCCATTATGCGCGGTTTCACTATAACGCGAATTTCAAATTTCGCGCTCAAATGCCTCGCATTACGCGAAAAAGTGCGTATAAACATAATGTAGTCATCAACGTCTCTATGGTCCCTAATTCCCGCTTCCTCTGAGCATTCTGTTTGAAGAATAGGGAATTCCCCGTCCTTCGACTTTTTTCTATGGGGATTCCCTCGTTCGTTTCGTTTGTTCCGTTATGTTTAGTTCGGCCGGCAGTCGTGTTTTAACATTTATTGGAGATACATATATGTATTTTTCCGTAAAAATTAATTAATAGTAACTATGTAATGCATAAAGTGTTCTTAGAATTAAAGTGATTGATTAAAATTATTAGTGTTTTTTTGTATTAAATTTTGGCTATGTTTAATCATAAACCTCGATATACGCGAATTTCAGTTAACGCGATTTTTTCTGGAACGCATCTCTCGCGTAAAGCGGGGTATTACTGTATTATTTATTGGTTTTTTAACCGTTTTCACACCAAACTTTTTTTGCAAGTCGTACTCTGAACACCATTGCTATGAATTTAAAAGTTTAAATATAACTGCACAAATCTTGTTAAATTCATTCAGGCAAATAAAAAACAATAATTATTTCTACTATTTTTTCGCCTGATAAATCAGTTGTTGGCGTATTGGGTGGGCTCGGAAATGGATAGATAGATTGTCTGATACATCCGACCTTGGTGTTTAAAGCGGCTAAAAGTACATACTATACTCTTCCAAAAGCTCCTGTATCCTAGTACAAAGCTGCTCCCCATTTTCTGACTTGTCGAGAATTTGTTGTTTTAGATCTTCTAGCTCTGGTTCTTTGCTTAAATTGAACTCTGCCAAGGATCTGTTGCTTGCTATTATCATCTCTTTTTCTACATCCCACTCTTTCACCTGAAATTGAAGTTTTCAGAGGTTAGTTTAACTGACCATAATTGAGCTCTATAAGTAGGAGCTCAATCGTGTAAGTTAAACACACAATAAACCGATTATCTTGTTATTGTTCTTGTTCCTGTACCAACACTACAATAATAAAAACTATAGTGAGTCATACATCTATCAATGAAGTTTGTACATCCTGAGAACATTAAACACATCATACTTATAAGATCTTTACGAACTAATGAGCAGATTGATATGTGGACACATATTGTATTGAATTATAGTTACCTGTTTCACATCTTTTAAGACAGTGTCGAATTTGGTGTCGTCATTCAGCATTTCTTTAAGTTCGTCTGAATTTAAATGGGTCAGTAAGCCCATTGCTGCAGGCAAATCTGGCTGAATCATTGTGATAATCACAAACTATCGATTCTGTACTAATTCACTTAATTATACTGAAACGGATAATTCAATTCAATTTTATTTGTTGAAAAAACAATCAAAAACAGATAGAAAGGACTACTCATTTGTCAAACTCAAAAAGACAGACGTCACTTTTATACTTCGCTGATGCGTTCATAAACCTGGCTGAGCTTTTCAAATGAAACAAATCTTTTGTTCGTTTATGTACGATTTTTAATTACCTATATAAAATTTAATTAATAAAGCTGTGCTGTAGAGTGTGTATTTCAGTATATTTACATTTTTATCTGTTCAGAAACGTTTGCCCCTTTGCCTATTTCAATTTAATGCGTTCACAATGCAGCAATTTTTTATGCCCTTGTATAATACAAAATATGGATTTAACAGTTATTTATAACTCACTTTTATAATTATATAACTTTTATTCAAATCGTATAGCAAAATTTTGTTTCTGACAGCACAGTATAATTTTTTTGTAGCGTGCGCCAAATAAATGAATTATAAATCATCCAGAAATGAACGCATCAAATTAGCAAAACGTCAAAATGATGCCGAACTCCAGATGATAGCACAATTTTATTTTATAAAATAAAAATAGTGTAAATAACATTTTATACATAAAACCTTCGTAAACAATTAAGTATTTAACTGTAATTTTTTTTCAAACAAAAGTTTCTTACATTCTAGTCAGAAATGTTAAATAATACGTCATCGTACGACTTGGAGATATTTTATAGTTTTTACGTGAAGTTTCTTGCTGAAACTTTGTTGTATTTTAGAAATTTCCTATTGTATATTAGTGTGTGGGTGGTGGGTTACCTTGTGGTGTGCTGCGTGGTGTACCGGCGCTACGCGCGGCGGCTGCCGACTCGCATTCGCGGCTCGCTGCGCGCCCGGCGGGTTCTCATCGTGGTGGCTCATCCTGACGATGAGTGCATGTTTTTCGGACCCACAATATTCAGACTGTGTGAACAGGGTGCTGACGTACACGTGCTTTGTTTATCTAATGGTAAATACAGTTTTATGGTCTTAATTAATTTATTGGTAAGTTCCATTTCATTAGAATGAGACTAAACGCTATTTTTTATTTATATTCTTTTAGTAAGTAAGTAATGTACCTACTTATAAAAATAAATTGCGTTCAGTCTCATTCTAATGTCTAATTATAAGGCTATGCCAACAGTTAAGGAATATTCTATTTTCTTTCATAGTCCTTAAATACATTTGATAGTAAACTATACAAAAGTAGAGTTAGAACCATTTTTAAAACTTACTTTCCATGATAGTTTGTCCTATAAGAAATAAACTATGGGTCTAATTAAGCTTTATTGGTTCAATTAGAAAACTGTTAATATTACTTAAAATTTACTTTGACCCATTTTGTTGTCACAACTAAATCAATTGTATAATTTTTCAGGTAATTTTGAGGGCAAGGGTAACCAACGAAAACAAGAACTATGGAACGCATGTCAAGAACTGGGTGTGCCCAACCAAAATATTTGTCTCATAAACGATACAAGGTTACAAGACAATCCGAAGGCCCAATGGCAGGTCTCTGTAATAGCTAAGCTGATACAACATCAGTTAGAAGCCCTAGATATAGATACACTAGTCACGTTTGATCGTGGAGGAGTTTCGTCGCATCCTAACCATGTAGCTTGTTTTTATGCTGTGGCTTACATGTTCCTTGAAAAATTAATGCCTAAAAGTAAGTAATACACATTAAATCAACAATTACTACTTAAATAAATCCACATAAAACCGCCTTTTGAGTCACCCCTTGGACTTGTAATTTTGGTTATGACCTATCTTTATGCCAGCAGGATTATTTATGGCAGTAGATTCACTAGAGTGACTAGAGAATAACACAAATATTTGACTGGAAGAAGTTAACCCACGAGGTGTTGTCACTGCCTGCCTGTCAATAAATAAATAAATAAAAAATAATGCTGATTGTACACATACATACTTTGAACATAATCATTACAAATACAGTACAATGTTATCTTTATTTTTCAGAATGTGCGGTGTACACATTGGACTCAGTAAATATTATAAGAAAGTATATTGGCTATTTAGACTTGCCACTGAGCTTTGTCCTGTCTTCCAAAAGGTAAGTCAATTTAATTAGACACATATTAAGATTCTATATAAATGGAAAATTTTCTTTTTATTCCAATAGGCTGTGTGTTATGATAATGATAACTGATGTGCAAACTTTGTTACCACAATCCAAGTTTCCTACTAATCATTGTATCATCAATTTGCATCATTGTCTTTAGGTTAAGACAGTTTACATGTTTTACCTAATGTAAAATTATCAAGTCAAAATGTACTTACAGTTTGAATGAATACATTTCCAGATACTTCCTTCGTTGGACAGAGAGCAGGCGAGTGGTGCAGGCAATGAAGCGGCACCGGTCACAGATGGTGTGGTTCCGCCATCTGTATGTGTTGTTCTCGAGGTACATGGTCAACAACACGCTGCGTCGGATAAGTCTAGCCGATATAGTGTAACACCATTTTTTTTAGTTTTACTGTTTTATCACTTGGTGCAGTATAGGACCGGCTGTGATCTTAGGTCGAGAGGGATAGTCATGAATGGAGGGGTCGTTATAGTATTGTTTGTCTCTAATTTTATGCTATGTTTGTTTTCCTGGATTGAGAGGTCGTCACTTGAATGAAGTAATATTCTAATTTTTACCTGATTTGTTGGCGAGAGGGTTAACAATTTATCATTCCACAACCATTGGTTCATTCCTTTGACGCTGTTAAAATTGTTTTAGCGGCTTATAGTAGTAAATTCGTGAATTTTATAACACTTTTCTGTTGTCGAAATAAACAAAACCTTGTCAAATAAGAACGGTGTCAGTTTGACAGCGACACCTGACATTTGGCGTTTACGTGCGCTGCGTTTTATTTTTACAAGCGTAGGCGCTAATTGTTTTTAGTCTGTTAAAATGTATAATGTTTAATATCTAATTTTGCTAAGCTAGGGTTTGTCGGAATGAATTGATTTTCCGAAGTCTTCCAAATTAATTATTCTAAAGTATTTTTAGTAGATTGTGTCTATGGTTGAGTTTTTGGCATCTTTTTGTTTCTCGTTTGTCTATGGGTGGGAGAGCGATGACAAGTCTTTTTAATGGAGATCGCCATCCCTAGAGGGGAGTGGACGAGTAATCTTGTGGCTGTCTCCCGGAGGAGCCCTTTTTATATCCACCAAATGCGGTGAAGTTTCGTCCCGCGTCTTCCCAGATGCATTGTGCACCGTACGCCCAATAAAATGGTGAGTATTTCAAGCCGATGATGTGTAAATGTTCCTCGCGGATGTATCAGCCATAGTCACGTGCTTGTAATTTTTTGTCTTATTGTTTTAGATCATTTGATTTACCTGTGCTCCGGCCAAAGAGTCTCTTTGTGAGCTGCAAATCCCAGTGTTCTGGTAAGAATATTAATGAAAATTTTATTGTTCGGCATAGCCAAATATGTCACGTTGTGAAGTGCTTAGAATGTCGACTTATTTGATCATTGTGGTGATTGCAGGGCTCCATAGACCGGCTAAAAAGCCTTTTGGGTGTGAATGTCGGCAGCTCGGTGTGCCGTAGACGTGGCGTGGACACGTGGTACCTCCCGCCTGTCAAAATGTCGACGGTGAGCTGATCCCAGAACCGATTTTGCATTGGCTCGGAGTCAAGGTACCGATGGCAATGTATTTAATCATTTAGGGCCATATTTATCTCAATTAAACAAGTGTTCAACTTCTCCGTGTTGACTTCTCGGTCGAGGCCGATTGAGGAAGCCCAGTGACTTTAATTTTAACTTAACTTTGTAAATATGGACTAGAATACCAAATAGTGCTTGTCATTAGTTTTATTGATAAGGTGTAGTACCATGTGTGATAAGGTGTAGTTCGCCGGACGAATGTTAATTACTGTCTCGGTATCATGTAATTTTTTTTTACTGTATGTAACTGCTCCTGTTTTTCAACTGAATCTAATGTGTATCGAAATACTTAGTATTAAACCAGTCTACTTTTAAATGAAATTTTGTTTGAATTACTATTCTCCACTTGCTACGGTTCATGGATCATTCATTTATTTTTACTTCGAATTTAACTTTTTCCCTCTAGCAGGATTTAATATATTTTTTTTTTTTTTGGTACGGAGTAACCTCTTGTTACTCCGTCCCCTTTTAAGGCGCCCAACATTTTATTCAAGTGGATTGATCCAGGAACGACTAGGCCACCGAACCCGAGACCCTCTCATGCTCTGCCGCCGGATTTTTCCCTGTGGGACGAAGTGATTCTTATTCGAATCGTTGCGCACCCCCACGGGAAAAATTGATATTACAGTGGCGTACCCAACGTGTGGCCTAGAAAGTGAGTTTAGTACTTCAACATAGTGTATTAAATGTGATATTATGATAATATAATATAATTTTTATGTTTTTAGAATTGTGAAATTTTTATATAGTACAATTTTTTTAATATTTTAACTGTCATGTCGGAACAAAGTGATAATATGATAATATAATTATAATTGTTATTTTTATGGAATTGTGAATTTTTTATATAGTACAATTTTTTTTAATATTTTGTTTGACATGTCGAAACTTAATTATAACATAAATGACTTGCTTACGGACGAACTTGAACACGAGTTAGCTAACATTTCATGTAATCTAGGTTCTTTGAATTTAATATTTAGCGGTGATACTTGGGTTCGGGCGTTTATATCGAGGTTGGAGGAGTTGTGTGCCGCATCCTATATACAGATAATGGTCCCCAATTCACTTCTAAGGAATTTAGGGATTTATTGAAGGGAGCTGGTGTACCTCATATCTTATACAATCCTCGTTACCATTCTCCATGTAACCAAACCGAAGTGTTAATCGGGATATTGTTCGGGCCATTGCTTCTTATGTGCGTTCTGATCATCGATTATTATTATGGGATCAGAACATTCAAGAATTCCAATGTGCTCTCAATTCGTCTGTTCACGACGGGACTAAGTTCACTCCATTGTTTCTTAAATCATGGTAGGGAGATGGTTATCGATGGAGCTGTCTTTGATTCGGATCAGCCTTTGATATATTCAATGTTTAGCATGAGTTTTGTTTGTTTCCATTTAGTTTGCTGTCGCCTTACCATTATGGTCGAGGATCGACGGTATTTTTAGTAATTAAGGTTTCTGTTGTGTGTCCAATCTGTAGGCCTTGTAGCATTCGCATATTTCGCGATTGATGCCAAGGATCTGGACATAATTTTAGTAATGTTGTTAGTGTTTAATCTGGGTTTGTGTGAACCACAACTAAATTAAGGATTTAAACATTTAGTTTTTTTTGTATCAGGTAAGTCCGTTGTGTATCTTACCTTGTACTCCTTATAGTGTCTGAGGTATGTTGGATTTTCTAATCCATACACTGTGTTTTTGTGAAGTCCCTGTTGTCATACTTCATTTTTGCGTGTAATTTACCCCGATTCGTGGTGTGGTAAATTACACTATGGTCTTGGTTTATCCAGCCATTGGCCTGAGATAAGTTGGATGTTCCACTTCTCACTTTGTGTAACCGATAGTGTTTGTCACTGGTTACGGGTTTGAACCTGGTGTAGTTCTGTCTGTATCAGCGAGCTCTCCGAATGGTTCTACCTGACTTTCTAATAACTTTTAAGTTATTAGGTTTCCCTTCTATGATTCAAACTCTTATTGAATGAGTTTGGTGTCTGGAGGTGTTGTTTTTGTATTGTTCAAATGTTTGTATTGTTGTTAAGATGTGGTAGTGTTACCTTTTGTCGTTTCTCTCGACGAAAAATTTTATTCAAAATTTCAATAAAGTTTTCATTTTGAATAAAATTTTTCTTTCCCAACTAAGGCGGTACTGTAACACCATTTTTTTTAGTTTTACTGTTTTATCACTTGGTGCAGTATAGGACCGGCTGTGATCTTAGGTCGAGAGGGATAGTCATGAATGGAGGGGTCGTTATAGTATTGTTTGTCTCTAATTTTATGCTATGTTTGTTTTCCTGGATTGAGAGGTCGTCACTTGAATGAAGTAATATTCTAATTTTTACCTGATTTGTTGGCGAGAGGGTTAACAATTTATCATTCCACAACCATTGGTTCATTCCTTTGACGCTGTTAAAATTGTTTTAGCGGCTTATAGTAGTAAATTCGTGAATTTTATAACACTTTTCTGTTGTCGAAATAAACAAAACCTTGTCAAATAAGAACGGTGTCAGTTTGACAGCGACACCTGACATTTGGCGTTTACGTGCGCTGCGTTTTATTTTTACAAGCGTAGGCGCTAATTGTTTTTAGTCTGTTAAAATGTATAATGTTTAATATCTAATTTTGCTAAGCTAGGGTTTGTCGGAATGAATTGATTTTCCGAAGTCTTCCAAATTAATTATTCTAAAGTATTTTTAGTAGATTGTGTCTATGGTTGAGTTTTTGGCATCTTTTTGTTTCTCGTTTGTCTATGGGTGGGAGAGCGATGACAAGTCTTTTTAATGGAGATCGCCATCCCTAGAGGGGAGTGGACGAGTAATCTTGTGGCTGTCTCCCGGAGGAGCCCTTTTTATATCCACCAAATGCGGTGAAGTTTCGTCCCGCGTCTTCCCAGATGCATTGTGCACCGTACGCCCAATAAAATGGTGAGTATTTCAAGCCGATGATGTGTAAATGTTCCTCGCGGATGTATCAGCCATAGTCACGTGCTTGTAATTTTTTGTCTTATTGTTTTAGATCATTTGATTTACCTGTGCTCCGGCCAAAGAGTCTCTTTGTGAGCTGCAAATCCCAGTGTTCTGGTAAGAATATTAATGAAAATTTTATTGTTCGGCATAGCCAAATATGTCACGTTGTGAAGTGCTTAGAATGTCGACTTATTTGATCATTGTGGTGATTGCAGGGCTCCATAGACCGGCTAAAAAGCCTTTTGGGTGTGAATGTCGGCAGCTCGGTGTGCCGTAGACGTGGCGTGGACACGTGGTACCTCCCGCCTGTCAAAATGTCGACGGTGAGCTGATCCCAGAACCGATTTTGCATTGGCTCGGAGTCAAGGTACCGATGGCAATGTATTTAATCATTTAGGGCCATATTTATCTCAATTAAACAAGTGTTCAACTTCTCCGTGTTGACTTCTCGGTCGAGGCCGATTGAGGAAGCCCAGTGACTTTAATTTTAACTTAACTTTGTAAATATGGACTAGAATACCAAATAGTGCTTGTCATTAGTTTTATTGATAAGGTGTAGTACCATGTGTGATAAGGTGTAGTTCGCCGGACGAATGTTAATTACTGTCTCGGTATCATGTAATTTTTTTTTACTGTATGTAACTGCTCCTGTTTTTCAACTGAATCTAATGTGTATCGAAATACTTAGTATTAAACCAGTCTACTTTTAAATGAAATTTTGTTTGAATTACTATTCTCCACTTGCTACGGTTCATGGATCATTCATTTATTTTTACTTCGAATTTAACTTTTTCCCTCTAGCAGGATTTAATATATTTTTTTTTTTTTTGGTACGGAGTAACCTCTTGTTACTCCGTCCCCTTTTAAGGCGCCCAACATTTTATTCAAGTGGATTGATCCAGGAACGACTAGGCCACCGAACCCGAGACCCTCTCATGCTCTGCCGCCGGATTTTTCCCTGTGGGACGAAGTGATTCTTATTCGAATCGTTGCGCACCCCCACGGGAAAAATTGATATTACAATAGAACTAGAGTTGGAAGTCGATGACTGAACGCAAGTAGATTAGTTCAGTTGGTGATCTGTATATACGATTCATGCTAAGGATAGTTCAAGGCATGTGTACACTTGAGCATTAAAATGTTAACACCGCGACTCTATGTCAAAGCAGTAAAGTTCAAATTGATTATAAACAATTTAGTGCTCATGACTGGGTTCTAGACAAGTCAAAGGTCTTTTCTGTTTGTTCTGACGCGATAATATGCTAGTCAGTGAATGAGTGGTTTATTTGGAGTTTTGTAGAAGTAGAGCCTATTTTATTGAAGAGCATTGCAGATATTTCTTCATGCTACTGGTTATTTGGGATTTATTACGACTTTGAATAAAATTGTTTATAACAACTATTCCATTGTACCTCAGTTTCAGGTTGTTAGTTATTAATCTTCGTAGTGTCAGATGCCATTGAAGATCATCTTTTAAACTAAAAAGGTCAAAGGTAAATAATAGAATAGCCTTGCAAGGCTATCGTAAAATGCACCGAAATGTAGATGGTTAATGAATTGTACAGCTTGTACAAGGTAACTTAAATAGTTAAGACTTTTGGCTAAGCAATATTATGCTAACAGCACTTGTTATTTCACAATTTTGTAATGTTTTATAGTTCTGCCAAAGTTGATAAATGCTTAATATAGGACGACTATTTTGTCAAATATAAACCGTGAACTCGAAGTACCTAGTACAGTAGTACACTACACAGGCCGTTATGCTTATTAAATACGAGTAGTATACATAGGTGACTGGCTACAGGACCCATTGGGTTTGAGTACAACCCAAGACAAATATTTGGTAATATTTTTGTTTAATTTTTAATCAAGATTTATATTAATAATGGTACTTCCAATCTTTCTATTGCAATCGATAAAAACGTGAAAATAACTATTTTATACGAAAAAAAAGTATCTTTAAAACATTGATGGAGTTCTGAAGGATTTTAAATGTAGCATTTATTGCAAAATATTTTTTGACAACATCCATGAATGATCTGCTTATATAGAGCTAAGATTATAAAAAGTTATGACGGTATGTATGTATTATAGTTATGAGCTCAATCAATAGTTCCGATTATTAACAATTCGATCCAGTCAGGTTTTTTATACACCACACAATTTAGTTTTTGAGAAAACTTATTCCTGAACCACTGTATTATTTGACCTGTGTGTTTAAATAAGAATTACTAATGCGGTGCAATATTTGAAAATAACAATTATTGTTTTCTGACTACTTATGATTTTTTACAAGAGGTCGCGGGTTCGATCCCCGCACAGGACAAACATTTGTGTGCATGAACATGTCTGTTTGTCCTGGTCTGGGTGTGATATGTATCTATTTAAGTATATTTGTAATACCACTGTTGATTCTGATGTCTGTAACACAAGTGCTTAAGCTACTTAACACGGGGTCAGATCAATGTATGTGATGTTGTGGAATATTTATTTATTTATATTATTATTTATTACAAATGATTGTCGTTAACAAAACTATCTTTTGAACAAGGCGTTCAACAGAACTCGTTGTGAATGATTGGGTATGGTGATGTCTAGTCTAGGCGGTCTGTAAAACCTAAATGACACAAGTCTGCAATTAGGCTATTGATTGTTAAAATGTACAAAGGTAAAATGGGCGTAGATGTTATTATTAAGATTAAGGTAGGTATGGGTAAGATGTTTGAATCTGAATTTTTGGCTATTTTACCACAAAGTTTTTACTGAATCCTAAAACAAATATTTTTAAGGTCTCTGACATTGTATTCTGCCGATTCAATACTAGTGCGTGCGCTTGTATGAGAGGTTATTTTGGTTTGCTTAGCATGTGCTATGCTCAATGATCTGCAATCAATATAGAGGAGTTCTCTACCCCTCTCGACTAGCTATAGTTCATACAGTATTCTTAAGGCGGGTCAGCTGTGCACGAAATTAAACGAAGTTATTTTTGCTGTGATATGCCCGATAATCGATGACACGTGCAATCAACATTGTAAATAGATAGCAAGTCGCAGATATCAATGTATTAAAATGAAATTTATTTCCTAATCGGCGTATTAGCTTTCGTTATTCATTTTAAAAGTGAAAGTGTTAATTTGAATGCAAATATAATACCAACATAAAAATGTTTTCGTTTTATTTCTCTCCCCCGTGTTGAGTGTCGGTGACTACTTCTACAAACCAAACAAAACATAACAGATTAAATTAATTTTATTTCTGTTGGCCTCAAAATATTCATAGTACATTTTACAACAAATGTTATTACAATATTATACTTACATTTCAATGCGGAAACGTTCAAAACTTTAATTAGCTAAACATTTTTAAAATTGACAATTTTAGCGATCTATTTACCTATGTATATTCGTGGAATTCCTTCATTACCACAATAATTGCTACCGACACAAAAACTATCTATAGAATACTGATTATTAGAATATTTGGACAAAATTCATTTTACAAAGATAAAGCGAAAATAATAAAACAACTAAACGAACAGGCATCACACTCTCAAGAGAATAACATCGGGACAGCACCCGGCAAAGGTTTTCAAATAAAAAAATATTCAAGTGTACTTAATTTTATTTGGTAACTACCACAAATAAACTACAACAATAAAAAAAAGCAACGGCAACTTCATCATACAGTCAAAATATAAAAACCAGAACGGATTCCTATGTGGTCACGAAATCAAATCATAAATATTGGTCCGAGTAGATCTGCTAGGGTTGCCTCTCACTTGCATTTCACTTACGACCTCGATGATACGTAATCCTATATAAGTATAATATATATTATTGTGCTCTTTATTACTGATCGAATGTTAAGTACTCGTAAACTGTTAAGAAATAGTCCCTACGACATCAACACGAAAACACAAGCACTAGGCGATGCTAAAAGCGGGATGCGAACAATTTCTAAAGTCTACTAATAAAAGACTACGCTCAAATATATATATCACGCTGTATTTGATGTAAAACTTATTACAACATAAGTAAAAAAAAACTTAAAAACAAATAAGTGCAAATTAAGCAAAACATTATAATTCTTGTTCAAAACCCCAGCCGACAACACTATGAAATGGCGTAGTGGGAACAAACGTGTGGGTTGCGGAGGCGGACCTCACGTCAATACACGTACAAACTGTACAGTACCGACGACTGACAGAGTACGCAATGTCGCGGTACTGCCGCGCTCCGCAACGCTCTCGCCGCGAGGGTTCTGCACAATACTAACGAAAGCGTTATAAATACACGGCCACCGAATTGTACAACGGTTAAATGAAGGAACATCAACAAACACGACTTCATCGTTGAGAAAGCTCACATAAAACTAATTTGATAACATATATTGTACTGATCGTATGTAAAATATTACTTGATTTCATATGCACGTCTGCATAACATATCGGGAACCACACAGAGAGCTAAAAAATTAATAGAAAATTAGATCAAGTAGCAAATCAGACTAACAACTTTATCTCGGTAGAATCTGGAATGTCACACATATTAAAATACTGATTTGTTAAACAACAAAACTTATTAATAAAATATACATGCAATCGCTATTCGAGGGTGTTGCAAATTGAACCATAGCCCGATAGGAATAAATATCATATTACCTACTATACCCAACACAGCGACCGACAACCATAAATAAGTTAGTACATTCACCTTGCAACACCCCGGGAAGATAACCCAACTACCATTTCACATTTCGCGGGTTGCCATCGTTAAAAATATATTGCACCGTTAATTTTATTCCTCTTCGTAACACCGTGCCAGAACTAAGTTACTATTGCGCAAATACTTATAATAAGTGTTTATTTATAATATAAATACACAACAGCCAAAAAACACCTGCTCTACACAGGGCATTTACCTAACGGAAAATATTAATATACAGTGAAACGTTTACAATTCCGGCGCAGAGACGCCGTCGATATCATTCACTGATTCTCGTCGATAATGAGTAGTTGTCAAAGAATGTTTTGAATTAAATTTTATTAGGTAACGACAACACTACCTGTTAACCACTGACTACATCGACTTATTAGTTACTCATTTAAATAGTATCTATACCACATCTCAATGTATTTCTCTAACAGTAACCGCGCCCTCGCCCCGCCGCTCCGTGCCACATTACAGATAAGACAAGTGAAATATGAGCAAACGACTGCCAGCAGTCTCATGAATACTACGAAGATAAACATTGAAATTTCAACAAACTTCTAAGATGTCGAAACGGTTAAATTAAATTCCTTACGATATCGATAAACGCGGCGAGGGTCGGGCGTCGGTCGAGGATGACCTAGACTCGAGATATCTCCGAGCTCTAGCGTTATTCACGTTCAATCCGGTATTCAATGTACCGACCCGCCGCACCGATGTTGCCGCTTCAATTCAAAGATAGACTACGGCGTTTAAATAGAACATCGAGAATGATGCTACATGTTAAACTTCCATAACAATGGTTTGACATCGTTGCGGTTTTACTAAATGGGTGTTCAAATTAAAATTCGCTTTTATCAAAAACTAAAATTCCTCCGGACCGTTCCAAAAGTTTGGAAGTCTTAGTGGCCTAAGACTCCGTATATTTCTTTATTTATAAGCAACTATGACCAATCGTATTTAAACCAAAAATTGGTTTTAAAAATAAATCGATTGCACTTCAATCTTTGGGATCGGTCCGGCTGAAGTGTTTCCAGTATTTGAGTCGGGACAACTAGAGACCGTTTCAGTAAACCGCAACGCGCGTTCTATACAATGCAGACAGTTATCGCTGCGAATGCGACCGCCCTTAACCCGCCGCTAACACTTTCAGAACTTCGGCCAGTTTGTTACAATACTACCGAACAACTCACATTTATGTAAGGTGACGTTACAATATTACAAACCCACAGTTAAAGACGCGATGTAAGACAGCGTTTTCATTTAGGCATAGTGCAGTCATTATATGAATAATTTGCTTCGATTCGTTAACTAAGTGGGACACAGTGACACAGCTTAACCACAATAGAAACGCCGTCCAACATTTAAACTAGATGGAGGTATGGCTTGTTCAGGTCGCAAACCCCGCCCCTTCTGGCGGGGTGCCTTTGACCTTATTTTAAGCTGACATTTACATACATACATACATACATACATATTGAGTTTTACGTATACGTGTTTTTGTATTCGCGCCTTGGGTATTTTTGAACGGAGCATAGGGCCCATTGTTAGCCGGCATACGGCAAGTTTCTACGGTCCTTTAACCATAGGTCATTTATCGATTCAATATCTTTACCAAACAAAATAAACTAGGATTACGAGACCTCAGAAACCTGCCCTTAACGCTCCATAGTGGAAAGGCATGTGTGTAGCGGAGGGCTTTCGACGTATCTTTCGTTAACCCGGTCTGCTCAAACGCCTCTAGTTCAGTGTAGGCGAACCAATGGCAAGCGTGCCACTGACGGCACGACACAATATTTTGGGCACGTTGTCGAACATAAAACGTGTGTTAAATATGTGTTATGTAGAACGTGAGAGAACCAATTAGTATTTTCAAAATGATCAGAACGTCCTAATAATTTGATGGCAAGTCAATTAGTAAACGCCATTAAGTTTTTTTTGAAAAAAAAAATGCCACGTTGACGCATAAAGGTTCGCCTACCCTGACTACTAAACTAAGTAGACTCTAGTTCGTGGGCGGGGCTAGCAGCGGAGTGGGCGTGGCTGCAGCGGGTGGGCGGGGCTGCGACGAGTGGGCGTGGCTTGCATCCGGGTGGGCGGGGCTGTAGTAGGCTTGTATCGGGCGCCTACTCGTTCTCCGCGCGCATGCCGCGCACCTCGCCCTCGCGCCGGAGCTTCTCCAGCTCCTCCTTGGTGCGGTCCTCGATGGCGCGGATGTCCGCCATGGTCATGCCGAACCAGTCGTCCATCGAGCAGAACACCTGCCTGGAATGAGGGGAGGCGGTTGAGCGTATTTCATAATAGCGGTATCGGTATTGAGTGATGCTCGAATGATTATGGAACCGGTTCGGGTATCATACTTACGGTTACATAATCATAAAATAAAATTTGCTTACCTTTTAATTTTATCAAGCGTGGTAATTAAGCCAAAACCCATATTTGTAACGAAAACATGATTTCAAATGATGGAGGCCTTTGCCCTGCAGTGGGACATTAGTAGGCTAATACTTACTTATTAATTTTAATTCATTATGTTTTAAAATTAACATTCGAATTTAAATATAAATTAATTAAAACGTTACTTTTAAATATTTACCTGTGGAAAATGGTGAACAACCGTCGTTCTGATTTCTGGATGACATTTTCTACTTTACTCTGAAATAAAACAAAAGAAAATTATTAATAAAACATCACTTGTGTCCTATTGAAGTCGCTTTCACGCGTGCTTAGGCTACTTGTGTTACAGACATCAGAATCAACAGTGGTATTTACAAATATACTTAAATAGATACATATATATCACCCAGACCAGGACAAACAGGCATGTTCATTATTGTTCATGCACACAAATGTTTGTCCTGAGATGCGATTCACTAAGCGCAAATGTCATGAAAGACTTGGTCGCAGCGGCTGCGTAATCGGTGACAGTTTTTGGTATTCTGTAAGAACTGTTTAAAAGCTGCGCGACACTAAAACATCGTACGATGTTAAGGCTGACACCGCCGTGATTTCAGCCGTGAGCGTATCGAACGAGTTTCGCTTAGTGAATTGCATAGCTGTGCGGGAAACACCGCGACCTCTTGTATAATAGGCAGTATCTTGACCATTACACCAAAAGGGTCATCAAACAACGCCATTATCTCACCTGGAGTCCGAACCACTTGAACTCGGCGGTGACGAGCTTGTAGCAAGTCATGACCGGCTTGACGTCTTGCTTCCAGTTGGGCCCCGTCAGCGGCCCGCGCCCGGTCTTCACCGACTTGAACTTCGTCGGGTCAGTCTCCGGCTTGTAGTCGGCCGACGGGAGCGGGTACTTTTATAAACATCCATAACTCGAGTACAAATGCCGATGTTCATCACACCAACATTTGCCTCTAGAGGGATTCGAACCCGCGACCCTTTGTTTTGTAGCCAGTCGACTGACCCGTCAAATGCCACAATTATCTCACCTGGAGTCCGAACCACTTGAACTCGGCCGTGACGAGCTTGTAGCAGGTCATGACCGGCTTGACGTCTTGCTTCCAGTTGGGCCCCGTCAGCGGCCCGCGCCCGGTCTTCACCGACTTGAACTTGGTCGGGTCCGTCTCCGGCTTGTAGTCCGCCGACGGGAGCGGATACTTTTATAAACATCCATAACTCAAGTACAAATGCCGATGTATATCACACAAACATTTGCCTCTAGCGGGATTCGAACCCGCGACCCTTGGTTTTGTTGCCAGGGTCTGTAGCCACTTGAGTGACCCGTCAAATGCCACAATTATCTTACCTGGAGTCCGAACCACTTGAACTCGGCCGTGACGAGCTTGTAGCAGGTCATGACCGGCTTGACGTCTTGCTTCCAGTTGGGCCCCGTCAGCGGCCCGCGCCCGGTCTTAACCGACTTGAACTTGGTCGGGTCCGTCTCCGGCTTGTAGTCCGCCGACGGGAGCGGGTACTTTTATAAACATCCAACTCGAGAACAAATGCAGATGTTCATCACACAAGCATTTGCCTCTAGCGTGATTCGAACCCACGACCCTTGGTTTTGTAGCCAGGGTCTCTAGCCACTAGACTAACCCGTCAAATGCCACAATTATCTCACCTGGAGTCCGAACCACTTGAACTCGGCCGTGACGAGCTTGTAGCAGGTCATGACCGGCTTGACGTCTTGCTTCCAGTTGGGCCCCGTCAGCGGCCCGCGCCCGGTCTTCACCGACTTGAACTTGGTCGGGTCCGTCTCCGGCTTGTAGTCCGCCGACGGGAGCGGATCGTTCGCGATGTCGATGTTCACAACCTCGCGGATCTTTAGCTTCTCCGGCGGCAGCTCGTGTACCTGGGATGAAACGAAACATTCTTATTTAAAAGATATAACTTTGAACTTTCGCGTTGCATTATAATTATTTAACATCACAACGTAGCAACGTCAAGCAGTAAGTACTCATGTATGTACTTATAAAAATAATATCGCGTTTAGTCCCGTTGTAATGTTAAATAATTCTTATTTAAACTTTAGAACTACTGTTACTAGCTGACACGACAGACTTCGTCCTGTCAAAAAAAAAAAGTAATCTGGCAGGGCTGTTTTTAGGGTTTTCCCGGCAATTATTCGATTTTTTCTCGAAGTAAGAACCATCCTTGGACTTCAACGAACATTTAAAAAAATGAATTGGCCAAATTGGTCCAGGCGTTGTTGAGTTATGCGCTTACCAAAACATTTTGCGATTCATTTTTATATTATAATAGTCTAGCCTTTCCGTCTGCGGCTTCAACCGCGCGTAATTTCTTTTTTCAAAAATCCCCCCTTCACCCCACATTTCCAGGATCAAAAGTGTGTTCACCGGGGATAGTGTAGCTAGCCAACAGTGAAAGAATTATTAAAATCGGTCCAGCAGTTTTTGAGTTAATTCGTTACATACAAAAACACAAATCTTTCCTCTTTATTATTAGTGTAGATAGTGTAGAAGTGTAGGTACATTAGTGTAGATGAACCGACCGGAAGTATCTTAGATAACATTAACAGAAAAAATAACTTTTTAAGAACTTAAGAACATTTATCATTCAGTACATATCTTAGCCTGAAGATTATGAAATAAGCTATCTATACTTTTTTTTCTTTTATTATCGTATTTTTCGAATGGTGTTTTAGCAGAACCCTTGAACAGTATTAGTCATCGTTGAGACGCGTGTAGGAAAACTTATTTCCTATTATCGTACCAGCTCTCAAACGATCGCTTATTAAATCTGCGCCGTTGGTCATTCGCCGTCGAAAGATCAAAGGTCGGACTAATGTAGTTTTGTGATCGTTATTGTTAATACGGTAAATTATGCCCTCTAAAGGTCGAATTTCATTAGAAGAATAAGGTGACCTGCCTGTCACTGTGTAGTGCCTAAGGTTTTTCAAGGTTTGAAATGAATTAGTTTTAATTTTTAATTTTTGATGGTGAAAAAAAACAGTTTGTCTAGCCAAAGTGCCACTCTCGCGGGCGCGAGCTATCATATGGCTATCTTCGCGACTTATTACGGGCCCGTAGGTCTAGTGGTAAGAGACCCTGACTACAAAACCAAGGGTCGCGGGTTCAAATCCCGATTGGGGCATGTTTGTGTAATGAACATCGGCGTTTGTACTGGAGTCATGAATGTTTATATAAGTAGGTATGTCTATCCGTTCCCTAGTTTCCGTAGTACAAGCTTCGAGCTTAGTTTAGGGATAGGCAATTGGTGTGTTAGTCCAATGAATTATTATTATTATAACCCGATCCTCCTCACAGATACTTCGTGTGCGGGAAGGAGCATCTTGACTTGACCACCAGTTCCATCAATGTATAAATGACCGATATGTATGTACATACTTAAAAAAGAAGTACCTAGTGGATGCTGTTTTGTAAAGAAAACTTCGTTAACATGATGTCATCATCATTATCAATGTCCTAGCGCCTCTCCCGGTTGCATTCCTCGGTCATTGCCTCGGCGCCCTGGGTACGCTACGACTATGATCATGAATTAATGTACATTCGTACACATGATGTATGAAATACTTACATTAAATTGGTCCCCGACGTCTGGTAAATGCAGCGACTCTATGCAAATTACGAAGTTTTCCTTCATGTAGCCGGGATTCTGAAACAGATTATTATTAATGATTAAATATTTCTAACGCTCTTTATGATCTTTGAATCCTTGAAAATAGATATTCCTTCGTATCATGGCTCCTAAACTAGACTATATCAGTTTCTGTGGGAAATTTATAGCCTCCGGCCGTTTTTCGGCTAAGGCGGCCAATTTTACGATCATCCAGGTACGCAGGATATAAGTACATAATATTATAGTTGACAAGTGAGTGCGCTCCCTATTTTCTCACTTTCATAGTTCGGTGGGACAGCAATCTGACGCGACCGTATAGAGATCAGGCGCAGGACCATTGGCTTACTGTGCCTTCCGAAGCACAAAGCAGCTCGACATGAACGCAAAAATATTTTTTCAATTCGAACCAGGTGATCTAGCAAAGATGTCAGTTTAGTCGCGACTTATATCTCCGTCCCGCTTATACAAATACTTCGCGTGCGGGATGGAGTCAATTCGCTACGAAAGCGATAGCTCGCTCTCGCGAAACGGCATCTTTGCTAGACCGCCAAAGTAGCTCCTGAGTTTATCGCGTTCAAACAGACAAACAAACAAACTCTTCCGCTTTGTAATATTAGTTGTATCGATGTATGGAAGTATAGATATATGAAGCGATGGTGGTCGAATCCGGGCCCACACCTCCGGATTTCTCGAAATCTATGTGTGGATTTGTGCCATTAGCTCGGCGGTGAGGGAAAACACCGTGAGGAAACCTGCACATTAAGTGAATTCTGACTTTAGTTCAGATCTGAATATGTAACCATGATCCAATCTGTCTGGTTCCCCTCTATGGGTTACGAAGGCCTGATGGCATTCGCTTCACTGTAATGACCAGACTTGCCAAATCCTGGATCATGGTCAAAGCGGACCCCGCATAGAAACGGGATAAACGCTAGGAAGAAGAAAGATAACCAGGTGGCAGGCCTTTTATGCCCCAGGTACGCGTCAATGCGTTTCCCCCCTCAAAGAAAGAAAAAAAAAGGAAGAAGAAAGATGTATGTAAGTAGAGTACCCACCGTGAGCACAGTCCGGCAGTAAGGGTACGCATTCCACGCCTCCTCGTGCACTTCCAACGCCCCCTTCGGCGCGAGCAGTCTGATGAACGCCGGCACCTTCGACGCCAGGTGGTAGATCTTATACGTGTACTGACCCGATGTGTACCTCCCGCCTGTCGAGACAAAATGAACTATAACACCACGCAGGAAATCGCAATTCGGATTAATAGGAAAACACCGTAAGCGCAGATAACTATTTTGATATATTTTTTTATTTTTTTTATAAGATAACGTCATAATTTGCATTTTTTTTTTTTTTATAATTATGTGGGAATAAAATTAAGATTTTTTTTATGAATTAATGACTTTTTAAATGATTGTTCAAAGCAAAACTAAGTATTACTGACGTTTCTAACTGTTTTTAATTCAAATAACTATGTTTTTGTGTACTATTAAAGATTTTAAAAATAGATCGTATTTCAAGTGCTAAAAGGATAAATCAAAAGGTCCAGCCATGGAAAAAAGTAAATCACTGTTGTGTACGCGAGATTCACCCACTTTACACGTGCACAGTATAATTTGAGAAATATGTAGATAAACAAGTAAAGTTTCGTCTGATTAGACATTTAACATCCTACTACTATTATAAAGGCGAAAGTTTGTATGTGTGGATGTATGGATGTTTGTTACTCTTTCACGTAAAAACTACTGAATGGATTTGAATGAAACTTTACCACAATATAGCTTATACATCACAATAACACATAGGATATTGGAAATCGAAATCCACGCGGACGGAGTCGCGGGCGGCCGCTAGTTTAGATAATAATATGCAAATGTGTATGTGATTAAGAATTGATAAGTATATGATAGATTACTTGTTAAAATAGGAAGGAATAACTTGGGTTATTTCCTGCACAACGCCTTTTAGCTCCAAAATAAACCAACCACATCATTTTTTTGTAAGAAATATAAAAATAAATAATTATGGATACTAATTTATGTGTATTTCTTGCAAACCAGTGTTTTGGTGAAATCGAAAACTCGACCTTGAATCATTATAATCGACTTCTTAACATCTAATTACTGTGTACGAAAGAAATCGATAATATAGGTATTTTCCAACGAGTTCATAGGTTGCGCTTACGGTATTTTTCTGTAGCTTATCAATCAGTATATCAACGATTACTGGTATCACTACCGACTCAAAGAGAATGCGTTATCATCCGTCTACTCGCTGTCATAATTACGCTACTGATTGTGAGGCTAACAACACGTACTTGTGATAACAATATACTATGTATAGCAACGTGTATAACATGTCATGTGTCTCACGGAGTCACTTCAATGCGCGAGGGCTAGAAGAGGAATGATCACAATCCGGTATTTTACTGACAGGTCAAAACACTCACTTTTATTAAATGTCAAAATGTAAGCTTGTGTAGGAAAATGTATGAAATTCTAAGCTATGACGTCACATGTTAGTATTGTCAAATCAATACTTTTTTTAGATTTGATTAATTGTAATAATTTGATAAAAGCGCAATTTATTATTTAATGTAAGATTTTCAAAATTCATTTTGAATCCAGTCAAACACCCAATTTGCTTGTTGTCATATAAATTTAAAAAAAAAAAACGGATGTGCATACTGTATAAATGTTGCTCTTTTGATCTGTTACATCTTTTTATGTAAAGCGCATCAAATCTTGCACAAATATGTGCACATAACGAAATCACTGACCTACATTTTCTTGAGATATTTGAGGTCAACGAATGAATATTTAAATTTGAGCGGTTGTATTTTACACTTTTTGATTATCATATTGTAGTGAACATGTGAAAACTAGGTTTCAATTCTCAAGCTACGGACGGAAGAAGTGAATTTGATCAAAAATACATTATAGTGTTTTGGGAAACATAGGAAGGTTATTAATTTGAATGTGGACCTCTATTTGTGAATCTGTGCTAAGAAACATATTTTGTTTACCCTAATTAGTAATAATTACTAATCATTAATTTATTTTAAGGCCAAATTCAGCCACGTTCCTCGTTTAATAATAATATGCCTGTGATGGATCGTTAAACTCAAACTCAAAATATTCTTGAAGCACTCATTTATCGTAGGAAAATTACAAGTTACTATCGAGAAGAATCGGCAAGAAACACGACAGTGCTCCTTTCAAATACTATATTATAAGGATTTTAGTCACAGAGTCAACCGATATTTCTAATAGCATACAATTTAAACTATTATTTTGCATGATAGGCCGCCATAGCCGAAAACAGCTAGAAGCATAAGTAAGTATAGGTGGTCTAGCCAAGATGCCACTTTCGCGAGCGCTTAGTGATTTTGCGCTTAATTTTTGATTTAATCTTAATTGTTAGAATACCATAATTTATTTCGTATGCAGTCTAATCGCAAAATGGCACCTTGGCTAGGCCACCAGGCCTTTTTATTTCCACGTTATACTGTGCGGGCACAGGGGAAAGATGAATATACATTAGTTATCATTCTTCTTCTTCCTAGCGTATATCCCGTTTCTATACGGGGTCCGCTTTGACCATGATCCAGGATTTGGCAAGTCTGGTTATTACAGTGAAGCGACTGCCATCAGACCTTCGTAACCCATAGAGACAGATTGGATCATGGTTACACATTCAGATCTAACTGAACTAAAGTCAGAAATCACTGAATGTGCAGGTTTCCTTACGGTTTGTTCCCTCACCATTAATCATTAATTAATATAAATCCCTCAACTATTACTTTAAAGACTGTTGTGTTTCCTGATATTGTAAGGTAACATAATCAGCCTTTATGATTTTGATAAGATAAAAGAATGTCTGTGAATGTCTCTTTGGTACCTTTTACAAAATTCGTTTGGTACCGCAACATTTTTCGTCATATAATTTAAAAAAAATGATTCGGTGTAGCCGTTGTTTTTGCGAATGGTAGAACTGCTGATGCAGTCTCTTGCGCACTTATGGATATACAGGGCCTTCTTTCACCTATGAGAAGCTCTGGCACATAGGCCATTAAACATCTGGTTTGGTATCGTCCAGGGTAGATCGCGGGGCCCCCTGGATATGAGTAAAAGGGAAGATAATAATCCCAACTAATATTATAAATGCGAAAGTAACTCTGTCTGTCTGTTACGCTTTCCCGCTAAAACCACGCAACCGATTTTGATGAAATTTGGTACAGACAATCTTTAGACCCTGAGACAGAACATAGGCTACTTTTTGACCCATTCCAACCCCCCACTTCCCCGAAATGAGGGGGTGGAAGTTTGTATGGAAAATCTAAACTACTTGAGTTAGACGCTTGAAATTTGGCATGCAGGTCCCTTAGTAAACTTGATGCTTAGTTGCAAAAGGATATAGCAAAATTCCCACGGGAACGGGAGTTAGCGGGAAAAAAAATTCGTATAATGAAAACCGACATCCACGCGGACGAAGTCGCGGGCGGCCGCTATAATATTATAATAAGCAAATAAAACCCATTTGACGAGCCCGTTAGTCTAGTGGACAGAGACCCTGGCTACAAAACCGAGAGTCGCGGGTTCGAATCCCGTTAGGGGCAAATTTTTGTCTGGACATCGGCATTTGTACTCGAATCATGGATAATTATAAAAGTATTTAAGTATGTCTATCCGTTCCCTAGCTTTCATAGTACAAGCTTCGAGCTTAGTTTGGGGTAATTGGTGTGTAAGTCCAAGGCATTTATTTACTTATTTATTTAAAAGAGGAAGACGTCTGCACCACCTCTATGAAATTGTAAGACTCATGCGCCCATAAAAATATTTTCATATTTTCGTTGTCGACATGACATGACACAAATATGAAAAAATTTTTATTATTATGTACCTCCCAACATCAAAAATATAATCAATATTCCTACAATGACAATCCTAAACTAAAGGTCGAGGTCGTAGGTCGTTACTCTTACAAATATTTTTGAATAAGCAGATATTGTGTAAATGGAATATCTACTGTTGTTTTTATGTGAAAGGGAGGTAAGCAAACTAGATGTTCAACTGATGTGACTATACCCATGGACTTCAACAGCTTCACAAGAGTCGAGGAAACGGAGCTTGCTTGTAAAACCCCTTTTATTTATTTTTTTGTCGCAGGGTAAATGCTACCTAATGCATACCCGTTGGCGGGGGGCAGACGGGTTATGTGGAGCTCTCCCTAAGGCATCCCCACTAAAACCCCTGAGGCGCTTCCTCATCGTCCATTATTGGGAGGAGTCACCTTAAGTAGCACGAAGCCTTCTACGCGATCCTCCCCGGCTTGTTAAACTCCTAAAGGTACAATTCCAAGTCGGGCCGCAGACTGCAGACCGCAGACCATTGCAGCCGCGGTTGGAATAGCGACCGCAGGCAGCATTGCGGCGACCGCAATGGGCTGCATTCTGCGGTTTGGGGTCTGCAGTCTGCAGTCTGCGGCCCGACTTGGAATTGTACCTTAAGGGTGAGACTCCACCAAACCTAAGATGTGTGCTGTGTCGTAAGTATCCATTAGGATTTCAAGCTGCGATTGATCACGTGTTAAGGCCAAATTCCTATTGGTTGCTTACGACACATCTCCGCTCCACAGCACATATCTTAGCTTTGGTGGAGTCTCACACTAACCTTTGCCATACTGAGCTCTGGAGACCTTACTCACCATCAGACAACAGCATTATGAAGCGCTACTTTACTGTGGTCTTCTATAAGTTGGAGGTACTTCCCCAGACGAGCGGTTCATTCGGGCGGAAGTTCCACACTAAGCCTTAGCTTTGCTGTTAAAGTACCTACTGTATACTTAGTGTATAATGCATAGATTTAAATCTTTAGGTATGCCCCCGATACCAAATAACTGTGGCATTATTTGTTTTACTTGACGTACGTTTCAAGTTCAACTTTAATTGCTATGAGAAGCGGCCATCGCTTCAAACTATAGTGCGAATTTGAGAGCGGGTCGAATTAAAGGGGGGGCTTATCTAACGATCTAAATATGCATGCTAGCCGCTGTTCTGTAACTTTTCGACATCCTGCCTGACAAAGAAGAATGGGAAAAAGAATAAAAACGGCGATTAGAACCTCGTAATTCAAACTACCTAACGTTTAGTGTCACGCAACCAATCAACATGCAATGTTATAATACTTATAATATTATGAGTACAGAATAAAAAAACATTTTCCTTAAAGTACGTTCTCAAGAGGCGCTGAGAAGTCTCGAATGGGTTGTAAACAACTTTATTTCTCGTTTACTTCTCCTAACTGGCTAACTGCTATCTACATTTATATCGGTACAAAATACAACGTGCATAAGATTCGGTTTGACGTCATTCTGAAACAAGTTTCAATACCATACATCAACTTTAAAAAAAAATTCCGATCATACGGCAAACTAAAATTTAAACCAACGAATATTGAACAATATACTTTTTTTAAAACGCCTAGTTTTTTCTTTATTTAATAAAATTCAAAAGAGTGCTTATCTTTATTCAAATCTATTAATTAGTACTCTCAAACTCTCAACCAATCCAAATAAATAGTAAAACTATTACAAGAAGGTTCACTTATATGGGAAAGCCAAACGTCATATTTAAATTATTTATTAATTGCAGTGGCATTCACGATTAACACTAAATAAACTTAGGTATTTTAAAAGATACTAAATAAAATTTATATTCTCTTTTTTACAGAAATAAATTGTTGAATCATCATACCTACCTTGAGTCATCGTTAATGTAATGATAGATAACAAAAGGATTACCTACTTGTTTAGAACTTAAAAGAGAAACTGTATGATCTTGTGAGAGTCCTTGTAGAAATAAATATTGTATTAATCAAATAGTTATTGTTAAAATTGGCAATTTAAAAAGCAACTATCGAGATTCTTGCCAGTGCTTCTCGATAGATGACTGCTTTCGGAAGTCGGCGGAAATCTTTTCAAAACATTTTTGAACATTTATATTAACTTCAAACAATAATATTTTCATTTGTTTATTTGAACGTTCAACAAGAAAACTGAAGAAACTGCACTTCTCCCCATTAAATTTTTCCAAGTCAAAACATCGTCTTCCCGCCAACTTCAAAGTTTGTACAGCCTTTGTCTTGGTTAGGTATTTTTAGAACTCAACAACGTCCGGGGTTAATACGACCTTCGGAAGCACTTGGTCATCAGTTATCCAATTCCGTTTTTAGGACATTTTACCTATACCAATTAGATTCTTACTACCCGAAATTTTATACAATTGCTCCTTGATTGTTTTGATCAGCCGGCGACACAAGACAAACATTATAGTTTTCCTTCATTTAGATTGTGGACAAGATAGTCGCTATTGCCAAGTCATTCGATATAATCAATTGCTTGTTCGGAAAGCAGTTTTTATTCGAAACATGGGATTATTGAATCCGTGGGAATTAATGAGTGCAAGATTACAGTGCTTCATTTCTTTTTTTAAATAGGCGACAAGAACGTCGTAGGGAGTTTAAAGATGTATTTTCGTCCGTTTTATAATCTGTATTTATTTTTAAAGAATCAGGGCTATGCTTGCTGCATAGGTATAACAGTATCGTTATCAAATGTGCCGTCGAGCCAGTCTTTGCCACAGTATTAAATGACTGGCCTTCGTCGACATGGCCACACATACGATCGGATAGATCCTACTTCCTGTTACTAATATTATGCGTCCAAAAGTTTGACGGTTGAAGATGTAACTTAATTGAAATATTTTATAGGATAAGATATTTTTTTTACAAGGTTTAGTACGGTATTAAGATTTGGACTCCGTGACCGATATCCCAACTGCCGTAAAACGTTAAAAAAAAGTACATACATAGTATAAGGCCAAGTTAAAGAAAGTAGACACAACTGAAGAAATTGACTGAAGATATTTGTGTTAAGGTGAAGTTGTACGCTACACCAGTAAATATTTTCTTCTTATGGCGATAATTATTTGAACCGTCAATTTTTGACGTAGGTACGATTCCTTCCACCTTATTCACGTCGATGTGGGGGGAAAAAGTATTGACGTGCAAAATAATTTACTAAGTGAATCAAATTGCTGAATTAATTTAATTACTGAATTTAATTTCCTACCAATAACATGATTTTATGTCAAAGAATACAAACATTCATAGTAAATTAATTATCGGTTTGAATCTTTATTGTAATTAATCGTCTGAGGATCAGTCTAACCCCGCACCGTTTGCGCCAAAACCACGCTTTACCAGCTGAATAAACTGACTAAAATGACGCCATTTTTAAAACAGTTCAAGTACGTCAACGGAAGTTATTCAAGCAATAAAGCAACGTAAACCTTTACTAATAAGGCATACATTACGAGTTAGTTGAATAGTACTTCTGTCTTGATGATGCATTCATGCGTTCATCAGTTACAAGAGATTATAACACAATGGTAACTTTAACACAAAGAAAATAAGTACACAAAATCTACGGTTGTACCGGCACAAAACTACCTATATATTATTTTTATCAACCTGTCTACAACATCAAATTAATAACGCATTACTTAGCTCCAAGGGGGTTGTACCTACCTATAAGAGGTTTTACAATCTAATTACAATTTGCAAAAATACTTGGGATAAATTATGTTCAATTAATAAATCAAATACTTATTATTAACTAAATATCTATGTAACGTCAATTGAGGGGCATCCAATCTTACAGTAGCAACGGAAATATCTACATTTCAAAATACAAATCGACTGATAGGTCGTCTTTTCGTGTTACAAAGTTGAGTGCACATACATACATCGTAGATATTATTATAAACAAGCCCTTGAAAATCAGCTGAGCGGATTGACAATCTAACTTAAATGAAGGTCAGGTGCCGACCGGTCTAACAAAAACACATTAAAAATCAACAAATAAGTTTTAATAGGCCCGCGTCAAATTACTCAATCGATCATAATTACGTAATTCTTGATTACTGTTTTTTTAAAACGATCATAGAAATGTTACTGTTTACCCTGAAAGTATTCATAATTTAATTTCGAATATATATATTTGTCGAGGGGCACGAGATTAAATTTTGTATGACGGAAACAAAATTATACAAGAGTCGACCTTGAGATGTGCACCCAAGCTTATACGTTACATAAAGTTAAAATAACATAAATACCGCTTTCGCGACATGACGGGCAAGCATCGCAGTTGTCCGAATCCATAGAGTCCTTGGTTTTACCCTTAGCCTTAGACGTTGCCCCCTTGGGTTCATCATCTCAATAGGTAACAAATAAATGAACAATATTAATAACAAATTCGGTATCAATTATCTTCATTATCAGCCTAATAGCGTCCTCTTTTCTGGGGCACGGGCCTTCCTTGTGTATGGATAGGACGATCGGGTCTTAAACCATCACGCTGGCCCAGTGTACTGGGCCAGGATTATTCACTACCAACTTGTAGGTTGGTAGTGAATAATGACTTCTAATGCAGTCAAGCTGGAGGCTCTTATTATCGGACGCCATAACTTTGGGTCGCAGCGATAACATAGTAAGTAAGTAATGCAGTCGGGACTAGCGGCTTAACGTGCCTTCCGAAGTCTGGAGCAGCTCGAGATGAACGCGTTCTCCGCCCATCCAATGGCCGGCAAATTGCAAGCCGAGCGCGTTTACCACCGGGCCCCCGAGCTCCTCTTGAATGGATTTTCAATGTTTCCATCAGACGCCTGATAGCATCCGCTAACCATACTTAGCGCGGACAAGGGTAGGAAATATGATTATGATTAGATAGGTGAATACAAAGAACATTGTCAGGTATTACTTAAAAAAAACTGCTTCTCTATTCCACCTAGCATAATCAATCAATAGATTTTGGATATCTGAATCTTTTTCAGTCCGAATGCGAAAGTGTCGGCGGTTATAATGGAATCAATTACATTTTAAATCAAAGTCCTGTCTCAGGAATCTCAACATCGACTGAGAAATGTTCCTCGTTGAATGATGGAACAGATGGCATTTGCTTACCATCAAGTACCTACATATCTGATTCTGCTGCTATCGACAAATTACAGGTCTATAAGGCCTCCAACACACGATACCACAAAATATGCTATTGCACGTAAATAATTGACACGCTAAGATGAAAGTTGGGATGATAAGCGAAGTATCCGTCAGTGAGAGCCTGAGTAATTAATTCCACAACCGCATAGGGTCATTTCGCCGGTTTGCGTCCATTTAGTGCAGTTCCCAAGTTTGACGGCGAAAATAAAAATATCCCAGCACTAGTATCTATCTCAAAATTATTTTATGAGTTCATTATATAGTCTATTTTAGATTAACTTTCAAATTTGCTTAAAACACTTTGTATTTATTCCAAAAAAATAAAAATATCGGAATTTTGCGTTTTACCCAGTTTGCGTCCACAAAATCGAGATTGCGTCCACCCATGGACCAGTTTGCGTCCACCAGCTTAGTAAAGGATAAAAGGGGTGATATGAAGAAAAATTAAAAGAAAGATTGTATTCTATCAGTGTCTTTATTTAAGAATAAATATAAATAATTAAAAATCAACTTTGTAATCACTTTAAAAATTAATTCGCTACAATTATTGAACTTAAAATAAGATAACTATGTAGTAGGAACCTAACCAGTACTGGCACCTTTAAAGATAAGCAAGCATTATGAGTTCTGTTTAGGGGCGGTCCATTTATCATGTGATGTTTTTTTGACCACACCCCTCCCCCTAGGTGAGGTTTAAGAAATCCCCCCCCACGCTACAACACTAGATGAACATAATTTTATTAAAAATGTCTTCACACCACAGATTCAACGCCGATTTTTGAATAAGTATAGCATACTAGCGGCCGCCCGCGACTCCGTCCGCGTGGATTTCGATTTCCAATATCCTATGTGTTATTCTGATGTATAAGCTATATTGTGGTAAAGTTTCATTCAAATCCATTCAGTAGTTTTAACGTGAAAGAGTAACAAACATCCATACATACAAACTTTCGCCTTTATAATAGTAGTAGGATTTGCCGGAAACAAAATAAACATGAATATATATTACTACGCCCCCTCCCCCCTTATGACATTTCGTGTTTTTTTAAGGACACCCTTACGCGGCAATGAATGACTCCTAATTTTAATCTAAGATCAGTATTGATTAATAATAACGCGCTTCCTGCTTTTCCTTCCTAACACTTTCTTCATGCAGCAGAAGGTATGGTTGCTGGAGTACTGGGATTATCTTTTCCAGCATTGTAAAAAAATACTGGTCAGCTGGTCAGCACAAGGTGGTGTTCAAATTAATCAGTAGTTCCCTTTTGTGTAGTGACTGAAAATGGTTGTAATTAAGACTCTGAGGGTATAAAGATGGTAGCGATACAGTTGGTGCCGATGATGAAGTCAAAGGAATTTTTGGAGTAAGTTCCTTTACGAGAGTTTCTTTTTCATCACTTAATATTGGAGTTTGATGCAGTATCTTCTAATGGTAGAATTCTTTTGTCGTCTAAGGACACCATAGAACCAACGTCGCGGTAACTACCCGAAAATCAGAAAGTTGTTAGTGAAGATTAAATAAGAATAAAATAAATTTTGTCCACTTGTCATTTAAGAATTTAAGCTTATAAATTATTTTTACAAGAAAGTCAATTGCTTTTAGCAAAAATACATAGTGGACGCAATTTGGTCTATTATGTTTATAGTATGCGTCCACCCGGACGCAAAGTGGAAATTTTGAAAATTTGATGTAGTAATTCGCGTCCACCTTATTTTATTAGTTAAATATAAAAAAAATAAACAAATTCATTATAATTGTTATTCCTTTTTTCATTATAAAAGTTTAGAAACATTTAAGTTTCCCAAAATACATATGAAACAATAAAATACTTACCATCGAACTCGCCGCTGCACACTATTTTTTTTTCTTAAAATCCAGCGTTTTCGCACTTTTTGTTGAACAGCAAGGACAAATATTTTTTTCATTTTATTTTGGTTTGACGTACGGACCTTTTGTTTATATGTGCTAGCTTCTTAAACATACAGGTTTAAGTGGTAAAGTTTTTTCGTTTGATTGGTGTAGCAGTTTACTTATTTTCGAGGATTTAAAAATAAAGTGGACGCGAACTGGGCGATGGACGCGAACCGGCGAACTTACCCTAGTGTGTGCCCGCCTTTAGCAGGGCCTCAGTGCTCTACAGATCACTAATGAAGGCTAATTGGATGAACTTACCAAGCAGTGGGTAGTCTTTGAACGGTTCATTCTTTATGACTTCTATACCCTCGCCGCCGCCGGTTTCATTTTTGGATACCTCTGCCACGCAGTATAATTGCGCAACTTGGTACTGGGGAAAAATAAACAAACAAATAAAATATACTTATACAACAAATGTATCTTCTATAAAAATAAACCGAGAGTTAAAAATATATGCCTCCAATGCAATGGACTATGGTTATGTAATGCGTATTTAGACAATATTGTATGTATTAGATAAATAGGGAGGTGAAATCATTCTCTAGAGAAGTTTCCTTAAGTGTGGAAAATAATAAAAAATCAATTAAATTACACTGTAACACGCAGAATAAAGTGTTTTTATTGACTAAATTCATTCCCAGAGCAGTTTGCTGAAGTTTAAAAATAACTTCAGCAAACTGCTCTGGGAATGATTAGCAGTAATGCAGTACATAGTTCCATTGCAGGGGTAGTATGAAAGCACAACTCATTAAAAGACAATTAAAATGTAAGAGTCAGTTATGTTAAATAATAATGTTTTAATAATTGCAGGTTAGTACGATCTTGAGAGGATTTTCTCAGGCTATTTATGAAAGACTTGAAACAGACAAAAAGAAAAGTGGGTTTCGTGGTCACATTACCGTCGTAAAGTAACTATTATACAAGAAGTCGCGGGTTCGATTCCCGCACAGGACAAATATTTGAGTGCATCAATAAATAATTTCACTAAATCACAGATCAATGTATGTGATGTAGTGAAATTATTTATTTATTATATATATTTAAAACGGAGAGTTTTTGTGTTGGTTTATGCATATTGATAAATTATTTCTTAATTGGTGAGATGGTATACATATTATCCATTTGCCACCAAGTTAATTCTAATTGCTTGCCGAATGTGCAAAATGTATGTGAATTGATAAAACAGCCTGACCTCCTTTAAACTTCGTAATCATATCTAATCAGTCAAATAAAAATGAGTCACAATTTCAGAAACAGGTGTATCGAAAAGTGTACTTTCTACCTTCTTATTTATTTTCAATTTACTGGATCATGCCTTATTATTAGTCCGAATACAAAGGTCCTTGGAATCAATAACCCAAAAAAAACTATGTGATTGTTGTCTACAAACCTATGCTCTGTTAGAAAAATTTATATTTTCAAAAGTAGAGCTTTTGCTCCTGACATGTGGGCATTACAAAGTACAAAATATTTCATTTAAAATGTTGTCTATACACAAGCTCAATAAAAAGAACACAAGCTCAGGTTTAATAACATACCCCAATAGATCAAGGATAAATACCTGATTATGATACTACCACTACATTTTCCACATTTTGATAGTGATTACTGCGTCTGTTACACTAAATTGACAAAACGAGAGTATCTGTGTCTTTAAATCCCCAAACATGACAACCATATATTTTTTTTATACTTTATATATAACATTTTTACCACTGACTTGTTTAAGGAAGAAATGTGATAGAAAAATAAACTATAAAATTATAGACAGGGAGTTTAAATGATTGTCTCCACTTTTTTTTATTGATAAGTTGTTGTTTTTACATAATGCTGGAAAAGTCTTACTGCTTCTAATTGCTTAGCAAAGAACCATGAAAGAATTTTATTTAAAGTTTAGAGATTCAATAATTTGTTTCATAGCACAATAACAGTGAAATTGGTACAATCAACAAATTTATATGAAGACCATTATATTAGTTTTGATAGATATGATGCCACATAACAAGAATCATTAAAATTAACTTTTTATAATAATAACCATATCTTATCTACATGTTAATACCAGATATATCACAATTAAAGTGAAAAAATGGATTTTCAGGATAGCTAAGAAACATTTGTTTATTTCCAAATCTGTAAAGTGAATGTCCTCATATATGAGAGAACAATGAGGAGATTTTTTATTGAATATTACCTATTTAAAACTATTTGAAAGAGACCAATAAAATTGTTGTTCAAAGGTGGCGAAATAATTTTCATACTAGTTCAGGTTCAAAGAGTTATTACAAAGAAATTCTTCCATATGGTAACTTTTCATTCTTATAGGTAATAAGCTTCAAGATAAGGAGATTAGACAATAACCTCACAACACAAATAAGGTTATGTTCATATAATTCCTCTACTAATATATACAAATATATTCATAACATATGTTAGTTGATGTGGCATCAGATAAGTATAAAACTAAACATTTACAATATCATTTTACATAATAACTAAAATGTTTGCAGGAATATTAAACTTAGGTACAGCAAAAGAACATTACTTTTAAAGTAAATAAAATAATCTTACCTCTTCTACTGTAAGGGGTAGAGTAACTCGGCTGGAAAGAAGGAATCATAATTTAAGATAACATAATATTTCAAAAACCTAATTCCTCTACACTTCTCGTAAGAAAAATTGCACGTCTTTATGATCCATCTGCTGGCAAATCCTTGACCTGGACCTCTGCTGTCAGTGTCATCTAAGAACATTTCTGACTTCGAAGAATTAAAGCTTTCGCAAGAGTTATCTTCACTAGCTAATTACTATGAATTAAGTTCCGAATAATAGCTGCTGATAAGGGGGAATTCTAGAACGACATCAAGCAGAGACTTCAGGAAGATTGGCCAAATATCGATTCATTTTCAAGCACCAAGATATAACCTTAGCAAGAATACTTACTATTCTTTGATAAGCATGTTGCAGGTTTATTTTATTTCACTTAAATGCACATCAGACAGGCCACTACCACCTCAAATTAATATCTATCACAGTACAAGACTTGAGCTACGTCCCGATTATTGGCAGATTTGTAATTTTTATCTATGACTGGCCAATGAAAATGACAAGGCGCATGCTCGTTTCGTGACGCAACGGATGTTACGTCAACCTTGAGGATGCGTTCATATTGTAAATGTTTTAAATTTCATGAAAAAACCTACTTCTTCCGGAGCTTTGGTTTGTTTATTTTTATTTTTATTTAGGTAAGACTTTTTAATAACAAGACAATTAAATCTGCAATTGCTCAACCCTAAAAAGTAATTAACATCGTAAAATTCCATTTATCAGAATATTAAAGATCATAAAGTTACCCCGTTTCCGAGGATCAACCTCTTGTTACTCTTTTCCTTGAAAAGAGGCAAAGGAAAAATTTATTAAATAACCGATGAAAAACCATTACAAACCAATCAAATAAAATGCAGACCACAGACAATAAATTGTTCATGATTAGATTTTTTCTATCGACAATTCGACATTTTATTGACATAGTTTTTCAGAACGTGAATGAAAACGTAGAAGCGAAGTTGGAGAAGGAAGAAATAGTTTACCAAATGACTGCTCTTTCGAATTCATTGTAAAATGTATTAGTTAGTATAATTTGATGGCTTTTTAATGCTTTAAATTTCAGTCGTGCCTCTAATTTTGTAAATACTTTTGTTAAGTGAAGGGGTTGTGTGGTAAATACGAAAAATGAGTTTGGTCGGGAAAAAGTGTGAATCGATATCATTGTTGGAATCAACTAAAGACGACATAAAGCCCTGTAATATTACTCCAGAGGATGTACTGCGTCTGGACAGAATCACTGACACATATCTTTGCAGCCCGGAAGCAAATGTATACGACATAGATTTTACAAGGTTCAAAATACGAGATTTAGAAACTGGTACTGTTCTGTTTGAGATAGCAAAGCCTCCGACAGATTTCGGAGTGGATAGCGAGGGAACGGAGGATGCTCCCGACGAGCCACTGGACCCGAACGCTGGTAGATTTGTGCGTTACCAATTCACACCACAGTTCCTGAAGTTGAAGACTGTGGGAGCGACGTAAGTTATTCAAAACATATTAATCTACAAGCGGCCGCCCGCGACTCCGTCCAAGTGGATATCGATTTCCAATAGCCTAAAGCCTTCCTCGTCAAAAGGACTATCCAAGACAAAAATATTTTTTCAAATCGGACCAGTAGTTCCTAAGGTTACCTCGTTCAAACAAACAAACATACAAACAAACTCTTCAGCTTTATATATTAGTATAGATTTATGCATGGATAGCAGCAGCATAGGATCGAACTAGATGGCGTAACATGAAGAAGGCCTATACCAATCCAATGGTTGAAAATGGCTGAGAAGAATCTATTTATGAATTTATCTTCAATTCCTCATCTGATTACTTTTTCACAACCCCTTAAGTGAAGCAGTTAAGATATTGTCTGTTTGATCCCCACACTGCATACACAAATTTTATTGTAATATGGATCGGAATGTTGGGCCACGAAGAAGACGGATGAAAGACGATTGCATGCAACGGAGATGAGAATGCTGAGATGGATGTGTGGGGTGACGAGAATGGATAAGATAAGGAATGAGTACATCAGAGGAAGTATGAAAGTGGCACCAGTGATAGAAAAGGTTAAGGGGAACCGACTATCCTGGTATGGCCATGTGATGAGACGAGAGGAAACCCATGTGACGAGACGAATGATGAATATGAAAGTGAATGGTGTGCAAGGGAGAGGTAGGCCAAAGAAAAGATGGATGGATTGTGTGAAGGATGATATGAGTGAAAGAGGTGTGAATGACGCGATGACAAATGATAGGCCGGTATGGAAGAAGTCGACATATTGCGCCGACCCCAGATAAACTGGGAACAGGGCAGGCAAATGATGAAACATGTCTGTGGGTACTGGTCTAGGTGCTATTTTATCTATTTAAGAGTTTACATCATCCACTGTTGGTTCTGATAGCTGTTCAGATATTAATATTAATTTCAAATACATGTGGCATATAAAAAATAATTGTATTAATCTCCTTTATTTTGTAGAGTGGAGTTTACTGTAGGAGCTCGTCCAGTCAGCCACTTCAGAATGATTGAGAAACATTTCTTCAGAGATACATTGCTCAAAACTTTTGATTTTGAGTTTGGTTTCTGCATCCCATTCTCAAGAAACACGTGTGAACATATTTACGAGTTTCCAACACTGCCACTTGATCTAGGTAATTATATACTCTTAGTTTTTTTAATACAAACTTCTTTATTTATGTCAATTTTTGATGTTCAATAATACTGTTGAATGGTTTGTGCGAAAATGGGAATAATATTTAATGTATATTTTAAAATATGTATATCACAGGCCCATTGGTCTAGTGGTCAGGAATCCTGGCTACAAAACCCTGGGTCATGGGTTCAAATCCCACTAGGAAAAAATGTTTGTGTGATGGACATTGGCATTTGCACTTGAGTCATGGATGTTTATAAAAGTATTTAAGTACGTCTATCCATTCCGTAACATCCATCCATAGTGCAAGCTTTGAGTTCAATGAATTTATTATTTTTTTATTAAATTTTTATTTATTTAACAAGTATCGCCAGTAGAAGTCATCACTGAGATAATTAAATGATTTCAGTTGAAGAGATGATTGCAGCACCATTTGAGACCTGTTCCGACAGCTTTTACTTCGTGGATAACCATCTTGTGATGCATAACAAGGCTGACTATGCTTACAATGGAGGTATTAATAATTAAGAAGCTATTTATTCTATCTATGACATTGGCCTTTTCTCAAAATTCAATAAAATTTTACTGGCACTAAATTAATCTATCATAAATAATTTTACTGTCCAGTGAAATTAATTGGGACTGAAAATCATATTTCACGTGCATGTTCTATATTTTTATGTCATGGTGACATTGAAAGAAGAGTTATTAATGTTATACATGTAATTCATTGATACATGTTATAATACAAAGTTAACCAACTTTATGTTAAACTTAAATACTGTACCTATTTCAAAAAGACACATTGCATTTTGAAGATTCATTCCATTTCAAGACATATTTTGTGTGTACTGTAGTTCCTTTTGATAAATGTACTTGCAGTCCCTACATTGCAGTGTTAGAGGATATATTCTAAATTTATTTTGAAAGAACTGATCCTATTTGAAGAATTTTCTCATGTAAACTGGTATCAATATTCAGTTCTGGGGGCTTACTGCCAGCCGTTATAGCAGGACGGATTCCAGTGAGTAAGAGAGATGCCGCTTTACATCATGTAAAGCGACATCCCTTTTACTCACTCGTTTAAAGATCGCTTTAAAACTTGATAGTAAGGCCTCTGAATCTTGTGATAAATGATGCATTCCGTGCAATTTGTTTTGTACATAAGACATTTGGCTTGTGTCACAATAGATTCTATAAACACGAGTGCCTATTTTGTGAGAGTGAGTAATATTTTAAATATAACGTTGAATTCACCTGTGTTGTCCCACAGAGGGCATGATCTCTACTTTTGTTGTTACCGACACTTAGTTGACACTATTTGGCACTATACTCGATGTACACTAATTTTGTACCTTGGTGTGTGACACTTTTGTATTTTGTGAGTAGTTTTAAGGGTGCATTGCACTAATCTGAAGTTAAATCTAGTCATACATGTATAAGTTAAAATTATCAAATTGTTTGTTTGTTGTCTTTGAACTATTTAGAGATGGGTGACAAAATTACAGGGAGTGGAACAAGGATGATAATATTATTAAAAGTCATTTTGTCAATATCAAAATACAACTTCTACTTGCCTTAAAGGCATAGATACATGTCTGTAATTGCGATTGCTTGGAATTAAGCTTCAGTCTTTATTAGACTTTATTTACAAAGTGGTTTAAAAAATTAAAGATAATGGAATGAAAAAAATCCATGATACACATCAGTTGTATTACCCGAAATAAATGGTCAAACAATGTTTTTAAATTGAAAGCCATGATTGAAACCCCATGTTGCAACAATATTTTGTAAGTTTTGTGTGTGAACATAAGAATTTTAACAAACACATATGTATTTATTTTGCCTTGTATACTTTTCACAACGGAGGTAAAGGAAGAACTAGAAAGTTCGACCTAAATTTTTAATTTGAGTTTGTTAAACATATAATGTAAAATGTGACGGCTATCTTATTAAATTTGTAAATTTTCATGTGGTAATGTTTTAAATATGATGAAACTTTTATGCCGTCCAAAGCCTTGTTAATTCAAACAAGCGGTCTTGCTTTAAAATGAAGTTTTTTTCAAAATTATATACGAACTGAATGTGTTCACTATTTATGTAAAGTTGAATTATGATTTCAGATCTCGATGAGCTTTTTCTTATAAATCCGAAGTTTCTTTTGACGAAAAACATTCATATTAGATAACGTGTAAGTATACATACCATATTAATGACCCAAATAGTTTCAGATGACATCAATGACCATCAAAATATGTGATTAATGATTTTATTAGGTAATAGGTGCATCACTCAAAATTGTATTCAGTATTTTAATTTATATTTTCATGTCTATTGTAACTACCGTGATATGAAGTTTTCATAGATGGTAGCCTGTGATGTGTACTTAATGAAATAGTAGATAAAATCTGCCTAACATATAAATGATCGGTTTATACACAGACAGAAGTGATTCTAACACTAAAATTATTTGACGGGATTAACGCGATAATGAACATGTAGTATAATAATATGTTATACTTCTTACTGCTTGACGTTTTGGCTGTGTTACAAAAACGGTGGTCGAAAGAAGTTTGCGAAAATCTCCGTAAATAATATGTTTTATAATAATGCAACACGAAAGTCTAAAATCATATAAAACTGATTCTGATTCTGATCTTGTTCCCCAATTTATTAGTCATGATGTGTTACTAAAATGTACGTGAAGTTGTAGACTTATATTACCCTTAGGTTTAATTGATTAATACCGATATATGTATATACGAATAATTTATTGGAGTTTTATGTGTATGTATAAATTATCTTCACGCCGTATGACGTCACTGGTTCGATCTTTGCAATATATATATATATATATATATAATATTTGTTTGTTTTAATAATGTGATATCACTAATTGAACGACAGAAGTACGCTCTGTTCAAGTTTGCATTGCTAGAACGATAATTCCCAAAACCGGACCCAAGTTAAACTTAGATATTTTTTTTTACATTAAATCAATATGTCACAGAGTGAAGCAATTTAATTAATTAATTCATTTCTTTTATTAATTTAGTCTGTATTAACTGCATATTCACTGATGTCACCACACTAGTTTTGTCGAAGAAATAAATTGTTAAAAATAAAATGAGGCGTTTTATTATTTATAAGTATGTTTATGGAATATGCTGCCAATTGGCGATCTCATCACACTGATACCATACCAAAGTAAAATAATTGAAAACACACAATTGGCATAAATTGTAGACTGTTTATTAATCAATTGAAATGTTCAGAAAATATTTACTAACATTAGTTATCTAAATAGCCAAATATTTATTAATATTCTTAAAATATGTTCCTACTGACTCTCGAGCCGCGTGTTTGGTAGCACTTAAATATAAATCAGACAAAATATGTACAATGGTAATCCTGAATTATCTGGCTACCTTTATCATCAAAGCCGCCCTTGACCTATTGCGGGTCTGGGCCTTTAAACCTCTTGTTTTGTAAACGTGGGGCCCCCAAAACCTAATTCCCAATCGATCGCGGGGCCCTGGGCTCGTACCCATTGTGCCCAGTGAGAAAGACTGGTCTGTTTAACATGGATGATTCTGTACTTCATTCCCTCTGTAGATCTTCCAAAGAACCGATTTGTATAATGGCTCTGGTTTACCTATGCAATGCTCTAGATAGTACACCATAAGTGGGTAACATTCACCGTGCCCTAAGCCAGTATGAAACGTGTACCTACATAATATACAGGGTGGAATCTTGAAATGGGTTTTGTTCGGCAGGTACATTAACCGTTAGAGTTACAAGAAAACGTCGTTAGGCAACCATCCCTAACTTTTTGAGATATTATGACCTACATTCACAGATTTTGGAAAAAAGTTACAGTTAGCAAAAAAAGTGCTGAAACTGGCAAAATTTTTTTTTCATGCCAATCGATCCTGTTTCATGTAAGGATCAAATGACTCTATGGGACCATTTAAGGTTTGAGTACTAGAAATGTCAGAAATCGCAAAAAACTTTTCCCATACATTTTGTACTAAAAATTCCAAAAAAATTTTTTCGTTCCATTCGATCCTGTTTCATGTATGAATCAAAACTTTGTATCAGACCATTTAAGGTTTGAGTACTGGAAATGGCAAAAATCGGAAAAAATACTATTCCCATACATTTGGTAATGAAAATTTTCGAAACTTATTTCTCACATTTCTAGTAGTCAAACCTTCAATGGTCTGATACAAAGTCTTGTTTCATACATGAAACAGGATCGAATGGCACGAAAAAAATTTATTGGAATTTTTAGTACAAAATGTATGGGAAAAGTTTTTTGCGATTTCTGACATTTCTAGTACTCAAACCTCAAATGGTCCCATAGAGTCATTTGATCCTTACATGAAACAGGATCGATTGGCATGAAAAAAAATTTTTGCCAGTTTCAGCACTTTTTTTGCTGACTGTAACTTTTTTCCAAAATCTGTGAATGTAGGTCATAATATCTCAAAAAGTTAGGGATGGTTGCCTAACGACGTTTTCTTGTAACTCTAACGGTTAATGTACCTGCCGAACAAAACCCATTTCAAGATTCCACCCTGTATATTGGAGCTCAGTGGAACGGATAAAAAATGGAAGCATTTTTAATCAGACAATACAAATCAGAATCGTCCATGATTTAGAACGCAGATTCTGAGATTCTGAACCAAATGACAACCAATTCAAGTTACACAATGTAAAACATTAAAATCCTACTACTATTATAAAGCGAAAGTTTGTAAGTATGGATATATGGATGTTTGTTACTCTTTCACGTAAAAACTACTGAATGGATTTGAATGAAACTTTACCACAATATAGCTTATACATCAGAATAACACATAGGATATTGGAAATCGAAATCCACGCGGACGGAGTCGCGGGCGGCCGCTAGTCTAAAATATATCTATTTGAATGTGATAATCTAATTGCTTATTTCTAATATTTTACCTCCATCATAGGGATTAAACATTAAATTAAATATGTATTATTTATAAACAGGTACGACATATTTTTTTGCAGTCAAATAAAATTAAAATAAAAATATTGTTCAGTTTTGAAAAAGTTAACGCTATCTCCACCATTAAGTGAATGTTAAAACATACAAAATTGGTTTATGGACTGATAATATTTTTTTGCGTTTTCTGTATCTACCTAAATCTATAGTTATTTGTTATTTATTTATGCAGCAGGTAGGTAGCTAACTACATTTTAAATTGGTTTTACAGACGTTTCGCTTTTGCGACAAATTTCACAAAATCTTTACTAAACTATTTTTTGAAGTTTTCTATTTTCAATAATAATAATAATAATAATAAACTTTATTTAATAAACATTCTGCACACGAAAAATCATAAAATCTATATAATAATCTTAGTTGCTAAATTAACAAAATGTGCCTGAACTAGGATGTCCTGTATTTCAGGCGTTAAAAAGGACTTAAGTAAACTTATTTTAATCTAAACACTTACAAAAATATATTAAGCAAACATTCATAATTATATTATTTAATGACACAATAGAAAACAAACAAACAAGGAACTAAATTAAACCTAAAGAATTACTGCGGAACATATAATAATTCCTCTGTATCTTTGTAGGATAGATTACGGAGAAAAAACTTAAGATTTTTTTTAGCACTATTGTAAGAAAGCGGATAAATGTTACATTTGGCGTTTAATCTGTTATATAGGCATGGGCGTACCCAGGGTAGGGGAGGGGAGGCAACTGCCCAGCCCCCACCCCCCTGGATAATGTTGACGTCCCTACGTACCTATATTATATAGACACAAAAATTAAGAAAAAATATGAAGCAGTAGAATCTGCGCCACCAGTGGGGCGCCTTGGTGGGGCAAATTAGCCTGTGTTTGCAATACAAAATTTGACCACTCAGATAATAAAAAATACAAATAGTGATGATTTGCCCCCACTGGGTTATTTAAAACCTGTTTTGCCCCCATCTGGCTAATTTAAATTCTGATTATGACCCCAACCCCCACCCCCCTGGCCCAGAACCTGTGTACGCCCATGCATGTAGGTAGGTAGGTACTTTTGAACGTTGATTAAATAATTCATTGGCGTCCGTTATACGCCGAATTATACGTAACAAATACGCCATTATGTACGTTGTTATTATTCCTTCGACGCCGTGCTCTGTGCTGAGCAAGGTGCCTGTCCTGCAAGTCATCAAAATAATTATCCTCTTGCGCTAAAATCTTTTTCATTATCCTGAACTTATAATTTAGAGCGTTGTCCTTAGTAAACGACTTGGCGTACTCCAAAGGTAAAGCAGCACAGTTCGCGTCCTCAATAATGGTTTCAAAGGGTACGTTGATGGTCTTGCAAACGTCTTCGTAGAAGTATTTTCTCCGTGGTTGGCTCTTGTTGTAAATGTGAATTTCGTAAATCCATGGGTCAATGCCGCTGTCGGTACTATCGGAGCCCATGAATTGTACGACCATGTATAATTTTCTGTCTTTTTCGGAAATCATTGCTTGGAATAGGAAGTTGTATGAACCGAGAGCAACGAAGTGCACGATCCGATTGTCGTGTGTCAAGTTAAGCAAAGTCATTTCGGTGTTGTCCCCACCATGGCAATGCATTTGATGCGCGTTGGTGAAATGTTCAACCATCTGGGCCAGCTTTCCTGGGTAACAAAATTATATTATGAAAAAAGACTCGGGCTTATGCAAATTTCCATGCAAAGGCTAGGATAAAAATAGAGTAAAAATAGGTAGTAAGGAGTAGGTAATATCAAAATAGAAGACGAACTACCCAACTTATAAAAAATACGGTCGAATTCAGATCACTCCTTTTTTGAAGTCGGTTAAAAATACTCGGAATCTGGTTAATCCTACACCACGTACGTACATACTAGGTTCTTTATGAAGGTACGTAATTAATAACACTAACGTACAATTCAACTAAAGTACGGTTATCGTTCAAATAAGTAGGTAGGAATATTATTATTGGCTGGCAACGCAACATCACACAACACCACCAATTAGATTGCTGTGGATTTTGTTAGGGAAATAAGTTATACATATTTGGAAACCATACCTCGTAAGCATTGATATACACAATGCTCGTAAGAGAACAATACCTACCTACACGGAGGGTATAAATAAATAATTACAAAAATATCTAAACCAATAATAAAACTATCTTTGACAAGTCTTACCTCTCCAAATGCACCGGCCGAATATGTTGTACATTGGGCAAATCATTTCCCGGAATTTACATTCATTGAAGTGGGAATCGATGTCCCCCTGTTTGATCATCTGTTTGCAACCTTCATCGAAATAAGGGCAGTGTATTTTTCTCTGAAAAAAAAAACAGTAATTACCTATTTATAATAATTTCTGCGCATTAAAATTTACTTGAACTTGAATTTGTTTGAACGCGCTAATCTCAGGAACCACTGGACCGATTTGAAAAAATATTTTTCTTTTGGAAAGTCCATTTTGACGAGGAAGGCTTTAGGCTTTTAGAAATCGAAATCCACGCGGACGGAGTCGTAGGCGGCCGCTAGTTGATAATTATTCTTAACTTTTTTACACAAATGGCAACTGTTGCTTGAAAACGTAACGTATTTACGTTATTATTACTTAATAAGCAGATTCACTCACTTCACTGATGAACGCTTCTAGAGTCGGGTTCCTTCTGTCGGTGATGGGCAAGCGGCAGAGATCGGGCCCTTCACTGTTCCTTGCCCCGCAAAGCTTGGACCTGACCTTGCAGTCACTGCAGGAGCTGTGCCCAGCGTTGCACTGGTAGATCGTGACAGTGAACCGGCCGTTGCAAGTTGGGCAGCTGATGTCGTCGCCATCATTTACTTTGAAGCGGTCCCTAGAAGCATAATCAGCCCGTTCCAATCCATTGTTGGTATGGTGAACCTATAATACATGGGAACCTGCATGTTCCTCGTGTAACGTGCATGTACAATCATGAGCACCAACATGTATAGGTACACATAGCCATCATTGAGGTATTATTATACGTAGTAGTAATACCTCATGATAGCCATACACAACAGTAAAGTTCATATTTGAATGTGTTTGTATACCTACATGTTCGTGCTCAAGACTGTACTCCCTATTCACTCCCAAATCCCTCGCTTTCATGGTTAGGTGGGATAGCACATAGCAGTCTGACTACCGTAGAGAGATCAGGTGCAGGACCAACGTGCCATCTGAAGCACGAAGGAGCTCGAGATGAAATATCCGGTAACCCATCCGATGACTAGCAAGTATAAGACGAAAAGATACGACCACCAACCTTGGAATGGATCTGGCTCTTACTCCACTATATGCCTTTCTCGGCGGCCCTGTAGAAGGTCTAGGTCGGCCCCTGCTGATAGAATTAAAACAATAGGTATTTATTTAGGTAGAGGTATATTATGTTATTTTTATATGTGATAGAGAGGTAAACGAACAATTTAGGTAAGTTAATATAATACTATTCTTATAAAAGATGTAGGTATGTAACCTGAGTGTATGAAGATGCTTATGATTTGCATCTTTACATTAAAATCATAACGGGAGTACTACGGTATGGTAAACAGAAGAGAGGCATGGATGGATGACATTCTTATGTCATCAAACGTCCCGATCAAACGTCGGGTAGAATACAGAAAAGCTGGAAGTGTGGTAAGGTAACAGCTGGTAGGCAGTGCCGGTTTTGACTCTTCCAAGTCCTACGCCCTGTTGGGCCAGCCAAGATGCCACTTTGCGAACGCGAATTATCTCCATCTCGTTCACACAGATACTTCGTATGCGGGATAGAGATATAGCCACGATGAAACGATAGTTTGCGTTCGCAGAAATGGCATCTTGGCTGGCCCGCCTGGACGAGGTATTTTTACTGTACAGTGTCCTCTACGACTAAGTTACTTAGTTACTTACTAAGTTACTGTTAACTTCAAACTATAAGGATAGATCGTGGCTGTCGTGGCTCCCCTTTTCATCCGGCGCGGTGCCCTGGTAGGCTAGCCAATATGCCATAATGATGCCAAGATGATATAACTAGCGGCCGCCCGCGACTCCGTCCGCGTGGATTTCGATTTCCAATAGCCTAAAGCCTTCTTCGTCAAATGGACTATCCAACACAAAAATATTTTTTCAAATCAGTCCAGTAGTTCCTGAGATTAGCGCGTTCAAACAAACAAACAAACAATCAAACATAAAAACAAACTCTTCAGTTTTAGTAATTAAGTGAAGATTACCTTATAGTCCGGTCAAAATAGACATTCCAGTTTGCATTAATTCCCACACAGCTGGACTTTTGTGCAGGCCTTGAATACGTCATTACAAATGATATGTCAAAATTCCCCATCGATCCCGCTTGTGCGTTGTTTTTTATTCGTGGTCAAAGGGCCCAAATTTGCGTTTTTTTCTTAAATCTCTGAAACTAAAAGAGCTATCGAAAAATGGTTCAGGAAAAGTTTATAGATCGTAAAATTGTCTACCTAAAAGATCTCTACATTTTTCTTCTACAAAGCAGCGCTGTCGAGATATTGTGACTTTAAGCCGCAGGAAAGTCGTATTTTCGAGTAGCCCACATTATGCAATTACAATAAATTGGGTTGAGTAGTTTATCTGGTGCAGGTGGCAATTAAGTATGGATTGGCTCGAAACTATTATTTACCAATTTCCAGCCCCAATTTTCAGGATTTAGTTCTTTGAAGTCAAAAAAGACAAAATGACGTATCAAGCTTGCATTCATTCCCAACAAGCGGGACTTTTGTGCAGGCCTTGAATACGTCATTACAAATGATATGTCAAAAGTCCCCATCGATCCCGCTTGTGCGTTGTTTTTTATCTGTACTGAAAATCTTCGGATCCTATTCCTAACCTTTCTGGTAGTCAAACCTCAATGGTCCCCATAAAGACTTTTACTCCTTAGATGAAATAGGATCGATTGGCGAGAAAAAAAAAATTTGGTATTTTCAGTACAAAATGTATGGGAAAAGTTTTTTGCGATTCCTGACATTTCTAGTACTCAAACCTCAAATGGTCCCCTAAAGTCTTTTAATCCTAACTTATAATAGGATCGATTGGCATGAAAAAAAAATTACCTATTTCAGCAATTTGTACTGAAAATTCCAAAATTTTTTTTCGCGCCTATCGATCCTTTTTCATCTAAGGAGTAAAAGTCTCTATGGGGACCATTGAGGTTTGACTACCAGAAAGGTTAGGAATAGGATCCGAAGATTTTCAGTACAGATAAAAAACAACGCACAAGCGGGATCGATGGGGACTTTTGACATATTATTTGTAATGACGTATTCAAGTCCTGCACAAAAGTCCCGCTTGTTGGGAATGAATGCAAGCTTGATACGTCATTTTGTCTTTTTTGACTTCAATGAACTAAATCCTGAAAATTGGGGCTGGAAATTGGTAAATAATAGTTTCGAGCCAATCCATACTTAATTGCCACCTGCACCAGATAAACTACTCAACCCAATTTATTGTAATTGCATAATGTGGGCTACTCGAAAATACGACTTTCCTGCGGCTTAAAGTCACAATATCTCGACAGCGCTGCTTTGTAGAAGAAAAATGTAGAGATCTTTTAGGAAGACAATTTTACGATCTATAAACTTTTCCTGAACCATTTTTCGATAGCTCTTTTAGTTTCAGAGATTTAAGAAAAAAACCCAAATTTGGGCCCTTTGACCACGAATAAAAAACAACGCACAAGCGGGATCGATGGGGAATTTTGACATATCATTTGTAATGACGTATTCAAGGCCTGCACAAAAATCCAGCTGTGTGGGAATTAATGCAACCTTGAGTCTTAATTTTGTCTATTTTGACTGGATTATTAAATAGATAATCACTACATAGTCTATACTAATATTATAAAGAGGAAAGGTTTGATTTTTTGTTTGTTTGTATGAATTGAATAGGCTCCGAAACTACTTGGCAGATTTGAAAAATTCTTTCACTGTTGGAAAGCTACATTCACCCAGAGTAACATAGGCTATATTTTATCCCGGTACGGGAAGTAGTTCCCCCGGGACGCGGGTGAAACCGCGTGACGGGTCGCTAGTATAAAATAAAGTCGCTTTCTCTGTCCCTATGTCCCTTTGTATGCCTAAATCTTTGAAACTACGCAACGGATTTTAATGCGGTTTTTTATATTAGATAGAGTGATTCAAGAGGAAGGTTTTTATGTATAATACATGAATAATATAGTAGAGAAGCACTTATAAACTTAGTGCACCCGTGCGAAGTCGGGGCGGGTCGCTAGTATTTAATAAATCGTTAAATTTAAAACTTACTTTGACTGTGGATGTTGGATAAACACAAATGGTTCTAATTTTTCGCCCAAGACGAAATGTGTAGTATTATTGGCAGGTTTATTGTTATTTGATGACGTCGGCCCATTTGCAGGAACATCAGTTGGTCTTAGGGTCGCCTTTGAATTTCCATTGTCGATTTGTAATCGTGATATATCTGGGTACACTGCACTCTTTGCTTGTATCATCGATTCAGCTGAGGTTGTAGGCTGTACGGGAGGATTCAAGGGTTGTGCATTCGAAGGGCCTGTTCTGTTAGTGGTAGGCAAACTGGGCAGCTGCTGAAGCGAACTGTAAAATAAAACAAATTGGTATTTTTATTGACAAGTATTAACGAGCCTAATAATAATACTAAGTGAAGGTACCCAGTATATTTTCCTTGGCAGAGTCTGGGGATTTCTCATATTGGGATCATGAGTCTCCTACTTATGTTGATCATTAGTAGGTAGGTAAATTTTTGGATTTCATAAAACATCTTTGGAAGAAATGTTTTATTTCTTGTTCCCATTATGAGCACTCTCAGTTTATATGTATATTCTATGATGGGAACAGAACTTTTTTGTCCAATTATAACTATGTTTTCTAATGATTAGTAGTACGTAGTACATACGTAGTTAATTTGTTTGTTAACCCTCTATATCAATAAAATATACTGTGGTTGTTACCTCAAACACCTGCCTTTAGTTAAATTAATATAGTTATAGTTATTAATATAGTAATATAAATAAATCAATGAGACGAACTTCTTAGCTATCCATGGATTCTCCGTGCGGGTGCCGGGTCCATCGCGTGGAATAGAGAGGAATGTCAGTCAGCGCCTGGGACTTTCGACCCAGCGTGTAGGTTTAAGGGGCCCCTTTATAGTTAAGAGTATATACCTGGTTTGTGGTGCCGTTGTCTTCTGGGCATTATTTATTTCTTGTTGTTTCTTTATTTCTTGCTCTAGTTTCTCCCTCTTTATTCTCTCTGCCTCCTTCAGAGCTTCTTCTCTGTAAAAAACGATTGATAGCAGAACTGCAACAGGCCACATGTCATTGGTCAATCAAGTAAGGTACTGCTTTCACTTTGGTGACTTCTCATCATCATCTAGCGTTCGTCCCTGTCGTTCCTTGGCTATTGCGTTGCCTCGGAGTCCAGGGTTAGCTTTAAAACATCGGTGACTAAGACACCTTGTAACTTACAAGGTACTAAAACACTTTTCTTACAAGTTGTAAGAAAAGGATTTTATGGATAAGCTTCTTTTAGATAAAAGTGACGGCAATCTCTAGTCGCTTGCGCCGCGCCGTCAAGTACTTACCTTCTAATATACCAAGCATTTGGTACAATCACAGAGATAATAAATATGGTACCCCTACAGACCGTCGTAGGGGTGATCCCGGTGTAACAGAAGTATGAACAAAACTGGCCTACTTCGCTGTAATAAGGGCATCGACTTCAATGTGTTGTATGTTGTACCTAGTAGAGATTTGTCAATAAGTGACTTTAATTAGTTATTAAGGTGTCAATGTAAGTGTACTTATAAAAAAACAGTGCGCTTCGCGGCCCATCCAGACCCCTCTTTCCCACTGGGCACAATGGGCTCGCGCCCAGAGCCCTGCGATCGTTGGGGCCCCGAGATCAGGGTCACGTTCAGCAAACTAGCGTATTAAAGGCCCATGAGCCTCTAATAGGCGAAAGAGGGCCCTGGGCCTACGTCCTGTTTGTTTCTGATATGAGTACAATACGAGAAAATATTTAGTTACCCACCTCTGTGCATAAATCTCTCTCTGCCGTTGTAACAATCTGTCCACCTCGCTTTGGGTCATCCGTGCTTCATTTCGCTGCTGCGTAGTGCTTGGATTGGTTCTGCAATCATTAAACATCATCAATCATCATCAACAGCCTATCGCAGTCCAATGATGGAGTGAGGCCTTCCCAGAGCTCTCCTTGACTTCAGCTCGACAAGCCACCTTGCAAGCATCAGCAGACCATGTAGGAGGCTTGAGCGGCCGATACTCTTAGAATTAAAGTAAATAAATATAAAAAAATAAATAGTTAAACAACAAAAAAAACAGTGGTGCCTATACCTGCTGTTGTCTCATAGAGTAAAGTAATATATATTGGGTAGTTGTCTACTATCACAGATCAGAGAATTGCAGTAAATTGTTCTGGTTTTACCCTTGAACCTATCGCGATAGCGCGACTAAGACCTATGTTTGAACCTACAAGACTAATATTTTTTATTTGTAAAGGACTTGCGTTCTTAAATTCAGTAAAACGAGTTCAGATTCGACTTGTTTAAGCCTCAATAGCAAGACTCATTGGTAGGGATATTCCCCGGATCGCAAAGAGTGCGTGTTTCATTTTACACAGAAAACATTTTTCAGCGCAAAAACAACAGTAGGTCGGTACCATAAAAACAGTGTCTTTGTATAATAATCAAGTATCTACATAAAAGTACCTACGCGATTTATCTTTTCCACGTGACAGGAAACAATAACTGCCTTGTGTACAACTCTGTATGTTCTGCTATATTATTATGTTTACCGATTAAAACAAAATGGCTGACGCGGGGACTCCCGGCCCAACAACATAGTTTTAAGTAGCTAACTACGTAGTTTAAACTCTAGAGGGTCTGCCTGCCTACTCTATTTTTATTTCGAATCGAAAAGGTTTTGCACTTATCAAAATTATGAATTTACTACACCTTCATCACCATACTTGTATCCATGTTGACAACATCTTCTTAGTAAGCACCCAGTAAGCAGTATGAACCTATGATAATGCCTATCATGATACGTAGGTACGTTACGAATACGAAAACAGCCTGAAAAAGTTGTTTTAGTTCCCGATTCAATTTAAATCATACTATGCGACGAACTTCTTAGCTATCCATGGATTCTCCGTGCGGGTGCCGGGTCCATCGCGTGGAACAGAGAGGAATGCCAGTCGGCGCCTGGGACTTGCGACCCAGCGTGTAGGTTTAACCCTTTCGCTGCGGATGGCGAGATAACTCGTTTACATTTATCTGCCTCTACATACGGATCACTGAAATCTAAAACTGCTCGCACAGACGGGCCCAATTTTCTCTGTCCTTCCAGGACAGAAGTTATAGTTATATACATGATTAGTATTGCCAGGTAAAAATAAAAAAATCGTCGTTTGCGTTCGCTGCAGAAGGCGAGTAATCTCGTCTTGATTGGAGATGATTATATACGGTAGGCGAGTTAATACGTCCTAATTAGGGGTAAAATGGCTAGAGTTGAATACGTGTAAATATTTGTAACACAACATTCGTCAATGAGAGCTTTGATGACAAAGGTGAGGAGTCCCATGTTTTAACGTTTAAGTATGATCTAAATAAAAATTAAGGTATTTGTGAATTTGTAAATGTTTAAACTTCTTTAGTCAGGTAGTTTCTGTTAAAATAATTCTAGTTCTGCTTGGTTTTAATTATCTGATAAACGTTCCTTTTTCTTTTCAGCAAAACATTTATGTATGTAGGTATAATCAAATAAACACAACTGTTTTTATAGCTATAATCATAATGTTTTAAACACATGCTATTTACTACGGAACCGCATTTAAAAACTTAGCCACTCTTGGCTGATTTACATCTAGCAACATTTACCCTTATTTTCCTCAATTGACTATACATTCCTGAGACGAGTAAACTCGCCTACCGCCGTGCGGGAACGCTTTCTTCAGACGGCATATCTCGTCTTCCGTATACCAACGCGACTTTTGGAAAACGAGTTATATCGTCTTCACTCTTCAGTACATATACGGTGAAGGTTTTGTGACGACGGTGTGGTAACGATGAGCCCGCAGCGAAAGGGTTAAGGGGCCCCTTTATAGTATACTAACGATCACCTCCACCGATGACATTCCTCTCCCTTCCCAACCATATTTGGTACGAGCCGAGTAAAGCGGCTTTAGTTGCTCTTTCCAGTAAGGAGCTAATATTAGATCTTGGTAATCCTAGGTCCTTCAGTAGGTTGTAGAGAGATTTCGCTGGTATACCTCTCGCACCCACTTCCACAGCATACAACCGTGCTATATAACCATTTTTAGTCATTTCGTTGGTTAGGTCATAATACTTATTTGTTCTTTGGGAATGTTTGTCTCCCATGGAACAGTAAGTTCTACCAACAGTACGCGCTTAAGCTTTCTAGAATAAATGAAAAGGTCTGGTCTAGACGACGATAACGCAATGTCCTCTGGAATACTGTAGTGCTTTTCTTATGTTTTTTTTTATATACTAATATACGAATACCTACTTCTTATACTAATCTAATTATTAATGTTATAAATGTGAAGTTTGTTTATTTGGATGTTTGTCCGTCAATCACGCTGAAACTACTGAACGGATTTTGATGAAATTGGGTATAAAATTATATAAAGGAAGGAAATGAAGTTCACGGCTTATCAATTTAATCAAATCACCTTATCGTACAACATTTGTACATAGACATGACTTTTCATTTAGGTAGTATCAAATTATTTGAACTCTCTGTGTTTGTTAATAACCCTCAAAGCGGATCATAGTATAAGTAAATATAGGTATATTTAAAAAAAAGGAAACACATATCCCATAATAAGACTAAAATATAGTAGGTAACACTCTGATGATAAAAGATTAATCATTCATCACTTATCTTTGTTCAAAACTTACCTGGGTTTATTTGACGACTTCGATTCTTCTGCACCCATTGTTCACTTTCAAACAATTTTCAATTATTGATGTAATAACCTATTCAAGATATTAAATACGTCTTTATATCGGTACACGGTACACACTAGATTTTCACAAAGAAATGATAATATTTTGTAATGAAGGTATTTATATTAAAAAACGGGCATGTCACTCACTCTTGGAGTGGATTTGATAACTTGATAAACGCAAGTGCTCAACTTTATAAATGTCAGAAGTCGATTCCCGCAAAAAAGGTAATATGAACCCAAACTGCAAAGAGATAAAATTTAAAACTGCATCGTAAAATCAAACGACTTAAAGGGGTATTAGTGATGCATAAGCAAGCTCACACGATCGATATCGATGGTAAGTTTGTATTCGATATGATTATTAAGTTTTGCTGCTTTTTATTAAAAGTTCAGGGGGCTTACTGCCAGCCGTTATAGCAGGACGGATTCCAGTGAGTAAAAGGGATGCCGCTTTACATGATGTAAAGCGGCATCTCTCACTCACTTTTACTCACTCGTTTAAAGATCGCTTTAAGACTTGATAGTAAGGCCTCTGAGGCCTTACCATTAAGTCATGATAGTAAGGCCTCTGAGGCCTTACCATTAAGTCATAAAGCGATCTTTAAACGAGTGAGTAAAAGGGATGCCGCTTTACATGATGTAAAGCGGCATCTCTCTTACTCACTGGAATCCGTCCTGCTATAACGGCTGGCAGTAAGCCCCCAGTATAATATTTTTCTCTTAATAATATTTTCCTCTTGATTTATCAAAACATTCATCGTATTTTATTTTGATTGTAATAATCTTATTGGACTTCCGGATTAAAACCACTTCTATACATTTAACTTGCCTGAAAACATTCTCGATATATTGAGTCCCCACCTTAAATACTAAGCATTATGTGTAATAGATATCGTTTTGTTTTAACAACGTAGACAACTTGTGCCTGCTTCTCCGGAAAGTACCAGCCATAGACACTCCATATGGTATCATCTGTCCTTGACGACAGGCAAAGGGAGTTGAGGTATTATACCAAAACCGACGTGTGTAATGAAAAAGAAAAGGATTTTCCTTGTAGGACAAAAGGATAAATTAACAAAAGATATTTTTTTACCTTTACAAAAGATTACGAATTTTTAATATAAAAAGACAATCTTTTCTTTTTAGACAAAAGTGCTCTATGGATAGTCCACAGAGTAAAATAATTGGCTGACTGACATCAAGTGACGTGCGAGCATTGACAGCGTTAGTTGACAGCCTGTTGTTGTCTAATAGTAATTTATGTACCCAACCCAATCGTTCATATTCGTAACGTTGTTGCTAGTTTAACTATTGATAATTTTAAATTAAGCTTAATTCATCGCAATAACAATGCCGCATCTGAGAATTGAAACTAATATACCCAAGGAAAAAATACCGCAGGACTTTGTGCTAAAAGCCAGTGCAATTATTGCAAAATCTCTTGGGAAACCTGAGTCGGTAATAGCTTTTTAATTGATTTTAGTGTCTATCTTTTTCTTAGATCTTGATAAGTCAGTTAGAGGTCATCATATAAAGTGTTTTGTTTACCGACATTATTTCAAGCCGAAATATATCAGTATTTTAATTATTACGAAGAACAACTACTTTGCAAAATGCTTTTAAACATATTCTTTGCTTATTAATAAGAATGGCATATTATATTAATAATAGTGAGTATGTTGTGGAGCCAGTCTAACAGTATTTATTTTGCCACAATGATCATACCAATAATTAGTAAAGTGTCTTTCAACTGATTACATAACTTACTTTATTTTATTAGATGTCATCTGTTAATATAAACAACACTAAATGTTTTTCAGTACTGCGTTGTATCAATAGTACCAGATGTGGATATGTGCTTTGGTGGGTCCAGAGACCCATGTGCTATCGGATGGCTAATGTCAATCGGAGCACTGGGTGTGGACCAAAACAAAAAACATGCCAAAGCTTTATATGAACTAGTTGAAAAAGAGTTGGGAGTAGCTTCAGATAGGTAAATATGATTTTTAATAAAGCTTCCGACTATCATTACATTTGCACTTGGCAAAAGTTGTATGGATTTTATTGCAGATGTAGCAAATGTAACAAAAAACGGGCATGATATAATTGTAAATATGTATTATAATTTATCATGAAAATATTCTAATATTGATATTCTTCTCTCTTTCAGGATGTACATAACATTCCAAAATGAACCCACAAGCAATGTTGGATATAAGGGCACCACTTTTCATGATATTTTTGGTTAAGAGTCCAAGTCTACATTCATATTATTATTATAATTATAATATGAAGATAATCAATAGCATTTGTATTAAATTAAGTTCAAAGTTTTCTCAGTTTAAAATAATTTTATTGTAACAGCTCCATTATTTGTTGAATGTCTGACTGGAACTCAATATTACTTACTATTTTTTTATATTATTATTACTACTTTATGCTGGAACTGTACTGTGGTTGTACCTATATACAAATGTTTTGTTATTTTATAAATAGATTGTTATAAATTATTTTTTTAATAAAAATTAGAAAAACTCAGCATTTTTACGAAACACTTCACTGTATATTTATTAAGGTTTTACTACCAATGGTCGATTGTGCATTGATAAATAAATCAAGTTATGTTTACTCATGTAGAGAAGAGGTACAACAAAACGCATTTCGCAGTCGAGCAAGGCAATTATTACTCTGATACAAGTTTCAAGCCATACAAATTTTGTTTATGAAAGGGTCCTACTCAGTTTAGGTATTTATTAATCTTTTGGCAGTACAATCTCAAAATATAAAGGCATGAAGTACATACATACGCAGATAAGAATAATTTATTAAACTAATGGCAAGCAGCCTTGGCCCTCAGTATATTATTATGGACCCTTGATTCAAAGTGTAATAGTGATACAGCAAATATTAGAGAAGTCTTTTAATGTAAAATAAATAATCTTCAAAAAGAAAATAGGATTTTTAATTCCACAAAAGACTTAGAAAAAAGGTCATAGTTACAAATATGTATAACTATATAATCAACGTGCCAGAACTATTAGCCGTTAAAAAAAAACGTTTGACAACTGTTGTCAAATATCAATTCTAATTGTCAAACCGATGTCAAACAGTTTTGAGTGAAGTTCATCATTCAATCAATTAATTTCAACAATATTTCCTCGGTAAATTGTTGTTTTTTGGTTGAATTATTGAAATAATGATTAAAGTAATGTCTAAGATATGTCTGTCTCGAAAATAAATTATACTTATCTATAAACATTCCAGGTTGATATTGAAACCTAGTTTTCACAATGGAGGTGGATAGGAGTGTTGAGGACACTCCGGCGTCCCAGCGTCTTACCAATGAAGACTTCAGGAAGCTGCTGATGACTCCGAGGGCGACACCGGCAGGAGGGGCGCATCCCGTCGGCTCCGTCCGCGAGGCTATGGCCAATGCTGGGTAAAGTCAAAAACTCACCCCTTCCAACGCCAAGGTCTGATATATCAGACAAACTATTTTCGTGTCCAATACGCTAACGACTGATATCTCAGACGAAAAAAAGGAAGATATATTTATTTTTTATTACTTGCCTGAACAAATTAAACAAGATTTGTGCGGTTATTGTAAAACTCTTAATTTCATATCCTCTCATATTTTCTAAGAATTAAAGACAGCCGTGAATTTTCAGGACAATGCCACCACCTGCAGAGAACAAAAGTGAATTGCGTCGGAAAAAGAAGTCATACTACGCTGCGCTTAAAAAGCAAGAGGACAATAAGTTGGCAGAATTAGCAGAGAAGTATAGAGACAGGGCGCGGGAGAGAAGGGATGGCTTGAATGAAATTGGCCCATCTGACCCTACCAGCAATACCAGTAGTGCTTACAGGTTTGTTTTATTTATTTATTTATGTATTTTATATTTATTTTATTGTACTACATCAAAATTGTGCTAAAGGCGGACTTAATGCCTCTTGGCATTCCCTACCAGTCAACCTTAGGGCACAACAGAAACTAATAACAGAAACAAACAAACAACAGAAACTTATAATGTAGAATGACTTAGATCTGAAAAGGTTTACAAACAAATACCCTAACTGATTTTAAAAAAAAAGGTTGACTGCTGAGTTTCTTCCGGCACTTCTTTTCTCAGCAGGCGATTCACGTCGAAGTGCTAAAAAATAGGTTAGGTAGGTTAAAAAAATGCAAAGTGCAAAAAATTTTCATTCTAAATCTAATTTCTGCATAAATATCATTATCTTTTAAATTTTTTTAGTTTAGACACCATAATAGTTGATTTGGCTGTAAATTTTTAACATTTTCTTTGATTTTAGGGCAGTGGCACCAGATCTGAAATCTGGGATGGATGCAAAAGAAAGAAGACGTCAGCTTATTCAGGTATTCTTAAGTTAATTATGACTTTTTTTGACACTTTCTATTTCATCAGCTTACTTAATAATGCCTCGATGGTCTAGTGGTTTAAGTACCGGGCCTTGGCCTCGAGGTCCTGGGTTCGATTCCCAGGTCGGGCAAACTTTGTGTTGATTTTTCTTAGAGATGCGCCGAATAGTGGTTTCACCGAATAACCGAATACCGAATATTATTCGGTTCAATCTTTACCGAACCGGATATTCGGCCGAATTATTCGGTTTACCATTTCTATGTATTCCTGCGTAAAAAGGTTCAAACATGCACGCCGCCCGCAACCCGCTTAAACACCGCGCTGTCACTTTACTTTAATTACTTACAATATTAACATTATGTAATACCTTTCGGCCGTTTTCCGTGCTTGGCGGCCGATCTTACAATCAGCCAGCCAAGCAGGATATAACATTGTAGTGCCCAAGTGAGCGCGCAATTGCGGTGGGACAGCAATCTGCATTGATCGTAGAGAGATGATGAAATGAGATGAGAGAAGCTCAGGACAAACAACTTAACATGCCTAATATTAAAATGACTGTGCTTTCAATACAAGTGGGCGTAAAAGATCACGTGCTTGGGACGTTTCTAACAAAATGGGGGATGACAAAACCAAAGTTCAATCATTCTGTTAGTAATATGTTATAAATTTATATAAATTATAAAAAAAAACATAAATCTCAAGTAAGAAGCGTGTCTGACAGTTCCAGTGCCTCTCTAATTTATGTCATGAAGACATGAAAATATATTTACTCAAACCGAATATATTCGGCATTAGAACCGAATAATTCGGCCGAAAACGAATAGTGGAAAAAGTGCCGAATATGCCGAATACCGAATACCAACCGAATATTCGGCGCATCTCTAATTTTTCTGAACACAGCCCGGGTTTGTGATCACCAATCCGCATTTGGCAAGCGTGGTGATTAAGCCAAAACCCATCTTTGTAACGAAAACATGATTTCAAATGATGGAGGCTTTTGCCCTCCAGTGGGACATTAATAGGCTGATACTTTTACTTAATTATTGTGATGAAAAACTGTATTTGTCGAGTTAGCATTGATCAACTGTTGGTGAGAGAAGAATTGAGTCTTACTTTTGATCTGAGCATAATTTCAAAATGAGTTGCATATTTAAGTACCATGATGGTAAGGTATCCTTGTAAGTTGGAGATGAATGATAAATATCACACAACAATCTCAATTGCTAAGAGATTGCTAATTTCTGCAGGCATTTAGTGGATATGAAATTGATTTTATTAACATATTACGCTAATTACGAAAATTTAGATAGAACAAATATTTTTTTGTTTGTACCATTGTTCGGGATGAACATAAATTAAAGATGACTTGCTTAAAATGAATATACTTGAGATAATAAGTAGGTTAACAAAAAACAGATTTGGATTATGCACTACGCGTGTGTCCGCGGCTGCGTCTGTCGGCAAGTGAGGTGGCGGCGCGGGCGACGGCCCGGCCAGCTGATGCACCTCCCTTCACCTCTCCTCTCCTCCGTCCCGCGATCATAGTGTGAATGCGTGAACATCCTCCGGGGCGTTGAAAGCCATAGCTTTCAAGAATGGATCTTGTGAGGCGCCTCCTGGTCATCTGCTTCAAGTCCATCAGTTGGTAAAAGGCACATCCTATTGACGGCTCTTCGAATAGTGCCTTTGGTAGTGGCTACTTCAGCAACCCTGTTGACACCGTCTGTGCCAGGAAATAAACGGCTAACTCTGCCCATCCGCCATTGGAGGGGCGGCAAGTTGTCTTCCTTCAGCAAAACCACGTCACCAAGCGCGAGTTCGTGGTGCGGGGTACGCCACTTCGTGCGCTGCTGCAGCTCACTGATGTACTCCCGGCTCCACCGGTCCCAGAAGTGCTGGCGAATCTTCTCGATCAGCTCGTATCTATTGGGTCTGCTTACATTAATAGGAGCCGTGGGAATAGATGTCAGCGGTCTCCCGATCAGAAAGTGGCCTGGGGTCAGAGGAGAAGGATCAGTACAGTTGGACGAAAGAGGAGACAGCGGGCGTGAATTTAGGATAGCCTCAATTTGTGTAAACAACGTCGCTAACTCCTCAAACGTTAAAGCAGCATTACCAGCTACGCGTTTTAAATGAAACTTAGCTGAGCGTATTCCAGCTTCGAAAATTCCCCCAAAATGTGGAGAATACGCCGGTGAAAACATAAATTTAATTCCTTCATGACTAGCATACTCATAGACAGACCGACGACTGGATCTGAGTAATCTACCCAATTCATTGCAAGTACCAACAAAGTTTCTGCCGTTGTCGCAATATATTTCATAAGGTTTGCCCCTTCGCGATATAAACCTGCGTAGGCATAAAATAAAAGCTTGGGTACTTAAATCGCTAACCAATTCTAAATGAATTGCCTTAGTTGTTAGGCATACAAATAAGCATAAATAACATTTACTGATTCTGTTACCTCGGCCTTTTCGGCTGCATATCATAAATGGGCCGGCAAAATCACACCCACTGGAATAGAATGGGAAGGTAGCATTAGTACGCGCTTCTGGTACGTGCCCCATTATGGGTTGCATAGTTACAGCGCGTAACCTCGTACAAATGACACATCGACGCGCTACTTGCCGCGATAAACACCTACCCTGAATTGGCCAGTATCGGTCGCGAACAGATGCTAGCAATAATTGTTGACCTGCGTGAAAAAGCCTAATGTGTTCATTAATCATGATGAGTTTCATCAACTGATGTTTTGAGTCTAACAGAATGGGGTGCTTTTTGTCAAAATGAAATTTCGAATTATTTAATCTTCCACCCACTCGGATAATTTTATCGGAATCAATAAATGGAGTCAATTGTAACAATTTATTCCTTTTTGGTAAAGGTTTTCCTTGCTCGAGTAATATAATTTCATTTGGGAACGATTGAGTTTGACTTAATCTCACTAAAAATTTCAATGAATTGTTCAACTCGGTTACACTTAGTGGACCTGATAACTTTTGTTTCTTATTTTGAATATTATTCGCGAAACGCAATACAAACGCAAAACTTCTTATTAGTCTCGTATATGTGGAAAACTTATTGAAGTCAATCAGTGAATCACTGGTATGCGTTCGCTCGGATGACAATAATAATGAGTTAACTTTAATATCTGGCAAATTTATGGTTGAGTATGAATGCTGTGGCCATTTAGATTGTTCCAATTTAAGGAAAGAAGGGCCCTCCCACCACAAAGTGGAGGTCTCGAGAGCCTGAGGACAGACCCCTCGCGAAGCAAGGTCAGCTGGGTTCATACTAGTAGGTACATGTCTAAATTGAAAATCTTGCGTTAACTCATTAATACTGTTTACCCTATTGCAAACAAACATTTTTAAATTTCTTACATCAGTCTTTAACCAACCCAGCACTACTGTTGAATCAGTCCAAATAAACTTGTGTTGAACGTTCAAACGTAAAGATTTTAGTACCTTGTGACATAAATTAGCCCCTAGCAGATTGCCTAACAATTCCAATCGTGGGATCGTTGTCGGCTTCAAGGGAGCAACCCTGGCCTTCGCACATAAGAGGTTAATTGTGACTTCATTATTTTTATTGACAGAGCGTAAATAACAACACGCAGCATACGCATCACTCGAAGCATCAACAAAACAGTGCAAATCTATCAGGACGGGACTATCACACAGTACATTTCTTTTTATTTTAATGTTTGTAAGTAAATGTAAATTATTTATAAAATTGTACCATGTACCCATAAGATTTGGTGGTATGGGATCCTCCCAACTCAACTTTGCAATCCATAATTTTTGGAGAAATATTTTGGCTTTAATTATACATGCACAAATTAACCCGAGAGGGTCAAATATTTTACAAGTCGTCGATATGACTGATCGCTTTGTATGCACTGGGGGTGATATAATATTAGATGAAAATTGAATTTTGTCGAGTTTAGGACAATAGCTTAAACCCAAAACGCTCGATTCCTTAGTTAAATCGACTAAATCAGAGATCGAGTCATCACCTTCAAACGCCTGCGAACAATTTGTTCGTATTTTTCTTAATGGCAAACAAGCTGAATCTAAAACCGTTTTTACATTCTTATATATAAACTTAATATCACATTCTGTCTCGGCCCCCGTATTTAAGTCATCAATATAGAAATCATTTTTAATTACATTGGCTATAACCGGGTCCGTACATTCATTTGCTAATTGTAATAAACACCTAGTGCTTAAAAAGGGAGCAGACGCCATGCCGTAAGTGACGGTGTTTAACTGAAATATTTTTAAATTGTCAGTCCGTTCTGAAACAAAGGAATCGTGATGACTTTTCGTGGAACATAAATCACGCCAAAGAATTAATTGAAGATGTCGCTGAGAAGGATGCAAGATGACTTGTCTGTACATTTTCTCCACGTCTCCTAAAAGAACGTAACGATGACAACGGAAACGTAACAAAATGGAAAACAAGTCACTTTGAACAACTGCGCCAACAGCTTGTATGTCATTCACTGACTTCCCTGACGATGTTTTTGCCGAACCATCGAATACAACGCGCAATCGCGTTGTTTCACTATTTTCCTTTACGACACAATGATGTGGGAGGTAGTATCCAAATTCTGGTTGTTCTACTTGACTTAAATGACCCATTGAATAACTCCTCAATAAATTTAGAATACGGTTCCTTTAATCCAACATTCCTATTCAATTTATTTTCAATGTTTATAAATCGTTTCAAGGCTAAATTAAAAGATGTACCGAGACTACTCTCAGGCTCTTTTAATGGCATCATTACGCAGAACCTGCCATCTTCTAATCTACTCGTAGTTTCTAAAAAATGATTCTCACAAAATTGTTCTTCTAAAGACAATGATTTTGTGTCAGAAGGGAGTTCTTCAATCTCCCAAAATTTTTTAAGGGAATTATTTATATCGTTTTCATTTATCTGATTGAAAAAACACTGGACCTTTGACTTTGACTGATCAAATCCCACCGGGCCTGCGATCAACCAGCCCAGCTGGGAATTTTGCAATACAGGCATGTTAGCACCCAATTTAATTTGATTTGTCCCAATTATAGACCAAAACACGTCAGCCCCTAACAGAATGTCTATATGAGAAGGCTGGAAAAATCTGGGATCTGCCAATTGTATATTTTCAGGAATGCCTAATTCATTTATATTTAGTTCAGTGCTCGGCAAAACACCTGTAATAGTCGGCACTAATAAACACGATACTTCAATATTAAATGAAGTAAAACACGACTTCACTTTTATTTTACAACAGCCAGAAATGTGAGTCTTGGTATTGTTAAGACCACATATATTAAAATTTTTATTCTGTATTTTTAAACCTAATTTATTTCGCATATTTTCTGTTAAAAATGTAGACTGGGACCCTGTATCTAAGAGAGCCTTAGCTATAATACTTTTATTATTATTTTCGTTAATAATTTCTACTTGAGCTGTGCACAACAGCGTGTGAGTCATTGTCACAGCTGATAACGAAACCTGTCCGGCCGGTTCACTACCAATACACGCGGTCGATGGTGACTGATCGGGAATAGGTATCGAGACATCTTTAATTGGTTTGTGAAGCAAAGTATTGTGCTTACCTCTGCACACCTGACAAGAACCCTTTAATCGACACTGGAAACTATTGTGACCGCTACGTAAACACTTTGTGCAAAGTTTATATTTTGAAACTTTAATCATCTTATCATCGTAACTTAATTTCTTAAACTTGGCACATTCATAAACATGATGACTCTGGTTACAAATAACACATTCATTTTTTGCATTACTTCGGTCTGTGGAAGCAAAAAAGGATCTTACGGCCTTGTTAAGGTTAACATTTTGTTTATAATCATTCCTATCAGACCGGTTATAGTACGTTGTTTCCAATACATCTGCGCGGTTACGCAAAAATGAATAAAAATCATCTAAATTTGGCAATTCCGAAAGTTCATTCTTATGCTCCTCCCATTTTCTACTCGTTACGGTATCTAACTTTGCAGAAACAATAAATATTATTAATACATCCCACTGCTGTGTAGGTAAGCCTAGCGAATGTAGGGACCTTAAATTTTTTGAAATATGATCGATCAAAAATCTCAACGCCTTAAAAGATTCCTTTGTTATGGGGTCTATGTTCAATAAGGCCTTTAAATGGTTATTAATTAAAATATTCTTATTATTATAGCGTTCACATAAAGTTTGCCACGCATTTTTATAATTATCGGCAGCAAACTCAAACGATCTAATTACGACAGCGGCACTACCTTCCAAACTAGATCGCAAATAATGAAATTTATTGATCAGTGGCACAGAATCATTCAAATTCACGAGGGCATCAAAAGTGTCTCGGTACTCAAGCCATTTTAAATAATTACCATCAAACGTTGGCAAGGAGATAGTCGGAAGCTTAATAGAATTAGTATGCGAACACTGACTTTCACCCGAAACACTTCCCCCTTTGTGACAAATTTCTGTATTACTTGATTCCAACAATACCTGAGCCGTGGAAAGAACAGAATAGAATTGTGTCTCCATAGTATCCCTCTCAGTTAACTGCTCGTCAATGGAGGTAGAAAGCAATTCAATCTCAGATTGTAATGCCGAAAACTCAATCATTAAATCTTGAATTTTGTCTATGCGCAGCGATAATTCTTTAACTTGATTTATTGATAATTTACCGGCCCCAACTTGTTTTAAAATACTAACATAATCTTTAAACTTTGTTAATCTGCCTTTAATTATGCTACGCTTCTTATTTAAATCCTTTAAACTATCTTTTCCTTCCATGGCTGAACTTTAAATCAACTTTATAAATAATATCAATTAAAATATGCAATGAATAGAGTAGAAAACCAAATACCTTATAAAATCAAACCAGTTAACAGGCGAAGCGCCACGAGGCGCAGTCGACTGGACTTTGACCCAACCGTCGATGCTGTCTTTGTCCTCACTCACTGCTTTAGATAACAGCAGGACTTCAACCTGGAATAGTCGGCAGTAAAGCGTAAAAAACTAAACTTAATATGTGGCAGGAAAGCAAGAATCTCGGGGAAAGCAAATGTATAGCACAAAATGATAAATGCCACAATGAAGTGCTGTAACACGCGCAGATATGAACAATAGAACTGTATAATTATATTCCGTTATTCAATATAGCTCAATGGAAAGAAAGAAATGAGAAATAAGCAGTTTGATAGTGTGAATGCGTGAACAACCATATTGTACCGACGAGCCGGTTGGTGTAATGGTCGAGAAGTCGGGTATTACACCAAAGGTCGCGGGTTCGATCCCCGCACGGTACAAACATTTGTGTGCATGAACATGTCTGTTTGTATCGGTCTGGGTGTTTCTTTGTATAATATGTATGTATTTTACAAAAAAAAAGTATATAAGTAATGTTTATCCGTTGTCTATCACCCATTGCACAAACTAATGCTTAGTTTGGGGCAAGATGGCGCTGTGTGAATTATGTCCAGAGAGATGTCCAGATATATATTTAACAAATGTCATGGAGTCAATTTGAAAATTAAATAACACACTTTGAATGTAATAACTGAATAAATATATTTTAAATATTACTTGTTTTTTCAGGAATCGAAATATCTTGGTGGTGACATGGAACATACCCACTTGGTGAAAGGTCTTGATTATGCTTTATTGCAAAAGGTAAGAATCGCAAGGCTACATTTTAAGGTAAAGTTAAATATTGAAATGCAATGCTTTATTAATTTATTTTGATTTGTGTACTAATTATATTGTGTGTTATGTCAGGCCATTCTGGAATAGTTATTTCCGATTTCTTTCCATGGGTCAGTCAATAATTTTTTTAAGAAGGATTGCCAAGATCTGCAATAAGCTCATTTATGGACAGAGCTTCAAAGACTGCTCTGGAGGCTTCTTATCGGATTTGGATAGGAAGGGAGAGGGTGGTTGACCAGAGGACTAGAATTGCTTCACGTCCTAACCATTCGCAGGTTAGCTGACGAGTAGTGACGCGAGCTGAAACGTCTGGCGCTTAAGTGAGACCGTCAGTCTCGTTCTCAATTAATTATCTCTCTACCGTTCTTGCAATGGACCCGGTTTTGATCGCTGCGGCCATTGACTGCTGAGATCTCAAGTCATTTTGCCCAAAAGCTCGCCTTATTGCAGTCTTCGTTAGGGTTAGCAGTTTGGCAGTGTACCGTAACAGGCTGATGATGTTGATGATGATAATGATGATGATGATGATAATTATTGTTTATTTCCAGGTGCGATCAGAAATTCAGACTCGTGAGCAGGAGCAGGAAGCGGAGATGGAGAGACTGGTATCCGCTCCTCTTCCTGAACCGGTCAAAGAGAAGAAGAAAGAAGAAGTACCTGTCGTGGTTAGTATGAAAACTCTGTGTGCGACATTAACATGTAAAAAAAAATACCCTCCGGCCGTACTATTCAGCCATGGCGGCCGACCTTACGATCAGCCAGGTACGCAGGATATATTATAGTGCACAAGTGAGTGTGCAAGCACAGGTGCACTCTCTATTCCCTCACTCTCATAATTCCGTGGAACAGCAATCTGACACGACCGTAGAGAGATCAGGCGCAGGACCAACGGCTTAACGTGCATTCCGAAGCACGGAGGAGCTCGAGATGAAATTTGGTTTCACTGGGGTTGTTGACACTGCGTCAACAGCCAAACGTGTCAACTGCCCTGTCCCAACCGCCCCGGTAGTAGTAAATACACCGGGTCAGATGCCACAATATGTGTGTCAACCACTCGTCGTGTTTACTGTCTACAGAATTATTATAATATAACCTGCGTACCTGGCTGATCATACGATTGGCTTCCGTGACCGAGGAATGGGAACAATGGTCTTTTTAGGAATTATTCTGACCACATAATTTTGGCCATGAATTCCGGTTTACGTATATAATTGACATAAGAGTTTTATCTATCTACATATAATTATTTGCGTTAGATCGCAAATGAAAATAAAATATTTTAAGATCATAATTCAATATTTCAGCAAGAAGAAGAAATGCAGTTCAAAACGACAATGGGAAAAAACATTTTTAACATGATGGTGGAGCAAAGGTGAGTCTTATAAGGAAAAAATAATTGGATACACTTAAAACAAACTTAAAAAAAATATTTAAAGATAAGACAATTTTATGGATCCACTTTTTACATGCATTCAATTATTATAACTTACGCTTAATGTTATAAGACAAACTCGGATTCCGTTCATCCGTTCAAACAGTTTGTTTGTTTGTTTGTATGAATGTGCTTATCTCAGGAAATACTGGTCCGATATGAAAAAATATTTTTGTATTGGAAAGTCCATTTGACGAGGAAGGCTTTAGGCTATAGTTTATACCTATGTGTGCGAAAACCGAAAATCACGCTGAAGGAGTCGTGGGCGGCCGCTAGTTTATAAAAAGTAATGTAAAGTATCAGCCTATTAATGTCCCACTGCAGGGCAAAGGCCTCCATCATTTGAAATCATGTTTTCGTTACAAAGATGGGTTTTGGCTCAATTACCACGCTTGCCAAATGCGGGTTGGCGATCACAAACTCGGGCTGTGTTCAGAAAAATGTACACAAATTTTCGCCCGACCCGGGAATCGAACCCAGGACTTCGAGATCACGGCCCGGTTTACACTAGTTTATAATCCTACTACTATACTACTACTATTATAAAGGCGAAAGTTTGTATGTATGGATGTTTGTTACTCTTTCACGTAAAAACTACTGAGTGGATTTGAATGAAACTTTACCACAATATAGCTTATACACCAGAATAACTCATAGGATATTGGAAATCGAAATCCACGCGGACGGAGTCCCGCCGCTAGTTTGTAATCTCTGTATAATTTCTGTGGGTATCCCATACTCTGTCTAGAAATAAGAAGGTGACGCGGAACGAGCTGTTCGCCCCTGGCCGCATGGCGTACGTGGTCGAGCTGGACGAGGAGGGCGCCATCGACAGCGACATCCCGACCACGCTCACGCGCAGCAAGGCCGACGTGCCCGAGCTGGACGAGCGCAGCTCCGCCTCCAGCGCCAACGACGTCGTGCTGGACAAGCTGGCGCAGATCTTCTCCTACCTGCGGCACGGGAGGCACAGGAAGCTGAAGAAGACCAAGGTACGTGGCGGCGTAGAAGACTACACCTTATTCACACGTGCGCAAGGTCGATACTCCCGCGCTGGACAAGCGCAGCCCCGCCTCCAGCGCCAACGACTTCGGTAAGGTATGTTTTTCTCAAGATCTAAAGATTGTCTGTGCCAAATCTCATCGAAATCAGCTGAGGGGTTTAAGCGGGTAAATGTAACAGACAAGCAGACAGATTTACTTTCGCATTTGTAATAAATTATAAGAAACTAGCTGACCCGACAGACTTCGACCTGGCAAAAAAAAGAGTAATCTAGTAGGGCTGTTTTTAGGGTTTTCTCAGCATTTATTCGATTTTTTTCTCGCCGTAAGAACCATCCTTGGACTTCAACAAACATTTAAAATAAAGAATTGGCCAAATTGGTCCAGGCGTTGTTGAGTTATACGCTTACCAACACATTTTGCGATTTATTTTTATATTACAGAAAATCTGTTTCTTTTAGTGTTTTAAAATGCACCGTGGAATGTGTCAACATATTGTTCAATGCGTGTTTCTGACATGCAGGATAAGGCGACGGAGAAGGGCCGCGCGGACGAGTCGATATACGGCGAGATCGGCGAGTACGCGGCGGGCGAGCGGCGCGCCGACCGCCGCGACGAGCGACCGCGGCAGGGATACTTCGACAAGCCGCTCGAGGACAAGGAGGAGGGTTAGTTGCGATAATTTTCAAATCTATATATATGTTACCGGCAAAGCATGTAATCGAGGTATTCTATACATTCCCTAGGTAATGCATTGAATACCTGGGGCGTTATGGCAATGTATGAAATACTATGAATTATATTTTCCGATTATATATTATACTTTACCGAGGTAATCTATGCAATGCCTAGGGATTGTTTAGAGTACCTATTGTGGCACAGGAAATGAATATTTGATTGATTGATAAAAAAAAGTAGGTTAGGGTTATTTTTTTTTGTAAACCCTTTAAAATATTTTATATTAAAAATCATTTTGATACTATAGAAATCGAATTAATGAAAACTACCTCTATCTTACTAAAGGTAGACTAATATTTAATCGTTTCTGATGGTTGCTGTTTCGCGATGGTTGCTGCGACGTTAGATCAACGCCCGCCGTAGTAACTTATGCTGGGGTGCAGACCTGATTGGCATAACACACACATCTGTTTTATTACACACTATCGGCCGCCCGCGACTTCGTTCGCGCGGATTTTGGTTTATCCCATGGGAGCATTTAATCGGGATAAAAAAGTGTCCTATCACTTAAGTCAGCCCGTACCCTGCCTGCATACCGCATTTCATGAAAATCCGTCTAGTAGTTTCAGCGTGATTGACAGATAAACAGCCAAACAAACAAACTTTCACATTTATAAATTGAGATTAAAGATAAGATTTATTAATTTTATTTATTTAAAAGGTCTGCCAACATTGCTATATCACACATATGCTTAAAAATAAAATAGCTTAGAATAAAGTTACAATGCAACAACAATAATTACAGGCAAACACAACCTGCGTATAAAGATAATAAGATAAAAATATTATCTCGCTATATTTTTTTTAATTCTTCTATTTATTGTGTTAGTGCTGTTTTTTGTATTTTGTGCCTGTTTTGTTTGTCAATAAATGTATTTTCTCGCACCCTTAGAATGAAAGTGACCCAACTCTGTAAAGAAAAAGTGCCTTGTTTTACTAGGAGATAGGTCACTTTTTCTTTACATGGTTATAGAGAATGCTTTATTATGCCAGTTTGAGGTAAAATCGAGTGTAACAGGAATTTTGAGTTAGGTCATATTCACTCTAAGGGTGCGTTCTCGTAGGGACCGTGCAGAAACTATAGAGGGCGTTAAAATTCCTATTTTTTTCTGTGGTTTAACAGTAAAATTTGACATTTAGCGTAAAAGTTTTGAATATGTGTCACGAGATGGCAGAGTCATCGCTACGTACGGTGCCTATAATGCGTATATGTTTGATTGATCGCTCGTGTCGGTGCCAGGTCTGGGTCCGCTGCCGGCGCGCCGGGCGGCGGGCGCGGAGGAGCGGGACGCGCGCTCGGCGGCGCTGCTGTCGCGGCTGGCGGCCGAGCCCGAGGGCTACGCCGAGTGCTACCCCGGCCTGCGCGAGATGGACGACGCCATCGACGACTCCGACGACGAGGTCGACTACACTAAGATGGATGCGGGGAACAAGAAGGGGCCCATCGGTGAGTCATATCGCGACGCAGGGCGACCTCGTGTTATTTTACACATATAATTTATTAAAAAAACTTACAGAAGACCGCAGTGAAGTACCACTTCGTAACTGTTGTGCTATGTTTCTGCTGGTGAGTAAGGTTGCCAGAGCTCAGTTGGGGAAGGTATGGGGTTAAGGCCGGCAACACATCAACGATACCTCTGGTGTCGCGGATGTCCATGGGCGGCGGTGATTGCTTACCATCAGGCGACCCGCTAGCTCGTTTGCCGCCCTTGACATAAAAAAAAAGAATTTAACCTTATCAGTATATTAAAAAGGGAAGTTTTTGACTACCTTTCTAACGTATTCATTTGTTTTCGTTATTAAAAGTAGAATCTTTACAAAATTGAAAATGGGTGGTAATTTGACGACCGCTTGGTGTAATCGTCAAGATGTTGCCTATTACGCAAGAGGTCGCGGGTTCGATCCCCGCACAGGACAAACATTTGTGGGCATGAACATGTCTGTTTGTCCTGGTCTGGGTGTTGTATGTATCTATTTAAGTATATTTGTAATACCACTGTTGATTCTGATGTCTGTAACACAAGTGCTTAAGCTACTTAACACGGGGTCAGATCAATGTACTTATGCGATGTTGTGAAATATTTATTTTATTTATTATTATTTATTATCCAAGAAACTGCCTCCGTGGCGCAGTGGCTACTGTGTCGCACTTTAAAGCGGCGTCCGCGCCGGAGGTCCTGGGTTCGAATCCCGGACCGATGAAATTGTGTCTATGTTTTCATGTTGTGATAACATAGATACAGTCCAAAGTTTGGAAGTTGTAGGTGTAATTGCACCTCCGTGCCTCGGATAGCACGTTAAGCCGTTGGTCCTGCGCCTGATCTCTCTACGGTCGTGTCTGTCAGATTGCTGTCCCACCGAATTATGAGAGTGAAGGAATAGGGAGTGCACCTGTGCTTGCGCATTCACTTGTGCACTATAATATATCCTGCGTACCTGGCTGATCGTAAGGTCGGCCGCCATGGCCGAATACGGCCGGAGGGTATTATTTTTTTTTATTCAGTTGACTTCAAAAATAGTGACGTCATAGTGTGCTTTTCCCATACAAACTTCATAGTTTGGAATCGTTTTGATAGTTAATAAAAGAAAGTCAAATGACTGGTTGTGAATTTTGAACGTTTGACTCAAATGTGTCGTAAGGAGCATCTAGAGAGTATTCATGAACCTAAGCTTAACATTACTGCAGTTTTCCTAAGCAAGCACGCTCCATCATAGACCGCATAGTTGTTTAACATCAGGCAACTTTGTGGTCAAGTGCTAGCTTAGTTAAAAAAAAAAACATACAACCAAAAAAAAAAAAGATCTGGGCCTTAAACTTTAATTCCATCGCAGGCCGTTGGGACTTCGATACACAAGAGGAGTACTCGGCGTACATGAGCAGTAAGGAGGCTCTGCCCAAAGCGGCGTTCCAGTACGGAGTGAAGACGCAGGACGGCCGCAAGACAAGGAAGACGAAGGATAAGAGCGAGAAAGCTGAACTCGACAGGGAGTGGCAGCAGGTAATGATGGAAGTTATTATTTTACTAGCTTTTGCCCGCGGCTTCGCTCGCGTTAAATTCGGAGTTGCACGGTAACCGAAGTTGGGAGCAGATAAAAAAAAGTAGCCTATGTTACTCTCGATCCCTTCAACTATCTCCATTTAAAAAATCACGTCAATCCGTCGCTCCGTTTCGCCGTGAAAGAAAGGCGGTAAAGTGTGTCCGTCTGTATGTTTATACAGACGGACACACTTTCCCATTTATAATATTAGTATAGATTTTTTATCTACACGCTCCTCTTCGTAGCGTTTATCCCTTTTCTATGCGGGGTCCGCTTTGACCATGATCCAGGATTTGGCGAGTCTGGTTATTACAGTGAAGCGACTGCAATCAGACCCGTAGAGGGGAACCAGACAGATTGGATCATGGTTACACATTTACCTGAGTTTTTATTTACACTTTCTACGCCTATATCTACAAATCTTCACATCTACACATCTATCTATACATATAAAGAGGAAAGATTTGTATTTTTGTATGTAACGAATAAACTTCAAAACTACTGGACCGATTTCATAAATTCTTTCACCATTGCGAAGCTAGATTTACCCTGAGTAACATAGGTTATTTATATTTTATCCCGGTACGGGAAGTAGTTCCCTCGGGACGCGGGCGAAACTGCGTGAAGGGACTCTAGTTTTATATAAATACTATGCAAACGAGCAAACTGATAGCCTGATGAAAAGCAATCAGCGCCGCCCATGGACACATCAAGCCGGCCTTTTAAAAGAGAGTACGCTCGTTACTTGAAGGTCCTCATGTCGTAACAGTCAGGAAATACTGCAGCAGCATTTATTCTTTGATTTTTGTCCGCGAACAGCACATACCTACAACTGTGGGGTTGTAGATACTGTTGGAGCCAATTGCCGGCAGCTAGTAAAGCTAGCTCGTTTGCCGCTTCTGCCATAAAAAAAATAAAATTAATCCACGTGAATAGCACATGCCAATTGCCAATAATATTAATGTGTGCTGTTCGCGGGCAAGGAATTGTGCTGTTCAAAAATGAGCTGTTCGTTTTCGTGCTCTAAGTGGACTATCTCACTCGTTGGGAACAAATTTCCTCGACTGTACGCGTTCCAAATTGGCAAATGTATGGCGTACTGTATGTTATAATGTTTTTTCGCAGATTCAAAATATAATTCAAAAGAGGAAAGCGCCCGCGCAGTCTGGCGGCGACGAGCCTGGCTTCAAAACACCCAAGTTTTAGCATTAGTTGCTAATCTATATGATCATTCTGGGACATTAACGTTTTGCACCATGTTAACATTTTGGGAATTGAACATTCTGAACCTAAACGATCCTAGCACCTCTCCCGGTTGCATCCTCGGCCACTGCCTCGGAGCCCAGGGTACGCTACGAATATGACCCTGAATTGACCAGCCTGGTTATTATTATGGGGCACTGTCGTCTGACCTGCGTGATTCTTAAAAGCATTGCAATGTCCTAACCAACTGGCGCCTTACTCACCAGCAGAAACATAGCACTACTGTGCACGGGCGTAGCCAGGTTTTAGAATCGGGGGGGGTTCAAGAAAATAAAACGAATAAAAATACATAAAATAGCCGTTTCTTCATAAGAACAATATTTAATCTATACTAATATTATAAAGAGGAAAGGTTTGATTTTTTGTTTGTTTGTATGAATTGAATAGGCTCCGAAACTACTAGGCAGATTTGAAAAATTCTTTCACTGTTGGAAAGCTACATTCACCCAGAGTAACATAGGCTATATTTTATCCCGGTACGGGAAGTAGTTCCCCCGGGACGCGGGTGAAACCGCGTGACGGGCCGCTAGTATGTAATAAACAGATTCAGAGAAAACTTCTGAAATGGAAGGAATTGCAATCTGCTTAAATACTCTCGCTCGGTCTCGATAATGAACGCGACATGCGCGCGGTGCGCGTGGGATAGGCACCGTGCAGAAACTATAGAGGGCGCTAAAATCCCGATTTTTTTTCTGTGGTTTGACAGTAAAATTTGACATTTACCTTGGTCAGTTCGAATTCGAGTCACTAGATGGCAGAATAAGGCACGGTGTTTTCCGTGGTTTGACAGTAGAATTACCGACATTGAGATTGACATTTAGCTTGGTCAGTTCGAATATGAGTCACAAGATGGCAGAGTCATCGCTACGCACGGTGCCTATACGAAACGGCACGACGCGGCATGAAACTACACGAATATTACCGAATGTGACACGACGACGAGCGGCTCGGCGCGGTGCGCCCGTAGAGAATCCAATCCAAACCACATACTTTTGAGTGTAATTAATTAATATAGTTAAATTTTATCTTAACTTTTCGGGGGGGGTTTGAACCCCCAAAACCCTCCCCCTGGCTACGCCCGTGCTACTGTGGTGTTATGCCGGAAACTTCCGTATTGTACCTAACTGAGAAGTGCTTGCCAATAGGAAACGTCTAACAATGTTGACATTAGCAGGACTGCAGGAAGGCAATATCCATTTATTATTGTTACGTAGAATATGGATATGCATATACGAGTACATGTCATCTATCAGAATAGGCTAATGTTCCACTAGTAATTTGATTTATAATTTAAAAAAACTTGGGCTATCAAACAGATAGCTTATCATCACGAACTTAGAGAGGTGAAAAGTTTTCACGTTAATTTGCTAGATTATTTTATGAATAAGGGGCCATCCATAAAGTACGTCACACGTAAAGGGGGGGGGGGAGGGGGTCGACAAAGTGTGACATGGTGTGACAAGGGGTGGGAGGGGTCCTAAGTTTCGTGACATCACATTTCAAAATCTAGAGGTACTAATCGCGTAGGATGAAAAATATGTTGACACCACAAATGTTCCTGACGTGAAAAACGAAGTGAACTGTGAAGTGACTGCCATGCCAGTTATAAATAATTTAAAGGAAAGTCCATGGACTGAAGATGATTGAGTTTCTTTTTCTTTATATTCATTAGTTTATTTTTTTGTTATTGTTTCAAATATTTGATACTATGTTGATTTCATAAAAAAGTACTTAATTTAAATGGTTATAAAACTAATTTCGGAACTGCTGTTTTAATTTAATAATTTTTCGATGTTAAATTGCAAAACATGTGACATCACACTAGGGAGGGGGGGGTCTCATAAATGTGACCACCTGTGACAAGCACGGGGGAGGGCTCAAAAACTCATGAAATTAGTGTGACGTACTTTATGGATGGCCCCTAAGATGTAAGTATAAGATTTGCAACCGAGTATACAATATAAAACTGGCATTTAATGTAACAAGAACAACATTATGTATGTTATGAAAGTAGTTTGAATTGCAAATATGAAGCCATTTTTGAACGTGAATAAGAGTTATTCATGTAAGTTGTACTACTTGTTTATTCACTAAGTAATTACTTTTATGTAAATAGTTGTGTGTTTGTCATAAATATAATAAGAATTTGAAGAATAAGATTCTCCGTCGTTTTATTAGCCCGTGACCTCAGATAATTATACCCATGAATTAATTATTATGGTTTTACATACCTACAACAGAAACAAAAGCGTTTATAATATTTTGTTATAGCGTTTACAATATATTTAATTAAATAAATTGTAAGTCAAAGAATCTTCTGAAGTTGATGAATTAAGTTACCGTTTGTGAAAAAAAAACGAGCTGCTACTTTCTATGAAGCAAGTAGGTACTTTTTGTAAACAATTTCTCCGATTGAGTTGACAAAATCAATCGGTGGAATGTTTAATTAAAACCGGCCTAGACAACTTTGAAAGCCGAAGTGTAAACCGGACGGAGCGGGCGTCTCGTCTCCCCGATCAAATATGCAACCGAGGAAAACTATTATCTCCCATCGGCCGACCTTCAGATTTCACTGCACCTATAAACAAAAGTGGCATTCTGTCACGTCCGGGGACGCGTCGCGCAGTGAAATGCGGCCGAATTCGCGACGAGCGTCTGACACGATGCCGGTTCATCGGCACCTCGCCCTGCGCGGCGACTCGGCGACCGCGGCCGCCGCCCGCCGTGCCACCGCGGCCCACAGGTGCGCGGGCGCAGGTACGACCGCCCCCCGCCGCCCCGCCGCCCGCCGCGCCCCTCACCCCGCCGCCCGCCGCCGAGCCCGCGACACGACGCCATCTTGAATTCCGCTCACTCAGACCCGCGCCCGTCTCGCGGCAAGCGCACGTCCCGCACCGCCGACCGATATCGGATCAGTGTTTTCGAGTGGTTCAGTGACATGTTGTGATCGTGTGCCTGTGCGGTGACGAAATGGAGTCGACTCCCATCTGTCGGTGCCGCGTGCTGTACCTCGGCTCGGCCGTGCCGCAGCAGAGCAAGGACGGCCTGCAGGGCATCCAGGAACCGTTGCGCGAGCTCTACCCGGAGAAGGGCGCGACCGGCGGCGGCATCGACTCGTGGCTGTCCGTCTGGTCGAACGGCATCCTGCTGGAGAACGTCGACGAGAGCGGCTCGCGGGTCGCGCGGTTCTTCCCGATATCGAGCCTGCACTACTGCGCGGCCGTGCGGCGGGTCACCGTCGAGGGCGCGCCGCGCTTCCTCCCGCTGGACTCGCCCTTCGCCCGGGCGCCGGCCCCGCGCCGCCCGCCTCTGTTCGCGGCGGTCCTGCGCCGCACGCAGGGCATAAAGGTCCTCGAGTGTCACGCGTTCATCTGCCGGCGCGAGGCGGCCGCCAACGCGCTGGTCCGATGCTGCTTCCACGCCTACGCCGACAGCTCGTACGCCAAGCGCCTGGAGGCCGAGCGGACGCCGTCGCAGCTGCCGCCCGAGCCGGACGAGGAGCTCGAGGCGTTCGACGGCGACGAGAACCACAAGGTGTGGGTGGGGGAGGTCGAGCGCGACGACGCCAGCGACGACATCCCGCACGCGACGCGCGCGCCCCGGCCGCGCCAGATCACGCGCCCGGCGTCCGTGCCGCCGCCGCCGCCCCCGCCCGAGGAGCCCAAGAAGAAAACCTCCACCGCTAAGAAGACGAAGAAGAAGTCGTCGGCCTCGGCGGACGAGCTGTACGCGACGATGCCGGGCCCGGCGCCGCACATGAACGGGCGGTCGCTGGGGCGCGCGCCCCCGGCGTGGGCGGCGGCCGGCCACCCCGGCCACCCCATGGTGCTGGTGGCGCACCCGGCGGCCACGCTGCCGCACGCGCGCCCCGCCACGCTGGCGCACCGGGGCCGCGTGCCGGCCGCCCTCGCCCCGGGGCCCTTCCCCGGAGGCCCGCCGGGCCGCGGCCGTCTCCAGTACGCCACGGTGGACCCGCGCCGCTCGAAGCCGCCGCCCCCGCCCGCGCTGAAGGCGGCTCAGAGCATGAACGGCCTGGAGGCGGTGGAGGACTCCGGTGGCATCTACAGGAAGAAGGGCCACTTGAACGAGCGCGCGTTTTCGTACAGCATCAGACAGGAGCACAGGAGTCGGTCGCATGGATCTCTCGCCAACCTAAAGTTCGCAGCTCCGCCTGAGGTAAGATTGTTGGTGCATTATTTATATCGTTATCCGTATTCCGCGCGTTGAATCGAAACGACTTATTTGAATAAATACAGTCGGCTCGTCGAATCGGATTCTCCTTACGTGACAAACTTGCTTTGGAGTAATCGGCACAACACAATTATCGTATTATTATCACGCTCGGCGAAGATGCTGTTGGTTACACAATGCGGCCAAGTAAAGAGACACTTGGAAAATACGCTTGTAACCAGATTCGATGTATTGAAACTACTTTCATTGACTGGTGGCCTTTGCTCTCTCTTAAAACTGGAAAATATATATGAATAAAACTGGCCATTGTATACGTATGGTACCTACTTGTTTACATTTGTGGATCAAATTGGCATTACGGGATTCAGGCCTGACTGGAATCATGATAACATAGATCGACCAATCGACATGACTTCTTCACTTACTAGGTAGGTTTTATAAAAGCACTTGCTGAGTATAGTTTTTCTGTAATTTTATTCATTATTTTACAAGATTAGAGATTCAGTATCGTGCATGATTCAATGCACTACGTTTCCAGTACAACAGATAGGGTATAAGTATTTGTTCCAAGGAATCTTCCAAATTATTCCTGGTTGATTTGCTGCTACCCGTCATCGTCGGTCACCTCCTTAATTACTTTTTGCGCAATTTCAATGTTGATAGATTATTACATTAACTTAATTAGTTTCGGGTTTACAACAACATTGATAGTAATTTACCGAACAATTAGGACGTGATTAAAATTCCTTAGTTGTAACTTGATATCGATATTGATTTATTTTGTTGTCTTAAAAAATGGCTTGGACTCACACACAGATTGCCTAGCCCCAAACTAAGCTCAAAGCTTGTAGGTACTATGGATGCTAGGGAACGGATAGACAAACCTACTTAAATATTTAATGTACAACTATGACTTAAGTACAAATGGTGATGTTCATCACACAAAAAATTACCCCCAGGTGGATTCGAAACCGCGATCCTTCGTTTTGTAGTCAGGGTCTCGGACCACTAGACAAAAGGGTCCGTCAATGAAATGTAGGTAACAACGTTCATTCTTTGATTTACTCATAAATGTTACACGTGTAAGTAAGTTGAGATGATGAAGTAGGTACGTGATATGTTTTCTTACAGTTAGTCTAATAGTATTGCACCCGATAAAATAAATTAAGTACCTACCTATATGGTAATGCACAAATTACTTAAAATCCATAAATAACCTTCAAATCCGTAATGGGATTACCTGCGCCTGACCTTTTGATGGTATGCGAAGATGCCTCTTTAAAAACAGGTTTAATGTTTCCTTGAAACAAATATGATCGAACGAACTCGTTTTTGTAGGCAGCGGGCTGTTTTGTGTAGGTACCAATGTAAAGTGCAGTTACACAAAAACATTAACCACTTTGTGAGTTTTATTATGTACTAGCTGCCCGCCCCGGCTTCGCCCGTGGTACTTACTTACATGTATTATACATATACAAACCTTCCATTTAGAATTTAAGAATCACTCTATCTATTAAAAAAAACCGCGTCAAAATCCGTTGCGTAGTTTTAAAGATCTAAGCATACATACGGACATACAGCGAAAGCGACTTTGTTTTATACTATGTATTGATGAACATACATTTTATTAATTACAACAGCATCCCACATGCATCTAACTTACAAAGTTATATACATAAATAATATAGGTAGTATTTCACAGTCTTGAAATACCTACCTATTTGTTTGTTAATGTATGTAACTCTGTAATTCAGTAATCAACGAAACTACTTCTTAGTATTAAATACACAATTTTATTGTATTAACTTGACAATGGTTTGTCTAATAAAGTATCAGCCTTAAGGTCTCACTAAAGGGCAAAGGCCTCCATAATTTGAAATCATGTTTTCGTTACAAAGACGGGTTTTGGCATAATCACCACGCTTGTCCGGTCCTAATAACAAATAGAAAAATTGATGACGATGCCTATGTGTTATGTATGCATGTTTGTCCAGTGCGCGTGGCTGCGTCCCCGCACCGCGCCTCACCCCGCGCCGACCCCGCGCCTCACCCCGGGCGCGTGCGTCGGTTGATTTATGATTAAAACAGTGCGTTACCAACCAGCAAGCGTTTCACTCGTGCGTACCCCTACACCAACTTAACAGTGGCGACGATTTTGCGGTTACCCTATCGTGTGCTAATAAAAAAATCAAGATGTCCAGTTCACATTTCGGAATTTTGAATGGTTTTGACCACAACTTGCAGAGCTGGAAGGCCTACAAGGGGCGGCTTTTGCAGTTTTTTGTCGCAAATGACATCGGCGAGGGGGGGGATCCTGCGGGGAAGAAACGGAAAGCCATCTTGCTCAGCGCACTCGCCGAAGGGACGTACGGTCTTGTAACAGACCTAGCACTGCCCAAGGACATTGATGTAGTGCCCTATGAAGATATTTTGCAGCTTCTAGACAGTCATTTCACTCCGAAGCGTGTGGGGTTCGGGGAGCGTCATAATTTTTACGCTGCCACACAGCAGGCGGGTGAATCACACACGCAATGGGCTGCGAGGTTACGAGGGCTGACAGCGCATTGTGGGTTTTCTAACCTAGAAGAAACACTTCGCGACAAGTTCATCATGGGAATGCGGCCGGGGTTGGAGAAGGAAAAGCTTTACGCGCAAGACCTCGCCGATCTCACCCTGGCCAAGGCCCTAGAGCTGGCGGAGAGCTGGAGCGGCGCGCGCGCGGCCGCCGCGGCGAGCGCGGGCACGGCGCCGCCGCCCGCGCCTACCGACCACCAGCTGTACAGCATCTCGAAGAGCGGCAAGAGTGGAAGTGTAGGGAAAGTGAAGTGCAATGTGTGCGGGTTTACAAATCATAAAACATCGGAGTGTAAATTCGCTAATTATGTGTGCCGGAAATGTCACGTCAAGGGCCACTTGCGTAGAATGTGTTCGAAAGTAAACTACGTCGAGGTGGACGGCGGTGACAAGGGTGAGGACGGTGATGACGGTAAGCTTTTTTACATTCGATCAGCGAGAGGTGAACCCATGGTAGAAATAATTAATTTGAATAATGTTCCGTTTAAATTTGAAATAGATAGCGGATCTGCCGTATCAGTGATTTCAGACCGGTGCTACAAAACGCATTTTCAAGATGTGCCATTATCACGCGCGCGTAAACACCTTATGTCGTATACCGGTAAGAGCATCATGTGTTTAGGTACAATTCGATTGCCCGCGTCTTACTCGGGACGAAAACATGATCTCGATATTTATGTCGTTCAAGATGGCGGTCCGCCGCTTTTAGGTAGGGATTTTATATCACAGTTTGGCTTACAATTGGCGCCAATTAATTATTGCGGCGATGAAACTATTAATAAGCTAGAACAAAAATATTCTGATTTGTTTTCCGACAAATTGGGTACCTTTAACAAATACAAAATAAAATTACTGTTAAAAAAAGACGCAAAGCCGATTTTTTTTAAGGCACGCCCGATCGCTTTCGCGCTTCGCGAAAAAGTTGAGAATGAAATTGATAGGTTAGTGTCATTAGGGGTAATAGAGCCGGTCGAATATTCTGAGTACGCATCACCTATAGTTCCGGTATTAAAGCGCAATGGCGCGGTTAGATTATGTGCCGACTACTCTGTAAGCCTTAACAAACAGTTAATCGTAGAACAGTATCCGCTGCCTTCAATTAATGAACTGTTTTCTAGGATCCATGGGGGTCAACAGTTCAGTAAGTTAGACCTGTCAATGGCGTATAACCAGTGTGTTTTGGATGAGCAGTCACAGGCGTTAACAAGCATTAATACGCACCGCGGGCTTTATAAATACAAGCGTCTAGTGTTTGGGTTAGCCAGCGCGCCGGCTGTTTTCCAACGGGCCATTGAAAGTGTGTTATCAGGGATGGAAGGAGTTGTATGCCTATTAGACGATATTCTGGTTACAGCCCCGAGTAGGGAACTTCACTTAGAAAGGTTAAATGAAGTACTCAAGCGTTTACAAAATGCGGGGCTGACCTTACAAAGGGAGAAGTGTGAGTTTCTAAAAGACGAGATTCATTACTTAGGTTATATTATCACGAAAGAGGGCTTGAAAAAAGCCCCAGAAAAAGTCAAAGCAATGACAGATGCACCTGTTCCAAATAACGTGGCGGAATTGCAGTCGTTTCTAGGCCTTGTTAACTTCTATAGGAATTTTGTGCCAAACGCGTCTATGATTCTTAGTCCTTTATATGACCTTTTGAGAAAGGGCTGTAAATGGGAATGGACGGAAAAACACAATTATGCATTTGAAAAAATCAAAAAAATGTTAACCTCAGAACGGGTGTTAACGCATTTCAATCCTAAAGCCAAATTGATATTAACTGTGGACGCGTCGCCTACTGGTTTAGGCGCGGTTTTATCGCAATTAGATTCGGACGAAGTCGAAAGACCTATTTCGTATGCCTCAAGAACTTTGAACGCGGCTGAAAAAAGGTACGCACAAATCCAAAAGGAGGCTACCGCTATTATATACGGCGTGAGACGTTTTCATCAGTATCTTTATGGTAGATCGGAACCGTTCATATTACGTACGGATCATAAACCATTAATTTCTATTTTTGGACCACATAAGGGGGTACCCGAAATATCTGCGAATAGGCTACAACGATACGCATTGTTCCTAGGCAGTTACAACTACGTAATCGAATACGTGCGTAGTCGCGATAATAGCGCAGATTATTTGTCGCGAGCGAGTCTGCCCGGCGCCGCCGGCGCGAGCGCGGCCCGCCCCCTCCCGCGCGCCGCCTGCGCGTGTGCGGAGCCGTGCGCCGAGGACGAGCCGACTTGTGATCGCGCCACCTATATTTTTTTTGTATCCGACGGTAGCTTGCCTGTGACCCTAGATAAATTAAGGGAGGAAACAAACAAAGATAACGTCTTAAAAACCGTAATTAGTTTTATAAGTAACGGTTGGCCATCGAAAGTTAGCGATGTAAAACTAAAACCATTCTTTTTATGTAGGTATCAGCTGTCTTTCGAAAATGGATGTGTTATGAGAGGTCATAAGGTTGTTTTACCGGAGAGTCTGTATACGCCGATTCTAAAGGAACTACATACTTCGCATTTAGGTGTCGTAAAGACAAAAGCCGAAGCGCGTTCGAGATTTTGGTTTCCGGGAATCGATCAAGCTATAGAGGAAATGATAGGCGCCTGTGAGGTCTGTGTCCAGCTGCGGCCGTCGCCCCCCCGCGCACCTCCCTCTTTCTGGGAGTTCCCAGCGGGTCCTTTTCAACGCTTACACATCGATTTTTTGGGTCCGATCAATGGTTGGGTTTATTTAGTGATAGTAGACGCGCACAGTAAATGGGTAGAAGCTTATAATATGAATCATTCGACAACAACTGCTGCCGTGATAGAAAAGTTATGTGATTTTATATCGAGGTTTGGTGTTCCAAAAACAATTGCGAGTGATAATGGCACAGCGTTTTGTTCACACGAATTTGAGTCTTTCTGTACAAGTAACGGTGTGATACATATTACTTCGCCGGTGTATCACCCAGCGAGCAATGGCCAAGCTGAAAGTTTTGTGAAAATCGTGAAAAAAGGTATAAAATCTTGCCTTTTGTCAAGCCATAATGCGAGACATGCTAATATGAAGTTACTTAAATATTTAATGGACTACCGCAATTCTGTCCACTCTGCCACGGGTGTTTCGCCGGCACAAATGGTATTTGGCCGTAAATTACGATCACGTTTGGATTTGATTGACCCAAAACCGCCTTCACCCTCGTCACCGGCCGTCGCTAATCGTGTAAAAAATAAACAGTGTACGCAAATTAAAATAAGTAAACAAAGAACAATGTTTAATGAAGACGAACACATATTGTTTAAAAAATTTATTAACAATAATAGATACAAGTGGTGTAAAGGAATAATAATAAAAAAAATTGGTAAAGTAATGTACGTTATTAAAGACACGGACACTTCAGAATGCTTCAAACGACATAAAGATCAGTTAGTATTGAATAAAGGATCACGTAACGAACAAACTACAGAGATACCGAATTCCGAAATAGACTTACCTGGTCCGTGCTCTCCGCCGCATTCTCTGCCGCCGACTCAGTTTGCCGCGCTGCCGTCTTCACCTTCAACTCTTCCGAGCCAGTTACAGCCATCTCCAAAGCAATATAGAACTAGTAGGGGGAGAAGGGTAGAACTATACGAGGCAAACCAGTCTACGTCTTCAGACGATGATGACCAGGCAGTACAATTTGCTGAACAAACAGCCTCGGGGAGGAAAGATCCGGTTCCTGGAAATGACTCGGAATCCGACGAAGAATTCAGAGAGGCGGAGACGATGAGTTGCGATGACCAGATGTCTGTGCAACCAGAGGCACGCAATGTTGCACCTAAGAGATTGTTACGTGATCGACCTGTTGTAGATTATAGAAAGTTTTTTTAGTGCGTTATTGTCTACATCCCTAATATTAATATGTATAACATTACGAGTATTGTTAAAATATGTTGGGAGTGGATGTTATGTATGCATGTTTGTCCAGTGCGCGTGGCTGCGTCCCCGCACCGCGCCTCACCCCGCGCCGACCCCGCGCCTCACCCCGGGCGCGTGCGTCGGTTGATTTATGATTAAAACAGTGCGTTACCAACCAGCAAGCGTTTCACTCGTGCGTACCCCTACACCAACTTAACATTAAGTAAGTTAATTAAGTAAGTTTACGATAAATCATCAAAGATGAGATGGATGACTCGAGTCATGGTTGTTGATAAAAGTATTTAAGTATGTCTATCTGATTTCAAAAAAACCTAAGGCAACAAAACTCTTGTAAGCGTATTCTTACTAAGAAATAGAAAATAAGTAAGTACATTACAGAAATCATTAAGTCAAAAATTCGTGAAGCATTTTACAAAGTCTTCCCGAATCGCCTAGTTGGTACGCACATGCCCAAAAACAGTCAAAGCGACTGAGTTTAAAATGCTGTTATTCGAGAAATGAACGAGTGTTAGTGGACAGTGGTCACTGCGGTTACATCTGTCGACGACCAGTGGTGGTCAGACCAGTTAGAAATGTTGTACCTGTAGTCTCTATCTGCTTATAGCATTGCTGTTAATCGACGATTCAACTTTGCGGACGGGTCCCTCTTTACTCGAACCTTTTTCTGTTTACACTGAACGTGAAATTGTTTTTTGATGATGACTTTTCGATTTCATATACTTTCAAAGTAGTTACTTTGAAAGTATATGAAATAATATGAAATAATAATAAGTTTGTTGAGTGTTAAGGCTTTAATCCATGGATCATCCAAGAAAAGTATTTGATTCTTGAGAAAATATTATAAACATCGAAGTAAATTGCACTTTGAATCTAACATGTCGGCACATAAAAACATACCCTGGATCGGTTACGCGCGGAAATCATCAATTTTTTTATTGTCAAATGTGTAACCTACCTACTCAATATTTTTAAAATAATGACTAAGGAGCTCTAACACTTTTGTTCCTTGAAAAAATACATGTTAAACCCCAAACATATACAGATATGACGCCTTTTTTATGAATATACCTAAATTATTTGAAGAACTTTTACACGTAAAGAATGACCAAGTAAACATTACGAAATGCGATTGCATGATTATCAGATTATGATCCATACATTACTTCGAGTATCATTTATCTGACGATTCGCTATTGTAAGAGGTTTTGGAAAACCTCTGATTTTATTACTAGTTACCTTTAAAAAACACTGATTGATGGCTTTAATTAGCGACGATTGATAGGCTTATCAGCTTGAAAAATTATTGCTCAAATGAGTGATGTAAAGCGATCTCATGCACCTTCAGCCAGGCCAATAACTAATCTTGGACATTAATTTCGTAATACATTGTTACTGATGCATTTAATACTTTTGTCCCAAAAACTGTTTTTCCCGGGATACGATTTGAAACCCATATCCATACTACCTATTCATAAAATAAGAACACCACGCGGGCCCTGTGCGGAGATTGTTGGTGATTTTAACCTGCTCATACACCAACGCTGGGCCAAATGATTAACGCTCTTTCCGAATTATAAACAAACTCGATAGATCAAATTTTGGTCACCCATCCGATGACCGGCTTTTGCAAAAGTTGCTTAACCTCAACAATCGCACAAGCGCGGTAATCACTGCACCACCGAGCTCCTACATGATAATAGACTTTAATGGTATTGAATTCACTTTCAAGGCGCGTCCGTGTATATCGGAATGCAGTTTAATCCCTCATTTTTCTCAGATGACTTATTAACGACCAGGCTCGCCGTGTTATTAACTTTTTGCTTGCTGACGTAAGACCCGATGAGCTCATGCATAATCATTTAAAAATTGTTGTTTTTTATATAAAATTACTACATCATAGGAGTATAAATTATTTTATAGGTACTTCTTTAGTGCACATCACTTCGGACACTGCCATTGCAATGGAGTGAACCTGTACTTTTAGATTAAAGGATTCCGAATATCTCTTAATGTCGTGTTATGATTACAACTTTCTCGGTGATTGGCTTCTCCTTTAATTCCAAGTTCATATGATTCTCTTATCATTCTCTGTCTAGCTTAGCTGGCCTACTGGCCAGATTGGGAATTGGTAGATTAGGAATAGAATTTAAAAATGAAAAAAAAAAGTGCCTTGAAATAAGTAGGTATATTCAAAGACTTCTAACTACAGAGAAACAATGTGTCTTAGTGAGGTGTCTGACAATTAAAGCTTTGTAACTTTATTATATAAGGTTGTATAAATAACGATGTAAATATTATATTGCTGAACATACTTATAATTAAGATGGATTCTTTAATACAATTTATGTATGTTGTTGTAGTTCGTGACTGACTGCGCAATTATCTAATAATCTGAAGTTAAAGCTGTTTCGTTAAATTAATTTACTTTTAATGTTTAACTGCAGCTAACTACTAACAAGTTAACTTATTTTATGGCATTGCTTCATAAACTAATAAAGTAATAACTCAACAAAAATGTCTTTATAGTCCAGTTAGATAATAATTTTGTTGAAAATTATTATTGAGTTTTAACGTCGGTTCTATTTATTGTTAAACTAGCGGCCGCCCGCGACTTCGTCCGCGTGGATTTCGATTTCCAATAGCCTAAAGCCTTCATAGTCAAATGGACTATCCAACACAAAAATAATGTTTCAAATCGGACCAGTAGTTCCTGAGGTTAAGCGCGTTCAAACAAACAAACATACAAACAAACTCTTCAGCTTTATATATTAGTATAGATATCCGTAAAGGTAATGAAATATTAGTAAATACAATCACATGGTATCCGATTGTAAGACAGTGTATCCATCAATCTCTTTTTTACACCTACAATGACAAGACGCAAAGTTTAAACTGAATGACGAAGATACAACTAAAATCTTTGCTTTTTTCCACTAATCGCTCCCAAGACACACTGGGCTAGTTTACTTAACCAGTTGATTCAATGCGTGCGACCCATTGTAGTCTTTCTTTACGTACCAGTGCTACCATGCAGACTATTTTATACCGAACGCCCTTGTAATAAGGGTGTAGGGGATAGGGAATAAATTGCGGGTCCCACGCGGTTCGGTCACCCAACAACGGTCAATGCTTCGCGTGGAAGTTGGAGTAATAATGTTGTGGATTGAAAAAATATTGCAAGTAGTGGGAACTGAGGTTTTGTTGGTACGTCCGGTCTTCGTTTTGTGTTTCTAAGCGTACTTTAGTTGTACTAAAGAGAGATAGCATGGTGGAACTTAGAATACTTCGCTTATCTGACAAAGCTCCATCTTACAGAAGACCACAATGCAAAAGTACTTCACATTGTTATATTTGTATGTTGATTGTACTAAAGAGCTCAATGGCGCTGTAACGCGCTCGGTCAGCGATTGTTGCGGTTAAGCAACTTTCGCAAATATCGGTCATCGGATGGGTGACCAAAATTTTTATCTCATGCTCCACAGTTGTTTTTGCGTTGGATAAGTAGTCGAGGAAGCTTTTAAGCTATAGAACAACTATAATGTGTGTGGAAACCGAAATCCAAGCGGACGAAGTCGCGGGCGGACGCTAGTTTAAAATATAAGCTGTTATATCCTAAGGTCGACTTTCAAATCTTTGTTAATTGTTTTAGATTGGAATAGGTATTTAGTGCACTTAATATCCGTTTAGCGTGCAATCAATTCATCAAAGTTTTTTGATTGCACACTTTACAAATTGTTTGCATGCTAAGGTATAATTTAGCCGATAATGTAATATTATAATCATTACGATCGGTATAGGTTTCGCAACAAATTCCTTTCATTTGAGCAACAAAAATAGGTACTACTTAGATTCCATTACTTAGGTCACAGATAACATATATGTTAGGTTATACAATACTTATGTGAATGGGCAGTTTTCAGGATTCGAACAAGTCTACAGAATGGGGAAAGGCATATGGTCCTTTAAACCTCTAGTTTGGTAAACGTGTAGCCCCCAGAACCTGGTCTGGGGCCACAATTGATCGGGGGTATATTTTAATATTTGGACTGTGGGAGGCTGATGATATTGCTACTTTAACAGTAGGTATAGTTAACTTGCAATCATAAGCATGTACGATTTTATAATAATGACTCTACATAATTCTAGTATTTTAATTTATATGACAAAGAGCAAAGCGCATGGTTCTTTTTGTAAAAGATGTAACATTCGCAAAACTTTCAAATTGCATTGCATGCTACTTTTGCTGCAAATGTTTTGAAATTAGCTCCGCCTTTTCCATATAACATTGAATACGATTTAAGTGTCTTTTCACGAAAATGTTTTCCTTCCAAATGTGTTTTAACTGTTTCGAACGCGAATATAACCAGACTTTGGGCACAATTCAATGCATTAGTGCATTGTAAAGGCTTTTGAATACGACGTGGCAGAGGCAATGACTAATTGTACGGAGCTAGTCCACTTTGATCACACGCAACTTGAGCACCTAGCCGAGTCAACTTTGAGCTTGCAAAGACGACCCGCTTGGTGGAAGACGGCCAAAAATGAATGAAGAAGAATAGTCAAGAAGTTGCCTATTAGACCAAGAGGACGCGTGTTCGATCCCCGCACATGACAGACATTTGTGTGTATGAACATGTCTTTTTGTCCAACAACAAGTATATTTAAAATATTACTCTTGACTCTGATGACTATGACACAAATGCTTCAGCGATTTAACAGAGAGTCAGATCAATGTAAGTGATAAAATTGTAATAAATAAATAAATTTTGGACTACACACCAATTCTGAAATATTTATTTATTTACTTCATCATCGTCCTAGCGTTTGTCCCGGTCGCATCATCGGCTGTTGCCTCGGAGTCCAGGGTCCGCTATTTATTTATTTACTTATTTAGTATAATTTGCTTGCAAAAAATTACAGATATGCTTACCAAACATATTAATCGCTGCTCTAAGAGGACGTTGCCAGGTTATCAAGTTGCGGATGTTAAAAAACTGGGAGCTCACAATGGACTACTTCATTGTACGGTCAGCCGAACTTCATGTTAGACAATACAGTTCAATAATAGTGCTTATGCCTCCGACATAAGGGTGGACGAAGTAGAAGCGGTTTCGTCTGTCGTGTTGTCTGTATGTCACGTTTCATGTGCACACGAGTGCACTGCAACAAAGATCTCGCCCTTGACCCGAAGCTTGCAGAATGAGACATGCTCTGTTGTTTCAACATCATTCATTATTCTTATTTTACACGGTATTGCTCTTGATAATGTCGGCAATCCAGGGATATATTTCAGAATACTTGCTTTAGTTTTGCTTACCTGGATTTCAATTTTTCTTTGTTTATAATTTAAAAATTATATTTGCTTTAATTTATATAAGGCAACGTTAATTCTATCCTCTTGACGAGTTTACGCGTAAACGTGACTGTACGGTTGCAAGTTAAGATTAAATGTTGTTGGATAATATGATGACATGAACATCTTAATTTTATCGGGGTCTCAGTCTCAGTAGGCAATTTTTCAAACTTAGAAACGTAAGATATAAGATAAGATGTATTTTAAAAGGACATAGGTAATCATTTTACGGTTGCTATGTTAACGGGGCACCTAATGATTTTCCCATTTTCACAGCAAAACTGACAGTTAATAGACTATGCGGGTAATTATTCCAGCTTAACTGTACTTTTAATGCGACTTTATTTGGTAAACTAACTTTTTCCATTGAATAATTGATATTGTGCTCATGGTAATTTCAATGCCAATAAAGTTAGGAGGGGTTGTGTCAAAAAAAAGAAGATTTATCGACGCGACTTTTCTGGTAGACATCTAAAAACATGGTTTGGTCTTCCATATTCCACATTTCACAATCAAAATTAAATTGGGAATCTCAATGGATCTCCACTAACCTCAGAACAATGAAGTTTTTAATGACTAAATGACTTAACAAGCCGTTTGTTTTTCACTAGCACTACGGTTGGGTGCATCCAATATGCTTTGAATGAAGTATTTGCAGAAACCATTGCCAAACTTGGTGTAAATAAAACAATGAGATATGTATACTCGTCAGTAACAGTAACAATTGATTCATATTTTAAGTGTACCTACTGTCCTGCTCATTCTTTGTTATGGTTCCGTACAAAGAGAACTTAGCCTAGTGGTTTCTTACCACAAGGCTAAGTTTTTTACATGCGATAGGTCATTGGTTCAAGCATATCAAAGACTAGCAGCCGCTCGCGACTCCGTCCCCATGAGTTTTGTTCTGTTTTTGTTCCGTTTCCGTTTTCTTTGAGTTCGACAAATGGACTATCAAACAAAAAACAATTCAATCAGAACCGGTAGTTTCTGGGATTAGCACGTTCACACAAACAAACATACAAACAAACAAACTCTATATATAGATTTATGGGCGAAATTTTTGCCATTTCTACGGTGAAGTAAAAAAAAAAACATCGTGAGGAAATTTGCAAACTACAAGTGTGTGAAATGGAGAAGGCAATGACTAATCAGTTGATTAAAAGTGGTAAGAAAGTCGTTCTGTTGTGTGTTTCAATCAAATCATACATTGATCACGCACGACCCTTAGCAATGAGGAACACGACTCAATGAGTCGACAGAGAACGCTTCGCCAGTTCTCCAATATGTATATTGTCGTCTTTGATGTAACAGGTATAATAATTTAGTCAAATATTGTAGTCCATAATTTTATTACGTAGCTCAGACGTCATTATCTGTGGTATTTCCATTTACTTATGCCTTTTGCATGTTTTACGTTTGTTTACGTGAAGTGAACACGTTCAAGGTTATTCAAAGTAGTTAGATAAATTTTTCAGGTACTTTTAAATATGTGTCTTTCTAATATTGTTGTGTGTTTGTGTTCATAAAGCAGTTTATGAAGGGGTAAAACAAGTTCTGCGATTACTTGACAGATCTTGAACTGAACCCACCTTCTAGGTATTAAGTCTAATACTCGCCTTTCAAATCAGCGCGGCGGGGCGGTCGCATAATTTTTTTTGTATAATTTTTGACGATTAATAAGTGCTTCTATGAAGTCTAAGATATCAATAACGAATATTTTGATTTTGAATTTGAGTTTAAGACCCAAGTGGCACAACGACTCCACAGTCGTAGATAATATTGTACTTTCAAAACAGTTGTGACGTGGTCTGATTGTCTTTTCCAGTTAACTGACAGTCAATAAATTACAGGTGGGCCCGTATAGCGGGCAGTAGTTTTGGATCAATTAACGTAGCGGGCGGGCTGACAACGGACAGGGTTAGCGGGTTCACTCAAACGTGGAGAAATGGAACTGTAACGTAGCGTGTATTACGATTTACATGCTGTCTTATTGCGGGGCCCGAAATCGGCCTCGCAACTGAACCGTAAAGAAGAGTATATATTCAGATTAATGAATATCAATAGATGTAACGAAAAAAATTACAGTTATACTATCCTTTTTCCCTTTATTATGAATGGATTTTGATTTTGAATAGCCTAAAGCCTTCCTCGTCAAATGGACTATCCAACACAAAAAGAATTTTTCAAATCGGCCAGTAGTTCTTGAGATTAGCGCGTTCAAACAAACAAACATACAAACAAACTCTTCAGCTTTATATATTAGTATAGAAGATATAGATCACGTGTGATAGAGTAAGATAGCAGTCAAATTGTCATGCGGGATGACGTCATTACCGCGTAGCTCTTAACTTTCTGTCGAGAGAGACTGAGTGAGAAACTTTAACATTTTGGTGGAGACTCTCAAACGTGACTTAGGGAGCATCTATGGTAGTCATTAATCTGAGCGTGTTATACTAAGCTAAAGTTTTCATTTGTTGTCGCTCTTTTTCGTGACTATTTTAAAAGAATGGAAAAGGTTTTATTACGTACCTATTACTTATAGTTTTGTTTACTGAAATAATAAGTTTTAACTCACTTAAAATACATAATACCTAAAGGGTCCCACAGCTTGTGCTCAGCAGTTATACAGTTGTAGTATTTCTCGTACTTTAAACAATAACTAGATACTAATAAAGTCATTACTTGAGAAACATTGACGTATTATAGACTTCTTTCTTTCTTATTGAAATTAGTATGCTGAATAGGTAATGGCGTCGCTTGTAAAAAAAGACATTGAGTTCAGTTGATCAATGAAGTCCAATTTCACTGGAGACCTTCAAAGGTTATTAGCATACCATATTAAGGAGTAATTCTGTGCTTAATTCTATCAAACTTTCAATTTCGATAATTTTTTAGTGATTCCGTAATATTTTTCCTGGAAAGTTAAATAAACCGTAAAGGCCTACGATACTATTGAAGCTTAATAGTCGTCATTTGTTATTAATTTAATAAATAAGTTTTTACTTATCTACATAAAACATTATGTGGTCTTCACATATTAATAATGTTACATAATGTTAAATATTCGTTAACCGATCGGTGGGAACACGGCTACTTTCGATTACCTTTGCTGGTTTGTTTACATAACTTAAACGATTGCAAACGCGGCGTTTTCGTTTGACGATCGTCATTTCACGGCTTGCATTATCAGGGCTGATGATCATTACTCAATCATCATTGAATCAATGTGATAAATGTTTTTTTTTTGTATAAATTGAAGTTACTGGAAGTTAGGTAGGTAGGTAACGTTCGTCTTGATGCAATTTTCGTTCGTTCTTTTAATAATATTAAACGTGTATGCCGAGTACCTACCTACCGTATTACTTAATTTGTTTAGGTTTTGTCAAACTTTCAATTGGTTTGTTCGCAATAATTTTATGGAATTGGCACTTAGTAGGTAATTTCGTAAAGGCAACTTATTAGGTAACCACAAGTCTTATCCACGTTACTAAAATGCAGAATTTCGCCGGAGGTGGACTTGTGAAAGAATTCAATCGTCACTACTTTGAATATTATTCAGTGTGAACAGTTATGTGTACATCACACTTTTACCCGAACATATCGTGTGAAAAAGTGACGAGTTTGTCAAAGGAATTCTAAACGTGGCGCGAGAAAGTATTAAATTAATAGAAAAAGTGAGATCAAATTGCACGTAACGCTTAGATAGTAGTTATCTAATGGACAGAAAGGTGTAATTCCAGTGTTGGTACTAGTGGAAAGGGGGGGAAGGTAGGCTTATACACTTTGATAGATACTATTTTATATGAATATTTTATGTATACACACTTTCATCATACCTATGACTCCTTTAATTGGGAAACAGATTAAGACAGCGCGCAATCGCAAGCTGAATTAGATGTTTAATATTCTGTATACTTTTGTATTGTTGCCTTGCCTCCTATAACTAAAATTATTGTGATTATGCTGTAGAACTTACAATTCTCAATAAGTTTTGTACATCTGTGGAAAGAGTTACTCAAATTACTATATAGCAGCTTGTCTCTGCAAATATCCCATTCGATAAATAAGCCGCTTCGTCCGATTCCATTAAGGAACAAACCACAAAGAACCATCGCTTCATAACTGAACAGAACACGACTGATTGGACTTCATTTCGTTCAATCTCACAGCCTACAGTCGCAACAACCCTAAACATTTACAGAGACACGCCCGCCACTGATTTAAGTGGCACAGGTCTCAAGATGGCACCCTGTGTGGCCCTTACGTCATCGTGATAAGGTTTAAAGTCGCTCTGCGTGAACTGGCGGTCGATTCGTTGTCACTTTCGCACGATAACGGGACCGCGCGAATTCCTCGCAATGGAATGAGGCGGTTGCGAAATGCTGCCGATACGAGGTTTCTTGTAGGGCTGAGGAGCTCGATGGCGCATTGGTTAGTGCGCTCGGTCTGCGATTACTCAAGTTAAGCAACATTCGCAAGGGCCAGTCATCGTATGGGTGACTGAAAATTATCATCTCGAGCTCCTCCGTTGCTTCGGAAGGCACGTTAAGCAGTTGGTCCTGCGCCTGACCTCTCTACATCGTGTCAGATTGCTGCCCTACCATAACTGTCTCCCCAAACTGAAAGAGTGAAGGAACAGAGAGTGCACCTGCGCTTTTGCACTCACTTGTGCCCTATGATAATATCCAGCGTATCTGCCTGATCGTGAAGTCGGCCGCCATGGCCAAAAAACTATATATATTTATTGAAGGGCTGAGGTTTCATTTCCTGTGACGCCGTTGCGTCAGTCGTCAACGTGCGTCGCATAAGCTGCAGAATTTCTTTGCAATAATAATGACCTTCATCTTACAAAACCCGCGATACTCATTGATACACGCGCTGACAGGCGGCTTAATCGCGTAGCATAAAAACCAGCCTTATGCCATTAATACTATTCACATATTGTTTGTAGAGGTTGATTATTGAGAATGACAAACCTTACAGATACAAACATAGGACAACGGCTTTGAAGTGCTCCTGCACTTTGGTTTTCGGTATAGGCGTTTCCACTCTACTTTTAGTTTCTTGAAAACAAAATGTTGTTTTGGATAGCCAGTTACTTAAAAACTGACTTCCCTCGATCGAGCTTGCTCAAGCGAGCGAGTTGACGAATAACTCATATTTTCAGACTTGCCTATAAATAACCTTCAGTGCTCGAGAATAAATGACAGTTTAATAGGTTTCTACTTTTCATAATTAGCGGTACTGAAAACCAACGGAAGATCTTTCAGCAGACTTCCGCAATTATTCACAAGGATTGAGTAATAGGCGAACTGATTGCTGTAACTGTATTGTAATTACAAATTACTTTTCTCAGCAAGGATTGCTTTAATCCGTTGGCAATACGTTTTTCTAGTTGCTTCAAAACCATTTCCTGAGCATTAATTTAAGGCGAATTACCGTCTTTGTGGAATAGCCGAATGTTGAGTTGTATATGGGTACAGAATATTAAAGTTGGTTGTAGTATTTTTTTGGGTCATTAGCCTTGTATTAAGAAGTACGAACTTGGCTTTATATCCTGCATATAAAGGTTCTGTAAAGATCGTCACAACCAAGTTACCTACCTGCCTTATGTGCCTCACTATGGAAATAAACCTACGTCAGTGACTGCAATACGCTAATGATGAAAGCTTAAAGCTTATGCATCTATTAAATAGTCTAAACTTAGCCAGAACGACATTCTTCATTGAATGACCCTATCTAGTATCAGAATGGCATACATAGTAAGTAATCGTTAAACATATGCCTTTAGTCTATCTACGAACATTAATGTTATATACTTAGAGGTGATTGTCGTCTCCCTGTATAAGTAGCCTTAAAAGTGTGCCAATACGTGATACTTCTGGTTTTGATTATTGAGGAAGCATTAATGGGTACAACAGCTATCTATCAGCTCATAATAGCTAGTGACTTTTAGAATATCCGTTAGAGATCTAACGGATATTCTAAAACACTATTGAGCTAAAATTATCGTTTTTAATCATTAGGTTTCACTGTTTTCTAAGCCCTTTTTCTTTATGCTTTGAAACGGCTATAGATCATCATGTATTTTGTTTGACATTGCAACTATCATGGTCAAACGTGGTACTAAATATCAGGTGAACGATCTGCTTTTTCTCTTATGTAATGACATAAAAAGGTTAAGAGCTTGTATCCTTTTTGCATAACTGAGCCCAATTATAGAATTTTATTATAGTCATTTTCAAATATCTTAAGTATTGTACCTATTTGCTGATATAGTTTTCCTAAAAATAATTACAAACTCTTGAATATCTTCTTCCGATACCCACGGGTTAAAATCGGATTGTGCAGTTCTGCATACCCTTTGTTGGATGGGCCCGTTGGTATAGTGGTCAGAGACCCTGGGTACCGAGGGTCGCGGGTGCGAATCCCGCTAGGGGAAAATGTATAAACGATGAAAATTTTCCGTATACAAATTAGAATAGAAACACTTCGCAATGTTGTTATAGATACCTCTACATTTATTTTTTGCTTGTGTTCATTTAAATTGCTAATATAATCTCTCGGTAGTTGGACAAAAATGCGCTTATTTGATTTGTTTTTTTGTAGTTAGCTTCGAATGTTTTGCAGAGTTCTTGTTACTTGGCTTACTTGCTGTTATTCAGAGACGGATTAAGACTACTTGATGCCTTAAGCAATCAACGCCTGTGGGCCCCCCTATCCGTATGTCAACTAGAATTTTGTGCTTTTTCTGGTGCCTCCCCAGACTTGATGCCTTAGGCAATTGCTTAATTTGATTAAGGGCTAATCCATCTTTATAATACTCATGTGTAATTTATCCTGCCCTAATAAAAGTGTCAGATATTGCGAATAAGTACCGATTAAATTAAAGAACGAAAATACGTTATTTGGTGTATGATGCGAAACAAAACAGACAATAACAAGACAAAAACAAAGTATATTTACACTTCAAAGGAATTTGATAATCCGGCAACGAACGAACGAACATGCTAATTCTGACGATAAAAACTGCGTATTTATTATCAGTTAACAAGTAAAATGCATCATAAACTTTTTCTAATCCATGAATTTCAAATTCTTTCACATAAGTAGCAATCTTGCATGCTTTTAATAACAATATCTCACCTTTAATTATATTATTATAGACTTCAACCATAAAGGTGTTTGGAACGATGCAATAGATCGTAATTGGCAGTTGATGTTTTGCAAAAATAAACTTTATCTCGTGTAGTGAAAGTGTAGTTTGGAGGGAAACTGTTTTCTTCGCTCGGAGGCGCATAATCGCTGTGCGCATGCGTGTTGGGCAAGCTCTTTGAAATGTTACGTGGTTGCAACGAGGGATTTATCTCATTGAACGACTGCATCGGTATTATAAAATCTTATCTTGTAGGCATTCGGCTTTGATAATTGTACATAAAGTAGTGTATGCACAAATTATATACAACTTTTCAGTTTATTTTTTGGTGTTTTAGGGAGGCACACTAACAAGAGGGTCACCTGATGGTAAATGAACACCGCTGCCCACAGACATCAACAATCGCACAAGGGTCGTCGATGCGTTATCTACATTTAAGACCCCAAACCTTCCCCAACTGAGCTCTGGCTACCTTACTCATTAGGAGAAACATATCAGTTATGAATTACTTCTTCACTTTGGTCTTCTGCAAGGTGAAGGTACTTCCTCAGACGAACGGTTCATTCGAGTGGAAGTACCACATAAGCTACCTCTTTTATAAATAAGTTATAAGAGATGTAGAACTGGTATAAAGTAACTTAATAATTTAAACCAAGCTTGAAATTGTACTATAGATGCTTTGACACATCCACAACTTGAGTACAAATGTCGATGTTCATCACACAAACATTTGTGTCTAGCGTCTTGAAACTATGTGGTCGGCTTTAAGGTACGTCCCCACAAGCGAGTTCCACTAAGTTCTACTCCTTGTAAATTTGTTTTTGGATTGGTGTATACCTAAACTTATATTCATCTACATCTACACTATCTGCACTTCTACACTACACTAATATCATTACCATAATGCTCGCCGAAGTTGGCACGGGTCAGCTAGTGTTCTAAATGTTCGTATGTTGTCGACCAATTTTCATATGTGATCGGCGTTGGCACTAGACGATACTTGCATACCGCATGCAAGTAGGCCTGTCCTACGCAATGCAAATATCACGCAAGTAGCACGTTCGATAGGAATGCGCCTGCGTTGACTTAGGGCTGCCCTATGTCCGCAGTGAATGCTGTGGGCAAAAAGCTTAAAGCCAACCTGCCAATTTCCTCGACTCACTGAGGCACCGGAGGGACACTGTCAGGTTTTTAGCAGGTAGTTGGGTCTCCTTCTGAGGGCTGGAGTCCTGCATACCTCGTCGACTGCCCCCGTAGTCCCGTGGCATGCGTTAAGGCATTTCCTGACAAAAAAAGGGCTGCCTTATGTGCATTTAAAAAGTGTCAGCCTATTAATGTCCCACTGCAGGGCAAAGGCCTCCATCATTTGAAATCATGTTTTTGTTACAAAGATGGGTTTTGGCTTAATCACCACATTTTTTAAACGTTTTTTTTCAAACGCAAGAATATTTTTATTGTAATGTTTGTGCTGTAGAAAAACAAAGTTGTGTCTTTTGTATTTATACAGCACATAATCTTCTTAGCTCATAAAACCTAGCTACGTTCTACAGTCTAAAATAATTTAATAATGTGGTCCGAAGGTAATCTACGATGGAAGTTATTTGTTATTTACGTTTTCCTAACTGATTGATTGTCTTTACTATCTATGTATATATATTATCTATATACTTATACTTATACTAATATCATAAAGCTGAAGCATTGTTTGAACGCGCAAATCTCAGGACCTACAGATTCGAATTGAAATGTCACCAGCGCGATTACATAAATTTTTTATTTTATTGTTTGTCCTGGTCTGTGTGTTATGTATACATATACATATTTGAATCTATTTGTAAATAAAAAGTATCTAAGTATGTCTATCCGTTCTCTAGCATTGACAGTACAAGCTAAACTTTACGAATTTATTTACATACTGACTGTACTATCTATGGATTTTATATTCGATTTCACCCGCGTCCCGGGGGAACTACTTCCCGTACCGGGATAAAATATAGCCTATGTTACTCTGGGTGAATGTAGCTTTCCAACAGTGAAAGAATTTTTCAAATCTGCCAAGTAGTTTCGGAGCCTATTCAATTCATACAAACAAACAAACAAACAAAAAATCAAACCTTTTCTCTTTATAATATTTGTATAGATATGTACCTACTTAAAACGAAAACATCAAAATTGGCTCTACCAACCCTGTTCTTGTTGAATCATCGTATTAGACTACGGCGCATTGAAAATAAGTCTTAAGTTCCTCAAGTTAAGGTTGAAAATGTGCGAAGGAGCAGTTCTAAATGAGGATGGTGGTGCAAAGAAATCACTGACCTTTGATACTTTGCTGACGTGTTCTTGGTAATGTTTTGTGCGGTTTTTCTTCCTTTTGTTGAGTTCATACGTGATTTGGTAATAATGCACTTAATAATTTTATTGTCTTATCATTCCAACTGATGAATTAAATATATCAATCCATCAGACTCCGTTCGGCCTAATTGGAGAGCCCTAGGAGAGGCCTATGTCCAGCAGTGGACTGCGATAGGCTGATGATGATGATGATGATGATCAGACTCCGTTCGCGTGGTTTTCGGTTTTACTATATCCTAAAGCCTTCCTCGTCAAATGTACTATCCAACACATTTTTTTTTAATCGAACCAGTAGGTCCTGAGATTAGCTCGTGCAAACAAACAAACAAACTCTTCAGCTTTATATATTAGTATACATATTTTGCAATGCTGTTTCCCTGAGAGGCATGCTATTTTATTTTGAATAGTTTTCATTGTTTTTATTCGAAGCTGTATGTTTTCCTGTTTAATTAGCTCAATGCCATGGACGGCGTTGGTCACTTACAATCAGTTGACCATTTAGTTCGCGTAGTTATTTTTTTTGACATGGACAAAGTAGACATCTTGTTATATCATAACCTTGTTCTGGTTCGTTACTTCATCCGAACCTGCGCTTTCTCAATCAGCCAATTATGTGCCTGCTCAGTAATCGCGACTCGTTTTTGGAAACCACGACAACCGAAAATGAGGTGTTGTCATAACAACCGGTGTCCTAGTGGTACGGACCGCGCCACATATACGTCAGGTCCGTGGTTCGAATTCGGGCCCACACCTCTAGATTTTTCGAAATCTATGTGTGAATTTGTGCCATTAGCTCGGTGGTGAGTGAAAACACCGTGAGGAAACCTGCATAGGTATTCAGATAGTTTCTGACATTAGTTCAGTTATATCTGAATGTGTAACCATGATCCAAACTGCCTGGGAATAACACTATATGACGTCACTATTTTGAAGTCAACTGAGTAATTAACAATATGATTTTATTTTAATTTATTAAAAATCCTAACCTTACGTAAGAGAACAAACCAATCATTAAGTGCAAAAAGCGTCTTCTTTTTGAAGAAAAGTGTTGTGAACGCTTTCAACCGACTCCCCATCATTTAATATGGTGCACAGATGGCACTGAAAGATTTGAATCGTTAGATATGCCCTCGCCATACTTCGAATCGCTCTATCAAAGGTCCTGTAAAATGAAGCGGCGGTCGCTTCACACCGTAGTGACTAACGTACATCACTTCAATCCAAATAATGCAACATTTTTCCGGTGTATGGGCATATCTTATTCCATTTCCATTAAACTTTCATTCGCTTTCAACATCTTCGTTTTCAGGACCACCGGCCACTCCCAGACTACGTGTTTAGCCTAACGTTCCGTTACGCGCACTTTCTACCTACATGCTCATTTTAACTTCTCCGTGTCAGACAATTTACGACCTTATCGTCTTCAGTTTAAAGGTCAGCAGTCCGCAAGTTGAATAGGCAGATTCCAGCTAATTTGATTAATGAACACGTGTGGGGCATCTAATGACGCTTATATGCCGTGAGATGGTGGCAATCGTGGGAAAGAAATGCTAAGAAGACAACGTGTTGCTAGCGAAAACTTCTTTACAACTGTTTATGATAGAGCTTTAATTCTAACTAACGACCGACCGCGACTCCGTCCGCGCATATAGTCTTATTGTATGTAGCTTAAATCCTTCCTCAATAAAGGACTATCCTACGCAAACATATTATTTAATTCGAACCAGTAATTTTTAAGATTAGCGCGTTCAAACAAACAAACAAACTCTTCAGCTTTATTATATTAGTATAGATAAGTATATCGATCCAATGCTATTATCATAAAAATATAGGTCATGGCTTAAAACGAGATGGATCCTTATGTTCCCAAATGCAGCGTCCCTTGTATTGTTTTTTTACTTTGGACGAAAATTCGAAACTATCACACGTTCCAGAAATGTTATTACTCCAATAATACCTATACCGTGCGGATCGTATTTTATAAAGTTACGAGTATGCAGAGTACAGTGGAATTCGACCCATGTAGGTAATGTAATCGTATTCATGGATGACGCAAATAAATTCTAAAGCATATGGCCCTATCTATACCTTTCGGTAGAACGAAGGCGACGATGTGAAGCAATAATTTTGCTCCTCGAAGGTCGTGTAATCGATTTCCGACTACCTACAGTATTTGTAATGATCTTTGTGGTCCATTAAAGTTTTAAAACAAACAATGATGTTTAAAGAGGGACAGAGCCGGTCCAGTGGAACTTACAATAGAATAAGCACTACCTACCTACTATTCACTCTCTGTTTTGCCCTAAGGTTGACTGGTAGAGAATGCCATAAGGCATTAAGTCCGCCTTTTTTACAAAATTTATTTCGTGCATTAAAGTTTAAATAAATAATAAATAAATAAGCCGTTCCTTCGAGGAAGTAAAGATAGTTCCTAACAGATGACCAAGGTGAAGTAGACTTCATAACTATTGTGCTATGTTTCGACTGGTGAGCAAATCAGTAGAGCTCATACCAATCTCAGTTTTTCAACATACAAAAACCATACAAAACAGACATCATTGATTCTAGAATTTTAAGTATGTTAAATATTTAAATCATAATTTGTAAGATATTCGAATTCATTGATTTGCCTACACAGGTGGCCGACAAAATTCTATAACTTGTTCTGCTATGCGATGGGGCCTTGCTTCATATCTCGATCAATTCATTAGCATGGCGGTTGGGATGGTCAGGTGTCAATATGTAATCACTTTCTAACTGTAGACCAATGGGCTGAAATTTTAACATTCCTTAGTGTTATTTCAATGTTACATAATGAATATAGGTACCTACAAATTCAAAATTAAACATATCTTTTATGCCTATTTTAGGTTTTACAAATAATTAGTTGGTATATAAAGTATTTAAGTATATTTTTATTTTCATTTATATGATCTAATACTATTTTGCTAGTGCAGTTGCTGACAAATTGACAATGGTTGATTGATTTTAAAACGATTTGTACTACAATATTGGTTACAAGAAATATTTTTAACCTGTGGTTTTAGTTTTGACAGATGTAAAAAAATTGTTCATTCGATTTTCCGATTCCTCTTAAAAGTTATTAATTTGAGCGCAAGTCGACCAGTAGATAGGTATTTAATTAATACTGGTGGGTATTTCGAGCGCACAGGTGGGCTTGTGACGGTGACATAAAAACTCATACACGTCCCAATCTCGGGGCGGCTATCGAATGTCAATAGGTCATTGAACTCGCTTTTGGCGGGAGAAACTTGACCAACGACTTTTTTGTGTATTTTACTTTCTCGCGGCCCCCAAGATGGGCGGGGAAACGCGTGATCGAATATTTCGGAGAACAATCGAATGATAAATAGTGGGCTACTTCTGATGATTCATGATTCATGATTGATTCAACTAATGCATTAATGCTTCATTCTTATGTAATAAAAAGATGTGTTCTAAAGAATTGAAACTCATATCGAACATGCATACGGATTACATAGAAAGTTTATTTAAAGGTTGGCGGTTAGACGGTTTCTATGAATAATGTATTGAAATCTGAAATACTGTCATAGTAGACACTAGCTTGATATAATATGTACTTACGTTTAATAATATAAGCTATTTTATGATGTCATCATATAATATATATATAAAGGTACAAAACTATTAAATCATTAATGTAAAGTAACTTGTAAAGTTTGAATTGATCTTCAACTGAGGAAGATTTATTCAAACCATTTCTCAATTCTTATCGCTCGCTATTCTTACCTGAAACGCTTACTCGTTTTTGAGAATAAAACTAATGAGCGACAAAAACGATCAGCGAAAACGTATTGTGCGATTTGTGCGTCGTTTCACATTCTTTTTTTATAAACTAAAGCAAAGGAAGTCGAACATTATGCCGGAGTTTCGGTTCTTTGTCCAGAATTCATTACTGCATGAGTAAGATTGCACTATACGTAAATGAATAAACGTGTCTGACTTCCCATGGCGAACATTATGAAAGGAACCAAACATTTACTGCGATAAAATTGTATTCCATTCTGTTTAAGAGGTTTTATTCTAAGAACAGTTCTTTTATGCAGTTTTTCAATGATGGGTTGTAATTTCTGAATAATTTTATGCTTCACGTCTGAAGAAATAGTTAGTTTAATCGATTCAGTACGGTCATAAAGACTGTTAGGCAACTTTATAATAATATGAATCTGCAGATTGCTTGCGTGAAACTGGCAATGGCGAGTAAATTGCTTATTTTTACTAAAAATAGAATTCCATTAACTCCCACAAAATTAGAAGTTGTAAAGTGACATTAAGAATATTTTTTCAGAATAACTGTGTTGGTATAAGAAATTGTCTGCGCCACTAATATGTGTTTTTATTCTTTAGATCTATCGAGTCCAGTGGTTTTTAACTTTTTAAGCATGAAAGACCATTTTGCTAAATTTCTGTCTTTATATGGTCCACCAAATTGGTTTATTGGTAATACCCAGCAGTTAAATGTAAATATGAGTTGTTAGACGTCTCTCATCTACGATCGCTTCAAGGACCACTTGGAATGGCTCTAGGGACCACCAGTGGTCCACGGACCATTGTATAAAAACCACTGATCTAGTCTTTGCGAAATGACACAATTTAATACTTTTAGTTCATTGCTGACAACAACAGTTCTGCAATAATTTTTGTATTTATGAGGTCAGCAATAAACTAAAAGTATTTAGTGCTGGTCCATCGCATCGAGGACCGTAGATTAGAGACGTCAAACTACTCATATTTTCATTTAACTGCCGTATGTTATCAATTTATTGATAAACCAATTTGGTAGACCCTGTAAAGTCAGAAATTTAAATTATTCTGTATACTATAGGTACTCCTAAAAATTCAAAGTATAAAATTAACTGCTGACAGCTTATTCTACTTCAGAAGTAAAATAAACGGCCTAGTTTACTTAAATGCGCTGTCCTTGTTATTCGCATTCATATTATATTCAAATGGAATGCAAATGAAGTGATACATAATGATATGAACTCTAGAGTCATTATTGTATAATCGGAAACTGGCAACGATAAAAACACAAATTTTCTTACGGACAATGTCAAGTTCATTTTTCCGCATAAAAGTCTGCATCTCGCTTTTAAATATGTATCAATCTCTCTAATAAATTAACCAGTGCGTTTATAAGCATCTTTAATTGGTCTCATGCTATTTTATTGTATAAATGGTGCTTTTTAATTTAGCAGTTTTTATTTGCGCTATTTTTCAATCTTTATTGCACGTAAAAAAGTATAAAGGAGTCATGCAGAAGTATTTTTGTAGTACCGTGGAATGTGCAGTTTTTTTCTGCAATGAGGTGCAATGGTTAGATTTATGGGTTATACATATCTTTGTCTGATCTTCGATCACTTGCCAATGATGCGATAATTCTCCACAATAATAAAAAAGGCAAGAGCTGGATGCACGTAGGTAAGAATCGGGTTAAGTAGTGAAGTGACCAATTGCAACCAACTGTTAGCGCAAAGCACAAAGTAAAGTGAATACGAAAAGTATTAGCCTATTAAATCCTGTTAGCGTGACAAAGAAGGGTTCCGGCTTAATTACCACGCTTGTCAAATTTGGATTGTTGATCACATTCCCGTGATGTGTATGGAAATTCTGACAGCAAATTTTATCCGACCCGGGAATCGAACCGAGGACCTAAAGGCACAAAAACGAAGCAAAAATTCTGGGCATATCTATCCCAAAATACAGTGTTTCAACGGCCGCCAGACGTCGAGACTAATGTTACAAAACCTACGCTCAACCTAGCGTTGCATCGCAGTCTCAGTCCAACAATTGTCTCGAAACTAATCCACAGCTGATTGTGTGAAAGCTGTAACCTTGAACGTCGTCAGACGTGAATGGACGGCGACCTAAAAACGTCAGTCGAACTGTATCCGATATTTTTGTAGCGGTATTAGTTACCGGTTAGGTGACAATCGGTAATGGTAGGGCGCTGTATGGGTGTATGGTTAAGGCCGCTATACTTACGTTTGCCAGTGATAAGTACTACGTTTACGTGGCGTGAGGGTAGCGTGAGGAGTTCGATGGCGTCGTGGTTAGCGCGCTCAGCTCGCCATTGCTTTGTTAAGAAATTCTCGCATCGGCCAGTCATCGAATAGGTCACCGAAAAATTGCTAGGCAAAGCATTGCCTAGTTACCGGTTTGGCTATGACACTGACGTTTATAATTTTATGAGCCGCTACGTTTTTTCGTTTATTTTTGTAATGAATCTGACACGTGAGGTTACATACAAGCACCTCTTTTTATTCGTTTAAGGCTTCTAACATTATTATCAGTCATATAAAAAAATGCATAGTTTAAGATGAGAATAATCGGAGACCGTTCGTTGAACTTTATTGTAGTAGAAAATGAAAATGAAAATGGGATTTTTAAGGCATCCTTTTTGTACTTGCTAGCGGCCAAGGCGTCGGTCGGGGGCTTCAATGAACACCTATTAAAATAATATAAACGAAAACATAGCCGTTCGTACGGTTAGAATTGATAACCTCCTCGTTATGAAGTCGGTCAAGTCGGTTAACAAAATGAATCGAAATAGAATCAGAGTTACAATCTATCGTTCTACTCGGACGCTCCAGAGTAAAAGATATCAACGCGTGTCCCAAATCTGCACGGTTCGGAACAAAATTTCGACACAAATTAATATTGTACGAGATATTGTTCAAATATGAAAGGTTGTTTCTAATTCTAGTACCATTCAAAAAGGCGCATTTTTAAAATTAGCTAAACTCGTAATTCCAATTTCAGACCAAGTATGAAAGAAAGTTTACGTTTTACGTGTCCTTTAAACCACAAAAAAAATATTTTGGTCGAAAACCTTTTGGTCCGTGTTCTCGAGTAGGAAAAAAATCTTATTTAATGATGTAACATTTTACGTGTTACAAAGACGCAAAAAGATAATCCAGACGGCTAGACAATATTCGTCGGATAGTAAATGTTCAAAATACGTTTTTAATTTATTAATAACATTCTTTATCGGTAAGTATCGACGAAGCGGCCGAAAGTCGTGAGTACATTACCGATTCAGGGCCAGCCGCTTTCGTCGTGGTGAATAACTTTGCACAGTCGACAACACTCACCATTTGCACCTGAATTTCCTTATTTTCATGGCAATAAGGTCCTTTTTATAAGTTACTCAAATTAATTGCAAGCTGTACCTCTATCGGAATGAGGAAGATGAATGAATTAGTTCTAGCGTACTTCAAGGCATTCGTAAAAACAGCCTTCATCGATTTATTGCACAGATAGATTATTTATTTTTACACAAAGGTATATAAACTTAAGCGTTGGATATGCCCTCGTTATACTTCGACTCGCTGTCAAATGGGCACTAGAATTTGAAGCGACGGTCGCTTATTATTGCAGTGACGGCATGTTGCATCATATATTGGTCCCGCAAATAAGAGAGGATGGAAGTTCCTTTTTTTTAATACAGGGTTAACAGGATATATTAAAGTCATAGATAAAGCTCATTCATTAAATGTTACTACTTATTAAAGTTCACCTTTTGAGTAGATGAATATTTACGATTTTAGACCATTTCACAGTTTATCTTTGAGATAAATGGGACTCTTCTTCTTTTCCTACCATAATAAATACCATAGTGCACAGTGCACAGGTAAGAAACAGAACAGGCTCCCGCAATCTTCAACCTTAAGACCTTGACATTAAAGCATGTTGCTAATGTCAATTCCCAGGTACTTGCCGACTTGTATTGTCATTGCGAGATTCTTGAATCTTTACAGTTTTGGCGCACGTTTACAAACAATGACTCCCACTATACGCAAGATAGTTGTGAAATGTGGCCTGTTGACAGGTAGGCCCTGAACATAGCAAATACCAACCAGAGCAGTAAAGCCGTAAAAGGGCAACTTTAAGAGGTAGTGGTTTCGGATCCCGGGTCCGGAAGTTTTTTGTCGGATTTTTTTTTATTTAAAATCGGGTTCATGATGCACCGTAATTTTTTTTGTTGGAATGTTCGATCATATTCGCCATTCAGCAGGTTCGTGCGTGATGCTTTGTTGCATTATTTTGTTGAAATTTTCGTACTTGAATCGGGTTCGTCGTTCAGTTGGTATATAGGTTATATCCATGACTGTATGATAACATGACTTCACACACAATATATACGTTCAAATAAATTGGAAAATTGGCTTACTGTCAGTAACCAATACTGGAATAACAACCCAAAGAACCATATCGTTAATAAAAAGTGCTGATACGAGTATGTTAATTAAACATCATTATTGAATTGAACGCCTCGATGGTCTAGTGGTTTAAGTGGGCCGGGCCGTGATCTCGAGGTCCTGGGTTCGATTCCCGGGTCGGTCAAAATTTGTGTTGATTTTTCTGAACACAGCCCGGGTTTGTGATTGCCAACCCGCATTTGACAAGCGTGGTGATTAACCCAAAACCCATCTTTGTAACGAAAACATGATTTCAAATGATGGAGGGCTTTGCCCAGTGGGACATTAATAGGCTGATACTAACTAAGTAACTATTGAATAAGAGGAACAGTGCGTTAGATAAACAACATTGTTATAAATCCTTCTTTTATTTTTCTCCGCCATTCACGGCATTCTTACTATTTATCGCTAGATCCCGCAAGTTGCACATTGCATAATTCATGATAAATAATTTCCTCAAATCAATCCACACTTTGAAACGCAAATGACCGCGTGGGAATAGCGACCTGCGTGCGTCGGCAAATTGACTTTAAATTGTTGTTGCACAGAAATTGCCGATCGTTTGTTATGGGGCAACATCTGTTGCTGGTCTTAATGATGCGATGGTACTGGATAGCGCTTCCGGGGCCGCAATGGAAAGAAATACATGCGGAATAGGTGATTGATTTATTTTGGAAAAAAATGTCAGATCGATTATATTATAATCGAAACGGTGCCAAAAATACCGACCACACCAATAAAGTAATTACCTAAGTCACATTCTTGTTGAACATTAAAATAAATTAGGAATAATTGTGCATTTATATAGGCTGGTATGCATTAATGTAATATAACAATTGACTTAAAAAAAATTGTTGATGCAAATATTCAAAACATCGAAATGTCGAATTTTGTATTGCCATAAAAAGTGTATTTTTGGATTTCAATTTCCGATGGCGAGTTATCAACTGTTTTATTTTCACGCTTAATATACTTTCACAACAATTGTTTTATACCAGATAATTGATAAAACAAACGAATAAAAGTGATTTAGGCCGAAAGATGACCAGCATTACGATGAAAAACATCTGTTCAATTATTATAATAACACACTTTTACTCTTTCTTCGGTCCACCGCTTTCTTTTGTTTCGTTACGGTGTAAATTGTGTGACAATTGGCCTACAGACGGCTCGCCTACGTGAAGTTTTGAGTTTCTTCTCCATTTGTAGATAATTTATTACTAGCGACCCTCCCCTGCGTCGCATGGGAGCCAATAAAATTATCAGTGTTTTTTTCACTATATTGTGCATGTACCTATTATACACATAAACCTTTCTCTAGAATCACTCAATTTAATAAAAAAGCAAGAAATCGGTGCTTTGTTTTAAAGATTTAAGCATACATACTGGGGACGGACAGAAGAAAGCGACTTTGTTTTATACTCCGTAGTAATTAAAGGTATTCTTGAAAGATCACGGATATATAAGGACCTGGTACTTTGAATCATGCGTGTCAGTTCAGTATCAGTTATAATGCTTAAATTAATTTAGAGAATTAGGCTCTACTACCTTATGCACACGATCGGTCACGAATTAAAATGATTTTTTAAATGTGGTAACAACAATTCTAAACAACATTCATGAATACATACAAGAAAACAGTACTCTCTTCAATCAAACACGACTTTAGAGTTTTAGGTCGTAATCATTCAACACTTTTCACACAAATAACATTAGATCCTTAACTGAACTGAATTATTAAATTAAAATCTTCATACCTAGTTCACTTCAGGCACGTGGCCACTGCATTCGAACTACCTATTACAAAATTTTCGCCATGACTTTAAAATAAGTTAACCACACCTGCGTTTAAAAAATAATGATCTAGTTAATTAAGTAAGCACTTATTAGTAGCTTGCTTGAGTTGCTTGGTAGAACGGGTTGAATGAAGGTTTTCAACTATCGACGTAGGTATCTGGAACATATGAGTGAAATATTTTTTCAATTTAAACTTTTCTTATTTCAAATAAGAAATCTTTCCAAGTGTGGGAACGCACTATAAGGAAAAAATGCGACCAAATGTACGCGGCAGAATTTAAGTTCCGTCGTATTCATGATAAGACATACTTTTTAAATGGGAGATGATACTCTATACTGAAATCACGACGAATTATTTTGTATAGACAATGCATTCTCGCGTAAATTAATGAGGTTTTTTTTAAAATCTGTGATCATAAACTATTTAGCACAAGCTGTTAAACATCGGTACAGCTAACAATCCATAAGGAAGCTATTAGCTCGTATGTCCCCAATGTTGCAACAATGTATGTATGTTACGACTGGTGGCTTGTAAAACGTAACAGTAATAGGTCGCACGGATTTTACAATTGGTGGAACGCATTTAAGTCACGTGTCTGGTATTTAGGAGTGTAAGGCTTTGAATCCATCAAAGCAGATATGTGTGAAGCGGAGCGGAGATGTTACGTAAGAAGCTAATAGGATTTCAATGCTGAGATGGTCCCGTGTTAAGGCCAAAATCATATAGGCTTTGGTGGAGTCCCACCCTAACACTTTGGCATTTGACATTTCGAAGAATCTCACTGTTTAGTAGACAGAGCTGAGTCAGATTGCTGCCACTACCAGTGAGTTAGGGAATTGGTTTGCACACTATTTTTAGGAGTAAATCTTTTTTGCCAGCCGTTGTAATAATTTTCTTACATCCACGATCTTTCTATAGTGAATTTCCTTTTGATTATAATTGAAAAGCTATTCCATTATTTTTTGGTATCGACATAATAATGTATATTGCACCTTTACTTGCCGAACGTAAAGATTTATATAAAACTTGTTGCACGATCTTGTGGCCGATCTTATGATCAGCCGAGTACGCAGGATATATTGAATTGACCCATACTATTTTTTTTTAATTTAAGAGGCTTGCATTTGACCTCGACACACCAGATGGAAAGTGTAGATGAGGCCTAAGATGGAGCATGCTTGCCTAGTAGATACCTGTTCACTCTAGTCTTGAAGACATCCAGAGATTATAACATTCTGGAAACACAGAACACGGCAGAGCAGTTCGCATTATGAAAGAGGAAGCAAATCGCTTCGTGTGAGAAGGAGGAATATAAACAATGAAAGAACTGACATTATATTGAACTAGCGGCCGCCCGCGACTCCGTCCGCGTGGATTTCGATTTCCAATGACCTAAAGCCTTCCTCGTCAAATGGACTATCCAAAATTTGTTGAAAGAATTATTCAAATCGGACCAGTAGTTCCTGAGATTAGCGCGTTCAAACATACAAACAAACAAACTCTTCAGCTTTATATTTTAGTATAGACTAGCGGCCGCCCGCGACTCCGTCCGCGTGGATTTCGATTTCCAATATCCTGTGTGTTATTCTGATGTATAAGCTATATTGTGGTAAAGTTTCATTCAAATCCATTTAGTAGTTTTTACGTGAAAGAGTAACAAACATCCATACTTCGATACATCCATACTTACAAACTTTCGCCTTTATAATAGTAGTAGGATATAATAGTAGTAGGATGAAAGAACTGACAGTAGGTATATTGAATGAAACTAACGCGTAACTTCGGTGTTTCCAGGTGGAGTCTGGTCGCGAGGAACTGAAGAAGGAGCGCGAGATCATGCAGATGGTGTGCGGGCTGCAGCTCGGCCCCGACGAGGTGGAGCGCCGGGAAGTGCCCCCGCATATGCTGAGAGCGAGGCATGGGCCCAGGTAACGACAAGTTCTTTATTGGACAGACCGCTTGGTCTAGTGCAGGGTTTCTCAAACTTACGGCAACACGAACCGAACCCCGCATGAAAGCAACCCCCCACCCCAAAAAAAGTAAATTATGACGAGCTCAAATTATATAATTAAATATACATAAAGCTTGAAGAGTTTCGTTTGCAGACACTTCTAATCATGACTCAAACTAGAAATTACATTATTTTATTTATTTATTTAAACTTTATTGCACGAAATAAAATTTGTACAAAAGGCGGACTTAATGCCTCATGGCATTCTCTACCACTTCTTCAAAACAGAAAGTGAATAATAGCTAGGTAGTGCTATTAAAATAAAATAAATTTACTCTTATTAACTAGTTAACTTATAACAGACTACATAAAAAAATACACATTATCGGTCGTAACCGCAAACAGGTGACGAATCCAGCCAACTTTAGCAATATCAAGCCGCCATTACGTAAATCTTTTCGCGTACCCTAGAATGGAGAACCCCTAGGGATACGCGTAGCACCCCACTTTGAGAAACCCTGGTCTAGTGGTCCAGAAGTTGACTTTTAGACTAAGAGGTCGCGGGTTCGATCCCTGCACAGGACAAACATTTGTGTTGATTTTTCGACCACAGCTTGATCAGCATCATCACAAAGTCACATTTGGCAAGCGTGGTGTCCAGTACCAACAAATGATTATAATTATAATACAATTTCAATAACTGAATCTTACTGATACAAGTGTAAGCCGTGTTTGTTCCGAATTCATTCACAAAAGGAGCTCACATTGTAACTACTAGAACTCGTAGAACCGACGAAACCCCGCTTTCAGCTTGCCCAACGCGAGTTATGAAAAAATATTGAAACCGGTTCAAACGGTGTTTCGTTACGCGAAACATGTGTTATATTAGCGTGAGAAAACTCTTTGTAATATGAAACTGTTATTAATTTCTGTGCGTTTGACCCGAATTAATTGAAGAGGAACACTAACTTTTTAAATATCATTATAATACCCTCCTAGCCGAATTCGGCCACGTCGGCCAATCTTACAATTAGCCACTTACGCGAGATATATTATAGTGCACAAGCGCGTGCGCAAGTACAGGTGCACTCCATATTCCCTAACTCTCATAATTCGGTGGGACAGCAATCTGACACGACCCTAGAGAGATCAGGCGCAGGACCAACGGCTTAACGTGCTTTCCGAGACACGGGGGTGTAAATACACCGCCAACTTCCAAACTCCGGACTGTGTCTGGAAATTATTATTATAACTAAGATAAGAACTGCTCAAAATTAAATATCCTTAAAAATAAGTAAAGCGTTTGTGACGGCATTGGTATTGCGATTTCGTTGTATATTAGTCGCCTAGATTAGTACCTACTAACCCTATATTCCTTTGGAACCGTATGAACTATGTAGTATCTCTCTCTGCGGGCAGCATCAGAATTCTGGACCTCTGGTTGGAGCACAAATGCTTTACGAGGGGATGGGCAGTAGCGGTCTCCTGTGTTTTTTTTTTGCATTACAACTGCGGTTACGCGCCTGCGCAGTGTGGTGACTTCTATTTACCTGTATACAATATTATACTAACGACTGCCCGTGTCTTCGTCCCCATGGATTAACTAAAGAGCCTTCCTCGATTAATGGACTATCCAAGCAAAAATATTTTTCCAAGTTGCACCAGTAGTTCCTGAGATTATCGCGTTCAAACAAACAAACAAACTCTTTAGGTTTATTTTTTTAATATGAAGATGTGTTTGTGACTATCAGTTGGTTATACATATTCTCCCTCCCATGTAGGGATAATGATGATTTTGCAAATGGCTATAGGCAGATATTGCCACATACTTCTTCTTATCTTATAATCTTATTGACTACCCTTTGTGGCAGTAAATCACTTCAGGAATATTCCAAGCCAAATGTAAATACTAATTGAAGACAGTATGATTGTTGTCTCACAATAACAATGAATAGAATAGTTCAGTGTTTTGACACTTTGACATCACAGGGCATGACAGAAAAAATATTTACAAATAGGTCATGATCGCTGGACATAACAATTTGTTATCAATGCATAGTATAAAACAAAGTCGGCCTCTGTGGTGTAGTGGTTAGAGCTGTGCTCAAACTTTCAAAATGTACAATTCTCATGCGATAAAAAGGGGATATCAAATTGAATATTTTATGTTAGGATAAGTTATACTGCTTATAATAGTTAAACAACTTGCGCAGAGGCTAGTCACCGGAAAATTTCATCTCGAAATCCTCCGTGCTTCGGAAGTCACGTTAAGCCGTTGGTCCTTCGCCTGATCTCTACAGTCCTGTACGTACAGTCCTGTCAAATTGCCGTTCCACCGAACTTTGAAAATGAGGGAATGGGGAGTGCTCCTATGCTTGCGCACTCACTTGTGCACTAGAAGACCTATGTCCTGCGTACCTGGCTGATCGTAAGATTGGCCGCCATGGTCGATAACGGTCGGAGGGGTATTATTAAGTTATACCCATTTGCATTACCAAGAGGGAGTATTGATTTTTATTTTAATCTATTTTATTTAATTTTTCCAGATAACACAAGCTTCGCGAGCGGTGGTGCCATCTATCGGTCCGAAGGGGAAGCAACAGGCACGCGTGATCCTCTCCGGAAACGCATGATTTACCTCGATACGAATTACAATTCCGAAACACAACCACCAAATACAATAAACACCCCCTCCCCGCCTTAGCACAAGGTGATAGGGTCTAGAATGCATTGTTGTAAATGCAAACTAATGTACAGACTCAATTTCGATCGCCAAATTGAAATGGTCCGATACATTTAATATCGATTAGTCACGAACACATTTCATATTGTACAATAATGTACCTACACGTAAAACGATCGCTAAGGCTACTGTTATATTAAAATAAGAATATTGTACATATATCGAGCCAAATTATTTTGTAATTAATAAATAATTAATGAAAATCCAGTATTCTGCGTACTGATAAAGTAATGATCAAGTTAATTACATTTTAATTATCTTATAATTCAAAATTTTAAACACTGAAATCATAGAATTCTAAAGACAAGTGACATGAGGAAAATATTTATTAAAAATCTATTTTATTAGAAAATCCAATTGAAAAATGAATACATTCCATTTTCTTAGCTAATTTTAAGATAATAAAGGGTATTTTTATATTGCGTACTTAGGTAAATTTAACGAATTCTATTTTCTTTATTTTATAGTCTGTATGTTAGTCAACTTATGTATTAAATGTGCCTTAATCATGAAATATAATGAATTGTAGAGGCCTACAGAAATTCTATGTATTCTTTAATATTTACGTATGTTACTCATAATATCGGGGATTGTAAAGAATCATGCATGGTATGTGTGCCGATATTATTAGACTTGATAAAGGAAATTAAGCCATTACATTATTTCAATGGAGTTCAAAATCGAGGCTCAATTTCTTTTATTGTAAGAAAGTTTTTGAAACTTATTTTAAATGTTACATAGAAGTCTACCAGGCCGATAGAAGTGTAAGAGATTTGTACAAAAATAGGATGTAAAACCGTCTAAATGTACTTTCTATTTGATCAAAATGCGTTGTCTAAGTGAAAATGAATGTGCACGTAGTACTATTCGTAGGTTCTGGCGGCTTAGCTAAGGCTAAATCGGTTAATATAGTGTTTGTGGACGAAATAGCCTCTACTAACAAAGATTTGTTAAAACGAAAGATCCACATCGTTTGAAAATACAGTCTTATACTGGTAATATCCACGCTGCGACTATGCTACTGATTTGACCAACCTGGTTATTTCATTGGGGCGACTGCTAAGTATCTGACCCTTGCAAGGACAACCAGACAAATTGAATCGTAGTCTGGTACCCCCGGCTAAATGTGCCTTCCGAATCACGGACACAGCATTCTTATCAGATAACCAGGTTATTCAAGACTGCAATGCCTTTTAACAAAATTGGGAAACATCAAAAGTAAAAGTATAAGGATTTTGAATCGTCATAAAAAAAATGTTTCTTACTGTCTTCCATTATTTTATGCGCTGTGGTTATTTTTGTTTCGATAACACATTTTGATAATAGTCGTTTAGAAGTTATTAGTCACGTAAGGAGCGAGAATAAGCATAGAGGTAAGAAAATAATATTTGTAACTGTTTTATAAATAGTCGTAAGACCACATTTCGTTGATAATTGCATTTGTTACTTTGAAACACTGTGGTTAACGTGTCGATGTGAAAGTACTTAGTGTAGAAACAAACTAAACCGAAAAAACGCGACCAAAGTTCATTGTGACTAAGCCTGCATTGCTTTTTTCATGCGCGACGCAATTTCGGAATGGTGTGTCAATCACATTGATATACAAAGTCCCAAGATACACAATCAACGTCTCAAAAACGTCCCCAAAAAATAAGTGGAGAATGCTCTTATTTCAAACAGTCTTGCGTCACCCGCGTCATCGCAATTTTGAACACTCCCTTGTGAAAACAATCTTATCTAATCTGCATAAGGTTTAATTTGCAAATAATAATGTTCATCATTTGACTTTGTGTTTTTGGTGACAATATTGACTGTTACTTTTGTTCGAGACTGTGCATCTTGAGTTTTTGTATATCAATGGTATATCATTTGAAATACATTGCAGGCGTAGTCTCGTGGAATTTCGGTCGCGTTTAATTCGCTTAGTGTGTTCATACACTAAAATGAAATAAAATATACGTATTTATTTGAATGCACAAAAACTTGATGTACTTACCGTTTATTTCAGATTCCTAAATAATGTATGCGGTATGTTGAAATGCTTTTGTATGAGCATGTGGGATCTAATACAGCGCAATCAAAGTATTAAAGACTTATTGAATTCCGAATATTCAAACTATTCAAATTGTATCCTTTTCCGTCCATTTTTCAATAAAAACACAATAATTTAGGCTATGAGTGCCATTAATGTTATTTCGTTTTACTATTTCGTATTTAATGTTATGAATATTGTAAAATGTACTTATTTTAACATGTATTTGTAATATAGTCCTTTTTGTATATAAAGGTTTGTCATAAATGTGGTTTCAGAATAGACAACGATGTATCAAATTCTTATAATTATTTTAATAAATCTAGATATTAAATTCGGCAGTTTATTTTTTTTTCAGTCAATCCTTGGCTCTGCATTGGGACATCAGTTTAGAAAGGGAACAGTTTTTGAAGTGCTGAAATTATTTTCTTAAATTTAAACTACTTACAAGTGGAAAAGTCAACACATAAATGGTCAGTGAAAGATGAACATTTTGATTTAAATAAGCCTTTGTCCATTAGCCATTAATACGTTAGTGCATGTGCAATGTGAATGAACGCAAACGCAAGTGCATGTAATTAAACTACCCAATGTACGTAAGAACCGATTAAAAGCTTTTAAAGTAGTTTTAATTTAATTTAATTTTATTAAAAGCAGCCGCCCGCGACTCCGTCCGCGTTGAAGTCTTTTATACTATAGAACATCGACATTTGTACTCGAGTCATGGATGTTAAGTATGTATGTCTATCCGTTCCCTACCATCCATAGTACAAGGGTAAAAGCTACAAGTTTAGTGCGGCTAGGCAATTGGTGTGTCAGCCCAAGGTACATTTGAAATACTTAGGTCTAAATACGATTTTAATCAAAGGTTACCACAGCATGCAAAGTACACATTGAATTGTTTATACAAGCAATGTAAAGTTGTGGTCCAGTTGTTTGATAGAAGCTTATTTTTTAATTTAAGCTGCTTTTCTGCCAACATTTCGACGTTGCAGGTTTAGGATAACTTGTTATTTTATAAATAGTAGCAAAGCCTACTATACAAAAAAATTGTAGTCGCGTAAACCTAAGATAACAGGTGCACTTCTTCAATGTCATGATTAGTAGGACAGTAATCTGAAACGACTGTAGACAGATCAGGTGCCGGACTAATGCAAACCGCAAACTTCCTATTGAGTAGTGTACACCCCAACCCAACCTAGCCTACTCTATCCTACAACCTAGTATACTAACCTAAGCTAATTGAGACCTAATACACCTAACTGACCTAAACCTAACTCTAAGACCTATCTAGAATAAATTGTTTTTAATAATAATATTAATAATTGGCTCGTGATGTAATCCTACTGTAACACATGATCGTCTAGTTACCCCTCGTTGTTCCTATAGTAACTCAGTTTCTTTGAGGAATTGGATTAAAGTTATGGTAAATTGAAGTAAGTATTTAGAATAATAATAACTCGCAATCTTAAACTTCGCTATAGCACATAAAGAAAGTTGAATATAAATATTTAAATAAATATATGTTAGCTTGTCAAAAGAGGACAAAAATACATTGCGGCCCTCCTTAAAGGAGGGGGGCGAGCCTCCGGCGCTCCGAACTCACCCTGTGGCCTCGTCCAAAGACTTGGTCGGCTTCCCACCGCTTTGACACAATGCAAATGTCAAATATATATTTATACATATAAATATATATATATTTAGTAAGAGGACGCAACCCGTGACTCTATGTGTGTCCAGCTCACACGCAAATCAATAGAGTACAATCTTGTGCTCAAGGTTGATCACTCTAACTTAGTTGAGTTTAATGGGAAACAACATTATTTATAAAAGTTGCTGGTATAATAAAGTTATTGCAAAATAACCAATATAATAGAATATGTATGTAAAGTTGTACAGATTCGTCAACTGAACCACATAACTTATTCTGATCTAGAATAAGACAAAGTTTATATTACAATAAACTGGTATGCTGAGTAAGTTAGTATGGCCAAAGAATCTTCCTGCTCCGTCAGGCAGACAGAAGAGACTCGTGCCGCATCGCATCACACAAGCCAACCAACAAATCAACAAACCTATTCCCTCTAGGAATAACACTTTAAATCAAATTCACTCAAAATGGTTCAAATCAACCAAACCAATACAAATATGGCTTCTAATATTGAAATATTAATTAAAGCACTTGAACAATATGAAAAGTTTAAAAATAAATCAAACTAGACTTTCTAGCCTGATAACCACTTAGCTTTTACACCATACTCGTCCCTCAGCTCCTCAGCATAGTGAACCGCCTTACTTTTCTTGAAGCACTGCAATCGATCTTCTGGCACTATATCACTTCACTGACTCTACACTTAACACTTCTGAGATTAAATACAATTAACACTGACTCTAGGTTTTAGACTTTAACACTTTCACTATTTCACTAATAAAATATATCACAACACTCGAAAGTTCCCGCGTAACGCGACGTTCTCTTACTTCCAGTAAGAGCGACTCCACTCGATCTTCGGTTCAGAACCAGACTGCCCCTCCTCAATTCTTACTGGACTTTTATACTATCTCTTCGTCCTTCGCTAGCCTGCATTAACCTGCATTAGCCTGCATTAACCTGCATTAGCCCGCGATAATTATCACCCTTACGCATCATATATTTAAAGTTCATTTCTCCCCCAGTAAAATTGTGTCGACCTGCGCTAACCTTCGATAATTTTGACCCTTGTGTATCATATCTTTAAAGTTCAAAATAGTTCCTTTTAATTTCTTTGAAGAATAAATATTTTAATTGAAAAATATTTATTCCTTTTCTTATCTTAATTTATGTTTTCTTGAAATCTTATGAAATTATAAAATTAATGTGACAATTGATGCCTGATTTCTAAACGCTGTCAAATGTCAAACAAAAGTCATCGGACTGTTTACTTTCATATTAATTATTTAATAAATTAATAAATCTATAAAACTCGAGTTCTCAGTATGTAAAACTCTTAAACAATGTATTAATAAACAAGGATTATCTAAGGTAAGCTACCTTTTGTGTAAATATTCTGTTTGAAACTTTGATTTACCAATACATCATTTTATTGATTTCACTAATTTGTCATTATTTCTTTTGCAGATATCTACTGATTGGACTTATAAATATTGAAAATATGTTGGAGAAACATTCCATTTCATCTTGTAAACAATAATAAACTGATGTAATTAATGAAATTCTGCTTCAAAACTATTCAACTTCATGAACAAGAAAGAAAGCCCCTGACCTAATTGTATCCAGCATTCTTCATATTACAAGGATTCAGCAATGTGATAAACTGATGTGACAGTGCTAATTATTCCTTAAAGTGACTGATTCAGTGTTTTGATTCTAACGTGTAGCAAGTTTGATTAATAAACCTTTACCTCAAAGTACTTCTTCAGTGTAGAATTATTGACCTTTCATAATAATAACTTAATTTCCACAATTAACAACTTAAATGTTAGATTAATGTGAACTTAACTATGATTCAATAGATATCCCAAGTTTTGTGTTTGATGATGATGATTTACCTACCGGTGGATACCAAATGATATTTACATTACCAAAACTACTCTAAATTAAATACTATTTTATAGCATTAGCTATCTAGATTCGATTGTACCATATGATTGATGTTTAATTACACTTCCAGTATATATTGTTTATTTATATGCGACGGTACCCTTGCGTACTGTCACATCCATCCCCATAATTTTCAGAGAAGGTAAAAATAAAACTTATATTTTACCGAATATGAAAATTACCATCCAAAAACCAATCAAATAAGGAAACTTAACAAAGAAAATACATAACCATTTTACAACGTTATAGCTTAACCTAACTTAATGAACAGTAGTTATATCAACTAAATAATCACTAGAAGACAGTTTAGTCTGAAGATGATGAATACTCTCAACTGGATTTTACAACCACACATAATTTTGGCATTATAAATCACAAAGACGATTTTTAATCGATATTTCTATGATCAAATATATTATTTTAATTATGTTTTGATTACTGTGATCAAATGAATGATCATTGGTGAACAACTCAACTGCAATTACTACTTCTATTTTCTTTTTTCAGCGGTGCTAGAAAAATAACGTATAATGTAAACTATTATTTGACCTTCATTCTATTTTTTTTTCTAATTGAACAAAGCATTTAACTAACATCTTTTTTTTTTTTCAGCGATGCTAGAAAAATGAACAAAATTACAATTTACATCCAGCTTATCTTTTCCTTTTTTTTTTATTAAGCAAATTATTTAACTAACATCTTTTTTTTTTCAGCGATGCTAGAAAAATAATTGCTTATGTACAAAATAAATTATCCATTCAGAGAAGTTTTGATAAACTCTATAAAGGAAATTTGTTACTAATTAAATAAAATGTGAACATTTTATACTTAAAAGTAAATAATTTGTTATTTTCAACCTCCAGATAACCGTTATGTGTAATCGAGTGTCTAAACGGGATATCAATTCACGAGCGTCCCCATTACTGAGGCAAGGGCTGGCCCTACACCCTACGTGCATGAAAAATAATGTAGTGTGTGTTTAAACCAAACATGAATCACCCATCATAGATTTACTGAATGTAAGACTTAAGCATATTGAATGCAATAAGTAACTTAATCTCCCCTATGAGAACTTCCCTCACTGAAGGTGACCAGGTTGTGAGGCTGATCATATCCTAATGATACTTAGCAAGTGACTCACAGCCGCATTCCTTCCGTCCGGTGTTGCTGTGTCCTCTTACTTATCCTTCGAAAGGAAAGATGTCAGTCTTTGGTTCGAATTAACTTATATATTGCGGTTCACAATACCCATCTCACATGCAGTGTCATACTAGAGCAATCAATATTTGGAATATGTGCAGTGTAATTAGTCATAGGTCTGGCTGCATGGATAGTTAGGTATTGATTTATGGTTGTTTAACACAGGACAGTGCCCTCTGGCTTAACCTAACACCAACGTCCCCATAAATTAATTCCTTTGTTTTAGCTGTAGTTTCTTTTGGTTTCCGATAACAAATAAATTCCCACCCCAACTCATCCTTGAAACATGATCGTACCTATCTATAAAATAAATATATATAACATTCTAATATAGTTTGATGATTCAACATCAGTTTTTTTTTTCAATCTGATAGTGTGTAATGTTTATAAAAGATATAATACTTAGTTTTATTTATTGACCATAAATCAAGGAAAAGTTCCCTTTATATGTTCACTAGGTACGCATTTATAACATTATTCGCAATAAATCTCCTTTAAATCGTTAATTCATCATTTACTTACTAATATCCCTATGCTCAAACGTAACTGGGTGAAAACTGCGATTTTATAGTTTTTAATTTAAATCTCTACCAATGAGAAGCTTTGGAAATTGAAAGCTAGAAAATTGAGATTTTTGAAGATGAAATTAAAATAAATACCACGACTAATACACCGACCGAATTGTCCAGGAATAGACGACCCAGAACCAAGTTGTGATAATTGCTATGTTTAAATTTTCACAACAATTCTTAATTGTAACGAAACCCGATTTACAAACCATTGATAATAACCAAAATAAAAACATTACAATCAGTCATTATCAAACTGTTAATGTCTTTTTTTTTCTCTACTTAATTTTTAGTCTCCTATTGTTATTTTTTTGCTTTTACTTTTATTAGTACAAAGATAATCTTACAACTAAATTAACTTATAACATGATAGATTACCTGCTTAAACTAAATTATATTTTGTTACATGCAAACTAATTAAATATGTTCTTTCTAAATAATAAACAAGTAGTTACGGGAATCGAGCCCGCCAAGTCCTCAATACATAAACAACTGTTCTGTTCAGGAATCGAACCTGATGCTGTTCTATAACAAATGAACCTTTATTCCATCTAGTCACTTATTTCTACATAAATTATACCCCATCCCCATATCCGTCAGATCTCTGGACTTTCGAGTTAACTTTTTTTTTTCAATGTGATGAACCCCATACACTAACGTATTATCTATGCTAGTTTAAACTATTTCTATAACACATAAATTAGTGAACCCACTTAAATAGGTACATAATAGAGTTTACAATATAGCACAATTAGAAAACCACCTCATGTAAATCCCCTTTTGTATTTTTACCCCCCTTGGTATTGAACCTAGGTCAATCAATATAAATACTTCCTCCACTATGCCACTACACAATACATTAAAACTAACTTAAATACAATAATATCATCTTATCTTAATACGCAACTATTTAAGTAAAGTAGACTTTACTTCAAATTAATTACCCTACATTCCCAAGTTTGAAGAACTCTTTTACTATTTAATTTTTCATATTTTATCTAGGAATTGAACCTAGTAATATATGGATGCAGTAGACTACATCCCCAACTTTGTAAGATCCCCCTTTTTTCTGTATTTCGCCCTAGGTGTCAAACCAGGGCGATTCAATTTACACATTTAAACTTTCATCACTAAATCGCAACACAATGCAATACAATAAAACTAACTTAAACAAAATAATTATGTAATAACAACTACCTAAGTAAAGAAGACTTTTCTTTCAAAAGCAGTAGATTCCATCCCCATGTTCAAATAACGTTTTTTTTAATATTTTATTTTTTTATTGTGATCAACCCGGGAATTGAACCCAGTAATCATAAGTTTAGTGCACATCATTCCCACCTTTGTTAGACCCCCTTTATTTATTTTTATTTTGTACTTGGTGACGAACCAAGACATTTCAACTGAAACATTTTAAGCTTTCATCACTATGTCACAACAAAATACATAAGACTAACTTAAATAATATAATCCTACATAAATATTATATGTATTTAAGTAAAGTAAACTATACTAAGAGATGTAATAGACTACATCCCCCCGTTTGAAAAACTCTTTTGCTATTCATCCTTTTATTGAATTTAACCGAGGATTCGAACCCAGTTAATCATAGTACTTACAGATGTAATAGAATGCATTCCCCCGTTTAAAAACATTTTACTATTTATCGTCTTATTGAATTAAACCGAGAAATCGAACCCAGTTAATTTTGAATGTAGTAAACTTCATAACCAACATTGCAGAACCCTTATACTATTTAACCAGGATTTGAACCCAGATCTTTAAAATCCCTTGACCTCCACATTACCATCACAAAATCACATAAGAAACGAACACATCATCTCTAAGTAGTGATTATTCCGATTACTTAATAAAGTTAACCATATCCCCACAACTTCAGAAACTTTGCAAAATGTAAACCTTTGCATTACAAACTGACAGAATTAATCCAGTGATCAAACCCAGATCTTTTACTTATGTATAAACATTCAAGTTTACCACAAGTAACAATTAGTCAAAACTACTTTCAACTAAATCTTAACAATAACACAACTAGCTAACATAATAATGTTTCTGTTATATCATAACTGGCAATACTTTCATTTTATATTTTTGTTCCCTAATATTCGAACTAACTCTTAATGCAGGAATGGAACCCAAAATATTTTTATTACAATTGCAATCCTTCCATCAATATACCTCAAACTATAAATACATTAATAATAACTTAAGCAATAAAATAAAATTATCAATTTAGTACAAATCTTAAAGCTACTCCATCCCCATTTTTAATAAATCGTTTTATAATTATTTCCACCCTTCATTTTTGACCGGAGATCGAACCCAATGGCCTCAATTTACAAACCATCATACAAAGGGAATTAATTAATATTGTCAAACCTTCTATAAAGGTACAAATAATTTAATCTAAAAGTGTGTGTTACTTCACCCATCTTTAGGTTGCTAAATGTTATGAACTTATAACTAACTAGCGTCCCGCCCCGGCATCGCTCGGCAAAAATTCTATAAAATACAATTATTATGTCACTCAGAAACAGCGCAGTCATCCAACAGCGAAAGAATTTTGAAATTCGGCTCAACAGATCCCGAAACCACCCCTTACAATTAAACAAACATACAAACATAAAAATTTCCATTTCTCTTTATATGTTAGTAAGTGAACATATAAAATAAAGTTATCTAAAAGGTAAAAACCTTATAATAATGCAAATAATAAAATTAAAACAATAATATAATATTCTAACTTTAAACCAGAATCGAACTGGCAACAAGTGTGTAACTGACCCGACTCAATTACTGTATTCCAATGCCATTTGTTTTATTTTCACACTCATTCTTTTGAATAAGAACTATTTTTTTTAATATTCCTAATTAATTAAGAAGAAAATAACAAAACTATTATTCCAAATTACTGTAAAACGCTATTTTTTTTTTTTTTAAATACTTAAATAAATAAAAGGTACGAATAGTCTGTGGTAAATACAAAATTGACGTTTCTGTACGCAGCCTTAATAAATCGTCTATGCATCACCTAACGGCTGTATGGCCTCAGCTCCCTTTGCCTGTCCTGACAACGACCAAAAAAAACGTCTATGCATCTGTCAAGTGTCATGTCAATGTAAACGTCAACAAACAAATTGTCGAATTACGCGTACGCGCAAAGTGAATGATTTTCTTGTACAATTATAACAGAAACGGCAAAGTAAAGTAAGATACCTATTCTTAAAACATGTAAATACATGTGGAGGAGTATCAATCATAAAAATTAAACTAGCGGCAGCTAGGATAACCGGTTGTAATTGCAGGTTGGTTTGGATAACATTTTTCATTTGTTTTGTTTAATTAACTAGAACTTTATAGTAGAACTAACTCAGTCTTACATTGTTTCAGTTGCTAACACTACCAATGCTTTACTAAAGTGTCATCCGAGATCGAGAAATGAACTTAACTAATTCCAATAACCTTAATTGATGATCAATGAATTGATGGGTTCAATATCATAACCTCCAGCTGCTATCCCATAAGTTGAAATAACAGAGGAAGGCTAAGACATGCATGTTGATAATGAAGATGTAAATGGGGAGAAGAATAATAGTAACTCTAATCCGTGATTGATTATTAATAAACTAATTACCTAATGGTGATGTTTGTTTACATTTCGAATTTCCTAAACTGTTACTTTTTGAGTAATTATTCTTCAACAAATTCGCTAGTAGCAATAAGTACTAGTATACTTTTATCAAATTTCTTCATAATAGTAGGTTAATGTAAATAGGAAATTAAAATAGATAGTGAAAAATCTTATGTTATCTATCAAAAACATAACATTGAATAGATGAACAAAAGTATTGAGCTTTGAGCTGCTAATGATGTTTTCTATGGTTATATTGATATTGTTAGGATCGCTTTAATTTATGCTTAACTAGGAATTGAACCCAGAACATTGGAATGTACATTTTCATGATAACACCCTTATTTCTAACATAAGAAATACATTTAACCATCCCCCCAACTAGAGGAACTTTCCCCAAATAAACTTTTAAGTTATAACCGGAGATTGAGTCCGGAGAAATTAAAATTAAATATTTTTGAACCCAACTCTAAACCAAAGTAAATTTTAAATTAACCTAGTTATAATAGTTGTTTGCCTTACTTATACCTAACTTAAAAAACATTATATCAATTTTAACATGTAATCAAAATTAAAAGTAACTTTTTTTTTATTATTAAATACTTTATCTTACTTAACTTATAGCCTTACACCCGTAACTTCAAATTCCAATTCCCATCGCTTTCACGGTAACAAATTGTGGTTATACTTCCGTACAACCACAACATAACTTAATAAATAACTGTAAATTTACCTTAAATATAGTGCTATGTTATAAATTACCTACTTATCTTATTA